>OY728137.1:846608993-848047954 GCA_963277665.1 Viscum album | reverse complement strand
AAGAGATGAAGAGTTATGTGTATTTTAGTTTATACAGTAAAGAATCCAAAAAATAATTTATAGAATATCAGTTTGATACTATGAAGAAGAAGAAGAGTTTTTATATTGTGATATGTATAAAAATAAAATAAGTGACTTTCTATTGTGCAATGGAAGAAGAAGAATAAATGAGTAATACGTGAACAATAAGGAAGTATTCTAAATTTGTGTTACAATATCTTTTTGTTACCCCTATATTTATTGTAAAGGTATGAGATGTACTTGAGTGTGGGAAACACCAAATAAGTGTGTAGTATACACACTCTATACTATCAGCAGACTATATTTTAAAGCTCAGAGGTATTTACTAATGGGTTTTGTGACCTTAGGTGTTACCAGATCACACTAAGGATTAAACATATAATACTGAGTGGTGAAACTTATAAATTAACATTCCACTTATGTGTTTGTTTTTTATTATGATATAAGAAATAATGGAGGAGGAAAAATATAATAAAAGAACCACTCACCTAATAGTTATAGAGGTAAAAAGAAAAGGGATAAAAATTTAAAAGTACAAAAAGGTAATTAAAAGTCACCAAAATTAATTCAACCCCCACTTAATGTGTTTCATATCCCAACTAGTCCCCTTTAGTTGGTATTAGAGACAAATTCACCTATGATTGGATTCTCTAGATTTGAAGTTGTTCTATTTTAAAGATTGGAAGGTTTTATTCCTAATCTATAATGAAGTTAAATTTTAGTAAAGATTTATCTATCTTAGATTTGAATTTTATTTCTACCAAGACTAAGATAAACAGGAGAAAACAATAGAAAAAAAGGATTAAGAAGTTATCCCTCTTGAAAAAAGAAGAATAAATATCAGTTTCTATATTATAGGATACTAAAGAAGTTATACCTGTCTTAGAAAGTGAAGAAAGAGTGTTTGAGATAACTACCAAGTTGTTTGACAGTCCTACAACCTCTATTGATTCAAGGGATCCATTTGAGAATGAGGTAAGTGGAGATTATTTCTCAATCTATCCCAAAGAATATCCAAGAATAATTGGGAGTGATTGTACATTTTTTATTAACAAGATATATCTTTTGTAACATTAAAATATATACTGTATTATTTTCTCAAAGAAATTATTGCTTTTATTTATGAAATTCTTGAAATTCTGTAGGAAGAGATCACTCAATTTGAAGGTGAGGCAAATAATTTAGAGAAATATTTAAGATAAAGAGCTCTAACTTGCATAAATATCTATAAAAAAGTTAATTTCAAAGAAGTTATGAATTAGGATCTTAAAGAAAGATACTCCAAATTTGAAGAAGATGTCTCAAAACCATCCATGAAAAGGATGATCTCACTGAAGAATTTGAGAATAAATTAGATGAATTTTAAGAATATATTTCCACCAAGAATACTCAAATTGATGTCAAGGCCAAAAGAATCAAGTATTATGAAACCTTGTTAAATGAGAAGATAAAAAATTCATGATGAATAATTTGGATGAATGAGAAAAGACTATGAAAGTAAAGTGTAATTAATCAATGACGTGAAGACTTCTCTCAATATGAAGTTTGTATAATTGAAAAAAATGGCCAATCTAGAAATGGCACATATTGAGTTTTCACAGTTTAAAATGAAAGAATATACTACCATAAATTTTTGTAATGTGGACACTAGTTTTGAAAGGCTACTATTATATTGAAATAAGATCATTGTGTCATCTAATAGTAATTCTCATGTAGACCTAAATAAAAAGGTGTCATCCATACCTTAATGAAATGATTTTTCTAAATCTATTTTCATAGAATGTGAAGGTTTGAAAATAAAATCTATAAAAGTATGGGTGAATCAAAATGAAGATAATATTTACACCATGTCTATAGTGGATAGAGGAATGAGTGTGGAAGATTTTTCTGTAATAAGAACCAAAATAATGATAAAAGAATCCAAAAAACAACATGCTCTAACATCTAGAAATTCTAAACAACATGTTGTAAAGAATAAAAGATTTAGGGTTATTGGAAAATGATGGTAGTGTAACAAGTTTGGTAATTTTTCATTGTATTGTTAGTACAATCCATCAGTACTTGAATCAAAAAGGAATAAAATTTCAAGGGGGTTATGCTAGAGAAATAGAAACATCCATAGTTTGAAAAGAATATGTCTACATCAAACCGATTTGGAAAGATTGAAAAAATATATGATGTTTTTAATGGTTGTTGTCACATAAGTGATGCATGTTAATATCAACTTCTAAATTATGTAAATTTTAGAAATAAAAATTATATTACACAAAACACTTAGAAACATATTAATAATTCTAGAATAGTAAATAGAAACACAATAATTCTAGAATAGTAAATAGATAACAGAATAATAAACAAATTAAACCATGAATATTAGAATACAAGATTAATTATGAGAATGAGATTGAAATATAAACCCTGAAATGATAGTGAGTAACAGTTGACATAATACCGTTCAACAAATAGAAGCCTCAAAACAGTTGACAAATAACAAAAACTCCTTTAGTGAACTCCTCCTGAAATTGCAAACTCCCGAATCAGAATGAATACTGCAAACCCCTCCTGCAAACAGAAGTGAGCCACAAAAGGATTAACAATACTGAAAATAGAAGGAATAATGAAAATAGGATCCAAAAAATAGAATGAAGTAAAATGGTTCATCCAATGCACCAAATGGAGAGTAATGCCTGAAGAAGGGTATGGAGGATGGGAATAATGCTTCGGCCGATTCACCGAATGGAGGAGGAACACTTGAAGAAGGGCTTGGAGGAAGGTAGGAATGCAAGAGGGATGGAGGAACTCCAAATGGAGACGTGGGTGAGGGAAGGAGGAACCATGAATGGAGAGGCCGAAAATGAAGAAGCCATGCCACAAATGAATGAACCATAATGTGGGATAAAGGAACCGAAGTCGGTGAGGATGAATGAGAGAGAAGTCATTGGTCGGGTGGTGATCGGATGAAAGAAATGATGAAGAGGATAAGGGTTTAGAGGGAGAGTCAGTGAGTGAGAGAGGAAATCCATGAGGGAGGATGAATTTCTGTGGTTAAAGCCACTATTTTTAATAACTGTGGTGGTATCATAGGATGTAGCCATGTTTTTTTAAACCGTGGATATATAAGTGTGGCTATATATTTAATTTCTAGCAGTGAATTCTTCCCATATTATTAAAAATTATAAAATTTCAAAAATCCCCTCATGAATGTTAACCCTAAAAACCCTTCTATTTCTCCATCTCACATGACTAGAAGTAACCCAACTGTGGGATTCCTCCTACTATCCAACCCTTGGAGATTTGTACCTCAAATATTGATGGAATCAGGTTACATTTGTCCCTTTAACAAGCTTAATGTGTCTCTAACACTGGGTTTTTTACCTCTTTAAGTTTCTCTCACCATCTCATAGTATCATGATAGTTTTAACTATTTATTCCATATTTTAGGGCTTTTGTATGCCTCTTCAATTTATTCCATTTGAGTTCAAATAAGAGACCAATAATGGACATATAGACTTCTTCAAGCCTAAGGTAGGTGGCCCTTAATCTATCAATTAAAGTATTACCCCTTGATTAGTGATTATGATGCATGGTCACACTAAATTATTGTGCATTGAATTAAAAATCTAATAAATTATTTAAATTATTGTTTCTTTTCATAAATTCCCTTTTAGGTTGGGAGTGACCCATTGATGAGTGTTAAGACTGCATTTTTAGTCACCATGTAAGGTGATATCTATTTGACAAAAAATTTGGAATTAAAGAGGTGACCTAAGGGGTTCCCTAAATAAAGTGGAGACCTAATAAATGAATTTAAATGACTGGGACACTCCGAAGATTTGGTGGTTAAACTTATCATGTGTGGTGAATAAAATAATTGATGATGGGGGATTCTAAGATACTTACTAGGATGCAGCTCTATTACCGATGGCATGGAATGCCTAGAATTACTTTCAAGGACCCTAATTTATACTTGATAACTTATGGGATGCCTAGGATACCTCCCAAGATCTGTATTTATGCCTGATGACATAGGATTCTTGGGATTACTTCATAGGATCCCGCTTTAGGCTTGATGACAGGGGATGTTTGTGATTACCTATTAGCATCCAACTTATGTATGATGACATGGGATTCCTAATATTACTTCTTCAGATATATATTCATGCTTTATGACTTTATGGGATTCCTATTATACTTACTAGGATATATCTTTATATCTATTGACACGGTGTAATGAACTGACCCAGATTAACCTAAAAAATTGGTACCTGAACGGATTCACCACATACCCAAAGGGTGTTCCCTATCCCCATGGGCTAAAAACTAACACTCAAGAATAAAATAAAAAACCATAGGTAATGATTTAATCCAACCTAAAATAATACATATTATACATATACATAATAGAAGAAAATGTAAGAATAAAAAAATAGAAAGATATATGTCATAACCAAAGAGAACAATGGCAGCGATACCAATCGAAATACAAATCAAACCCAAATTGAAAGTAAAATTATAAAGGACAAATAAAACATGAGTTGACTAATTCATGTGATAATGTGGGAAATGCCCCACTATCTCATCTTCAGCTACTTGTACTCAACTGACATTAACCTCTTTATCTCACTACGACACCTTACCTTTTTCCTACATCAAAAGACAATACCATGTCTATACACCATTGAAGGGGTGTGTAGGGTGTGAGCTAAACTGAATCAATGGGATCCCACCTAGGTGTTCTATATCAAGTATCTATATAGAAATAATCATTTGATAAATTTATAGAAAACATGTCATGATAAGAAACAAATAAGTTTTATATCAAAATCTTGGTAAACCATTTCCCCGTTTTTCTATAGTTCTAAAATATTCTATGTAAAATAGTTTCAAATCATAATTTCTACAATATTTTTCAAGAAAGGATATAAAATCCAAAACAGTATAAATCCAAAATAATAAATATCCAAATCAAAATGTTAAAACACAACAATGATAACTCACAATAAGTTTAGTTATGCCACCCTTACATCAATCATGACTAGTGTGCACTACATGTCCCTAAAACCCATGCATCATGGTATAAGGAATAGCGGAACAATCAAGAAAGTTAACTCTTATATAATGTCAAGTAAAGTTCTAGAGACAAATTCATCTCGATCTAGGAATGGGAAGACAACTTATAAAGTGAATCCCCCTATAATACAAAATAATATGAGCCCTAATACCACACCTCCCACCTAAGTACCCAAGGCCCCCATGTGTTATATTTCAAATTAGTTCAAAAGGGATTATTTATTTAAAACACCATTTTATTTCCATAAAAACCTAATTTGAAAATCCATTTTGAAATACATTTCACAATACTTTGAAAACACATTTCCTTTAATAAAATAAGGGAAAACCATATTTTTCAAAAAATCATTTACACACACAAAACAAAAAATCAAATTCATGAAAATTATTTAGAATTTTTTTAATACAATAAGATAAATAAATTATTCTCATAACATAGTATAGATATAGAACCACCCACCTTAAACTCAGGTTGAACACTACCTATAATGGGATCCTCCAAGATCCGAAGAAACTCACACGGTGTACCATAACCAACACAAGTTTCGGCCTTCGAAAGACAAGAGAATTATAAATCTAGAAGAAATATAATATCCATCATCATAATATGATCATAGATATTTAAATTCATCCCAATTATTCTAACACAACCAATAGTAATGAATAAGTAGAAAGGAAGTTTACTCAGAGTGAAGAAATGCAGCCAAACTAGGGATTGAGCGCCAAATGAAATGATCCAGAAGGAATGAGACTACACAAAATCATGTAGAAGAGAAGGTAGGGTTCGATAGATATGAATTAATAAATATATATAAGGAGTAAAATGAGACCAATGACTAAAAAATATTAGGATGGAGGAATTTATGATATAAAATAGGATTTATATCGTAAATCCTTTGGATAACATGTTTACTTAAAAACACTTCACCTCGGGTTAAATAAAATCCCAAGTGGCACATTTACAATTTAAGAGACATATTTATGCCGTAAAAGGGTTTATAGCCCAAAAAAATTTATGCCATATTCCCAAAACACATTTATTTGTTAATATATGGATATAAATCATAAGAAATGGGTTTACACTCTAAATTCCCTACACATCCAGTACTTAATAGCACCCCTTACAAAAACTCGATAATTCCTATGAAACTAAAAAATGAACACTAAAAGAGAGTGTAACTTATGAATATGTTGTTATAATCTCCCCACAATAGGACTTTACATCATTGGGAAGTCATGTAGAAGAAGGGTGCTCCAAAAATAAGTGTGTCCACTATTCCCTTAATGATGATTCATGCTCCCAAGTCTTGTGATAATATGATCCACATCACCACAATAGTATAACAAACAAAATAGAATTCCCATGAAAATATATCACCTGATAACCATTTATCTCCACTATTTTCTCCATATTAGATAAATCTGGGTCAAGACCAATTTATTCCAAACTCAGAACATGGAAAGGATCAATATGGCACTTCCTGAGTTAAGATATGTGGAAAACATCATGGATACCTGTCAATTGAACTGATAATTCCAACTGATACAAAACCTTACCAAGCTTCTCAGTGAACTAAAATGGTCTAACATATCATAGATCCATATTTCCGTACTTTCCAAGACAATAGTGACCCATTCAAGGATATACTTTCAAGAAAACCCGATCACTAATGGAAAACTCCAAAGGATGATGTCAATGATCTGCATGAGATTTCTCCTGACTCTTAAATGGAACCAAACAAAAAAATATATCATGAATCCTCACGAAAATCTCGTAAAAAAGGCTTGGTCCCATAAGAGAGGCTTTTCCCACCCCTTCCCGACAAAGAGTTGACTTGCACAGGAAACCATACAAAGCCTTGAAGGGTGCCATTCTAATCGATGAATGGAAACTATTGTTATAAGAAAACTAAACCAGTACTAGAAGGATATCACTTAATCCATTTAAATACAAGATGAAATAATGAATCATATTCTCTAGGATTTGAATAACACTCTATTTTTTACTATCTATATATGGATGATAAGCTATACTCAACCTGACCTAAGTCCCCATAAATTCTTGGAGACACTTTTAAAACCTGAAATTAAACCTGAGATCCATATCTAAAACAATGGTAGTGGGAACCCCATGAAAACTCAAAATCCTCTTCACATACTACTTACCTCCATATTTATCTTTAGTGGTGTCCCTGATCAAAATAAAATGTGATGATTTAGTCAACTGATAAAACACCACCCAAATAGCATTATTCCCTCAGGGAGTCTATATAAATCCAAAAAAAATTCCATGAATACCTCTTCTAATTTATAAAACAGTATTGGAAGAGGCTTTAGAATACCAGAAGGCTTCAGGTGCTCTATATTTATCTGTTGGTACACATAATCTGCAATGTTGTGATTCATACCTGGACACCAGAAATGTTGTGTCATGTCATAATACATAATCATAGTTACTGAATGGTAGGCCCATGAATAACTATCATATTCATGAAATAATTAATTCCTCATATATACTATGATGAAAAAACAATTTCTAAAGTAGAGAATAACATCAGAAGGGAGCTTCCAAGTAGGAACAGTCTCCCCACCATATAGGGTTTCTCTAATTCCTTTAAATAAATTATCATACTTATAAATTTGAAGAATATACTCAAGGAGAGATGATAATGACTGAACACTAGTCATATCCATACCGGAATCACCCCTATGCATCCATATGTAACTGAGTGAAGAGCCCCATCAAGTTCTACTATTCCTTTGATTCCAAGATAGCCTGCGATGGCGCTTTCCTACCAAGAATATCCATTATTACATTCCCCTTCCATGAGGTGTAGGAAATGTCTAAATTATATGTTTATAGATATTACACCCATCATATCTTCCTAAGATTCAATTTTTTTATGATAAAATATATATCTTAGAATCTTATGATTAGAAAATACCATGAACCTCTCCCAAAAAATATAGTTCTTCCAACACTTAAGCACACACAACCAAAGATGACACGAGCCAAAGGACAAAATGTGATCATACTACAGAATCATACAACTCATACCAATACTATAAGAATCATAATATACCATATAACCAATATCAGGCTCAGGTTAGATCAAAATATGTGTCTATGATAGAAGTATTTTCAACTCATTGAAAGAAGTTTGACACTTAGAATCCCATGTGAATTTCACTTCTTTCTTCGTAAGAGTAGTAAAAGTTCATGCCTAATTTTAGAAATTATTAAAAAAACATTGATAGTATCTAGAAAGACTTAAGACACTCTGTATATCAAATACATTTCATGGATTCTCCCATGAAAATACAACCTTCACATTCTTAGGATCGACTGATAAGATATGTTTATGATTCATGTTCCCTAAGAACTTTGCTTATTGGATATAGAAGTTTAATTTTGAAATATTTAGATTTTTTTATTTCTCATGATTTCAAAAATTGGATTCATATGGTGTTCATGCTCATGATCAGATCTTGAATAAACTATGATATCATCCACAAACACAATATCAAAAATATTGAGATATTGAGGAAATATTTAGTTCATCAAATCCATAAAAACTATAAGAGAAATAATTATTCCAAAAGGCATCACAAGATATTAATAATGGACATATCTACTCCTAAAAGCAATTTCTAGAATATTAAAATCTTGAAACCTAAGATAATGATAACCTGACTGAAGACCGATCATTGAAAACCACTTAACCCCTTTAACTAATCAAATAATTCATCAAAATGGGGGGAAGGGGTACTTATTATTAATAGTCACCTAGTTTAACTTTCGATATTCCATCCACAATCAAAGTGAGCCATCTGTTTTCTTGGAATAGAGCACAGGGGATTCCTATAGCGACACACTAGGGTGAACAAAAACTTTCTACAAGAGATCATTCAACTAGATATTAATATATTTTAGCTCAGAAGGTGTCATATGATAAGAGGGTATCACGATCGGTTTCATACTTGGAACCAAATCAATTGTAAATTCTATCTCTATCTAAAGGAGAAGAATATAAGTATTCTAGGAATACATCCATTAAATCCTTAACAACCATGGGATGACCACCAATGGAGGAAATGACATCGAGATCAATTTAAATGGTAGGCAAAAAACTCTTGATCTATAGGAAAGAAGGTCCTACATGTCCAAAACTTAGATCCCACCCTCCCTAAAACACCCGAGAGCTCCCATTAGTGGAAAATAATGAAACATTCCGATGATAACAATCAATATTAGCATGATGAGAAACAAGAAAATCCACCTCGATGATGATTTTGAACATATCAAAATTGAGAATGATGAAGGATAACTCTAAATCATCTATTGATAGATAACATGAAAGACATTGCAACCCCTACTCTTTTCTCTTTCCAAGAGGTTTCTCTATCTCAACAAAAAATTAAATGAGCTCTGTTGGAGGTTTTAACATGTCAAAAAATGGGTAGATATAAAGGATTATTAGGATCCATTATCAAATAAATTAGATTTTATATAAGATGAAAAAATGGTACCTCTCACTATCATTGGGACCATGTCAACCTATGTTATAAACTCATCCACTATATGAAGGTGTTTCACTCATGAGGCTTGTGGTTATAGCCCTGCAGACTTTGAAGCATCCGACTATTCTGTAGTGACCTTTAGAACTAAAGACCCTTAACTATAATGAGGCATGAACATATCCTGATAGAACCTTTTTAGTTGGAATTCAAATCCAAAATCATTGAAAATGTTAGTGGGTGAAAGATAAGTATGTTAGGTGTACCCCCACCTTTCCACATTAATAGTAAGTTAGGGGAACACTTCTAGATGAAACAAATGGCGTAGAGGAAACCTGTAGTTGTGAACCACCTCCACTACCCCTGATATTATCCTCCCACTTCCTCTTCTTTCCCAGCGCACCACTAAAACTGCTACTGGGTGGAAGATATAGGGAAGAGTAACCAATTTTAATTTTCATATCCATATCTACCATCATAGATCTATCAATAGTCTCTGTATGGGTAGAAATATTTAACACATATAACTTTGATCAAATGTCTGGTCGCAAACCCTAAAAGTATTTTTGAAATGTAAACTGATCATTCATCACCACCTCAAGAGAAAAATGAACTATCTTCAAAAACCGATTAGAGTACTCTGACACCGAGCACTCTCCCTGATATAAATAGAGGAACTCTAAATATTTCACTATCATCAGAGTCTCTGGGTAGAACTATTGAAATAATAGGGTTTTGAAACCCTTCCAATCCAAGACAACATACAAGTTTTCCTATACTATAGAATCCCACCACTACTTTCTATGACCCTCAAGCTTGAACATCACACACTTTACCCTGATAGCCTCAGGTGTATCCAAGAGGTCAACCACCTGATCAATCTTTTCTAGCTAGTACTCTACCTCTTGAGGTTCATTTATGCCTTTAAAGTATGGTAGATTCCCTTGTAAGAACTCTTGTTATTGGTCACTGTCTTCTTTTTTTTCGTTGCACCTCAATAATAGGGTTTTGAACTCATTGTGCATTTTGGTCCATAGAACAAATTTCCTATATGATGGCTTCTAAAATATTCTGATCCATAGGTAGATTCCCTTAATGAGCATCCTCTTCACCCTTATGTGGAATTCATGGGAGACATCTCAAAGGCATATTTATATATTCTAGAAACCTAAGAAATGATCATATAATAGGATAATATTAGTTTAAACTAGAAAATCATAAGAAAAAAACAAAGATTAAGATCAAGAACTCAACACAAGAGACACACATCCCAATATCCCATGCTAACTTAAGGATCGTTATAGAAATTGATGGCCAAAAACCCACCAAAACCTACCTCTCATGTCACAAAAATCCTATATATTATCCAAAAAATGTAACAAGATAAGGAAACCTAAAGAAAAACCTCATCTGATAACAATTTGTAACAAACTGACCCAGATTACCCTCATAAAGTGGTACCCTAACTAATTCACTACATACCTAAAAGGCATTCTGGATTCGCACCGGCTGACAACTAGCACTCGAGCATCAAACAAGAAACTAGAGGTAATTATTTCAGCCAACCTAAAATTAGATACATGTCACATATACAAAGTGGAAAGAAATAACATAATAAACCCAAAAAAGATATATTCCATAACTAAAGAGAACAATAGTAGCAATGCAACTCAAAATCCAGATCAAACCCAAAGTACATGTACAAATTCAAAGGAAAACTAAAAAAAGATCCAAATACACTATGTGATAATGTGGGAAACATCCCACAATCTCAAATCCATCCACCCATACCCAATTGACATAAACCTTGCTACCTCACTATGATTCCATGCCTTTTCTTCTGCATCAAAAGACAATATAATTTTTACACATCACCGAAAAGGTGTGTAGGGTGAGAGATAAACAGTCTCAGTGGGATCCCAGATAGGTTTTATATATAAATTACATATATAATAATCCACATATGATCAATTTATTGAAATTATGAAATGATAATAAATATTGCAGTTTTATATCAAAAGTATGGTAAAACATTTCCCCCTTTTTCTGGAGTTCTAAAATAGTCCATGAAAAACAATTTCAAAGAAAAATTTACATAACATTTATCAAGTAGGGATATAAAATAAAAAATAGTATAAATACAAATTAATAAAAATCTTAATCATAATAGAAAAACACACCAAGGATATCCCACTATTAGGTTATCTAGGTCACTCGTACATCAATCATGATCAGTGCACATTATGAGTCCCGATAACCCATGAATCAGGGTCTAGTTAATAGAGGAACGCCCTAAAAGTTAACCCAACTACAATTTAAATTCATGTTCTAGATCCAACTGCAAATCAATCTAGGAATAGGTAGAGACCCCATAAAGTCAATCTCTTTACAGTACAAAATAATCTGAGCCCCAATACCACACCTTCTACCTAAGTACCCGAGGATCTCATGTGCTATATTTCAAATAATTTCAAAATGGATTACACATTAGAAACACATATTTATTTCTATAAAATAATTATTTGAAATCACATTTCACAATCCATTTACCAATACTCTGAAAATACATTTATTTTACCAAAATAAGGGTAAAACCATATTTTCTAAAAAAACCTATTACACACAAATCAACAATTCAACGCCATAATAATTATTTAGATTGTTTTAATAAAATAAGATAAATAAATAGTTCTTATAACATATTATAGAGACATAACCACCAACAAAAAACTCAGGTTGAACACGACCTACAATAGGATCCACCATCATAGGAAGGAATGTAGAGGCAACAATCATAGGCCTAAAAAACTTTCTCACATCTCAGAATCGATCCCATAAACAAAATGGTTAGCAGAGAGGATAGATCAACACATACCTCAAGGAACTCATATACTAAACTACAACCAATACATGGGTATACCTTTATAAGATAAGAGTATGAAATATCAAGATGGAATATAAGAAACATCATTATCACATTACTATAGATCCATAAATACAACCCAATGCTACTGTTGTAACCAAGGGAAACAAAGAAGTAGAAAGTCTACTTACTGAGATAGAAGTATCACAACAAATATAGGGATTGATCATAGAAAGAAACAATCTAGAAGGATAAAAACCTCCCAAAGTATCTTGGAAGAGAAGGTAGGGTTTGAGTGATATGGATGCATAAAGAGATAAGATGAATTACATAAAAGTGGTGCCTAAAAACTACTAGTCCAAAGGGATTTATGATGTAAAAATAGGATTTACATCATAAATCCTTTGGATTGAATCTTCATTGAAAAAATTCCTCCTCGGGTTAAATAAAATTTCAAATGAAACATTTATGGAATAGTAGACATATTTATGCCATAAAAGAGTTTTCCTACCCAACCAATTTTATAGACTATTCCTATAACACATTTACATCATAAGATATGGATTTACACCATTATTTTTTTTTGCATTCAGTTATTAACAACAACCCCTTGTAGAAAATACATAATTACCCCAACCCAAAAAATGAACTCTAGAATATTAAAAGAGAGCATAATTTATAAACATGATGTTACACATGGGATACTTTAGAATACCTCCTAGTATTTGGTGTTACACATGATGATGTATTATGTTCAGATATATCTGACACTGGATGAAATAGGTATGGTTTGTCTCAGGTGTCACCTTAGAACCCAAGGATCTATGATGGTTTATTTATTATGTTTCGTTTATTTAATTATGATTAATAACATAAACCTTTACATATACTAGGTATGTTTATAGACATCATTTGTGGTGTCTTACTAAGTTTTACTCAGAGCATGCTTAGGCTACCTTTGGTACCCAAGTAAACTTTATGGTTATAGGAAAGGATACGGGAAAATACCTTATAAACAAGGGATAAGCTATTAGCTGGTGTGTAACAAGGGATATGAGATCAGGCTAGAACTTGGGACTAGTTTTATAGTTTTATAATTTTGTATGTTTAGATTATATTTGGACTTTGTTTTGTGTGATCTGACTATGGGGGATCTATTCTGTATGTCTAGCTCCCATAATATTTGTATAACTCTATTTTATAGCACGAAATTTGTATATTATTATCAACACTTAACATGATGTATATTATCTTTATTTTTCTCTGTATATTTGTTTTTTGGATATTATTTCACTCTAATATGATGATATAATATCCTTGCGGTATCATCATACACTTCTGCTATTAGGCAACAACATCTAGCATATGGGTTGGTGCACCTGAGGTCATGTAAAACCCCATTTCTAGACACTATTGAGTTGTCTCGGTCTAGTGGGATGTTGTAGATAACACCTTCAGGTTTCAATGACCTTGACTAGATACTTGAAGAAACATTATTCTATTCTTCAACTAACTTTTATTCTTCAAATTTGATATTTTACCAAATTTTCGTTTATATATATTACAAAAACTTATACATCATATTCCTATTTCATTTATTCTAAACACTTGAAAATATTAGGTAAACCACACTTGAATTCATTCAATTTATCAAAATATTTCCATCAATGACAATAAAATGATTTTCTTAACCTGAATAAGCCTTAAGGAAACCTCTAGTCTCACAAAGTCATCTAATTATATTGAATATATGAGTTAAGAATAAAATTCATTGGGTTATTTCACATATAATTCCCTTTAAACTTTATGTAGGTCATTTTATTCTTATCATAATCATCTAGATTCACATGTTGAACAACTTCAACACTTTTTTTACTCAAGAAGGTGTTCCTCTAACCCAAAGAAATATTATTCCCTTACTTAAAAACTTTTCTTAATTTACCATTCTAAGATTTTTTTATATTATTATTATCCTTACTAAGGATTAATATCAAAGTTTATGTTTGACGATGATGAATCTATTATATACAAAATAATATTTCATCAGATGATTATTATGTATTTTTAACACTTAATAAGAAATTTTATTAAATATATCCTACTAAAATGTTGAACCACTTTAAACTCATAATATCTATTAATATTCCAAGATCAATATTTCATTATGACTTATACCATATTGTGTGTGTAAATAATTCATGACTATATCTGGTAAACAACACTTGCACATCATATCATATATGATTCTTGGATAGTCGAGTAGAAAAATCCTTTTCCAATCCATAATATGGAAAAAACCAACTCTATTCCAATGGTATCCTAACTATTATAGTTCCTAGGTAAGTGTAAATAAAATAAAACTCAAAGAACAAGGCACCTTACTATTAGGTTCACCTCATTTCTTGCTTTCCTTACATAAGATAATTCATTGGAACCTAACCATTAGGGTCCCCTGTACTGAATGATCAAGGTCTTGAAAAGTGTCACTTCAGAAGGAGTCTCACATTTAATATTTTAAGATGATTTAATATCACTATATTATCTCATGTTATTCCATTTATATATGTATGATTCTAAAAATTTAGTTTTAGAATCATATTCCAACCACCAAATTAATTTGTTCAAGCCATATTGATATATAAATCTTTACACAACCCATAGGTTTATGTTACACACCCAAAAATATAATTCAAACATACTCATACATATCCAAATGGATCCCATGAATAATGTACATGAACTATTCATGTAACATACCACCCCAGTTTCCACTCAATAGTCCCCCAAGATATTGGGCCATAAGACCTCAAGCATGCCTCCCTAAACGCTAGAGGTTGCTAACTAGCAGTGAGTACCTAGGGTGTTCGCATGGGGAGACTATGACCTCATTGATCAGATTATGGAAAAATAATAAAATAATTATAATAAATAGAGAAAATAGAAGAAGCATACACTACATTACCTGACCAATAACCTACCATAGCAAAAGCATTAATAAGAACAGATGGTAGCAAGAATAATAAAAAGAACCAAGTAATAAGAATAACCAAAATGAAATTGAATAAAAAGTAGATACCAATGATGATGATGGTATGTCATGTAACTATAAAAAATAAGATTATATGAGGAACAAGGTATACAAGCATATGCTATATTTTAACAAAATATACAAAAAAGAAAAAAAACTACTACTACAAGAATGTCGAGCATAAGCTCGATCCTCTGCCCTATACTCCATCCTAGAATGTCAATAAATCATTATAAGATTGATGAATCCTTTTGTCAATACCTAAAATCATGAAGTCTTCTTGGGTACCAAAGATGTCCCAAGAAGGGTGTGAGATATGATCACAGTAGGTCACCACCAATGGTGTCTACGCTAATCTATTTCATGAAAAATAAATGAGTAGCATATCACAATGAATAGTAAATTAAAGGCATTAAGTAAATAAATAAATAAAACATAGGTGTGGGATCCTAAATGGATGTTTTACCATTTCTACCTACTTTGGCCTATTTTATATGTCTGGTCCAAGGAGACCTATACAAGTGATGTGGTGAAAACATGGACAACATGAATTACATAACACATGTGGACTAACCCCAAGATTTTGATTTGTCTTGGTGGCCACATCCCAAAAATATCAATCAAGAAATATCATAATTTATATAAAATTCATCACATATATATACCCTCAAAAAAATATGTAATGACCCAGACCCTCATGACCCCTTCCTTTTCCAATTATCGGTGCGACCGATCGGCGCGACCGATCAGTGGGACCGATCGATGCAACTGATCGGTGGGACTGATCGGCGAGACCGATCGATGTCACCCAGACTTGGTGGGGTTTTCATCTGCAGCCTCCCCCGTAACCCCACTTTTAGGCCTTTTTAATTTTTTGAAGCGTTTTGAGGTCGTTTTTAAGCCCATAATTAATATCTAAAAATCAAATAAACCTCCCCACTAAATAAAAATTAATCCTGTCGTGTGGGGTGTCCCAGCCACATGGTAAACCCATGATCCTGCACCTTATGTAGTTTCTCTCTGTATCTTAACCGTCCGAGAGTGCTGTATCGCAGCCCTTATCGGCCATTATAACCTAAAGTCTTATCCCTATGTTTCCCTTTCTCGATCATCCTGCTCAGAGTACCCTTCCTCCCGATGATATGTACCCATATTATGAGGTTTTACCTTCGCGTTCCGTAGAGTTTCCACCCCTCATGTTTTCCAGTTTCCACACGAGGACTTAACGTCGATCCTTGATCGTCAGGTAGGGGTTTCAGCTAGTCTCTCCTTTCGGTGTATCTTGCGGGGTGGGTACGATACTGTACCTATAGAACTGGATGAACCAAACTTTAATGAAGATAATAAACGAATTCTAAAGAATGATGGGTATGGGTGTGATTGATGACCCTGCTCTATTTTTCTCCTCTTTCATGATTAATGGTTTCTGGATTGTGCGGCCTTATGCCTACTGAAAATCATGGCCGTTGGTGGTCTTACTCTGTGCATTAATAAACCCTTACCCCTTGTAATGTTTAAATGGCTTGTATTTTGGTTGTGAGCCCTTTTTACTGTGTAAGGGAAATTGGTTAATTACGTATATTCAGCTAAACAAATTGGAAGCACAAGGATCAACTCCTTTTCTATGATAACCTTGATTTAATCCCAGTCGAATTGAAATCATGGAGTGTGTTAAATCTTTTAAATCTGAAAATACCTTCTTGGGTATTCCTGGTATTGGTGGTGGTGGTTTGGTTGATTTTTCCCTTCACGGGCTGTTGCGGGTGACCTTATGGCTTTCTTGGATGGGGGCTTAGATTGATGGGGGAAATGTGGGTGGGGATGGGATCCCCTGTTGTTAGACTTTGAGGCTGTATGTATACTCTTCTTATATAACGAATTAGGATGGGATCCTCTATTGTTGAGAAACCGTTGGCTCCTAGATCTTAGGGACATGGGGCTGTATCTTGGGGTTTTCTTTGGTTCTAGTACTTCGAGGGATCTCACTTATCCCTTTGTTGTTGTGACTTTACAAGAGAACCAGGTGTGAATGCTTAAATTTCTGTTGGGTGTATTCTTTCCTTGGCTTGTGCTTATGCTTAATAGTTTCCCAAGTAGGTGCAGAAACATATTTAAACATTATTAATGAACATGAAAGCAAGGGTGGAACATGGGGATTTGGTTTGGTGTGAGTTGTGACTTGGGGCTTGGGTGTTGTTCTCTTCTCTTATGAATGAATGGTAAGGATAGTGTTCTTTAGGTTGTCTGAAGAAAAACCTATATTGGGTGAGTTATTGTTACCTATACATATACTTGTAGTTTTTGTGTTTCTTATTTTCACCCCACCCATGTTGATCACTTAGTGCCGAACACCCCCATTTCATGGGGGATGGTGTTTTTCCCAAAACTTCTATTAATGACTGGTTATTAGCTCATTTTTGCTCCCTTTCCCGAATATCCGAAGTATATTCGGGAAGGCTGTGATGGCCTGATGTCCATTATTAGCCCAAGAATCTTCGGGCAGGGTAGTGTGGTGGTTGGACCAGGTGTGTGCGGACAGGTGGTTTCCCAAGTATCTTCGGGATTAGGCCCAAGTGTCTTCGGGCATGGCAGTAGTTCTTCTAGACCAGGTGTCTTCAGGTATGGTAGTGGTTGTTCTGGACTAGGTGTTTGCAGGCATGGTTATGTGTGACAGTTATGGCCCAGGTGTCTGCAGGCGGGTTATTGGTTATGGCCCAGGTGTTTGCGGGTGGGATGTGTGGTTGTGGCCCAGGTGTGTGCGTGAGGGGTATGGAAGTGGGACTGCGATGAGAATGGAAGGATTGGTTTGATGCATAGGATGTCTTCAATAACCAGTGGGAAAGTGGCGCGGGGTACCCAAACAATGATGTGCTATTACTATACATTACTTGACTTGCGTTATTTGGGGAGTTTTCCTTGGTGAGGCTTGGGTGGTTAGTTTCCTTGTTAGGTGCTCGGTTATCTCTTTTCTCACAGGGCATTAGTATGACTCCCCACATGTGCACGAGAGTCTTTGATTTTTCCCTAATGAGTATACTTTTATGCTCACCCTACATATATAAAACTATTTTCAGGTTTCTGGGAGGACTTCGTGGATCGTGTTGGACCGTACTAGCTCAGACCTTGTGACAGATCATCATAGTTGCAATTGTTCTTTATTTTGGTATTTTTCTTTGTAGTCTTCTTATACATTGTGGATTTTACTTTTGAAACATGCATTTGGAATGGTTCTTAGCTTTACTTATACTATCAGTTTGGTGTTGTGGGATTCACTATCTTATCTCCCGATCCTATTAAAATAAAATGGGTAATGCCTTCCATTTAGTGTGTGACTTTATACCCTTGGTGCTGGTCACCACTCCGGGACCTATTGAAGGCGGGTTTCGGGGGTCATTATCTCTCCTTCAACTTAAAGAAGGAAGGGCCTGCCAATCTGCTGACCCTTCCCTCTTTTTGGTGAAGGCGGGTCGTGACAGAATGGTATCAGAGGAACGAGTTTAGAGATAGGATAGAGTCTGGAGTTAGGCACAATGAGGATTGCATGGGATGGTAGAGAAATGGTGTTGGGTGACCTTGGTACGTGAATTAGGCCAGGGAAGACTGGCTAGGACACAGGATTTTAGCCCCCCCTGTGATCTGATGCAAGGACTCTGGACCTACAGAACGATCAAGTGAGGATACACTGATTACAGGGTAGAGACCCTAGGAAAGGTATATGCATCATAATGACTTGTGTTCTCGTGTTTCTGGGTGTTTTGGGGATTCAAAAATAAATAAAAAAGTCAAATAAAATGTAAGAACAATATTCTGCACTACTTGGGCTTAGGCATTCCTTGTTTACCTTACAGCTATGGCACCAGAGAGATGACCATGAGTTTTACGGGCGATCGAGGCCCAAGAGGTTGACTTGGCCAATCAGCAGAGGGCTGATCGAGAGGAGGAGGACGACTATTGGTAGAAGACGCTTTGAGACTTCCAATGACATACCCTCTAGAAGTACGAGGGCAGCACGTCTGACATGAAGATGGAGGGATGGCTAGAGGAGCTGGTGATAGCCTTCAGCTTGATCCGGGCTCCGACCGAGTAATGGGTTCCTCTAGACGTCAGCCAGATGTGGGGAGCAGCGCGTCAGTGGTGGAAGCTCTACCTGGGGGAGAGGAGAGAGGCTGAGGTGGCATGGGCTGATTTTGAGAAGGTGTTCCGGGCGGAATTCCTCTCTTCTGCGATGAAGGAAGAGAAGAGGTAGGAGATACTCTCCCTCCAGTAGGGGAGTATGTCGGTAAGGGAGCTGGGGATCAAGATCAAGGATCTCCTCCGATTTTCTCCAAACCTCTTTCTGGATGAGGAGTCTCGAGCGAGACGTTTAGAGGAGGCGCTACGACCCTCCCATCAATATGCGGTTACCCCCTTCACCTTGCCGACATAATTGGAGGTCCAGAAGATGGTAGAGATGGTGGATAGGATGCACACGTTGGGCGGTGTGTCACGAGAGGGGATTTAGCTAGGCCCGTCAAAGGGAAATGTCGTCAGCACCAGACCTCCAGCATCAGGACCCTCTAGGTTCCGACCAGCAGGGATCAGGCCGCAATAGTTACAGTTCCGGTCCCCCGGTTCTCTCCATTTCCCTTCGGGCCCAGGACTGAGGTGTTTTGTCTGTGGGAGCCATGGACATCTCCGAAATCAGTTCCCGGACCGAGTTTAGTATGGTAGTGGCGGACATGCCCAGAACTCGCCTCACCAGCAGCTTCCAGTGAGGCCCTTCTAGTAGCAGCAGTAGGGGCAGCGAGCTCCCGCTCCTCTGAGGGCCGACATTGTAGGGGGAGGCCAACCTCACAGCGCTCCTCAGGGACCTCGACCTGGGCGTGGTCGGGGAGGCAGCTGACAGTCGAGGGGCAGAGGAGCTGGGCGTGGACAGTTGCACGCCGCGGAGGTAGCAGTTCTAGTGGGACCAGAGGTTGTTCGAGGTACGATTAGTTTTTTCAGTATCCTTCCTTACGCCTTGTTCGATATCGGAGCTTCTCACTCCTTTGTTGCACCCGGTCTGGCCCATGCTCTGGGTATATATGCCGAGAGACTTCCTGTGCCCCTGGTGCTGAGCACACCAGTCGGAGGTCAGACCAACTTGTTATATGTTTTTAGACGATGCACACTGATGATATGGCCACACTAGTCAGTCGGGGATCTACTATTGTTACAGATACAGCCATACGATGTCATCTTAGGCATTGACTGGTTGGTCTCTGTGTGTGCCATCATCGTCTGCTTCTGAGGAAGGGTTGTGTTCTCAGACTTGGGTGGTCGACGTGTTACTTTCACCGGTGAGTGGAATGGTCAGAAGGGTAGTAGGTGAGAGGAACCCCTCCTCTCCTTATTAGCCGAGCTATCAGTAGAGTCAGTAGATGCTAAGATGGTGGAAGTACCAGGGATCTTCAGTGAGTTTATGGAAGTCTTTCCTGAGGAGGTAACGACTCTACCCCCTCATTGTGATATCGAGTTTGAGATAGACTTGAAGCCTGGTGCTCATCCGATTTCGATGGATCCCTACCAGATGGCACCTTCAGAGCTATGGAAGTTGTGGATTCAGATTGACGATTTGATGAAGAGGGGTTATGTACGACCAAGTGCGTCACCGTGGGGTGCTCCAGTCTTGTTCGCAAAGAAGGCAGCTGGTGGTCTCAGGTTGTGCATAGACTATAGGAGGCTAAATCAAGTGATGATCAAGAATCGCTACCCTCTTCCGAGGATAAAAGATCTTTTCGACTAGCTGAAAGGGGTAAGATGGTCCTCGAAGATCGACCTATGGTCTGGATATCACCAGTTGAGGGTGAAGGAGGGCGACATCTCGAAGATGGCCTTCAGGTGCAGATATGGGCACTTCATGTTCATAGTCATGCCTTTCGGTGTTACGAATGCCCCTACTGTGTTCATGGGACTTATGAGCTCCGTCTTCCGGGAGTACCTGGACCGGTTCGTAGTTGTGTTCATCGACGACATCTTGATCTATTCAAGATCAGATGAGGACCGCGCAGAGAATCTAAGGATGGTTTTAGAGGTCCTCCGACTACACCTGCTCTATGGGAAGTTGTCGAAATGCAAGTTTTGGTCGCAAGAAGTACACTTCCTTGGTCACGTAGTGTCTGAACAGGGGGTAGTGGTAGACCCATCAAAGGTTGAGGCAGTTGTTTCTTGGGCAGCATCCAAGAATGTGGCAGAGGTCCATAGTTTCCTCAGGCTGGTAGGTTACTATCGGAGGTTTGTACCCAACTTCTCCCAAGTTACAACACCTTTTACAGCCTTGACCAAGAAAGAACAGGTTTTTGTATGGGGTGAGAAGTACAAGGCAGCCTTCAGCTATCTAAAGGAGAAATTGGTTAGTGCCCCAGTGCTGAGACTACCAGAATAAGGGGCAGCGTATGAGGTGTTCTGTGATGCTTCAGGGCAGGGCCTCAGATGTGTGTTGATGCAGCGACAAGGGGTGATCTCTTATGGGTGTAGGAAGCTACGCCCTCATGAGCATAATTATGAAACCCATGATCTGGGTCTTGCAGTGGTCGTTTTCGCTCTAAATTTGTGGCAGCATTACCTCATTGGAGAATGCTTTGTGGTCTTCACGGATCACAAAAGCTTGAGGTATATCTTCTCCCAGCGGGACCTAAACTTACGACAGTGAAGGTGGATGGATTTCCTCCAGGATTACGATTTTGATATTTCCTACACCTCAAGGAAAGGAAACGTGGTGGCTGATGCCTTGAGCAGGAAGTCACAGAGGGATGTGGTCTGAGAGTCGGCAGACTCTTGGAGGGCGATGGAGGAGTTGGCTGCCCTTCACCTGGATGCGAGGATGGATAGTGGTAGAGGTTGCCTATATCAGATGATAGTACAGTCTTCTCTGTTATGTCAGGTGGAGGAGTCTCAATGGGGAGACTTAGAGTGCAAAGTGATGCGTGACTGAGTCGACCAGGGTAATGCTCCAGAAGGGTGGATAGAGGATGGTCAGAACCAGATGATTTTCTGAGAAAAGTTGTTTGTTCCATAGGCGATGTGTGGCCAAGTCCTTAGTGAGTTCGACAACTCACCCCTAGCAGTGCACCTGGGAGTTTCCAAGATGAACCAGGGTTAGAAGAGACAGTTTTGGTGGCCCGGAGTAAAGCGAGCAGTGGTAGATTTTGTGGCCAAGTGCCTAGTGTGTCAGAAGGTGAAGGCTGAACACCATGTTCCAGGCGGGTTGTTGCAACCTTTAGATGTCCCCAAATGGAAGTGGGATGACATCTCAATGGATTTCATCACGGGACTACCCAAAGTGCAAGGAGGCTATGACACTATCTGGGTAATAGTGGACTGGTTGACAAAGTCAGCTCACTTCCTGGTGATTAAGTAGTCGAGTGGAGTGGACGCTCTAGCACAGAAGTATGTGGATGAGGTATTGCATTTGCATGGAGTTCCTAGTTCCATAGTCTTGGACATGAATTCAAGTTTTACCTCACGAGTCTGGAGGGTATTTCATCATGCTTTTGGCACCCGGCTATGTCTTAGCACTTCTTTCCACCCCCAGACAGATGGGCAGACAGAGCGCACCATCCAGACCTTGGAGGACATGCTGCATGCATGTATTCTGGACTTTGTGGGATCATGGGTTCTACACTTGCCTTTGGTGGAGTTCACCTACAATAATATCCATCACTCTACTATTGGTATGGCTCCATTTGAAGCTCTATATAGAAGGCCGTGTCGCTCACCCGTGAGTTGGACTGAGGTTCGGGAAGCAGGTGTTCTTGGCCCGGAGGTGGTGCAAAGCATGACATAGAAGGTTCAACTTATACGAGAGAGGATGAAGGCAGCTCAGGACCAGAAGAAGTCATATGCCGATGATAGGAGGAGACCCTTGGAGTTAGAGGTCGGGGAACACATATTCTTGAAGGTCTCCCCTCGGTGTGGACAGCGGAGGTTTGACAAAGGAAGTAAGCTTTCTCCTAGGTTCATCGGGCCCTTCAAAGTGTTGCGATGGGTCGGTGAAGTGGATTATCAGCTAGCGCTACCACCACCTCTACTGAGGATACACGATGTATTCCATGTGTCCCAGCTCCGAAGACATCTGCATGACGATTCACACATCCTCGACTGGGGAGGGCTAGATATCAAAGACGATGCAAACTTCATAGAACGACCGATCAAGATTGAGGATCATAAGGAGAAAGTACTTCGTGGGTGAACCATTCCCTTGGTTCGTGTGTTATGGAGACATGGTGGGCTTGAGGAAAGTACCTGGGAGAGGGAAGCGCAGATGCGTGCCCGATACCCCGAGTTGTTTTGAGTTTTATCCTGTTTTTTCAGTACTTGTTTGCTATGTAATGCTTACTTTGTCGGATATGGATGTGCAGTTTCTTTTTCTGTGGATGTGTGTGTGAAGTGTTCTAAAGAATGGGGAGGGGAGGACCTGATCCCTAGTTAAGACGTATTAAAGAAGATGTGCCTAAACCCGTGTGGGCGAGTCAGTGCCGCCCAAAGCGGATAGTATCTTAACATGGAGGAAGGGAAACCCCTCTACCACTGGACCAGATGGTTTAGCCCTTTTGTTTTGCGTGAATGGGGAAGGAGCGATAGGGCGTTTGTGTTTGTTCAGAAGATAATATGTTCCTATCTCAGAGAGGTTCACTCCTGAGAGGTATCTTCCAGGGTGGTTGTTTGGATCCACCCCTCCTCCCTCCAGGTCTGGTTTTGATTCTCGAGGGCGAGAATGGTTTGAGAGGTATTTGATGTAATGAACCAGACCCTCATGACCCCTTCCTTAGACAATTATCGGCGCGACCAATCGGTGAGACCGATCAGCACGACCGATCATTTTCACCCAGCCTTGGCAGGTTTTTCTTCCGCAGCCTCCCCCATAACCCCACTTTTAGGCCTTTTTAACTTTTTGAAGCGTTTCAAGGTAGTTTTTAAGCCTATAACTAATATATAAAAATCAAATAAACCTCCATACTTAATAACAATTAATCCAGTCGTGTGGGGTGTCCCAACCGTGTGGTCAACCCACAATCCCGCACCTTACACGGTTTCTCTCTGTATCTTAACCATCCGGGAGTGCTGTATCATAGCCCTTATCGGCCTTTATAACCTATAGTCTTATCCATATGTTTCCTTTTCTCGATCATCCTTCTCAGAGTACCCTTCCTCCCAAAGAACCATACCCCTATTACGAGTCTTTACCTTCGCGTTCTGTGGAGTTTTCCCCACTCCTATTTTCCAGTTTCCACGCGAGGACTTAACATTGATCCTTGATCGTCAGGTAGGGGTTTCACCTTAGTCTCTCCTTTCAGTGTATCTTTCAGGGTGGGTATGCTACTGTATCTGTAGAACTGGATGAACCAAAATGTAATGAAGATAATAAACTAATTCTAAATAATGAAGGGGATGGGTGTGATCGATGATGCTGCTCTTTTTTTCTCATCTTTCATGATTAATGGTTTCTGGATTGTACAGGCTTACGACTACTGAAAATCATGGCCGTTGGTGGTCTTTCTCTGTGCATTAATAAACCCTTACCCCTTGTGATGTTTAAATGGATTGTATTTTGGTGGTGACCCCTTTTTGCTGTGTAAGGGAAATTGGTTAATTACGTATATTCGGCTAAACAAATTGGATGCACCAGGATCAACTCCTTTTCTATGATAACCTCGGTTTAAGCCCAGTGGAATTGAAATCATGGAGTGTATTAAATCTTTTAAATCTGAAAATACCTTCTTGGGTCTGCCTATATTGGTAGTAGTGGTTTGGTTGATTTTTCCCTTCACGGGATGTTGCGGGTGACCTTATGGATTTCTTGGATGGGGGCTTAGATTGATGGGGAAATGCGGGTGGGGATGGGATCCCCTGTTGTTATTCTTTGAGGTTGTATGTTTACTCTGTTTATATCATGAATTGGGATGAGATCCTCTATTGTTGAGAAACCATTGTCTCCTAGATCTTGGGGACATGGGGCTGTATCTTGGGGTTTTCTTTGGTTCCAGTACTTCGAGGGATCTCACTTATCCCTTTGTTGTTGTGACTTTACAAGAGAATCGGGTGTGAATGCTTAAATTACTATTGGGTGTATTCTTACCTTGGCTTGTTCTTATGCTTACTAGTTGCCCAACTAGGTGCAAAAACTTATTTAAACATTATTAATGAACATGAAAGCAAGGGTGAAACATGGGGATTTGGTTTGGTGTGAGTTGTGACTTGGGAATTGGGTGTTGTTCGCTTCTCTTATGAATGAATGGTAAGGATAGTGTTCTTTAGGCTATCTGAAGAAAAACCAAGATTGGGTGAGTTCTTTTTACCTATACATATACTTGTAGTTTTTGTGTTTCTTATTCGCACCCCACCCAAGTTGAGCACTTAGTTCCGAACACCCCTGTTTCATGGGGGAGGGTGTTTTCCCAACACTTCTATTAGTGGCTGGTTATTAGCTCCTTTTTTCTCCCTTTCCCGGATAGCGCAAGTATCTTCGGGCAGGATGTGATGGCCTGAATTCCATTATTAGCCCAAGAATATTCGGGCAGGGTAGTGTGGTGGTTAGCCCAGGTGTGTGCGGGCATGTGGTTTCCCAAGTACCTTCGAGATGAGGCCTAGGTGTCTTCGGGCGTGATAGTAGTTCGTCTAGCCCATGTGTCTTTGGGCGTGGAAGTGGTTGTTCTGGACTAGGTGTTTGGAGGCATGGTTACGTGTGATAGTTGTGGCCCAGGTGTTTGCAAGCGGGATGTGTGGTTGTGTCTCAGGTGTGTGCGGGCGGGGTATGGCAGTGGGACTACGATGAGAATGGCGGGATTGGTTTGATGCATAGAATGTCTTCAATAACTAGTGGGAAAGTGGTGCGGGGTACCCAAACATTGATGTGCTATTACTATACATTACTTGACTTACGTTATTTGGGGAGTGTGCCTTGGTGAGGCTTGGGTGGTTAGTTTCCTTGTTATGTGCTTGGTTATCTCTTTTCTCACAGGGAATTAGTATGCCTCCCCACTTGTGCATGAGAGTCTTTGGTTTTTCCCTACTGAGTATACTTGTATTCTCACCCTACATATATAAAACTGATTTCAGGTTTCTAGGAGGACTTCAGGGATCATGCTGGACCGTACTAGCTCAAACCTTATGACAGATCATCGCAGTTGCTGTTGTTCTTTCTTTTGGTATTTTGCTTTGTAGTCTCCTTATACATTGTGGATTTTACTTTTGTAACATGCATTGGGAATGGTTCTTGGATTTACTTATACTTTCAGTTTGGTGTTGTGTGATTCACTATCTTATCTCCTGATCCTATTAAAAGAAAAAAGGTAATGCCTTCCATTTAGTGTGTGACTTTATACTCTTGGTGGTGGTCTCCACTCTGGGACCTATTGAAGGCGGGTATTGGGGGTCATTATCTCTCCTTTAACTTAAAGAAGGAAGGGCCTAGAAATATGCTGACCCTTCCCTAATTTTGGTGAAGGTAGGTCGTGACAAAATATGTCAATTATAATACAGAAACCTGAGCCCATCCAAGGCAATCCATATGGAATCCTGAGGGTTGCTACAGGAGCCTCTAATATAACTGATGCCCCCGATTCCATCTGAGGTGACCCATAACAGTATCCTTCATATCACTCATGACATGGTAAACTCTGAGTCCATACCAAGTATCTCACCTAGGGGACAAAGTATCACCCGAGACATGGTGTATCCATCTTTCCAATGGGCGCATCCATGGTTTCTCCCTTAGGGAATTGGTGTCACCCAAGAGTATATGTAAATTCTCCAAGAGATCCCATACAAAGAAATCCAAGGGTCACTCTTGGTACATCAAGTAGAACCAATCCAATCATGGCGAGTCCATCTATGATGTCCTTAATTAGAGACCCATGTTCTCACCCAACCTGGAATAGGTATGACATGACATTCACAACTTTAGGTTCCGAGTGTAGTGGAAGTGTGTGATGAAAAGTGCCCAACATTTTTTTTTGGTCTTGATTGATGACCAATCTGAGATCTACATAATGATAAACAACATGATCTATAGAATTGGATCAATGAGACCTGACCAGGGCGATAACATTAGAACTAGAGAGAAGATCATCACATATTATTTATTATTAATTTAATTAAATAAATAATTACCTTTGTTGTAATTATTTCATTGTTGATGAATCTAGTGACAGATATGCAGACCACAATCGTTGCGTTGTAGAAACCAAGTGTAGATTTCCTCTAGTGGTGATCCACACATATTACACAAATCTCCATACATCACCGAAGGAATATCAGGGTGCTATCATGGAAGATCCTTGTGCTTACATCATTCGCCTTTGATCACTTTGAGAACTGCTTCAAAAGTGTTTTCCTTGATCTGGTGGAGGAGGATTGCTCTCCGTTCTCGGGAGCATTCTTGTAGAAGCGAGATCTATAGGCTTGAGAGGATTCTCTAAATCCATTTTGCACAACCAAGACAAATGAATTGGATCTCTTGTGAAAATAACATAATTGAGTATTTATATTTTTAGGGTTAAAATAAAATAATTTCACAAGTTCCCTTAATTATTTTTTTAATCCTAGCAGAAAAACCCATGTAAAATAATAATAACATTATCATTTCTCGACATATGATTAACTTGAGAATTAAAATTAAATATTATTAAATTAAATAATTTTTAATATTTATTATTTCTCACCGGATCATTAAACTCGGTCTGCCATTCCCCTAAAATATTTTTCAAGCATTGAATAATGTCTATTTATTTATTAAATAAATATCACTGCATTATTCACCAATAAATAAATAAATATTATATTAACTAAATAAAAAATAAATATTTATATGAGATCAAGAATACATGAATAATTATTAAACTACATATAGAAATAATATTTAATCAACATGTTAAATAATAAATAATGATATATTATTTAAGTGAGATTCTCGATACACTTAGTGTATGGCCCTCTAGGCCTCTTTCTCAGTGGCATTAGGTGAAGCAGCCTAAATTCCAAGGTTAACATCTATAAACACACCAAGGAACCCATAGAGAAAGAATTTGATGTCTCAACAACATGCCACCTCATACATATGCTTACTGTGTAATATAATCCCTTTATCATGATATCTCTAATCAACCAGGTTGCATGCCAATGCCATTAACGTATGTATTCGATGTATCTTTCTTTTAATTCCTAGAAAATGAACATGCCTTTAGAACACCATGGCCAAAGATTTATTTAGTCTATATCATTTCCATCAAAGGGAATGAGATATAAACTTCTGTTAATAGACTGAAGGGTCAAATACTTTATCACATTATTCATTAAGGCAATATTACTCATGACACACCCAACATATCCTACTTCATCATGAACATATTTCATCATAGTTTTCATCAATACATATAAGTTTCCAACTCATAATAGTCATTAATAATAATCTTAAAGTATAAGGACCGATACACACATCCACAAATGGGAACATCCAATGACACCTATAAATGTAGATTTTCTACTAGCCGATCTCGTTCTCGTAATATTCTACTGGATATTACCAAGGACGTACACCATGATAAGGTGCCTCAATGTACTATGAGTATGCACACCTGATATTTTATATTATTTGTTTCCCTCAAATTATATCATCCAACTATAGAAAATATATTCAAGAATATTATTTTGCACTTTCGAGTTCTCATCATAGCGAAGAACTGATATAACCTTTTAGTGTGATAGCCACTCTTTGGACATTATCACATACTATGTCATGAAAATGAAAAATTATGATATGATAAGTAGTTTATTAATATTAAAAATTATGAATACAAGTTATCATAAAGTACACAAAAGTTGGTTCTAGGGACAAATTCCAAAAAACTGCCACCTACACTAGAGCCAACTACTAATAACATTCAGTCCACTAGCTCTCACATGATACTCATGATTTTTCTGAGATATGAATTTAGTCAATGGTTCCACCACATTTTCCTTTTTGGGAACTCTTCTTACTTAAACTTCACCCCTATGATATAAATCCTGCAAGAGGTGATACTTGTGGAGTATTTTATTTGTTCATTGGTGTGACCTTTGCTGTTTTGTAAGAACCACCACTTTAGTATTATCATAGTACAATATGATAGGGTCTTTAATTATAGTTAATACATAAATATCCTAGATAAATTTATGAATCCAAAAGTCTTCCTTGACTATATCAGAAGCCGCTATATACTCAGACTCTGTTGTAGAGTTAGCAACAACTGGCTTCTTTGAACTTTTCTAGCTCACATCTCCTCCGTTGAGAAAAAAACATATATTGATTATGAATTCATATCATTCTGATCTATATAAAAACTAGAATTAGTATAACCTCTAATGACCAGCTTCTCGTCTCCTCCATACACTAGGAATGTATCCTTAGATCTTCTTATATACTTAAATATATCCTTAACAACAGTCCAATGTTGTTCTCATGGATATTCTTGATATCTATCTACCATGCTTAGTTAATATGAAACTTCAAGTTTAGTACATAACATGGAATATATGATTGATACGATCACTAAATCATATGAGATCTTACTCATTCTCTCTTTCTCTTATTGTGTCTGAGGACACATTTTTTTAGAAAGATGTAAACTATGATACACTAGAACCAATACACTCTTGAATTGTTCCATAATAAATCTCTTTAGTATTTGATTAATATATTTACTTTGACATAGTCCAATAAGCCTCGTGGATCTATCACAAATAATTTTTATCACTAGAAAATAAGCTTCTTTACTTAAGTCCTTCATGGAGAAACATGTGTTTAACCTTTCCTTAATAGAATATAAGACTGATATGTCATTTCCAATAAGTAAAATGTCATCAACATATAATACTAGGATAATGAACTCATTTTCACTAAAACTCTTGTAAACACATGGATCACATTAATTCTTAATGAAACCAAATTCTTTAATGGATTCATCAAATAAAATGTTCCATGACCTGTTTGCTTACTTCAATATATAAATGTATCTCTACAACTTTCAAATCCTTTTTTGCATCACCTAAAGTCACAAACCCTTATGGTTGTGTCATATAGAAATCTTCTTGAAGGTTCCCATTAAGTAATGTAGTTTTAAAATCCATCTTCCAAATCTCATAATCATGGTAAGCTACTATAGAAAGTAAAATTCTAATGGATTTAAACATGGAATCGAGAGAAAAGTTTTCATCATTTTCAATTTATTAACATTTTTTAACCCATTTATCCACTAGCCTTGATTTATAGGTATTTACTTTACCTTCCATGTCTAGTTTCCTTTTGAATACACATATGAATCCAACATGATTTACATCAACTGGAACATCAACCAGAACCCAAACTTGGTTCTAATACATGGAATCCATTTTAGAATTTATGGATTCTTCCCATATTGTAGCTTATGATCTTTCTACTTCCTCCCTGTAGGATATAGGTTCATCATTGTCAACCAATAATGATTCACCATCCTCAGTTACTTGAAAGTCATATCTCTCTAGCTCTTTTACCTCTCTTATGCTCCTGCACAGTACCTGTGTTTTAGGAACTACTTATTCCATGGGGACATATGGAATCTATTCATGTACTAACTATTGTGTATCTTGAGCATCAACTTCATCAAAGTCAATCTTTGTCCCACTATCCTTTCTGAGGATTTTCCCCCTCTCAAGAAAGACATATTATCTGGCAATAATAAAATTTATTATCTTAGTGGTTCTATAGGTAGTATCTCCTTGTTTCCTTAGGATACCCTATAAAGACACACTTCATGCCCTAGGGTGCTAGTTCTTTTCCTAAGAATAACTTATCAAATATCTTGTAACCCCAAACACATGTATGCAACAAAATGGGTTTGTTTCCACTCCATAGCTTGAAGGTAATTCCATTTTCCGCTTTAGTTGGAACTTGGTTTAATGCATATTCCACAATTAGTAATGCATATCCCCAAAATTATAATGTAATATCTACATGAATCATCATCGACCTTACCTTGTGTAACAAGGTACAATTCCTCATTTCCCTAACACCATTCCACTATAGTGTATAGGTGTAGTGAGTTGAGATAGAATCCCAAAATCAAGTAAAAAGTTGATGAACTCTTGGTAAATATATTCACCACCTCGATCTGATTGAATATTATTTATATTCTTACCAAGTTGATTCTCTACTTCATTCTTGAATTCCTTGAATTTATCAAAGGACTCAGACTTATACCTTTTTTGACTGAAAGTTAATTTGTTTTATTAGAAAAGGGGAAAACAAACAAAATCCCAGAGACGGGGGGAAGTCCGCAAGGGACTACGGAGGTCTAAAGTGATGCAGACCAAGAACATCGCCCAGAATAATCTAGTTGCAACCCTTGGGTAGGGATCCCACACAAATATAAAAAATAAGCTCATTCTTGGCTCTTCCCTCTCGAGCTAAGTGGTCAGCTGCATGATTCCCTTCGTGCCATATATGCTTGAGAGATGTGCCTTGCTTGATTTTACTTCTACAATGACGAACCATATAACAAAGGTCCCAAGGGGGATCATCCGTTCCTTGAAGAAACTGGACATAAACCGTTGCATCCGACTCAATCTCCTCCACCTTAAGATTATAGCACCCACACAAAGCAAGTCCGATGAGCATGGTGTGATTCTCTGCACCCAAGGACGTGCCCCTGCCAAAGTAGGCACTAAAGTCGAGAATTACTGACCCATAGGGGTTTCGAACCAATCCACCACCTCTCATATCCCCATCAATAAGGGATCCGTCAACATTAAGTTTCAGTCCCATTAGAGGCTGAAACCACCTCACCCACTTGCCCTTATTTCTGGGGCATGAACCATGCAGAGGGGAAGCTCTAGGCGCAAGTGAGGAAAAAGTGATCGAACCTTTACTACCATGTCTAAGCTGACCAAGATCCGCCACAAACTGTAACATCCCAGGTAATTAAAGAATAAATAATTTTCATATTTATTAATATTAGAGAATTAAATATGAATTTTAATTAAAAGGGGTTGCTATGTTCGATAGCGTACCCGATACGCAACGATGAGTTTCTTTGAAACTTACGTAGCACACTAGTAATATAATAATATTATGTTAGTTAACAAGTAGCCGTTGTACTGGCGGGAATGAATAGAAATAGCTAAAATATGAATAGATATGTTTTTAGATGTTTTTACATTTACCCAATAAAAGATAAAGGCTTAAAATACGGAAAGAGTTCAATTTTAGGCTTTTATACTCTAATTTTCACTAAAGGTTCACTTATCACCTTTTAATGGTGAACCGTCATTAAATAATGTTTTGATCACTATTATACATTCTTTTGGACCAAATAAAACTTTTATTAAGAATCGGGACAACAAATTTTACTTTGTGTAATTTTTGGTACCTTTCTGATAAAGTTCATTTTTTTTATGAATAGTGTAAAATGTTGCATTTTAATTCAAAACCTCTTTTTGATCTAATTTATTTATATGATTAGATTATGTTTTGAATTTGTTTTGAAGTGAAATTAGAATATATTTTTACCATTTTATCCAATGGTGGTAATTGGAATCAATTTCACTTTGAAATTAGAGTTAAACTGGTGTCAATCTTTTGATACTTATTGTTTTGTAAAAACACGCTTTTTTGCTCTGGCAGTGGGAATTAATTATTAAATTAATTAATGTGACCTATATGTTTTGAATTTTGTAAAATAGACTTCATTTTTGAATTCAGAATATCAAATATAGCTTAGGGTGAATTTTTGGTAATTTTCTGAAAAACTTCAATTTTTGATGAATAGTGAAACCACTAAGTGATAATCAAGCAAACTGATTTTTCAGTTAAATGAAAGTTTACCACTAATGTGTATTGAATTTTGAAAATCCGACATAGATGGTTGTCATTATGAAGTAAAATGTGGTTCAATGAGATTATAATAATTTTTTGGTGAATAGTAACTTATTAAGTTTTTAATCGCGATTAGTGGTAATTAGTGTAGTTTAAGGTATAAATAATACTTTAATAAAATGAAATGACCTAGACACATGTCCCAACCTCATTGGTTGTGTCATGGCCGACCTTTAAATGCCATGGGTAAACTTGGGGACCCCATGGATCCACTTTTGTTGGGAAATGACATAAATTACTTTTTATTTAATGTTAAAGTGAAAATGACACAAACATAATATGTTTTGCGAAAACAATTTTTAAGTGGGGTTATACAAGTCCAAATTTTGATTATAAATATTCAATGGAAATATAAAAAGATTTCCTACATCATAGTAATTTTTATATAATTTTTAGACATTAAATAAATTTAATTATTTATGACATAATAATGATGCAGCGATGACATCATTATTTGACGATTTAAATAAAATGGAAAGATAATATAAAATCTATGAACTACACATGTCCCAAAACCAATTGGATGAATGGATTTCGATGCCTTATCACCTTATCCACGAATTCTATCAATGTGGGACCTTTTAAAACCGAAACACATTTTCAAATAATGTAATGTTTCTTTACTTTCCAAAAGTGCCCCTCCTCTCCCCTTATAAAAGGCCCCCACCTCTACCTCATTTAACACACTCTTCAAGCCATTGGCTCGGCCAAACCCTGCCCATTTGCTCTCTCCACATTCCTCTCCTCATCCTAGAGGATTCCCTTTGGGAAGAATCCTTTAAAAGGAAGCCTTTAGGCTCAACTCAAAAGGAGTTACACTTTTTAAGGTAATTCATTCTCTCATGTTCTTTTGTTTTATTTTGTTTCTCCAACCCCCTAAACTCTTTTTATTTACTTCTTTTGTAACAAAACCAGTATCTTCAATATACTAGGATGTTGTTATATGATTTATTTGAGCTACACTCTCACACAACTACATCAAATGGTTAAAGAACATACGGTTTCCGTGGATGGCGAAATTCTGCCTCCCGAAACGATGATTGTTCAATACTCATTTAACACCTTCAAAGGTGGCCATTATGATGTCACTACTTTTATATATGATATATAATATGTTTATGTTTTCCTTAAGCTTCTGTTTTTTTCATTTTGGGCATACCTTTATGGTTTCCATTATGGGTAAACACGATATCATCATTTTAGGAAGTGCGGACTACCGCCCCCTGAAAGTGATTTGATTCGTTAAATACCATATGTGTGACATATAAAGGATGGAACTATGATATTATATATGTTATTATACTGGAATTACAATATACTCTTATATCATTATGATTCCATTCCATAAATACGAAATAGAATTGGAAGTAGCGTTCATGCGTACGTACGGCTTACCGTCTCCATGAACGGTGCATTTCATTTCTTACCTCTAAATGTGATGTAATATTATAAATGAATGTATGTACTGGATATATATGACATATATGATATCTACATCATGAATATCATTCTGATATAATGAAACATTGACCAAATTAACAACATGTAATAGTAAGAAGTCTATTTTTGACTTAAGAACCAAATACCGACAAAATGAACATTGTTAACTTAACAGATTACATGATGTTCATAACATGGTATAAAAGGAATGATGAACTTGAAAAAGATTCTTAAGCAAGTAGATATTAACTCAAGTTTATTATTCAGGAGATTAAAGAACGGTCGGGTTAAGTCGGATACGAGGTATGGGAACTTCTTAACCCAACTTCCATTCTTTGGGTTAATCTCCTACTTTCCAATTATGTCATGATATTATTATGTATTATTTTGTATTCTTTATGTGTACCTATAGTGAATACACATAATAGATCTATTTTATTTTAAAAATGATCTTTTTAAGGACATCGTCTCAATCTCCTTTCATTGAGGCATATTTCGTTTTATACACAACTTTCTTTTATACGGTGTATAAACTCCTTTGACTTTTACGTTTATTCAAAAGGAATATTTTTTATACGACGCGTTTACTAAATGACAAAAGGGAATTTTTTTGTCGTACGTATGCGGCGACAACGACTTCTCCGCCGTCGTAACCGTTATTTGAGTTTCGGCTTCCTCTACAAGCCATACCTTCTTTTTAAAAGAAAAATAAATACCATATTTTACTTTTCTTTTATTTTGGTATTGAAAATGGTTTTCATAATGTTTTTATATCAATGTGTTGTATTGATATATCATGATTGAAATGTGGAAATTTTATGTTTCCTTTATGCATGTTTTATGTGATATGATTATGTTATGGTTCTTGGGCATTATTATGAAGACGGGTGGTTCCGTGATAAACTAAGGGCGGGTGAGCCCGTTATAGCTCTCCAATGCATTGGGTAACGCGAAGGAGTGAAACGTTAAGGTTTCTCCGAAGAGATTTTTAGGGAATATACTGTGATGGGTATTCCAAACGTAACCAAGAGGGTTACTCCCTACGTAAGAATGTTATGAATGCCTCAAGTTACCTTTACATATTATGATTTCTATGATTTATTCATGATTTGATGAGGTATGTTAAAGTGATTATGTTTTATGGGTAAAGTATGATTTCACTCTTATGTATGTATGTACCCATGTTTCCTTTCCATGTTTTTATAACCCATACTGAGTTTTTATGCTCATCCCAAGTTTTTGAAATGTTTTTCACAGGTCAAGGGAAAGGTACATGATAAGATGATAGAGTCAAGGATGTGTCAAGAAATAATCCATGTTTTATTTTGAATATGTTACCATTGATGGGAATTAAGAATACTATCTTTATGTAACCACTTTGTTTATATGTGGAATGTAATGCAAGTTTTATGATCTAATTCTCTAAAACTCTAAACCCGAAAAGATCCTCAACGTGTAATCTTGTAATAACTCAAGATTAAGTAAGGTTTAAGGCTGGGGCCTTATAGTTGGTATCAGAGGACGGTTTAGACAACTTTAAGAGTTAGAAAAGTTTTAAATTATAATATTATTGAAATGATATAGCATTTACGGATTACCATGTTGCTTCGCCTAAGATATTTCTGTGTTCAGAATGGTTTTCCGCAGAGGAAACAAAGCAGCTATGTTGGGACGACATCAGGAGGAAGATAACCTTCCAAATCAGCAACCTGAGATGGTAGGAATCGGAACCGAATAGTTTGTTGCAGTGATGGACCAGTTGACTCAGGCTATAAATGGTGGTGGTATCCATGCACGAGATCAGCCAGATCAACCGCAGAGGAACATGTCAGTGGTGGAACATTTCATGAGGCAACATCCCCCATCATTCAGAGGATCATCTGACCCTGTTCAAGCTGAAGGGTGGATTAAAGCACTGGAGAAGATTTTTGATGTCATGGGGTGTTCAGACAATCAAAAGGTTAGTCTTTCTATTTACCGTTTGGAGGGAGAAGCAGATCAGTGGTGGTCTATGGTTAAAAATATCAGGGACGCCGATGAAATTGATGCTCTTGACTGGGATGAATTCAAAGGTATGTTTCTTGAGAAGTATTTTCCTAAGGCTGTTCGACTTAGGATGGAAAAGCAATTCTTGGAATTGAGGCAAGAGGAAGACTCAGTGGCTGCCTATGAAGAAAGGTTCACTCGATTGGCAAGGTATGCTCCAAATTTTATCCGGGACCTTGATAGTAAAATAAATCGTTTTTACTCAGGATTAAAGCCAAAATATCTAAGGGAATTAGCTTCTCGTGAGTTTAAAAGTTATGAAAAGCTTGTTCGATGTGCTGAGAAGGTGGATTTGGAGTTTGCCGATGACCAAGTTTTCTATAACAACCAGCAGAATAAGAGACCGAGGTGGCATGAGAAAGGTAAGAATTCTTCAAAAAAGTCTGATGGTAAGAAAACTAAGTTTCCAGTTTGTGATAAATGTGGAAAAAGGCATGCTGGGGAATGTCTTCTGAATTCTGGAAAGTGCTACCGATGTGGTAAGATGGGACATAAGGCTCGTGATTGCACTGAAAAGGATCAAGCTGAAGTTAAGAAAAAATTTGATTTACAGTTAGTGAAGTGTTATAAGTACAATGAGATGGGTCACTATGAAAACGAGTGTCCGACAAGGAGATTGAGTGATGGGAAGAAGTTAGACTACAAGCAGAAAGGGGTGGTGAAATCCTTTGCAACTACTTCAGCAGATGTTGGGCCATCGAATGAAGTGGTATCAGCTCCAGGGAACTCAGTATTTTTCGAAGATTGACTTGAGATCGGGGTACCATCAGTTGAAAGTAAAAGAAGCAGACGTTCCGAAGACTGCGTTCCGTACTAGATATGGCCATTATGAATTTGTAGTTATGCCTTTTGGGTTAACCAATGCACCTGCTGTATTCATGGACCTTATGAATAAAATTTTCCATGAGTTCTTGGATAAGTTTGTGTTTGTGTTTTGAGGTTTGTGAAGAGGTTATGTGTGCCTTGTGATTCACAGTTGAAGAGAGAGTTGTTATGTGAAGCTCATAGTTCTCCGTTTTCAGTTCATCCGGGCAGTACTAAGATGTATAGAGGTCTGCGGGAGTATTACTGGTGGGATGGAATGAAAAGAGATATTGCTGATTTTACTGTGAAGTGTTTGACATGTCAACAGGTTAAAGCTGAGCGGCAGTTACCGAAAGGGATGCTTCAGCCTTTACCAGTGCCAGAGTGGAAATGGGAGAATATATCCATGGACTTTGTTGTTGGATTACCGAAGACATCTCGAGGTAATAATGCAATCTGGGTTATTGTTGATCGCTTGACCAAATCTGCTCATTTCCTTGCTATACGAGATACTTTCTCTCTTGATCAACATTCCCGTTTGTATCTTAAAGAGATAGTCAGGTTACATGGAGTTCCCTTCTCCATTGTATCAGATCGTGATCCCAAGTTTACTTCTAACTTTTGGAAAGGCCTTCAGAAGTCGTTGGGTACTGAATTAAATTTTAGTACAGCTTTTCATCCTCAATCAGATGGGCAGTCAGAACGAACAATTCAGACATTGGAGGATATGCTACGACCTTGTTCTATGGATTATCAGGGAAGTTGGGACCAACATCTTTCTTTGGTTGAGTTTTCATATAATAACAGTTTTCATTCTAGTATACAGATGGCACCATTTCAGGCATTATATGGGAAGCGGTGTCGAACTCCAACTTTCTGGGATGAAGTGGGTGAAAGGAAGTTGATGGGACCAGAATTGGTAGAAGAGATGGCAGAAAAAGTTCAGCTGATTCAGAAGCACATGAGAACAGCTCAGAACAGGCAGAAGAGTTATGCGGATAACCGAAGGAAGGATCTATCTTTCGAGGTAGGTGATCATGTTTTTCTCAAGGTTTCTCCTTGGAAAAGTGTGATGAGATTTGGTAAGAAAGGAAAGTTGAGTCCAAGGTTTGTTGGACCATACGAAATTCTGGAGAGAGTTGGATCAGTTGCATACCGAGTGGCTTTACCTCCGAGTTTATCTCAGGTACACAATGTTTTTCACGTTTCGATGTTGAGAAAGTATATGCCAGATCCATCTCATGTTTTGAGTCCAGAGGTAGTTCAGCTGGAAGAGAACCTATCTTATGAGGAACAACCGGTCCAGATTCTTGACCACAGGGAGCAAGTGTTACGGAATAAGGTGATTCACCAGGTAAAGGTTTTGTGGAAAAACCATGTGATTGAAGAGGCAACATGGGAATCTGAAAATGCTATGAGGGATAAATACCCCCACTTATTTTGATAAGTGAATAAAATTGCGAGGACGCAATTCCCAAAAGGGGGGAAGGATGTAACATCCCAGGTAATTAAAGAATAAATAATTTTCATATTTATTAATATTAGAGAATTAAATATGAATTTTAATTAAAAGGGGTTGCTATGTTCGATAGCGTACCCGATACGCAACGATGAGTTTCTTTGAAACTTACGTAGCACACTAGTAATATAATAATATTATGTTAGTTAACAAGTAGCCGTTGTACTGGCGGGAATGAATAGAAATAGCTAAAATATGAATAGATATGTTTTTAGATGTTTTTACATTTACCCAATAAAAGATAAAGGCTTAAAATACGGAAAGAGTTCAATTTTAGGCTTTTATACTCTAATTTTCACTAAAGGTTCACTTATCACCTTTTAATGGTGAACCGTCATTAAATAATGTTTTGATCACTCTTATACATTATTTTGGACCAAATAAAACTTTTATTAAGAATCGGGACATCAAATTTTACTTTGTGTAATTTTTGGTACCTTTCTGATAAAGTTCATTTTTTTATGAATAGTGTAAAATGTTGCATTTTAATTCAAAACCTCTTTTTGATCTAATTTATTTATATGATTAGATTATGTTTTGAATTTGTTTTGAAGTGAAATTAGAATATATTTTTACCATTTTATCCAATGGTGGTAATTGGAATCAATTTCACTTTGAAATTAGAGTTAAACTGGTGTCAATCTTTTGATACTTATTGTTTTGTAAAAACACGCTTTTTGCTCTGGCAGTGGAAATTAATTATTAAATTAATTAATGTGACCTATATGTTTTGAATTTTTTAAAATAGACTTCATTTTTGAATTCGGAATATCAAATATAGCTTAGGGTGAATTTTTGGTAATTTTCTGAAAAACTTCAATTTTTGATGAATAGTGAAACCACTAAGTGATAATCAAGCAAACTGATTTTTCAGTTAAATGAAAGTTTACCACTAATGTGTATTGAATTTTGAAAATCCGACATAAATGGTTGTCATTAAGAAGTAAAATGTGGTTCAATGAGATTATAATAATTTTTTGGTGAATAGTAACTTATTAAGTTTTTAATCGCGATTAGTGGTAATTAGTGTAGTTTAAGGTATAAATAATACTTTAATAAAATGAAATGACCTAGACACATGTCCCAACCTCATTGGTTGTGTCATGGACGACCTTGAAATGCCATGGGTAAACTTGGGGACCCCATGGATCCACGTTTGTTGGGAAATGACATAAATTACTTTTTATTTAATGTTAAAGTGAAAATGACACAAACATAATATGTTTTGCGAAAACAATTTTTAAGTGGAGTTATACAAGTCCAAATTTTGATTATAAATATTCAATGGAAAGCTAAAAAGATTTCCTACATCATAGTAATTTTTTTAGAATTTTTAGACATTAAATAAATTTAATTATTTATGACATAATAATGATGCAGCGATGACATCATTATTTGACGATTTAAATAAAATGGAAAGATAATATAAAATCTATGAACTACACATGTCCCAAAACCAATTTAATGAATGGATTTCGATGCCTTATCACCTTATCCACGAATTCTATCAATGTGGGACCTTTTAAAACCGAAACACATTTTCAAATAATGTAATGTTTCTTTACTTTCCAAAAGTGCCCCTCCTCTCCCCTTATAAAAGGCCCCCACCTCTACCTCATTTCACACACTCTTCAAGCCATTGGCTCGGCCAAACCCTGCCCAATTGCTCTCTCCACATTCCTCTCCTCATCCTAGAGGATTACCTTTGGGCATAATCCTTTCAAAGGAAGCCTTTAGGCTCAACTCAAAAGGAGTTACACTTTTTAAGGTAATTCATTCTCTCATGTTCTTTTGTTTTATTTTGCTTCTCCAACCCCCTAAACTCTTTTTATTTACTTCTTTTGTAACAAAACCAGTATCTTCAATATACTAGGATGTTGTTATATTATTTATTTGAGCTACACTCTCACACAACTACATCAAATGGTTAAAGAACATACGGTTTCCGTGGATGGCGAAATTCTGCCTCCCGAAACGATGATTGTTCAATACTCATTTAACACCTTCAAAGGTGGCCATTATGATGTCACTACTTTTATATATGATATATAATATGTTTATGTTTTCCTTAAGCTTCTGTTTTTTTCATTTTGGGCATACCTTTATGGTTTCCATTATGGGTAAACACGATATCTTCATTTTAGGAAGTGCGGACTACCGCCCCCTGAAAGTGATTTGATTCGTTAAATACCATATGTGGGACATATAAAGGATGGAACTATGATATTATATATGTTATTATACTGGAATTACAATATACTCTTATATCATTATGATTCCATTCCAGAAATACGAAATAGAAATGGAAGTAGCGTTCATGCGTACGTACGGCTTACCGTCTCCATGAACGGTGCATTTCATTTCTTACCTCTAAATGTGATGTAATATTATAAATGAATGTATGTACTGGATATATATGACATATATGATATCTACATCATGAATATCATTCTGATATAATGAAACATTGACCAAATTAACAACATGTAATTGTAAGAAGTCTATTTTTGACTTAAGAACCAAATACCGACAAAATGAACATTGTTAACTTAACAGATTACATGATGTTCATAACATGGTATAAAAGGAATGATGAACTTGAAAAATATTCTTAAGCAAGTAGATATTAACTCAAGTTTATTATTCAGGAGATTAAAGAACGGTCGGGTCAAGTCGGATACGAGGTATGGGAACTTCTTAACCCAACTTCCATTCTTTGGGTTAATCTCCTACTTTCCAATTATGTCATGATATTATTATGTATTATTTTGTATTCTTTATGTGTACCTATAGTGAATACACATAATAGATCTATTTTATTTTAAAAATGATCTTTTTAAGGACATCGTCTCAATCTCCTTTCATTGAGGCATATTTCGTTTTATACACAACTTTCTTTTATACGGTGTATAAACTCCTTTGACTTTTACGTTTATTCAAAAGGAATATTTTTTATACGACGCGTTTACTAAATGAAAAAAGGGAATTTTTTTGTCGTACGTATGCGGCGACAACGACTTCTCCGCCGTCGTAACCGTTATTTGAGTTTCGGCTTCCTCTACAAGCCATACCTTCTTTTTAAAAGAAAAATAAATACCATATTTTACTTTTCTTTTATTTTGGTATTGAAAATGGTTTTCATAATGTTTTTATATCAATGTGTTGTATTGATATATCGTGATTGAAATGTGGAAATTTTATGTTTCCTTTATGCATGTTTTATGTGATATGATTATGTTATGGTTCTTGGGCATTATTATGAAGACGGGTGGTTCCGTGATAAACTAAGGGCGGGTGAGCCCGTTATAGCTCTCCAATGCATTGGGTAACGCGAAGGAGTGAAACGTTAAGGTTTCTCCGAAGAGATTTTTAGGGAATATACTGTGATGGGTATTCCAAACGTAACCAAGAGGGTTACTCCCTACGTAAGAATGTTATGAATGCCTCAAGTTACCTTTACATATTATGATTTCTATGATTTATTCATGATTTGATGAGGTATGTTAAAGTGATTATGTTTTATGGGTAAAGTATGATTTCACTCTTATGTATGTATGTACCCATGTTTCCTTTCCATGTTTTTATAACCCATACTGAGTTTCTATGCTCATCCCAAGTTTTTGAAATGTTTTTCACAGGTCAAGGGAAAGGTACATGATAAGATGATAGAGTCAAGGATGTGTCAAGAAATAATCCATGTTTTATTTTGAATATGTTACCATTGATGGGAATTAAGAATACTATCTTTATGTAACCACTTTGTTTATATGTGGAATGTAATGCAAGTTTTATGATCTAATTCTCTAAAACTCTAAACCCGAAAAGATCCTCAACGTGTAATCTTGTAATAACTCAAGATTAAGTAAGGTTTAAGGCTGGAGCCTTATACAAACACTCTAGCATGATCGTGCAGGAGGATGGTAGAGGGTGTCGCACCATCTCTTTCTTTGTTCCATGCCTCCCAGAGAATCCAACAAATATCTGCCACTATGACAGCTCGTCCCATCCTTTCCAAATCGGAAGATCCAACGTCGCAAAACCATCTCTCGAGCACCTCTTGCAAATAATCCCCTCTACAGTCGATGTCGAAGCGCACCCCCATTGACCCCCAAAGGTTTTTTTCCCAGTCTCCATGAACAAAGACATGATCAATAGTCTCAACCTTAGGGAAAATATAGCAATGGCAGCGGGACACCATACTCACCCCTCGTCTCTGGATATTTTCATCCGTTGGGAGAGTGTGATGGCAGATACACCAAATGAAGAAGAAGAGTTTTCTCAGGATCTCCTTGCACCAAAGAGTCACATCCATCTCATCCCTCACACCATGGCCACTGAAATTATCTCTATATCTGTTGCAGGATAGCCTTACAGATGGTGCGCCAGTGAAGCAGCAATGGTCTGGCTCATCGGTGAGGATGATGTTAGAGAAAATGTTCATCTGCTCATCATTCAGGAAAAAATTAATTAGGATAGGATGTATACTATCCTCTTTGAAGGAAATAGATTGAGATAGAAACCCTGAGAAGAAGAGCTTCACACCGGTCCAATCCTCCTACCAAAACTTAAAATCACCCCGCCCGACTAGCCTGCGGGTATGCCCTTGAATATCTCTCAAGTGAGAAAGCATGCATTTTTCCAGGCTCGACAGGACCATCCTGCTTCCTGAACATCCTTCCCATCTCTCCCCATACATGTCTCTGATGAACCTTGCCCAAAGGGATGACCCTTCGATAATCTCACAAGTAAGCCGAGCTTACATTGCACGCATGGTCTTCAAGATATTTCTGATGCTGACTCCACCCTCCTCCACTGGTTTGGACATGCGCTTCCAAGAGGCCCGATGGCACCACCCCACCTGGTTGGAATCCCATAAGAAGGCAAACATCATATTCTCAATTATTTTAATGGTTCCCATTGGCGGGTTGATGATTGACATAACATGCATAGGAATCGAAGTAAAGACACTATTGATTAGAGTGACCCTTCCCCCAAAGGAAAGGAATTTGTTCTTCCAATTGCAGATTTTACCTTTGATGTGGTTGATAATATCTTCAAAGTTACATTTCTTGATTCTTCCATTTTAAATGGGGGCACCCAGGTATGAAATCAGAATAAAGCTCATGTGCATACCTGAAATCTCTTGGATGGTATGGCTTCTTTTCATTGGGCACTTATTCAAGATGAAAAATTTTCTCTTCCTAGCATTAATAATCTGCCCACTTTCCTCCCCATAGGCTTCCAAGGTATTCATGAGGTCTTGCAGAGATCTACGTTTTCCATTAGTGAATATTAACACGTCATCTAAACACATGCGGTGGGAAATAGTGATGCTCCCATACTTGGTGGTATAAGTAGTAACCCTGCCCTCCTCCACGCTGCGGTGGAGATTCTTTGAGAGGGCCTCTTGGGCTAAGAGGAAAAGATAAGGGGATATAGGTTCACCTTAGCACACACCTCTAGTATTTTTGAAGAACCCAAAAGACTTCCCCATGAAGGAAATAAAAATACAAGGTGATGAGAATCATCTAAAGCACAAATCGTAGACCCATTCCCTGAAGCCCAGTTTCCTCTTCACTCGAATGATGAAACCCCACTTGAGCCTATCATAGGCTTTATCCATATCCACCTGAATAACCACATTTGAACCCATCATCCTCTTGTTAATATCCCCCACAAGTTCTTTGGCAATGACAATGGCCCCTTGAATGCTCCTCTCCTTCACAAATCCATGCTATTCAGCCGACACCACCCTTGGAATCATGTCGCTCATCCTTTTGGATAAAAGGCTCGAGAGGATTTTGTAGGAAAAGTTACAAAGACAAATCGGACGGTATTGGGATAAAGTTATTGGGTCCTTGAATCTGGGGATGAGAATAATGCGGGAAGCGCACACCCCACCTGGAATAGAACCCCCTTGAATAAATTCTAGATAGCATGGATGACCTGTGGTTTCACAAAGTCCCAGGCAGCAACATAGAAAGCCCCTGGGAAGCCGTCGGGCCCTGGTGAACTCTCCTGGCTTAAGCCGAAGGTGACATCCTTAATCTACTCCTCCTTTGGAATCTCAACAAGGGTATCATTATCTGCATCACTAATCCACTTCTTCATGGCACTCAGGATCACATCCTCCCTACTGCTTGCAGGCATGCCACTGTTACCGATATTGCTTGGGTTGGCCAGCAGGGCTTTAAAGTTGCTCAAAGCAATGTTGCCGGCCACCTCAATATCTGATGTAAAGGAACCATTCTCCATATTAATGTTGATATGTCCACTCTTCTTTTTCTCTTTCAGGTAGGCATAGAAAAAGGACATGTTTTTATCCCCCTCCCTAAGACAAAAAGCTTGGGACCTCACATAGTAAATCCTTTCCACTTCCAGAAACTTCTCAGTCAAAGGGGAGTGAGTGGAGTTAATACGAACAAAGATATCATCATCCCATCTATCCTGGAGGTCCTCCTCTAGCTTCTCAACATCTTTCTTGAGGTCCTCAATGCTGACATCTTCCTTGGGGTTACATTCCAGCCATTCCTAAATTCAGATCTTGAGTCGCCTCAAGTGGTAGAAGAGATTCAACCAAGATTCCCTATGTGCCCCCGCTTCCCATGACTTTCTCAGCATGGGAAGGAACCCCTCCCTTCTATGCCATTCAGTAGTGTAGAAGAAACGCTTCACCGCTGTCGTAATCCTCTTCAAAGAAACTAAAAGTGGGGCATGGTCAGAGAGGAGCCTAGGAAGGTGCAGGATCGAAGCTTGCCCAAAGAAGTCAACACCTTGTAAATTGGATAAACATCTGTCCAGGCTTCTCCATATTCATTGAATACCTCTTCGGTTGTTACACCAATTGAATTTATTACCACTGAATCCCATGTCAATGAGCCCTTAGGTTGTCATACAAAGCTAGAAATCCCACATCGCGTTAGTAAAACCTCCCAACCCTCCCTTCTTTTCAGAAACCTCTGGCACAATGTTGAAGTATCCTCTAATAAACCAAGGTTTATTGTCTGGATGGAAATTAACGAGGTGCCGCCAAAGGAGGATCCTTTCCCCAGCGTCACAACTTCCATACAAAAAGGTGAAAAAATGTCCATACTATCCGAAGACACCCTGGTGGTGATATATATTGGACGATACATCAACAATATCCACTTATAACCTATGCTTCCAGAAGACCCATATGTGAGAGTTTTGAGGCAAAGCATGTAGGTGGTAGGGGAATCCCATTCTTCTTCCAAACATATCCATACGCAACACCTCCTACTTGGGCTCAAGGATGACAGCCATAGACACCGGGTGTTGCTTGGATTTAGAGGAAATAAATGTGGTTTTGGCATGCACACCCAGCCCTCTCACATTCTAGATGATAGCTGAAAATATGGCTAAAATATCTTTGTACCTTTCACCCTATCCACAAAATCGTGGTTTGTTCATTTTTCCTTATAAAAAATCATGACATCTATAAATTGGTTTTATCTCAGAAGAGTCTAAATAACCATATTGGCAAATCTTTGTCAAAAACGTCTCATTTACATGACCAACTTGGTGATTCCAAAACTGGGTGTTATACGAGTCTTGTGAATATGATTCAGTATCAATTGATAATACTTGGTTTTCATAATTTAATACATAAATACCATTGTTTAATTGTTCCATACCATATCATAAGTCATACTTATAAAAGAAACAACTATTATTTACAAACATGAAAATAAACCTATTTGTATCTAGGCATGATATAGAAATTATGTTTTTTGTAATTGTTGGTACATAATAATTATATTTAAAAACCAAAATAATTATCGTTATTAATGAGAGTTAGTAGTCGCTAATAACTAGGGAAACTAGTCTTGCACCATTAGTAGCTCTCAGATCCATTTATCCTCAAGAAATCTTTCAAAATCTACTTGGTTCCTACATTTGGATACAGATGTGATCACTAAAAACTATATCTAATATCCAATGTGTAGATATGGAAAGATTCCACTTAATAACAAACACACCTTTATCTTCCCCTTACTTCTTACTGTCGTTCCTCTTCTAGTGGCCTAAATTTCCACATGCAAAACATAATACCTCCTTTTACCTACCCTACCTCTAGATCTTCCCCTTGTTACAAGGATGGTGCTTAGGAGCTTTATACTGTATAAGTCTTGGGACCCTTTTCCTTGTTCTTCATTTTCTTTTTACCCATAAGGACTATGGGTTTATCACGCACCATGTCCTTATCCACATGGCGAATCAAGGTCAGAAGTTCCAAAAAAATCTTCTCATTATTTCTCATGTTGTAATTAACAATAAAGATGGAGAAGGTCTTGGCCAGTGATGAAAGTATGAGATCTGTATGCAACTCATCTGTGAATTTAATCCCTAATATGTCAAAGCATTAAATTTAGTCGATAAGCTTGACTACATGAGGCCTAGATAGTACTGAATCTCCAAGATTAGTTTAAAAAAAATAACTGAAGATCTCGTACCTCTCTTATATCACCTTCTCTTGATAGATATCTTGAAGGTGAGACATCATTCTATAGGCATCCATACCCTCACATTACTTTAAAATCTCATTGGGAATGGATGACAACATTAAACACTAAACACCTGTAGCATCATTCAAATTTTTCTCATAGAGAGATATCTCCTTTTCACTTTCCTCTTTATTAGGTGTAACTGGAAAAGGTTCTTCCAACACATACAATTTTCTTTCAAGATAAATAATGAAATGTAATGACCTTTTCCATTCTGGGAAATTTGTGCTAGTGAGAAGGTTGTCCTTCTCAAGTATGGATGACAATGATATGTTTGATGTCATTTTAATAATATTTATATAAAATAATATAAGCAACATTTTAGTACTTTATCAGATGAAATTTATACAAAAAAAATATTATATTTATTAGTCTCCCACTGTTTTATAAAAACCTAATAGCCCTCACCATTGAATTCAGAATATCCTATTTCTTGGACATTATTAGTGGAAAGAATCCATATTCACATTCTCATTACCCCAACTTGGGTTGGTCAAGAAACTTAAATAGTTTTAAGTAGACATTCTAAATGTCAACTACATTAACTCATGGTTCCTTGATCTGCTGAGTGGACTCCTCGGTCCTAAAATCTTTAATTAGATTTCTTCAACCTTTGCCTCTCAGTTACACCAAATCATGATTGGGTAGTAAACCCTTAATGTAAAATAAGTTAAGTCAACCCAAAACTTCAAGTTAAAATTCATCGATAATTGGAAGCACCCAAACTTGGGTTGGTCAAGCACTTTGAACTACGGTTAGATTTTAACCTAAGTAATGGAAGACTATACCATCTTAATATATTTAATTGATTTATTTTATCCTTTTATGCATAAATTTCCAATTATTATCTTTATTACATTCTTGTTAATATTAAGTGGATTTACAGAAGTGATTAACCATGTCTTAGATAACATTTATGCATAAAATAACTTATTTTAGTTCTATCTTGCATGCTCATTAATTTCAATAAATTAATTGACCGTGAAACAATATTCATAACTAAATAACCATGAAAATCATAGAAATAAAATAATAAAGGGTATGATCATGAGATTATACTAGTGGTTAGTTTATCTAGAGGTTGATAAACTAATCGTTGACCTAGGAGAAGAACACCTCGAACCAATTATGGTTTTTGTTGAAACTTTCCACTTGTCCACCTATGTATCTCCTTGGATTGGTTTTTCCTTGGCTCTAAACTTGAACCACCTCCACTAGCTTGGGGGCTCCATCCATTACTTATGATTTTACTCACATACAGTCCATAGAAAAATGGTTTACATAAAAGAAACCATGGGAACATATTCCCTACATAATGAAAGGAGAGAAGGCGTGCAAGCCAACAATTTAATTTAATAATAAATTAAATGAAACCAATCACATACAAAGGTTTGTTCTAGCTCATGATCATCCACATGCATGAAATGAATTATGTATTTAATAAGACTAGAATTCAATTATTAATTGTTCTTATTTAAGATAAATCACACTTGAATCAATTAATTATTATCTGTAATTAATCAATTATTTTATCTTAATTATCATTAAAATTTCCTTTATATTCTCATAAATTATAATTTAAAACAAATTATATAAATTTATTTTAAATTAACTGTGTACATAAATGTACCTTGGAGGAAACATGGTGAATAGTTTTCCGATTCTATCCAACATGTATTATATTTGTATACTATTTTACTCTTGTGAAATATGGAATACACAACTTATCATGTACTTTCATGATGTGTACTTCAAAGATGATTACATTAATTATATGATTTTTTATTATCATGTTATGATTAAATGCATAGAGAGTAAAAACTTGTAATACAACTCATAAATGATATGGAGGTCTGAATATTACATAGATATTATTTAAACATTTAAATATTTATGTATATTAAAACCTATCACATGGTGTATCCCATCTTTATGACCACACACAACTACATGTCTCATGGTTTAAAAACACTACTAGAAAAAAGGATTATTACAACGGGATCCCGTCGAAAATATTAAGTTTAGCAACAGACCATCGCAAAAACCTATTATTTGAGACGAGTAGTAACACCGTCGCAAAAAAATTTGGCAATTTATTTCAGAAATTATTTGCAATAGCCAACGACCTGTTGCAAATTATATCTCATTTTTTAATTTTTTTCAACAGTCAGTCACAATTACAAATTACGACGAACCTTCGTAATTACTTCTGCAAATATAAAAAATTTTTTTTTTGCTACGGACCCATCATAAATAGTAGAAAAAATAAAAAAAAATAAAAAAATATTAATAATAATATAATATTAATATAAATAAAATCATAATATTAATATTAATATAATAAAATTATTTATAAAATAATAAATATTATATAATATTAATATAAATAAAATAATAATTTTAATATTCATAAAATAAAATTAATTAGAAAATAATTAATTAATATAATAATAATATTATTAATATTAATGAAATATTAATATTAAAATTAGTAGTATAATAAAAACCTGAATATTCAAAAAAATCTAAAAATATATTAATTAATAAAATAATAAATATAATGAAAAAATTAAATAAAAAATTTTAATATTCGAGACAATATAAAACACACACTATTTAAAACTTTAAATAATTAACATTACAAAAAAATACATTCAAATGTTTCATCATAAAATAAAAATACATCATTGAGAGGGAGGATCATCTCAAGGAGCTGGAGGAGATGGTGAAGGGAAATCCATCCCTAAATTGTGAGTCAAACCTCGCATGTAATCCATCTGCTCCTACTCTTGCTCATGTCGCCATTGAAATATCTCATCATACATCTTCTATTGCAGCTACTATTGTTGTTGGAACTCTTCGTCCTACTATTGCTGCCATTGACACATCTCCTCCTGCTCCCTACACAAAGTTTCTATAAGCTCACTCTGATCTCACAGCTGCTCCTGATACAGTGCATGAGATGATGATGAATCTTTGCAAGCTCTTCTCAAGCTGGACGTTGACATCGTAGAGGGGCCATAAAAACCCATAGGGGTCACTTGAGAGCCGATACCAACAACTCAACCTTTATCGAAGCCATATCGGGTTTCCTGCATCCATGCTACCTCATCAAATCGGGGGGCACTGGTCTGACCATCAATATTGGCCTGACTCTCAACATCTATCTAAAACGTCGTAGCCTCATATGAATCTTTCAATTGAAATTTAAATTTATAATTGTTAAAATATTATTTTTAGTTAAATTTAAAACTAAAAAAAACTTATATTGACCACAATCTGACACTGATGAGAACCTATAATCTCCCCAGTGGTTGGATCACTATACATCCGTCTATAAACGTCGTACTCTGTAATATCAGGCTGTGAGACTTCCTATATGAATATAAAATAAACTGTTTACATTTAAAGTTATATACAACATTTAATGAAAATTTACTTACCATATGCTCCCTATGCGTACTGAATATACGACTACAAGCTGGATGTGTCACCTCCTTTCTCCCCCGATTTTTCCGACCTACTGATGATCTACTCAATAACCACTTACTCAACCAATGTTTACATAATCCATCCCAAAATTAAGATGAAATATAATTTGTTTTGTGTACATGACATGTCTCATCAAAATCCTTCAATCCTTCTTTCTCCATTTCTTTCCTTTTCAGATTGTGAAAAAACTGAGTGCAAAGTAGAAGAAAAACTCCTTTCCATGCCTTCAAAATTGAATCATGTATGCTCTCCTCAATGGGATACCATAAACCCTAAAAATAATTTATTATATCAAGTTATTAATTAAATTAATTTCTAAATAAATATTATTTATTTACGTACCAACCAATTCTTGAACATGCGTTGCTCAACATCAATGGGAATCTGATCCCATGACACCCATGCATCAAAAAAATAATTGTGCAATATAGCGCTCCCCTATCCAACAACTATATGCGTAATGCTATGAAAAAAATAACAATTAATAAAACAATTATAATATAAATAAATTAATGAAAATTAACTAAAACACATAGGTAAACATACCTCTGTATATGTGGATCGAACCCAAGATGTGGACTTTGCTCGGGGATAGGGTCAACAATCATCAATTGGGAAAGAACATGACCCCTTCAAGTGCCCCCTAAACTACCAACAGTCTGAGGGTCAGCTTATCCGAACTCCTACTCATCCAAAGGTAGATCAACCTCCTGTAACAAATGATACAAATCATCATCCATCTGAAATATGAAATGATTGATTTTAGAAAATAGTTGAAAACAATTATTATATATATTTGTATATTATATATAATTATAATCAATATTTAACTATGTCAATGTCCATATTCATCCTCATCTTCCTAAATATCGATGTCAATGTCTTCATCTTCCTCCTCAGCATCATCAATTTCCATATTAGTTTTAGTTTCATCATCTCTTGTCATTTAAAATTTAGTTGTAACATCATTAATATCATCATCACCATTTTCCCTTAACTATGGGGTGTCATCAATGATATTCGTGTTTCTTTTTGAAAAAGTTAGATTCAGAGCAATCTCTTAAAAAAATTCAGTTCCTTACACTTTATAGGAACCAGATTCACTTTTAGTAAACTGATTCTCTCGAGATTTAATTTTTATTATGCTTCACCAATCACCCAACTCCCTAGAATTAGCATAGTTATTTTCATAATAAATTTTTTGTGCCTGATGAGCCAATAAAAATGGTTCATTTACTGCAAGAAGAGTTTTATATTTAATATCAACTATTCCATGGATCGGATGAACACACAAGACTCTCTTGGTATCCAACCATTGATATTTAAACATCATTATGTAATTTTGTCCCAGATAACACATATTCATTATAAGATTTAACCATTTTTTATGGTGGGAAACTCAATATAGACAATCTATTATCAATTCTATCAACATATTGAGATACCTGAAAAGTTTTAAAACAATTATCACTATAAAAATTATTAAATTTATTTTTTATGTGAAATGAAAAATAATTTATGTTACTAGTTTTTGAAATGATTGGGAATTTTTTTGACACCGTTCTTCAAGAGAAACTACTGTAATTTTTAGAAACTATTTTCTGATATGATTAGCATGTAACCTGTAAATAAAATAAGATTAATATATTGTTATAAAAATCACAGAATAAGTGATAGGAGAACTCATAGTACAAATGGTGTAATTTCTTCACAGTTGAGCAGAATATATGTATGATCTCTATGATGTCCATCATCTAAAAGCTATCTTTCATGACCTCCATCAAAGCCAGGTTCAAGCTGATTGAAGACTAATAATTGATTTCTCATTTAATTGTCAAAATTTCCCTCTTTACATCTCATGTGATTGTGTTTTGAAGGATATTCAAATTGAAAGTAATGAGAGCATAAAAAATAAATTTCCTCTTGAAAATAAGCTTATGTAATTGATCCTTCAACTGATGCTTTGTTACATTATTTTTTTCAATTTATGCTTGTATCTCTCAAATGGGTACATCCATTAGAACTATACCAGACCTCCACATTTTGTTTCATGAAGAAAATTTAATATCAAATTTTTAATTGAGTCAAACAAACCTGTAAGGAATATTATTTTCTAGTTTACATAAAATTAAAATGACATCTTCTTGTAGTTTTTTTACGACATTGTAGTTTTATGTTGATTCATAAATTCCTCGAAAAAAATATGATATGTCTATAAGAGCATCCCAAATCAAATTATTTAGAAAACCTCTTAATCCAATTGGAAGAAGTATTTCCATTAAAACATGAAAGTCTTGACTTTTAAATCTAGAAATATGACCATTTCTGACAGATCTACCAAAATTGGAATTATAACCATTTGTAAGTCTCAAATATGAAATCTACTAATAACATTATAAGTGAATCTCTTTAGAAAGTGTATAAGATTCTTTTGGATTCATTAGCTTCTGTGATCTGACATTTTCAAATAGTTCAAGTTCTGGTTGCTTGCAAATTTGGTAACGATCTAATTGTGCCTTTACATTATCTTTGGTTTTACCTGGTGTATTTAAAACTGTATGAAATAAATTATCTAAATATTTCTTCTCAATATGACTCACATCCAACATGTGGCAGACCAATAAATCAGACCAATATGGAAAATCCCAATAAATGCCCCATTTTATCCAATTGTTCTCTTTTCCAAACCCATCAATTTTCTGTTGGTTTATGGTTGGTCCAAATGTGATGGTAGGTAATGAAGTGGAAATTGATTTTAACTATGTATCTATGATCATTATTGGAGGCACGTCTTTTTCAACAATTCCTTTTCTAAAATGGTATATGTTTCTTCGAAAAGGATGATTGGTTGGAAGAAATCTACGATGACAGTTGAAAAAACAAGGTTTTTTTCCATTGATGAGCATAAATGATTTGTTTTCTCTAATATAGTAAGGACATGATTTTAGACCATGTGTAATTTATCCAGATAACATGTCATATTCTGGGAAGTCACTAATTATCCACATCAATTCAACTTCTAATATGAAGTTTTGTTTCGCAATAAAATCATATGTACTGACACCATTACTCCATAGTGAATTCAACTAATCAATCAATGGTTTCAAATAAACATCGATATTCTTTTTCAGATGACCTGGAATTAATAAGGTCAAAAAGATATATGGTTCCTTCATCAACATCCATAGAGGTAAATTATATGGAGTTATAAAGATAGGCCAATATAAATACTGACTACTATAAGAACCAAATAGACAGAAATAGTCATTAGAAAGACCTAATATCATGTTTTGGGATTCTAAAGAAAACTATGGATGCACTTGGTCAAAATGTTTCCATAAATCACTATTAGAGGGATGATTTAAGCTTTTACTAGTTGAAATGTTGGTTTTGTTCCATGAAATCAACGATGTTGTGTTTTGAGACATAAATAAACACTAAAATTTGGGTGTGAGTGATAAATATATCAATTATTTTATAGGAAAAAATCTAGACTTCCCTAGTTGAGCTTCATTATACCTTGATTTTCCACATGTAGGACAACTATACAATAACTCATTTTCACCATAATATAAGATGCATTTATTTGAAAATGCATGAATCTTCTAATAAAAAAGACACAAATTACAAACCAACCTCTTGATCTCATATAAATTTGCAGGAAACACATTTCTTTTAGGTAGCAGTGTTTTTAAAAAAGAGAATATCTGATCAAAACAACTATTTGGCATTCCATTACCTGATTTAATGGCCATAAATTCAGAAATTGCTTCAAACTTTATTATATTACAACCAGGGTATAAGCCATCCTCAAAGGACCTCAACAACTCATATAAATGAGATAGTTCCAACTCAGGAGTTAAATCAATATGAACCTGAGTTTTAGTTTTTTTAACAGACGAACCTACCACATCATGTACTAAATTTTGAAACCGTTCTGGATCTGGAACCAAATTATTAATATCTACACTGGAGCATCATTCACCATGTTGATACCTAAAAACATAATCTGGTTGAAAACCAAAATTCAATAAATGACCTCCAACGTTGTCAAATGTGTCATACATCCTCAAGGAACATTTTTTACAAGGACACTTAATTTTCCCACTTGAAACAAATTTTGGTTTCAATGATGCAAATGATAATAAATCTTGAAAACCCTAAATATAAAAAGGATTTAAACCAGAACTGTTTGGATTCCTATGCCAAGTTATCCAAGTATGATCATATCATAATTAATGTTGTCAACTTCCTCATTCCATATTTTTCAAAAAAATATAAGAAATAATTAGTTATTTTGTATAATCAGATATAAGATAAACACTATACAAAAAAAATAGAAGACAATTAAATTCTATTTTTTATAAATTTATAATAATTTCGATTATTTTTTTATTATTTATACTATTTTTAAGATTTTATACTAATCTAAACTAATTTATAAAAATTTATACTAATTACCACTAATTATTATTAATTTTAGTTATTTAGTACTAATTATTGTTAATTACCAGTGACACAATTTCCAACAGATTAATGGAAGCCCTTTTGCCTGACAACTCATCCCCTTGCAACTTTCTGTGACTAGAATCACTATGAAAAGTCTTCTCCGAAGTACGAATATCTATTTTTGTATGCACGAGGATATAGAGTGTGGATCCCTCATCGTGCTACTCTCCATGCTCTTGTGTATATGAAAATGAATATTCGTACGTCGAAGCAAACAATTCATAGTGATTTTATTCCAAGAAAGTTGCAAGGGGATGAGTCATTGGGTAAAAATCCACTTTTTTATGATGGATCACCTCCTTGAAACTTTCTTTGACTTAAATCACTATGAAAAATCTTCTTCAACGTATGTCCAAGAAAATTTTTCATATTGATTACAGTGGGAGAAAGTTCCAAGGAGCTGAGGCGTTGATCAAAAGGAATGCCACCAGTCCACTGAAATTTGTGATAATTTATCAATGCACTCGAATTTATTATTATTTATTACAATTTTTTACTAATTAATCTTAATTTTTACTAATTATTACTAAATATTACTAATTATTTCTAATTATTTCTAATTAATACTAATTAATACTAATTGATCCTAATTAATCCTAATTAATCCTAATTAATCCTAATTAATCCTTGTTATTACTAATTAATCTTAATTTTTACTAATTAATCCTAATTATTACTAATTAATCCTAACTATTAGTAATTAATCCTAATTATTACTAATTATTATTAATTAATCCTAATTATTAGTAATTATTACTAATTAATCTTAATTATTACTAATTAATCCATTTTTTACTAATTTTTACTAGTTTTTTGTTAGGACCAAAAGGGGTCTAGATATCCTAAGAGGGGGGGGGGGTGAATCATGGTATGCATATTCTTTTCCAACTTATTCTTCCTTCCCCACTAGATCTTGACCTCTTTGTTATAAGGGTCACTTTGTTTTCACATATGTGTTTATGCAGACCATATTCATTTCTTCTTTATCTGGTGATGATGCTTTAAATGCAATGCAAATAAGAAAGTAGGCAAACACAAATATTTTTACTTGGTTCACCCTCACAGGCTATGTCTAAGGAGTATACAACGAAGATGTGCCGATGTACCAAATCCACTTAATCTCACTACCAATTTACAATGTTCGGGCTAGATCACTTCAATTCCCAGGCTCACTGTCTTTACAAAGTTTAGGGTAATCTCACTACTTTCTCAAGGGTCACTCCCTACGTGTCTCTCTCTGGTTCACTGACAATAGACATGATCACCTTCTTCCTTTTCCTTTGCTCAATGCTCTAGAAAGGATCTACTCATAGTTTAAAGACTTTTAGGTCCTTTCATTATTTCTAATGAATGCATCCTCCACTGTAAATAGATGCTCTTTTGAAGTCCAATTTTAATCCACTGATGAATACCACTTTACCATAGGTGTATTGGGAAACCACTAAATTTCACGCAACCCAAGGGTGACTTGGGTGCCACTTTAACTAGTGCGAACCCTCTACCTTTTTGTGGGAAAACCAACTTGCACACCAATTTTATACTTGTGTTCCATTACTTGTGTGCCACATCTTGCGCGCCACTGCTTGCGCGCCACAACTTGCGCGTGACTACTTGCACGACAATGACTGCACAACTCACTTTCACACCACTCAGAACTTGTGGGCCACTTCCACTTATGCGATCAGAGATCATATTTTATCTATGGGTTGAGATTATTAAAAATGAGGAGGGTAGCCATCTATTTATAGGAATTTTGGAGACCCTGTTCGTGAGGTGCACAACTCTCCTTGTGCGCCACTTCATGACTTGCATGCTGCTCCGTAACTTGCATGCCATTTACTGACTTGTGTTGCCATTGATGAATTGTGCACCACTTGTTAACTTTCATTCCGCTTTCTTTCCTTTGTCATATTTTGGTGTGATGAAATTTAAATAGGACTTGTGCACCCCTTCTCCACTTCCATGCCAATTATTAACTTGCATGCCCCTTATTGACTTGTGTGCCACTTTTTCACTTGCGCGCCGCTTCATGAATTGCATGCCACTTTATTTCCATTTTAATATTTTGATGTTTGGATCTTGAAATATGAATTGTGTGCTACTTAAAGACTTGTGTGCAACTTTATGACTTGCACTTCACTTCATGACTTGCCCGCCGACTCTTCATTTGCGCGCCACTTTATTTCTTTTGTCATATTTTTATGTGATGATCTTGAAATATGACTTTTGCACCACTTCAAGACTTGTGCACCACTAAATAACTTGCATGACAATTCTTTACTTGTGCACCACTTTCTTTCATTTGCCATATTTTGATGTGATGATCTTGAAATATGAATTTTACCCCACTTCAAGACCTGTGCGCCACTTCGTAACTTGCACGCCCATCATAAAATGTTTTCCCATTAATGACTTGGGCACCACTTGTTAACTGGTGTACCACTTTCTTTCCTTTGTTACATTTTAGAGGGATGAAATTGAAATATGACTTGAAAGACTCTTCTTCAATTGCATGCCAATTATTCACTTGTACGCCACTTTAGGACTTGCACACTAATTCTTCACTTTCACACCACTTTCTTTCCTTTGTCATATTTTTATGTCTGATTTTGAAACATGCCTTGTGCGAAATATTCCAATCGCCTGCTTTGTCAACAAACACAATCACCTTAAAAATGATTCAATGATACCTTGAGGTATTTTTCCCCAACAATCTCTCCCTTTGGGTTTGTTTACAACACTTTAATAATTCAATACCTAATTAAAGCTTCTCCCATTAGTAACCACAATTCACCTCTTGTGATTATGATAGTGGTCAAAGATTTACTCAACACATACTCTAATCCCACATGATCAATGCTCAATGTGAGAAAAAAAGTATAATGAAATGTTCATCAATGAATAACTTCATTCCGAACACCAATTCTTGATACCATTCCAACACCACTCTTCTAATTTCATCACAAACCTCAGCTGTCATGATATATAATATTTGATCGATCACTTCAAGCATTTTCAGATTTAAAACTCTCCCCTATCTCATTGCTCCCCCTATCTCACAGCTCCACTTGTTAGATTCTCCATGTGTCTTTTACTAAGACATTTTCTCCCTTCTTCATCCATAGTTTCTCACCTTTAAGAGACACTCTTTATCCCCCTTTTTCATCAAACCCAATGGTCACACTTTTGTGGTTTGCAATAGAGTAGAGAACACATATCAGAACATTAGGAAAAAACATACCATACCTTGGGGAGGGGGGTGTCCCACATACACCACTTTTCATGTGTGGGGAGTCGAATAGACTCCAAAAGCTAGTTGATTATTCTCAAAAGCTTCCTTGGATAAGGTATTTGTTAGAATGTTTGCAACTTGTATCTCTATAGGAACATACTCCAACTTTGTGATCCCTTGATCCACCTTCTCCTTGATAAAATGATATTTGATCTCAATGTTCTTTTTCCTTGAGTTATGGACATGATTTTTTCTAGGATTGATAGAACTTAAATTATCGTAATGGATTATAATCAGATACTTCACTTCAACTCCCATATCACCAAGCTACTAATTTATCTATAATAATTATGTGCACACTTGAGTGACCAAAATATACACAAATTCTATAGTACTCAATGAAATGAAATCTTATTTCTTACTTATACAAGAAATATACAATCCACCATGATAAAAAGCACATCCTGATGTTTATTTTCTATCATCTGCCAATCCGACCCAATTGGCATATGTATATCCCAATAACTCTATTTGAGATTTGTTAGTATACTTAAAATCAAAGTCCATAGTTCCTTTGATATACCTAAGTATTATTTTCACTACAAGCATGTGTCTTTCTTTGGGGCTTATTCGATGTCATGCTGCTTAGTATATAGCAAAAACTATATCAGGTCTTGGAACTATTAGGTATAGTAAACTTCCAATAATCTTCCTGTATTTTGTAATATTAACTACCTTGACATCATCATCTTTTAATAATTTCATATGAGTAGCTACCAGATTCTTCATATCCTTGGAATTTTCCATTCCAAATATTCACAGAACTACATATTGGACATCCATATGAAACACTTTGAACTTCTGTTGCATTGAGATAAGAAGTATTTCTGCTGCATTGACTTCATTATTCTTATCTGGATAGGCACTGTATGATTACCAATGATATTTTTCCTATCAATTTTAGCTTGACTATTTGAATTCTGTACATATAAGGATTTTACTTCCTAATACTCATCATTAGTATCTTCTTCTGAATCAACATCAGACACTTATACTACCACTGAGTCTCTTACCTCCTTATCAATTTCATTAGGAAGTTGTTCACTATGTTGTTGATGATTCTATTCATTTTCTAAAATATTGACATCATTTATCTCAATTAATTTTATCATATCCTTCTTGAAATATTTTTGATATTATCTCATAGCTTCTTGGTATCCTAAAAATAGTCAGATAATACCATAATGTTAGAATAAAATAGATGAACATGAAATACGCGAATGTTTCTACTTCTCCCACAATATTTCTTCTCTCGATAGACAACTAAAACCTGAACTTGGTCATCCAATTATTTATTTGATGCCTCTTCCATCTGATTATGATATTGAATGCTCCTCCTATGTTATACAATACTATTTGTTGTTAGGACCACTGTTTAAAACCACAAACATTCTTCTTATCCTACATCATTTCTTCAATTTTGGCTACAAGTTTGAGAAAATTTTCAAACTCAATTACATAAATGAGATCTTCATTAGGTGAATTCACCTCTTAGAAATTATCCATCAACAAAACCTCTAAGACTACTAAGTTGAAACTCAGTGTAGGAAACAAGAGATAGAGTTAATAACACCATCACTATCCATTATACACAATCACTTCCTTTCATCTTTAATTATGATAACTAATTTGAATCATTTGACATTCTAGAGAATATAACTTCACCACTTTGAGTCTCTTGATGAAACTTTCCTTTGGATCATAACTCCCCTTGAACCTGAAACACCAAAACATTAGTTAATAGCATTTAAACACATAGGGAGAGGGGAATTTCTAGAATCCTCATGAATAGGATTGTGGTTTATCCTAACGGGTCAACCCTTTGATTCATTCTTACAAATCATTTCACTCTTTACTTGCTTTCTCCAACTGCCTATCCAACTTAAACTATTCTGGCCATAAGACCAAGAATTATTTACCCACATTCTAAGTCTTCTTCTGATATTTAGATTCTAGATGCTTGTCCTTTTTCAAAATTTGTGAATTAATCCCATTAGTAGAGATTTCCTTCTTTGATGATCCACCAGTATGCCATTTTTCATGACTTTTTCTTTGAGCATGAATCTTTCCATTGGTCATTTTCTCTTGATTCTTCCTCCATTGGATTGTTCTTTCTCTTACCTTCACTTCTTGGTATGTGGCATGACATGTGAATTTTCCAGGACATTCTTTATTCGTATTTCTTTTATCAAATTTTCAAGTAATTTTACCTTTACTTATTGCGGTCAAGTCTTCCATTGACATTACATTATTCTTAATTACACTAGGGCAATATCCTCCCTTTCTATTCTAGGATTGTCCACATTCATTTTAGGGATGTTTTTTCTATTGCAACAGAGGAGGTTATTGATACACCTTTTGTTGATCTCCTTGTGATTACACTGATATTTTAAACCTATTTTCCAGCTTACCATGTTGTCTTCCAGTATAGGATTATTCATTGTACACCACATGTACTGGGGATCTACTTATAGATTCCTTTTCATTTTCTGCATTATTCATATTGTAATTTATTTATAAATGTATATGATTAGAACATATGAAACATATTCCATTAAAGGCATACCTCATATCATCATTTCTCAGCTGAGATGTTGATACAACTTGAGTTCTTCTTCTTACATTGATCTCTTGAGATTCCTAAGACATACTCATGGTGTTCCCCATTCTTCCAAAATAGAATCACTTCATGGATACTTTCTTCTGAGAGACTCTTCTTTTATATTTCTCATGAAGATTTTTCTTATTCTCATATTTACAAAAATTTCTATCTTCACAGCATGAAATGTATTTCTGAGCCTTTGAACAAAGACTTGTTATATGACTACGAATCCCATATAAATGGAACATGATATCATTTCTTCCTATAAAATACCTTTTAGGTCTGTATTTAGAAACTGCATGCCTTTTTCTATTTCTATAATTGTTCAGAGCATCTTCCTATCATGCATGGGAAGAGATTCATCATATCTAATACCAAATTTTCCCAAATGGTATAGTCTTTGAGATGAGAAAATAAATTCTTGTTTCTGTTTAGAAATAGAATATTTACTTTTCATTTCATCATCACCCACTAAAGGATAATCAAATAGTAAGTGAAATGAATCTTTCAATTTAGGATTTCCTTTAGAATTAGATTTCTCCACTTATTTCTTTTCTATTTCTATCTCTTCTCCCAATTTTTGAATGCTGTTGTCTCTTGATTCAATTTGAGCATTATGTTCTATCTTGAGAGCCTCACCCCTACTTATCTCATCTTCCAATTCAAGTTTGATCTTATCCACCATATCAATTTGATCCTTTATTTTAAATTTTTCTCAAGCAATAGAATCAGAGCAGCGTGCATTCATTTGTTATAGCCTTTGATTCTTCTGAACTAGTCCAGACAGTTGTACAACAAGATCATCATTTCTAGATTTCAGATTCTGAATTTCATCTGACTTCTAATTCTTTTCCTTGTCATCATCTTTGTGTTTTTCTCTATTTGTAGATATTTTTTTGTAGTTATTCATCTTGAGAATAATTCTTCTCCCTCAGATCAGTGGAAACATCAATAAGCCTTTGATTTAATCCTATTATCTTGTTAACCTCAATTTCTAATGCTTGGATCTGGATATCTTTAGATTTAATATCTTCATCCAACTTCTAATCCAATTCCTTTATTTCATGGAAAACTTCTAATTTTTTCCTTCTGGGAGTTTCTTCACCATCAGTAGTTCCAACATCACTTGGAATATTAGGGTCTTCTCTAATTCCTTCTACAACATTAAATGAGTAAGTATTTTAATTATATGATTTATCCAAATCATTATTCTGTTCACTACTTGATTCCTTCAACTGAATCACACTCTTTCCATAGATACTTCCACTCATAGTAATATCACCTGACTTCTGCTTCTTCATTGAAGTTATTCCCTTTCCCATGGAACACAAGATAATAACATACTGAATCTTTAAATTTAACAATCAACTAAACCAAGTCTAATAAAACAAATCTAATAAAATAAACCTTCACTCTGATACCAATTGTTAAGACCAAAAGTGGCCTAGATACCCTGAGAGGGGGGTAAATCAGGGTATGGATATTCTTTTCCAACTTATTCTTCCTACCCCACTATATCTTGACCCCTTTGTTATAAGGGTCACTTTTTTTGCACATAAGTGTTTATGAAGACCATATTCATTTGTTATTTATCTGGTGATGATGCTTTGGATGCAATGCAAAGAAGAAAATAGACAGACATAGAGATTTTTAATTGGTTCACCCTCACTGGGCTACATCCAAGGATCATACAATGACAATGTGTCGATATACCAAATCCACTAAAGCTCACTACCAATTTAAAATGCTTGAGCTAGATCACTTCTATGACCATGATCACTTCCTTTACAAAGTTTAGGGCCATCTCACTACTTTCCCAAGGGTCACTCCCAATGTGTCTCCCTCTGGATCACTGCTAGTGGAGAGGATCACCTTCTTCCTCTTCCTTTAGTCACTGCTATGAAAATGTTCCAGTCATAGTTTAAAGACTTTTAGGTCCTTTTATTATCTATAATGAATACATCCTCCACTGTATATAGATACTTTGTTGAATTCTAGTTTTGATCCACTGATGAATACCATATTACCGCAGGCGTACTGGGAAACTTACAACTTTCACACAACCCTGGGGTGACTTGTGTGCCACTTTAACTAGTGCGCAACCTCTTCCTTTGTTGTAGGAAAACCAAATTGCATAACAATTTTATACTTTCATGCTACTTCTTGCGCACTACTGACTGCGCAACTCACTTGCGCACCACTTAGAACTTGCACACCACTTCCACTTGTGCGATCATAGCTTGAATTTTCTCTAAGGGTTGAGATTCTTAAAAATGAGTAGGGTAGTCATCTATTTATAGAAATTTTGGAGACCCTACACGTGAGGTGCACAACTCACCTTGCATGCCACTTCATGACTTGCACACCGCTCTGTGACTTGCACGCCACATCCTGACATGCGTGCCCATTGATGACTTGCACACCACTTGTTAACTTCCATGCTTCTTTCTTTCCGTATTCATATTTTGCTTTGATGAAATGGAAATATTACTTACGCACCCCTTCTTCACTTCCGCGCGAATTCTTAACATGCACGCCCCTTAATTATTGCGTGCCGCTTCTTCACTTGCATGCCACTTCATGAATTGCATGCCACATTATTTCCTTTGTCATATTTTGATGTGTTCATCTTGAAATGTGACTTGCACACCACTTCAAGACTTGCGTGCAACTTTATGACTTGTGTGCCGCTTCATTAATTGCACGCCAACTCTTCAGTTATGTGCCAAATTCTTTCCTTTGTCATATTTTGATGTAATGATCTTGAAATATGACTTGCACACTACTTCAAGACTTGCACACCACTAAATGACTTGCACACCAATTCTTCACTTGTGTGCCACTTTCTTTCCATTATAATATTTTGATGTGATGATTTTGAAATATGACTTGTGCACTACTTCAAGACTTGCACACCACTCCGTAACTTGCGCGCCCCTTCATGAAATGCATTCCCATTGATGAATTGTGTGTCGCTTGTCAACTTGTGCATCACTTTATTTCCTTTGTCACATTTTTGCATGATGAAATTGAAATATGAATTGCACACCCCTTCTTCACTTGGCACCAATTTTTCACTTTCATGCCACATTATGAACTGTGTGCCAGTTCTTCACATGCATGTCACTTTCTTTCCTTTGTCATATTTTGATGTTTAATTTTGAAACATTCCTGATGCACAATATTCCAATCGATTGCTTTTTCAACAAACACAATCACCTCAAAAATTCTTTAATGATACCTTGAGGGATTTTTGCCCAACAATTTTCCTAATTATTTCTAATTAATCCTAATTTTTACTAATTATTTATAATTAATCCTAATTATTACTAATTATTTCTAATTAAACCTAATTAATCCAAATTAACTCTAGTTATTTCTAATTATTTCTAATTAATTTGAATTATTACTAATTAATCCCAATTATTAATAATTAATACTAATTATTAATAATTATTGATAATTGATCCTAATTATTATTAATTATTATTAATTATTTATTATTGATCCTAATTATTAATTAATCCTAATTATTGAAAATTAATCCTAATTATTACCAAATATTTCTAATTAATCCTAATTATTTATAATTATTACTAATTAATAATAATTATTACTAATTATTATCAATTAATTCTAATTATTACTAATTATTAATAATTATTAATAATTATTACTAATTATTACTAATTATTACTACTAATTTTTATTAATTATTTATAATTATTTTAATTTATTTCAAATTATTACTAATTATTACAATTTATTTCTATTTATTACTAAATATTGATAATTAATCCAAATTATTACAACATATTTCTAATTAATCTTAATTATTTATAATTATTACTAATTATTTATAATTATTAATAATTATTGATAATTATTACCAATTATTATTAATTAATTCAAATTATTACTAATTATTACTAATTATTACTAATTATTACTAACTATTACTAATTATTACTAACTATTACTAATTATTACCTATTATAACAATTTATTTCTAATTATTTCTAATTATTACTAATTATTACTAATTATTACAATTTATTTCTAATTATTGATAATTATTACTAATTATTACTAATTATTATTAACTATTACTAATTATTACTAATTAATCCTAATTAATCATAATTATTTGTAATTAATCCTAATTATTAATAACTATTTCAATTTATTTCAAATTATTATTAATTAATCCTAATTATTACCAATTAATCCTAATTATTACTAATTAATCATAACTATTACTAATTAATCATAATTATAACTAATTAATCCTAATTATTACCAATTTATCTTAATTATTACTAATTAATCCTAATTAATCCTAATTACTACTAATTATTTCTAATTAATCCTAATTAATCCTAATTATTACTAATTAATCCTAATTATTACTAATTATTGATAATTAATCCTAATTGTTACTAATTATTGATAATTAATCCTAATTATTACTAATTATTGATAATTAATCCTAATTATTACTAATTATTAATAAATAATCTTAATTATTGCTAATTATTACTAATTATTGATAATTTTTCCGAATTATTTCTAAATATTTCTAATTAATCCTAATTTTTTATAATTATTACTAATTATTGATAATTATTGATAATTATTGATAATTGTTACTAATTATTGATAATTATTACTAATTTTTATTAATTTATTCTAATTATTACTAATTTTTATTAATTATTACGAATTATTACTAATTATTAATAATTATTACTAATTTTTACTAATTATTACTAATTAATCCTAATTATTATTAATTATTACAGTTTTTTAATAATTATTACTAATTATTCATAATTATTGATAATTATTCATAATTATTGATAATTATACCGAATTATTACTAATTATTACTAATTATTAAAATTTATTACTAATTATTACTAATTATTACTAATTATTACTAATTAATCCTAATTATTACTAATTAATCCTAATTATTACTAATTAATCCTAATTATTATTAATTAATCCTAATTATTGATAATTATTTATAATTAAGCCTAATTATTGATAATTATTATTAGTTACTGATAATTATTACTAATTATTGATAATTATTATTAATTATTGATAATAATTACTAGTTATTGACGATTATTACTAATTATTGATAATTATTACTAATTAACACTTAAATATAACTATTCATAAAAATAAATATCGAAAAAACAAATATCTAATTCTAAGTTATTTAATTTATATCTAATTAACAAAATTTATAAATAATTTAAAATAAATTAAATTAACCAAACAATAAAAAAATAGATAAATAGCTTGAAAATGAAGCTTTCGGAGTATCAAAGTCCTAGTTTATGCTCTGATTTAAAAGTTTAAACTATAAAAAAATTTAGAAGAATTTTTTTCAAAAGAGAGAGAGAGAAGTTGAGTAAAAAGTGAAATGAGAAGAAAAACAGATGGGGTGTATATAGGTTAAATTACTTGCGACTAGCTACTCGTCGCAAATAGTGGCATTTGCGACGGGCCCCGTCGCAAATAACTCTACCCACATTAATTACAGTGCACCGTTAAAAAGTTATTTTCGATAGGTCTCATCGCAAATGGTACCTATCAACGAAGTATTTGTGACGGGACAAGTACCCCGTCGTAAATACTAAAAGCTGATGCCGGGTATTTACGATGAGAATAGGAACCTGTCGTAAATACCCTTGCCTGCAGTTTGATGCGTATTTGGCGCGAAACCTTTTGTGACGGGTCCTTACCGCCCGTCACAAATAAACTGTTCCAAATAGCCATTTTTCCAGTAGTGAAAGAAAAATAAATAAATTTTAAATATGTGTAAATTGGTATAAGTACATGGTGTGTGCATCTGAGCTACACAGTGTGTACATCTCTCATCGTCTATCCGAGGTACACACCTAGGGACTCAGCGTGTGAATTGTACCTCAAAAATTGGAATACATGACATGCCTAATGGGATACATGCCATGTGATCTATAAATCACATGGTCACCAGTCTAGTAGTCCATTTATTGAAATACATGACCCTTCTTTGACTCAAGTGGGACTATACACCATGTACATGGGCTACACGGTGTGTAATCTAGCTGACCGTGCCCCATTATGTTATGGTCAACACCTGGTTCAATTAAAGTATGTAATTAATTCATAATATTGAATTAATTTCCAAATCAATTATAATTCATTGAAAATGACTACACGACGTGTAACTCCGGTTACTTGGTGTGTAGTCCTGTATTGTCCATCCAGAAACCTTGGCACCTCCGGATGAGTTCCTTGATTTTATTTTAATCATAAAATTAATCATCTCGATTAGATCTACAAGAAACGATGGAGGAAGAAGCAGATCTCACGATTCAGATTAAAAGAACTATTAAACTTGAATTGAAAAACTAAATAAAAAATGCATAAATCACCAATGATCTTTAAATAATTATAAATAATTATTTGACCCCTCTAATACAACTTCAAGGTTCCAGGTGTGGCAAAAGTGTGTAATGGGCGGTGCCCAACATTTCTTTTTGTCTTGACTGATGACCAATTTGAGATCTACACAATGATAAATTCCATGATCTACAGAATTGGATCAACTAGATCAGACAAGGGTAATCACACCGGAACTAGAGATAGGATCATCACATATTATATATTATTAATTTAATTAAATAAAGAATTACCTTTGTTGGAATTCTTTCTTTGTTGATGAATCCCATGATAGATTTGTGGTCCACCATTATTGCGTTGTAGAAACCATGTGTGGATTTCCTCTAGAGGTGATCCACAAATGTTCCATGAATCTTTAAATCTTGCTGAAGGAATCTCCAGCTTCTAGCATGATAGATCCTTGTACTTACGTCATCCTCCATTGATCACTTTAAGGACTACTTCCAAAGCGTTGTCCTTGATCCAGTGGAAGAGGATTTCTTTTCGTTCTTGGAGAAGGGATCTCTCTAGGCTTGAGTGGATTCTTCAAATCCAACATGCACAATCAAGAGAAATGAATTGGATCTTTTGAGAAAATAACATAATTAGGTATTTATATTTCTAGGTTTAAAATAAAATAATTGCACACATGCCCTTAATTATTTATTTAATCAAAGCAAAAAACCCCATGTCAAAAAAAAATATTATCATTTCTCAACATGCGCTTAACTTGCAAATTAAAATTAAATATTATTTAATTAAATAATATTCAATATTTATTATTTCTCACTGGACCATTAAATTTGGTCTTCCATTCTTCCACAATATTTATCAAGCCTTTAGTAATGTCTATTTATTTATTAAATAAATATCACTACATTATTCGCTAATAAATAAATAAATATTATTTTTACTAAACAGAAAAAAATATTTATATGCAATCAAACATACATGAATAATTATTAAACCATGTACAGAAATAATATTTATTCAAATTATTAAATAATAAATAATAATATATTATTTAACTAATATTCTAGATACACTTAGTGTGTGACCCTCTAGGCCTCTTTCTCAATGGCATTAGGCGAAGTAGCCTAAAATACGAGGTTAGTTTCTAGAACCACATCAAGGCACCCATAGAGAAAGAAGTTAATGCTTCCACGATATGTCACCTCATAAAGACACTTACCGTGTAATATAATCTCTTTATCATGATATCTCTAATGATGTAGGTTTCATGTTGGTGCCATCAACCTATGTGCTTGATGTCTCTTTATTTGAATTACCAAAAAATGAACTTACCTTTAGAACACCATGGCCAGGGATTTATTTGGGCTATATAATTTCCATCAAAGGAACTAATATATCAACTTCCATTAATATATAGAAGGGAAAAATCATTTCTCGCATTATTCATTAATGCAATATTACTCATGAATCACCCAACATATCCTACTTCTCCGCGAACATCTATCATCATGATTTTCATCAATACATCTAAGTGCACGACTCATAATACTTATTATTAATAATAATAAAGTATAAGGACTAAAAAACATGTCCACAAATTGGAACATCTAATGACACATTTAAATGTGGATTTCCTACTCGCGGGTCTTGTTTTCATAATATCCTACTAGATATTACCAAGAACATACACTATGAGAAGGTGCCTCAAAGTCTAATGAGTCTCCACCCCTGGTAGCCTATATCATTTGTGTCTCTCAAATGATATCATCTGGGTAAATAACACATATTCAACAATAGTGTTATAGAACTTCTAGGTTCTCATCATAGTAGGGAACTATAATGAACTTTTAGTGCGAAAACTACTCTTAGGACTTTATCATATACTATGTCACACAGAAGAATAATCATGACGTGATAAGAAGTTTATTAATATTAAAAACTATGAATATAAGTTATCATAAAGTACACATAATTTGGTTCTAGGGCACCAAATCCAATAACAATCACATATCATATCATGTAATTTTCATGTACAATAAGATAAACAAGCTATCCCAAGAATTACTTTCAAGCTAACAACCAAGAAAAACAACAATAAGAACAAGTCACTATGAAACGAGTATAAAATAGAATGTGAATGGAATGTAATAAGAACTGGGTATAAGAAATAAGGAATATAGAGCCAAGAAAACATGGAATAATATCAATCATAATCATAAGGTTCCAAGGAATGATCACAAGGCACAAATCATAGGCATTTAAATAACTTTCATAATACAATTAGCATAAGAAATGGTTTAAGAGAATAAATATCAAGATAAGAAGGGAAACTCAAAGCCTGCCAATTTATCTCAATTCAATTTATAGGTTTAAAGAATTTATAAAAGTTTAGACACACCCACATGGTGTTTAACATCTCAAGTCTTGGTAAAATAGGTCGTTTAAGGTGGGAACACCCAAGGGGTGTCTCCCATGTTAGGGAGAATGACTTCGGGTGTAATTATCCATATTCCATGGTCACAATAATCATGACATACCACTTAGATTAATTTATTTAGAATTTTGGGATCAACATGAACGGTTCTACACATGGAACAATGGAACATCATTTAAAAAGCAATGGAACAAGTAGAAAATACCTAGACCACCTACCTTGATGTATTAGTGCTCCATTCATCCGATGTTAATGCTTGAATCAAGCTTGAACAATAAAAATCAAAAAAATCATCCAATTTCATAAAAATAATGAAAAACCAGTCGCAACAAATTATCACAACATAGGATAGAAGCAAGGAGAAATAGAAGGGAGAGGAATGTAGAGCTTACCCCTAGATTTCAGTTTCTTTTGAAAGTAAGAGATTAGGATTCTGATTGAGGGAGATTAAAAAAAACCTATGGATATGGGAGGAGGAAGCTCACATGGTTTCTATAGGAGGAAAACAATGTGTAAGAAGGAAATAATGGGTTTAAAACATTTTAAGGAAAAACCGTAAAATCACTCAAATAGGTAGGGGTGCATAGTTTGACTGCATGGTTAGTAAAATTGTGCGCCAACTGTCTGAATGGAATCTGTACAAGAGGACTGTAACACTGCATAGCCGTGTGCCTGGGGTTTCACAATTGCAAACAAACTATGTGGTCCCCAGCACTCCACTGCCTCAAGCTTAATGGTTAAAAAAATTGTATGGGCTGGTGTAACACCCTGAGATTTTATGAAAAATATTCTATTTAATTTCATTAATGTCTTGTGTTATACGCTACACCAAAAGGAGATTTCACAACACACATCTCTGACCTGGCTTGAATTACACGCAATCGCGACCTTCCACGATAGCGTGTGTTGTACGCAACACCAAGTTTCGCTAAACAACAATATGCTATTAAAATATTATTAAAACTAGCCGTTATGAATAGTAATAACCACTTTTTGAAATTTTGCTAATTTTATTTTTCAAAATGGACTTTATTTATGGATTCGGAATATTGAAATTATCTTAGGGTGAAATTTTGGTACTTTTCGGATAACTTTCATTTTCTGATGAATAGTGAAAATTACTAAATTTTAATTAAAAACAACTTTTTTAATCGAAATAATTAATAGTGATAAATTATTAATTTGAGTGGTTTTAAAGTATATTTAGAATATATTTTTACAATTTAATACAATGTTGGTCATTAGATGTAATTTCACATTTAAAACAGTTATAAACAAGTGTCAATCTTTTGATAGTTATTATCTTTTAAAAACACGCCTTCTGTTTTGACGACGGGAATTAATTTTTAAATTAATTAATGCAACTGATATGTTTTGAATTTGGTAAAATATAAATCATTTTTGCGTTCATAATAACAAATATAGCTTAGGCCTAATTTTTGGCATTTTTCTGAAAACCTTCAATTTTTGATGAATAGTGAAACTACTAAGTGGTAGTTAAAAAACTAATTTTTTTCATAAATCTTAATTTTACCGCTTCTGTGATTGGAATATCAAAAATCCGAGAGACACGGTTGATGTCAGTAAGTAAAATGTGGTTCAATGAGATGAAAATAATTTTTGGTGAATAATAACTTTTTACTTTTATTTACCACGGTTAAAAGTAAATAGGGTAATTAAGGGTAAAAATGATATTAATATTACCCTAACACATGTCCTAATTCTATTAGACAAGTGTATCTCGACCAAAAACAACCTTAAGTGTAAAATATTATCATTTAGGCCCACTTGGATTAGATTAGGACATTTATTATTATTTAATTCAAAGAATAGTTAAAAGAGTTAAAATCAAAGTTTATTTACTAAAACATTTTTAATATAGGGTTATACATAAGATAAATTGGATTGTAAATATTCATTAGAAATATAAAAATATTTCCTACATAATGGTATTTTATTTGTAATTTTTAGACATCAAATAATTTAATTTATTTGTGACACAAAGATGATCTAGTAATTATCTTATTAATGAAATATTGACATAATTGATATTATAAATACTAAAATAAATGTAATTTAAGACTTTTTATGAATTCCACTAATTTTCTAGGTTAATATGATATATTAGTGTTGATTTAATCAACTTGGTTAGAACATATAATTCTGTTATGACTTTCACAAAAATCATATATCAAATAGTGTCAAAATTGACACAAAATAGTTTTTAAATCAAATATTATATTATTAATTGTTATTTTATTCCTAAAAATATAAGGTTCAGAAAAATGACTTAGATACGGATATATATATTAATAATAAACAATTTGGGGTTCGTTTGGCGTGTTATAGTAAGTGTATTAACCATATAGTGTAAGAAAACAAAAAGACACGGTAAAAGTTAAATTATTTAACTTAGAGTTAAATCTAATTGATATGGTTAAAATAATAACCTAAACTTGTCTAAATCCTATTGGTTGATAGGATTTCGACCCATCCACACTTTAGTTTCTAAATATGACCCTTTGGAACCGTTATAAACCGATTTTGACTTTAATATAAAATAATATTTTTAGATATTCCTAAGGTGCCCCTCTCCTCCCTTATAAAAGGGAACCTCCTCCCTCTCTTCCTCACACAACTTTGAGCCTTCAAGCTCGGAAAACCCCTGAAAAAATCTCTTCTCCACTTCCCTAGTATCATCCTAGAGGTCCTGGTCTTCTTCAAAGACCATCCTTAGTTCTTTAAGTGGAGGTTAAGTGAAGGCGCATCAAAAAGAGGTAATATCCATTACCGATCTTTTTCAATTTCTTTCTTCTTCAACTTCTTCTTCTTTAGTTGTTTCATGATAAAGTAATAACATCAGTATTTATTATATACTTATATGTTATTATAAATATGAAACAACTCTAATTAACATTCTATCCATCCTACGGAAAAAGGAAATCACCGCGCGTGCGTACGTACGGAATACCGTCTCCACGCGGTGGTGTAATCTATTTTCCACCACCACCTTAATTGGATGGGTATAAAGGTGTAATGAGTAACTATATATGATTATTATAAAGTGATATTTATACTGAAATAGTATACATACACTTCAACACAATTCCACGACCATGGGAACAATATCATCGCTCGTGCGTACGTACGGACTACCGTCTCCACGACGCGATGAGATTCATTCTCAATGATTAACCATTCATGAATGATTATAAAGTATATATAATAAGTACTAATGAAATATATGACATAATAATGATACTGGATTTATGTATATTTATATGTATGTCATCTACTTAATTCCATTCAATTCAATAAGGAAACGAAAACAACGTTCATGCGTACGTACGGACTACCGTCTCCATGAACGGTGTATTTCATTCCATTTATCGATATTATATATATATATATATATTATGAATATATATTATATATAAATCATGTTTTACATTCTGGATATAAGTAATCATGATCCAAGTAATCATATTAATAATTACAAGTTAAAAACACGAACGACAAATGAGACGATTTTACCCAAAACGCTACTTTAACATGAATTTACAAAAGAACGGGTAATATAAAGTCATAAGTGGACCATATATGATATAATAACAATGAATATGATTCTGGAATAAGTCAATAACATGATTTAAATCATTATACAGGAGGTTCGGACACTTACAATGCAAGTCAAACCTAAGGTAAGGGAAATATCACAATCTCATTTTTATCCGAGATTGTTTATACTTTGGAATTTACTGGGGTGAATTTTATCATCCACATCCATGTTTCATCAATATGTAATATTATTTCCATCCAATTACAATAGTTTAAATCCAATTTTACCCTTCGGTGAGTTTTTAGTAAAGAATATGAAAGGAATCTTTTGTCGTTTTTCGTACGAGGTACTTTTTGACTTTTCCGACAAAAGTACGAAGAATGTTTTTTTAACTTATACGGCATGAATGAATTTTTAAAACATTATTTCCAAGAAGCTTCCTTTACAAGTTTTCAAGTTTATTTTTAATCAACTTCTTTTATTTTAAAGTCGTATGACATGTTATGAAAGGAAAAATGTTTTTGAAGTAGAAAGGATATTTTCCTCAAGAATGGAGTTCAAGTATTTTATCAAAATTATTTTCCATCTAAGATAATAAAAGGGTTTTGTTTTTATCCTTATTATTACATGGATTTGATTATGTTGTGATGGAAATATTTTTATGAATTCATTTATCTTATATGAATTGTTTTATGATGTCATGTTGTTTAAGAATCCCATTTTTATTACATGGGTTACGCTATGATGTATGGTTTATGATTTTGTGGCACACATAATAATGGTATCATTATGATGTGGGTGGGAACTATATCTATCTCTAATGAATTGGGTAAAGATTTTATATGTCATGAGGTAGACATGGCTGGAATGGTAGGTTATACCGGTTCAGTGAAACATGACTGAAACGAGGGTGACTCGGTTCAGAAAGGGACATTGTCCACTAAGATAATCTTGGCAATGAGTCTTGACTAACAAGAAATGATTCTCTATGATTATGTGTGTATGACAAAAAGTTTAATGTTTTATGTTATGATTATTGTGATTACATTTCACTGCCATGATTTATCCCATGTTATGAAATTATGCTCTCTTTTGCAGGTTAAGATTTCCAAAATGTTATGTTCTTATGAATATGATGCGATTGATATTTATTTTGTTTACCCTTACTGAGAATTTGAGATCACCCTTTTATGTTTTCTTTTCCCCAGGATATAAAGAAAGGTTTTAGGTATAAAAAAAAGAAAGATCTTTATGGGAGATATTGAAGATCTTTCACCAGGATTAGAAGATTATATTCCGAGTTTCCAAAGACACTAAACTATTACGATCCTTGTGTGTGTGTTTTTGTTATGTACTAAGTATTCCGCAAATGTAATGTAATGTCAATGTACGTAAGGCTTCGGGTCTCTACAGTTGGTATCAGAGGCAAAGGAGGTAGGAATGTATCCGATCCTTGGGAACTCTCACACGTGAGCGTTGGACGAAGCATGGCTCTCCGCCCAAGGGCTTCATGAGGAAATGGCTGCCACTGGGGTTGGTGGTGTGTCCCGCCTTGGGGGTGTAGCCGCCCATGGAGTGCCCTGATAGGTATCAATTATAGTCCACTGGAAGTAATTCCAGACCGCTACAGTTGGTATCAGAGGAATGGTTTAGTCAACCTTTAAAAACTAGGATGCGAAAACGTTAGTAAGATCCCTAGAGATATTTCTAAGGTATGTCTAGGGATGTCCCTAAGGTTAAGTATACGTATAGGTTATAGTACTAGAACTACGCTAACGATCATAGAATTAAACCTAAGATATTAGATATTGAAGGTACTCCCCCTTTATTATGTTGTTTTCCCTAGCATGATTTTTGCCTCTCACACTATTCTTTTTGGGTTTTAGACGATGGCTGGAACCCGAAGGAACCGTGTTGATCAATGAAATGGACAATGAAATGATTGCCCTCCTGAACAAACAAATGTTATGGGAGATGGAGTGAAAAATCTTATTGCTATACTTACACAAGCTATGAATCATTCTGGACTTCCAAATGAGCAGAGAAGGGAACAATATTCTATTGAGTCCTTCATGAGGCAATGTCTACCTTCTTTCAGTGGGTCTTCTGATCCACTTGTTGTTGAACAATGGATCAGTACCACTGAAAAGATATTTTCAGTTCTTCAATGTTCTGAGCATGATAAAGTCATCTTAGCAGTATATCGTTTGGAAGGTGAAGATGATCAATGGTGGAATCTTATCAAGAATACGAGGCAAAGGGATGAAATTGAGTCCATGGAATGGGACGAGTTCAAGAACTTGTTTTTCAGTAAGTACTTCCCTCATGTTCTTCAAACAATGATGGAGAAGGAGTTTCTTGAACTAAAGCAAAAGGATGATGAATCTGTTGGTATATACGGAGCGAATTTTACAAGACTTGCAAGGTATGCATCTGACATTATCATCCAACCTGAAAGTAAAGTTGATCGATTTTTCAGTGGCTTAAAACCAAGTCTTCGAAGGGAATTAGCTATAAGAGACTTTAGTAGCTATGAAGAAATTGTGCGTTGTGCTATCAAGGTAGAAATGGAAGTTGGTGTTACATATCCATCTCATGGTTTTGACAAGAAACGAAAGATGGAGTTCAAGGAGAAATCTCAGAATAATGGTAAAAAGAAGATGAATGTTTCTTTATGCACAAAGTGTGGAAAAAAGCATGGTAGAGATTGTCTTAAAGGGATTAGAAAATGTTTTATGTGTGGAAAAGAAGGTCATCGAGCAGCTGAGTGTCGAAGTAATGGAAAAAGGGATTCTAATGATGTGAATAAAGCAAACACTGTAGTGAACGCACCACCAACACTTCAATGCTTCAAGTGCAAGGAAATGGGACATTATGCTAATAAATCCCCTAATCCAAGGGTTAGTGATGATCGACATGAGCAACCGATTAAGGAAAAGGACAAAGGGAAGTCACATGCGATCACCATTGGCGATGTTGAATATGATAACGATGTGGTGGAATGATTAAGTGTTTATGTAATGGGATTCCAAAATAATGTTGTATCATAAAGTATTGGAATATTTATGTATTGGTCTAATGTGGTATTCAAAGTGATTGAGATATTTTTGGAAATAAGATGATATGCGCATAATGAAGGGAAAACGAGAAAACGAAATGTTTAACAGTATTCATGAGCTCATGATTGATATAAGGACTAAGTGATATCATGGTTTGAGTATATAGAATTTTGAGTATTTTGGTATGTGGAAAGTGTTAACTTTTAACTGCATTCAAGTTTTCACTAAGGTTCAATGGGTATTCAAGAGAATACATGATTAAGGACTTTGAATGTTTGGAATGTGACCAACAAAACATATCTTATGATATATGGGGTTCAACGATGGTATTAAATCTCTGGTAATCGTTTTCACTATGTTATGAGAGTGGACTGCAGTATTATGGATAAGCCTAAAGATTGGAATGAATTATGTTGGACATAAGTTAGTATTGTTTAAGGATAGAAGTTTTTTTCGATATTATTGATGGGATGTTATAGTAATATAGTTTTAGAAAAAGGACAACCTGCAGAACGGGCGACAGCCCATCGCGTCGGACAAGGCTGTGGGAATCGAACCCACAACCGAAGTGCGACTGGCCTTTATCGCCTACCACTGGCCTACATGAAGTCCCTGTTTAGTAGAAACTAGTTTTATTATATTAAGCAGTATGATATATGAAGTATAAAGTCCATTTTAGGAACCATATATGATTAATCTCACTATAGATCGACTTATGTATATAATTTTTTCTAACCTTTTGCTTGAGACAGATGGAATTACCCGTCATTCTATCACATGATCTGCTAACATTTCACGAATAACAAATTCAACTTCATTTATTTAAGAGATGAAGTGGAAATTCTTCAAGGCACGAACAACAGTGAGATTGTACCAAAATAAAGTAAGTATTTATTCTAATTCAAATTCTTCAACTTTAGGGAAACGATCTTGAAAACCAAAAATGTTGTCCTAGTTCTCTTATATCTAATTAATCAGATGGTACCTTAGATCATCACAAATTTATGGCTTTGTGATTGCTAGATTTTCCATAGCCATGTTCTCTACCACTCTCCATCAGAACATGATGGTTAGATTTCTCTTCCATATCCATATTCTCACCTATGTGGAAACCCAGTGATTAGTTTATTTGGTTAACCGTTACGTTTCATACTTTTGTTTTTAAAGATTGGTTTTGGTATTCCTTTTTATGATGTGGGTTTCGATTAAAGAAACTTTTGAATAGTAAACCATTTATAACCCCGACGAATTTCGAGGGCGAAATTCATTTTAAGGGGGGTAGAATGTAACACCCCGAGATTTTATGAAAAATATTCTTTTTAATTTCATTAATGTCTTGTGTTATACGCTGTTTCGCGCGGAATCCGGGGATGACCTCCTGGACGGGAGATTCAAACGTTCCGATCGGTTTCTAACGGGTTTGTTCGTAGAACCGGAAACATCCAATGATTCCACATCCGTTTGGACCTACTTTCCAAAGGCAGGCGCTCATTAGCTTGTGGGCTAATGAGGCTTAGGAATTTGCATTGGTCGAGAGGATGGGAGGTCGGACTCATCACACCTTTTTGAGGGGAATTATTGTCTACTCCGGGACTCTCTTTATAGATTTAAGTTAAGTTCGTGAATCCTTATTACATTACCAAGTATAAAATGAGCTTTCCTTTAGTTTTAACAATCAATGATTAAATATGCAAGAAATTTAGAGAATCTTTTATATGTATTCGAGGTTCTTCATCAATATAGAATCATCTATATTTGTTTAGAGATTCTTGGTCAATGGTATCCTTCAAAACATTTATATAAAAGTCTCTTGGTCATTTTGATGACCAGGCTGGTTTTAAAGCCACTCAGTGGGGCACTTGAAGTTTATCGTCATTCAGAAGGACAGAGATTATTTCAATGTTGGGATCGAACCCATAAATGGGCTACCTACGTATCCTTTGTTTTAAAAAAGGAATCAGAACCCACGTAGTTCGAGGAATGGGATATGATGTTTTATGATTGATGGCTCAAAGATGAATGTCATAATTACTTTTACACTCTATGCTCACGTGAGTCATGCTCGGTGTGAGAAACAAGAGGTATTGGTAAAATTTAGACAATTGTGCCATAAAAGATGCAATCATAAGAATTTGTTTTGGGGCTTATGTATAGATGACTGCCCAGATAGGTGAAGGTTTAGGATTTACTTTTAGGAAGAAAAATCCATGAACAGGGTCCACAAAGTTATATGTGCTTCATGGAGATTTGAATACTCTAATCTTGGGGCTTACTCCTAAGGAGGATGCCCAAATTAGGAGGGGACTTATGATTGGGTTTTATTCCTAAAAAGGAAACCAAAATCAAAGGGAAGTTTATGACTGGTTAAGAGAAATTTTAAGAGACTTGGGGCTTACTCTTAAGAAGGATGCCCAAGGTTATGACTGAGTCTTATTCCTGAAAAGGAGACCCAGGTTAGGGGACTTGGGGCTTACTCCTGAAGAGGAAGCCCAAGGTTATGACTGAGTCTTTATTCCTAAAAAGGAGACCCAGGTTAGGGATTAAGGTTTGGGGCTTACTCCTGAGGAGGATGCCCAAGATTGAAGGATTTGATTGGGGCTTATTCTTAAGAAAGATGCCCAAGATTTATGACTGAGTCTTTATTCCTGAAAAGGAGACCCAGGTTAGGATTCTCTCATTTTAAAGGATGAGGTTGAATGAATGAACTCTCAATCTTTGGTGATATAAAGATGTTTAAATCATTAGGTTTTGAGAGATATTTCACATAATTCCTTTCAGATAAGGATGTCAAATCAAGAAATCATGCCATAAATGGCTTTGAAAAGTATCTTGAAGACTGAATCTTGAATAGGAAGGGTGAAAATGGCTTAAGAGGGGTGAAAAAGGGCAAGATGGGCACCCAAAAAGATAGGGGCGCGCAAGTATTGAAGGTCGCGCAAGTCCTACGGCGGCGCGCAAGTATTGGTCGCGCAAGTATACTTGCGCGACATAAGGGATACTTGCGCGATTTTCAACCAGGGTTGAATTACTTGAGCGACTCTTTATTAAACCCTTTCCCATCCTCTTGAGGTTTTTTTCAGAAGAGGGACGCGCAAGTTATATTGAAGGAATTAAGTCGGCGCGCAAGTGTTTGATAAGTTTCAACACTTAGGCCTTCCTTCTTCCCTTTAGATCTTCCATTCTAGGTAAGAAATTACCTTAGAAGTGTTCTGGAAGCTTTGAGAAGAGACTTGGGCGTCGGGAGCTTTTATCCGAGTTTCTGGGAAGAGATCCCTCTCGAATGGGGGGCCCACAGGGTCTATTTATAGGAAAAAGAAGACCCCGGGCGGTTACTGGGCGGTTACCAGATATGTCGCGCAAGTCCCTTGCACGATCATGAGGGGTCGCGCAAGTGTTGAGGCGGCGCGCAAGTGTACTTGCGCGACCAAGAGGGAACTTGCGCGACCTATGGGCAATGTTCTCCTTTTCCATCCCTTTGTCGATTTTTGATGTTTCTTCAAAGGATTAATCACTTTGAGCTCAGATATTCCCTTTTCCGATCTTTAGATTCTGTGACGAAAGGAGCGTCAACAAAAGTCCCCCCTCAGAGTTGGATCCGGAGAAAAAATGAGGATTTGACTCTGAGGAAATCGAATCCCTCTAAAGGAAAAGGGCGGCGCGCAAGTCTCCAGTCGGTGCAGAGGGAGGCGCGCAAGTCTGCGTCGCGCAGGCCTTAAACCCTATGGTATGGCGCGCAGGTAGGCCTCCTGGCCTATAAATATGCTGCTTCCGGCCGTAAATGGTATCCGACCCCGAATTCTCTCGAGCTCTCGCCGCGCACGTCTTTGTCGCCGCGCAAGTCTCTTATTTTGGCTGTTTCCTCGCTGCCGCGCTACTCTCAAGGTAATAAGGCTTGCGCGGCAAACACTTGCGCGACAAATACTTGCGCGACATATGTACCACTTGCGCGACATCTCCATACTTGCGCGCCTTAATGCCTTAGCCATTTTTTTCAGATTTTCTCACAAATTTTATGAAAAATTAAAACCCATTTAAGAGTTTAATTTATTCAATTCCTGTGCAGATTCAATGGCTCTTAGACCTGGATTCCTTGATGAACTGGCTAGCAAGCGGATAGATGATATGATGAATATCATTGGCCCTGATTACTATACTGTCAAAAACAGCACTCTTCCAGATTTGGCTAAGTATCTGAAGAAATATCATCACGACTTTCCTCACTGCACTTATCTACCTTTGTATGGTCATGGTCATCTGCAAGAAGTCATTATTCCAGAAGTAAAGAATTATCTTCCATTTTCTTGGTTTCAGAATTATACCAATTTTGCTTCAGCAAATATCTCAGGCGGAGGAGTATTTCAAACTGCTGGAACAGTAGAGAAGGCGTATGTGATGCATCATAGCCCTTGCACACCAGATCTGAAAAAACATACACCTGAGCTTCAACCACATTGCCATCCTTCAATCTTCCGAGATGCTCAGATGGATCAGTCCAAAGGCTGGAAGAAAAGTTGGGATTTCCGCCCTGGGGGAGGTGTGAAGCCAACTTGGATGTGGGCATACTGGGTGCGACAGACTTGCGCAGAGTTTATTGAGGATCTGAAGAGAGCTGCAATATATGAAGCTGTTTGGGTTGGGCAGACATATATTTACAGACATGATATCTTCGTGCCAGAGATACTCAGTCACTGGAGTCCAGCGACTAATTCTTTCCACTTGACTCATGGAGAAGTAGGTATCAGTTTGTGGGATGTCCACAAGATTTCAGGAGCTCCAATCTTGGGCGATATGTATGATGAATTCATTCCTCCCAAGGTGACTTGGAATGATCCAGAGAAGACTCCTGTTTTGGCTCGAGAATTATTCAAAATCTTTCATAAGCTCAAGAGTTCAGAGACCTCATTAACTCATTTCAGAAAAGATATCCATCCGGAAGAATGGATGAAGGTGTTTCTTACTGAGAAGAAAGGGATGGAGCCAAAGGAAAAAGGATCCAAGAAAAAGAAATCCAAGGATACCCGGCCCAGACGTCCTACCACTTGCCCAAAACCTGAGAAGAGAGGAGCTCCTGGCACATTCTGGCCAACTCTAGAAGCAGGAGAGTTTGAAAAATGGGGCTATGAAGTGAATCAAAGAATTCCAAAGAAAACTCGTCTGGCGGGTTTCTTGGCAATGTGGCTCAGTATTTACCTCTTGCCGGTCAGAGATTCGAAGGGAGGCGTTAGGCCAGGGACCTTCGTCATTGCGGCTAAGTTAGCTGAGGGAAAAATGGTTGGGTTAGCTACCCCCATTTTAGCAAAGATTCACAGGAGTTTACTTCATGTCTTCCAGGGTAAATCTCCTTTAAGAATAGTGGGACCATTCCAGGTTTTGTGGGGATGGATTGCCACTCACTTCAGGACTTACAATGTACAGAATGGGTTACAAATTCCTGGAAGCTCCTTCAGACCGTCAGTGCAAGCATTCTCTGGAATTGCTCCATTAGATGTCAATGGTTATGACATAAAAGTAAGACTAAGCATGTATAAGGAATTCAACTTCTTTCCTTATGGAAGTCCGCCATCTGGGCGGTTTGTTGATGATGGGAAAGCCCCTTTGGATTTGAGGGCATACATGCTAGCTTGCAGGGATGGCGTATTAGTAGCCAGGGTTGATGGAGAAATCATATGCGAGGCCTATGCTCCATATAGATTTGCACGCCAATTCAAATGTTTACAACAGATTGTTGTATCCCCTCCAGTACACGTCAGGTTAGAGCAACATCCGATGGTTGCTCGACAACTATGGTTGCTGACGTCAAGAGAGAAGACTGGAGCAGTATTTGATCTACCAGTTGAAAAAGCGGCACATTATCTGACTACTTTTTATGCCGAACACTGGATAGCATCATACCCTAAAGGGATATTGAATCACCCTGTATATCAAGTGGGAAAGAGGAAGAGGACTGTAGAGAAAGAAACTCTTCCTCATGAAGGTGCTGCTTCTCCTCCTGAAATAGGTTCAACAGACTCCTCCTCTAGAACTGATTCCTCGGATTATCATGATGGGGATGATGAGGCACAACCGGCAACAAAGCGGTTTCGTGCCCGATATAATCCTCCGGCCAGAGTCAAAAGACCCACTCCATCAGCTCCTGGTGAGTTATTTGATTGTAATAACTTCAATCACTGATACTTTATAAAGTAATAAGTCTCACTTTCTTATTCTCTATCTGTAGTTGCAGGAGTTGGGAAGAAATTAAAATCAAAAATTGTAGGACCTTCCTCACAGCCTTTATATCTAAGACCAGAGGCTGTTCAGCTATGGCAGAGCTTATACTGTGATACTGAAACCGCCTGGCTGGATTTGTCTGAGGGTCTACAACTTCCTGGGATAGGATATCTTCTAGCCTCAAAAGACCTTCAATACGGAGATAACCCCAATGAAGTGCGGGCTTACATCAGAGAGCTGGAAATGCTCATATATGCCACCGATAATTCAACTCCTATCACCAGGCGGGTGAAGGAAATGATTGATCGTGGCACCACTAAGGGGGCTGGTGGTTCTGGAGATGAGGAGTGGCAAGAGTACGTGGCTCCTGAAGATGTAAGTTTTCTTTCCTTATTTGCAACTTGATTTCAGTTGAAGCTTTGTTTCTTAAGAAAGTTATTTTCTTCATCTTGCAGCTTGCAAAGAAAGGGACCGGGGTTCCTTCGCCACAATATAGCCCTGGTGGTACCGCTGTTGGGGCTGCTGCTGATTCTCCTCGCGAACCAGGCGAGATATCTCCAGGCCAGCAGGCCATGAATGAGGCACTGGACATAGCCTTTCATTCGCCAATCCAAGTGCCAATAAAGGAGACAGCTGAAACTCCAAAAAAGCAAAAGAAGCCAAGGCAACGAAGGAGGAAATCCTTAGCTAAACGTTTCATTAGCAGTGGTAAGTCCTTCGAACAATCATGAGTTTATACCCATAATCATATGGTTACTCATATTTCTGAGGATTGCAGGGGCTTCTTCAATTTCCCCCTTGAGGGAAGGGACTGATCCTTCTTCAAAGGCCGTGGAGGGTGCTGTAGAACAACCACAAACTCAAGCTGACTTGGTAGCTCCTGGAGAAGAGCTGCCATCCATTCCCAGTATCCCTCCTACTACTGAAGATGATGTCCAGGGTCAGGGGTTGCAGGACATAAGTCAGCAAGAAGACATAGCAAATGCTCCCACTGGTGAGACTAACCAAGATTCTGAAGTATCATTGGATGAAATGATGAATCAAGGAATGACTTTTGAAGAATTTTATGATCATGCTAGATTGTCATGTGATTTAGAAGACCTTGGGCGTGAGTGTTACCCTTCGCCCAAATTTTTCTTTTAAAAGAAAAATATTTCTAATCATGATGAAAAATAATATGCAGTTTCTTCCGTAGAAGCTGCTGAACTGCCAATGCCTGAAGAGGGTGTGGACACTGATGTCAACCCTATCATTGCAGAAACATTAGCTCAAGTGGAGCTAAATCCAATAAACTCTCCTGAGACCCATTTTGAAAATCCTGTTGAAACCGGGAAAGATGGGGAGAAGTCTTCTCATGTTGCTGAACCACCATTGGGTAAGGGATAACAATATTTGTGATTGTACTTTATTTGCAAGACAATCCATTCTTTTGTTATTCTTTAAGATTCAACTAAAATCTTTCAATTGATCATGTAGGGTCATCAACTGTAATGGCTAGATCCGGAGATGAGGCTTCAGCCTCTGCCCCAATGGGAATTGAAAGTGAAGAAGCCCAAGTCAGAGGGGAAAGAGCAGAACGAGGCACTTCTTTAAGCATGTTAATTCCAGATTACATACCCCCTTCTGACGAAGATGTTGAATCAGATCCAGAGATGCTCAAAGCGTTCAGCTTTTCACGACGTAAGGCGTGGAACAATATATGGAACATCATATCGGGGGTGCCCTTAGAAGAGCTACCATCAAAAATTTCCCGATTGTCATCCCAATTTGTTATAATGGGACTTGGTGGTTTTGGGTATGAAAAGATCCATGCTACAGTGAAACAGATTATCTTCAGGAGGGAGCAAATGCAGACAAGTCGCGAAGATTTGACCAGAGTGAAATCGTCAGTCAACTTAGGCGAATTTGAGGCTGCGATATCCCAGGCTGAAGCTGATTATGTTGTCAAGATGAAGGATCTGAAACAAAAAATCAAAGAAAAGGTCGTCCAGCAGGTGCAACTCCAGCAACAGTTAGATGCTGTTACTGGGGAACTTGATCAGCTTAATGAATCATTGGATGAAACTCATGTAAATTGCATGAAAGCCATTGCAGATGCTAAGAAGGCACTTCAGCAAGCTGAAAAGAGTGAAGCTGGTCAAGTGCACGAGCTTCAAGCAACTGTTGATAAGGCTCAGGATGCTATACATCAAATGAAGACTTTTGTTGACAATCTCCTGTAATTTCTTAAAAAAAGAGAAGAGATTCCAATCTGTGGATGTCCTTCTAACTCTTGTGTATCAATGAAAAACACTTTCGTCTTCAATCATTTGTGCTTGCATTCTTCTATTACCTGCTTCAAATTTACTTAAGCCAAATGGGCTTAGTAAGCATAGTTTGATTTTTACTAGGATTATTACAAATAACCCTACAAACTTTGAATCTTTTAACTGCTCAATATTACCTAAATCATACAAAAAAATGTATATTTAGTGAGCTGGAACTTGACTTTTATTCAGAGTTCCTCTGTCTTTTGTGCGGGCAGTTTAAAGTCATGCAAGCCGGACATAAAGGGGCTAATGTTTAAGGTCGAAATAGCTTTGACCGAAAAATGGATTAAAATGGATTCAATTCCTTGATAATTTATCTGAAAACAAATTACCATACTCAAGTATGAGAGAAAATATGTAAACTATGACTTAAGAATATTTGAATCTGAGGAATGATATGAAAAAGAGCTAAATAGCATTAGAAGAAGTAGTTTCCAAGAATGAAGTTACTATTATTTAACAAAACCCGTTAGGGGGTTGAAATATGCAGGGCCACCTATGGGCATTGGCTGCATAGTCAAATAAAATAGCATCTTTTGGCTGACAAGTCTGTTATGTGGACTGTTTATGCAAGGCCACCTATGGGCACGTGCTGCATAGTTAGGCAAAAGAACTCTCAGAAATTTACTTTCCTAGTGCTAAAAGCCAGTGAAAGTTTATGGAGATTCAAATTTTCTAAAGCATAGAGTTTGTTATATGGAAAGAGGTACTTGAATATGGAGAAGATATTTTCAAACAAGAATATCGAAGAACTGGATGAATATCACTCCTACGAAGGTCTGACCCAAACGTAGGGAAGAAGAATAAACCATAGACTTGAATACTTTCAGATCATGAAAAAGGATATGGGACAAATACGTTAAGGATGGCTATTTTTTGCGGATCCCTACATACTGTCGTTTAAGACAAATAAGGACAAAAGAGGCATTCTTCCCAAGAATGAAGTTACTATTATTTAACAAACCCGTTAGGGGGTTGAAAACATGCAGGGCCACCTATGGGCATTGGCTGCATGGTCAAATAAATAGCATCTCTTGGATGACAAGTCTGTTATGTGGACTGTTTATGCAAGGCCACCTATGGGCACGTGCTGCATAGTCAGGCAAAAGAATTCTCAGAAGTTTGACATTTTTGTGATCATAAGTCATGAAAAGGGTTATGAAGATCTGAAAATATTTAAGGTTAGGATTATAATACATAAAGATGGGTATTTTCCAATGTATATAGAGATACATAGGTCAATGAAAACCATAATCATGTTGTGGCTGGGTCCTGAATTGAAACTTGGACTTCACTACGTATCTCATAAGAATGAGAATCAAGCCATACGTAGTTCTTGAAATGCAGTTTAACGTCGTGCAGGACGAAAGGATGAGTGATCTTAGTTTTTGGGGTCATAGAATTCGGACCATAATAATGAATGCACAGTGTGTGTTTTCATGAGGACTTTTCAGCCAAGGGACTGAAAGTGAAATTTGGGGTTAGGCCCAAAAGACTTGGGACTGGATTCGAGGGACACTCGAATGTTCCTACGTATCCCATAAAGATGGGAATCAAGTCCACGTAGTTCTAGAAACTACCCTTTGTACAAATTTGGTTCGTACATGTGAAGGGTGAAAAGGGACTTTAGTGCAATGATGGTTTTAACCTAAGATAAAAAGTTTAGGCATTACCATGTATGTACGTAGTCTTTTTGAAAATGAAAACCATGATTGAAAAAGAATCAATGTTTAATAATGGTTCCTTCTCAAATGAGGAAATCAAAGAATATTGTAGTTTATTGTCGTACTGGACAAAAGTGTTGTATAGTTTAACGTCATATAACAAGGACGAAAGTGAATCAATGTAAAGATATTGATTCCAAGGGTGGTTTCACAAATCATCATCATATGAGATTGTGGTGAACCAATGTGAAGAGATTGTTTTTGGGCTTGAACCTTTGGGAGGTTGCCTACATACCCAGCCTGGAGGGCAAGGATCAAAGTCTGTGTAGTTCAATTAAAGAATGAATTAATGATCAAATTGTTCTTGTGGATAATGATCTAAAAAAAAAATGTTGTTGGGACTTACACATGGTTAGTGGCCCAAAGGGAGTGTTATGGTTGATGTTTGCTCTAAGCTCACGTGAGTCATACTCGGTGTGAGAAACAAGAGGTAATAACAACCTTAACGATGCACAGTTTAATGTCATGTAGGACATATCAAGGATTTTCTGTACAGTTTAGCGTCATGTAGTTAGGACGATGGGGACAATACAGTTTAACGTCATATTGGACGAAAGGGGGATTGTGCAGTTTTAATGTCATGCTGGACTTTTGATGATTATATAGTTTAACGTCTTTCCGGACGTGAGGGACTTTTATACAGTTTAGCGTCATGTAGTTAGGACGTCACAGTTTAACGTCTTGCTGGACATATTTGCAAATAGTTTATGGTCGTATACATGGACCAGGAATGATGCAGTTTTAAGGTCATGCTGGACTGTTTATGGAACTTTTTCACAGTTTAATGTCGTGTGGGACGAAGTTGCAGTTTAAAGTCATACTGGACCATTGCTGTATAGTTTTAGCGTCATATAGAAAGGACGAACTGATGCTGTACAGTTTAAAGTCATGTAGCTAAGACTAAGGTGAATCAATATGAGGATATCAGTTCTGATCTTTTTACAGTTTATCGTCATGCTGGACGTTGGAAGTGCCACACAGTTTAATGTCATGTTGTTAGGACACAATATAGTTTAATGTCATCTCGGACAGAATACAGTTTAGTGTCATGTAGGACAATAAGGGACTTAACACAGTTTAACGTCATGCTGGACGATGAAAGTGCCACACAGTTTAATGTCATGTCGCTAGGACAAAATATAGTTTAATGTCATCTCGGACAAAATATAGGAACTTCTATACGGTTTATTGTCATGTAGGACAAAATCAGGGACTATGCAGTTTAAAGTCTTGCAGTTAGGACTATTGGTGCTGCACAGTTTAGTGTCATGTTGCAGGGACATAAGTGCGAATAGTTTAAGGTCATATGCACGGACCATACAGTTTATCGTCATGCTGGACGTAGTTGTAGTTTAAGGTCATACTGGACCATTGCTGTATAAACCAAATGTAAGAGTCTTGGTTTTGGGAACAATATTTTGTGTTTATACAAAATACTTCTTCAGAAATCTGGCATTAGTTGGAGTCGTGATGTGTTCTCCATCCATTGAAATCAGAGAATACGCTCCATTGGAGTAGACCTTATGTACTGAATAAGGTCCTTCCCATTTTGGTTCAAGCTTGGGAGGTTTCTTTCCTGGTATCATTGGTGTTCTGAGAACCAATACCAATTCTCCCTGAATGAATGAACGAAGACGAACCTTTTTGTTAAAAGCTCGTGCTATTCGATTCTGATAGATTTCCAAGTGGTGCAAAGTGCACAATCTTTTCTCATCTAACTGTTCCAATTCATTCATCCGCTTTTGGGATTGCTCATCTGTTGATAACTGATCACAAATGGCTATTCTGAGTGAGGGCAATTGGACTTCAATTGGCAAGACTGCTTCTGTTCCATATACCAATGAATATGGAGTAGACCGCGTTGCATTGCGAGTGGTAGTCCAATAAGCCCATAAAGCATGATAGAGTTTATCAGGCCATGACCTCTTATCTTTATCCACCATCTTTTGCAGTATATTTGAAAGAGTCTTGTTGAAGGCCTCTATCTGGCCATTAGCCGCTGCATGATATCGAGATGAATGGTTGGACTTAATGTTGTATTCTTGATACAATCTCTTTACCTCAGAAGAGCAGAAGTTGGTGCCGTTGTCTGTCAATATGGTATGAGGGACACCAAATCTAGTAATGATGTTAGACTTGATGAAGCTAACAATGCATTTAGAACTGACTTCTTTGAGAGGTACTGCCTCTGCCCATTTGGAAAAGAAATCAGTAGCAGTAAGAATGTACTTAAACTGCTTGGCCGTAGCTGAAGGGTAAGGTCCCACCACATCCATTCCCCATGTGGAAAATGGCCATGAGTATTTAGCTGTATGAAGCAACTCTGGAGGTTGATGAATGAAATTGGCATATACTTGGCATGAATGACACTTCTTTGTGAAATTAACACAATCTTGTATCATTGAAGGCCAGAAGTATCCAAGTCTTCGAATTTGATCAGACAATCTATGTCCAGACTGGTGGGCACCACAGACTCCTGCATGCACTTCTTTTATGACAGCCATTGTCTCTTCACCATCAATACATCTGAAGAGAACTCCATCAAAACCACGTTTGTAGAGAATTTTCTCGAGGTGGTTTGGACCATCATAAAGAGTAAAATTGACCACACGTCGCCGAATTTGTTCTCTCTTGGCTCTATCAGGTGGAAGTGTTCCATTTTGAAGGTATTCCCTGATAGGTGACATCCATCCTGTAGTATGACCATATGGTTCAGGAATGGGACTAATTTCATTAATTTCCTCTGTTCTGACTTGAACATAAGGTGAAATTGCACGACGGTGGGCAATACCGATGGTTGTCTCGTCCCGATTTGGATCTGCTAAAGCTGTGGCTATATTAGCCAGTGCATCAGCTTGAGCATTTTGTGATCTTGGGACATAAGAAAATGTCGGTTCTGAAGGGAATTCCGACATTAACTCTCTGACGTAATCATACAAAGGGATTAATTCTTCTTTTCTGATGGCATAATCCCCATTGATTTGTTTGATTACCAGGTCTGAATCACCTTTTACCTTTAAGTGATTCACTTGTGCTTGAAGCGCTAACTCCAAGCCTGCAATGAGAGCTTGGTATTCAGCTTCATTATTGGTACCACCTTCCCACAACAAAAAGGAATAAGGTAACACTGCCTTATCTGGAGAAATGAGCACAATTCCTAAACCAACTTTGTTGAATTTAGGATTTTCCATTTTCTTCCCTGTTGGACTTCTAGAAGCACCATCAAAATACATTTCCCATGTTTGAGGATTCTCTTGAATAGAAAAAACTTCCTCATCAGGGAGTTCGATATCTGAATATGTGTCTTCCAATGAAGGGTGTTCAGCCAGGAAATCAGCCAGAGCTTGGCCCTTAATTGCCTTTTGAGACACATATTGAATGTCGAACTGCTGTAGAATAACCGCCCACTTTGCCAGACGTCCTGTAAGCATTGGACGACTAAGGATGAATTTGAGTGGATTATTACGAGATACCAATTGGACCTCGTGATGTTGCAGGTAGTGTCTCAGTTTCTGAACTGCAAAGATTAATGCTAGGCAGCATTTTTCAATACTTGAATACCGGGTTTCTGCTTCAAGCATAGTTCTACTGAGATAGTAGAGACTATTTTCATTCCCAGCATCATTCTTTTGAGCGAGAAAGGCACCCAATGATCGCTCTAAAGCTGTCACATAGAGGATAAGAGGTCTACCCTCAACAGGTGGCATGAGTACTGGTGGACTTAAGAGGTATTTCTTGAGAATATCAAATGCTTCTTGACATTCTTTAGTCCACTGGTAAGTGACTCCTTTCTTCAATAATTTGGTAAAAGGTAAACTTTTGCCTGCCAAATTGGCGATGAAACGCCGAATATAGGCTAAGTGTCCTTGAAGTCCTCTTAATTCTTTCAAATTCTGAGGAGGTGACATACCAAGGATTGATTTGGTCTTCTCAGGATCGACTTCAATACCACGATGGCGTACAACAAAGCCGAGGAATTTTCCTGAGGTTACCCCAAAAGCACATTTTAAGGGGTTCATCTTCAAATTATGTTGTCGAAGCTTGTGGAATATGATTTTCAAATCAGCCAAGTGATCAAAACGTTGTTTGGATTTAACCACCAAATCATCTACATAGCATTCAACAAATTTCCCTAGAAAAGGTTTGAAGATACGATGCATGGCGCGTTGATATGTTGCACCTGCATTCTTTAAACCAAAGGGCATCACCCGGTAACAAAACACACCTTGAGGAGCTCTGAAGGCTGTATATTCCTCATCTTCTGGGGCCATTCGGATCTGATTATATCCAGAATATCCATCCATGAAAGAAAGTACTTCATAGCCAGCCGTCGCATCAATTAAGAGTTCTGTAATCGGAACTGGAAAATCATCTTTGGGACAATACCGATTAAGATCTCTGAAATCGATGCAAACCCTAATTTGTCCGTTCTTTTTCTTTACTGGGACAATATTAGCCAACCACTTGGGATATTGAACTTCTCTGACGAAGTTAGCTTTGATAAGCTTATCCACTTCAGCCTCGATTTTGGAAGCATAGGTTGGGTGTGTTCTTCTCGCGGCTTGCTTGAATCCTCGATGTTCTTTTGGCAAACCCAAATGATGGGTGGCAACATCAGGATCAAGGCCAGGCATCTCTGTATAATTCCAAGCAAAGATATCTTTATTTTGCTTTAGAAAAGAAATATACATCTCTTGTTCTTCAAGGGTCATGGCCGCACTAATTAAAGTGGGGCGTGGATCTTTCTCTGTACCCAGATTTACTTCTCTGAGTTCATCCACAGTGGTAGAGATACCCTCTTCAAATGCTGGAGGAGCATCTCTAAGATCTTCCTCTTCCTCTTCATCATGTGTTATATCTTCCGTTTCTACTTGCAAAGTAGATGAAAAAACGAAATTCTCATGATCATAAGAGATGTCAAAATTTTCACATTTTGAAGAAGAAGCTTCCATTTCCGTCCCTATTGATGAACAAGGGTCTTCTTTGGGAAATAAAGAGGAGATGATGGATTGAGAATCGACATCAACATTCACCTCTGGTGTTGCTATAACTTCTTCTGGCCTGATTAGCGAAGTATAGACTTGTTGGATTTCAGCAGACGAAATGAAAACGTCACCACTTATGCTTTCATCATTGCTTGGTAAGTTACCAATTTCTCCCATGTTGTCTGGCTCGATTGCCGTAATTGACATTATGGATCTTTCCATAAGAGTATTTTGATTTGGGCCTATTTTGTCAATTTGACTGATAGGTAACACATAATCTGTACTCACATGTGAAAATGGATTTATTGGAATTTTTTCCAAACCATATGGAGCATTAACTTTGGTAATTTCCTTCATTGTAGATTTTTCTCTTCCCTTCATGTGATAAAATTCCGCCTCAATGTATTGAGACTCACATGTTTTGAACGGGGTCTTATCACCATATAATGTTCCAACTTGACCATCGAAACAGTATTTGAGACATTGATGGTATGATGACGGAATAGCTGCATGCTGATGTAACCAGGGTCTTCCAAGCAAGATATTGAAAGCTGAGTCTTGATCAACAATCATGAAATCTGAATTGGAAACAAGATCTCCAAACTGAGTTCTGAGCGTAACTTCTCCCAGTGGTTCTTGTTCATTTTTATCATATCCTTGCAACATCATGGTAGAAGGAGATAAATCAGATTCTGTGAGGCCCAATCGACGAAGTGTGCGAATGGGCATGAGGTTGACTCCTGAACCATTGTCAATGAAAGCTCTTCGAACATCTATACCATTGACTTTGCCAGATAAGTACAAAGGTTTTATGTGCCCATGCACAACATCATCCTCATCTTTATCAGTAAAAGATATCACTGCATGGCATTCTGCAGGATTATTCTCTATGTGATAAATTTCAGCTGCAGCAATCTCAGCTTCAAACTCTTGAGGACTTGACAAAGCTTCGATGAGTGCTTCCCGAAGATCTCTTGATAGATTCAAAGCATCCAAAATTGATAATTTGGCTGGTACTTGGGCCAAGTGTTTCAATATATCATACTTTTGATCTAGAGGCCTGCGTTTCCCAATAGGAATATGTGGTTTAGCAGGTATCTTGGAAGCAGATGCTTTGGAAGCTGATGCATCTTGTATTGAAGTTGGCAACATCTTTGGTTTTGGAAATTTAGACTGATTAGATCCATTTGCTTGCTGAGATAAAGAAGATGGAACCTTTAATCGGTCTTCCAAAATAATTGTGCCGAAGCTGAGTTGGCCATTAGCAGAAGAACTTGCTTGTTCATTTTGAGCTCGATGAAGGGCTCTACCACGAGTTTCTGCTGCATATACAGTGCTAGCAGGGGTAGAATTAGAGTAGTGGCTTCGGAAAGATCCACGTCTTCCCCTATATCCTGAACCTCTAAAACTTCCTCGGGTTCCTTTATTTGATACAGGGAATTCAGGCTCATCAAGACTGGAATATGAATCTGTTAATTGAATCATATTAACAGAACCAAAGATCAATTCTTCGTCTGATAAAGACTCTGCCTGGTTGGCCTGTTTAGGCTGTGCCGTTTGGTGGGACGGTGCCCGTGACTTTGAAGTAGATGGCATGAAATCTGCCAGAGTCAAAGACAATTTAGGCTTTGATGCATACTCATCTTCTTCTGATTCCTCTTTCTTCTTTGAATTACGCTGCCCTTTTGAGGATTTGTCCTTTGATGGAGGCTTTACTGCAGCTTTTGTAGGAGACACAATTGGCTTCTTCAATTGTGTTCGCAAAATGGAATGGGTCCGATTGATTGTCTTTCTGACCATCCAATCATCATATTTTTTCGCAGTTTTGCTTTTGACTTCCTGCCACTCGCCTCCTTCCTCTGGATCTGTAGCGGTAATACACGCTACATGAGCTGAAGAACCCTTCAATTTGACTTGTCCCAAGTCAACCATCTTTTGTAGGAGGTCTTTAAAGACAAAACACTCCTGGATGGGATGTCCCAACATTTGATGAAAGGGACAATAATTGGGACGGTCTTCATCTCCTTCCTTGTTTGGTCTCTTCGGCACTGGTAATTGAACCAAATTATTTTCCAGAGCTGAAATGAAGTAACCAGGAACTTGCTCACTTCGGAAAGAGTATGTTTTACTCTTCATATCCTCAAATTGTTTTCGTCGTTGATCTTTTTGATCATTTGGACGAAACAGCCTTTGTTGTTGGCGTTCAGGAGGTGGAGCCCTTCGAGAAGATGAAGGTTTTGAAGTAGAAATAGGTACAGGTGCCTGTTTAAGCATAACTGTAGCAGTTTCTGCTTTACCCATTCTTCTTCCTGGAGCTGATGGAATTACACGAGATTTAACCTTAGCCTGTATAAGGGAATCTTCAATCTGTTGAGCGATTGAAGTAAGGTCTCGAAACCCTCCTGTGTATTTCACAGGGATCAATGGCGTGCGTAATTCGTCACGCAAATTTGCCACACAGATTGGCAATAATTCCTCCTGAGGGAGTGATAAACTCAAGGAATACGTTAATCCCTTCCAACGAGCAATGAAATCAGAGACTCTTTCATTCTCCCTTTGCTTGCAGTTTGTAAGATCGAAAACTGTCGTTTTTGGCAAAGTTGAGCTGAACTGAAGAAGGAATTTTTGACGAAGATCCTCCCATCCGATGACTGACCGGGATTTCAAGCTTGTATACCAGACAAAAGCTGGTCCTTGCAAGGTTCGCACGAAGCATCTGAGTTTCACTGCTTCTTGTTGTTCTGGAGTTCCCATCATAGGATCACAACAAGACACGTAATGCGTCAAATGTTGTTCAGGGTCGCCTGATCCATTGAAAGTAGGGAAAATAGGGTTTCCAAAACTGGATGGAGGAGAAATTGAATCTACCCATTCAGGGTAAACTTTCTTTTCAGGTTGAACTTGCGCCCGTTTCCCTTCCATAGTTTCTAACCGAGCTGTTAATGACTCAATAGTAGTTATTAACTTTTGAGAAACGTCAGGTTGAACTTGGTTTTGGGTAGGTGCAATGAATGGAGCTTGGACAGCCGTGGAGGTTGGTGCTGCAACTAATGGTAGTGCTGCCAACCGTTGTTGCGTTTGACCCGTAGGATTAGACCTCTGTGGGTGTACTGATAAAGGAGGATATTCCTGATCCATCTCAGTAGTTACAACAAATTCCTTCGGCTGTCGGACTTCAGCATTCTTAAGAAGAAGACTACTCTGAAGTAGTTCTGCATTCAACCTTCTTAACTCTTTCATTTCTTCCTCCTGTTGTGCAAGCCTTTGCTCTAATGAGAGCGATTGACCTCCTTCAGAGGAAGGGTGAGAAGTAACCTGATTCTTTCCTTTCCCCTTATTGGATCCTTTTCGGAGAGGGGGAAGTGGGTTACTTGAAGGAATACCCAAATTTTGGGTAAGCCTTTGATTACGTGTGCGCACACCTTCTTCATTTAGGTCTGTGTGCGCAACTTCTTGAGCAGGAACCTCTTCATCTGATCCCTCTGATTGAGCCTCATCTGGTGAATCAGCAGCAACGGCAGTGATGACATTAATGGATGCATATTTCATGAAATCCTTTCTATCAGCATTTCTATGATATTGTCTCCTTTTATGTCCATGATAAGACATGGCATTCCGTTGACTTGACCCCTCAGGAATTTCTTTGTGAACCGTCACTTGGAGAGAATCTCCTGACATCTTGGCTCTTCGTTCCTCTTGAGGCTTATTCCCTAATCGAGAGAATACTGACTTTCTCTGAGAGAGGGATTGAAGATTTGAAAAAGTCCCCAGTCCGGTGGACTGGGGGTGTTCCTGTTGCTTCTGCTCAACTCCTCGAATCCCATTCGTTGATTCTGAGGGTTGGGTTAGAGAAGTCCCCAGTCTGGCAAGCTGGGGTGTCTCTTGACATGCTATGTCTGAGATCTTCTTGAAATCTCTCTTGATCTTGCGGATCTTAGTTCGGAAATTAGCTGGATGCATTAACCTGTATCCACTTTTATCACCTGGTTCAACAGACCGTTGGATGATTTCCGAAACTTCCGTCATTTGATGACGTGTTTGCTCCAGACGAGAGGCTTGCGCAATATTCTCGCCTGCTTGATGTAGGAGCAATTCAACAACCTGTTCTCTATATACTTGATTTTGAGAGGAACTAGTTGAAGCTTGATCTCGAGCAAGATTTTGATTATGAACAAAGCCCATTGACTGTGGCCGGCCATGGGCAATAACATTGCATGAGACCATTTTCGGCGGGTTTTGCTGACCGGAAAGCACTGTGAAATGTAGTGCTCCGTGAATACCCCATCCTCTGATATGAACATTAGATGGAGCATTGGAAATTAACTGACGCAATTTTCTCAGCGCGCCAAGGCATGAACGTTGAAGGGTTCTCTGTTGCTTTTCGGCCTTCGGATACCGAGAGACTGATAGAGATGCCAAATCAATCTGGCGTTGTAACCCTTCTATTATCTTAAGATGATTTTCATATTCATCGTAAGATAATACCTTCTTCTTTAATTGACAAAGAGTTTTCCATATGTTAAGACGAATATCATGGATTCCATCATCCGTCAACATCTTTGGAATGTCATACTGTGAATCAGCCAAAGGCCAAAACATGACTGGTACTTCACCTTTTGCCAGTTTTTTCCTCATGTTCAGCATTTCCTCTTTATCATTAAATGAAGATTCTTCTACCTGTTTGGACCAGAGTTGGTGTTTCCTTGTTGCTTCATCGGATTCAACAAGATTGGTAGAGGAATCACTATTCATGCTGGAAGATGAATGACCTAGGGAAGGTTCGGAGAATAACCTGAACCCCAAGCTATCTTCTGATGGAGAAAGAGTTTCACCTGCCGATAGTAAAACTTCAGACATGACTGGTTTTACGTTTGCAAGTGCCTCGAGATAGGAGGGCTTTCTCGTCACTACATTGCCTTCTGAAGAATTTTCGAGACAATGTGAATCACTACTGCGGAGAGGACTTTCGCAGCGAAGTTCATCACCATGAGGAGGACCTTCATGATGGGTTACAGCAAAAGATGATATCTCTTGCTCCTTGGTCTTCTGACCACACAGAGGGTTCCTGTGGTTCTCATCTGAAGAAGAAACTTCAAGATTGACCGAATTTTCATGAAGCAAGTCTTCATGAGGAAGTGTCTGTTGAAGACCTTCGGGATTAATGTTCCTGTTATTGGGAACTGAGGGAGTAGAATCTTGAATTCCGACAGATAAATGTCTGAGGGCTTCAAGAACTCCAGCATCGAGCAAGGCCTTGTTACAGATTGGCCTTTGATCTCCTGACTGTGCTGGGCGGATCTTTTTCTTAGATGCCTTCTTACTCGCTTTAGAAATCACTTGATGACGAAAGTGATTGCTCTGAGCAGGTGTATGTGCCTGATCAGGAAAGATGGTCAGGTTAGGCTGACGATCATCGCTCAAATCAGATGTATGTGCCTGACTTGGTTGTCCATATGATATGGGGGAGTAGGCCCCACAACCCTCTTGGACTGGAACAGATGTGTGTGTCTGTTCCGGAGTGAATTGTTGATGTGTCACTCCACTGCTAGGGATAGATTTATGTGTCTGTCCCTGAGATGAAGCTGAAGCTGTTATGATATCTTGGCAAGCATCCAGAATATGAGCAGGAATTTGCTTCTGCTCTTTCACCATTGACAAAATATGTTTGGTGACTTCAGCCGCCGGAACAGGGATATACGTCCATTCCGGGCTTGGAGTAGGTGTATGTGCCTGCTCCTGTCCTCCTTTTCCTGTCAGTGAATCCTGACAGTACTCAAGTGTGGAGGTAGAGAGTTTAGTCTGCCTCCTGTTTGTCGTCGGGACTTTCCGACTGACTTCTCCGGGTGCTACCAAGCGAGACTGTTGGTAGACTTGATTAGTATCAGCAGGTGTATGTGCCTGCTGATTACACTTCGCCAAACGCGGTTGACGAGATCCATCATATGTAGTCAGACGAGCCTGCTGACTAACTGCTGATGTATAAGCAGGTGTATGTTCCTGCCTATGGTACTCCGCCGGAATTGCCTGGCGGGATCGGCTTGATGCTGCCAGACGAGTCTGCTGGACAGCGGGATTAAAACGAACAGGTGTGTATGCCTGCTCGTTATTTGCCACCAAGTTAGGTTGGTGGACTTCTCCGGAGATGGCAGGGATGACAACCTGCCTATTATTAACCGGATTCCGTCTCTGGTGATTCATCTTGCCTGCTCGGGTTCGAGGAACCTGAGCTGAATGCCTGGAGCCGGTACCCTCATCATGTTGAGGGTGCACTACCGCACGAGTCTGGCGGCGATTGTTGATGGGAGCCCTTGAGAAGGACTCCTGTCTCTTTGAATTAAGGTCCCGCGGGACCTGCTCATTCACTTCCTCAGAATAAGGGAGTGAATGGAAATTGCGTTCCGGGGATAACGACCCGAAACGGTTGGAGACGGTAGTCAGCACCGCCTGCTTCTTGATTGCTGGTCGCCGTTGTCCGGACGACCAGGTAGAATTGTTAACTTGGAGGGCTTGACGAGCGGCCTCCAGAGTTGGGATAGTACCGTTACGACGGTACTCCTTAACCAGTGCATTTGAAACACAGCGTTGAAGACGCCGAGTTGGTGATGTCATCCTCAGAGCGGATGACGTTCCAGCAGGAGTAGCAGCATTGGTTTTCATGGCAGCAGACCTCACAGTAGAGGTGTTCTCAACAGCAGTATTCACAGGGGTGAATTTAAGGAAAGCCATTTTTTGTAGAAGATCTTGAAAAAAGAGTGCCTGTTCCATATAACAGACATAATCAAGATGAATCCGGCTACTGCATCTTTTGGATGATCATATGTCAATGATTGCCTTGTTGGCCCAAGGGGCCTAACATCTAAGAAGAACATCACTTTAACTTGGTTAAGGATTCACGTCGGGTTCACCATTTTTTGTTTCGCGCGGAATCCGGGGATGACCTCCTGGACGGGAGATTCAAACGTTCCGATCGGTTTCTAACGGGTTTGTTCGTAGAACCGGAAACATCCAATGATTCCACATCCGTTTGGACCTACTTTCCAAAGGCAGGCGCTCATTAGCTTGTGGGCTAATGAGGCTTAGGAATTTGCATTGGTCGAGAGGATGGGAGGTCGGACTCATCACACCTTTTTGAGGGGAATTATTGTCTACTCCGGGACTCTCTTTATAGATTTAAGTTAAGTTCGTGAATCCTTATTACATTACCAAGTATAAAATGAGCTTTCCTTTAGTTTTAACAATCAATGATTAAATATGCAAGAAATTTAGAGAATCTTTTATATGTATTCGAGGTTCTTCATCAATATAGAATCATCTATATTTGTTTAGAGATTCTTGGTCAATGGTATCCTTCAAAACATTTATATAAAAGTCTCTTGGTCATTTTGATGACCAGGCTGGTTTTAAAGCCACTCAGTGGGGCACTTGAAGTTTATCGTCATTCAGAAGGACAGAGATTATTTCAATGTTGGGATCGAACCCATAAATGGGCTACCTACGTATCCTTTGTTTTAAAAAAGGAATCAGAACCCACGTAGTTCGAGGAATGGGATATGATGTTTTATGATTGATGGCTCAAAGATGAATGTCATAATTACTTTTACACTCTATGCTCACGTGAGTCATGCTCGGTGTGAGAAACAAGAGGTATTGGTAAAATTTAGACAATTGTGCCATAAAAGATGCAATCATAAGAATTTGTTTTGGGGCTTATGTATAGATGACTGCCCAGATAGGTGAAGGTTTAGGATTTACTTTTAGGAAGAAAAATCCATGAACAGGGTCCACAAAGTTATATGTGCTTCATGGAGATTTGAATACTCTAATCTTGGGGCTTACTCCTAAGGAGGATGCCCAAATTAGGAGGGGACTTATGATTGGGTTTTATTCCTAAAAAGGAAACCAAAATCAAAGGGAAGTTTATGACTGGTTAAGAGAAATTTTAAGAGACTTGGGGCTTACTCTTAAGAAGGATGCCCAAGGTTATGACTGAGTCTTATTCCTGAAAAGGAGACCCAGGTTAGGGGACTTGGGGCTTACTCCTGAAGAGGAAGCCCAAGGTTATGACTGAGTCTTTATTCCTAAAAAGGAGACCCAGGTTAGGGATTAAGGTTTGGGGCTTACTCCTGAGGAGGATGCCCAAGATTGAAGGATTTGATTGGGGCTTATTCTTAAGAAAGATGCCCAAGATTTATGACTGAGTCTTTATTCCTGAAAAGGAGACCCAGGTTAGGATTCTCTCATTTTAAAGGATGAGGTTGAATGAATGAACTCTCAATCTTTGGTGATATAAAGATGTTTAAATCATTAGGTTTTGAGAGATATTTCACATAATTCCTTTCAGATAAGGATGTCAAATCAAGAAATCATGCCATAAATGGCTTTGAAAAGTATCTTGAAGACTGAATCTTGAATAGGAAGGGTGAAAATGGCTTAAGAGGGGTGAAAAAGGGCAAGATGGGCACCCAAAAAGATAGGGGCGCGCAAGTATTGAAGGTCGCGCAAGTCCTACGGCGGCGCGCAAGTATTGGTCGCGCAAGTATACTTGCGCGACATAAGGGATACTTGCGCGATTTTCAACCAGGGTTGAATTACTTGAGCGACTCTTTATTAAACCCTTTCCCATCCTCTTGAGGTTTTTTTCAGAAGAGGGACGCGCAAGTTATATTGAAGGAATTAAGTCGGCGCGCAAGTGTTTGATAAGTTTCAACACTTAGGCCTTCCTTCTTCCCTTTAGATCTTCCATTCTAGGTAAGAAATTACCTTAGAAGTGTTCTGGAAGCTTTGAGAAGAGACTTGGGCGTCGGGAGCTTTTATCCGAGTTTCTGGGAAGAGATCCCTCTCGAATGGGGGGCCCACAGGGTCTATTTATAGGAAAAAGAAGACCCCGGGCGGTTACTGGGCGGTTACCAGATATGTCGCGCAAGTCCCTTGCACGATCATGAGGGGTCGCGCAAGTGTTGAGGCGGCGCGCAAGTGTACTTGCGCGACCAAGAGGGAACTTGCGCGACCTATGGGCAATGTTCTCCTTTTCCATCCCTTTGTCGATTTTTGATGTTTCTTCAAAGGATTAATCACTTTGAGCTCAGATATTCCCTTTTCCGATCTTTAGATTCTGTGACGAAAGGAGCGTCAACATACGCTACACCAAAAGGAGCTTTCACAACACACCTCTCTGACCTGGCTTGAATTACACTCAATCGCGACCTTCCACGATAGCGTGCGTTGTACGCAACACCAAGTTTCGCTAAACAACAATATGCTATTAAAATATTATTAAAACTAGTCGTTATGAATAGTAATAACCTCTTTTTGAAATTTTGAAAATTTTATTTTTCAAAATGGACTTTATTTATGGATTCGGAATATCGAAATTATCTTAGGGTGAAATTTTGGTACTTTTCGGATAACTTTCATTTTCTGATGAATAGTGAAAATTACTAAATTTTAATTAAAAACAACTTTTTTAATCGAAATAATTAGTAGTGATAAATTATTAATTTGAGTGGTTTTAAAGTATATTAAGAATATATTTTTACAATTTAATACAATTTTGGTCATTGGACGTAATTTCACATTTAAAACAGTTATAAACAAGTGTCAATCTTTTGATAGTTATTATCTCTTAAAAACACGCCTTTTGTTTTGACAACGGGAATTAATTTTTAAATTAATTAATGAAACTGATATGTTTTGAATTTGGTAAAATAGAAATCATTTTTGAGTTCATAATAACAAATATAGCTTAGGCCTAATTTTTGGCATTTTTCTGAAAACCTTCAATTTTTGATGAATAGTGAAACTATTAAGTGGTAGTTAAAAAACTAATTTTTTTCATAAATCTTAATTTTACCGCTTCTGTGATTGGAATTTCAAAAATCCGAGAGACACGGTTGATGTCAGTAAGTAAAATGTGGTTCAATGAGTTGAAAATAATTTTTGGTGAATAGTAACTTTTTACTTTTATTTACCGAGGTTAAAAGTAAATAGGGTAATTAAGGGTAAAAATGATATTAATATTACCCTAACACATGTCATAATTCTATTGGACAATTTTATCTCGACCAAAAACAACCTTAAGTGTAAAATATTATCATTTAGTCCCACTTGGATTAGATTAGGACATTTATTATTATTTAATTCAAAGAAGAGTTAAAAGAGTTAAAATCAAAGTTTATTTACTAAAACATTTTTAATATAGGGTTATACATAAGATAAATTCGATTTTAAATATTCATTAGAAATATAAAAAGATTTCCTACATAATGGTATCTTATTTGTAATTTTTAGACATCAAATAATTTAATTTATTTGTGACACAACGATGATGAAGTAATTATCTTATTAATGAAATATTGACATAATTGATATTATAAATACCAAAATAAATGTAATTTAAGACTTTTTATGAATTCCACTAATTTTATAGGTTACTATGATATATTAGTGTTGATTTAATCAACTTGGTTTGAACATATAATTCTGTTATGACTTTCACAAAAATCATATATCAAATAGTGTCAAAATTGACACAAAATAGTTTTTAAATCAAATATTATATTATTAATTGTTATTTTATTCCTAAAAATCTAAGGTTCGGCAAAATGACTTAGATAAGGATATATATATTAATAATAAACAATTTGGGGTTCGTTTGGCATGTTATAGTAAGTTTATTAACCATATAGTGTAAGAAAACAAAAAGACACAGTAAAAGTTAAATTATTTAACTTAGAGTTAAATCTAATTGATAAGGTTAAAATAATAACCTAAACTTTTCTAAATCCTATTGTTTGATAGGATTTAGACCCATACCCACTTTAGCTTCTAAATAAGACCCTTTGGAACCATTATAAACCGATTTTGACTTTAATATAAAATAATATTTTGAGATATTCCTAAGGTGCCCCTCTCCTCCCTTATAAAAGGGCACCTCCTCCCTCTCTTCCTCACACAAGTTTGAGCCTTCAAGCTCGGTCAAACCCTGCCAAAATCTCTTATAAACTTCCCTAGTATCATTCTGGAGGTCCTGGTCTTCCTCAAAGTCCATCCTTAGTTCTTTAAGTGGAGGTTAAGTGAAGGCGCGTCAAAAAGAGGTAATATCCATTACCGATCTTTTTCAATTTCTTTCTTCTTCAACTTCTTCTTCTTTAGTTGTTTCATGATAAAGTAATAACATCAGTATTTCTTATATACTGATATGTTATTATAAATATGAAACAACTCTAAATAACCTTCTATCCATCCTACGGAAAAAGGAAATCACCGCGTGTGCGTACGTACGGAATACCGTCTCCACGCCGTGGTGTAATCTATTTTCCGCCACCACCTTAATTGGATGGGTATAAAGGTGTAATGAGTAACTATATATTATTATTATAAAGTTATATTGATACTGAAATAGTATACATACACTTCAACAAAATTCCATGACCATGGGAACGATATCATCGCTCGAGCGTACGTACGGACTACCGTCTCCACAACGCGATGAGATTCATTTTCAATGATTAACCATTCATGAATGATTATAAAGTATATATAATAAGTACTAATGAAATATATGACATAATAATGATACTGTATTTATGTATATTTATATGTATGTCATCTACTTAATTCCATTCAATTCAATAAGGAAACGAAAACAACGTTCATGCGTACGTACGGACTACCGTCTCCATGAACGGTGTATTTCATTCCATTTATAGATATATTATATATATATATATATATTCTGAATATATATTATATATAAATCATGTTTTACATTCTGGATATAAGTAATCATGATCCAAGTAATCATATTTATAATTACAAGTTAAAAACACGAACGACAAATGAGGCGATTTTACCCCAAACGGTACTTTAACATGAATTTACAAAAGAATGGGTAATATAAAGTCATAAGTGGACCATATATGATATAATAACAATGAATATGATTCTGGAATAAGTCAATAACATGATTTAAATCATTATACAGGAGGTTCAGACACTTACAATGCAAGTCAGACCTAAGGTAAGGGAAATATCACAATCTCATTTTTATCCGAGATTGTTTATACTTTGGAATTTACTGGGGTGAATTTTATCATCCACATCCATGTTTCCTCAATATATAATATTATTTCCATCCACTTACAATAGTTTAAATCCAATTTTACCCTTCGGTGAGTTTTTAGTAAAGAATATGAAAGGAATCTTTTTTCGTTTTTCGTACGAGGTACTTTTTGACTTTTCCGAAAAAAGTACGAAGAATGTTTTTTTAACTTATACGGCATGAATGGATTTTTAAAACATTATTTCCAAGAATATTCCTTTACAAGTTTTCAAGTTTATTTTTAATCAACTTCTTTTATTTTAAAGTCGTATGACATGTTATGAAAGGAAAAATGTTTTTGAAGTAGAAAGGATATTTTCCTCAAGAATGGAGTTTAAGTATTTTATCAAAATTATTTTCCATCTAAGATAATAAAAGGGTTCTGTTTTTATCCCTATTATTACATGGATTTGATTATGTTGTGATGGAAATATTTTTATGAATTCCTTTATCTTATATGAATTGTTTTATGATGTCATGTTGTTTAAGAATCCCATTTTTATTACATGGGTTACGCTATGATGTATGGTTTATGATTTTGTGGCACACATAAGAATGGTATCATTATGAGATGGGTGGGACCTATACCTCCCTCCAATGAATTGAGTAAAGATTTTATATCTCATGAGATAGACATGGATGGAATGGTAGGTTATACCAGTTCAGTGAAACGGGACTGAAACGAGGGTGACTCGGTTCAGAAAGGGACATTGTCCACAAAGATAGTCTTGGAAATGAGCCTTGACTAACAAGAAATGATTATCTATGATTATGTGTGTACGCCAAAAAGTTTAATGTTTTATGTTATGATTATTGTGATTACATTTCACTACCATGATTTATCCCATGTTATGAAATTATGCTCTCTTTTGCAGGTTAAGATTTCCAAAATGTTTTGTTCTTATGAATATGATGTGATTGATATTTATTTTGTTTACCCTTACTGAGCATTTGAGCTCACCCTTTTATGTTTTCTTTTCCCCAGGATATAAAGAAAGGTTTTAGGTATAAAAAAAAAGAAATATCTTTATGGGAGATATTGAATATCTTTCACCAGGATTAGAAGATTATATTTCGAGTTTCCAAAGACACTAAACTATTACGATCCTTGTATGTGTGTTTTTGTTATGTACTAAGTATTCCGAAAATGTAATGTAATGTCAATGTACGTCAGGCTTCGAGTATCTACAGTTGGTATCAGAGGCAAAGGAGGTAGGAATGTATCTGATCCTTGGGAACTCTCACATGTGAGCATTGGACGAATCATGGCTCTCCGCCCAAGGGATTCATGAGGAAATGGCTGCCACTGGGGATGGTGGTGTGTCCTGCCCAGGGGGTGTAGCTGCCCATGGAGTGCCCTGATAGGTATCAATTATAGTCCACTGGAAGTAATTCGAGACCGCTACAGCTGGGTTTTATAGAATCTACTAACCATAAAACATAGTCTTCCCTTTCAAACTTCATGGCTCTAGGCTCCAAAAAAATCCCTAGACACCCCTGATACCTCCTTGACCCCCTTAAGAATCATTATTAGGGGAAAAAGGAATTTAAACCAAAAAAATGGTACTTACCTTTGGAAGAAGTCAGGACATTATAAACTCCCCTCCTTAAGAAAATTCATCCTCAAACTACCTTTCTTTAGGTGGTAAAACATTGTCAAAGAAGAGTTCAAAAAACTGTGCACATACACCAGCCTCCCACTCCCAGGTCTCATCCTAAAAATTCCTGTGCTTCCATAACACCTAGACTGGAGGAACTAACCTGTCTTAGAGAGCCTTTGTACTCCAATAAATGATACATATTGGATGCTCCTTGAAGGATGCATCCACCTCCATCTCAATATCCTCAGATCCAAATGAATGAGATAAGTCATGATGATACCATAAAATATGAGATACATTGAAGACGTCATGCATAGAAAGATACCTTTGAGGTAACTGAAACTGATAGGCTACCGGCCCGACTCTCTCTAATGTATCAAAAGGCCTGGCATAATGACGTGATAAATTTCCCTATATATTGATTCATCTATGCCCCAATCTAGGAAATGCATGTATAAATACCTGTTGTCCCACCTTGAACTATAAGGGTCTATGGTGAGGATCAGTATAAGAATTATTCCTAGACTGAGCTATAGAAAAAATGCTTTTGAAGTAGGTGGACTTTCTCTTATGTATCCTGAATGAGAAGAGGACCCAGCAACACCGCCTCCCCTACCACTAACTAGTAAAAAGTTTAATGACATGACCAACCATAAAGGGCCTCATATGGATACATCCGAATCATTTCCTAAAATCTGTTATTGTAGGAAAACTCCAGAAGGGGTATGTGCCTTTCCCATGATCCTCAAAAATCAAGGATACATGCCCGAATAATATCATCTAACACCTATATTGTCCACTCATATTGCATATCAGTCTGAGGGTGATATGTTGTACTAAAGAGCACCTATGAACCAAGTGCTTTTTTCAACCATTTCTAGAACCACAATGTAAAACATGCATCTTGGTCCGAAATGAAAAATAGGTAACACCATGAAGGCACACTATCTCCTAGACATATAGTTTTCTTAGCTCATCAAAATAAAATGCTTCCCAAATCGGAAGAAAGTGTAAAAACTTGGTCAACCTATAAATGACCACCCATATATATCACTAATTTAAGGGTATCTTGGAAAGAATTCCATGAAATTCAGGGTGATGTCATGCCATTTCCACTCAATAATGGAGACAAGATATAAAAGTCTAGTAGGCCATCAATGCTCTGTCTTCACATATTGATAGGTGCATCACCGAGTGATGAAAACTGCCATCTACCTCTTCATACCTGGCCTCTGATACTAAATATGTATATCTACATATATCTTGGTAAGCCAAGGATGAACTAACCAAATTAAGGCATGATATTCCCTCATCAACTCTTCCTATATATCATAAGGAACCTAAAAATTCCCATGGAAGAGGAGGGTTTCACTCTCATTAATAACCTAACTAGGAGGTGGGTTCTCACCTGTGATTCTCTCCCTCAATATGAGGCCCTTAGAATTTGATATCTTCCTCATCCAGAACCACTCTAGAAGGGAGGATATCACTGCTATAGTAGCTACGACTAGTTTCCCATACTATTCCTAAACCTCTAGGTGTATTTAAGAAAAAAGATCCATCAACAACCACTCATTCTTGGCTTCCTTAACAGCTTGCAACCAAGTCTTCTAGATCAAGGAATCAAATTTATAATTTCCCTTTATGAGTGTGTATGAAATCTCAATGTTGACCGATTTCAAATATTCAACCAACCTTCACTACCTTAGATTCAAGTTTCGCTACATGGAGATATATTTGAGACTTTTGTGATCCATTTAAACAATGAATTTCTCAACCAATAAGCAGTGCCTCCAACAATGTAGATCATGAACCAAAGCTTCTAACTTGAGGTCACGCATAGTGTAATTCCACTCATGATACCCTAGTTGGCGAGACCCATATGCTAAAACCCAATCACCCTGAATCAGAACTTCACCTAGCCTGATCACAAAAGTATCACAATAAACAGTATATCCTCTACCCAACTAAGGTAGAATCAAGATCAAAATTGAGGTCATTCCCCCTTTAACTCCTGAAAAGAAGTCTTAGAAGATTTAGTGTAGTCAAATTTTACACCCTTCTTGGTCAATCCCATAAGCAGCACTTCCAAACATGATAATTCTTGGATGAATTGCCTGTAAAAGCTAGATATCCTTAAGAAACATCATATATCAAACACATTCTTGGTATATTCCTAGGAAACCATGATTCTCACCTTATCTGGTTCAATATATATGATTTCATTTGATATGATATCACCCAAGAAGTGAACGTTACTAATCCAAAAGTGAAATTTAAGGAGCTTCGAATAAATATAATACTCTCTCAATGTATTTTGCATGGTCTCAAGATGGTTGGAATGGTCATTTATAGTGTATGAATACACTAATATGTCGTCTATAAAGACAACCAAAAAGGAATCAATATATGGGTGGAAAATACGATTCATATGAGCCATAAAGAGTGCCAGTGTATTCATCAAGACGAATGGAATAACCAAATACTCATATAATATATATATGATATGGAATGTTGAATGTGGTATGTCTAATGGCCTCACATGAACCTGATGGTAGCCTGGAATCAAATTGATCTTATATAAAACTGTTGTTCCTCAGAGCTGGTTAACGAGTCCATATATATGAGGAAGTGGATACCTTTTCTTTACCATAATCTAGTTCATTCATTGGTAGTCCATGCACAATATAAGGGTGTCATTCACCTTCTTTGATAATAGGATAGGAAAACCCCATGGAGATGTTCTATGTTAGATAAAACCCTTATCATCTAGGTATTCAAGATAATTCTTGAGTTCCTATAGCTCCATAGGTGTCATCCTATAAGGAGGAATGGAAATAGGTGCCTCACCTATCACAATCTAAATGGTGAAATCAACCACTCTCTTAGGAGGAAAGATAGATAAACCTTCATAGAATACATCCCTAAAATGATCCACCACTGGAGGGAACTCCATGAACATTGTCCTCTACTTTCTCATAAAGGGACTGTAAATTTGAGCTATCACTCCACCAAGACCAGTATACTTGGGTCCATCATGACTTTCATAGACATCCCATTAACCCTTATAGATATATGTTTTTTTCCCTTATTTGATGTGAATAAAACTTTCCAAAAATATAATTCCACTTGTGAATGATAAATAACAAGATAGTCCATACCGAGAATGATGTCGAAGCTATTCATATCGATGATAAAGAAACTTCATAATAAATTGTACCCTCCTATCACAAGGGGGACTCTTGGAACTAGCATATACCTTCTGATCTAATCCCTAATGGCATGTTAAGAGACATAACACTACATAAGTTCTCAATTTCAAGGCCTAAACTTTCCACAATCACAATAAATATAAATGAGTTTGATGCACCTGTATCAATCAAAAAAATATACTAAAGTAGAGGATACCAAAATAGTACCTCTAACCGTAGATGGCCCTGGACTCTACTCCTCAAGCACAAGCTGAACTACAGAGATATATCTTGAACTGTGACCCTATGATACTGCCTGACTAGACTAACCATATCAACTTTACTGATGATAAAGATATGGGGACTGACTACCTCATCCCTGACCACTACCACCTAATCCTAATCTGTCAGTAGAATACCAACTCCTATCCTAATGTGGATTCTTAGATTTTGTACCTGATAGAGGTGTTGGTATGGATACCCTCTCACTAAATGCTGGAGGAAAATTCAAAAGAAGTAATGAAGGTGACCCATCCTATCGTATGTTCGACAATCGATCCATCTCCTCACACACTAGGGATTATCATGTCTTGGCCTTAGGAACTTATAAAACACTGCATGGTTATCAGTTCATGTCACCTAGATGGTACTTCCCCCATACACACCCTTGAAATGATGCTTTCTACTTCCAAATGAATCGTCGCCCTGCCTCGAAACAGAACCTCCCTAGTTCACATTGCCATCTTCTCATAGATTCTATTATATGATAAGGGCCTAGTTCATGATATCTATAATAGAAGTCAAATAGAATATGTTCACCTATGATTAGACAATATACACAATAACATCCTCAAAACACATCACAATCATCAACTTGTCACCAGTCTTAGATGGAGAGAAATGCTGGAGCTCGATGAAGTAGGCATAATACTCTAGCATGGTCATAGTTCCCTATTGAAGATGAAAAAAATATCTAGCATGGCCCATGCTCAAATTATATATGAAGAAGTGGTCATAGAAGGCTGTCTGGAAGTCTTCCCAAACCATACCCCAATGACTCTAAACTTGAGATTTGATGTCCCACTAATGTTTGGTGGAATCATGTGTCTGTAGTGAGCTCAACCCTCCACTTTGGTGGAACATCAGGATGGTAAAATATCGACACCATGGATTCTAACAATGACTCAACATCTTGAGGTCCGCCATCCCCTGAGAAATTGGGAGGATTCGATTACTGAAATTCCCAAGTCAGCTCTACCATAGTAGGGGTAGGTCAGGGAGCAACCTGAACAGGCTACATGAACTAAAAAACTATCAAAAAACTGATCCTCAGTAGCCAATAGAGGATCTTCATGAGGTGCCTTAGTTGGCACTACATGAAGTATCATGGGTGGATCTAGGACCACCACCTCTAGAGTATTATCATCACTACCCTTTTGGAATACAACACAAGGACGTCATAGTGACATAACTCTAAAATTTCCAATCACATTATTAGAAAAGATTTATAATATATAGGGAATGAGTTAAAGAAAGGAAAGGTGCATCCTACCAATAACATGGAATAATCCTTATCCTGATCCTGGATTCAGGTCTAGGTGATAAGGAAACACAGATATATCATAGAAGACACAACCTACTACCCATTACTAGGTTGGATCAGGGTCAAGGTCTTATATCACACCTATAATATGCCCATTATCATTTTAATTATTATATTCATTTTGAGTCATTTATGTATATAAATCCCTTTAAATGGATTAATTATATGGATTTCTATTTCCAATTTTTTTATAAGGGCACATACACCTTATAAATTGAAATTTGACACCCACTTAATCCTAACCATAACACATTCCATCCCATGTGACCAATGGTCCATGGATCAACATGCCATAATTGATGGCTTAATGTGTTTGGTTTATCCTATATAGGAAAACACTGTTAGGTCAAGGTGACACTTTAAGTGTCAATTATGATTTATCATTTCTGTAAGGTAAATCAACACATTCTCATATATATATATATATATATATATATATATATAATAAATTCACTATAGTAAGCACATACATCACAAGAAATTAATGTAGAAAGTAAATATTTAATTCCATAATTCATGTCATTTTAAGTCCTACGGTTCCTAGTATGATGTATACTTATATACACTCTTATATCCTCAAGATAGGGTAAAAAATCCCATATTAATAACATTAACGCTAATAATAACACAATATAAGTGTATCACCAAATGGTTAAATCCATAATACTGTATTAGATCAAGAAATAAAAAAATTTACCCAACCCATGAAATTTGGGTTTCCCCTAAACATGGGTTAGGTACTCCTAGGAACATAATAATTACTAAATTCTAATATTCCTAGTCTCCTGTCTAACCTATATAGTAAAAAAAGTAAAAATATGGCACTGATACCACATTGCAACATATCGAACTGGTTTCCACTAAATAGTGTTCTGAGATGGTGGGTCTCAGGACCTCAAGTGCACCTCCTTGAACTCCATAGGCTTCCGTCTAGTAGTAAAGGATTAGGGTGTTCCCATGGGGAGACTATGCCCTTGTTGATTACAGTGTGGTGCAATAAGAAAAGAATATATAAGAAATAGAGGAAAAAACAAAAGCATACAATACATAATCAGACTAGTAACCCACCACATATTAAGTATTAATAAGAATAGATGGAAGTAGAAATAATAAAATGAACCAAGTAATAATAATAACCAAGTGGAAACTAAATAAAAAATAAACAACAATGATGAGGATGGTATGTCATGTAACTATAAAAAATAAGAGTACATGTGGAATAGTAGATACATTCTTATTCCAAATTCTAAAAAAATATACAAAAAAGAAAAAGATGCTCCTATGAGAATATCAATCATAGGTTATGTCCTCTACCCCATACTCCATCATTGAATGTCAATCAAGAATTGGAAGCTGAACAATTAACTTTGGCAATACATACAATCATGAAGTCTGCTTGGGTACCAAAAACAACCCAAGTAGGGTGTGAGATATGATCCTAGTAGGACACCACCAAAGACATCTGTTCTAATCCATTTCATGAAAAATAATTGAGTAATATGTCACAATTAATAGTAAATGAAAGGCATTAAGTAAACAAATAAATAACACTTAGGAACAATATACTAAATGGATGTTCAACCAATTCTATATGCTTTGACCTAATATGGATGTTTGGTTAAAGGATACATGTAAAATTGATGTGATGAAAACATGGATAACATGAATTACATAACATGTGAGGACTAACCCCAAGTTTGTGATTTGGATCGGCGGTCACTTCCATAGAATATCAATGAAAAATGATCATAATTTGGATAAGAGGAATCACACACACATATATATATATAAGAAAAAAATTCATCAAATTCAATGTGGAAACCTGATCCCATCTATGGAGATCCATATGGAATCCCGAGGGTCACTGCGGGAGCCTCTTATATACCAATTCCACTAAGTCCAACCGAGGTGACCCATAACTGTGTCCCTCATATCACTTCTGTCATGGTAAAATTTGAGTCCGTACCATGTGTCTTACATATGGGACCAAGTATCACCTGAGGCATGGTGTATCCATCTTACCAACAGGCACATCCATGGTTGATCCCCTAGGGAACTTGTGTCACCCAATAGTATAAGTAAATCCACCCAAAGAGCTCGTCCAAGGAAAGCCAAGGGTCTCTCCCAGGGGGTCAAGTAGAAGCAAGCCAAGCATGGAAAGTCCATCCATGGAATCCTTAAGTTTGGACCCATATTCTCTCCCAAAATACAATAAGTATGACATAGAATTCACAACCACATATCATAACATGTAATTTTCATGTACAATAAGATAAAAATCTTGAGAAATCATTAGTTTCAATCCAACAACCAAGTAAAATGAGTATAATCCAAGTCACCATGAAACTAGTATAAACTAGAATGTGCATGACATGAATAAGAATGTGATATAACCAATAAGGAATAAGGAGCCAAGAAAACTTTTCATAATCTTAAGAATAATCCCAATGGTCTAAGAATTACTCACAAGGCACAAAGTATAGGAATTTAAATAACTTTCATAAGGAAATAAGCATAAGTAATGGTGTGAGAGAATAAGAATCAAGATAAGAGTGTAAACTCAAAGCCTACCAATTTATCTCAATTCAATTTATAGGTTTAAATCATTTATCAAATTTACAACACACCCACACAGTGGTTTACATCTCAAGGCTTGGGAAAATAGGACACTCAAGGTGGGAATACCCTAGGGGTGGATCCCATGTTAGGGTAAAGGACTTCAGGTGTGGTTTATCATACTATAGGCTCACAATAAGAATTAAAGACCACTTAGATTAATTTATTTAGCATTTTAAGTGATCTATTGAAGGTTTAGGTGTGTAGATTCATGGAACATAATTTAAAAAGTGATGAAACAAGTCGGAAATACCTATACAACCCACATTTATATAGTAGTTCTCCACTTATTTGTTATCAATGCATGAATCAATCTAGAACGAGAGAAATTAAGTAAATAATAATACTCCTTAAAAATAGGGAAAAACTGGTCTCACCTAATTAGCACAATAGAGGATGGAAGTAAGGAGAAATATAAGGGAGTGGAATGTAGATATTACCCCAATCTTTTCATTTCTTTGAGCAATAAGATATTTAGTGTCCAATTGAGAGAGATAGAAAAAAAACTATAGATAGGGGAAGAGGAAGCTCACATGGCTACTAGAGGAGGAAAACAAGGGGAAAGAAGGAAATAAGGGGTTTTATTCATTTTAAGGGTAAAACAGTAAAAGCACCCACATAGGAAGAGGTTCACGCTTGGACAAAATATGTTCCAAAACTATGAATATAATATATTTAGGAGGCTTACAACACTGCATGGTCATGGTCCTCCAGTCACATGGTTAAAGAAAAAACGAATGGACCCCAACACCCCACTGCCTCAAGCTACAAGGTTAGGGAAATTGTGCAGGCTAGGTGGTACAGTTTCTACAAACCATGCTACCCAGTCTTCTCTTTCAAACATTGGATCTCTAGGCTTTGAACAAGCCCCAAACACCCCTAATACCTCCTTGAATCTATTAGGAATCAATTTTATGGCTGAAAAGAGGAACTTTCACAAAAAATGAATGGTTTTAACATGTAGGAAAATCCGAGATGTTACAATTAATATAAATGGTTATAATTATATGATACTGAAAAAATCTATATGAGTAATCCCTGAGTGACAAATAGCCAACCCCCACCTTTCCAAAATAAGGAAAAACCTTCTTGGCTACTGCGAAGTCTTACTTCATGCCCCACTTCCTAGGGAGACTATACTTAATAGATAATCCAATTCATCATAAATCTAACACCTAATTTGTATATACTATATTCAATAGCTAAATTCAAACTTATAACATTAATTACAAACCAATTCCATGGTAGATGAAAAACTAATCTTATATTGACATACCTATCATGTAATACAGTGATAAATAATTTTATAAGAAATATTTTATCTCATAAAATAAATAATACACTAAAATTCATAATATAATAATTATACCTAAGAATTAAATCAGATATTTACATATAAATAAATGGAAAATTTACATATTTAAACATGAGGTAATAATTTATGAAGAATTTGTAAAAATAGTTAATTACAAACATTTTATAATTTTAATTTAACCATTATGGACATTCCATACCCTTTTTGAATATAAAAACTTTATATTAACTTCATAATATAAAATTTTCATATTATTCATTATATAACATTTTACTTTAATATATGATATTTAATAAAATATAAACATTTTATCTTTTAAATTTCTATTATGTAAACATTGTACATGATCTAAAAATCATATATTAATATTATTTTAACCTTTAATGATATCAATTTATCAAAAAACTTCTGATGAGGTTCGAATAATTTCCAAATAAGGCTATTTTAGTTTGAACATTTCAAATTAATTATTATGTACATTTCAAAATTTATTTAAATATAAACACTTTATATTATCTCAAAATCCAAATTGGAATGCGAAATTATAGAAGGATAGTCTCACTAGGTGATATTATATAAGCATAAATATGGGGAGTGAATTATTATCTCAATGCTGGATAAGGGAGTTTCATTAACTTTATGGAGTTGCATACAAATGTACATTCCGCTTCTATAGGACTAGCCATGTTGGATAATGGGGAGAGGTTTCCTAAATTTCTAGTGAGACAACTAGCCCAGGAAACCTCTTTTCTTTTTTGGGATGATTGGTGTAAGAAATCCCATTTTGGTTGGCTATATCACACATGTATTTCATTGAGGCTGTCTTAGACAAGGATCAAAAAGATATATTCAAATCTATTCAAACCTTAGAGGATCTAGACCATTTCATGTTTACTCCCAATATCTCAAGGTATTTCAACTTAGCTGGCTTCTGGAGGATCACCCACACCCAGGAGAAGGCAGATAGGGTTGAATGTCTATTTTGGTGAAAGGATATTCTAACTAAATATAATTTCTTGACTTGGTGAATTCAAAATCATGGAGTCCTAATGGATTTAGATGTGCAAAGAAGGGGTATCCAACTAGACTCTAAATGCATATATTGCGATCTTTCAAAAATATAAATCATTCATTCTATCTTCCTTGAAGGAGAGTGTACATGGCTGGTCTAAAATGTTATCTATGATTACACAGACCAAGAGATCCACACAGATGACAAAAATGATCCAATGGAATGATGGGTGTGCTGGAGAAATATTATTTCTAGTTTGAAACTCAACACAGATGGATCATGTGATATGGATTTCATGATAGGTGGTAGAATTATTTGAAACTCACAAGGATAGGTAGTGATAGATTTCATAAATTTTATGGATCTGAAAACTACCTCATGGAAGAAGAAAGGGATATGCACAATGGATGCTATATTTTCAAATTATATAACATTAATTTGAATATAGTTGAAATAGATTTTCCATTGGTGGTAAAGTTCCTGTATGGAATGATGGAAACAAGGAAACCGACCAGCAAACATTCATGGGTGACTAGAATGATTCCCTCATTATTTACTCCTCTTCCTAATCCTTACCCTTAGATTACAAAACTATTATTAGAGGTGATGTTGTGGGGATCCACCTATGACGTCTCGGACCTGGATTCCACTTAACAGGTGACCCGAGTCTGGTGGGCTAAATGGGCTCAAGCGCATCTCCCCAAACTCTAGAGGTTGACGACTAGCAGAGAGGGCCTAGGGTGTGTCTGTGGGGAGACTATTCCCCCATTAGCAAAGTGTATCACAATGAAAGGAATATAAAAAAATAGTAATCAACAGAAGAAATATAAACAAACAGCGTAAGAAAAATGATGCAACAGATAAACGAGAATAATAATAACTGTATCAATTAGAACAATGATGATGTAATGTCATGTATCTAGAAAACTAGAAAACATGGATACAAGACAATAGATATAACATGTTCCATAAAGTAAAAGGAAACAAAGACTACTCTAAGCATCCCGAGATCCAACTTCGTCATATTCTACCAAACTCTATCCTAACATCAAGAAATCAAGTGTTTAAAGTCGTATGCTTCTCTTTTTCAACCCCTGCATCCATGTAATCTACTCTGGGTATCAAACAGACCTCGGAGAGGGTGTGAGATAAATCTCAGTGGGCCACCACTGATGTTGTCTATAACATCCGGACTGTGTAATGGAATATAGTAGTGTGCAGTAATTCATATATAAAGTAAAGAAAGAAGTACAATATAACTAAATACCCAAGTACCTGCTTCATCCCTCGGCTGGTGTCTGAACATGTAACAAGTTCATTAATTAATTAATTACCATTTAATTTTAATAGTTCACGTGAGGCGTATCCAACACTGACATCACCTTGTGACAGTATAAGTAGTGAATGTCCCAACATGTAACATGGACACCTGACAAAGATATCTTGTGAGAGAGTTATAGGGTAATAACCAAGGTAACGTAAATCTCACAGAATGATAACTCAAAAGTATCTGAGTCTAGCTAAGGGGTAAGAGTGTAATACAAGGAGCATAATCCAAGGCATTCCACAATAAGGCGCCTACTAAGTCTAATGTGATCGACCAAGGTAAAATGGGGATAAGCAAAGACAGGGCCCTATGGGCTTTCACCATGGAACCTACTAGTCAATGCTGAATATAAGGATTGTATCCAAGGTATACTATAATAATGTTATGTACCCTACGGTAGTATACCAGGAATCTGAGGAATAGATAATAACCAGAGTCTAGGTGGGTATGTATCTAGGAGAACCACATCCTTGAATCAGAATGAGGTTCCTGAGACCCAAGGTATTCTCCTCTCATAATCCAAGGCAAGCTTGATTTAGTCCATTATTATTTTATATTTTAACCATTTGATTATTTATTAGGTTCAATCCTTGTCTTCCATTAGTTTGGATAGTCCAAGTAGCACTGAAACCATTTATTTATTGGTCCAAGCCTTGTCTTCCATTAGAGTGGATAGTCCAAGTATCATTGCAACCATTTAATCAAGTCTTAATTAACCATTAAGGTATATTCAATTATTGAGGTTCACTCTTCTACCTTCCATAAATATGGCAAGGGGTGAAACATACATGTAAACTTTATTTGATCTCTTTTGATAAGGCCAAGTTATATACTTAGTATACTTTCCATTATACATTTCACATTTCACATTCAATAATCAATTTGAAGCACTTACCTTAGGCAGTTCAAGTGGTGAGCATACATGGTACATGAAATTATTCAATTCTCATTAATCACAAGCTGTTTATTATGTAAAGGCTCACCTTTAGAAAGTTCAAGGAAAATCACAACCGAACTATGGCTCAAACGTGCCGAAAAAATAAAAACCTAATTATGGAATAGCTTTCGGCATGAGGTGGATCGACTTATGAGTGTAACTAATAACAACTAATCACATATATGGAAAGATCATGACCAAATGATTCTAATGGACTGCAGGTCTTTTAAAGAAAATCAATGTTTACATCAAGAATTTTTTTTGGATTGGAAACATTATTCAAAGGAAGATGGTTACCATCCCATGGCCACATGTTGCAATCCTTTATAAAAGAGTGGTATATGTATCAAAAATCTCAATCATTTTAATGATTCCCTTCAAGCTAGACTCACCTGGAGGATAATTCATAACAATTCTAACTCCATTAACCTTCTAAAAAAAGATTCCTTTTAAAATTACAGAAGAGAATCTTGAACAACATTAATTAAACTATCTGGCCCTCCATCAGACATTATTTTATGAATATTATGAATAATTCTAGGTGGATGGTTAGCATGAAATCTTCCCTAAACTTTTGGCTGGATAATTGTTCGGACACCCCCCTTATCTCTTTGGTATCTCCTGATTCCTTACCAAAAAATACCAACACCTCTATAAAATATGTTATGCACTCTTGTATCTTAAACTTTCTTGATAACATCATTCATGTTATTGATAATTATTCCTTCACTAATTATGAGGACTTTTTTATTTTGGAGCCTGCCCACAATGGTGTCCTAGATTCCAAAAGTTTCTTTAATCATAATATCTCAAACTCTGATCTTGATTTTTTTTGGTTAAAATATTTTGACAAACCCTGGATTAAACCCTCAAAAGCTACTCTTATTTGACATCTTTCCCACAACTATGTTCCCAAAGAGGTTTTTTTATAATCTTTTGGGGTAAAAATTTTCTCTAGGTGTCCTTATTGTCATCCGCACAGAGAATATACTCACCATTTGTTCTTATCTTGTGCTACAACCTCTACTCTTTGGAATTATATTTTTGACATTTTTTTATTGCAGATGGTTACTCATTGAATATATCAAATCTCAATTAAAATGATGTATGGAACTAGATTTCTCTCAACAGATCATGAACCTATTTCTAGCTGTGGTTGATGAACTTCTCCATGTGATCTTTTATGACAAAAATTCCATTATTCACAATAATTTCTCATCCATTCTTAATATAAGCAAGACGCGAATTATCATTTCCATTAAGGATACTACTTCAATCCAGACAGCTCATTGCGACAACACAGTTGGAGACATTGAGATCCTTCATCAACTTCAGATAGAAGGACTCTAAAAACAACCGTGACACACTTTTGAGGTCTTCTGGAAAGCCCCGCTCCCAGGATGGATCAAAGTGAATGTGTATGTTGCTTCGAAAGGCAACCCGGGTCCTACGGTTTGTGGAACTATCTTCATAGACTACCTGGTCAGTGCCATAGGTTCTTCTTTGAAAGATGTGGTATTTCATCATATTTGGAGGCAAAAATAATGGGTGTGATACATTCTGTTAGATTTTCTAGGAAAAAGGGCTGGAACAATATTTGGATTGAAAGTGATTCAACCACTGTTGTCCATGATCTTTGGGAGGGTGTGGTACATCTTGCCGGGCCACTGACCACTCATTAGATAAATTGCCTTAATTTTCTTATGGGGACTAACTTCATTGCCACACATGCATTTTGTGAAGAGAACATGGTTGAAGATGGTCTTTCTAATAAGGGAGTCAACAAGGGCCTAACTTGGAAGGATACCTTGCTGGTGGATCTTCTCCCCCATTATGAAAAAGATTGTAATAATATTCCTTACTTCAGACTCATGTAATTTCTCTTTCTCATTTTTTTGAATAAATTGTGTCTCTGTATTTGACCAATGCACCACCTTTTAATAATAATAAAAAAAGAAACGGCTTCCGATGAAATCAGTGGGCCCCTAACGAACATTCCAAAAACAACAAACTTTAGGGATAATTTATAGACCACCCACCTTAGGGTTTTATGACTCTCTTCCTCTAGTATCAACCCTTGAATTTCTTTATATCAAAGTAGATCTCAGAAAAGGTGAAAAACTCTCACATGATGATACTTAGGTTGAGAGAAAGAGATAAGAGGAACGGCTAAAGAGGACTCGAGTACCTACTGTTGTGCATCCAAGATGACAAACGAAAGCCCAATCGGATGTCAGATGAAGGATCTCTCTTGATCCTTGCCTTTGGCCTTCAAGAATCTCCAAATGGGTGAAAATGTTGGAAAATCCTACTGGTTTCTGAGTTGGGGAAGAAGAGTGGAGTAAATAGATCATTAAGGGAAAAAGTAGAAATTTACCTAGAAATTTAGCCTATGCATGGTTTGTCTGCACGGTTTGTCAAACCATTCCCAAAACCATGTGATCTGACTCTACCCAAATGGTTTGACCATACAATTTGATCAAACCATGTGCAATACATGCACGAGTACCTAGGAAAAAATGGAATTCACACAGTTAAGCCACCCAACCATGCACCAACCGTGTGAGGTGACTTTTTCTGAAAAAACACAATCTTCATGGATTTCCAAACCATGAAGAATTCCGCACGGTTTACTCTAAACCATGCACCAAGCCAGTTTTCCCCAAAAAGATGGTTTTCAGGCTTCGAACAAGCCCCAGACACCCTCTTAACCTTTACTAACTCATTAGGAATCCATATTAGGTTCAATGTAAATATTTAGACCAAATATTAAAGGATCCATACCAGAGTGAAAAATAGTGTTCTTACAATCTTCCCCCTTTAAAAGAACTCACCCCCCTATGTTCACCTTACTAGAGTAAAGAAACATTGTCTGAGAACAACTCTAGCCACTGGGAACATACATCATCTTCCCTCTCCCAAGTCTCATCTAGTACTCAACCATGCTACCATATCACCTATATAAGAGGGACATACTTTCCTCGGAGAGCTTTTGTGCTTCGATCAACGATGAGTACTAGATATTCCTCAATAGTAGCATCAACATCTAACTCAACTTCCTCAGGATCAAAGTTATGAGACGATTCAACATGAAATTGGTGAAGCCATGAGACATGAAAGACATCATGCATGGCACAATAACTCTGAGGTAGTAGCAATCGATATGCTACCAGCCTAACTCTCTCTAAAATTTCAAATAGCCCAATGTAACGAGGTGATAGATTACCATAATTCTTTAACTGACTATGCCATATCCTAGTTGATACTCTAAAAAAACACAATTCCTAACCTCTAACTCTAGAGGTCATTGATGACGATTAACATAATATTTATATCTAGAATGACTAGTAGTCATATGCTTCTTGATCAGTTGGTCATGTTCTGAAGTCTCTTAAACAATATGAGGACCTAGTAGGGCTGCCTCACCTGCCTCTAGATTGCACAACAGTGAATAGAATGGACTACCATATAAGGCTTAAAAAAGGAGCCATATAAATCATCACTTGAAAACTATTATTATAAGAAAACTTTATGAGAGGGATATGCTTCTCCAAAGAACCACCAAAATCAATGAAAGATGATCTGAGCATATCCTCTAAAACCTATATTGTCTGTTCTGATTGTACATCAGTCTGAGGGTGAAAATATGTTCATAGAAGCACCCGAGTTCCCATTTATTTTTGCAAATATTGGCAGATCTATGTAGTGAAATGAGCATCCCTATATGAGACAATAGTACATGGAACTACGTGTAGTCATATGATCTCACAAACATACAATTTTTCAAACTCATAAACTAAGAAAGTATCTCATATAATAATTAATTGGGATGCTTTCGTTAGTCAGTCAATGACTACCCAGATAACATCACTACCCCTTAGTGACCTAGGTAAGCTGACTACAAAATCCATAACAACAAATTCCCATTTCCATTTCGGGACTGGAAGCGGCTGTAACAAGCCTGCAGGACTCTAGTGCTCTGCCTTCACCTAATAATAAGTGGAATAACTAGTGATGAAGCCTTAAATATGATGTTTTATTCTAGGACACCAATTCTGGCGTCGCATATCTCAATACATAATTGAGATTCCTAGATGAACTGCCCACTAAGAAGCATGTGACTCTTTCCCCAACTGATATCTCATGTATGTGGGAACCCATACATGTCCAGACACATGAAGGATTTCTTCTCTATCCATAGAACAATCTAGAGGTGGGTTATCTCCTGATATACTCTCATGGAGAAAAAAAACTTTAGGATTAAAAAACTACATACTCTTAACCTTCTCAAGGAGGGAAGAGGTAACTGTTAAGGCTGAGAGGTAAGACTACTCATGACTATAATGAAACTCTAGATAAAGTTCAGAAAAGGGGGCCATTAACTTCCATTTATCACTGGATTCTTGTACAACATGCATTTTAGTTTTCCAACTCAGTGCATCAGTGACCAAATTTCCCTTTCTAGGCGTATATGAAAGCTCAAAATCAAAGGATTGTAGATATTCGACCCATCTCCACTATATGATTTTCATGTCACACTGAGAAAATATATAGTTTAAGCTCGTGTGATTTTTATACACCACAAAGTGCTCACCTAAAAGATAATGTCTCCAGAAATTTAAGGCATGGACAACTGTTGCTAGTTTGAGGTCGTGCGTTGGGTAATTTCTCTCATGAGGCCTCAACTTATAAAATACATATGAAATGACTTTGTCTTCCTACATCAACACTACTCCTCAGACAACACCTGATGCATCATAGAAGATGATATAAACCTTACCTGGTTTTGGAAGAATCATAATTGGTGCCGAGACAAGCCTCCCTTTCAATTTCTGAAAGGATTTCTTGCATGCTTCTGACCACATGAACAAGACACCCTTCTTTGTAAGTCCAGTAAGAGTTGAAGAAACACTTGATAAGTATTGCATGAAATGTCTGTAATATCTAGAGATCCCTAAGAAACTTCTAATATCAAACATGTTTTTGGGATGCTCCCTGGAAACTACAACACTAACCTTTTTAGGATCAACAAAAACTCCTGATTCTGAGATAATATGACCCAAGAAGTGGACTTTTTCAATCCAGAAGTTTCACTTAGAAATATTGACATAAAGATGATTCTCTCTCAATGTACTCAAAATGGTCTCAAGAAGTTTGTCATGGTCGTTATGAGTGAGAGAATACACCAAGATGTCATCCAAAAAGATCATGAGAAAAGAGTCCAAATAAGGGTGGAAAACCCTATTCAACAAATCCATGAAAAAGGAAGGAGAATTCGTAAGAACGAATGACATAACAAGATATTCATACAGACCATACTTGCTACAGAAAGCTGTAAGAGGTATGACTGATGGTCTGACTCGCACCTAATGATAACCCAATCTTAGGACGATCTTAGAGAACACCTTTGCTCCTCAGAGCTGGTCAAATTGATCATCTATTCAAGGGAGTGGATACTGATTCTTGACCATATTCTATTTCAACCTTCTATAATCCACACATAGATGTAAGGTTCCATCCATATTCTTGAAAAAAAGTATAGGAGAACCCCAAGAAGATGTAATAGGCCAAATAAAGCCATTGGCCCCTAGGTTCTATATCTGCTTCTTGAGCTCCTGAATCTCAGTAGGTTCCATCCTATATGGAAGAATAGACACTAGAGCTACTCCTAGAACAAGATAAATTGTAAACTCTACTTCTCTCTTAGAAGGTAATCCAGAAAATTCATCATGAAAGACTTCCCTAAAATGATCAACTACTGGTGGGAAATCATTTTTGAAGAAAACCCTGATCCTTCATGAAAATAATTTAAATATGGGTAGTCAATCCACATAGCCCATGATGCTTCAGTCCAGCTCTCCTAGCCTGGACATCCCACTCACCTTTCAAAAGATAACTGCTGAATTATGGTGATGTAAAAGAGACCCTACAATAATAATAGTCTACAAAGGTGTGATAGTAGACTAACCAGTCCATCCTGATAATGAAATTGAAGCCCATAATCTCAAGAACAAAGATATTCTACAATAAAGGGTTTCTTCCAACCTCAAGGGGACAATAACTACACCAGAGTATGCCCTACATTTGTATTCCCAATGGTGTATCGAGGGTCATTACACCATAATGATACTATATCTCTAGTCCAAGAATTTATATGATAGATACAGAAATAAAAGAGTTTGAATAACCTGTATAAAACAAAGTAGAGATAATAGTGGAGGCTACTAGAATATACCTCGTACTGTAGACGGTACAACAACCTGATCCTCAGGTATCGACTGTAAAGAAATCAACTGACCTGATCCACAGCCCTATGAAACAAATGGACTACCACGATCATGATTACTCTGATGGTGTTTTTGGTGATTAGGGGTTATACTACCATGACCAAGAACTCCTCCTCGGCCAGACCTTCCAGTGCTATTCCAACTCCCCGCCTGACGTGGTGCAAAATAACTCACTCCTGTAGGTGGAGCATATGCCGATTTATTTGCACTTGAAGATGGTGGAAAGGTCTTTTAGAAATGCTAAAGATGACACATAAAATTATAATAATGACACTCAATAGGGTCTCTATTAAATTGGGGCTTCTTATGCTCTGGACTTCCACACTGATGAAACACTACAGTGCTATCAAACTGGATACTCTGGCCACCACTACCCTGACAAGAAACCTCAAAGGAATGTTCCCTACCACTGGAAGAGCTACTGGACTAACGTGACATTGATCCTTTAAACCCAGTACTCGTGTCATCCCTCAAGTTATGTTCAGTGATAAGGGATTGATAAACTATTTCAAAAAAGTTAGGAAGGCGAAAAACATTCATCTGAGTTTGGATGGCGTACTAGAGCCCACCCTAAAAAACATCTAGCATGCGAAATCTCATCACCAGATAGAAGTGGTGAAAAATGATTTAAATTAGTGAAACGTGTTGAATATTCCATAACTGATATCGAACCCTGCTCGAGATGCATGAAATCTATGGATCTGTCAGATCTCAGTGCCTAAGGAAAGAACTGATCATAGAAGGTAGTCTGGAAATCTACCCATAACATGTTCAGATGAAGACCGGCCTGGGTAACCACATCCCACCAACACTTGGACGAATCTCAAAGAATGTATGTAGCAAGATTGACTCTCCACTATAGAGGCATTTCCATATGCTCAAAGATAGAAAACATGGCCTCTATCTAAGACTCAACAGCCTGAGAACCACCATCCCCTGAAAAAGTAGGAGGATGCTACTATTGGAACTCACAGGTCAGATCAGCCATCGTAGGTGAACCCCATGGAGGACCATTCATGGACTGCATCAGACATAATAAACTATCATGGACTTGGGAATCATTTCCCAGATTAGGTACAATAAGTGGTTCCTTAAGTGGAACTCCTAGAGGTAAGAATCGCAGCTCAGGGCCCACCATGTCTGGAGCATGGTCATCACCACCTTCCCAGAAAATGACATGAGGACTTAGTGGCGACATTGGTCTAAAAATTCCAAGAACACACCTTATAACAAGATTAGAAGAATGAGAAAAAATCACTAATGGAATATAAATGTAAGAAAACTCACTACCCAAGACATAATATAAGGCCCCAGCCTTAAACATTATATAATCTTGACTTAAGTTAATAATTCACATTGAGGATATTTTCAGGTTTATATTTTTAGATAATTAGTCCATAACTATTACATTACATATCAAATATTACAATGTAGACATTGCTACTCAGTATCCATTTTTTCATAAAATAAAAACTCTTGAAAAAAGAAACATGCCTAGTTCCATGTTTTAGGTAGCATGACTTTTCCTTGATCCGATCCTCGGTCATTTTCATCTTTAAGTCCTGTGAAAAACTTTTCAAAAACTTGGGATGAGTCTAAAAAGATCTTTAACTGTTATAAAATAAGGAAAGAAAACATTATTCCATCAATACATAAAATTCAATGAAATCATACTTTTCAATATTTAACATACCACACAAGATCATAAGATTCATGAATAACTCACAGAAATCATAAATCATAAAGGTAACTTGTGACATCCATATCATACTTACATTGTAGCATTCACAGCTACGTAGGGAGTTACATTTGGAATACCCATCACATTATATTCCCTAAATCTAATAAGAGAAACATTAACGTTTACCTCTGTCATGTTTCCCAATGCATTGAAGAGATATCTCAGGGTCACATGCCCAAAGTTTTTCATGGAACCACCCATATACGGAAACAATTCCCAATTACTATAACATAATCATAGAACATGAACAAGCATAAAGAAAAGATAAAATTTCCACATTACAATCAAAATATAACATTTCAATATATTGAAAAAATCAATCTATTATCAAAACCATTTTCAATACCAAAATACATAAAAAGAATATATTTTATTTATTTTTCTTTTAAAAACATTATGGCTTGTTAAGGAATCGAAATATCAAATAATGCTCGCTATGTTGGAAAGGTTGTTGTCACCGTGTACATTAAAAAAATTTCTTTTTGTTGTTTACTAAAGAAATTTGTAGAGAAAATATTCCCTTTGAATTAAATTAAAAGTAAAAGGGGTTTATACACAGTATAAAATAAAGTCGTGTATAAATCAAAGGATGTCTCAATGAAAGGAGATTGAGACGAAGTCATCTACAATGTTCATATCATTACATTAAGGATAAATTAAGGACATAATTTTGTGTGAAACACATAAATATACCCAATATAAGTGGATATTAAGTGTAAATAATTCATAGTTCATTCACACATATTCATAGAACCATATAACCAAGAAGTATAAGTTTAACCCAAAGAATGGAAATTGGGTTAAGAAGCTCACTTACGAAAATTCGGCAGCCTAACGACATCACAATAAAATTCAGAAAATGTGTTGAGGAGAGAGAAAAGGGTCTCTCATCACATGCACATAAAATTTACAGAAATAATGATATATAAGAACATATACCAACATAGTAAATTGAAAGAAAAATACATAACATAAAAGAAGTCTTTTACTAAAAGAGGATAGTGAAAGGTTCCCTTACAAAGATCGTATCATTACATTAAGGATAAAACATTGAAATAATAATGTGTGAAAAATATAAATACACCCAATATAAGTAGATATTAATTTTAAACAATCATATTTCATTCACACATATTCATTTCATGACATAATCAAGAAGTATAAGATTAACCCAAATAATGGAAATTGGTTTAAGAAGTTCCCTTACCTCATGTCCAACTTGACTCGTTTGTTCCTTGTTCTTCCTAAATAATAAACTTAAGTTAATTTCTAATTTATTCAGAAAATTTTTCAAGATTATTATTCCTTTTATATCATCTATTACCTTTCTATATAAATTACTAATTATTTGTGTTCATATCAGACATTTTGTTGATGTTTATAACTTAAGTAAAAAATGAACTTGTTATAATTACGAATTGTCCATATGGTAAAAAGTACATTATCTCCATAATTATATTAATGATTTAGATATAATATATATCATATATATCCAGTATATATGTATTTATAATATTCCATAATATTTGGACATAATAAATGAAATGCACTATTCATGGAGACAGTAAGCCGTATGTACGCATGAATGCTACTTTCATTTCTTTTTCATTTTTAAAGGAATTAAAACTAAATGATACATAGGTATATTATAAGTAAATTATAATATATATGTTATATATGTTACATAATTTCATAAATTCTATCCTTTATACATTTCATGTATAGAATGAACGAGTCATATCACTTTGAGGGGGCGGTAATCCACACTTCCTCAAATGAAATTATCATATTTACGCGTTATGGAAAGAATAAAGGTATGATATAAATGAAAAATATAGGATAATAAAGAAAATATAAATATATTATATATAAAATATAAGTATAGTTCATTCATAATGTCCACCATGAGAGGTGGTAGGATATAATTGAAGAATCATCATTTTGTGAGGCAATAGTTTATCGTCCATAGAAACAGAATGTTCGTATCCATTAGATGGAGGTGTAGGTAAGTGTAGTTAGAATAATTATCATAAAAAGATACTAGTATATTTAGTATAATGCATTTGTTATAAAAAATGGAATTAAGAGAGTTTAGGGTGTTGGATAAGGAAAATAAAAGAAAAGAATTTGAGAGAAGACGTTACCTTTAAATAGGGTAACTCCCTTTGGTTTGAACCAAAATATTTTCTTAAATTTCCTTCTTCCTAGGTGAATGCTTCTAGAAGAGAGGGATTTTGGAAGATTATTTTATTAGATTTTGGATTATTCAAGGGGCTTGAGAGATGTGAGTAATGGGTTATAGGTGGTAGCCATTTATAAGAGGGAGGAGGGGCTCTTTAGGAAAGTTTGAAAGTATTATTTTATTATAAAATTATTTTCAGTTTAAAAGGTCCAAAACTTATTTAATTATAAGATAAGGTAAATATAAGTCTAAATAAAATTATCTAATAATAATTGGATATGTTTTGTATAATTTTTTAATCCTTATATTTTTTGTTTAACCCCTTGTTAACTTATTTAACTTTTACCATGTCCTCTTATATATTCATACTATGTGGTTAATATATATACTATAAAATGAAAAGAAACCCAAAATGGACCATTTGTGACATTATTTAAGTAATTTGGAGTAATATTAGAATTTTATTATTATTTTATCATTTAATAAAATATTAATTGTTTTAAAAACTCATTTATGTCAATTTATAAATTATTCATATCAAGACTTTTAAAAAACCTATAAAAACTCTATTATTTTGAAAAAACTTCATTAATTAAAATATAAAAAGTCATAATTATCCCTAAAATTCTTGTATAGAATAAAAAGTATCAAAATAAATTTATTTTAATATTTATAATATCATTTATTTGAATCCTTTATTAATGAAGAAATTACTGCATCACCATTATGTCATAATTAAGTTTATTTATTTAATATCTAAAAATTATAAATAAAATACCATGATGTAGGAAATAGTTTTATCTTTAAAAAGAATATTTATATTCAAATATATCACTTATATAGGGAAATATGAAAAAATAGTTTACTAAAAGATATTTGTTTATGTTACTTTTGTATTTACTTTAAATTAATTAATATAAAGTGTCATTATCACTCCCAAGTGGCTCCATGGGGTCCCAAAATCGACCCAAGGATGACCATGGTCAGAAATATCTCATCCAAGAGGGTTAGGACTAGTGTAAGGGTAATTTAATATTATTATAATATTATTTTTCACCCTTATTTACCAGATTTACCCTTTAACCATGATAAATAAGATATTTACTAAAGTAAATATTCATAATATCTAAAAATAAAAGTTATCTATTTACAAAATTTGTACTTCCTGATTCCAAATATAGAATCTATTTTTCCTAATTAAAAACACATAAGTGGCTGAAATTAATTTAAAATTAATTCTCGTTCTCAAAACCAAAAAGCGTGTTTTTAAGAAATAATACCTATCAAAATATTGACCTTTGTTTATGTCCAATTTAAGAGTGAAATTAAATATAATTACCAAAATTGTATTAAATGGTAAAAATATAATAAAATTAAACTTTAAAAACAATTAAAATAACAATATAACTATATAAATAAATTAGATGAAAATGCAGTTTTGAATTAAAATGCGGTATTTTTCACTATTCATAAAAAAAATTAACTTTATCATAAAAATACCAAAAATTTACCCCAAGTAAATTTTGATGTCCCAATTCTAAATAATAATGATATTTTGTCAAATATAACCCATAAAAGTGAAAAAAACTAGATTTAAAAAGGGTTCACCATCAAAAGGTGGTAAATCGACCTTTTAAAGAATATTAGAGTATTTATGCTTAAAATTGAATTCATTATCAATTTTAAGCCTCTATAATTTATTGGATAAATGTAAATACATTTAAAAAACATGTATAATCATATTTTAGTTAGTTATGTTCATTCCCTCCAATACAACGACTATGAATTAACTACTATTTAAAATAATATTATATTATTATTTTTCATTATGACTCAGCCTTATGTGCAACATGAGATTTTCAGAGAAACCCACTATTGCATGTTAAGTATTCCATCGAACATAACATTCCCTTTAAAGAAAAATTAATATTTAATTCACAAATATTAATAAATATGAAAATTTAATATTCTTTATTTACTTGGGATGTTCTACATACTACCCAAACTACTCACTTAGATGGCCAGGTATCAATAATTTCTCAAGTATAAGTTTCATGTCATTTTGAAGTTAATTTCCGAGTTCACTCCTTTACCTTTTCTAGACATGAAAATTCAGGATAATGATGTGCAACCAATTCTTTTTAGTTTTTTGGATTCACATTATAATGGATATCCATTTTCGATGAATTAGTGGCCATACACCTATCACTAGAAATGACGCCCAATTATTTATATCATAATAGATTAACTCAATAAATTACTCATCCCAACCCTTGAGGCCCCATACATGTCAGGAATTGAGATAGAAAATCACTCAATCACAACCAAAGTAATACATGTACAAGAAAACTATCACAACATCACCCAACAATCACAAGTATATAAAGTAATGAAAGACACTAAAATGCACCTATATAGCATGACAATATCCATGAAATGTGAATTCTAGGTGCCTATAATGATGCATATAGCAATGGTACTTGTCCTTATATCATCAGGCTAAGGATAAAATAAATTCTCAAGTAGTGAAATAATCAAAAACACCACACAACATGTGCGTCACCTAATAGTGAAATAATATCAATTGTAATAGGAAAGAATAGAACAACAATTATAATTTAGCCAACTTGGTTTTTACCCCGAACATGGGTTCACGATGCCCAAGAACGACTTATGACCAAGTCCCAATCATTCATATTCTCTAATCTATTGTCCTCAAATAGTAAAGAAAGAAAATAAAACCCCTCCAATACCACTTTGTGACGTCCTGAACCTGGATGCCACTTAATGGGTGCCTCAAGCCCAATGGGACACATAGCCTCAAGCGCATCTCCCCAAACTCTAGAGGCTACCGACTAACAGCAAGGGCCTGGGGTGTGTCTATGGGGAGATTATTCTCTCATTAGTAGATTGTTGCACATCAGAAGGAATATAAAGGAATAGTAAACAACAGAAGTAATATAAATAAACAGCCGAAGAAAACTAATGCAATAGATAAACGAGTATAATAATTACTGTATTAACTAGAACAATGATGATGTAATGTAATGTCTCTAGAAAACTGGAAAACATGGATACAATAAAACATGCATAACATGTTCCACAAAGTAAAAGGAAACAAAGACTACTCCAAGCATCCTGAGATCCAACTCGGTCATCTATTATCAAGAACCATCCTAACAACAAGCAATAAACTGTTTGAAGTTGTATGCTTCCCTTTTTCAAAACCTACAACCATTTAATCTACTCTAGGTACCAAACGGCTCTCGGATACGGTGTGAGATAAATCTTAGTGGTCCAACACCAATGGTGTCTATAACATTCGACCGGTGTAATGGAATATAGTAGTGTTCAAGCATGCATATATAAAGTAAAGAAAGCAGTACAATATAACTAAATACCCAAGTACCTGCTTCAGCCCTTGGTTGGTGTCTGAACATGTAACCAGTTCATTAATTAAGTGATTACCATTTAATGTTAATAGGTAATGTGAGGCATAACTAGTACTGACATCACCTTGTGATAGTATAAGTAGTGAAGGTCCCAGTATGTAACAAGGAAACCTGACCAAGATATCCAATGAGGGAGTCCTAGGGTAATAACCAAGGTAACGTAAATCTCACAGAACTCTAAATCATTAGTATCCGAGTCTAGCTAAGGGGTAAGAGTGTAATCCAAGGAGTGTAATCCAAGGCATTTCACAATAAGGCACCTAATGAGTGCAAGGTGATGGACAAAGGTAAACGGGGATAAGAAAAGACAGGGCCCTATGGGATTTCACCAAGGCACCTACGAGTCAATTTTGGGTCCAAGGAGTGTATCCAAGGTATCATGTACTAATGTAAATGACCCTATAGTAGTATACTGGTCATTCAAGGAATAGAAAAGAACCAGAATCTAGGTGGGTATCAACCTAAGCAAGCCACATCCTTGAATCAGAATGGGGTTCCTGAAACCCAAGGTATTATTCTCTCAGAATCCAAGGAAAGATTTAGTTAGTCCATTCCTATTTGATAATATAATCAGGTAATCACTTATTGGGTTCAAGCCTTGTATTCCATTAGTTTGGACATGACAAGTAGCATTGAAACCATTTATTTATTGGTCCAAGCCTTATCTTCCATTAGTGTGGATAGGCCAAGTTGCATTGAAATCGTTTAATCAAGTCTTAATTAACCATTAAGTTATATTCAATTATTGAGGTTCACTCTGCTACCTTCCAAATTTTTTTAAGGGGTGCTACATACAAGTAACCTTTATTCAATCTCTTTTTATAATTCCAAGTTATATACTTAGTATACTTTCTATTACAAATTTCACATTTAATAATCAATTTGAAGCACTTAACTTAGGTAGGTCAAATGGGGAGCATACATGGTACATACCATTATGAAATTCTCATTAATCATAAGCCATTTATTATGGAAAGTATCACCTTTAGAAAATTCTAGAAAAGGCACACTCGAATGGTGGCTCAAATGTGCCAAAACACTAAAAACCAAATTATAGAATAACCTTCGACATGAGGCAGATTGAGTTGTGGGTGTAACCACTAATAAATAATCACATATATAGAAAGATCATAGCCATACAATTATAACACATATAACCATGGCATGTAAATTTAAGAAACGACTTTCGATGGAATTGGAGGGCCCTACATGAACATTTCAAAAACAAAAAACTTTAGGAATAAGTTATAGACCACCCACCATAGGGTTGTGCGACTCTCCTTCGGTATTAGCCCTTGAATTGCATCAGATCAAATTAGATCTAAGAAAAGGTGAAAAACAATCACACGATGATACCTAGGTCAAGAGAAAGATAAGTGAAGAATGGCTAAAAAGGACTTGATTACATACCATTGTGCAACCAACGTGATGAACATAAGCTTGATCAGATGTCGGATGAAGGATATCTCTTGATCCCTAGAATTGGCCTTCAAGAATCTCCAAATGGGTGAAAATAGTGGAAAATATTTTTGGTGTCCGAGTTGGGGAAGAAGAGTGGAGTAAATAGATCATTGAGGGAATAACTGAAAATTTACCCAGAAATTTAGCCCACGCACAGTTTGTCAAACTGTGCGCAAACTGTGCAAGACAAATCTGTTCGAATGGTTTGGCCGCACAGTTTGATCAAACTATGTGAAAGCCATGCGTAGGTACCTGAGAAAAATGGGTGTTCACACAGTTAGGCCACATGACCATGTGTCAACCGTGAGAGGTGTCTCTATTCGAAAAAACACAATTTTTACGGTTTGTCAAACCTTGTGGAATTCCACACGGTTTACTCTAAAGAGTGTGCCAAGCCAGTTTTCCACAAAAATATAGGTTTCAGGCTCCGAACAATCCCTAGACACCCTCAAAACCTTTACTAACTCATTATGCATCCATATTAGGTCCAACATGAAGATTTAGATTGAAAATTAAAGGATCCATACCCAAGTGAAAACCAGGTTATTACACCACCATTACAGACTTCCTTGAAATTTTCTTGTCATTTCTTCACCTAAATAATAATATTTATTTTTTTAGAGAAAAATCACTTTATATCATGCCTTATTTTATATTTTACAATCTTTATAAATTAGTATTATTATTTTTAATGCAAACAATTTATACTTAAATTATATAGCATTCCATAGAAATTTGAAAAAAAGTATTCTTAATACTAATATTTAATATTAATATAATATTTATAATAAATTTTTGTACACATTTAATTAAAATATCACAAAAAATTTATAATTAATTAATTTATGAAATAATTTTATAAATTAAAATATTTTAAAATATATTTTTCCATTATTTGTAGAATATTTATAAATAATTAATTCAATTCATAATTGAATATAAAGAAAAATAAAAAATTTCTTCTTCAATTTCATTTTACAATATTGGATTAGTCATAGAGTACGATTAAAAATTATATTTTACAATATAATGGTAATCACATGGTAAGATTAATAAAACATAGAATCTTGTTATCAGTAATATTTTACAATCAATACCCTACTCGTCTCTTACAATATGTTTTAATATTTAATGATTAACATTTCCTTTCACCATTTTCAATACCTAATCATATTTTACAATAGATGATGATGTTTTCTTAGTGATTCAATACTATATTTTTTGAAACATAGCATAGGTAATTGTGTTATATAATATCTCTATATTTCATGATATGAACATATAAAATTAGTGGTTTTGAACTGTATCATGACTTATGATATCTTATATCATAAGTCATGATATAAATGTTGGATGTGCACTAAAATATACATTCATATAATTAATATAGTATATATATATAATATGGTATTGCATTTATATATTATACATTTAATACATGCATATGATGGATGTATAATGTATAATATATATAAATATAAATATATATATATTATTAAATATACATGAGATGCACATGCAGAATGTTGCATGTGGTACAACAATTAGCTCTCTTCCAAACAGTTTCATCAATTTTGAACCAAAGGTTGGTTCATTAATGATTTTTATTTATTTATTTGAATGAGTTCAATAAATTTCACTCAATAGTAAAAACACATGAAATGTGTTATGAAGGAGGAGCAATGTGTTTCACCTATATAAAGAGGGGTTATTTTTATTGGGGTGTGTGTGTCGATTGTGTTCTGATAGTGATGTGATCATCGATTTCATGAAAAGTTTTATATAGAAAACCCTCTTCTTCTTAAGCTCCATTTATCTCTCTCATGTAGGCACTAACAACCCTTTAGATGTTCGGGTATCCTCATGATACAATCGTAGATCCTCTAGTTGGTGTATTACCTTGGAGGTAGGGTTATTTTGTTAATAGCTTATTGTGATATTCCATAAATATTCTATAGAGATTAAGGAAGATAACTGGTATAGCTTTAATTTATTTTCCGGTACTCTATATACCTCTATTTTTAGATTATTCTTACACATTAATTATTAAAGATAGGTCCACCCATGTTTGGATTGTTTTATACTGCAAATAATCATTATATGTTTTAATGAAACCTATAATTGGAATCTGAGAAAGCTTCTTCAAGTATTAAACATGTTTGAATAATTAGTTTTTAATGAATAAAATAATCATAAAATAGTTACATCATTTCATAACTTTAAGTGAGATATGTAAATTTAATATGAGATTTACCTCTATATGAGTGGTCACATAAAGGTAACTCAAGACTTACCATTACATGAAGGGTTCATGAAAAGGTATCCTGGTTATTACCTTTATGTAAATGGTTTATGTAAATGTCATCTGCAACTTACCTTTACATACATGATTTCACTTAAAGGTAAATGATAAATACCTTTACATATTCTGCACTGTGTAAATGTCATGTGATTCTAACCTTATGTATATAGTTGATGCAATGATAGTGGGAATATAACCTTACACAAAATATGGATTACGGGTAAAGGTAAACAAAAAAGATTTAGAAATTGTTTTTATTTTTTTAAAATGATTATAATGGTTTATAAAATGTTTATAAATCATGTTAAAATGTATTTTAAAATATTTAATTTATAAGGAATTTATAAATTAATTGATTAATTGTAAATTTTTTATAGTGAAATAAATAAATTTTTATGAAATATTTTTCTAAAATATTAAATGTTAATATTAAAATACCTTTTACCAAAATTATAGGGAATGCATTGTGATCTAAACATAAAGGGTTTTATTAGAAATCAGAATAGTTATTTTATAAAGGTTTATAAATTAAAAAATATGACCAATGCATAATTTTTTATATATTTATAATTATGAAATTTTTATAATTAATTAAATTTGATGTGTTCAAAATAGAAGGGCCTTATTTGGATATTATCTAGACCACATTTAAAATGTTTTGATAAAAGGTTTAAAAAATGAAAAACACATATTATATTTTAATTATGTAAAAGGTTTACATAATAGAAATTGAATTATAAAATGTTTACAATTCATGAAATATCATATAAATTCCTTATAATACAAAATACAAAGGAGTTAATTTTAAAATGAATATAAAATATTTATATTCATGATTATGGAATGTTCACAATGTTTAGATAATTTATAAAAATTTTATAGTTATCTTTCATTCATGAATTGTTAATAGATGCTTTTCTCATGTTTAAATATTTTATTTTATTTATTTATTTAAATTTTATTCCATGCATTATTCATGTTTAGTAAATTTTTTATAAAATATGAATATTTTTATGCTTTAGTTTAACTATTGAACTACTTCTAAGGGTTAAAAACTTACATTACATACTAGGTATGACCCCATAAAATTTAGTTTTCATATACTTTTACCTTGATTTGTTATTTGGAGTTATTAGCCTGAATTTAGTTGTTGGAAATAATTTGTGCATATTTGGATTTAGAGATATCAATAATTGAATTCTATCTAGAGTAATGTATACCTAGGGATATGGACTTGGGTTTAGACCACCTATCATCCTAGAGGCTATGACTTGTCTAAAATGGTGAATGGGGTCGGTTATCCATCACTCTGGGACTAATTATGTAGAAATCGCGAATCTCGTATAACTATATGCCTTTACAAAAAAATAGTATAGCTTATTTATTTGATTAATTCCAATATGTATGAATATTTTTAGCTTCTATTTTTTGGTTAGTAACACAAAATTATGGGTTGTGAAAAGAGTTACACATTAATGTGCATGGACACATTAATTTGGGGGATGAAACAAGGATTCAAAAAACTAAATAGTTATAAGAATTCAAACACATAAAGGGAATAAACATGAGATATGATAGTGAGATGAAATCCCCTTCAAATAATAAGTGTTAGATATCTTTCAAAGTGACACTTGTAAAATCCTTAATCATTCAACCAGTTATTTTCAAGTTCAACATGAGTACCCCTAGATTGTCTTGTGTAAGTCAATCAAGACATAAGTAACTTTGGATTATCTTATATGGTAGATATATCTTAGCTTGGGTATCCTTTTATTATCCTTTGTTAGGTTATTCTTGACATTTTCTTTGGGTAACACTAGTTGGGAATCCAAAACAATTAGGATAGAGATGTGTTTACCCATATAATGGATTAGATAAAGAGTTATCCACTTAACTATTCAAGAGTTACAACTATTGTGATTGGGATGATGACCTTAGAAAAATAATCATGACTTATTTATGTGAACAAACTAGTGTAAGTCATGCTGAAATATGGATCTTTTCCTACTAATAGATTTGATGTTTTATAAAGGTATCATTGTTTTAGTGGGAGATAATTTAGTAAAATTATTTATCAAATGGTTATAAAACATGATAATAATATGGTAAAAGTCTTATTTGTAGATATAATCATCATTATTAAGATAAAATTTGAGATTAATCCTTGAAAGGAGAAGCTTAATGTAAGAAACTCCTAAGAAAAGTGGTTTGAGGAAAATTTCTTAAAGATAATTCTATGCATTAAAGAAAAATCCTCTCGAGTAACCTAGTGTTGAATTTGTTAAATAAGTGAATCTAGATGTTTATGGAATAATAGAATGATTAATTTAAGGTTTAAAAATACATTATATGAAAATTGAAATAAGGAATTTTTTTCACCACATATATATTCAATATTATTTGATATACCAATGACTTGGTGAAACTTGAGGTTTCATTAAGGCTTATTCTGGTTAAGTAATTCATTCTAATGTCATAAATGGATGAATTCATGACAAGTTTACCTAATATTCTCAAAGAGTTTAGAATAGATGAACTAGGAATATGATGTTTTGGTTCTTATACTACGTAGATAATATAAATGTGTAAAAGTTCAAACTAGAAGAAGAAGAGTTGGTTGGAGTGTACAATATTTTTTTTTCAAGAAGCTATCCAAGGTAATTGGAACCTAGTGGTAAAATCAGTAATAGTAAAATGGAATTAGACCCATATGATGAAATTTTCCTGATTAGCTTAATAGTTGTAAGAAACCTAGAATAAATTCCACATAAATTTTATAGAATTCCATTATATTATTCTGACACATATATAATATCAACTATAAGTTTTATAAAATTTATAAATTTACAGGATGTCATAAGAGGAGAAATGAATTAAAGTTTGAAGTTTTATTTTAAGTAATGGAGAGAAGGAGTTGCTACATTGATAACTTATAAGCTTTAAGCTTAGATGAACTTATCATGAGATATGTATTGTTGATCACATTTTTCTCGTGATAAGAGCATATGAACAATAGTTGTTTTAATGAAATGAGATAGGTGTTTGTGATACACATAGTTATGATTTGTTCAATTCAATTACATGCTTCAAGGGAGACTAAAAAGTTGCTTGTTTTGGTTAGTGAATTCATACTTTTATCATTTATGGAAATATTATGACAATATGATGGAATTTAAATGGTTTACTTGATATTATCAAAGTGTTGAGAATATATGAACTAGGAATATAAAGTCTAGATTCTGGTGTTGTATAGATAATACAAGTAGGAAAAATTTTAATTCATAAGAAGAAAATTTTGTTAAAGAGTTAAATAATGTTTCTTAAATAAACTAGTTAAGGGAATTAAAATATAGGATTGTTAGGAAGGATAAGTAATAATTCTATATGATAGAATTGTCCATAATACCTAAAAGATTTTGAAAGACTCTATGGAATGTCCATGTTAGGTATCAATGTTATATAAATAAATTCTCTAATTTTTATAGGTATATAAGATCATATGTATATTTTATAATTGTTATAAACACTAAAAAAACTATAATCTAGTGACGTTTTTCAAAAAATGAGGCTAAATTAGCAATGTTTTCATATTAGTGTCACGAAATTTTAAAAAAGCCATATTTTTAAACATGGATAAATAAGTGAATTTTTCCAACTATTTTAAAACATTTTCCATTATATATAAGTATAATTCTATTAATTTATATATATATATATATATATTTGTACATAAAATTTTATAATTATATATATATATATATTTATTTATATACAAATACAGTGAAATATATTTAAATAAGTATGTATATATATAAACACAGATATATATATCCCTCAAGATGCATATCAATGGTATCCACCCCTATGGGTCTCGTTGAGGTCTTGATTTTGAGACTCATCAAGTTCTTCCCTACATTTTTGTTTTGCATATTTTTTGGCCAATTTCCCTGCATCGATGAAAATATAAATAAATAAATAAATATATATATATATATATAAACACACACACATAAATATATAAATATATATATACATATATTTATATATAAAAAAAACACATATATTTTAAATTTAGCCATGTTTTTTAGAAAATGAGGCTATTTTAGTGACATTTTTACTAGTGTTTTAAAACATGGATAATTATATACATAATTATAATTATAATTCTATTAATTTACATACATATATATATATATATTTATATTTATAATTATATATATATGTATACATAGACACAACCACAGACACATATAAACACACACACACACATAAATTTATTATTCTGTTAATTTATATAAACACACACACATATATATTAATATAAACACACACACACACATATATAATTCTATTAATTTAAATATATATAAAAATTTATATTTAAAGATATATATTAATATAAACATATATAAACACACACACACATATATATATTAATATAAACACACACATACACACATATATAAATAAAATTTTATAACTATATTTATATATATTTATATTCAATGACATTAACATATATTTAAATATAATATATATATATATAATATAAACATATATATAAACACACAAACTCATATATATATATATATATAATATTAATTGTTTAATATTGAAATATATTAATATATATACAGTGTAAAATAAAATTATAATTATAAATTGTTGTAGATTAGTGGTATATTTGTTAGCTAGTAGTGTCTAGATGTAGGGGTCAAAACCAGTTGATCTAAATTTTTTATTAAGGGTACAATGGGGGGGGGGAGGCTCTTGTGGTAGAGAGGAGAGGTCGGGGGCGAAGAGTGCATGTAGGGCGTATGGAGGAGGTAGAGGGTGGCATAGGGAGGGAGCATGGAAGAGGTAGAGGGAAGTGAAGGGTGGGTAGAGGGTGTAGGGAGGGAGAAGGGAGAAGGGAGGAACAGGGCGGGAACATGGTGGAGGCGGAGTGTAGAGGGTGCATGGAGGGTGCGGGGCGAAGGTTTGGCATAGGACAAGTGGAGGGTATAGGGAGGGAGTTGTGTGGAGGTGACACAAGGAGGGTTTAGGGTGGAGGTGCGATGTTGGGAGGGTGTAGAGTAGAGGTAGAGGGTGGAAAATGTGGAGGGTGCATAGAGGGAGGGAGGGGAGGAAAGGGAAGGAGGGGGGATGTATAGGGAAGGAAAAGAGTAGAGGCAGAGCGAAGCTTAGGGAGGGAGGGAGGGGAGGAGGGGGTGGGTAGTGTAGGGAGGGAGCAAGACAGAGGTAGAGGGTGGTACTGGGTGGAGGGCACAGGGAGGGAGGGAGGGAGAGAGGGGAGTAGGTGGAGGGTGATATAGGAATGGATAAGGGTAGAAGCACAATGTAGGGATGGAGGGAGAAGGGCAGAGACAGATGGTGCTAGGAGGGAGGGGAGGAGGGGGACGGGGGAATTAAAAAAATATATTAAAAAAAGTATGAATTTCATAAAAATTACGAATTTCAAATAAGAAACTATTAATTAAAAAAATATGAACATTTTTTAGGAATATTAGTAAATGATGCGCCTTTTACTAAATTTCTTAAAAAAATCAGTAAATTAGGTGTCTCTAATTAGAGACACCTTATTTCCCAACATTTTTTTAGAAATTGCAGTAAATGAGTTAGCGACATTTTAAAATATTTTTAATTCAAAACATAACAACACTAATTTACATTTTTTGTAGTGAAATATAAAAGTGTTTAAAATAAAAAGAATAATTTATTGAGATTATAGTTTATATTCATGTTATGAAGCAAATAATGTCTACATAAAATATTTGAATGTAAAGGTTTGTGTCTAGATTGGTGAATCTAATTAAAGTATGTGTATATTCATACTATTTTTATTATGTGATAAGAGAGGTTGTTAGTTAATAATTAATTATTATAAAAACATGGGATGATTTATTTTATACACATGGTTTATAATTCATCAGGATTTTATAACATGTTTTGAGGAGAAGATATGGATAAAAATCTTTTATCTGGGATAAATTGTTTATCTAAATGTTTGTTAAAATAGAAGGGAATGTGTTCTTGCCTCCCATTGGTTGTATATTTTAATAAAGTATTTTTTTTAAATAAAAAATTTCAAACATATAAAATACCATAAAGAATATGGAATAATAGTTCATTTGTTAAGTATTCCTAATAAAAAGGAAATAAATGTTATTTCCTAAACACAAAGTAATTTGTGTTTCTTAAAAAGATATTATGAAAGGAATATAGTAACTAAGAGTGTAGTGGAAGTTTGTTTTTTTACATAGAGATGTTAAAATTTTAAAAATAAAATATATTTCTATTCTATGTTGTATCATTATACCAAGATAATCCCAGTCTATGATTAAAGTGATTTACCACTTAATACCCTAACAAAGTTTGGGACATGTGATGGAAAAGAAGAATGTATATATTTACATTTAGTTACCATTAAAAGTGAATAGTAATATTTCCTAAAGTATTTCAATAGTTAAATTTACAAAGTGAGTTATAATTGATATCCTAAAAGATTTCAGGGTATAGTGGTAAAGAGAAATATAAAGAGTTACATTAGTTACTACAAAAAAGTGCATGCCACTTTATCTTAAAAGAGTTTAGGATGTACTAGTAAACAATAATTTAATTATTTACATTAATCTAAGGTAAAAAATATTGATGGAGAGGGTTCAAAGGATGATGATGATGTAAATAAAAAGAGTTCTAATTAGAAAACATAAGTTAACATCATAACATTTGATGTTGTAATGTTAAGGAGTTTGAATATGATAAAAGAGTTGAAAATTAATAATATGATTCGTGAATACCACTGTTATCCAAACTTACTTTTTATATATATGTGAGAGGGGTTTATCATATGGTCATAAAGAGATATGACAATAATTACATATGATGTAATGAGTTAAAAAAACCATTGAAAATTGAATAATACATAATGTTGTTTTGGAAATTTATTATATATGATATGATAAACATGTTCTTATATTATGTTTTATAATTATAAAACATATCATGTTATTATAATAAAGTAAATATCTAATTATCATTCATTCATGTGTGTTGTAATTTATTTTTCATGAACATTCGAATGATAATACACCCTCAAAGTGAGACTCTAAGTTTTCCCTAATTGATAATCATCACGAAGTATTATGGGTTATGATGATATGTTAAGATTATAATTAACATAATATTATAATCATTAAAAAGAATTGTATATGAGATATGAAGACTATATTCATGAGGTAATAATTAGAGACTTATTACTTGGATTGAACTACTAAAGTATATCACATGGAATGTGATATAGTTGAGATATACTTAGGGGTGTATGATTATTATTAATAATTATTAACTAAGTCCTATGAGATAATTATCATGATATCCTTCATACTTTGATACCCTACATATGCAAGTTTGAAAATAAATTAACCAAAATAGGGTTGGTTGGGTATGTTACTGATCATGTCGTCAGTTAGAGCACAACTAAGATGGGATTTATCAACTTGTGTAACAAGAAAAGGAATCTAGAAATTGATTGAGTTAGACTAAGGAAATGCATGGCCATTCTTAGTCAAGTCACATATGATGTGTTCAACTATTTAGATGGAGGGAATGTGATGTACCCATTTGTGAGATGAATGGCGTGTTGTTTTCATCAACTTGGTTAGTCTTTTTTAGAGAATCAATAAAAGATGAGTTAACTATTCTAGATTGATGTTTTCAATGTCTAGTGGTCACTCAATTTCATGGAAAAAGGGGTTATATGGGTATAAATATGGTTAATATGATACATATCATGGTGAAAGTGTTTGTATAGATATATGAGAATGTTTGATAGAGATTGCACTAGACCCCTTAGTATATTGAGTTACGCTGATGATTTGCTAGAAGATGATATTTGTTTACATATTAAAAAAAGGATTTCATATTTTTTTTCAATGCTAATAAGGCCCATAGGGTCACATAATTATTACCTTTGATAGGGATAAAATGTTAGACAAAATGTTTATTCAAAATGAAGAGTGTTTGATGAAACCATATAAAAAAGAGTTTGGGTGGATTCATAAAGATATGTGAAATTTTGTATGAAGTCATTATAGTATTTTAGTGTAAGTGGAATATTGTTGTATGCACACAAAAATTTTCATGCATAATATGAACATACACATGCATATAATGCATATAGTTTGTATATAAATAATATGGAATTGTATATATATAGCTTATATTTAATACTTGAATATAATGCATGTATATTTTCATGAATATGGTGCATGTATAATGTATAATATATATAAATATATTATTTTAAAAATTTATGAGATTCATATATAGAATGTTTCATGTAATGAACAATTAGCTCCCTCCCAAATATTTTCAACTATTTTGAACCAAAGGTTGGTTCATAAAATATTTTCATTTTTTCATTGAAATGATTTCAATGAATTACACTCAACAAAAATAATGAATGAGATGCATTATAAAGGGGAGATCGAATTTTCCTACATAAAGAGAAGAGTTTAATTATATTGGGGTCTATGGGTTGATTGTGTTCATATAGTGATGTGATCATTAGTTTCATGATAAGTTTTCTATAAAAAAACTCTATTCTTTTCAAGAATCATTTATCACTCATAAGAAGGTGTTATCACCCATTTAGAAGTCTTGGTATCCTCATGATACGATCATGGATCCTTCAAATAGTGTACCCCCTCAATGGTAGAGTGATTTTTTTCACCACTCCTTATTCCTCAAATATTCTCCTGAGATCAAGAAAGATGGTCGATGAAACTTTTAATATTCCAGGTACTCTATTTACCTTATTTTCAGATTATTCTTACACATTAATTATTAAATATATATCCAAATATGTTATGGTTGTTTTCCACTACCAATAATCATGAGTTGATTAAATGAAACCCATAAATAAAATCCACAAAATAAACATCTCAATGTATTTTATGACTATCATGTGATATGAAATAAGATCTATATATTTATCATTTATCACATAATTTCTTAAAACTAAATTCACAGAAAGATCTTATACCACTTCTGGGATTCTTAAGTGTCTAATAATGCTTATTAGGATTCACATAAGTGGTCATAATCACATTACAAGATCTACATACATAGATTATATGAAAACATGTATATACTAGAAGTGGATAACAGTATAAATACATACCTTACTCTATTGAGCCACCACACCTCCTTAATTACCATTGTATGGTTAAATAATATTGGAAAAGGTATCCAAATGACACCCACTATTTGTGACATATCCATGGTTTGAGATTAATCATTCATCACATAGATGAGATTCTTCTATCCTTTATGAAATTATAGTGCCTCAAGCAAAAAGAATAAAGAAGAAGAGAGTGTTAAGAATCTAATAGTCTTGGACAAGCATCCACACCCACTACCATCATATGACATTGGGTTATTATGGAACCCTTGAGGATTATCCTCAAACATTAAGAATTAACTCATTCATTACAACACAAGAGTTTATGTATTGGATAAAACATATATTTTTTGCTTGTGTTAATGAATCTCCATCACATTAAATCCCATGTAACACATACTTAAATGATATCCATCATAAAATATATAACCAAACATTAACTCTTAATGTTTGGATGCCTTATGTGTATCTTATCCTTCACAAATGAATTGTAGTATATGATTTATGGTAATGTAGTGATACAAAATCTCATTACATATTCCATATTAAATCCAAATAATAGGATATGATTGTATGGGGATGTTGATATAAGTAACATGGTCTCTCAAACCATGAAATATAATACCTACAAACTATAAACTACAATATATCAGGAAGTGGCATGTAATTCCATGCGATATGCACAAATAATGAAAAATTATATAACCATAATGCATGAAAATAATTGTTTTGATTAATTTATGACATGTCCTGAGCCTCTGAGGCCCCACCTTATCCTTCAATAAGCCAATATTACCACCCCAATCCCACATTTAATAAGATAGGGACTAGTTACTAGAATCAAGTAGTAAAATCTCACAATATGGGGACTCTTAGCCTAAATGAACCTATGGAAACAAAAATACCTAGACCTTAACAACAACCTGTAACACCATCAAGAAATGTGTAAAAAAGGAATTTTATATATAATGCTGACATGTGAAAATAGAAACAAGTACATTCCACATAGAAAAAATACAAAATAATCTATACATATGACAATTCCCTGAATCTAATCAACCCCAAAATTTGAAAATATCTACCTCATCATGTGAAATCCTAGACCATCCTCTAGTCACAATAGATATTGTTTCCATCACAAAATACTAATCTCTAGCATGCATCCGAAAGAATCAACTTAAAATAATTTACACCATCTCCACATCCAATAATAGAATTTTTAAACTTTTACATCATCTATAGAAACACAACATGTGCATGAATAAAACTCATATAAGGGTGAGTATAAACATATCCAGTTGGATTCCCCAATATACAAAAATAAACACAAAGTAATATGACAACTCACACCATTATAATGAGAGGGAGACCATAAGGAATAAAAGGACAAAATATTGATATGCCCAATGATTATAGTTCATAGGATCATAGAGAAAACCCAATCATCAAAGACTCAACCCACCAAGGTTCAAATCACATGAGCAACTAGGTATTATTAGAGTGACAAAAATTCTCTAAATCTGAAATTCGATATCCTAATGACACACCTATCATAGAGTGGTACACAATATTATTTATTTTCCTAGTGTAACATAGTGGCTAACAATGTCATATCTTTTGAGGAGATTTTGTATTCAATCACTCACTACTTCTAGACATATTTTTTTTATATTTTATGAAAATAATAAAAATATGGGGTTCTGAATATGGAATGAAAGGAGGGAAAGGGACAAGTAGATGAAAATACATATATAATGAATGAATTCTGTATGAAAGGAAACTCTCCTAAAGGAGTTATCCCAATTAAAACTTCATTTTCTAATGTCCAATCTTCTACCAACTAATTGAAAACACTCCATAATTTGTGTGACCATCATCCTCTACCTCGATTGTGAATACGCAGTGCGGTCACTACTTCTAGATGAATTATTATATTTTTTGTATTTTTTTTATATTTTATGAAAGTAATAAAAATATGGGTTTTTGAATATGGAATTAAAGATAGTAAAGAAACAAGTAAAATAAAATACAGATATAATGAATGAAGTTAGTAATAAAGGAAAGTCTCCCAAAGGAGTCATCCTAGTTGAAACTTCATTTTCTCATGGCCCGTATTCTACCAAATTAATGAACACACTTCATAAATTGTGTGGTCATCCTCTTATACCCCAGTTGTGAATATACAATACACTCAAGGATTTATAAGTACACTATACATCCACCTACACCATAGTCAATAAGTTAGAGGGATCCTTGATCAAGATCATCCTCTAACTCACCTTCTTGGTATGTAATTTCACTCATTTATATATATATCACCTAGGATACATTATATAAATTAGTGGTCATTTAAGGGAGGGAAATTATTATAGAATAAGAAGTTACATCTAAGAAAACTGTATTTAGGATGCACTATCACCTTTCCCCACTACTAATCATCCTCGGTATAACCCAAATAAGATAAGAAACATTAAACATGAGTACAAAAAGACTTGGGTTTGACACTAGATTCATCCCCTAGTATATAAATTGGATTATTTAATCATTATAATTAGTATTTGATATCAAAATTAATATAATTAGAGAGGGAGGGAGATATGGAGAACAAAAACATTTTTTTATAGAAACATACAGTGCAAGAATTACATTGCATGAGAGAAATGATAAAAAATATAGTAGAAAATAATATACCATTCACTATTTAAACTCATAATGCATGAAATTATACTTAAAAAGGTAAATAATACATATTTATAGGGTGAAAGGGAGACCAGGGTTAAAAAAATTACTGGATGGAAAGTTTAAAATCAAGTGAAAGTAAATCCCTATTTTGTAATACCTGGTTGGCCCTCCAAATGAACAATCTAGATGTGTCTTTGGTTAAATGAAATCTTCATCCTTGAGTCCTATAACTTTACCCAAATTTTATTTCAATTAAAGAATAAATTTAAAAGTTATGGTCCAAACATTTAAGTGATATCTATATTGATGAATCTAGTTCAACATTGATTTCAGGGCCCATTATCTTCATGACAAATTGTGATCCAATTAGAGGTATTCAAATAAAATATATATCTCAAATGTTTATAATTATAAAAAAATTAAAATTCAACACATATAAAATTTTATAATAAAATTACTATAGTAAAATTGAAGTGGAAAAAATTGAATTTCCATGAAATTTATACATTAATGATAAAATTAAAAATTACTTTTAAACAATTACTTAAAAATGACTATATCAACTGGTATAAAATATGAATAAAAAAACTTATAAATTAATAAATATTCCATTATCATAATTTAATAAAAATTATTCCATTAATATTAATATGTGATAAATAACCTTAAATTAACAATTTGGTGACATTTAAAACATTAAAATTAAAAGTAAAATATATGAAAATATTGGATCTACCAATTCCTGTATACATAAACATTGCACACTTGAGTAATATAATGAATTTAACTAATGAAATGAATCGTCTTACCTAGTTATATATACAAAAACTATAATAGAATAGAATAACAGATTTATTCATTAATTAAAATATCATGTCTCTTCTATCAGTCCCATCTACTTCCCCACTTCAATTTAAACCAAAGGTATAACGACCCATACTTTACATACATTGTTAATACTTCAAAATTGAAGCACACTTATTACAACATATGACAAAACCACAAAGGACCGTATAGGTATAGTGTCTTTAGAAACTGGGAAACATAAACAACTGGTTCATAAATCTTCTACAGTGTCTCCCATTTATTTCATCATATCTAGGGTCCCTTTTAGCATATTCTACTTAATATCCATCTTCCTGACCTGGGGAAAAGAAAACATAAAAGGGTGAGCTCAAATGCTCAGCAAGGGCAAATAAAGGAAATAAAAATCATATCATATCTTTTTGAAAATCAAAACCTGCAAAAGAGATCATAATATCTTAACATGGAATAAATCATAGAAGTGAAAATGAGATCCCCATAATCATAACATAAAACTTGAAACTTTGTGGCATGCACACATAATCATGGAAAATCATTTCTTGTTAGTCATGACTCATTGCCAAGACTATCTTAGTGGACAAAGTCCCTTTCTGAACCGAGTTCACTCCTCGTTTCAGTCCTGTATCACTGAACCGAAATAACCTTCCGTTCCAGCCATGTCTATCTCATGAGATATAAAATCATTACCCAATGCATTGGAGGGAGATATAGGTCCCACCCATCTTATAATGAATCCTTTCTTATGTGTGCCACATAATCATAAAACATACATCATCGCATAACACATGTAACAAAAATGGGATTCTTGAAACATCATGACATCATAAAATCATATAAGGAAAATGACTTCATAAAAATAATTCCCTCACAACATAATCAAATCAATGTAATTAAAGGGATAAAAACAGAACCCTTTATTATCTTAGATGGAAAATAATTTTGATAAAACACTTGAACTCCATTCTTGAGGAAAATATCCTTTCTTTTTCAAAAACACTTTTCTTTTCTTAACATGTCATACAATTATAAACTAAAAGAAGTTGATTAAAAATAAACTTGAAAACTTGTAAAGTAAGCTTCTTGAAAATAATGTTTTAAAAATCCATTCATGCCGTATAAGTTAGAAAAAAACATTCTTCGTACTTTTGTCGGAAAAGTCAAAAAGTACCTCGTACGGAAAACGACAAAAGATTCCTTTCATATTCTTTACTAAAAACTCACCTAAGGGTAAAATTGGATTTAAACTATTGCAAGTGGATGGAAACAATATTTCATATTGAGGGAACATGGATGTGGATGATAAAATACACCCCAGTAAATACTTACGAATAAACAATCTCGGATAAAAATGAGATTGTGATATTTCCCTTACCTTAGGTCCGATTTGCTTTGTTCGTGTCCGAAGCTCCTGTATAATGGTTTAAATAATGTTATTGACTTATTCCAGAATCATACATATTGATATGAGATCATATATGGTCATATTATTAGCTTCTTGTTAGTAATATTTCATTGTTACTTGTTACTCGGGTCTTTATAACTTTTTGTTCTTATGCGTGTTTTGTCGAATAAATTCTTATTCTTATCTTTAGGTTATAGATAATTCATTTCCAGAATGGTATTAGTGTAGTATATACCATATTCATTCATTCAATTCATTTATATAATCATTATGAAATGAATATCATGTAGAACGAGTCGCATCACATCGTGGAGACGGTATTCCGTACGTACGCACGAGTGATGCTATCGTTCCTATGATCGTGGAATTGTATTGGAGTATATATATATATTATTTCAGTATCAATATTACTTAATAATAATCATATATAGTTACTGATTACACCATTATACCCATCCTTGTAAGGTGATGGTGGAAAATAGATTACACCACGGCGTGGAGACGGTATTCCGTACGTACGCACGCGCGGTGATTTCATTTTTCCGTAGGATGGATAGAAGGTGAATTAGGGTTGTTTCATATTTATAATAACATATCAGTATGTAAGTAATACTGATGTTATTACTTTATCATGAAACAACTAAAGAAGAAGAAGTTGAAGAAGAAAGAAATTGAAAAGATCGGTAATGGATATTACCTCTTCTTTGGAACGCCTTTTTGAATCCTCCACTTAAGGAACTAAGATTGGTCTTTGTAGAAGACCAGGACCTCTAGGATTATTCTAGGGAAGTGGAGAAGGGAAAATGGCAGGGGTTGGCCGAGCTTGAGTGCTCAAATTGGTGTGAGGAAGAGGGGGAGGAGGTGCCCTTTTATAAGGGAGGAGAGGGGCACCTTAGGAATATCTCAAAATATTATTTTATATTAAAGTCAAAATCGGTTTATAATGGTTCCAAAGGGTATTATTTCGAAGATAAAGTGGGGAAGGGTCGAAATCCTATCAACCAATAGTATTTAGACAAGTTTAGGGTATTATTTTAACCTTATCAATTAGATTTAACTCTAAGTTAATTAATTTAACTTTTACCGTGTCTTTTTGTTTTCTTTCACTATATGGTTAATACACTTACTATAACATGCCAAACGAACCCCAAATTGTTTATTATTAATATATATATCCTTATCTAAGTCATTTGGCCGAACCTTAGATTTTTAGGAATAAAATAACAATTAATAATATAATATTTGATTTAAAAACTATTTTGTGTCAATTTTGACACTATTTGATATATGATTTTTGTGAAAGTCATAACAGAATTATATGTTCGAACCAAGTTGATTAAATCAATACTAATATATCATAGTAACCTAGAAAATTAGTGGAATTCATAAAAAGTCTCAAATTACATTTATTTTGGTATTTATATTATCAATTTTGTCAATATTTCATTAATAAGATAATTACTGCATCATCTTTGTGTCATAAATAAATTAAATTATTTGATGTCTAAAAATTACAAATAAAATACCATCATGTAGGAAATCTTTTTAGCTTTCTAATTAATATTTACAATCGAATTTATCTTATGTATAACCCTATATTAAAAATGATTTACTTATTAAACTTTGATTTTAACTATTTGAACCCTTCTTTAAATAAATTAATAATAAATGTCCTAATCTAATCCAAGTGGGCCTAAATGGTCATATTTTATTCCTAAGTTTGTTTTTGGTCGAATTACACTTGTCCAATAGAATTAGGACATGTGTTAGGGTAATATTAATATCATAATTACCCTTAGTTACCCTATTTACTATTAACCGCGGTAAAAATAGTAAAAAGTTACCATTCACCAAAAAATTATTTTCATCTTATTGAACCACATTTTAGTCCTTGATATTAACCGTGTCTCTCGGATTTTTGAAATTCCATTCACAGAAGCGGTAAAATTAAGTTTTATGCAAAATTCAGTTTTTAACCTACCACTTAGTGGTTTCACTATTCATCAAAAATTGAAAGTTTTCAGAAAAATACCAAAATTTCACCCTAGGCTAATTTCGATATTCTGAGTCCAAAAATGAAGTCCATTTTGAAAAATAAAATTTATAAAATTTCAAAAAGTGGTTATTACTATTCATAACGGCTAGTTTTAATAGCATATTGTTGTTTAGTGAAACTCGGTATTGCGTACGACGCAAGCTATCGAGGAAGGTCGCGATTGCGTGTAAAGCAAGCCAAGAAAGTGTTGTGTAGAAAAAGATTCCTTTGATGATTTATATAACATAAAAGTCTCGGGTGTTACATTCTACCCCCCTTAAAAAGAATTTCGCCCTCGAAATTCGTCACTTTGCAACAAACAAATGAGGATACTTCTCCCTCATCATATCCTCAAGCTCCCATGTAGCTTCTTCAAGTTGGTGGTTTCTCCATAAAACTTTCACCAAGCGAGTGGTCTTGTTTCGTAGGACTTTTTCGCTACGATCCAGAATCTCTATCGGCTGTTCTTCATAAGAAAGATCTTGCTCCAGCGGTACAACTTCTGAGCTGAGTACATGTGAAGGATCTGGTATGTACTTTCTCAGGAGAGATACATGGAACACATCGTGAACTTGAGAGAGATTCGGTGGAAGCGCCAATCGGTAAGCTACCTTCCCAACACGATCCAGTATTTCAAAAGGACCGATATATCTAGGGCTCAACTTCCCCTTCTTTCCAAATCTCATAACCCTCTTCCAGGGAGATATTCGTAAGAACACTTTATCACCCACTTCAAACTCTAGGTCTTTTCTTCGGTTGTCGGCATAACTTTTCTGTCGACTCTGAGCTGCTCTTATGTGTTGTTGAATAGATCTGACCTTTTCTGCCATTTCATCAACGAGATCAGGTCCTAATAGCTTTCTTTCCCCAACTTCATCCCAGCAAGTTGGAGTCCTGCATTTCTTTCCATAGAGAGCTTCATAAGGAGCCATCTGAATACTGGAGTGAAAGCTATTATTATAAGAAAATTCCACCAAAGGTAGGTGTTGATCCCAACCTCCTTTGAAATCCATAGAGCAAGCTCTCAACATATCTTCTAGGGTTTGAATTGTTCTCTCAGACTGACCGTCTGTCTGGGGATGATAAGCAGTGCTGAAACTCAACTCTGTATCCAGAGTATGCTGAAGACTTCGCCAGAACTTCGAGGTAAATCTCGGATCTCGATCAGATATAATAGAAAGTGGTACTCCATGCAATCTTACCACTTCCTTTACATATATCTTGGCAAGCTGATCTAGAGAGAAATCCTCTCTAATAGCAATGAAGTGTGCAGACTTTGTAAGACGATCAACTATGACCCAGATAGCATTATTGCCTTTGGATGTTTTAGGAAGTCCCGTGACAAAGTCCATAGTGATGTTTTCCCATTTCCATTCGGGTATGGGTAATGGTTGTAACATCCCCTTAGACTTCTGTCTCTCAGCTTTAAGTTGTTGACAAACCAAGCATCGAGAGACATATTCAGCAACATCTCTTTTCATGCCATCCCCCCAGAAGTACTCTTTCAGGTCCCTATACATCTTCGTGCTTCCAGGATGAATAGAGAATGAAGAACTATGAGCCTCATCCAGCAGCTCTTTCTTTAATTCGGGGATGGGAGGAACACAAACCCGATTCCTGAACTTTATTATCCCATCACAATCAAGGTTGAATTCAGGAACATTTCTCACCTTCTTTTGTAACTCGACATCTTCTTTCTGTGCCTCTTTAATCTTCACATGTAGAGATGGTTGAACATTCATTTGAGAAAGATAAGATTTTTCCCCTTCCATTATAATTCCAAGATCCATCCTTTGTAAATCCATAAATATTGGATCTTTTGTGATCCTCATCATGGATAAACTAGCATGGTCTTGTCGACTTAATGCATCTGCCACCTTGTTTTCTTTCCCAGGGTGGTAATGGATTGAGCAGTCATAATCCTTAATCAGCTCCAACCATCTTCTTTGGCGCATATTCAGCTCCTTTTGTGTGAAAATATACTTTAAACTTTTATGATCAGTATAAATATCACACCTTTCACCATAAAGGTAATGCCTCCAAATCTTTAATGCAAAGATTACCGCAGCCAACTCCAAATCATGTGTTGGGTAATTTTGTTCATGGATTTTCAACTGTCGTGAGGCATAAGCTATCACCATATCATTTTGCATAAGAACACACCCCAATCCCTTCTTGGATGCATCACTATAGATCACAAACCTTTCTCCACTACAAGGCAGTGTGAGCACAGGTGCACTGGATAACCTTCTTTTCAACTCCTTGAAATTCTCTTCACATTCCTCTGTCCAGACAAACTTAACTCCTTTCCGAGTCAACTTGGTGAGTGGATTAGATAATCGTGAAAAATCTTTTACAAAACGTCGATAATATCCAGCCAAACCAAGAAAACTTCGGATCTCAGTTACTGTTGTTGGTCTTGACCATCTTTCGATAACCTCTGTTTTTGCTGGATCCACAGATATCCCCTCTTTTGAGATTATATGACCCAAAAATGCAACTTTTTGAAGCCAAAATTCACACTTGGTAAATTTGGCATAAAGCTTCTCTTTTCTCAGGGTCTTCAATATAATTCTCAAGTGATATTCATGCTCTTCCTTGCTCTTTGAATAGACAAGAATATCGTCTATAAAGACTACCACAAATTGATCAAGATAGTCTCTAAAGACTCTATTCATTAGATCCATGAAGATAGCAGGGGCATTAGTAAGACCAAATGGCATCACTATAAATTCATAGTGTCCATACCTTGTACGAAAAGCCGTCTTTGGTATATCCTCCCTTTTGACCCTTAATTGATGATACCCTGAATGAAGATCAATCTTGGAAAAGTATTGAGCTCCGCGTAGTTGGTCAAATAAGTCATCAATGCGTGGGAGAGGATATTTGTTCTTGATAGTGATCTTGTTAAGTTCTCGATAATCAATGCAGAGTCTCATTGATCCATCTTTCTTCTTAACAAATAGAACAGGTGCTCCCCAAGGTGACGCACTAGGGCGTATGAATCCCTTATCAAGATTCTCTTGGAGTTGCTTTTTCAATTCCTGCAACTCAATTGGGGCCATTCTATAAGGTGTCTTTGAAATAGGCAAAGCACCCGGTACGAGTTCTATTGAAAACTCAACTTCACGATTTGGTGGAAGACCCGGTAATTCCTCCGGAAAGACATCATCAAACTCCCGTACAATGGGCATATTCTTAATCGTAAGTTTCTCTCCAACTATTTGAGATAAATAACCTTCATTTAGTGGAATCAATACCCATAAGATGGAAGAAATTTCCACTGGAAGGTTATGTTCATCCTTGCATTGATAGACGATCGTAGGTTGATCTGGAATATGAAATGTGACTTCCCTTCTTTGGCAATTGATATGAGCTCCATGTAGAGAAAGCCAATCCATGCCAAGAATCACATCAAATTCCACTAAAGGAAGGATCACAAGATTTGCAGGAAGCACTTTCCCACAAACTTCGATCGGAGAAGAATTATAAACTTTTGATGCGATTGATGTGCCATTAGGTGTTGTCACAGCTAACTCAACATCTAATTGTTGAGGTAGTACGGTGATACCCTTAGAAAAGTCTTCAGAAATAAAAGAGTGGGTGGATCCAGAATCAAATAAAACATTTGCTACTTTAGAGTGGATGGTAAGTGTACCTTTCACCACATCGTTATCGTACTCCACATCGCTGATAGAAATTGCATGTGACTTTCCTTTGTCTTTAGCCTTAAGAGTTTGTTGATGTCGACCATCATCATCAACCCTTGGATTTGGGCATTGATTGGCATAATGCCCCATCTCCTTGCACTTGAAACATTGAAGTGTAGCAGGTTCATTCTGTGTATCCCTTCCTTTGTTTGCATCATTAGACATCTTCTTCCCATTATCACGGCATTCAAATGCCCGATGACCTTCCTTTCCACATTTAAAACATTTACTTGTCCCTTTAAGACAACTCCCTCCATGTTTCTTTCCACACTTTGAGCATAAGGGAAAGTTCATCTTCTTTTCCGTGTGCTCTTTAGATTTTTCTTTGAATTCCATCTTCCTCTTCTTATCAAACCCATGTGACTGATGGGTTACTCCAATCTCCATCTCGACTTTGAGAGCACATCGAACGATTTCCTCGTAGCTATTGAAGTCCCTTATGGCTAACGCCCTTCGAAGACTTGGTTTTAAGCCACTAAAGAATCGATCGATCTTACTCTTAGGTTGGATAATAATACCAGAAGCGTACCTTGCAAGTCTGGTAAAATTTGCTTCATAGGTACCAACAGATTCATCATCCCTTTGCTTCAGTTCAAGGAACTCTTTCTCCATCTTTGTTCGGAGAATACGAGGGAAGTACTTATTGAAAAATAAGTTCTTGAACTCGTCCCATTCCATAGACTCAATTTCATCCCTTTGCCTCGTATTCTTAACAAGATTCCACCATTGATCCGCATCTCCTTCCAAACGATACACTGCTAGGATGACTTTATCATGCTCAGAACATTGAAGAACTGAAAATATCTTTTCAGTAGTACTAATCCATTGTTCAGCAACTAATGGATCAGTAGACCCGCTGAAAGATGGTGGACGCTGCCTCATGAAGGATTCAACAGAATGTTGCTCCCTCCTTTGTTCGTTTGGAAATCCTGCATGATTCATAGCTTGAGAAAGTTGTGTGAGCATGGCTACAAGATTTTTCATTCCAGCTCCCATATCGTTTCGTTGCTCAGGGGGACAATCATTGCATTGCCCATCGCATTCCGCATTAACACGGTTCCTTCGGGTTCCAGCCATTGACTAAAACCAAGAAGAATAGTGTGAGCAACACTAATTATAATAGGAAACCACATAATTCAAGAATAAAATTTTCATGCTTAAGGTCTTATCCTAGGTTATTCAAGGCCATTTCTAAAACACTAAGATTGTGTTCTATGCTTAGACTTATCCTTAGGGTTCTTACTAAGGCTTTCACATCCTAGTTTCCAAAGGTTGACTATACCTTTCCTCTGATACCAACTATAACGACCCATACTTTACATACATTGTTAATACTTCAAAATTGAAGCACACTTATTACAACATATGACAAAACCACAAAGGACCGTATAGGTATAGTGTCTTTAGAAACTGGGAAACATAAACAACTGGTTCATAAATCTTCTACAGTGTCTCCCATTTATTTCATCATATCTAGGGTCCCTTTTAGCATATTCTACTTAATATCCATCTTCCTGACCTGGGGAAAAGAAAACATAAAAGGGTGAGCTCAAATGCTCAGCAAGGGCAAATAAAGGAAATAAAAATCATATCATATCTTTTTGAAAATCAAAACCTGCAAAAGAGATCATAATATCTTAACATGGAATAAATCATAGAAGTGAAAATGAGATCCCCATAATCATAACATAAAACTTGAAACTTTGTGGCATGCACACATAATCATGGAAAATCATTTCTTGTTAGTCATGACTCATTGCCAAGACTATCTTAGTGGACAAAGTCCCTTTCTGAACCGAGTTCACTCCTCGTTTCAGTCCTGTATCACTGAACCGAAATAACCTTCCGTTCCAGCCATGTCTATCTCATGAGATATAAAATCATTACCCAATGCATTGGAGGGAGATATAGGTCCCACCCATCTTATAATGAATCCTTTCTTATGTGTGCCACATAATCATAAAACATACATCATCGCATAACACATGTAACAAAAATGGGATTCTTGAAACATCATGACATCATAAAATCATATAAGGCAAATGACTTCATAAAAATAATTCCCTCACAACATAATCAAATCAATGTAATTAAAGGGATAAAAACAGAACCCTTTATTATCTTAGATGGAAAATAATTTTGATAAAACACTTGAACTCCATTCTTGAGGAAAATATCCTTTCTTTTTCAAAAACACTTTTCTTTTCTTAACATGTCATACAATTATAAACTAAAATAAGTTGATTAAAAATAAACTTGAAAACTTGTAAAGGAAGCTTCTTGAAAATAATGTTTTAAAAATCCATTCATGCCGTATAAGTTAGAAAAAAACATTCTTCGTACTTTTGTCGGAAAAGTCAAAAAGTACCTCGTACGGAAAACGACAAAAGATTCCTTTCATATTCTTTACTAAAAACTCAACTAAGGGTAAAATTGGATTTAAACTATTGCAAGTGGATGGAAACAATATTTCATATTGAGGGAACATGGATGTGGATGATAAAATACACCCCAGTAAATACTTACGAATAAACAATCTCGGATAAAAATGAGATTGTGATATTTCCCTTACCTTAGGTCCGATTTGCTTTGTTCGTGTCCGAAGCTCCTGTATAATGGTTTAAATAATGTTATTGACTTATTCCAGAATCATACATATTGATATGAGATCATATATGGTCATATTATTAGCTTCTTGTTAGTAATATTTCATTGTTACTTGTTACTCGGGTCTTTATAACTCTTTGTTCTTATGCGTGTTTTGTCGAATAAATTCTTATTCTTATCTTTAGGTTATAGATAATTCATTTCCAGAATGGTATTAGTGTAGTATATACCATATTCATTCATTCAATTCATTTATATAATCATTATGAAATGAATATCATGTAGAACGAGTCGCATCACATCGTGGAGACGGTATTCCGTACGTACGCACGAGTGATGATATCGTTCCTATGATCGTGGAATTGTATTGGAGTATATATATATATTATTTCAGTATCAATATTACTTAATAATAATCATATATAGTTACTTATTACACCATTATACCCATCCTTGTAAGGTGATGGTGGAAAATAGATTACACCACGGCGTGGAGACGGTATTCCGTACGTACGCACGCGCGGTGATTTCATTTTTCCGTAGGATGGATAGAAGGTGAATTAGGGTTGTTTCATATTTATAATAACATATCAGTATGTAAGTAATACTGATGTTATTACTTTATCATGAAACAACTAAAGAAGAAGAAGTTGAAGAAGAAAGAAATTGAAAAGATCGGTAATGGATATTACCTCTTCTTTGGAACGCCTTTTTGAATCCTCCAATTAAGGAACTAAGATTGGTCTTTGGAGAAGACCAGGACCTCTAGGATTATTCTAGGGAAGTGGAGAAGGGAAAATGGCAGGGGTTGGCCGAGCTTGAGTGCTCAAATTGGTGTGAGGAGGAGGGGGAGGAGGTGCCCTTTTATAAGGGAGGAGAGGGGCACCTTAGGAATATCTCAAAATATTATTTTATATTAAAGTCAAAATCGGTTTATAATGGTTCCAAAGGGTCTTATTTCGAAGATAAAGTGGGGAAGGGTCGAAATCCTATCAACCAATAGGATTTAGACAAGTTTAGGGTATTATTTTAACCTTATCAATTAGATTTAACTCTAAGTTAATTAATTTAACTTTTACCGTGTCTTTTTGTTTTCTTTCACTATATGGTTAATACACTTACTATAAAATGCCAAACGAACCCCAAATTGTTTATTATTAATATATATATCCTTATCTAAGTCATTTGGCCGAACCTTAGATTTTTAGGAATAAAATAACAATTAATAATATAATATTTGATTTAAAAACTATTTTGTGTCAATTTTGACACTATTTGATATATGATTTTTGTGAAAGTCATAACAGAATTATATGTTCGAACCAAGTTGATAAAATCAATACTAATTTATCATAGTAACCTAGAAAATTAGTGGAATTCATAAAAAGTCTCAAATTACATTTATTTTGGTATTTATATTATCAATTTTGTCAATATTTCATTAATAAGATAATTACTGCATCATCTTTGTGTCATAAATAAATTAAATTATTTGATGTCTAAAAATTACAAATAAAATACAATCATGTAGGAAATCGTTTTAGCTTTCTAATGAATATTTACAATCGAATTTATCTTATGTATAACCCTATATTAAAAATGATTTACTTATTAAACTTTGATTTTAACTATTTGAACCCTTCTTTAAATAAATTAATAATAAATGTCCTAATCTAATCCAAGTGGGCCTAAATGGTCATATTTTATTCCTAAGTTTGTTTTTGGTCGAATTAAACTTGTCCAATAGAATTAGGACATGTGTTAGGGTAATATTAATATCATAATTACCCTTAGTTACCCTATTTACTATTAACCGCGGTAAAAATAGTAAAAAGTTACTATTCACCAAAAAATTATTTTCATCTTATTGAACCACATTTTAGTCCTTGATATTAACCGTGTCTCTCGGATTTTTGAAATTCCATTCACAGAAGCGGTAAAATTAAGTTTTATGCAAAATTCAGTTTTTAACCTACCACTTAGTGGTTTCACTATTCATCAAAAATTGAAAGTTTTCAGAAAAATACCAAAATTTCACCCTAGGCTAATTTCGATATTCTGAGTCCAAAAATGAAGTCCATTTTGAAAAATAAAATTTATAAAATTTCAAAAAGTGGTTATTACTATTCATAACGGCTAGTTTTAATAGCATATTGTTGTTTAGTGAAACTCGGTATTGCGTACGACGCAAGCTATCGAGGAAGGTCGCGATTGCGTGTAAAGCAAGCCAAGAAAGTGTTGTGTAGAAAAAGATTCCTTTGATGATTTATATAACATAAAAGTCTCGGGTGTTACAAAAGGTCAATTTATAGGATTGTGAATAAAATGGAATTTAGTGGAATTAATATTTTAAGAAGTGTCACTGTCATAAATGATCATTTTCCAAGTTTCTTATACCAAACTCCATTTCCCACTTACTTAATACATCATAAATGAAATTCTTATGAGTCAATTGTCCCCTTCTTCATCTCGTGTTCAATAGTCCCCTCACTTAAATCCATTCTATAATGAAAAATAGTCATTTACATTTACTTTCCTTTTTTAGTGCCAAAACATCTCAAAACTTCATGTGTGATCCAATTTTCTCATTTTACTCCAGTTTCAAAGGACTAATATGAATTTATTTTAATTTAACTCCCTGATGTGTTCTTTTTCACAATGTAATAAGTTCCTAGGTTAAATTCAAATGTTCAAGTTTCCTCATGTTATGATTCTGATTCCACTAAATTTTCTACCATTTACAAACATTTTCCTAGTTTTAAAACCAAAATTTACCTTAAATCAGTGGAAAAACTCACTCAACAATAATAATAGTTCAATAACTTTAAAATTAGAAAAAATATTCAAAATTGGAGAGAAATTTTTTACTAGGCATGATGAAAATTGAAGATAAATTTCCTAACCTCAAAAACATTAAAAACCAAAAGTAGAAAAAAAACATGATAATCCTAAATATATTTGTACCACTCCCCCACACTTAAACTTATACTACCCCCTTTTGTTTAAAAAATTAACTTATCATCTTATTATGTAGAATTTTATTGGGTAGTAAATAGGATAAGGGAGAAAGGAATGATACAACTAGAATTATTGGTCATGACAACCTTGAGTTAAGATCTTAGCTGGTACCAAATGATAACCTATAAATAAAATAAATGAAGAAAAATTGAAAAAATGTATTAAAATAAAAATAAAAATAAAACAAAAAGAAAATAAAATATAAGGGATAAATCTTACTTTTCACCCCCAAGTGGTTACTAGTGTTTTATTATCCCTATCTAAGTTATTCCAGTGTTTGTCCAAAATATGATGGTGGATGTGGTTTCTTTGAGATAAACCACCACATAAAATTAATTCTAATGATATTAAACTATCAATACTTATATAAGATCCTATGGATATATCATATTTGGTCTATCCCCATTGTAATAAGTTATAATTTTCATGGTGGGATATGAGAAAGAATGAGTCCTAATTTTATTTGGATGGTACTTTTTAAACTTCTTTTTCAACATCCAAAAATTTCTCATGATTTTATGCATTTAATGTTTCAATGATGGTAATGTTAGAGAATAATTTTATTTGAATTTAATTAAAACAAGATGAATTAATATTAAAATTATTCCCCTATAAATCTGGAATCTTGTGACTTATTTTTTTTCCTGCAAACCCATTGGAATTTATTTATTTACCCCTTCAAGTAGATGTTCAGTAGGTTAAGGAATATTTATTTATACATCATCAGGTGAATTATCATATTCTTATTCATCCTCCAAGGAAATTAAAGTTATGGATGAATATAAAAAATCTGAAAAGTGGGAGTTATTGAGAAATATGGTTCAAAAAATTTGGATGAAAATGAGTTCAATAAATGATTATCTTGTTGAGTTGGTTCAGATTGAAGTTATTATTCAAGAAACATTACCTATGGGAATTGAGTTATCATGGATTAAAGTAGGTAGTCAAGATCCTTTATCTTATATTTAAATTACACCAATTGGATGATTTCTTCTTCGAAATCTATATAAAGATACAAATATGTTTAATATGATTATTCTATGGTGGGTGGATCAGGATATAGGTTAACTTCTAAAAAGTTATTTCAACTTGTGTTAAAAAACTATTTATCCCCCACATGTGTATCAATAAACAATTTTTCTTTGTGAATCTCTTCTATACATGGATGAGTATGGTGTGGTAGAATATCTTCAAGCAATTCCTTATTCGCCTCCTCAAGTCCTTAAAATAAAAAATATGGATGGAGAGATATCTTACTACACTGGATATTTTTCTTGTTACCCCAGTTGGTGCTTATTGGATGCATGGAGGTATTCAATTATGAATTTCATGTGATTGATCACCTATTTCACATCTTCTCTAATTTATTTGAATTAATATTTCTTTTCATCAGAGAATTATTCTACTTTATGCACCTAAGAGGGGTCAGTCTATGCATAATAATCTAAATTGGAATACAACATGAACATATTATTTCATATCTTCTTAATTTATTAAAATTAAAAAAAAATTATTTACAAAATATGAAAATAAATAATTTGGGAAAGAATTATTGAATCCTTGAAAACAATTCCATATTTTGAAACCCCTATAATGGGTTGGTAAAAAAATATTTATTTTCATATTGTAGCACAAAGTCTAACTGGATTCATATCTCTTGAGGAGAATTTGAAGTTAATAGGTCACTAATCATAGAAACTTAATTAATTTTTTTTATATTTTATGAAAGAAATAAAAATATGGTATTTTTGAATATGGAATATAAGACAAGAAAGAAACACATAGATGAAAATACAGGAAAATGAATGAAGTTAGAAATAAAGGAAATTTTCCCAAAAGAATCAACCTGAGAAAACCTTTACTATACCCTCGATAGTCTCATACTTAATAAAAACACTCCATCATATGTGTGATCATCTTATTATTCCCTAGTTATTAATACACATTTCAGTAAACTATCTCCAAGTATACTGCACATCCACCACCTCTATGGTTAGTAAGTTAGAAGGATCTTAAATATATAATATCCAATAACCCACCTTACTAGTATGAAATCATACCCATTCATCAATAGATCACAAAAGATCCATCATATACCATAATGATCATAGAAGGGATGAAAATAATTTTGAAGAAGTTACACATAAGATAATTTTAGTGTATACACACTACCACTATTCCCCACTACCAATAATGCTCTATATAACCCAAATTAGATAATAAACTTTAGATAGGAATGCATAGAGACTTGGGTTAGACACTGAATTCATCCCTCAAGATATTCCTTGGGATAGTTACTCATTTTCATGATTACTGTAGATCATATTGGATAGAGAGAGACTGAGAACATAAACTATTTTTTATGAAAACATACGTTGCTAGAATTACATTACGATAAAAAAGTGATAATAAATAGAGTATAAAACAACATACCATTATCATTAAAATTCATAATTTATGAAAATATACCTCTAAAGGGAAATAATAAATATTTACCAAGTAAATGAGGGGATAGGGTTATACAAATTACAAAATGTAAAGTTAAAAATTGAGACAATGTAAATCCTTATTTATTCCATGTGGTTGACCCTCCAAATGACAGAAATAGATATATCTCTAGTTGAATCAAATATTAGTCTTTGAGTTCTCTAATTGGTGTAAAATTTTCATCTCAATTCAATCAAAAATGTAAAAGGTAATGGCTGAATATTTAAGTAATATCTAGATTGATGAATCCAATCCAACATTGACTCTAGTGTGCATTATCTCTTTGAAAAAGTGTAATCCAACTTAAGGCATTTAAATAAAATATATATATCAAAAAATGTGTACAATTTTGATTTTTTTTAAAAATTAAATTTCAATACATTGAATATTTTTTGGTGAAATACTAGAGTGCATGGGAAATTAAAAAATTGGAATTTTCATGCAATTTTCAAATTCAAACTCAAATTAAAAATTCATATTTAATCTATAACAACCCATTTTTTTAATGGAAATTCCTTTCTTATGTCATTATCACATGAAATTACAACATAATGAACTACTAAGTGTTATGTGACATTTAAAAACAAGTTTTTCACTTCTATTATTTGAATTTCAAAAATATAACATACACTATTGTGATCATTAAGTTATTTGGACTCTAATAAGGAAAACATATTTTTTGGTGAATAGTAACCTACCATTATGAATAGTAAAATAACCTTATGAATAGTGATATAACCTAATTAATAGTAAACTTACCTACGATAGTATATAAATAATATTCAAGTAAATGTATGATATATCTATATCTTGGAATAATAAAATAAATGTTTTAAAATTGTTATTTTTCGAGTAAATTATGATTTTAATTAAATATTAAATTAATCATATTTATAAATTTTCTTTTGAAAAATGGATTTCATTTTTGGATTCTACACATCAAAAAATGGTTAGGGTGAATTTTTGGGATTTTTCTAAAATACTTGAATTTTTTATGAATAATAAAATACGACAATTTAGGATAAATGATAAATAAAGGATTTATTGAGTCATTAATGATGATCTGATGATGTAAGACCAATTGGTTCGAAATCACAAGCATTTATTACTATTCTTGGTCATGTAATACTCACTATATCTCGTCTTGTGAAGAAATAATAAATTAATGATTATAATATTATGAAAACCCTCCTCCCCTCCACTATAAATACCACCCATCCTTACCTCTTCTCTTCACTCCTCTCAAGCCTTGTGCCTTGCCAAAATTCTACCCCAATATCTCCCCAATATCCCTCCCCATGTCCAAAAGCATTTGGTCTCTTAAAAAGACCAAAACCTCTCCCATTAAGAAGCTCTCAAGGAAGGTTGATTCAAGAGGTAAAATTCCTCTTTTCTCCTCTTTCATTTTTAAGTCCCTTTGTTCTCTTTTCTTTACTAACCTCTACTCATACAAACGGTATGAAAAATACAGTACCATAAATTTAATATAATTTTATTATGATAATGGTATATTTCATAATCATCTCTTCTTTCCCCACATTTTATTTGAAAGAAATGAAAACACCGTTTGAGATGTGTTGATTTAGCACATTCAAAGAAAACAGTTTATCAATTTCTATTATCATATTTAATTATGGTCATGAAACTATTTGTGTTATGGTTTTACCGGATTATTATATATTTAATATATCCTAGAATTTTTTTTAATCCTTTTGTACAAATGGTATTGAGTTATAAATAAAAACATGCTCATTGGAATCAAAACCCAACGATTTACCAAAATGGTTATCACTAAGGTTTTATATAATAATTCATCTTCACTCCCAATAACCAAATAAATTTTTATAACCATGTAATATCTTGGATGTTAACTAATAACATACAACTTAAATTCTGGACAACCACTTTCATCTTACATGTTAATCCGAACATGAATATAAGTAAACCGGTTATTAAAACCAAGTAAGAAAATAGGCCTGAACAATGAAATTGAACCTCATAACCAATCAAAATGGTTATCAATGAACTGAAAATTATTATGATAAATATTTTAAATGTATAATAGGTTCTTTATTAATAAATTAACAAACCTAATTTTATTATTCAGGTCATTAAGTTCAAGAAAAGATCACCAGCGGACTTAAGGTAAGGGGTCGTTTCCATTTCACTCTTAATCATGATGTATTCTATGATATTCCATTTTATGTGTAATCCCTAATGATGGGGTATGATTTTTTACCTCCCCCATACTTCTCTAAGGATGTATTAGTGATGAGAAACCCCTTTTCTCTCTCATAAATCCATCTTAGGTACACCCAACACCATGTCGATAATTCATAACGAATTCTACCTGAACCTCCTTTGTGTTTTTGGGTCTCCTTATCTTTCTTAATATCAAAATAGATTTATATTATCTGTTTATGTTAATCTTATAAATTAGGTTTATTTTTACAAAATTCAATTATCAAGACCCTTTCATCACTCTCTTTATGGGATATAATTTTTTTTAAAAGATTACCTCTTTTGTACTTTCTGATAAGAAAACCTGTTTTAAGGGAACTTCCCAAATTCTTACCTAATTTTAAGTGCAATATATATTCTATTTTAATACACCATTTTATTTATGAAATAATTAATTTTATTATGAAAATATTCTTGGTTAACATCTGGTTTTATATAAAATATTTCCCCCTTTTTCTATTTTCAAGGCTCTATAGTGTTTTCCTTAAAACCACACTAAAATGTTTTAATTATAAAGTTTCTTAAATACCATTATTACATGTTTTAACTCTATTTTACATCATTATATATTACTATTTTACCTTATTAACGTCCATGTAAGTTCTAATTCCTTTATCTCATGTACACTTTTATGATACACCCATTTATTATGCTTTATGACATGATTGTGTTACCCATTACTTTCCATGGGTTCCCTTATGTTTATGTATAGTTGATTATGTATGATTATTTATGTGGAAATAATATTCATGAAAATATTGATTTGGGTGTTCCCAGATAATCTCCATTTCATTGGATAAAGTTAAGTCTCCTGAGATGTTATGTTCAATAGTCTGGCGGTTAGCCTTGGCTTGTGCTACTATGGGAAACAGGATGGGCGGTTAGCATTGGTCCATACTACTATGGGAAACGAGATTGAAGGTTAGACTTGAATCTCACTAAAGACATGTTTTATGTTTCTACCACATTTATATGATTCCATGTTTATATGATACTATGTTTATATGTTATCATTCCATATGTTCCATGCTTTTTATATCATTATGTCATGCATCCTAAATCATGTGCTTAAGCTTTATTCTTATGTTTTTTCCATTACTAGGTTTTTAGGTCATCCCTTTGTTCATGTGTTCCCCAGGGTAACCTATGCCGATGTAAGGGCTCAAAGGATGTTAGGAAATTTTTATGGAGATTAAATAAAGAAGTGTTTTTAGCCCCATGTTTTATGTTTTATGCACCTAGTCTTCCAAGATACTAGAATTAATAATCCTTGGCTTGTACTCTGATGTATAATTATGCTTAAAATCATGTAATGTTATGAGTAAAAGTATAGGTTCTCTATAGTTGGTATCAGAGGATGGTCTAGTTATTTTTGGATATTAGGAATATAACACTTTAGTAAGAACCTTAAGGATGAGACAATGTATAAGAAAACATACCAAAATTTTGGTAGGTATAGAGTAAGTGGTTTATCAAGAAAATACATCCTTGTATGGATACAAACAGGCAGAGGTGGCTCTGGCATAGATGTACCTAGGAGTGAAAAATCTAACAAGGAGTTTTGGGCTTGACCTAGGGTATCCTAGTACACAACAACATGCCTTGCTGCACTCTTGGTATTGACACTACTGGGGGATATGCTTTGGTAAATTCATGAGCTTAGTGTAAACCATTTTTAAGGGAATAAAAAAATCCCCTAAGAATATAAGTTAAGAAATAGATCAAGGCTAACCTTGATTTAAACCCAAGGAATCACAAGTTAAGATATACTTCTCCTTTATAAGTTTATCCTTTTATATTCAAAGTTTCCTTTTTATGCTGAATATATACATATTCAAGCCCTCTAATTATACATTATTATTTTTAGTTAATGTCAAGAATTATAATTACACGTTCCAAAAATAAATTCTATAGGCAATGTGAAGATTTCCCTAAAGATATGCCTGATATGACAAGAACGGGTGCTTAATACTTCATGACAGTACTTGATCAGCTGGATCAAGTTATGAATAATTACTTGAGTCATGTGTAACTCCCTCCTCCTCCAAGGAAAGAGCAGGTTGCCGTAGAATCCTTTAGGCGGAAAATGCCTCCCATGTTTAGTGGATCTTATGATCCACTCCTCATGAAATAGTGGATTAACTCAATTGAAAAGATATTCGGTGTCCTCTTGTGCTTAGAAGAAGAAAAATTTGTACTGGCAGTCTATTATTTTGATGGTGAATCTGATCAGTGGTGGACACTGATCAAGAATATAAAGTCCCAAGAGGAAATTGATTCCATGGATTTGGATGATTTCAAGAGGATGTTTTTTAATAAATATTTTCCTCGAACCCTCCATCTCATGATGGAAAGAGAGTTCCTCAGACTCAGGCAGAAGGAAGATGAGTCCATCAGGGCGTATGAAGAAAAAATTAAAAGGCTTGAAAGGTACAACTTTATCTTTTTCATGAACACCCAAATAAAGGTGGATCCCTTTTTTACTCAGCTAAATCCGTGTCTACAGAAATGTGTTGGAGATCTGAGACTTTGACAGTTATGAGGAGATTGTTCTTTGTTCCCTCAAGGTTAGAATGGATACTGGATACTCATAGTGGTCTCATGAGCCTAGTGACAAGAAGTAGAAAATGGAGAAAAACATGGGTGGTTTAACAAACAAGTCCCATGATGGAAAGAAGCCTGAATTTACCACTTGTAAAATTTTTGGGAAGAAGCATCCTGGGAACTGTTTAAAGGGAACCAAAAATTTCTTCAAATGTGGAAAGTTTGGTCATCTGGCCAAGAACTGCCGAAGAGATATGAAAAATCCCGCTAATTTTGAATAATAAAGGTAGGTTTAGATCAAATATTAGCCATTGGTGATGTTTTAAAACTATTATAAGCATGTGAATTATGTGAACAATTGCCCTATGCCAAGGGTTGGCAGAGGAAATCAACAACAACCTCTAAGGCAACAAGGCAGGGCTTATGCTATCACTACTACTGAGGTGGATCCAGACAACGATGTGGTGACAGGTACACTATTTATTCATTAAATAATAGTGAATGTACTATTTGATTGTGGTTATATGCATTCTTTCATATCTTTCAATTTTAGTTGAACTATTAAAATAACTCCTCAAAATTTGTAGGACAAGTTAACTGTTAGAACAGCGAATGGGGAAATTATTATGTCCATGGTTTATAACTCCTCCCTGATTAATTATTTGGGACTAAATCTCCTAGAAAATCTCACCTTACTTCCTTTAGTGGAGTTCGACGCTATCTTGGGCGTGGATTGGCTATCTTTATACAAATCCAACATCAATTGTCAAGAAAGGGAGATAACTCTTCACATCCTGAAGCATCCTCTAATTCTTTACATGTGTAAGGAGGAAGATGAATCTCCTTTAGAATCATCATCTCAAGTGTGGATATTATTGCCTTATGAGAAATAATATCTATCTCAAATGGTTGGGAAAAAGGAGAGAACCATGATTGAAGACATTCCCATCATTAGGGATTACACTAATGTATTCTCTAAAGAGATGCCTGGTCTTCCTCCTTATAATGAGGTTGAGTTCTCAATTGAACTTATTCCAAGATCTCTACCTATATCCAAAACACCTTATAGAATGGACATCATAGAGCTGGAAGAGCTGAAGAAGCAGTTATAAGATAATTAGGAGAAGGGTTTTACATGCCTGAGTGCTTCACCATGGGGTGCGCCAGTCCTCTTCATCAAGAAGAAGGATGGATCAATGCGCCTCTGCATTGATTATAGTGAGCTCAATAAAATCACAATAAAGAAAAAGTATCCCCTACCACAGATAGATGACTTGTTTGATCAGATTCATGGGGACAGTTATTTCTATAAGGTTGATCTTCAGTCGGGATATCACCAATTAAAGGTGAGGAAGAAAGATATTCCCAAGACTACCTTTCGAACGAGGTATGGACACTATGAGTTCATAGTGATTCCCTTCAGACTCACTAATGATCCAGAAATTTCCATGGTTTTAAGGAATAGAGTCTTTAGAGATTACCTCAATTTTTTTGTAGTCTTTATTGATGATATTCTGATATACTCTAAGAGCAAGAAGGAACTTGAGGATCATTTGAATACTGTGTTAAATAATTATAGAAGGGATAAGTTGTATGAAAAGTATAGTAAATTTGAGTTCTGGATGGAGGAAGTATCATTCTTGGGACATGTTATCACTAGAAAATGGATATCTGTGGACCCTTATTAGACAAAGAAAATTAAAGAGTGGCCCAAACCAACTTCTGTAATGGAGATCCCAGCTTTTTGGGTCTAGCTAGGTATTATTGACGATTTGTGAATAACTTTTCACGATTTTCAAAACCAATGACCAAGATGACATGGAAGGGAGTAAAGTTTTTCTAGACTCAGGAATGTGAAGACTATTTCAAGGAGTTTAAGAAAAGGCTTATCACTACGCCGGTACTCACACTCCCTAAAAGCGAAGAAATATTTTTGGTGTAAAGTGATGCTTCAAAGAAGGGATTAGGATGTTTGATAATGAAAAATGAGAAGTTGATAGCCTAATCCTCAAGGAATCTAAAAATTTATGAGAAAAAATATCCCACACATGATCTGGAGTTGGTGGTTGGGATCTTTGCATTTAGAATCTGGCAACATTATCTATATGGGGAGAAGTGTGAGATATATAATGACCACAAGAGTCTCAAATATATATTCACAAAAAAGAGCTAAATATGCACCAGTGAAGATGGATAAAGCTCATCAAGGATTATGACTACTCAATCCACTACCATCCCGGTAAGGCAAACAAGGTGGAAAATGCTCTAAGTAGAAAGGATCCAACATCTTTATCAATGATGAGAATTGAAAAGGATCTGATCTTCTTAGATTTGATAAGGATTGCCATGGGAATAATTAAGGGAGGAACATAATCAATCCTTTCTCAAATGATTTATCAACCATCTCTCATGGAGAAAATAAAGGATGCTCAAAGAAAAGATGTGGAACTTCAGAAAAGGGTGGAATCTTTCAGAAAGGGGAAATCTTTTGAGTTCATGATTGAAAAGGATGGAGTTTTAAGATTTGGGTCACGATTATGTGTACCATCCTATCTAGAGATAAATAATAATCTTTTTAATGACACACATAGAATTACCTTCTCTATTCGCCCAGGGAGCACAAAGATGTATCAAGATCTCCAAGAAAACTTTTGGTGGGATAATATGAAAAGAGTGATTTTTGAATATACAAAAAAGTTCCTGGTATGTCAGAAAGTGAAGGGTGAGAGGCAAAAGTCTAAGGGGATGATGCAACCACTACCCATGCCAACATGGAAGTGGGATAAAATTACTATGGAATTTTTCATTGGACTTCCAAGGACATCCAGAGGAAACAATGCTATATGGGTCATTATGGACTGTCTTACAAAGACATATCACTTTATCACAATTTGAGAGGACTTCTCATTGGATCAAGTGGAATGTATATTCATCAAAGAAGTGGTAAGTCTGAATGGAGTACCACTGTCTATTGTATCCGATCATGATTCTAGATTCACCTAGGTGTTCTGGAAAATTCTCCAACATGCTCTATGTATTGAACTGAACTTCAGTACGGCCTATCATCCTCAAACTGATGGACAATATGAGAGAACTATTCAGACACTATAAGACATGTTAAGAGTGTGTTATAAGGAATTAAAAAGAGGATGGGACCAACATCTTCTACTGGTTGAATTCTCTTACAATAACAGTTTCCACTCGAGCATCTGAATGGAACCATACAATGCTCTTTATGGGAAAAGGTGTCAAACGCTGGTTTGTTGGGATGAAGTCGGTGAGCGTAAGCTGCTAGGACATGAAATGGTCAAATAAATGGTGGAGAAGGTGAAAAACATTCAGCAACATATCAAGGTAGCCCAATGTAAAAAAAAAGAGTTATATAGACAATCATCGATGAGACCTTGAGTTCAAAGTTGGAGACCTGGTATTTCTACACATATCTCCATGGAAGAGGGTTATGAGGTTTGGAAAGAAAGGGAAGTTAAGTCCCAGGTACATTGGCCCCTTCAAGATTCTTGATCATGTCAGGATTGTGCCATATCAACTAGAAATTCCATCTACCCTAGGAAAAGCAAATAATGTATTTCAGGTATCCATCTTAAATAATAACATACCAGGCCCTTCACATGTACTCTCTTTAGAGGTGGTATAGTTGGAGGATGATCATTCCTACGAGGAGCATCTAGTGAAGATCATGGATTGTAGAGATAAAGTTCTACATAACAAGACTACTCACCTGGCCAAGGTACTATGGCGGAACCATAAGTACAAAGAGTCAACATGGGAACTATAGGATGCAATGAAGAAAAAGTACTTTCACCTATTTATGGATTAGAATATAATATGAAATTTAGAGGGTGAAATTTCATAAGGGGGGAAGAATGTAACAACCCAATGTTTTTCAATGGAAATTCATTTATTATGTCATAATCACATGAAATAACAACATAATGAACTATTAAGTGCTATGTGACCTTTAAACATAAGTTTTTCAATTCTGTGATTTGAATTTCAAAAATCTAACATACACGGTTGCGATCATTAAATTATTTGGAATCCAATAAAAAAACTTAATTTTTGGTGAATAGTAACCTACCCTTATGAATAGTAACACACCCTTATGAATATTGATATACCCTAATGAATAATAACCTTACCTATGATAGTATATAAATAATATTCTAGTAAAAGTACGATATACCTATATCTTGGAATAAGAAAATAAATGTTTTAAAATTGTTATTTTTCGAGTAAATTCTGATTTTAATTAAATATTAAATTAATCATATTTAGAAAAATATTTTTGAAAAATGGATTTCATTTTTGAATTGTAAATTATGAAAAAAAATTAGGGTGAATTTTTAGGATTTTTCTAAAATACTTGAATTTTTTATGAATAGTAAAATACGACATTTTACGATAAATGCTAAATAATGTATTTATTGAGTCATTGATGATGATCTACTGATGTAATCCTAGTTGGTTCTAAATAACATTCATTTATTACTATTATTGGTCATGTAATACTCACTATTTCTTGTCTTGTGAAGAAATAATAAATTAATGATTATAATATTATGAAACCCTCCTCCCCTTCACTATAAATACCACCCATCTTTACCTCTTCTCTTCACTCATCTCAAGCCTTTTGCTTTGCCAATATTCTACTAAAATATATCCCCAATCTCCCTCCCCATGTCCAACATACTTTTCTCTCCTAAAAATACAAAGACCTCTCCCCTTAAGAAGCTCTCAAGGAAGGTTGATTCAATAGGTAAAATTCCTCTTTTCTCCTATTTCATTTTTAAGCCCCTTTGTTCTCTTTTATTTTCTAACCTATACTCATAAAAATGGTATAAAAAATACAGTACCATACATGTACTAGAATGTTTCTATGGTAATTGGATATTTCATTATCATCTCTCCTTTACCCACCTTTTATTTTAAAGGAATGAAAACACCATTTGAGATGTGTTGATTTAGCACATTCAAGGACAACAATTTTTCAATTTCTATTATCATATTTAATTATGGTCATGAAACCATTTTTTATGGTTGGACCATATTATTATATATGTAATATATACTAGTTAAGGTTATTTAATCCTTTTATACAAATTTTATTATGTTATAAAGTTAAACATGTTCGTTGTAATTAAAACCCATTGATTAACGAAACCGGTTATCACTAAGGTTTTATATAATAATTCATATTCATTCCCAATAACTAAATGAATTTTTATAACCATATAATATCCTATATGTTCAATAATAACATAAAACTTCAATTCTGGACGACCAATTTCATCTTACATGTTTACCAAACATGAATATAAGTAAACCGATCATTAAAACCAAGTACGAAAATGGACCTGAACAATGAAATTGAACCTCATAACCAATCAAAATGTTTATAAATGAAATTAAAATGATTATTATAAATATTTTAAACGTATAATAGGTTCTTTATTTATTAATTAATAAACCTAATTTTATTATTCAGTTCATTAAGTTTAAGAAAATATCACCACTAGAATTAAGGTAAGAGATCCTCTTCATTTCATTCTTAATCATGATGTCCTCTATGCTATGACATTTTATGTGTAATACCTAATGATGAAGTATGATTTTTCAGATCCCCCATACTTACCTTATTATGTATTAGTGATTAGAAATCCCTTTTCTCTCTCATCAAGCCCTCTTAGGTACACCCGACACCATGCCGATAATCAGTAACAAATTCCACCCAAACCTCCTTTGTTATTTTGGGTTGCCTAATATTTCTTTATATAAAAATAGAGTTATCTTATCTATTTATGTGCATATAATAAATGATTTTTAGTTTTAAAAAATTCATTTATCAAGACCCTCTCATCACTCTTTTTTCATGATATACATTTTTTTAAAATATTCTCTTCTTAGTACTTTTCGATAAGCAAACCTATTTTAAGGGAACTTCCCGAATTCTTACCCGATTTTAAGTACACTCTATATTTTATTTTAAGCCAAAATTGTCTTTATAAAATCCATATTTTTTATTATTAAAACCTTTTTGTTTCACTACTAGTTTTATATAAAATATTTCCCCCTTTTTCTATTTTAAAGGCTCTATAGTGTTTTCCTTAAAACTGAACTAAAATATTTTAATTCTAAAGTTTCATAAATACTTTTCTTACATGTTGTCACTTCTATTTGACATCAATTACCATGATATATGCATATTTTACATTATGAACATCCATGTAAGTTCTAATTCATTTCTCTCATGGACACCTTTATGATACACCCATTTATTATGTTTTATGACATGATTGTGTTACCCATTTCTTTCCATGGGTTACATTATGTTTATGTATGGTTGATTATGTACGAATATTTATTTGGAAATAATATTCATGAAAATGTTTATATGGGTGTGCCCAGATATCACTCCAATGCATTGGGTAAAGTTAAGTCACATGGGATGTTATGTGCAACATTCTTGGTGGTTAGTCTTGGCGTGTGATACTATGGGAAATGAGATTGGTGGTTAGCCTTGACCTGTACTACTATGGGAAACGAGATTGGCAGTTAGCCTTAAATCGTACTAAAGACATTTTTTATGTTTCTTCCACATTTATATTATTCCATGTTTATATTATCTCATGTTTATATGTTATGATTCCATATGTTCTATGATTTTGATATCATTATGTCATGCCTCATAACTCATGTGCTTAAGATTTATTCTTATGTTCTTTCCCTTACTAGTCTTTTTAGCTCATCCATTTGTTAATGTGTTTCCCAGGGTAACCTATGCAGATGTAAGGGCTCAAAGGACATTAGGATATTTTTATGGGGATTAAATAAAGAAGTGTTTTTAGCCCCATGTTTTATGTTTTATGTACCCAGTCTTCCAAGACACTAGAATTAATGATCCTTGGATTGTACTCTGATGTATAATTATGGATAAAGTCATGTAATGTTATGAGTAAAGTCTAGGGTCACTATAAAATCATCACTTAAATAATTAATTTATCAACCAATATCAATGCTTAATAAAAACACTTAGAAATCAATAAATATGAATTTTTTACAATTCAATACAAAGTATTCCTTTAATATGAATATGTGATAAATAACCTTAAATTAACAATTTAGTGTTATTTAAAACCTTAAAATTCAAAGTCAAATATATAAAAAATATTGGTTCATTCACCCAAATATATATTATATCTTTAAGGAAACATAGGGATGCCTAAAGAGTTATAATTTATGAAGTATCCAATCTGCACAACTTTCACTTCACACTATTAATAGAAACTAAGATGGAGGACCCATTCCTCACTTAAGAATGAGAATTAATGAAGGGAGTTACCCACACTTTCCGTTGGAGTTGGTTCCCAAGAACCAACTTCTGTGTACATTATGATAACTTATATTTATAGTTTTGAATATTAATAAACTCTTTATCACATCATTATTCTTCTTATGTATAACATGGTATGGGATAATATCATAAGAGTAGCTGTCATACTAAAAGGTCATAACAGTTCCCTGCTATGATGAGAACCCAGAAGGGCTACGACACTATTCTTAAATATATGTTCTATAGATGAATAATATCTTTTTAGGTACAAAAATTATACAATCTATCATGGGTGGAGACTCATAATACATTGATTCACCTTTTCATGATGTACACACTTGGTAATATCCCATGCATGATATTTTGAGAACGAGACCCACTAGAAGAAAATACACATTTATATGTGTCATTGGATGTTCCTATCTAAAGACATGTGTACCAGTACTTAGACATTAAGATTATTATTAATTAGTTTTATGAGTTTAGTACTTTTGTGTATTGATGAAAACCATAATGACAGATGTTCGTGGTGAGGTAGGATACATTGGGTGCATCACAAGTAATATTTCCTTAATGAATAATGCGAGCAACGATTTATCCATTCTGTTCTTAAAGAAAGTTGATATCTCAGGCCATTTTATGGAAGTTATATAGACTAAATAAATCCATATACATGGTTTTATATATGAAAATTAAATTTTTGGGAAGTAAAATAAAGATACATCGAGCATATAGTTTGATAGAACCAGCATGCAACCTATTTAATTAGATATATAAAGATAAAGTGATTATATTACACAGTAAGCATCTGTATGGGATATTATGTCATTAGGGAATTAACTTTTTTCTCTATGGGTGACTTGGTGTGTTTCTAGACACTAACCTTGGAATTTAGCCGGATTCACGTAATGCCAATGTGAAAGAGGCCTAGAGGTCACACAGTAAGTGTATCCATAATCTCAGTTAATTTTTTTTTATTTAACAAGTTGAAAAAGTATTATTCTCTCACGTGGTTTAATAGTTATTCATGTTTTATTCATTGTACATATTCTATCACTAGTTATTCAAGATAATATAATGTGATTGGAATATTTAATAAAAATTTATTTTATATTTAGTGAGTATTAAATTTATTTATTTATTAGAAAATAATGTAGTGATATTTATTTAATAAATAAATAGTCATTATTCAAGGCCCAATAAATATTATGGAGGAATTTAAGATTGAGTTTAATGGTCTGGTGATTAATAATAAATAAAGAAAATTATTTTGTTAAATAAAATTTAATTTAATTACCAAGTTAAATACATGTCGAGAAATAATAATAATAATATTATTATTTGGCATGGGGTTTTTCAGGGATTAAATAAATAATAAAGGAAAATTTTGTCATTATGTATTTATAACCCTAGAAATATATAAACACAATTATATTATTTTCTATGAGAGCTAATTCATTTTTTTGGTTGTGTACATTGGATTTGGAGAATCCTCTCAATCCCTAGAGAGCTTACTTCTCTAAGAACACTCCTAAGAGAGATCTTCCTCTACATCCCACTCTCAGGTCAGGAGAGATCTAGGGTAAAGGTTTGGAAGTACTTCTTGAGGAGATCAATGGAAGACAACGCAAGTGACGGGATCTGTTATGGCAGCACCTGAAGATTCATATGGTGACGTTCAAATATTTTTGGATCATGTGTGGAACACCGCAAGATGAAATATACATTTCTTCCTACAACATAATGATCTTACAATGCATATATGTTGTCAGATCCATCAATGAAGAAATAATTCCAACAACCCATCAAACACTTACACTTTGCCCGAAACCTTCAAGTTGTATTACAGTGGTCACATAATTATTTATAATTATTTAAATATTGTTGATTTATTTACACATATTTTTGATTTATTTTTCAATGCAATTTTAGTCATTCTCTTAAACTAAATTGTGATATATGATTATTCCTCCTTTTTCTATCATAGATATAATCAATATGATTAATTTTATGAATAAAATATAATCTAAGAACTCATTTGGAGGTCCCAAGGATTATGTCCAAATAACACTAGAGTACACTCCATTTAAAAAGAGTTACATGCCATGTACTTGTGTTCAATGCATCAGGAATTATTTCGGAAATTAATTCAAAGCATGTACATTGATGATACACGATGTATTTAATTATTACATCACATGTTGATCGGTCTAGGGTGGTGCAATATCATCTAAAGTACACACCGTATAGCCCATGCACATGGCATACAGTCTATTTGAGTCATATATGGGACATGTATTACTATACATGGCCTACCTAACTGGTGACTATGTAAATAAGAGACCAAAATCCATGTGGTGACTTATACATGTTGTGTAATCTAATTTTATAAGGTAGAGTTTACATGGTGAGTTCCTATGCATGTGCCTCAGATACACAGTGAAATATGTGCATGTCATGTAGCTCAACTATACATGCCATATACTTATACCAAATTACAAATATTTAAAATTTATTTATAATACTATGTAAAACTTATCAACATGTTCTTTCATGTGGTCATTAAGTTGATAGGATACACCATGTGATGGGTTTTTAATATATATATATATATATCAATGTTTAATTAATAAATGCATAGTGTTCAGATATATAAATCATTTATGAGTCATATTATAGTAGTTACTCTATAGGCACTAAATCAAGACTCATTACAGAAAAATCATGTAATTTGTGTAATCATTAAGTTGATACTACATGTCATGAAAGTACGTGATAAGTCATGTATGCTATATGTCCCAAAGAATAAAACATATAAAAGTATAATACATGTTGGGTATAATTTTTTGAGTATTCATCATGTTACCTCCAAGGTACATTTATGTACACATTTAATTTTAAATAATTTTATTTAATTTGATTAAAATTATAATGGATGAGCATCTCAAGGAAATTTTTATGATAATTAAAATAAAAGAATTAATAAATTTAGGATGATAATTAATTGATTTGACCATGATTTATCATAAATAATAATGATTAAGAATTGAATACTAGTTTTATAAAATGTGTAATTTATTGCATGTATGTGGATGATCAGGATAATAGACCAGAAATATGTATGTGATTGGTTTCATTTAATTTATTATTAAATAAAATTGTTAGCATGTGTGCTTTCTCTCATATTATCATGTAAGGGCTTTCATACTGATAGTTTCTTTTATGTAAACCCCTTTCCCCTCAATTGCATGTGAGTAAAATCATATGTAATGGATTGATATCCCAAGCTAGTGGATGCAGTTTAAGTTTGAATCTAAGGTGAAAACAATCTAAGAGAGATACATAGGAAGACAAGTGGAAAACTATTACACAAACCTAAATTGGTTCAGGATTTTTCCCTAGATCAATAGTTAGTTTATCAATCACTATATAAACTAACCATTATTAAAATATCATGATCACACTAATTTATTATTTTATTTCTATCAAGTTTCATGGTTATTTTTATTTTTGATGTTTTATCATTATCACATGAATTGGTGAGATTAAGGAGCATGCAGTATTGAAATAAAATAAATTGGCTTATTAAAAAATATTATCTATGATGTGGTTAATCACATAAGTAAATCCACTTAATATTAATAATAATACAATAAATATAATAATTGGAAATTTATCCATAAAAGTATGAAATTCCTAAATTATATATATCAAGTTGGTATAACCTTCCACTACTTTAGTTAAAATAGAACCATAGTTGAAGGTGATTCACCAATCAAATTTGGGGTGATTTAAATTATCAAGGACTTTTAATTGATTTGTTGGGTAGAATTAAATTAGTTCATCTCAAGGGTTGAATGCCAAAGCAGGATATGGTGTAACTGAGAGGAAAGGGTTTAGGAAATCCAATTTAATAATTTTAGGATTGGGGAGTCCACTCAATATATAAAGGAATTGTGAGTTAATACTGTTGGAATTTGGAATGCCTACCTAAAACCATTCAAGTTTCTTGACCAACCAAAGTTGGAGTAATGAGAAAGGGAATATAGATCCTTGCCACTAGAATGTCCAAGAAACATGATTATCGGAAGCTAATGGTGAGTGATATTAGGTTTTTATAAAATAGCGGGAGACTAATAAATATAATAATTATTTATTTTTCAAGATTTTTTCAAATAAAGTACTAAAATTAAGCTCATATTATTTATAGAAACAAGATTAAAATTTATTTAAACATATCACTATGATCTATACTTGAGAGGAATAACCTTTTTATCTGGTATAAATTTCCAAGAGTGGAAAAGGCACTTACACATTATCCTTAAACATGAAAGGAAATTGTATGTCATGGAAGAACTTGTTCTTGGTAATGAGGAAAGTGACGAAGAGTTATCACTCTATGAGAAACATTTGGACGATTCCACATATATTCAAATTTTCATGCTATCATCCATGTCCAATGATATTTTGAATAAATATGAGGACATGGATTTGTATAGCATGATGTATCACCATCATAATTTATATCAAGATTAGGAGAGACAAGATGGGTAAGAGATCTCCAATGCTTTGTTTACAACTAATATCAAAGAGTCTATGCCACCTGGGCCTCATGTACTCAATATTATTGGCTACATAGAATGCATATACATATTAGGGATTAAATTCCCAGATGAGTTGGGTATAGATCTCATACTTTCATCACTACCCAAGACCTTATCCATTTTTATTATTAATTAAAATATTATAATTAATGATAAGATTATTTCATAACTTCTTACATTGATTTTCTAAGTGGATAAAGTCATGGGGTATGATAAACTCACGATCCTTATAGTGAAAAAGAAAAGGAAGAACAAGGAAAATGGGCACAAGACTCACAATAATTCTAAAGATTTTGGGCACCATCCTTCCAAGAAGAGTAAAATCCAAAGGCAGGGTAAGGAAAACGAGGCAGTATGTTTTTCATGGGGAAAGTTAGGTCACTAGAAGAGGAACCACACCTAGAAGTAAGTGTAAGATAAATGTGTGTTCTTTATTGAGTTTAATCTTTCAATATATACACATTGGGTATTAGATATAGATTGTGGTTCCCATATATATATATATCCAAATATAGTAACCAAGTATATTTTTAAATATTTATATAGGAGAGGTGGATCTAAGAGTTGATTATGTTGTGAGGCTGGAAGGCCAATCCATTTTTGACTACCACATTTCATTTCCAACAAGAATAATTTTTGTTTTAAAATATTTTTATTATGTACTGATGGTTACCAAGAATAAAATTTATATATCATGACTAGATACAGATGGGTTTATTTTCAAGTTTGGAAATAAAAGTAGCTTCTTTTATAAGTACAACATATGATATGGTATGGAACAATTAAATAATGGTCTTTATGTATTAAATTACAAAAACCAAGTATTGGTAATTGATAAAAAATCATGTTCAAAGGACTCATATAACACCCAGCTATGGCATCACTATCATGGTCATGTAAACGAGTAGTGTTTGATAAAGATCTATGAAGATTATTATTTAAAATTATCTAATCTAAAACCACTTGAAAGATGTCATGATTGTTTATAAGGAAAAATAACCCAACCACCATTCGGTGGACATGCTGAAAGGTCCATAGAGCTTCTTGGATTGGAACACACAAAATTTGTGTGGACCATTTACAGTAGAATCTAGATGTGGGTATTCTTACATTATAACTTTTAATGATGAATTTAGTAGATACTTACATATCTACTTTATGAGGTATATGTATAAGTCCTTTGAGAAATTCAAAGAATTCAAGAATGAAATACAGAATCAACTTGGAAAGAAGATAAAGAATCTTCGACCAGATCCAGGTGGTGAATATATTAACCAAAAGTTTATTGACTTTCTATGAGATTTTGGGATTCTATCTCAAATAAATTCACCTTAAAAACCCTAGTGGAATGATATTAGTGAAATGAGGAACCATACCTTGTTATACATGGTAAGGTCAATAATGAGTCATGCAGGTCTTCCATCTACGGTCTGTCATCCGATTATGACTCGCGCCTGTGTGGAGGTTGATGTCTCTAAACCACTAGTAGAGTGGATTTGGATATCGGTTAAGGAGGAGTTCAGATGGAAGCAGAGAGTGGTGTTTGAGGCATGTCCTGCTTTCTGCTCGGGTTGCTTCAAATTCGGCCACTTCTCCTCTGAGTGTCGTCGTGCGATTCAGGATAGGCTTACAACAGTTTATACGGATGCATCCTGTGTCCTTCCGCTACGGGATAGTGGAGGTTTGAATGAAGAAGTGCACAAGGATGTTCCTTTAATGCATATTCCTGGGAGTAACCAGGTTTCTCCAGCAGCGGTTGACAACAATGGGGAGGCTCCATCTCAGGGAAACCCCTCTAAACCAGTGCAGAAGGGGAGGACAGAGGAGGCAGGACCACGGGTTGAGGATGTCTTCGCCCGGTTAAAGCAGGACCTGGGCATCTGTAGCGCTGAAAAGGTCCCCTTAGCAGTGCGTTCAGTGGATCCCAAGGCTGGTGAGAAGAGTTTAGATGGGAGTGAGGCTCAAAGTTCCGGTGGATCTCAAAAAAGAGGATGGGAGTTAAAAAATTTTCATCAGCAGTTTATGGGCCGAGGGTATATGCAACTCCTTGAATCTGAACCAGTGCAGGAGGGGCCTTTTTTGTTAGCTGAAACATCTCATGAGGACCAAAGGAGGTTTGCTGATGAGAACATTTTGAGGGAACTTGACCCTAACACCCTTTGTCCGAAGTCTGGGTTAGGGGAGAGGAGAATAGGCCGGGAGAATAAAGCAGGCATAAGGAAATCTCAAACTAAGCAGATTTCCCTTACAGTTGACCCACAACTAAAGCTTGGGAATCGCTTTGATGGATTAGAAGACCAAGAATCTCCATGGAATGAGGAGGATGACTCATCATGGGAGGAAAGTAATTGTCTACCTTCAGTGGATAGTATGGACCGATGTCAAGGGAAAGGCCCTCATAGCCCTCGCAGGAAGAAGGGGAAGAAAAGTATTAAAGACATAGGGAAATGTATTGTGGTTCAGGGGAAAAGGGAGAAGGGATGCAAGGATTACTCTCATCTTCCAAAACCCATGGAAACTCGATCGGCCAAGAAAGGAAGGAACAAAGGGAAGATGGGAGAAGATGGAAAGTTTCTGCATCTAATCCTGCACTCCAAGGAAGAAATGATTGAGCAAGACTTACGACCCAATGTATCAGAAGAGGAACTCAAGAGGATTTATGAACGAAGGCTGCAAGTTGATTCTACAAAGGAGCAAGAAGTCTGGATTGACAAGCAAGATAGAATTCTGGCCCGAGGCTTTAACCAGAAGAAAATCAACTCAGAAGAATTTATTCAAACAATGGAAAGGATGATCTCCCATCTTGAAAAGATCATCAACGATGATCCAGGTATTCAGGTTAGTTCTCTACATTGGGAGCTTTATGGAATAGTTGGTTCAAGTAATATCAGTTTCGTGTTTAATCAGTTTGTGAGCTCTTTCAGCACGTAGTGGTAACACTTTGTGTACTCTGGTTTCCAATTTTCCTAAAATGGATTTTATAAAAATTTAACTTGGAAGGACTCCAAGTGATTCCAAAAGGATTTTTAAGTTATAGAGATACATTTATGGTTTGAATAAATCATATAGATCATGGAACATTTTATTTGATGAATCTATAAAAGTATTTGGTTTCATTAAGAAGGAATGCTATTCGTGTTTTTATAAGAGGTCTAGTGGGAATTCAGTCATTATCGTAGTTGTATATGTTTATGACATATTATTATTGTAAATGACATTCTAGTCTTACAGACTATTAAGGACTGGTTAAACAAGTGTTTATTTATGAAATACTTAGGTGAAATAGCCTATATTCTAGGCAACAAGATCGTTAATGATTGATCTAGGAGGATATTTAGACCAATTCAAAGTATATATATTGACCAGACACTAAATAGATTTAGTATGGAACAATACAAGAAACGATTAGTTCCAGTGTTACATGGTTTACATCTTTCTAGGAAAATATGTCTCTAGACACAACATGATAAAGAAAGAATGGGTAAGATACTTGAAATGCACAACCGATTATCGCCTATTGACTGGTCAAAGTTCCGATGCTATGCTAATCTGTATAGCAGCACTCGGGTCGAATCCTCGACAATGATACTTTTTAATAGTCATTTGTTTTTGGTTGATTATATTCTGATTTGGGAGTTTGTTTATAGAGATTATGAAATAATTTATGGATGATGTTGGATTTAACAAATTGATAAATATTGGTGTGAGTTCATCATTAGGTAGTTAAGCTTGTGATATCCTTGAGCTTTGATTTATATTGCATTAAATTAACACCCATGTCACAAGATAATGTTGATTGGAATTCCAAAGTGTTAAGGCTTTAATCCAAGACTTAACTTAACTTAAGGTTCTAATATCAATAGGAGTTTGTTGATGGTGGTGTATTTATGGTTCCAATAATCCATAGAAACCACATGTTAGACAAAACAAGTCATTAATCCATGACATGTTAAGTCCAACATATACAATGTTAATTTAAAGATTATTCATCAAGAAAAAGCTCTCAATCACTTTACTACGTAAATTATAACTCACCACAATGAGAGATTTACTCATCCATTTGGGTGTTTAATAATATAGTGATAATGATTATGATGATAAATTAATAATATAAGAAAAAGAAAGGGATAAGAAAAGATTGGTGCATTGAACACACACACATGAACAATGATAATATTTAAAAACGGATTTTCGATTGAATGAGGAAAAAAAGAAGGGAAGGGGATTCAACTGTATTTAAACTTTTTTAATAACATTAATATTAAACTATAGAAGGTGGATAATAATAAGGTATATTGAAGAAGAAAATTTCATTAAAATATAATTACAAAAGAAAGAGACTTACAAGATTAAAATAATGAAGAACACAAAAGTAAATGAAAACAAAGAGAGGAGGAAAGGTCTTTCAAGTGAAAACGTGAGTATGTAAGGTCCTCCCAATCCTTCAGAAAGTCTTTGTTAATGCTAATTGATGCTCCTATCTTCTGAAATGCCATCCATTTTGAAGGGGAGGAGGGGGATATATTTATAGCTCAAGGAAGTGGACTGTTGGAATTCCCAATCTTTCCCTCCACTTGGCACGAAGATTTGGACATCCATACAGCCTAATATCGAGATATATCCTTCTAAAAAGTTGTAGATAATAATTCTGGTTGACCTCTCTCAAAATTCTAAGTCATTTGGACCTATGGAACCAAAGTTATGGAGGTTTGATTGAAAAAAGTTAAACTCTCCATTGAAATCCATGCTTTTTCGATGGCCAAAATGTGAATGGATTTTTGAATAGGAAGATTCCATAAAATACGAATGATTCCTTCAACAAAATAGGCCAACTATATCTCTTATTTCACACTGAAAAATATCAGATTGATTTGATGAGTACATCATGACATATGTCATAAATAGTGTCCGAATTTTAATTCCCATACAGAATGGTGAGCTAGACTTTAAAGCTTAACTTGGGACCATTGTTCTTGGAGTTGGGCCCTGAACATTTTATCCATGATTATTTTGGATAATAAAGAACACATGATGGGGTTTTATAAAATATAGGCTTCGGGAGTGAGACCAGTAACTCAATCATCATGGCTAGTCCAGTTTCTTCACAAATTATTTGGGTCATCTTGTGTGGTCCATATGGACATTCAAATGAAAAAATTGGCCCATTATCCATTCTAATGAAATGTTTCATATTGAGTTAGAAATCATAAAAAATAAGAACCACATAATTAGGATCAGTAGGGTGATATTTATAAATTAAATAGTAAACTGAATCAATTGGACTATTTCTAAAAATGCTCAAAAATTATACTTAATATTAAAATGTTAATTTTTGACACACATTATGTACATTTCATAAAAAATAAGTAAAGGGAGTATATAATAAGTCATGAAAATATTTATAACATCAAATCCCCCACACTTATTCTTGTTAAAGTCCTCATGTCCAACAAATATAAAATCATGAAAAAATAATTTTCACTCACCAACAAATATTAAAATTTTGTTTTCCCCAATAAAGAGAGGTTTAGAAAATTTCACTAATCCCTATTGAATTCCACCACAAGTTGTTATTGAAAAAATGTTCCAAAAAACAATTCATTTTTTCATGCTCAAATTTAGAAATAGAAAATGGCGACACACAAAACTTACTCCTCTCAAGATGATAAAATTAATTTACGGAGATTTCTCATTCACCAAAAAAAGTGAATATCTTAGAGTTTGAAAGAGATCTCAGCTTCCATTCCCTATCCTAAAGTGCTCAAAAATCAAGAGGTATTTTTAGGGGTTTTTCTGTGTCTATGGGATGGTAGGAATATGATATCCAAAAGATAAGAAAAATGGGGTAAAACGCCAACATAGAAAAACCAATGCACATTTATTTTAAAATGAAGTATGGAAGGAAATGAAAACACATATTTACAAGGAAATGATTGTGTGAATGAAGACACAAGAGAGGAAACAAATTTGAAGGGAATGAGAAGATGAAATATTTACAAACCACAAAACTTCTCTCAACGACATAAGAATATAATTCAAGTGTTCGTTTTTTTTGTTTTTTTTCCTCTTTTTTCAAAAGTTCGACTTGGAAAAGATCTCAAAATAATATCCCAACCCATGATTGATCTTCTAATGACACTAATTGTAATAGTTATAACATGATCAAAGGTTTAGGAAGAGTGATTTTTTACATACCCAAGACACAACCCAATTTTTTTTCGTTGATTTTTTTGATTTTTTTAATATTTTTTTGAACACTTGTCATCAAAATTTGAACAATATGTAATAATCATATATAAATTCCCAAAAAACAATGAATGAAAACCTCTCCCCCACACTGATATGGATGAATTCCCTCAAGAATATGATAACGTGGTGAAATCAACAAAGGGTACCCAAAATGAAATCCATCCCCCCCACACTTAAATTTGAAAAAAAAAATGAAATGATAAATCCATGTTGATAATGGGTAGGATAAGGTCTTAGGCTTTTAATGTGGATATCAAAGAAAAGGTTTTCATAGGCTCGAAGGGGATTTCAAAAGGAGGATTAATATAAGGGAAATGGGAGGCTATTTGGCTATTATGATTCTCATGTGGTTCAGAAAATGCCTCTATCATATTAATGAAAAATAAATTACGAAATTCAGCTCAAAGGTCCACAAACTCAATAATCATAAATGGGGTTGAAAAACACACATTTTGAAAAGATGGACATAGGTGGACTTGGCATGAAAGAAAATATTGTTCCTCACGGGTGGGGAAAATATTTTTCCAAATAAAAAAATTGAGCATTAAAAATTTGTTGGGTTTGAAAAAATATTCTTTATCCAAATATAGGAAGAAACCACAAAACTTTTGAGATGATATGATGTCTTTTGACTCCCCAAAATGGTTGGACAAAATTTAAAAATTGGAAGGTGAGTAAGTATGACTCTTGATTTTTCATATTTTTATATGATTTATTTGTATCTTTCTTAGTTTTTTTTAGTTTTTTAATGAAGAAACACCCAGAAAAAATATAATGAAAAAAATAAAGGGTTTGACAAAGAAAGTGGTAAAAAAATGAAATAGAGAGGAATTAGAAGAAAGAGTGAGAGAGAGGAAGAAATAAAGAGAGTTAAAGGGAAAGTGGTGCCCCTGGTTTGGATTTGGCGGGTCACCATCTCCATCTTATGGTGGGTCAACTGTAGAAGTTGGGGATCCGATGGAAGTTGAGGTGGTTACTAGGATGTGTGTCCTTTCATGGTGATGATTTAACTGATGTCTGTTAACCATGAATGTTATTTTTGAAGAGGTGTCCTGGACTTGCACTGCACCAAATGGGTAAACATGAGAAACAATAAAAGGACCTTCCCAATGAAAAGTAAGCTTACCTGGGTGAAGTCGAAATCTATAATTGAATAGCAACACCTTTTCATCTTCATGGAATACCTTTCTCAGGATTTGTTTTTCATGGAGTACGTTAGCCTTTTCTTTGTATATATTGGAATTCTCATAGCATTCAAGTCGAATCTCCTCTAGTTCATCCAATTGCAACAATATTTCTTCACCATATTTTTCACAATCAAAATTATTGGTTTTCATAGCCCAAAAAGACTTATGTTGGATTTCAACCGGTATATTACATGATTTACCAAAAACTAGCCTAAAAGGAGACATCCCAATGGGTGTTTTGTAGGCATATCGATAAGCACAAAGTGCTTCACCAAGTCTTTCAGGCCAGTATTTTCTGGTGGGTTTTAAAATTCTCTCAAGAACTCTTTTCACTTCTCTATGAGAAATTTCATCCATTCCATTTGTTTGGGGGTGATATGCAGTTGAAGTTTTATGTACAACCCCATTATTTTTCAAAAGAGATTCCATGGTTCTATTACAGAAATGGGTTCCTAAGTCACTTATCAAGGCACGTGGTGTGCCAAATCAGTGGAAGATGTGTGTCTTTAGGAACTCACTAACAGTATGTGAATCATCCTTTATAGTGGGTTTGGCCTTGACCGACCTAGAAACATAATCAACCACAATAAGGATGTATGAGAATTCATTTGAAGGGGAAATGGTCCCATGAAATCAATGCCCCAAACATTGAAGATATCACAGAAAACTAATAATTTTTGGGGCATTTCATTTCTCTTTGAAATTATGCCAAAATTTTGGCAAGTGGGACATGATTGAAAGAACTCATGTGAGTCCTTAAAGAGTGAAGGCCAGAAGAATCCAGAGTCTAGGACCTTTCAGTAGGACCTTTGTGGTCCAATGTGGCCACCTTCGAGAAGTAAGTGACATAATTCTAAGATGGAGGAATGTTCATCTTCATAAACACATCTTCTAATTACCATGTCTTCCCCAGTTTTCCAAAATTTATTTTCTTCCCAAAAATAGTATTTTGAATCAATTTTCAACTTCATTTTTTGTGATTTTGAATTTTTTTTAGGAAAAACACCAGAAACCAAATAATTTACAATTGGGGCATACCATGGTAACTTTGGAGTGAGATATGAAAGGTTCTTAGTGGGGAATTCATGATTAATGATTTTTGAATGATAATAATTAGAAATTCTACTCAGGTGATCAGCCACATGGTTTTCTTTTCTGGGTCTATCTTTTATTTAAAGGTCAAACTCTTGGAGCACTAGGATCCACCTTATTAGGCTTGTCTTGGAATAACTTTTCTTGAGTAAGAACTTTATAGTAGAATGGTCTGTGAAGATGACAATTTTGGCACCTAAGAGATAGATCATGAATTTATCTAAGGCAAAAACCACTGCTAAAAGTTCCCTTTCAGTGACAGTGTAGTGAGATTGAGTTTCATCCAATGTTTTTGAGGCATAATAGATTACATGAAAAATATTTTCTCTTCTTTGACCAAGAATATCCCCAAAGGATCTATCAGAAGAATCACACATCAACTCAAAGGGTAAGGACCAATATGAGTTTTGGATTATTGGGGTAGATGTTAGAGCATTTTTGAGTTCAACGAAGGCTTTCTTGCAAACCTCATTGAAATGGAATGTTACATCATTTTGGAGAAACCGAGTGAGTGGGAGGTAAATCATACTAAAGTTATGGATGAATCTCTGATAGAAACCAGCATGACCGAGAAATAAACAGATTTATCGAAAAGAAGTGGGTTGAGGAAGTGATTGGATCACTTCAATTTTGGCTGGATCAACTTCAATACCATCTTTTGAAACTATGTGCCCTAGAAAAATCCAATTTGCAACCATGAAGTGACATTTTTTAAAATTTAACACAAGGTTACACTTGAAACACTTTTGGAGGAATATAGAGAGTGAATTCAAACAAGATTCAAATGACTCACCATAAATGGTGAAGTCATCCATGAAGACTTTCATGCAGTGTTCAATGAATTATTAAAAGATACTCATCATACACCTCTATAATGTTGCAGGATCATTTCAAAGGCCAAAAGGCATTCTTCTATATGAATATGTTCCAAAGGGGCATGTGAAAGTAGTCTTTTCTTGGTCCTGTGGTGAGATTGGGATTTGGAAGTAGCCGGTGTATCTATCAGGAAAGCAATAGTGTGACTTTCTGGCTAATCGTTCCAGCATTTGATCAAGTAATGGAAGAGGTAAGTGATATTTTCTTGTTTCAACATTCAATTTCCTATTGTCGATTCACACATGCCATTTGTTCTTCACTCGAGTTGTGACTACCTCTCCATGTTCATTTGTGACAATAGTTTTCCCACCCTTCTTAGGTACAACTTGAATTGGACTAACCCATTCACTATCAGAAATTGGGTAGATAATACTATCTTGAATAATCTTGGTGATCAATTCCCTAACTACCTAAAGTATGAGTGGATTGAGTCTTTTTTGTGGTTGTCTAATTGGTTTGGATGACTTATCAAGAAGTATGTGATGCATGCAAAGGGCAGGGTTGATTACTAGTATGTCATCTAGGGTCCAACCTATGGCCTTTTTGTTTTCCTCTAACACCTGAACAAGTTTGGACTCTTTGGTTTTAGTAAGTGAAGAAGATATAATGAGAGGATATGAGTGATCACGTAAAAGGAATGCATATTTCAAGTGTTCAGAAAGAGGTCTTAGAACAGTCCCATCATTCATTTTTGGGTTAGACAACTCAGGAATGGAAGAAGGGACTTTAGTTGCTTCAGATTCATTTTCCTTAATACTATCCAAGGTGGAGCAGTAGATATCAGAGTTGATGTGGGATTCAAGATAGTTTTCAAGATCCTCTATATTGATAGAGTCAATGAATGAAAGGTCCACATAAACATCATCATTTATGAATTTGTTGATCATGGTGCAGATTTCACAAGATTCTTTGTCATTTGAACATGAAGAACATGGTGGATTGGGGTTCGATTGACTCTTAGAAGTTTCCTTTAAAGCATGGATTGAGAATGTAGAGTGATCCTCAGATGGGTATCACATGGATTCGAAAATGTTGGACTTGACCAGTTGGTCACCGAATTCCATGGATAAGATGCATGAATGGACATCAATCTTAGTTCTCACAGTCATGAGGAATGGTCTTCCTAGAATTAGGGGAGGTCAGGAAGAGGACTTCTCACCTTCCATGTCAAGGAAATAGAAATCAGAAAGTAAGAAAAGATCATTAACTCGGATAAGTACATCCTCAATTATTCCCTCAGGACTAGTTGTGCTTTGATTGACCAATTGAATGAAAACACCCATTGAATATAAGGGACCTAGACCAAGGATGGAGAATATGGATTTGGGCATGACATTAATTGAGCCTCCTAGGTCTATTAGTGCATCATCAAAGTTGGAACATCCAATTTTTAATGGAACCATAAAGATCCCTGGATCTTTTCACTTAATGGGTAAGGACTCTTGGGTTGAAACATTTTTGAAGGTCCAAAGTTTTCTCTTGTGGGTACACAAACCCTTTAGAAACTTGGCATACTTAGGAATTTGTTTTATGGCGTCTAAGAGGGGAATGTTGACTTCAACACATCTAAACATGTCGAGCATTTCTGTATCAGGTTCAAAGGACTTATTTGGATTAGAAACGGTTTGAGGGAAAGGAGTTGGGTTCCTATGTGGAATAGAAGGAGGTGAGGGAATGGATTCAAGTTCCTTTTCAAGTTTTTTTTTTTCATTTTATAGGTCTACAATTAAAGGTTGTTTATATGACTTATCTTTAGGTATAACAATTTTCTTTCCTAATCTAAGTGAAATTTCAGTTACATTACCCTTGGGGTTGGGTAAAGGTTGAGCTGGGAGTTGAGAAGAATTGGATAGTTTCTACTGACTGAGGTGGGATGCAAGTTGACCAATTTGGGTTTCAATGTTCTTGAGGCTGGAATGGGTGAAGGAGGCAAGATCTTCCACTGCACTTTCCCATGGTTTCATGGAAGAAGAGGCTTGTCTTGGATTGTGATTAGCCAGATTTTGGTTCTTGGTAAAGCGATTGTATTGGTTTTGGAATTGGGAAGGCTCACTAAGATAATGGAATCCGGGAGGAGGATTGTTCCTTTGAGGTTGAGGAATAAAAGGATAAGGTTGTTGGAAATTACCAACACCTTGACCATATTGAAACTGGTTTGGGTTTTGAGGAGGGAATTGAGGGGGATAAGATATGGGATTACCAAACCTTAGGCCTTGGTTACAGGAAGAAGAGAAGGGCTCAGAGTGAGGTTGGTTGATGTTTCTAACAAACTGACCTGATAGTTGATGGTTGGTGTTTCGCTGATCATATTCTACATTGAGCTTCATTGGTCTAGATGAATCAGATTGATCCTCTTGAAGTTTTAGACATGTTTCAGTTTTATGAGATGAAGAGTTGCATATTCCACAGTTTATAACAGGTCTAGGAAACGTTGATTGTAGAGTAGACAAGGTTGGGGATTTCATAGCCACATCTAGTTGTCACACAAGACTTGTAAGTTCACTCATCCACTTGGTCATATTGTTCGGATATATTGATTGATTATCTTGGGCTTGTTTTACTTGAGAATGTGCTTGAGTATGGAATTTTTTTTGTTTGCAGCCATGTTACTTATGAGATCTGTTGCAACTGCGGGAGTTTTATCAACAATAGCACCGCTACTAGCGGCATCAATGAGAGTTCTCTCCATAGAAAATAACCCCTCATAGAAGTATTGGATCAAGAGTTGGTAAAGAATTTGGTTATGTGGGAAGTTTGAAATAATATTTTTGAAACTCTCCCAGTACTCATGGAGTGATTACCTTGGGAAATGATGGATACCACTTTTTTGGATAGAAGCATTATGAGAAGAAAGAAATAATTTCTCTAAGAAATGTTGCTTCATGTCATTCCATGTGGTTATGGAACCAGGAGGAAGGTAGTAGATACATGACTTAGCAGTGTCAACTAGGGAGAAATGGAATGCTCAGAGTTTTATTTGTTCCTTAGAAACCCCTTGAGGCTTCATGGTAGAGCACACCACTTGGAACTCATTAAGGTGGAGATGTAGATCCTCACCGGATGGCATGTGAAAATGAAGAAGAAGATGAATAAAACCTGATTTGAGTTCAAAGTCATCCTCTATTTTTAGATATTGAATACCAAGAGGTTGGTAATTCATATCAGGGGCAGAAAGTTCATTAAGTTTTTGTTCCCTAGGATTGGCCATATCTAATTCAATTGGTTGGACAAGGACTGGTTCTTGAATTATTTGATTATTCATTAAGTTCCTCCTAAGTTGGCGAGGAGTTTGCTCAATTTCAGGGTCAAACAAATCTGAGGGATTGTTTGGGAGGCTATGGGTCATTTAGATAGATTTGTAAGAAAGATGAAGCCAATTTTTTTTCTTAGTGTTTTCAGTTTATGATTTTTATGAAGAAGGTGGGGTTTTTTGTGTGTTTTTTTTAATTTTTTTTAATTTTATTTTATTTTTCTATTTTTTTACAATAACTAGGAACTAACGATTACTTAAAGTACCATCCCCGAAAATGGAACCATTTGAATTTTGCAACCGATTGTTTCCTATCGACCGGTCAAAGTTCTGATGCTCTGCTAATGTCTATAGGAGCTCTCGGGTCAAATCCTCGGCGATGATACTTTTTAATAGTTGTTTGTTTTTATTTGATTGTATTCTGATTGGAGGGTTTGTTTGCAGAGCTTTTGAAATAATTTATGGATGGTTTTTGATTTAAAAAATTGATAAATATTTGGGTGAGTTCATCATTAGGTAGTCAATCTTGTGATATCCTTGAGCTTTGATTTATATTTCATTAAATTAACACCCATGTCAAAAGTTAATGTTGATTAGAATTACTAAGTGTTAAAGCTTTAATCCAAGCCTTAAATTAACTTAAGGTTCTAATATCAATAAAATATTGTTGATGGTGGTGTATTTATGGTTCCAATAATCCATGGAAACCACATGTTAAACAAAACAAGTCATTAATACATGACATGTTAAGTCCAACATACACAATGTTAATTCAAAGAATATTCATCGAGCAAAAGCTCTCAATCACTTAACATACCAAAATTATAACTCACCCTAATGAGAGATTTACTCATCCATTTGGGTGTTTAATAATCTAGTTATAATGATTATGATGATAAATTTAGAAGAGAAGAAAAGGAAGGGGATAAGAAAAGAGTGGTGCATTGAATAGACACACATGAACAATAATGATATTTAAAAACGGATTTTCGATTGAAAGAAGGGAAGGGGATTCAACAAGATTTAAACTATTTGAAGAACATTAATATTAAACTACATAAGGTGGATGATAATAACAGATATTAAATAAAAAACTTGCATTAAAACTGAATTAAAAAATAAATAGACTTAAAGAATAAAATAATGAAGAACACAAAAGTAAATGAAAACAAAGAGGGGAGGAAAGGTCTCTCAAGTGAAAACCTGAGTATGGAATGTCCTACCAATCCTTTGGAAAGGCTTTGGCCATGACAACTGATTCTCCTCTCTTCTGAAATTCCAACCCTTTTGAAGGAGAGGAGGGGGATGTACTTAGAGCCCAAGGAAGTGGACTGTTGGAATTCCCAATCTGTACCTCCACTTGGATTGATGATTTGGACATCCAGAATGATAAATATCGAGACATATCCTTCTTCAAAGTTGTAGATAATAATTCTTTATGACCTCTCTCAAAATTTGGAGACATTTGGAACTATGGATCCAAATTTATGAAAGTTTGATTAAACAAAGTTAAACTGTCCATTTCAATCCATGATTTTTCTATGGCGAAAATATGAATTAGTTTTTGAATAGGAATATGCCTTTAAATCCGAATGATTTCTTAAAAAAGGTTGGTCACCTACATCTCCTCTTAATACTGCAAAATCTCATATTGATTTTATGATTAAATCATGAGATATGTCATGAATCGTTTCGAGATTTTAATTCCCGTACTAAATGGTGGGCTAGAATTAAAAGATTCATTTGGGACCCTTGTTCTTGTAGTTGGGCCCTGAAATTTTTATCCATGATGTTTTTGGATAATAAAGAATAAATTATGGAGTTTCATAAAATATAGGCTTCGGGAGTGAGACCAGTAACTCAATCATCATGGCTGGTCCAGTTTCTTCACAAATTCTTTGGGTGATCTTGTGTGGCCGATATGGGCCTTCAAATGGAAAAATTGGCCCATTATCCATTATAATGAAATGTTATATATTGAGTTAGGAATCCTACAAAACAAGAACAACATAATTAGGATCATTAGGGTGATATTTATAAATAAAATAGTAAACTGAATCAATTGGACTACTTCTAAAAATGCTCAAAAATTATACTTAATATTAAAATATTAATTTTTTACACACATTATGCACATTTCAGATAAAATAAGTAAAGGGAGTATATAATAATTCATGAAAATATTGATAACACCAATAACACATGATTTGGCAACATGATCAATCATGTATGCGATGTTATGTACTAGAATTTATGTTTACTGTGCATTGATCATGGTAGGAAGATATCAAGATGATCCAGGAGAACAACATTGGTTGCATTTTATGGCTATCCTTAAGTATATGAGAAGTAATAAGGATATGTTCCTAGTGTATATAGGAGATAATGAATTTTTCATTATGGGTTATATTGATGCTAGTTCTCAGACATATTAGAATGTTCATAAGTCAAAATCATGATATGTTTTCTATCTCAATAAAAGAGATATGATATGGAAGAGTTCAAAGTAGCCAGTTGTCACCGATTCTACTATGATGACCAAGTATATAGTGGCTTCTGATTCATCCAAGGAATCCATTTAGATGTATAATTTTATCCATGATCCTGATGTGGTATCTAGAAGTAAATACCCTATCACATTATATTGTGATAATACCGTAGTGGTTGATCTTAAAAAATATCCAAGGTCACACCAACAAACAAAGAATATACTTCAGAAGTATCGTCTCTTAAGGGATTTTTATAAAAGGGGTGAAGTTACAGTAAGTAGAAATCTCATAGAAGAGAATGTGGTGGACCCCTTGAAAAAATTCCTATCTCACCAGAAGCACAAGTATCATGTGAGAGCTAGTGGACTGAAGGTTGTTAGTAGTTGGATATAGTGAAAGTGGGAGTCTATTTGAGTTGTTGCCCTAGAAGAAAATTATATGTACTTTATGATAACTTGTATTCATATTTTTGAATATTAATAAACTCCTTATCATATCATGATTATTCTTCTGTGTAACATAGTATTCAATAATGTTCTAAGATGAACTATTGTACTAAAAGGTCTTAGTGGTTCCCCACTATGATGAGACCTCGTAAGTGATACAACTTAAATATATGTTCTGTATCCAGATGATATCATTTGAGGGACACAAATGATACATGATATCATGGGTGGAGACTTATAGGACTTTGATTCCACTTATCATGGTGTACGCCCTTGGTAATATCCAGTGTAATACATTATGAGAACAAGACGTGCAAGTAGGAAATCCACATTTATTTGATCAAACTCACATCACTCCATAGCGAACCGTTGTGTGGGACCTGACATCATCAAGGGAAAATCTATTGGCTAAGGGGGATAAATGACCCCAGTGGAAGACCCACACCCACAATAGCACAAAAAAATGAGTGTACAACACTATATTAATAAGGAATATAATTCACTGAATTAGTATATAGGAAACTCGTACCTTTTCTCATGACACACAATTGGTAATAGTGACATACAATCGATGGGAAAGAGACACCAAACCTCAAAATGTTCTGATCATTAGGCTTGAACATGATCATTTGTCATATAGATGCTAAATTCAAAATATTTCTGTATTTCCTCACAAATGATCTCAAACAGCTGAAAAAATCACACTACAATGATCTACTTGAAAAAAACTCAGGATAAACTATTACTTATCTAAATGGAATGAAATGGAATCAGATATTTCAGGTGAATTATGATTTAAGTTTAGAATTTAATCATGTTTTTTAGATATGAATTGATTGGTATGAGTTTTTGGAGATTCTGGTGGGTTTTAAAAAATTGTGAGGATTTGTTTTGAAGGTGCATGGTTTCAGAATAGTTTTTCCAAACCATGAAAATTCTCTACGAAATAATGATCTATGTGAAAGAAAATCAAGGGGTGGTGCATGATTAAGGAACACGGTTTACCATACCATGTCCCTCACCTGAAAAACCATGTGCATTGGGGGAGTAACACCTAGGATGGCACACAGTTAAGGAACAAAATTTGACAAACCATGCAACCCTCCAGACAAATCACGTGACACACTATAGTCGACAATAATGTGGTTGGCGCATGATTTGAAAAACTATGAACCCAAACCATATATGTTCCTATGCGAGGAAAAATTCCTCTTAGGGTTGGCGCATGATTTTCCAAATCATGTTCTCAAACCATTTGTGTGTGAATTTAATGACCTAATATCCCCTTTAATGGTTATTTATGGTCTAGTTTGACCCATTATTCTTTCTTTACGAATCCCTCTAAAACCTTGAGGCTCCTATATCATTACTTGAAGAATTCCTCTCCTCTAAATCATGATTTTGTTGGATCTAATAGAGTTATTAATACTGAATTGAGGTATGTGGTCTAAAAACCTTTGTTTTTCAGGTTCCTTATAGATCTACCTATTTTACCTTGAAAAAAATCATAGATATAGTATGCCATTGACCGATCTATGGATTATGATACTATATAATGACGAATTCATCAACTATTAATAGAACAAAGGTGTTTTTTGATGTGATGACAATAACATTTTGATCGGAGCTAGATCCCTTTTGAATGGTGGATATTTCTAGGTAATTTTCCATATATCAATCATCTTAAAACTCTCTTATTATTGAATATCATCATGGATATATTTTATAACGATGGTTTGATTATGGATCAATGTTCTTTGAATATATTCAAGGAAAGTTTCTAGAATTAATGATTAATTAATGATCCTTTCTTCAATTGATGATTGATCTATTAAATTGATGTCATCTTCTTTGACATATCTCAGAACTAGTTCCGTTGATGAGATTTGTGTGGTATGTGATTATATAACTACTTTATTGGTATGTAATCTGATTGTGTATATTTTCTAAACATCTTATTTGATAAACCAGAACTCAAGATAGACATCCTTGACATGTGATATTGTTTTCTATGGGTGAACCACATGATTCAAGATTCAAAATTTTGATGAATATTGGAGTACATCATCAATGAGATTGAGGTAGGAAGTTTTTTACCATTTGAGTCACTTTTATACACATATTTCCTTGGTATGATTATTTTGATGGAATTTCTTGTTTTCTCATGCTTGATATAGATCACATGTGGATGTGTGTGTATCCCATGAAACCCATTTACAATGCTTTATGCCATGAGTATGATTAGGTGGCTTGTTACCATGTTAGATTTTTATCACATGTTTGTGTATGTTGCTACTGAATTCTCGTGTTGGCGTTCTTTGTGAAAACCTATTGTACGTATTACCACACCTTTTGGAGGTATTATTTTAGTACTCAAAATAGTTGGACCATCCTGTTGTGATTATCCCTTAGAGGGGGAGTACACATGGCATGTGACAATGACAATATTGGACATTTATACAGGGTAGGGGAATGATGGAATTATGGCATGACCTGAGACAAAATACTAGGTTATGATGGCCTTATGGCCTGTCTCGAGGGATTTTCAGGATATGAAGGTCTTGAGGATTCATCTGAGACATAATTTTGGGTTATGATGGCCTTATGGATTATCCTGAGGGAGTGTTAAGATATGAAGAACTTTATTCCTAACCCATAGTAGTGAAATTTTTAGTTTATTCTAAAATCTATTATGACTATCCTTCTAGCATGGAGCAAAAACAGGTGTGATTGGGACTTATGGTGTCTTGGTTAGCACATGATTACTCGATATATGATTGTTTATGCTTGTTTATGCATATTTTAGATCATAGAATATGCCTATTATAAATATTCATAGGTTTAGACCAAGAAATTTTATTACCCAATACCTATGATAAATTTATTTCCCTTTCATCCTATTAAAAAACAACTATAAAAAATAGAAAATATTTATTAGATAAAAATATGATAGTTTGAAAGAATAACAAATAGATTTTTAGGAAGATAATTCTAAAATACTAATCAAATAAATAAATTATTCAGATCCTATTAGGAAAAATTGTCAAAATGTCAAATAAAAAACTGAAATGATGTAGTCAGAAAACCACAGTGATTGAGAGAGCACATTTATGATTAGATTTATGACATCACATGAAGTGTTAAAAACTGGGTGGTTGACCTCAAGCTGTTCTTCGGCCTTTGAAACACCTCATGATTTGATATTATAGTAATGGTAATGAAGATTAGGAGGTGAGAAGGAATATGGAAGCTAAATATATTTGTGTGACTATATTAAAGAAGGTGTATATGGATTGGGTGTAGCATGTGGAGTAACGAGAGGTAGAGCTGGCATGAGAAAATAAGAACACAATGATCTTAGGTAGCATAATAAATCCAAAACATAGCCTGATATATCCTTGATAAAATCAATATGTATGATAAAATAAGAGCACAACATATGTATATTTTTGTAATAGTATCTTCTATCTCAATGGATCAAGTTTGATTATAAGCACCGAACTAGGAAATGAGGTTTCCCGCTTTTGCAAGTAATCTACTATCCAGAGGATCCATTATCATATCTTGATAATTTTTATATGAATGGAGGGATAATAGTTCCTTAATAATTAAGTTATTAATGATGATATATGAAGAATATATATTCTATAATATTTACATGAAATTGATTATCTTCAGTCTCAACCAAAGAGGGAACTCATTCCCCCTTTATAGGCAGTTCTTGAAGCTCTTTTCCAAATGAAGAGAATCAATTGTATCAACATATGTTAATAATCATTGGTGAAAAATTAATTAAAAATTAAAATAAATAATAAAATCTATGACTAAACCAACCCTTTGGTTCATAACTGATGAAAAACATGTGATAGTGAAGTGGAAGTGCTACACACTATGCATATTACATTAGATGCAATGTAGTCTCGAGTTGTACCACATGCACACCACACTACACTGACACCAACATAATATTAAGTTCCTTTATTAGGATATATTTTATCCAATATATCCTTAAGTCATATGTATCATAAACTTATGTTTTTAGTGCATAACTAAAAATATCCCACTAACACTAAAATCCATAAGGACTTCATGCATCACTTAAAAATTATTTGTGATTCCATCCTAACTCTTTTGGAAATAGTTTTATCAATCAATCTTAATTTTGGAACAAATACTTTATAAAAATACTAATCATTTTTCAAGTAATAACCATGTGACCCTATAGGACATAGTAGCATTAAAAATATATAAAATCCATATTTCACTAATGAAAGTAAAGATTAGCCTCTAACAAAGCATTTGTGCTACTCAAGCTACTAAGGGTTATAATGTATCTCCATTAAACATAATAATATATCTATATGAACATATCCACCACAATATATATCATATACATCATATTTATACCTAAATAATCCCTTTTTCTATGACACTGATTGACTACTAGAGATGTAACATGTCAATCTAGAATAGGCCAACTCATATTTTCTAAATTCATTGAAATATATTATCTAGGTTGATGAATACATCATGTTTTTTTTCATATAAAATATGGGAACAACACATATTCCTCGTTTAAGTAGATAAACACATCATATGTGACTTAAATATGTATATCCATGCATTTCCTCAGTCTAATTTAATCATGGTCCAAATTTATTTACTCACCATACAAGTAGAAAAATCCTATCTTGGTTGTGTTCTAATCAACAAAATGATCAGTAACATTCTCGACCACCCCTGATTAGATAAGTCGCAATGAATTAGATAGGAAATATATCAGAGCATAAGTTTCTCATGCTATGTATCTAATCAACCTCAGCTAAAAAGGATTGATAATAAACATACCCCTAAGTTTATTGATATCTATATGAAATATCATGAGATATATTATAGATGGTCAATCCAAGAATAAGTCTCTACTTTTCACCTCATGATCCCATTATTTTTACCCCATATAGAACTCTTTTTAATGAGTATAATATTATATTATTTCTAATATTAACATATCATCACAGCCCATAATACTCTATAATGATCATTGATTAAGTAAAACTCAAAGTAAAACTTTGAGGGGATGTTATCATTCCACCATTCATGTATAGTAAATTTAAGCACACATGAAAAATGAGAAATGAATATTGTCTTTATTATAAAAACATGATACATTATTCTACCATTAAATCAATATCTTAAGTATCATATACCAAGATACTCTACATGACCCTCATACTTCTACTATGATAACAATTTCATCAATAGATCCATTACATTTTAATTCATAACCACCCAACAGATCCCAAAGTCAACCCTCACAACAATAACTTGTATAAAATGGTATTTTTTAGGATATGTTTGGTCCTATAGTCCTATTGGGGTTCCTTTTTCTAAGTAATAACACTATTATTATCACAATAAAGCTTAATTTCTCCCTCAATTCCAGGAACGAATTCAAGATTAGTGATTAAATTTTTGATCCAAACGACTTCCTTAAAAATATCTAATGTAGTGATGTACTCTAATTATATTCTAGAGTCTTCTATGGTGGATGATTTGGAATTATTCTAATTGATATCTTCAAAATTTAGTCAGAACCTGAAACCATGTTGAAATTTCATAACAACTCTTTCATTTTTAAAACTATCATTTGTGTAACCCTTTACATAGAACTCATTAAAGTACCCATCATATGTGATGATTAAGTACTTTATTTGTTATCAATGGATTAAGGAAAATTTAAAAATTAATTTGAAGTAAAATGAAGTTTTATATGGGTGTTTCCAAACTGAAATCTTCATAAGAACATATTTTGGGAGGAGAAAACCATTAAATGTAGTAAAACCTATGGATAAAGGAAAGTGGATTGAATAAGGAAAATTATATTTTTTTAGAGAATAATAGAAATTAGTGAAATCATGTGCAGTTAATTTTTGAAGATAAGGTTGCAATAGGTGTAGAATAAAGAATAAATTTTCTATGATCATAAATCCATATAAGAATGGTTTCATAAAATTGATAAAAGGGTTCATACAGTTTTTCATGAGGATTCTATCATGAGTATTGAGTTGAGTATATCATGAAAAGTATTCCATTTTAATTTACCAAAATAAGTGGTGTTATTCAAGTGATTCATGATCAAAGTTATTAAAATTTAAAAGTGAAACAAAAACTGAAAATTACCAAAATATATTAGTGTATAAGTATTTAAGGTTGGTAAAATTAGTTTTTATAAAGGAAAATATTTTATTAAGAGGATTTGGAAAAGTAGATACATTAGAAGAAATGTCACAGTGATCCAAGTATTTAGATTAAATGAAATTGATATAGTGTTGAGTTCACCAAAAGCTCTCACTTTCATATGAACTTTAACATCTTTAGAATGGAATCACATCAAATGATAAAAATTCCATGCATGAAGGTATGTCCTGAAGTAATTCTAGAGTGAAGAACAAATACAATGGTTTAATGCATGATTGTTAGTACTTTATAAACATTATTTATGACCAGAAGATAAATCATGAAAACATATAAAATATTAGGTTACATATGGTATGTGAATGAGAAACAACGACTGATTATTTCCCATGATTATCAATTATATTTTATTATTTTGAGTATGTCTAGAATAAATGAGTTAAGATCTACAAAAGGATTTATGTAATGAAATACAACATACAAGATTATTTAAAGTAATGTGATAATTTGTTTCATGATCTTTAACTTACTTGAATACAATTAATTAAAAAAGTACCATAAAATATTTGAGTAGGGATCTTGAGTATTATTAAAATCAAATGAGTTTTAAGCAGCTGAGAATGGTGAGTTTGAGTGATGTGGAGGAAGAATCATTTTCTGGAAGAACATGAATAATATAAAATACATGAAATAAATTATTGAATTACATATAAGAAGCACTATAAAAAATTATGGTGATACTTTTTGTTATTCCTTAAATGTCAAAAAACATCATAATAATATATTTTATCATGATTCAAGTGGTTTAGAAGAAGGATGTGGGATATTATGGAACAATCATAAGGAAGATATTACTATATAAATTTCTAGTTGAGGTAAGACATGTATGATTGAATATATAGAATAAATTTTATGATATATTTGTTGAATACATTGGGTGTTAGTACATTGGAAAATATTGAGGAATTTCTTATTCATGGAAATTGAAAATAATTATGCTGATGTTGAGATTTATGATCATGTTCCAATATTCATGAATACTAAGTTCATGATTGAATCCAAATTTTGAGGAAAATTTGAAAAGTTAGTTGATGTTAGATTTTTTGAAGATTTGAGTTGAATATGAGATTTTAAATGATTTATTAAAGGCATTGAAAATTGAGCCTTGGATTACATTTATTTAAAATTACTAAACTTATCGGGAAGGTTGGGCCTATAAAAAGGGTTGAGTAAATTCAAAGTACATTACTGAATGAGAGGGATTTTTTGAGAGAGTAAGTTTTCAACCAAAGATTTTAAAAAATATTTAGTAAATTTAATGTTTTTGAGAAGACCAGAACATCTAGTGCTAAGGAATAAAGTGAGATCTACTAAATTAAGTTTAAAAAAAGTAGAATAAGGCTAGTTTTCAAGCACTAAAGTGGAAGAAATTATAGTTTAATTCATATTCAAGATTTTGGATTCATTATAAGATAAATATAGTCAATATAATCTACAATTAAAAGACTTAGTTTGTAGGATATGCAATTTGGGTTAAGGATAATAACTCCCCACACCACTTTTAATTGATAATAAAATTATTAGGGGAATATCCATGAATTGATGAGAGTTGATATTATAAGGATCATGTTTTCACATTGAGGTTGATCCTCATATAAATATATGTGTTATATTTAATTTAAATTATTTCAATAGAATAAGGGAAAAGTGGTGAGGGAAAGCAATCAGTATTTATATGTCCTAACCGATGATAGAGGTTTGATCAACTTAAAGGAATAAATAATATAATTTGAAATTAATTGGTAAAAGTTGGTAACTCATGATTCACCCCACTCTCAGGTAGACTACATGATCCTATGGGGATCTCAATAAATTTTAGATCATAGTTTCCCTCTGTTTGGATATACAAGTCCATTTCAAATTGTGTTCAACTTTTTTACAGGAAGTTCATATTTATAGAAGTTGAAGAAACAATTCCCTCAAAAAATAAGGAATTTATGCTTGAGTTAAATATAATAGAAGATTCTACGATTAGTGAAATCATCAAAGTGTCAATCTAAACTCTACAGAATCAAAAGAAGAATGTGGCTCATAAGTAACAGAAGTTAAATTATAAAAATAAATAGAATTATTATTCAATATTTATGGATGGTAAACAATGCAAAATTTTTACTAAAAAATCCTTCATAATTAATCCTCCATAAAACATATTTACAATATTTAGTGGGTGATAATACATTAAAATTATTGAGTTTTTTTACTCTAAAGCTAAAAATCATCTGAAGGATGTTCCCATCAAGGTCTTCATAAATATATTTTAATTTATCAAGGTACATTAATAAGAAAAATTACTACATTAAAAGGATGTCAATGCATTGGAGGAATCATTGGTTAACGGAATAAGTAAGGGTAAAACTCTCACTAAAATCAATGAAGGAATGGAAGAAAAGCTATTAAATTTTAAATAAAAGTTCAAACTAGAGGAATAAGAATGGAAAATGAGTTTTTTATGAGAATACGGTTTTAAAGGATGTTGTTAAGTAAGAATTAAATGAAATGAATAATTCTTTTAAAGAAATGGTAGATTTCAACAATTCTAAATTAAAGATTAAATCCATAAAAACAAAACAACTTGAAAGATCTATACAAAAATAAAGTGACATGAAGGACAAGTTAGAAGATTGAATGTAGAGTGTGATGAGAAGTTAAAATTTATTAAATATATGAAAAATAATTTAACATTAAAGTGTATTGAGTTAGAAATTAAATAAAGAAACTTATAAGACCTTCAAGTTCATTCTTGACATAAAGTTGTTAAAACATACAATGTTAATGTTTATAAGGAAATTTTTCTTCACAGGAGACTCATTAAAGTGGTAGGATAATATTGAATCAATAAAAATTCACATCTTTTATTAGTCTAAATAAAAAGGTAACCCATGTTCTAATGTATTTGTGTGCACTAATTTTGATACTTTGAATAGTGAAGGTTGTAGTTGTAGATGAAGATATGTAAAGAAATAAATAGAGATACCCACCAATTTAGAAATGATGGAATAAATAAGTAAATAATAAGTATCCCAAAAAGTATTCATATGGAAAAAAATTCCAGAATAAACCTCCACTTTTCGAAATTTCACCCAACATAAGATAGAAAAATTCATTGGCTACTACTACTGTTGTGAAAATTTTATACACCAATAAATAGATTGTTGCCATAATATTTAAATTAAATGAAAATGAGGAATTACTATATTAAGGGCGAGTTAAATAAAATTCAAGAAAAATTCATCTACGTATAACCAAGGTATATAGAAGAAGGAAAATCTGTTGACACCTAATATATTTGAATATCTTGAAAAATTTTGTTGATGTTGTGCAAGAAGTGTTAATAGTTATGGTGAGTGTTGGGTTATAACTACCAAGAACTACTTAAGTGAATCCAATGTAATAAGAACAAAAAGGGGAAATACAATAATTAGAGGATAGACTATCAGTTCACCTTGAGGTACAAAGAATTATAAGTTCTAAATATTGATGCACCTAAGAAGAAAGTGGAGGAAAGATTATCACTAAAGAGAAGATGCTTCTATTGTGGAAGGAAATTAAACTTCATAGATTGATGTAAAATCAGCACGAATGTTCATATTAATGGAAGTAATCTTGAGAAATAGAGAAAGTAAATCCTGAAAAATTATAAATGGATTTATCTGGTGAAAAATCATCCAAAGAAAAGGTTGGATTTCACTAAAAGTTACCATAAAAGTTAACTTTCTGAAATAAAATAAGATATGTAAGAGATGTGAGTTATCGTGAAACACTCCAAATATGTGCATAAAAACACTACATGGATAAAATAATCTAGCTAATGAATTAAATAGTACTCCAAAAATATAAGGGCTATGAAATTTGTGGAAAATTAGAATATTAAAACCAAAAATAAAGTTGATCAGATTCCAAAAAAATTATATAGTGGTTTGGAAGGAAAATTTATAAGAAACAAGGAAGATAAAAGAAGAAGAAAAGAAAAATTATCATTCCTTTCTAATAGAAGACAAGGAAATTCCACTCAAAGTCAAAGATGAAAGAAAATGAAAGAAGAAGTCCATCTCACATAAGAAAGTTAACAAATAGAGAATCAAGGGTGATTTCATGAAGAGAAATAGAGTTAGAATAAATGGATCTTTTGAGTTGAGAAAATATTCTAATATCTGATTCTCTAATTAAAGATAATGGATGGTCAACCTTATTCCCTAACACATTTATATGATTTTAAATTAAAAATGGAATTAAAGGTGATTAAATTTAGCGGGGCTGAATTAAATATTAAATTGGTGGTTCTAGACAACCAATAAGTTATAGTGAAAAGTTTAAATTTCATACAACCAAATATCAAAGTAACAAGATACTGAAAACCCAGTAAATGAAAAAATTGAAGTTCCTATAGGTACAAGATTAGGATGATTATGTTGAAGTTCCAAATATTGAAACTCTGAAAAAATTTAGTTTATATCATATTTTAGGTACATTAATGTTTTTATCATATTATTACATGAAAAATTATCATATATTTCTAAAGGGGAGATAATTTTATCATTTGGTTAAAAGGTTAAAAAATGGTTTGTAAAAATGGAATAAATATTCTATTTGGGTGTAATTTTTTTTTTATCTATTTTTGAGATGGATGTTGAAAATAAATTTGATTAAAATCTATTTAAATTTCCTATGGAATAAGTTTTGTGAAGTAGATATAACTGGGTAAGAATTTTTAGAAAAACCTTGGAGTTAATGTTAATCACTCTTATTTCTTAACAAAAAATTTCTCACATAGACTTATAGTTGGTTGATTTATGGATCATTTCTATAAGAAAAGTGTTGTAATCCTTATCTAAATGAATTCAAAGATAATTTTTAGTTTAATTAAAGATAAGGGTCCAAAAGGAAAAAAAAGTGAAGAATATTCTTCCCATGCCCCTTGATGTCAATAAGGGGGTCTTAAATTAAAATGATCAATATGGAGAGAAAGATGATGAAAAATTTCCATAAAAAAGAATAATTTTAATTTATTAGTAATAAAGTGGAGATAAAACTCATTAAATTTAATGAGAATTTGATATTGAAAGAAAACAAATTGGGGTATATTGAAGTAACCATTACATGATGATGAATAATTATTGTATTTGTTGTTAGTGGATTCCAAAAAAATTAATAAGATAAAGTAAAATAATGTTTCTTATGGTTGTTTCCAATGTAAAATCTTTAAAAGAATATATTCTAGAAGGAGAAAACCATTTGAAGTAGGAAAACTAATATGTAATGGAAATTTGAATGAGTACTTTGAATTATATATTATATAAAGGAAAATGGAGATTACTAGAATTGTGTGCAATGAATTTTTGAAGAAAAGGATACAATAAGTGTAATGAAAAGAAGTTCTTTTATATGATCAAAAATCCATATTAGTATGGTTTCATAAAACCAAGAAGAGGAACTATCAATCTTTCATGAGGATTCAATCATGAGTTTTGAGTTGAGTATATCATGTAGAGTATTCTATTTGAATTTATTAGAAGAAGTGGTGTTATTAAAGTGATTCATGATAAAAGTTACTGGAAGTAGAGGATAATATGCGAAACCATCAGAAGATAAAGAGATTAAGGTAGATACAATATATTAATTATTCAAAAGGTGATCATGCGAAAAAATAAAAATGATGAAGTATAAAAACACATGACGATGAGTGTCTGAAAAGACCATAATATGTCTAATGAAATGTTTTTATCTAGAATTATAAGTATCATAAGATTTAATAATAAGGTTCTCATGAAAAATCAGTGAATACCAAAAAACTACCTATATCACAACACTATGTGAAACATGGGAGATGAGAAAAGTGAAAGTAGTGATCAATGTACCAATAGAAGTTGAAAAACTAGATTCCATGTATGAAGTTTAGGAGTAAAATATTTGAAAAAGATGCTGATATATGATACAATGTAAAGATGATGTAAATAAACCAAGATTTAAAATATAGGATCTATCCCTCTATAAAAAACACACTCAGGAATACTTATAGAACTACATTTGAGTTTGAATATATTTAAGCTCATTAAAGGTATGAATATAGTCATTATCATCATAAGGTGAAGAGGAGAATGCGAAGAGAGTGGGTATGAAGAGAAATTATGTAGAATATGACACAATAGATGATGTCCAAAGTGAAAAATATCAAAAGATTTGTGTGTGTAATAGAGTGAAAAATAACCTATCGACTCTAAAGAAGGGTATTGTGCTTTAGTAAAATAGTGAAAAATAATGTGTTATTGGAACATGAAAACTCCTCAGAAGAACTCACACAAAGTATATGGTATATTCTCTTAAAATAAAAAATAGGGTTCATCTGTGGTTATTAGAACCATTTCAAAATAAATCATATTAAATATAATTTATAATATAGTAGTGGTTTAATATAACTGTTGCTATTTTTTAAAAAACATTTAGGGATGTTTTTATTTAAACCAGATATAAATATTTAAATTATATAGGATATCCATCCCCCTCCCCCAACCAGATCCCCTCACCCCTATGATCCCTTTCCCTCTCCCCAACCACAACGGTGACCCCCCCTATTACCATTGATCCCCCCTCTCCATAACCTCATGATAACGACCACCACCTCTTGGCCTCGATCCCCCTCTCCCTGACCCCTTGATTGTGACCATCCCCTCTTGACCCTGATCCTCCCACTCCCTAACCCCCCAATAGTGACCAAACCCTCTTGGCCCTGATCTACCCTCTCACCAAACCCCGATGGTGATCACCACTCTCATCCCCAACCCCCTTCTCTCCAAACCTGGACCCTAACAATGACCACCCCTCAACCCTGACCGCCCCTCTCCCTAACCCCTTATGATGAATTCCCCTATCATCATCAATCCCCCCTTTCCCCTCTCCCTGATAATTACCACCCCTCAGACTTGTTTCTCCTTATCCTTGATGGTGACTACCCCTCAAAGTCAATCCCCCCTCTCCCCAATGGTGACCACCCCTTGTCCATCCCTTAACTCAGATCCCCATGACCCTAACCCCCTACTCCGCATGACACCCCCGCAATGATCTCTTACGCTTCTTGATGTTCTTTGAGGTGATTTTCTTATTTTTTTAAATTTTTTTTAATAACTAATTTTAAATTTTTATAAATAATTATTTATTTATTGTGGAATGATATATGTTCCAAGGGTGTTGTCTGTGTGTGTTGTAATACTTGAAGCTTTTAAATTTTCATTAAGAGGTAGGTTAATCTTTAGGTTTTGTGTCACTTCCCCATTTAATAATCATTTAAATGTTTTTAAATTTTTTTTTATTTTGGTCCACCTTAAGGGACATTATGGGTTGCCTTAGGGAGAATAGTAGTTTTAGATGTTTTGTGGAGGGGTTTTCACTCAAAACCCCGATTATTTAGACTACGATTTAAGAACATAAGCCATAGGTAATTTACCACTCTCTTGTATTTTTTTAATGATATCATGATATTAATAAATTAAATAAAAATATATATTAATCATGAGTAAAATGAATAATTCTTACTACAAGATATGTTGCTTCAGATTACATGAATCTTTCAACATATGCTACTCTCTGCAAATTGAGTATTATTTTCAAATTAGTTCTGAAAATATTGTAAAACAATAAATGAATGCAATAATATGATTCATATGGAAACACATGAACTATATATCATAGTTCCAAGTTATTTCTTTGAGATATATAAAATCATGATTTTCATAAGTATTGAAGTAAGAACTAGGTATAGAGAGAATCATGTTTCTACAATATAAAATATAAATACATAATATGAAAAGAAGAAAAGTTAGACATCTTTTAATAGAATAATTATGTTCATGTATTATTGTGGATTGATTATAGTATGCTTGAAATCATATTAACCTCTCTCCTTGGCTCAGTTAACTTATTCCACGATATCTAACCTTATTATTATGAGGGTTAATATTTATTCATTTATGTTGTTTATTTTTTAAATGTTGTATTGAATCATTTTTATGTTTAATTTTTGTTATGTATAATCAATACCCTACCCTGGTCAATGAAGAAGTTGAGTGATATTTAATTTTTATTTTACTTGTCTGATTAAAGATTTATATCATTATATATGAATGTATAGGCATAAGAGTGACAATCCAATACCTATGGATAAAAGTTGGATTAATTTTACTCAAAAAACACCTTGGTATGCCAAGGGTTTAAAATAATTTTTAGATGATGCAATTGAATACCAATCAGTGGATGGTAGAATAAAATTTTTGTATCCTAATTGTAAATTCAAGTAATGGTTGAATATAAATGAAGTATATGATAATTTTATTTTGAAATAATTTCTAACTCAATATATATGTTTGATTTTCATGGTGAATAAAATGTTATATAAATTCAAAATAATAAAAATCATATCAATGAAACAAACAGTTAACCGCTAGAGGATAATTCTGTTTGGAATTTGATAAATGACACATTTAGATTTATAGGATACAATGTCCAAGATTTAAAAAGATCAATAGAATATTTAGTTGATCTTGATAAGGTTAATCTCTCTCAGAACTTCAATAACCAAAAAAGTGAGTTTTAGGAATTAGTTAAAGAGAAAAAACAAGAACTTTTTAAAGGGTGTGCTATGTATTAGAAGTTTTCTTTTTTTACTTAAGTTGTATCATATCAAGTGCCTATATAGAATTACTTAAAAAGTAATTTCCATGATTTTATAGTTTCTTCCTAATGTATTTATTGAATCTAATATCCTTGAATTATTATATGAAATGAATAAAATCATCAAAAAACTTGGAATTGATTATACAAAGATACATGCATTCCATAATGATTTCACGATTTACTAGGGAGAAGATTTTGATAAAGAATAATGCATAATATATCATACAAGGAAATGGAAGTTAAGGAACAACAATAAGAGTATAAATAGATGTGACCCCATGAAGAAAAATAAGTGGAAAACTCTTTCAAAGGTATTGCATTAATTTCCTTTGAAACCATACTTGTGAAGATTTTTCATGTCATCTAAGACTACATATGACATGAAGTGGTATTATTAGGATAGTAACAATGATGGATTGATGAGACATCCGAAATATTCAACATCATGGAAGATTTTTGATTCATTATATCTATATTTTTTTATTTCCTAGGAATGTATGTTTGGGATTAGATTCTGATGGTTTAAACCCTTTTGGAACTTTAAGTAATACTTATAGAATTGGTCCAATTGTTTTGATCCCCTATAATCTACCTTCTTATAAGTGTATGAAGAAGAAATATTTCATTATTTTAATGATTATTACTGGAAAAAATACCTATAAATGACATTGATGTATAACTTTAACCTTTAATCAAAGAATAGAGATAATTATGCGATGATGGTGTTGAAAAATATGATAATTAAATGAGAAACTATTCAAAATGAATGATTATTTAATGTATACAATTAGTGACTTTACCATACTAGGAAACTTATCTAATTGGAACACTCATACTAGTTTAACTTGTCTAATTTGTAATTTTTATTTTGAACCATAACGATTACCTCATTGTAGAATGTGGTGTTTTATGTGTCCTCGTCGATTTCTTGATACTTATTATAAATTAAGGTTTAATAGGAGACAATTCAATGGATATATTTTATTTATAAAACCACCATAGGTGTTATTTGGTTTAGAAATATTAGAAAAATTAATGAATGTCATTGTAGAATTTATAAAATGTAATCTGTTTAAAGAAGGGGGAAAAGGGTTTGAGGTATAATATCTGAAGCATCTAGAATACAATAGTGGAATTAAATGAGTATATTTCTCAAACTTGATTATTGAGAGTTTAATTTGATATATAATAATATTAATGTAATGCATATTGATAAAAACATATGTTATAATCTAATTTTTACATTGCTTAATGAGTAGGATAAATATAAGGATCACCTTAATACTCATAAGGATTTGCAATAAATTAATATAAAGCATGGTTTGTGGGAAAATGAGAATGGAAAGTATATTTTGACTATTTTTGAAATGAAAAATAATAAAAAAGTCATATTAATTAGAAACTTAAATAATATAAAAGTTACAAATAGATATTCAAATAAAATTTCAAGGTGTATTGACTCAAAACATCAAATGTTACATGGATTGAAAAGTAATGAATCAAATATTTTGGTGGAGTAGTTATTACCATTGGCAATGTATAATATCTTACCTAAAAAAGAAACTATGGCTGTAGTTAAGTTTTTTTACCTTTTCTAGAGATATTTTTATAAAAATATAAATCCAACTAAGATTGAAAAACTTTAAGAAAGAATTTTTTATACACTTTTTCATTTAGAGATATTATTTCCCCCTTTATTATTCACATTCATGAATCATTTGAATATTCATTTGGTTGAAGAATACAAACTTGGTAGATCAGTACACTATTGATGGATGTATCCAATTTAGAGCTATGTTGATATTATTTTTATTTTCATTGTTGAATTAAATTTTATAAAATCATTATGTAATTTTTTTAATATGTTTCTTCTTTTTTTCATTAGGTACTTAGGTAATTTAAAATAATATGTGGGGAATAAAGATCAACAATAAGGATATATTACTGAAGTTTACATAACCAAAGAGTGACTGGCCTTCTATTCTAGGTATTTGGATGGTATTTAGAATAGATTAAATTATGGTGGACATGTTTATGACATATCTAGTAATAAATTTTTCTGAAAACCAATCATCGGTATTTTCCAACTATTTGATGACCAATTGAAAGGTTTTAAATTTTACACCTATGGAGTTGGAGTTTCTATAAGCACATAGATATATGATACTCAATAGTATTATTATAGATCCATTTATTAAATAATTACGATTACAAATAAAGGTGACTAAGGGGTTGAGCTCGAAATTGGATGGAATTAACAAAATCCGTTAATAAGGCGATTGTCAAATTTTTTATCAGTTGTGTAGGTATATACTAATATTTATATTATTTACATATAGTTATTTTATCTATAATAAAATAAACACCAAATATCATATTGTATAGATAATAAATATTGATAATTGAAATTAAATATCAAATTATATGAAGTTTTTGGTTCAAGGACCTCCAATACAGGCAAAGAGATTCAATGTATACACTATTAATGGCTTCAGGTTTTGTACAATTTATGATGAATAAGATTTGAAAACTCAAAATAGTGGTGTATTTATATCTACAAAGATAGGATACTATAGAAAGATGATTTATATAATTTAATTAAACTATCATGGTCAATTTTTAGTTTTCTTATTCAAATTCTAGTGGGTAAACATTAGTAGGGGTATAATGAAATATTCATTACATTTTACTTTTTTCAACTTCCCTTTATTGATCCATATCGGTGAGCATGCATAGAATGATCCATTTATCTGGGATTTATAAGAAAATATGGTTTATTATATTGATTATGAAATACATGAAGGTTGAAGTGTTATTTTACACTTAAAGTAGAGAGACTTATATGATATTGGTGATGAAGATCAATTAGTACTTTATAACAATGAACCTCATCAACCACAAAAAATTGAATACTTTTTTCTTGAAAATATTGAAATAATATAACTTGAAAGAGAGGATGAAAATGTATCACTCATAACAATGTATTTTGATAATGATAAAGATAATGGAGATGAAGATAATTAAATGTATAAATTGGTAATGAAATTGTATTACAACTTCTCATTTATAAGTGTTTCATACATATATAAATTGTTTTATTTTTTTATTTTCTTGTTAAAATATTTTAATTTTATATTTTTATTCAATTAATATAACTTAACCATTTTAATTATAAGAATACTGAGGTTTTTTTCAGGATCATAGTTGATCAACATCTCATATCACACCACCACTACCATCAACATAAGTGGATTTGAGTGATTCCACTATAATTGAGACTTCTATCGAGCCATATATTTTCTTAAATGTTGTTGGTATCCCACCATCCAATCCACCTCCAGTGATGTAGAAGTTGGTAACCCCTCCATCTAGAGGATATTTTGGAGTTACCATTGCTGGTGTGTATGTCATTGCACAAACAATTATAGATTTTATTAATTTTTAATTTATTTTTCAAATAGATAGAGATAAAAATAGAAGGGATATAAATATGAACACAACAGATGTATGGGAGTAGAAGGACTTCAAGATTATAATTCCATTTGATGAGTTTGGGGTGACTACTAGAGATGCTGCCATAATCTATGGATATATTATTGGGTAAATTACTTGTGAGATGGTGATCTTTCCCATAAATTATAAATTTTTTAGGAATATTCTAAAATCTTGAAAAAATGTGGTCTTTGATAATAAAGTAAATCTAATATTAATTTAATATTAATTGAGTACCAATTTAAAATACATGTGATTTTTTTTAAATACTTATAATGAGTTATGTTTTTTCTAGATTTTTTTTCATTTTGATTCCCCTAACTCTATTTCATGCCCATGTACATAGAAAAATTTAGGCAATAAATAGAGATTTTAAATAGATATTATGTCTTGAATTTAATGAAAAATCTTTGAGCTCATTAAATATTTATGAACAAGTGTCTCAAGGATTTTTCTTGAGTAATGGAAGATGCTTATAGATATTAATAGTGATGTTGCTCTGGAAGTAATTACATATATTATAGTATCATAATAAAATAAACCTAAAATAATTATATTTTTTATTTATATTTATATTTTTAATAATTATGTAAAAAAAATACTACAAATTGTGTGAAATAATTTATTCCTCAAATCACTGGGTCTTAGAGTTTTTTTGAGAGAAAGTGAAATTTTGGATTGTATTTTCTCCATTATTATTTATATCATTTTATTATAAGTCAATGTTTTTTATAAATTGTTTATATTTTTTATAAAGGCTAATGAATTAGGTCACTCTATTATCTAAAAAGAGATATTGTTTAAAGTTCATAGAAAACTTGATGAAATTTTTGTAAATGAACCTACCAAAGGAGTTTGAGTATGTACTTTTCATTAATATTTCATGTTATTTCATTACTATAAAAACATAATAATGAAAAATATATTATAAAAAACAATCTGTAAAACCAGTTAAATGGTGCTAGCTACATGGATAAGATGATTCAAATTTAACATTGTTTGATCCATCTATCCAGCCCCAATTATTTGGGTTTTCAACTTTTTTTATGTTATCATTTATTTTTCATTATTGTGTTTTTTATAATAACCAAATAACAATAAATAGCATGGGAAAATTTATTAATTAGATAATATTATAAAGCTAAGATAATTTAAAAAATCATTCTTAATATTTTTTATTAACATGTTAAAATTCAATAAGTCTAGGATGAAACCCCTCTACAATCATCAACAATTTCATATAACGATGCATTTGCAATCATTTTAGGGATGGATAATCTATAATGTGTATGGGCGATGGGTTTTGAGCCTACTCTATCAATTGCCTTTGGTAGGGAGTCATTATCAGTTACTATTTCACCCAGTGGAGGTTTTATTAGTGATGTTGATCAGGAATCACAAAGAAAAATTGAAATAGAAAAAGAGAAAGTGAAAGAATAAGACAATTATAGGAAAATATACGATCAGTGGGGATCAAAACTGAAAAATGATTTAGTTTTTGTATTTCGGTGTATAACCAACTTGATCTATAAGGAAATTTATATCCTTATAGATCATCCTATCGAGGATTATAAATTCCATAGATTATTTAAACATTTTTAAAGAACACATAAAAATTCCCTAAATAAAATTAAAATGACACTTTTATATTGAAAACATTCACTTTGAGTTATAACGACCACATCATGTGATATATTGATGTGTGGTTGATTCTAACATATAAAAAATAAATTATATATTGTTATACTAATGTTTGAAAACAATATGATCTTTTTTTCCTCAGTTTTGGCTCCAAAACATTTTTAAAGGTACCAAAACCTATAAAAACATGTGTTGGTGGGGGGGGGGGGTCAAAACTAGGAAAATGAAATTAGATTTCCAAAAATAAAAGGATAACAACTCAATATTTATTTATGAAATATTGGAATTGAAAAAAATTTATTCTAATTTATAGTTTTCCCGAGATTCCTATAAATACATTTTTAGTGTTTTATGAAACTAAAACATGCCTGTAATAGTAAAAATCCTTGAAAAGACCATATATTTAAGTGAAATAATGGTAAAATTTCTATTGAGTTATTTTTAATGTGTATACACATAGAACACATAAAACCAATATGTGGTGTCATTACAATGACTTAGTAAATAGTTTTTAAAGGTATCAAAGCCTTTAAAAATTCACATCAGGGGGGGGAATAAAAAACTAGAAAAACAACATCATATTACCATGAAATTAGAGGAAAATTTCTTTACATTGATTTTTAAAGTGTAGGAACTAACAATACATAATTATATGTTACAGTTTTCCCAGGATTCTTGTAAACACATTTATAGTATTTTAAAACAGTAAAACATTTGTGTAATGGTCAAAACCTTAGAAAAAGACCTCATATTAATTTGAAATCATGGGAAAGCCACTATTGTCTAATTTTTTACATGTACACTATATGAAGTATGGTGTGGTAGGAATGACTTGATAAATAGTTTTTAAAGGTACCAAATCCTTTAAAAATGTGTGTCAGGTGGTTAAAACTAGGAAAATGATGTTGGAGGTCCATGAAATTAGATAAAAATGACTTTAGATTCATTTTTTGAAATGTAGAAATCTATGGCATGTTATTATGAGTTATGGTTATCCTAGGATGATTTTAAATGCATTCTTAGTGTTTTAAAACACCAGAACCTATGTGTAATAGTCAAAACCATAGAACACAACCTCATATTGACATTAAATCTTGGGAAACAATATTTGAGTTATTTTTTATTTGTATATATAGAAAAAAACATCAATATGATATGCAGTGTGGTTAAAATGACTTGGTAAATAGTTTTAAAGGCATAAAAGACATTAAAAACATTTATTGGATGTTTAAAATGAGGAAGACGATGTCATATGGTTCTTAAATCAGAGTAAAATGACATTATATTTATTTATGAATTATATGAACCAATGAAACGTAATTCTGAGTTATGATTTTCCCAGGATTACCATAAATGCATTTTTAGTGCTTCAAAACACTAAAACATGTGTGCAATGATCAAAACTATAGAAAACAACCTCATATTAATGTGAAATAATGGTAAAACCACATTTGAGTTATTTTTGACATGTACGTAGACACAAAATGTGAATATGATGTGCAGTGAGGTCAGAATGACACATTAAATAGTTTTTAAAAGAACCGAAGCCTTTAAAAACATGTGTTGGGGGGGTTCAAAGATAGGAAAAAAAATCATATGGATATGAAATCATATAAAAATGAACTTTTCTTGATTTTTTAAATGTTAGATTTGACAATAAATAATTCTGAGTTACAATTTTATCTGGATGCCTGTAAATGCATTTTTAGTCTTTTAAAACACTAAAACATGTGTGTAATAGTTAAAACCATATAAAATGACTCCATATTGATGTGAAATAATAGATAAACCACCATTTTATTATTTTTTATATAAATGTGCACATGATACATCAATCCAACATGCAGTGTGGTTAGAATGACTAAGTAAATAATTTTTAAAGTGACCAAAGACATTAAAAACATGTATCAAGGGGTGAAAACCCTGAAAAAAACGTCATATGGCCATTAAATTAGATGAAAATGACCTTATATTGATTTTTTAAATTTAGGAACTGAAAAAATATCATTTCAAGTTATGGTTTTCCTGGGATGCTCGTAAATGTGTTTTTAAGGTATTAAAACACTAAAACATGCGTATAATAGTAAAAACCATAGAAAATAGCCTCATATTGACATGAAATCATGGGAAAATTACATTTGTGTTATTTTGTACATATAATCATAGAAACCACACCAAGAAAACATGTGGTGTGGTTAGAATGAGTCAGTAAACAAGTTTTCAAGGTACCAAAGCCTTTAAAAATTTGTGATAGGGGGTCAAAACCTAGAAAATGGCATGAATGGTTATAAAATAATAGTAAAATAACCATAGATTTATTTTTGAAATGTAGACTCTAATGGTACATAATTCCAATTTACAGGTTTCCTAGTATGCACATAAATGCATTTTTAGTGTTTTAAAACACTAAAACATGTGTGTAATGGTCAAAACCATAGAAAACGACCTCATATTAATGTGAAATAATGAGAAAAGAACCATGTATTATTTTTGACACGTTTACACACACAAAAAATTAATACAACATGTTTCATGGTTGAAATTACATGGTAAATAGTTTTTAAAGGCACCAAAGTATTTAAAAATGTGTATCGAGGGGTCAAAACAAGGAAAACAACCTCATATTACTATGAAATAAAAGGATACGACCATAGATTGATTTGTGAAATGTTGGAACTCAAGACATGTCATTTCAATTTATGTCTTTCTTAAGATGACAGTAAACACATTTTTAGTGTTTTAAAACACTAAAATGTGCATGTAATATCAAAACCATAAAAAATTCCTCATATTCATATAAAATCATTGGTCACCCATTGTTGAATTATTTTTGGTGTGTACACATAGAAAACACATCTATCCGACATCATATGTACTTAGAATGACTCAATAAGAAGTTTTAAAGATACCAAAGTCTTTAAAAAATGTTTGTCAAGGGGTTAAAACTATGCAGATGATGTAAGATTACTATAAAATCCTAAAAGATGACAGTATATTGATTTTTGAAATATAATAACTAAACAAACATCATTTTGAGGAATGGTTTTCTCGATATGTCTAAAAATGTGTTTTAAGTGTTTTAAAACACTAAAACATGCATTTAATGGTCAAAAATGGTAAACGATCTCATATTGATGTGAAATTATGGTAAAAGCACTATTAAATTATTTTTGAAATATAAGACATGATGCCATATCAATTTATTTAAATTGTTTTGTTAAGTAAATTTCAAGAACAATACAAATCAATTTAAAAATTTATTAGATTATTATATACTTATACCATTTCAGTTTAAATTGTTGAGTCATATCTTAAATATATAACTTCATTATTTCAAAGAGTTCTACCTAATATATTATTTTTTTTTAAATTTATTCTTTTTGATTAACAAAATAAAAAATGTTATGTTAAACATTCTGAATATATTCCATTTATATTCTTGTTTTTATTTATTTTCTTAAATGTTGTGGTTTTTACTGTAGGTGATAGGTTTCAGTAGTTGACATGAGGTTAACTATTCAGATCCACAACATTCTTTAGAAGGAATTCATGAGGGTTCTTAGTTTCTATGGTATGTTTAAATATTATCAATGATTCTAATATAATTCTAATTTATTATGTTTAGTTATAATTTTTGTCTTCTTTTTTGATCCAATTGATGAAATAATGTGGTCGGTTCTAACTGATGAGATGATATGGAGGTATATGGATGCAATGGAGGTTGTGGGATGAATATATATTTTTCATGGTTTTTTGTTTTTTAGACATATATTTCATGTATATATTGATGATTGAGCTATTGGTTAATTGAGGTATGGGTTAACCAAGGTATGGGTTTATTGAGGTATGGGTTGACCAAGGTGTTGATTGAATGAGTTTTTATATATATTTCTATACAAGTATTATGGGTCATGTATGAGTTTATTGTTCATTTATGTATAGTTCATATCATGTCAAATGTTTTATATTTATATTTTTTTATTAAATATAACAAAAATAAAATTTTTAGAAATATATTTAGTGAAGGTTTATAATAACCAACGCTAAATATATTTTTTAAAATTTTATTTAGAGAAGGTTATCACTAACTATCTCTAAGAATAACCGCTACTATATATTTTAGTGGAATGTTCATTTCATCAATTTTATTTATGGATTATTTTAAAATAACCATATACTAAATTAATATGAAACCACCACTGAATGAGAAAAATATTACACATATAAAAACTACTACTATATTTGAAGAAGCACCATGAAATGATTGTTGAACGTAAAATATGTGGTGGTTTTTCTTACCACTGCTAAACCATATAACAGTGGTTTAAACCACCTTATATAGAAAAAAATGCCTTTATGGCCTCCCTTTTTTATATTTTCTAAAATATGGGAGCACCGAGTATATAGAAAAACAAAAAAAGAAATCCATGGATACAAATATAATTTCATCGGAAGGAATAAGACCTCACATTAGGTTTTTATTAAGTTGGAAAAACAAAATGGGACAAGAAGAGACCAATGAAATTATTGGAAGAAGAAGATGAAATGACTCCTAACAAACTAAGTTTATTGTAAGGAGATTCATAGTATCCCAAGTGTTGAGAATGACCCAAATAATTGAATTGAGATATTTATAAAGAGATTTTTTTTCAATTCAACCTATATAATCACTGAAAGTAGTGAAAATTTGAGTTGCATGAGCTTTAACTCTCTTGAAGAAAATTTTGTATTAAAGCACTAGAAAATATTTGAGTTATTCTATTGAGTTTTATTAATAAAACGAGTTTAAAGTAGTTGATAATGGTGAGTTTGAGTGATATTTAGGAATAATCCATGTCTAAAATAACATGAAGAATATAGAATACATGAATTAAATTATTAGGGTATGCAGAAGAAACACTGGAAAAATGGTGAAGATCCAGTACGATGTTTCTTAAACATAAACAAAATTCAGGATAATATATTTTATCTAGATTCAAGTGGGTTATAATAAGGTTATAGGAGAGTAAGGAACAATTTGATATAGGATATCCCTATAAGAATTTTGTGTTGATAAAAGTCAGGTCAGAATCAACATACAAGATAATGTTTATGATATATTTATTGAAGACTTCAGAAGTTAGTACACTGGAAAATATTAAAGAACTTCAACTTCATTAAATGTAAAAATAATTATTATGATGTTAAGATGTATGATCAATGTTCCAATATTCATGAACATTGTGTTTGTGATTCAAGATGAGTTTTGATGAAAATTTGAAAAGTGAGTTGATGTTGGATTTTGTGGAGATTTGAGTTGACTCTGAGATTATAGAATATTTATTCAATGAATTGAAAATTGATCCTTGAATTTTGGATATTTAAAATTAACTAAATTATTAAGAAGGTTAATCCAATAAAAAGTGTTGTGACCCTTCATAGTACATTGTTGATGATGAGAAGAAATATTTAATATAAGAAATTGTCAACCTATGATTTCAAGGAAGACTTATTTGAGTCAATGTTTTTTAGAATATAGAAACATAAAGTTCTAAATAAAATTGATAACACTAGAATATATGGTTCCAAAAAAGAAAATGAGAGCAAAAAAAGTATGTTTAATAGAAGTATAACAAGGTTAGAACGGAAGTACTCCAATATAAGAATTTGTAGTCAGGGACCTATTCAAGACCGTGGGGACATTCTAAACTGATGATAGTTTATATAATATGAATTAAAAAGACATAGAGAGTGGGATGGACACTATGGGTTAAGTATAATAATTTAATTCACTAATTTTAATTTATAAAATTATAATTAGTGTAAAATCCATGACTCGATGGGAGTCGACATAATAATGAGTGGGTTGTCACATTGAGGTCAAACCTTGTAAAAATCATTATGTTCTATTTACTTTACATTATCTGTATAGAATAATGGAAAAGTTTTGAGGGAATATAATAAATATTTATACATAACAATCTATGAGATAGGTTTGATCAACTTAAAATAAGAAAAATTATATATTAAAATTAATCGGTAAAAGTTGGTCACCCTTAATTCACCCACCGCCGAGGGAGACCGCATGATCCTCCGAGACTCTCATTCATCTTCTTCACAACAATATAATTACTTAACAATGTTCTTAACAATAATATATTGAGTCTCATAAGTATTAAATTTATATCTAGAAGTAATTTTGAGAGTATAAGTGACACCAGGTTGAGTATACAACATGAAATATATGAGAGATCCTATAGAGGAAGTATACGGAATTATCTCTATCCTTGAAAATTCTGTAGAAGGATCTTGAATATTTCTAATATTCACACCATGTAAACCTGATAATGACCCCTTTTTGATTTATCTATTCTAATCCTATTTAGTACTTTTGCAATGAAAGTGTCTTGACTGACTCTAAGTAACCTCTTAGATCTATCTCTATAGATATTCAAACCCATTATGTAGGAAACTTCACCCATGTATTTCATGAAGAATCATTTATCCAACCAAATCATTATGGAATGAAGATTTGGGATATCATTTATTTTATATATTATGTCATATAGATGAAATATAATAAACACCACCAAAATCACACTAATATTCTCATATTCACATGAATCATCCATGTTTTTTCTGAAACCAAACTATTTGGTTGCATAATCAAATTAGATATTCTAACATTGAGAAACTTGATCCAATCCTTAAATGGACCATTAAATATTTCATACCTTAACAGTATCATATGGTTGTGTTATATAAATGTCCTCAATTAAATTCCCATTAATCAAATAAGTTTTGATATCCATTTGATATTTTTCATAATTAAAATAAGGTACTATGGTGAGAAATATCTGAATGTACATTGTCATAACAACCAGTAAAAAAATTTCTTGAAAGTTAATGAAATGATTTTTTTATATTTTTTTATAACTATCCATGCTTTATAGGTAGATAATTTACTATCCATGTCATTTTTTATGGATAACTCACTTTAAACTGATTGGTTTTAACCATTTAGGTGCATCATTTGTGTTCTAAAATTGGTTACTATACATAAATCCCATTTTATATTCCATGTATTTTAACCATTTCTTATAATAAAAGCACTCTATGGCCTATTGGTAGGTGGTAGGTTCATCTATTATGAACATTAAGACATCTTCATTAGCTTTTATAAATCCATATCTCACAATTTCATGATGTATCCTAAAATATCTTCTAGGTTCTTGCATAACTTGAGAAAGTTCTCCTTCCACAACTTTTTCTAGGACTAGCTCAACCAACACATCAAGAAAACTTCTTGTTTATTGTTCCCAAACTTCTATGAGTTCAACATCCCTACCAATGAAACCAAGAATGATCTGTTCATTCTTAAGATAAAAACTACATCAGGCCACACATACTTTGTGTTCAATAGTATTATAAAAATAATATCCATTTGTTTACTTGGGATAACCAATAATAAGAATTTGTCAGATTCAGATTCAGGCTTATCAGAATACAATATTTATATGAATTCTTAAAATCCCTAAATATTCATAAATTATATAGTGGTATGTTTCTCAATTTATATCTCATATGAAGTATTTATGACTACTTTAAAGGGAATACAATTAAGAAAAAAATACAATAGTATCTAGAGAGTAACCCCAAAATAAAATAGAAAGGTCAAATTGACTCATCATTGATTAAACCATATTTAGAAATGTATGATTCCTCATATTAGAAAAAACATTAAATTATGGTGTTCCAGGAGGATTGAATTGTGAACTGATTTCACAATTTCTATGATGATCAATGAAATTATGGATCAAGTATTCGATACCCTGATCTGGTCGGAAGAATCTTAATACCTTTTCCTTGTTGATTTTATACTTTTTTATGAAACTCTTTAAAATTTTAAAAACATTCAATCTTTTTTTTTCATCATAAATAGGTATACATACTGACTAGAGTCTTCAATAATGGTAATGAAGTACCGAAAAACAGAGCTTAATTGATCACTCATTAGTTCACATAAATCACTATGTATGATATCTAATATTCCTAGAGCCCTTTCACGTTTCCCACTAAAAAGTGATTTGATCATATTTATTAATAAAAAAGAATCACAAATATCAAATGATTCATAATCGAATAAGTTAAACAATCCATGTTTATGGATTATTTGAATGTGATTCTCATTTACATGTCCAATTTGGTAATTCCAAAGGTAGGTGGGATTAAAATCAACCTTGATCTTCTTATTCTGAGTGTTATAAATAGGATTATCTATATCTAGAATTTATAAACAATTTTACATCTTCCATATTCCAAAAAACATTTCATTATTTTATATAGAAAAAATATTTTTATTAATAGTGAATGAGAATCCCTTATTATCCAAAAATATATAGAAATATAATCCATGTTTATGGTAGTTAACATAATAACTATTTTCCAATTCTTGGACTGATGAACTTGTTAAAATCAAATCATAAGTTCTAACTTATAATTCATCAAATGTTGCTCCATTATTGACATGAAGATATACTTAGACCTTCATCAAATCATTCGTATCTCTGAGTCTATTTTTTCTAGAACAAATCTGTGATTCACACTTGATATGTAATAAACAAGAGTCAGAGTTGGTGAAATTAATATATATATCATTTATAATAAAATCATCAGAATGCTTTTATTTGATAACATTTACCAACCCTAGATACCAATATTGAACTATTTTATAGGTTATACCTACGAGGGGTCATAATTTTATTATTATGAAGTTAGATATAATCTAAAACACATACATATTTATGGGTGAGTATCATCTATTATATCTTTTCATTATGAAATTTTAATGGAATTTCCCCCACTAAAAATGTTTAACCCATACATTGTAACTATTTAAAGACCTAAGATTCATATTTACTTATGAAATACACCAGTTTGAGCATGTAAATAATCCATAACTATATCTGGTAGACAACAACTTTTTCTATCATATCATATATGATTCTTGGATAGATCAGTGAATAAAGTCTTTATCCAAACCCATTATATGTATTCACTCAACTCTATTCCTCTAACATCCTAACTATTAGGGTTTCCTAGCTAGTGTAACCCAAATAAAATTTCAAGAACAAATCACACAACTTTTAGTGTCACATTATTAATTGGTTTTCTTACACAAGATAATTCATGGGCACCATGATTTGGCTGAACCTACCTAGATGAATGAACCAGGTCTTGAAAAGTTTCACTTTGAAAGGATTGCAACCGTTACTATTTAATGGTTTTTCTTTCAAAGTCTCTCCAAGTTAATATACATCATATACAAATTAAGTTCATAACTATTGCATCATATATAATATTTATGTTCTATTTTTTTATTCTTTTGTTTATTTATGCTTTTATAAATTTAGTTTATAGATTCCTATCCCATCCACCTAATTAATGTGTTCACACTAAATTAATGTGAAAATCTTTAAAAAACCATCAAGTTTTTATTACTCACCCAAATATAGAAGTTAAACACATTCATACATATCCAAATAGATCCAATTTCAAAGGTATATCCACTTTTCATATAAAGTTTTATAATTATATGTGATTAATAAAATCTATATGAGTATGACTAAATCCATAAATAGTTAACACCACATTTCTTAAATCAAGGTATATGCCTCTAGACTAGTGGGAAGTCCAAACCAATGTCCCTCTCTATGGGGATACTTAACTCAATAGAGAATCTAATTCACAATAATTCTAAAACATAATACATAAAAAATATTCCTAAAAACTAAATTCAACGTTTATAACTTCAAAAGAAACATAGGTAAGGTAGATGAAAAATAAATCTTATAATATCACACTTTGTATGTATTTCAAGGCTCTATTTCATAGATTAAATTTATCACATAAATAAAAGCATACACAATGTTCATAATTTATAAAGAATTTACTAAAAATGAATGATATAAACTAATAAAATTAACACTTTATTTAATATGAGAAACAAATATGAACCAATAATATTTAATTTAGTATTGTAAAAACACATTTTAGTAAGCATAACACTTACCATTTATAAAAAATTTACAAAATATAATCAATATTAAGTAAATATAAAAATTTAATTAATTTTTTAACCCATCACTTGACAATACATCAACCCTAAACATATTTTCAGGTTCTATGTAGAAGGTCATCATATGTCAACGCTAACATAAAGATCACAAGGAAGCATGGGGAATGATTTTCACTCTATGGGGAGGCTGTATGAGAATTCAATTTAACCCCTTAGATCACACTAATAAATAAAGGAGAACACTACCAAATTAAATTTCTACATTGGAATAATTTAATAGTTGGAATTATTCATCATTAAAATCACATGATACATGACACACTTGAAATTATTTTTTCCCACAACATAATGTCAAGACCACACTATTGGAAAAAGTCTATACTAATGGTTTGGAACCTTTGGTATAGGTTATACCAATGGTTTGGGTGTCATTGTCTTGTATGGAATTAGTATAGGTAGTTTATACCAATTATTTCCAAACTTTTGGTATACGGTATATAAAATACCTATACCAATGGTTTTGAAGGCCATTAGTATAGATAATTCAAAACAAAAACACTCATCTTATTTTGATCCTTGCACCTCTGATTTATATTTCAATGACTAAACCACTAAGATACAATGTTTCTTGAAACATAAAATGATAAATAAGTATATTTATATTTATAAGTAAATTAATTTTTTGTGTATTTAATGTTATTTTCTAAAAGAAATCAATAAAAATGAAAATACCTAAACTAATGTTTTTTTAATCTTTTTGTATAGTTATTTTGATTTTTTGGACCTATACTAATTCTTTTGAAAAAACCGTTGGTATAGGGTCTTTAAATAGAGACTATACCAAAGTTTTTATCCAAAATATTTGTATATAATCACCTATACCAATGGTTTTGAAATTTTTTTGGTATAAGGTCTTTATATGAACGTTATACCAATGGTTTTACCCAAACTGTTGGTAAGACATCAACTATACCAACAGTTTTGAAAAAACTATTGGTATAGGTTCATATTATGGTACCTATACCAATGGTTTTCACCCAACCATTATAATAAGGTCATTTTATGATACCTATAACAAAAAATGGTCCAAAATTGTTTGTATAAGTCTATTGGTATAGGTCCAGTTTCTAGTAGTTCCACTCCCAACATTACATTGATACTCAACATAAAAATAGGAAAAGAAAAAATAAGGCTATGTTTTTCTATGGTTTTGGAATAGGATACATTATCCTTATAACATATGATATAGGAACACTCCACATTATGTTAACTGCTAACATATTAGTGAGTGAGGATTCTGACATTACGTTTTCATATAATATAATTTTATGTGGGAAAAAACTAGTTTATATTTCATAAAATGTGTTCTTCTTTTAATAATTAAAGAAACATAAGGATTTTAAGAGGAAGAAGGTTTTGATACCAATTGCGTGATTTATGAGATCATCCTATTTTCTTAGTAAGTGGAATAAATCCCAAACATAACCCAATCTATCCTCTAATAAATCAAAATGTATGGTAAATTTAGAATTAAACATACCTATATTCCTAAAATAGTAGCCTCTATCTTGATAGAGCAGTATTGATGTTGATCACTGAAGAATTAAATAAGGTTTCCTTCATTTGTAGGTAATCCAAAAACCAAATTATCCATGATTATATCATGAGAATTATAGTATGCATGAATAGGTGATAATGATTTCATTTTTAAGTGAATAACGATGATATAATAAGATGAAGGATTCTATATTATTTTCATAAAATTGATGGAATTCACTCTCACCCAATGAGGGAACTCATTCCGCTTTTGCAGGAAATTCCTAACACTCTTTATTTGATGAAGATCATCATCCGTATCAGCATCCATTATTTCATGTTGGTGAAATATTCATTGAACATTTCAATGAATGATAAAATCCATGAAGGAATGGACCCTTTTATTTATAAATAATGAGATCCATGTGGGAATGAATTGTAAGTGTCACACCCTAAGCACATACTACATTGTATGAAACATAGTCTTGATTTGCATCCCATACACACCAGACTATGTTAGTACCAACATAATGTCGGGTTCCTCCTTAAGGATATGTTAGCTATAATGTATCCTTAAGCCATATGTATCATATAAAAATGTTTTTAGTACATAACCAAGAATGGTTAAACATAGTAAATGGGAGAACGAAACTGAACCTATGAATTATATGATCATTTTTCTCAAACCTCATCATCAGTCATGCAAATACTAAATTAAAAATCTAACCATATCACATCACAAATGGTCTCTAATAGATTAAATAACCACAAAATTACAATAAACATGAAATAAATACTAAGTATAAACTATTTACCTATCCAAATCAGATACTCGTTGAAGTTATTTAGAAAAATACCCTCATGGGTGGAAACAAGACAAGTGGTGCCCCTAGGTGTTCCATATAACACCCATTCAGAAGTGGTGTGGGAATACCATGTGGGAATGGTGTATGATGCTATACAACCATGGGAATATATGATCAGGGCCATGTTTAGAGAAAAAAGATGACCTGATTAGTTGACCTTGCATTCTGCTGGCCTAGTTAGCTGGTCACACTTACTTCTAGATGATAAGTTGATGGGTCCACCTCATAAAAGTGGGTTGAGACCCATTAATGAATATCCACCATGGTGGCCAAGAGGAAAACCAATGGATAAATTTCCTTCCATAGAACCAACATCATCGGTGGACGAATTTCACCCCCATCATCGTGAACTTCACCCCCCATGTACAGATCTGTCATTTTCATTCCATCCTCTCCTACTAAGCTGACACACCACACTAAATCCACTTCCTACCATGACCACCACTGAGAAGCCCTAGACCCACACTCCGGGATCTAGTGCTGAAAACATATTCTTTATATTCTAGATTTGATAGCAACTAAATTAACCTTCACTTAAACATCCATAATTACAATATCAATAAAAAAAATTGAGTCACTTACATACCCATGACATTTTTAGGTTTAGATGTTTAGGTAATTAATAAAAACATTTAACTAAAAAAACCTATACCATTCCTACCAAAAATATATTTTCCCACTAAACCAATGTTTCCTTATTTTACCTTAAGTATCCAATATCTTACACATGATATAAATCTTAAAATTTCATACATAATACTCTTCTTCATTTCCTAGGGAATTGGAAATGTAATATGGAAGATCCTAAAGTAATGGAAAACACAAGAGATAACAATCAAAGATCATAAGTGAGTATAGAATAAACTTATGGGTATGAGAACATAATCATGGAATAAGAACACATCATAAGGAAATCATAACCAATAAAGAATGGATCACAAGTATTGAATCATAACATAACAATTTTGAAATAAATATGTAGATAATATAGGATTATGACATCTTAAGAATGTGAGAATAACATAAAACATGACATCATAAGCATAAGCCAAAGCTCATTTCAAAGATAAAATAACATAGTGGACATAGAACCATAGTGGATTATGTTAAATCCCCAATCACATACATATAATATTATATGATATAAAATATTACCCAATGCATTAGAGGGATATATAATTCTAGGACCACCTTTTACATATTAATATGTACATTAATAGTGTTTTGAGTGGGTTCCATAGACCAACTCATTTCTGTACTTTGATTACAATTCCATGTTTCATTTTGATATGTGCGTGTGTTTGTTATTACCATAATTGTTTTGATACTTATACATCCACTATTTACTTGTTAATGCACCTAGGTTACATTTCATATCAATAGGTTATAACAGTTCCAAGCTATAATGAGAAACTCAAGATACTATGACAATAATCTTAAACACATGTCCTATGGTCTAGATATATCATAATAACAAGACATAGATAATATATGGCTATCAGGTTCTAGGGGATCATAATCACCAAGACATATTATCATGAATATTTCACATGGTTATATCATGTAGGTGATATCATGAGGACTGAACCGCTAATAAAAACACCACATTTTTTAGGCTTCATTTTTTTACTATCAAAAAACATGGGTATTAGTTTCGTGACATGAGATACTTATTAATATGAACCATTTGATTGTGTACATTGTTTCAAGGAAAATACTATGAAATTGAATTCATGATTAGGTAGCTTGCGTTCGGTGCATCCTTGGTGGTATGACATTGGTCAAATGATCAAGATATAATTTTTTTTGCATCTGAGTTAAAGAAGAGACATCTCATGGGCCCAAGTTAACCAGGATGGTAGTACCTTTATTAAATACTTGACCATGGTAAAGAAGGTAATTAAATACTGTAAGGTCATGGAATATATATTTATAAAAAGGATTATGACATAAGTGTCCATCCTTCTTTATGAGATATCATGAGACAAAGAGGTTATATTACACAGAACATGTTCTTAGTAGGTAGACAAAGTTATGTAATTCCTTATCTCTTCCGGGGATATGATAGGTTTATATAATCCAATATTATTATATGGGTTATAATTACTGCTATCAATATAAGGACATATAGGGTCACACACTAAGTGTATCCACAAGTTCAACCTATTCAGATGAAAAAAGGTTTAGGTTGAAGTGGGACCCACATGCAGGGCCCCATGAATGTCTAAGTGTGATCGATCACAAGTAAAATAATTAAACTTAATTTTTTATGTTTTGAATAATTATGATTTAATTTATTTTTCAAGGTATTCAAAAGTTTTTTATCATAAAATTTAATACAATAAAATATAATTTTCAAATGAACATAACATGTTCACAGTTTTTAAATTATTTTGGTAGCTTACGGGATGAGTTAATGATTTATATTTTATCATGTGACATGTTAAAGTGTTACAAGTGAGTGATAATATATTTGTGACATTTGTTAAAAGTCTATTAATTCATAAGTGTGAACAAAGGTCTAAAGGGAAGGTTATTACATTCTAGGGGCCAAAGTGCAATTTTGGAAAGTATAACCTAAGTATAAAAACTAATTTTAGCCTCTTGTAAAGGGAACTCCACCATTTGGATGAATTAAAATAGAGAATATCTACTCTACTATTGACCCAACATCTTATAGAGAGATTCCATGTAATGACCTGACTATAAACAATATAGTTTTTTCCTCTTAAAATAGGATTTATTCTCACCTTAAGCCTATCAAACTTATTGGACGAATTTAAAAACGTTTTATTTAATATGTAACATTTAATTTTAATTAATATATTTCAATAATAGTAGTCAATTTAATTTAATAATACTGATAAATTTGAAAAACAAAATTCTATTGGTACCTAGTTTGTTACATTCCATGTCACAAGCTAGCCTGAATACCTTGGTACCCCATCACTCAAGTCATTCCTAACATATCACAAAGGGAATTCTCGATCTCCATGGGTTGGTGACTATCTTCTATCATTAATAATAATTAAAATGGAATGATTTTACACAAGTAATATAAAAAAACATAATATAAACCAATCCATATTTAGAATGGAAACCACTCCTCAAGGAGAAAGTTCCATAAACAAAATGATATCCCAAATAATAAATCATCCAAAAAACATCACAACATCACTAAGAAAAGATCAAAAAACTTTGTACATTGAGTGGATCACAACTCCACCTATTACCACCATCACCCTAGGTCCCATGAATCAAGCACACCCATCACCTCTAACAGACAGTTTCCATTTCCTTGAGTTGGCATAAAAACATCTACAAATTCTTGATGATAAATGTATGATATGAGAAAAAAATATGCCAATAGGTACTTTCCAAGTGGTATATACTCAATTAATATTCAAATAAACCATTCATACTTTAATTTAAATAAAGATAATTCATGTAAAATAATTTTCACATTAATCTATTAGAATATACTTTCAGGTCATGTAAAGATGGTAGGCATATCGAAATAGGCTTAAATGAAAATTTTATATAAAATGAAAGGGAATGAATAAAATATTTCTATAATTACCGGCATGTAATAATCAAATCAAACCAAAGAACCATGTCATAATCTCTGAGAGAAGTTCATTTCAAGTTATTGGATCATCACACTACTTAGTCAATCACCATGACTCAAAGTGTGGGCACATGTCCCTAAGGATCAGACCATCAAGGGAATCAATCAACACCCCATTGGATTAAATCGTGACGAACTTGGTTTAGTTATAGCAATCAATTTCAATCTATTTATAGGGATTTATAGTCCTAGAGTGCTCGTCCCAATAACCCATCAACTACCTAGGCTCACATGTGCTTTCAAACAATAAATACATCTTGGGAAAACATTCATTCAAATTCAATCCATATTTCATAATTCAAATTCCCAATATCAAGTTCAATATTCCATTTCAATTTCAACACCAAAATAGAGGTTTTCATAAAATTCATGCCTTTCAAAAATCATCTTTCATTTTAAGCCATTTTCTAAAAAATCAACATCAAATCATTTCATCAAATCAATTTACCATTTTAAGGCATCTTACTTAAAAATCACCCAATTTATCAATCTATTGAAAATGGGTTTTATTTCACAAGCCTCATGACTTTGAAATAAATCATAAAAATCATTTCAATTCAATGTTCCAAAATCAATAGAAAATAAATTTAAAATCAAACAAGTAATCAAGGTTTCAATTTTAAGGAAAATACTAACATAACCATCTACCTTCAATCACATAATCAAATAATCAATCACCTAAAATAGGAATCACCAATCGAGAATCAAAGGTGAGTAAAATCAAGAAAAAAATAATATAATTTATATCCATCAAATAAAATATCCAATCCATCAACAATATAAGTATTCATCACCCTCAAAGGAGGATAGAAGAGAAGAAAGAAAAATTAAAAAAAATAGGTAGTCCCACTTATCGGAGAGAGATCAAACACATCCACCAGTGCTTCAATATGAGAAGAATAGAGGTTGGAGGAGATGAAACACCTTTTGATAGAATCTAAAAGAAAAAGGATTGAATAAGATTTAAGTAATTTTTTCTAGGAATAAAACGAGGGTATGTGATTTTAAAACTGGAAAAACCAAGACCATAGTGTATCCCTTACCACCATACAATAGAAATACTAAAAATGGATAGACCACGATGTAGTGTAAGGGACCACATCAAAACCACCCTCAACCATAGGATCTATGAATAAGACTTCACCTAGATACTAAATATCGGGGTAAGGATACGGTGAAGACGATACACCACACCATATTTACCATATACACCATAAACACCTATACATTACAACTCCCCTCCACATAATATGCATTTTAGTATTGGAATAAGCATAAAAAACCCCAATCCTAGATTTGGTATCCATGTGCTCCATTCCAGATCCATGATTACATTTTTAGTGGCTCTAAATATAGCTACGACATTGCAAAACTTACTACAATGTAACCATTTCCATCCCTGGTGTGTCCCTCCCAAAAACCTATAAAAATTCCAATTTTTTTTTTGAAAATACCCAAAACCACACCCAAACAAAATGTGGATAAAAAATAAGGTATAAGAAGTACTTGAAATATGGAAATGGGATGTTACAATCACCCCACTATATACTCTTTCTACCCCTATAAAGTCTATCATTAAGACTCCATGTCAAAGATATGAGGCCGTTGTTCTCTCATTTTTTCCTCACACTCCCAAGTCTCATTAGATTTAGAACCATGTTTCCATAACACCCAAACCAAGGGTATGGAATTTTCAAGAAGAAAATTTATCTCTAAATAGAATTTTTAAACAAAATTCTTGGTCACTGATAAATCAGGTTCCACATCAAGTTCTTACTAGATCAAAAAATGACATGGGATAAAGAGATACTTTCTAAGCCACAATATGAAAAATATTTTATGAATCGACATCAACTGAGGTGGAAAATCCAAATGGAAATCCACTATCCAATCTTATCAACAAACTCAAATTCCCCCACATATCTCAATGATAACTTTCTCTATTTTCCAAGCTGTCAGTGACCCATCCAAGGTGAAAACCACAAAAAAAAACCAGGTCACCAACTGCAAAACTCTAAAGGGTGCCAATGATGACCAACATAAGATTTATACAAGCTCTAAGCCATCACCATTATCTGAATAATTAGATGTATCTTTTTTGTTATCTCATGAACCAAACTAGGTCCAATCAAATAATTTTCACCAATCTTGATCCAATACAATAGAGATTTACATATAATTTTATAAGGACTCAAAGGGTTCCATACAAATGTAATATTGGTAACTATTATTATAGGAAAACCAAACCAATACCAAGTGGCTATCCCAAGCTCCACCAATGTTGAGAACACAAACATGATGCATGTCTTTGAAGATTTATATAGATTAATCCATATATACATCCATATGTGGATCATATGCCATGCTCAAACTAACCAAGAATTACAATGCCTCCTAAAGGCCTCTCTAAACATGATAAGTGAACTAGTGATCCTTATTAGAAACTATAGCATATAAAATTATATAAAATACAAAAATATATCGTATAAACAACATTTCCATGTCCTCAACATTGGTTGTATCATTAATGTGTATAAAGTGAGATGATTTGGTTAGCCGATCAATCACCACCCATATTTCATTCTTACATTGAATGGTATGAGGAAACCCAACCATGAAATCCATAGAGATCTCGTTTCACTTCCAATTCATTATAGGAAGGGGATGAAGTAAACCTGAAGGTTTGTGATGCTTATCTTTGACCTACCATCAAGTATAGAAATAATAAAAAAAACATGAGAGGAATCATGTCTCATACCTGTCCACTAGAATCATCATCGTATATCATAAAACATATTAATGGTTCCAGGTTTAATTGCCTACTGGGAATTATTGTAATCCAACAACATGACCTTTCTAACATGAAAATGTATAACTCAACTTCTCTAAAATAATAGGATTCCCTTCAAAAAAGAGTTAACACTCACTTATGTTCTCCACACCATAAAGATATTCCCTAGTTATATGAAACTCATCATTGATATTCTACTCCCGAAGAATCATTTCAATAAGAGATAGGGTCAAATTAATTCTTGATAGAACAATCTATAACCCCCATTCAAACTTCAAAATGAATGTAAGTAAATATATCAATTTTATTCCACTCTTCTAATGATTCTTTCATGGATTATGTTAGATGTTTCCTACTCAAGTAATCATTAATGAAATTTCCTTTTCTTGGGGTGTATGAAATGTCAAAAATCAAAATACTATAGGTACTCCAACCAAAACCTCCATTGCAGATTCAAATATTTTTTTCTAGATGATATAAATTAGATTATTATGATTAGGATAGATGGTAAAAATTTATCAGAAAAGGTAATGATGTGAAATTTTAAGATCATGCCTCACAACTTTGAATTTGAGATCATGGGTTGAATAGTTCTTCTTATGTGTCCTAAGCTGCTAGGAACTATAAGCTACCATGTGATCATCCTACAAGAGAAGGCAACCCAAACCTAAAACAAATGAAAAATTAAAGACCAAATTAGCTCTACCAACCTCTGGAAGAGTCAACACTAGAAATGAAATCAAAAGGTTCTTCAAATCAATAAAATAATTTAGAAATTTCACATACCATATAAAATTTACCCCTTTCAGAGTGAGATCGGTCATTAGAGAAGCTAAATTTGAGAAATCCTTGACGAAACGACAGTAATACCCTACTAAGACTTAGAATCTATGAATATCAAAAACATTACACAGTTGTTATCATGTCATCCTTCACCTTCTTAGAATAAACTTAAAGACCATGTTCCAAGAAAAAATTTCCAAATAACTTCACTTCCAAAATATAGAAATTATATTTAGATAACATGACTTAAATTTTTCGATTTCTCAAAATTTACAGAATTTCTCTCAAATGATTCACATGGTCATCCTCATAGTAAACCAAGATATCATACAAAAACAACACCATGAGTGATTTGAGTTACTCATGGAATATCTTTTTCATCAACACCATAAAAATTGCATGAGAATTTTTTTAGGCCCAAAGGCATAATAAGATACTAATAATGGCCATACTAACTCTTGAGTACAATATTTAGGTTGTCAGATTCTTTGATTCTCAACTGGTGGTAACCATATCAAAGATCAATCTTTGAGAACCACTTATCCCCTTTTAAATGGCCAAATAAATCATCTATTAGAGAAAATGGATACTTTTTATTTATTATAACTTAGATTATTTTTCTATAATCTACACAAAGGTAAAGTTTATCATTATATTTCTTTACAAAAAGAACCGGTGTCACCCAAGGTGACACACTAGGGTGTATAAAGTCGTTATCCACTAAATCGTCCAACATGATCTTAAAATCATTCAATTCAACTGGTTCCATTCAATAAGAAGGAATAGAGATGGGTTGGGTACTCAGTACTAAGACAATATAGAACAACACTTCCCTTACCATTGGGAAACCTAAAAATTTAGATGGAAATACATCGGTAAAATAAATGACCACTGGAGGAAGATTTAAAATCAAATTTTCTAACTCTAGATCAAAAGAAAACATCAATATAATCCTGCCCAAATCTATAAGGGGAGGTCCATCTCTACTCTATATTAGGTCACGTTCTTACTACAAGACACTGAACACCTTATTAGGGGCAGAAAAATGGAACCATCAAAAGAAAAATTCAATCTAGTATTTATGTGAAATAAGAAAATATATCCTTAGAACAACATTTAAAGGTTTCATGCCAAGATCCAAAAAACTATAGGTTATTTTAATCCCCAATAATGAGAAGACACAAGAAGGACATCAAAGACCTCATTATCTCTTCATTATGAGGGGCATGAAAATATTCATCACATAAGACATAAAACCCAAAAGAAGGTTTAGAAAATATATAATACAAGTTGATATAAATAAATGAGATGCATCAGTATCAAATAAAGTAGTCAATAAAGATGAATCAATAGTCATGGAACCTCTCAATATCGTTGAACATGTATCAGATTCCTCTGGAGTCTCGTACACTACTTGAAGAATCTTCATTCTAGATTACTATAGCTAGAACACCTTAGTTATTAAAGAATATAATTATAACATAGTACCTTTAGGTTCTAATAATACCAATCCACTGCGTTGGGTAGAAAATACATGGAATAACTTCTACAGGTGGCCTAAACAACTGCGTGTAACATAAATCTTTGGTACCTCAGTACAAACACACTTTGAATGCAAGACCTTTCCATATTGAATGAAAGTTTATGGGAATTTTCTGGACACTGCAGATGGTTGGGATGATTCTTGATGTTGATATCTATTATGAGACTCATCACACTTATTCTTTACTTTGCAGGAACTAATATAATTTCCACTGTGAGTAAAAGGAACTCCCATAAAAATTGACTTACTGGCTAGGTCAATCTCAACCATCAATGATTTATCCAAAACATACATATAAGAATTGATATTCATCATAAAAATATGATATCAAATATCTGATCAAAGACCATTCTCTCAAATTTATGCCTTCATCTTCTCATTCATCACTACCTTAGGAGAAAAATGAATAAGATCATCCAAGAATTTTTCAAAATGAGTCACTGTACTATCAACTTGTTGAAGGTTTAGGAACTCAATATACTTTTCTAAATTCGTTGACTCTAGATAGAACTATTATGTGAAAATATATCTGATGTCTTTCCATTCCAAACCCTCAACTTTCCTCACTGTAACCATTGAATCCCACTATCTATTTCTTAGTCCTTAAATCTTGAAGGCATCACACTTAAATTTTATCAAATATAGCATCTTTTAAAACTCAAAAAGCATCTAAATAATTTTCAACCAATCCTTCATATATTAGGGATCATTTGATCCTTAGAAATTTGGAAGTTTATGGTGAAGAAACTCTTGATCATGATCTCTAGATTAATACCTTTGAGGTTACACTACTAGAGCCTAAATGGGAATAGGTAAAGGTACCTATCTTAAAGCATGGATAGCATGTACCACTATCCAAATGAGGTTTTGATTAACTAGAGGGTTTTCTTTCTATGTTTCATCGATAACTCCCTCATAAGGTTTGCTCACAAGTCTTCTTAGGGGAATTGTACTAAAAAACATAAATTGACAACATGAAAACATAAACAAGGATACTCATTCCATTAACTAAATCAATAGATATAGGAATATTAATTCCATCAAATAAAATTCATCTTTCTGGTATTTCAAATAACTTAATATAAATTTGGGAAAATACTAGAATTAGATCAAATTATTCCTCAAAGAAGCATTTCACAAACACCCATAGATACTTAAGGATCAGTATGATGAGAGATGGACAAGAACTCACTTGCAATTACCTATTAAGTCCCAAAAACACAACCTAATATAAACTAAGACTTCCCAAATTTCATACTAATAATAAAGAAATATGTACAAACTCACACCTCTAGAACCACTTTGTCATAAACTGGAATGAATATCATGGTACATCTATGTAACACCCCAAGGATTTATAAATAAATTTAATATTGAATGCATGAAACACTAATTATCTACAAAACACCACTTCGTTATAACCTAGCCAGTAAACATAATTTTTCCACCTCTGTGATTTAAATTTTGAAAAACTTATATACACGATTGCGTTTAGGAAGATATTTTGAGTATGATAAGACAAACTTAAATTTTTGTGAATAGTTACACACCCTTATGAATAGTAATATGACTCTTATGAATAGTAAGTCATATTATTATTTTATTTTCATAAGGTTATAATATAATGAGGTCTTGATTAAATTTTCATGGTGATATAAAATTAATTATAGTTTTAAAATTACTATTTTTTGAATAAATTATTATTTTATTTAAAAATTAAATTAATCATATTTAGAAAATTATTTTTAAAAAATAGAGTTCATTTTTGAATTCTACATGTCAAAAAATGGTTTAGGTGATTTTTTGGGAATTTTCTAAAATACTCAATTTTTTGATGAATAGTAAAATAAGATAATTTACCGTATATATATATTATCAGTTCAATTCACTATTAATAGCATCATGGATGATGTAATAACACTTTTTTTAAACTCACATGAACTTATTACTATTATGGGTCACATGAATCAACACTATTGGTTTTCTTGAGGGAAATAATAAAATAATGAATAAGATATTAAAAAATCACCCCTCTCCTCCACTATAACCCCCCACTCCCTCTTCTCTTGAATCCTATCAAGCCTTGTGACTTATCTAAATTCTGATCAAATATTCTCCCAATCTACTACCCCACATCCAACAGCCCTTGGTCTCATAAAAAGTGCAAAACCTCTCCCCTAAAGAGGCTCTCAAGGAAGTTAACTTCAAGAGGTAAATTCCTCTTTTCATTTCTTTAATTTCAAGTTCCTTTATTTTATTTTTATTTCATAACCTAATTTCATCCAAATATAATTATAACTCTATTAACTTACATTTAATGTAATTTTTTTATGATAATTTAATAATTAATCATCATTTCTCCTTTCCCCTTCTTTTATACTAGAAATAAAAACACCGTTTAAGATATGTTATTTTATCACATTCAAGGACGAACAATTTTCAGTTTCTATTACTATCTTAAATTATGGTCATAAAACCATTTTAATGGTTAATAAGACAATAATATATTTATTATACATTATTTATGGTTCTGGAATCTTTTTTTACACATAATATTAATTTATAAATCAAAATGAGGTCATTATGATAAAAAACTGCCAATTAACTCAAACAATTATCATTAAAGTTTTATATAATGATTCATCTTCACTCCCAATAACCAAATGAATTTCATAACCATGTAATATTTTTTATGTTAAGAAATAAAATACAAATTATATTATGGAAAACTATTCTCATCTTATATGTTTATCCTTACATGTATATAAATAAATTGGCCTTGAATGCAAAGGAAGAAAACACTCCCAAACAATAAAATTGAACCTCTTAAACCCATAAAGAAGGACATAAATGAACATAATAAGGATATAATAAATCAATTAAATAAATAATATTTTTTCTAAATATTAATTAATGAATTTAATTTGGTTAACTAGGACATTAATATCAAGTGAAGAACACCATCAGGCTTAAGGTAATGGTTTTCTACCCGAACCACTATTTTCATTCGGGTAACTCTTATTCTCTACTTACCTAAATTAAATTATTATTTATTCATATGTACTCCTTATAAATCCATTTTGAATTTTCTATATATGTGTACCAACCATAATCCTACTGTCATTTATGGGGAGTTATATGTTTTAAAATGATCTTTAAAAAATTCTTCCTAAAATATATGCTCGTTTCAAGGGAATTTCCCAAATTCTTACGTATTTTCAAGGGAACTATATAATATGTTTTTATAAACCATTATATTTATAAAATCACTCATTTTATTAAAAAAATAATACCTTACTTAACTTATGGTTTTATACAAAGACTTTTCTAAAATAACTCTTCTTTTCCAAGTAAAAGAGTATTTATCTCAAGAATTACTCTATGATCTTATAGGAGTATCTTCATCTATTTCAACACTATTGTTGATTATTATGTATTATTGGGATTAATATTTTATGATATAATATATAATATTTAATTTAATGGTTTATTATTAGTTTGAATCTGGATGTGCTATCTTAAAACCATTCACCAATTTACTTTGAATGGTTAGTTTTTATGCTTAATGTTCGGGGAAAGTTATTTACATTTCATATGTTAGTTTCAATATGAATGTATATGCTGTTTATGTTTATCCCCATTAATATGAGGAATTAATTTTACTTATTAAGTGATGGTTGGGGCCCGTTATATCCCCTCAATGAATCATTATATCTCATGAGACAAACTACGGTCTTGGCACGAGCCCTTGACAAAATTGTTATTATGGTCTTGGCATGAGGCCTTGATGGCATGGTTATGATATCCGACATTATGAATTCACTCATTATGAAACAAGTAATTGAAAGTTCATGAGGTTATTAGAATATCAGAAGACCCATGATTATGATTTAAAATGTAATTATTTATTCATCTCTTATTCATACCATAATGTGTTCAAGTTTATTTTAAAAGGAACATGTTTTTAGTTATTCATTGTGCCTAATGTTTATGTTTATGAAATCTTTAACTGTATTTATTACCCTTACTAAGAATTTTATCTCACCCATTTCTTAGGTTTCATTTTCCTAGGAAATGAAGAGGTATATTATGAATGACATGCAAGGATAACCTAGGATTTATGGATGTTGTCAAAGGAATTTTTATATTGTATTTCCTATCAGTTATATTATTGGACTTATATATGTATCTAGTTTTCCAAAACTAAAAAAATATTCATTCCTTTGGGATATGGATTTCTTATAATCATTCTAATGTAATGAATTAAGGAACCAACCTTGGGAAACTGGGGTCAGGTCTTTAAAATCGATACCCAATCCGGTCCTCACATAGCCTGAAGGGTGTTCTAAATCCCCATGGGTTTGTGAATAACACTTAGAATCAATAAGAATTCCAAGGGAATGATTTTACCATAATCATGATAGAACAATGGATGACAAAACAATACAAATTAGATATTTCAAACACTTAACAAGGTTAAAGTACCATAAAAAGATAAATATATCAAAGAATACATCATCTAAAAAATGTCATATCAACACCAAGAAAAGATCTCACAAATCCTTTCAATGAGTGGAAAACATGTCATGAACCATCCCAGGTTGACCTTAAACTGGTCACCCAAACCAGCCAATGGCATGACTTGAAGGGTGTTCTCGATCTTGACGGGATAGAAACTAGTACCAGACATCAAAATTAAATAGGTGTGAATGATTTGGCCCATAAATGAAATAAAAATAAAAAAATAAACAACTGGACAATGAAAAAGAAAACTAGCAGTGATGAGAAAATAAAACTATGCATACCTATATGTGACCTCATAGATCACCACACAAATCAGAACCACGTTTACTCTAATAGTGATCTAACACTAGAAGAACTTGAAACTAAAAAGACAAAGTAGGTGTGGGAACTGAAATGATCAGTAGGTATGCCAAATAAAAACTACTTAATCCATGTATTTTCCTTTCCCGAAACATTCCTTAAACACTGGTCTAAAATAAATATATAAAAATAGATTTTCCCACACTTTTTATTTTAAAACAAAAAATCACAAACCATTACCCTCATAATTTAAAACAAGGAACAAGGTGATAAGGGAGAAGGGAAAAAAATATAAATTGAACATTTTTCATAAAGGTGAATAAGGGAAGAGTGCTTTCTCATTTAAAATATCTACCTTGAAATCCTTTTAAAAAAAACACACATTTACATTTTTCTAGATAAATACCAAAACAAAGTAAAAATAATGTTATTCTATACAACAAAGGAAATGGAACTAATAGTACTAGTATTTTAGGAACATGAGAAAACCAAAGAACACATAGGAGAACCAGAACAAACTCTCACAAGAGACCCAATCCCCGATAGCATGCAAAAAATGATGAAATAAAAATTCCCAAACACCCAGCCACCCTAACTCAGGATAGACAGAGGGGAAAAATCCCAAAGCAATAATCCCAAATATATCCACCTACTATGGGGAACTAGACAATACGTCAACTACTAATGAAAAAAATATTATCAAAATTCCTCTTTGCTACGCTAGGTTCCCATGATATGTTTTAAAAGGGGTGTTCCACACAATAAAATCAACAATCCATATACATTCTAAACATATACATCACATAAACTGGAACCTTCCCGACCAACTCAAGGGAAGTACCTTGTCTTAACACAATAATCACAAATGGGATGCCCCATACCAAGTACACTCCCATCTCATGGACGACTAACAAGTCAAGTGACATAACCCAAGAAGAGATTTCCAAATAGTCATTCCAAAATCCCAAATGGGACTTTAGATTTTCAACATTTAAGAATCTACTAAAAATAATTAGAAATTATTTCCAAAACAACATCAAACATCATTTTTACATTAATATTTCCAAATGGGCCTTTAAACCAACCTTTAACCACACATACCTCAAATGCCAAATGGGCCTTACCTTTTCCAACCACTCACCCAAGTATGTTTTAAGGACAATCAGGACAAACCTTAAAGAACCGAATCAGGACCATTTTCAAAACCAAAGAAACACAACTTCCCATATTTTGGAAAACATAGGACTATTTTAATGAAAATATGAGAAATGGGAGAAGAGGTGTTCTTGAGTGAGACTGGATTTAGTGTTCCATTTCATTTGATTGCACATCCATGTGTGCACCTAGTGAACCCATGGATGTGTCAACATCAAATGGAACACTCTAATGTGAATGAAAACACTCAAAACCCATTTTCATAAAACCACTATTAACTTTTAACCCAAATCCATTTATTTCACTCATTCATAAAATTCCACAGAAGTTCACAAACCAAGAGATCCATTTTTAAAACAAGTTTTAAATCACACTAAAAGAAATCATCGTGGATCACATATAAAATCCGATATATGATCCAAATAAATTTAACAAAATATTTAAAATGGGAAAAACCTCACTCAAACATCCAATTTCACCTAAAAATCTCAATTGGAATTTTCTCAAACACCTTTATCACAAATATACATGGGTATAAACAAAGATTCATCTTAAAACCTATTTTTAACAAAATATAACAACTTCAAAATGTAAAAAAAACTAAATAGAGGTACCATAGTGGTGGGTAGAAGGTTTATAAATTTATTAAATACATCAAGTGTTAAAGGAAAATAATTCGAAAGGAAGAACATGGAAACACCTATCTCAAAAGATGGTCAAGACAATGATTTTTAACTTGAGCATTATCCCACTCACCCACACATAAATCCACACACACACACACACACACACACACATATATATATATAAACACCCTTAACCAAATGCACGTGATCCCGACACCAAGAGGGAACACAAAAATGGGAGATATGTATATTTATATATATTCATACATGAGTGTATATGCATTAGCATCACCAAAACAGATTTCCACACCCTACAAACAAATTCCATCACCCAAAAGACCTTAACAATCTCAAATTAGGGGTGAGAAACAATACATGGGTTTAACAACTTACCCCAAATCAACGGTGGTAGAGCGAATCGACCAGAACCACCTTGTCTTCAGTGGCGGTTGCTGGAACACAGACCAATGGATCCCGAGGCATCCTATGCACAACCCTAAATTTTAAGTAAACAAAAACCCTACACAAACTCTACCCATTAGGGTTTTTAGTATAATAAATACCCTAAAAATAGGAAGAAAAATACACTGTAGGATGATAGGGTGCCGCCACCGGAGAGATGCAGTTGGAAAAGGTGCTGCCGGCAAGGGTGGCATGGCCAGAGGAGGCACTGCTGACAAGGGAGGGGGCACCGGTGAGTCGCGCTGCAAAGGGGGGTCGCACTACAGGCTGCCAGAGGAGAGAGAGGAGACATAGCGGGAGATCTATCTAGAGGAGAGATCTCCAGTGATGAAGGGAGGAGTGGTGGCACACACATAGGGGAGGGGGGGCTGGTGTGCTTTGTTGAGTGGAAGAGGAAGGAGGGGCAGGCCCCTAGGGTTACTCCCCAACTAAAAAAAATTAAAATAAAATTTTAAAAAGAAAAGTAATAATTAGATTGATAAAAATTTTAATAAAAATAATAATAATAATAATCTCCATAATAATATAAATAACTATTTTAATAATAGTAACAATAATAACAATATTTTTTATAATAATAATAATAATATATTAACAACACTAATAATAATAGTAATAATATTGTTATTTTTTAAAAAAAATATTTAAATTATATTTTCATAATATCTTATTTATTTTAAATATTGGGCAATCGTACGGTCACCTAGGCCAACCACATAGTTACCATTAACAGTGTGGTGCCCATGCACCGACCCGAAACCCACCAAAAATACCAAACCTAAAAAAAATTAAACCAATTCTTATCCCAAACCTTGATGATAATTTCCAAAGACAAAAAATTATAAAATAAAATAATTTTAAAGGTTGGGGTACGAAAATTCTCCCCACAAAAAAACCTTTCCCCCCCAAAAAGTCAAAAAGACAAATGTTAATCAAAATTTGAGAACATTCCCTAACACAACTAGAAGAAACAAGGAATTCTAGGGTGACTATTTATTTCCCAAGCCATATCAGACTAATCTAGATGAAACCACAACTCAAAACAAGGGGATCACATAAGAGGGTTCTCCCCACCATAGGGATTCTACTAACATGGAAATTAAAACCCAAACATACCACCTTGGGGAGGGGAGGGGGGAATGATGGAACTCATAACATGGACTAAATGAATTTAATAACACGTGTGATACAACACCTCCATTGAAACATGGAACTCTCAAGCCTAGCCAAAAATCCCCAAAACTAGGGAAAACCCCTTGAGAAGAACTTAACCCAAATAGAGAACCCAAGCACAACTAAAAACACCGATTCTTCCACAAGTACTTACATCTCCAAACAAACACATCTAAATCGAGATCAACCCATAAAAGGGACAAACACACTTTAAAAAAAACACATGATTCAAAAAACCATATTCAGAGAAACATGACTATTTGGATTAAAAAAAACATTTTCATCATAATCTCTTAAGGAAATGATAGACTTAAAATGGAGACAAAAACTCAACAATAGAAAAAAAGGATGAAAAGTATTTAAATGTTCTAATCCCAACATGGAACACAAAACCCGGACTCAGGCTTCACACCCTGGAAAATATTGATTTTATACAAGCTTCACCCCAATACCTATTGCTAGGGATCTAATGGATGAATCCTTTCCCATCTCAAAGTTAGGTATGATCATCCCTTGGTCATAACCCCTTCTTTGAGAAACGCTTCCTGCCGAACATCTCCAGGTGACCCAAATTCCCACAACGATGGCAGGTCTTCGAAGGGATGTGAAAAGTTGGCTTTGAATTACTAGACTAGACTCACTGATGGAACACTATAGATTATACTAATAAACTAGAATTAAAAACTAACAAAAGAGATTCCTTATTGATAGGTTCCTCTGGCATGCACTTCTTTCTAGATGGGAAAATTTTATGAACAATAGGAAACACCAGATTTACAACCGCCAACACTCTGAAAACCCACTCATAGAAGTGTTCAGCATAAAACTTCATCATCTGCTAGCCTTTTTGAACACACAAGAGCTCTTCCCTTTTCTTCATCTTCACCTCCTTAGGTATGAACCATCAGATGAAGACAAACTTAAAAACTTCCCACATTATCCTGACATGCAATAATAGAGGGGTGAAAAACTCTGACTCTTCCAAAGATGAACCTTCGAACAGACCCAATACAAGACGCACTATGACATATTTGTGAGTTACCAACTCCATGAAGACACACTCGACCTCTTTAAGCCAATATGATTCCTCTCATAAACCCCAATCACTATGAAGGATAGGTAAAATTTGAGAAGAATAAAAAATTGGGCATGAATCCTTAGAAATCTTAGAAACCTTTTTAGGAATCATCTTATGAACAACAGGAGAAACATAACACCAAATCTAACATTAATCCGAAACATAATTAGAAAGAATATCCCTATCCAAAATAATAGGCTTATAAGATAAACACATTCAAGAATAACAAAAAATTCCCTTTTTCAAAATACACTTTCCATTTTAATCTTTGAAACTGTCTTATTTCAAGGACACTTTACAAATTCTAGAACCCCCTATTTAAACCAAATTTCACTTTAAAAAATAATTTCCCCATTTAAAATAACCTTATTTTAAGGCTATTTTCGAAACACGTAACCACTTTTCACCAAATAAAATCCTCTCCTCAAAGAGTACCCAATTTTTGAGAACCTTTAAATTTAAAAAACTAAGCCATGGTATCCTATGAACCATCACATGTGTGTAAATCTATTTCCATTCACACGTCCCAATACACACTTTCCAGGAACATACCCCCACATGCAAAAACATTCATAATGAACCCCATGGGTCACACCAAGCCCTTTACTTACCAATTTAAATCCATTTGAATGAATTTTTTTATTTCAAAACATTTTCATTTTCAAAACACCCATACAAAAACCAAAACCGAGGAAAGACTCAAATTTCATAAAACTATTAGAGTGAGGGAATAGTAGTCATTATTTACCTAGGGATATAGTAGTGGGACATTCCCAAAGTAAGCATCAATAACTCTGAAGATTCCGAAAAAGTCCGTAACTCCCAGAGGAAGTTTCAAAATGACAAAGAGAAGTCATATTCGGAATCACAGGCCCGGTCCGAAGGCCCTGGAAGTGGTGCATGAAATAAAGGAGGGCTGGCATGAAATAATGATGTGCGCACAGAGTATCCCTAGGATTTGCAAAATCGAGCCGGTGGTGCGCACAATTTTGCGTGCCCGGTTCCACGCGGGGAAGTCTTTCACGCCGACTGTTCCCAGTGCGTAAGATTTTGCGTGCTGCCTGGATTCCGTGCAGGTAGGCGCCTATAAATAGTAGGCGACTCCAAATGGTTTGGGGTTGTGGAATTCGGAATGGCTCCCGTGCACGCAATTCGAACTCCCCCGCGCGCAAGATGACTTCCAGGTAATTCCTCTTTTCGCGCAACCTTGCCCCGGGGTTCGCCTTTGCACACAAATCCACTGGCTTAAGTGAATTTTCCAACTCCTCCGGGTTCTTCCCTTGCACGAAATCCTTGCCTCATGCAGGAAATCCCCTTATGTGCATGCAATCCCAATCCTTTGCATGCAATCCCCTATCTGCGCAATCCTCTGGCCCTATTGCGCACCATCCCGGTGTTTTGCTCGCAAACCTTCTCTTTGCACGCAACACCCAGGACCCTTTACCTTGATTCCCCTTGGCTACCTCTCCGCGCCGACACATGATGTCTTCCCTTCCAGGCATGCGTGCCACGTGTTGTTTTCCTGTACGACCTTCCAAGCTCGTACGAAGTGACCTCATGGTCCCTTGGGTAGTGTTTCCCATTTCTTTGCTTTGCCTTATGCTTCTCCGCATAGGCACGCTAACGGCTATTGCTTCTTCGCATAGCCACGCTAACGTGGACCCCTTGATGGTTCGCCCTGTGGCCCCCCTTCACCACGACCTTTCCGATGCCTTCCCTCCCATAGGGGGTAGAGGGTGTTGGGAATGTACGCCCTAGGGGTGTAGAGCGAACCCACCTCGTCCAAGCCACAGGATGTTAAATTGTTAAGCACCTCGTCCTTAATACATGACGTTAAACTGTGGTCCAACCTCGTGCTTCGCACGCAGGGTCCCCCCCAGCTCAGACATTCTTTATGCTCACTGATCTCCATGGGAATGGATTATTCCTCACATATAATAAGATCCTCCTTTTGGAGTGGCATTTGTCCGTGGGGGAAGGGCTTCCTAAGAGCGTAATCCCCTAGCCTCTCTTATGGAATTTTGCACACATGCACCTCCATACTTCCCCACTTCCAAGGCTAGTTGAGTCCCTTTCCCACTGCGCTTTGTCGTACCACGGGCCTCCATCCTAGAGTAAGCCCCGACACCAAGGGCCGCTAACCACACGTAATCCCATGTTTCCTCTTTGGGCCGCTCAATGCATAAGCCCCTTTCCGCTTCTCACGGACACACCCTTTGCGATGTGATCGTCTGGTCCCTGCTGCCTCTTGTTTCTCACACCGAGCATGGATCACGTGGGCTTAGATCACGCATCGACCATGATATCCTCCTATGGGACACCTTAGAGCGAAATCCCCATACCAGTTAACTACATGGACTTTGATCCGTGCTAACGCATGGTTCGTGGGAAGCCTCCACAAGGTTCAATCCCACCACCCGGTCATTCCGACGTCTCTACGTTGGTTCCCCGACCACCATGGGCTGCCTCAGTGTGTAAGCCCCAAATTCCCTCGTCCCGCATGATGTTAAACTGTATCCCGTACTGCATGACGTTAAACTGTATCTCGTCCCGCATGACGTTGAACTGTATCTCGTCCCGCATGACGTTAAACTGTATGCCCTGAACTACGTGGACTTTGATTCCCTTCCATGGGGATACATAGGAAGCCTCCACAAGGTTCAAGCCCGTCACTCCATCACCCATCCTGATCCTTACCCGGGCCGCCACATCCCGGTGAGATCATGCCACCTCATTCCTCTCCACAGTATCCGGGAAGCCGCCCACGTGTTGGCCCCAACATTGGTGTTCCCCCTAGGGGGTCCTTCAATCTGATCCACTCTCAGTGTTCCGATCAGTCTGATACGTCTCCTCAAGACCTTAAACTCGTGGGATACCCCATGTTAAACATGGGAAGCTGAGGAAAACCTCAGATGGTACACAACCCCCGTGTTCGATGTGGGATTCCTTGGGCTTCCGCGCCCTCGAAAAGCCCTATGATAAGGGACAGAAGACAGACGTTCCAATCCCCCAGCGTCAAGACATGCCAACGAAACCCCAACGTGACCATTCTCCTCACCGAAGGTTGCTGCCCTGACAAGACCCCTTGGAGTGTCTCGACGGAAGCGGTATAATTAACTGGCGTCCATGGAGATATGGTGCTGGGAACGAGCTTCACGAACCAATCTTAAATCTATGAGGGAGACTCGAACTAGGTGACAAGCTCCGACGTGGAATCCACAGAAGGAAGAACCGACATCCCATCATCTCGGTTTCGATCAAGGAGCAGATGTCTCTGAACAAGGAACAGATGCCACCCACCTTTGGAAAGCGGGAATGCGGGGAAACATGCCGCGCGTCCTCCCATGCGTGACGGACATGCGCGTGCGCGCGCCCCGGGGTAAAAGCCTCAGAAAAAGAAAATGGTGAACCCAACGTGAATACTCTTCTCCTCAATACGGAGACTAGTAGTGTTCGGGGTGTCAGAATATTAGCATGTCACCAGGTCCGGGAACCTATCACCGGGACGTGAAACACGCCAGGGGTTGAGGCAGTCAGGATGTTGATCACTCCGTTCTGCGACGTCGTCAGCATGGATCCATCTCGCCGACCACGGAAGACGGAATGATTCTGGGCTATTGGTTGTCAATTTCTTTTCCTGTTAGTACTAATGGGTTCATCTCCCTGCTTCCAGAAATCAGATCACTGCATTCGGAGCTCGATATCCACCTGCCCACAGGCACAGGGGCAGGGGCAGTACCGACGCAGCTACCCCGCACAATCCCGCCTTTTCCACGGTCACTCTGGCTCTGATTGCTACAACTTCCGGGCGCTCACACCCCATCTCCCCATCAGAAATCATCCAGTTGAGGGTGATCAACAACCTGGTTCATAGGTATAATGAGGAAGGGATCATCCCCACTAGGGGCATGGCCCGTTTGGATCTAGAGGCGGCTATGCGTCACTATCGTCGCTTCCCCCGAGGGCCACGCAGGGAGCCGCCGATCCCTACTCCGACGTTCAACTGCTTCGGGAGCCTATCCCTGGAGTGCCTTGACACCTCCCTCCCCTATTTCAATGAGGTGGGGGATGTCCAAGTCTGCCCGATCGGAGACCCATCCTAGTGGTTCACAGCACGATCCCCCTCTAGGCTGCGTCGATTCCGCCGCCTGACTCCTCGGGCTGAGGAGTAGGAAATCTTCGTTCCCGCACCACCGGCTCCAACCCATCTGACCCGACGCCAGCGTCGGGCGCGAGCGGAAGAGAATGCCCATCCTGGGGTACTAACGTTAGCAACCATTGTGGCCTGAGCCACTACTGATTCCGGTTACCAGACCCCCACACACGTTTAGCAGGGGCAGTCACATGCCTGACTGGGATTGAGGCCCCCAACCGCCCTGCAGGCAGGTTGGGTCGACTCTCCCGGTCACGGGCACAGGCAATGGCCACCGCAGACCAATCTACGGTAGTGCCACCCACCATGAAGGCTCATTTCATGCCACTTATCTGGAAATCCGAAGGCTTCTTTGCGACAACTATGCTCCGGGTATGACTCTTTGTAGTGCCCACTACACTGGGTATGGGATCACTCCCCCTACTGATGGCCGCGTGTATGGAGCCATTGCGTATCCGGTCACTCACTCACATGGAAGTCCTCCCCATGTCCCTTTCGACATCTGTCTTGGTGCTTCTCACACTCCGGCCTTTAGTCCCCTCTGCCCCAATGCTATTGCGGCCAAGGGACTCCTTGACGGAAATCATCCTTACCCTAAGGAGCCACCCAGGGGAAGGAAGGCAGGGCATCGTCACCATAAGAGGAATGTCAGGGGAGTCCAGAAGAAAATTAGACCAGTCCATTTCTCGGACTCTGAGGCGGAGTATGAATCGACGATGGAACCTTCCCCCCAACCCTTTGAGTCGAGGGCAGGGATGGGGACGTGGCGCGTCAGCCTTGTACTCCCCGAATTTGAGATCCGTATGATTCCCTCCTCCCTCCGAAGGTATATCCAGGAGGACGAGGACTTGGCATACCCCCAAGGTTCAAACCCGTAGTTACCACTGGCCTCCCTGGAAGCACATTCTACCTCATTCAGGGAGGGTGGGGAACTTTTATGGGGACCGACGGAAGAGTCGCGACATGACACACCCTCAAAGAGCATCGATAATGGGACAGGAGGCCTGTTTTCCAGCCCATCCTATCATGACGTGGCATCCAGGTCACTAAAACCCTTGGAGGACGACTCATGGATGGGCGGCCAATTGGCCAGTTCACCGTATTCCCCACCGGCCAGCCCACCAGCTCGACGGTCTCCCTCAGCGTCGTTGCCAACTCCCTGGCCATTCTCGGTGGATGAGCAGGGGTAGAAAGGTCCAGATCACGAACCAGAGTCATGGAGCTTCTCGACCATCCTCGCAGCGGGCCACTTCCCCGAGAAGTTTTGGCCGGTCGCAGGATCAGATTTTGATATGCCATAGTCACTCACCCGGGGAGAGTTTGAATGTTTCCGCCAGACTCTCCGGGTGACTCACTCCCGTCTTTGCCATCAGCGAGTGCCTTATCCCGGGTTTCAAGCACATCTGAAGGATATCAGTAAGCAGTGTCATCGGTTCGACCTGGCTGCACTCCCCGTGGTTCGGCACCCCGAGTCACTCGGCCACCACGGGGCCCTCCAACAACAATTCTTCCAGAGTTTTCAAGTACTCCGCAAGGTTATCGAGGAAGCCACCCCCCACCCACACATCCATGGATGGGGGAAGTACGCTACCCTTCTTTTCTGTGCGATCTGCCGCCAGCTCGGATCACTGGGCGGCCTTGAGGGAATGTCACCAAGGGCAGTGGCGGTCAACATGGATGACCTTTAAGATGAGGGAAACAGTGTGGAGCTCCTCGATAGGGACTCTCCCCTTGAGGACAAGCCGCTAATGGACCCATCTGGGAGGATTACTCACCAACAGAAGAGCCTCCTAGCTCTCCCCACACCCACTGAGGCACCAACACTGAGCTGAAACATCGGCAATGGTAAATAGCACGTTGGTTCTGTCAAGCTTACCGACCCATCTGCCACGGTAGAGAAGGTAGAGTAAGACCTCGAGAAGGCCACGCTACACCAATAGCTTGCTGAGAAAAAGAGGCTGGTTGATGAGCTCTTGGCTGAACGCATTACAGAGCAGCGACCTGACAACGGTAACCCTAGGTCGGGACAGCAAAGGCAGGAGCACCTACCCCTTGACGAGATTCCCCCAAGAAACTATGAACATGTTGTGTTCGCCGACAGGGGAGAGGCCGGAGCCCATGTCAAGCGGGAACGATACGTTTCACAGAACCCTCCTGAGCAGTGTGATCACCCAAGGGACCCCGCTTGGTTTCCTCCCACTGCCCCAAGAGTCGCTCCGCTAGCCGCCCTGCGAGCTGCTGAGCTTGACTACCGAATTGAAGAGCCCGAAAATGTGCTTGTAGTTAGAGATCCCCATTAGGATAGGAATATGTGTCCGGATAATCTAATAGAAGTACTCATCACCCACTTAGAGGCCTTGGAAACTCAGTAGGTGCCAATCCCATCGGACGTAAAGCCATACCCTGCGTGGGTGGATGATATGCATGCCCCGCCAAGATTTGGGAACCCCACTTTCGCCCCCTTTAACGGGACTGGAGACCCACCAGAGCACCTGGACCACTTTAACTCGAGGTGTGGGCCTATGTTAAGGACTGCAGCACAGCGGAAGACTGCCAAGCTCTGTTGCTTCATCCTGACACTACAAGGACCAGCATTCATCTGGTACAGCCAGCTCCCTGTCGGATCTGTGACTAGCTAGGAGGACCTTTGCCAACAATTCCTTTACCAGTTCAGTTCCACAACCTAGAAGATGAACATCGCAGACCTACTCAGGTGAAAACAAAGTCCCAATGAGCGAGTCGCAGACTTCATAGCCCGGTGGAAGGGGCTCACGTACTCCCTTGACATGTCACTAACTCATGAGAAATTACTAACAATGTGTGTAGGGAATGTCAAGGAAGAGCTGGTTCCTTTTATGATCACTCAGAATTACCCCGGAGGGTTCCGGGATTTCACAGACAAGGCTTAGCGCCTCGAAGAAGCCCTGCAACAGGCCAGTCAGGCACGCCCACTGCCTCCTGTAATCCCTGCAAGGAGAGACGCCAGAGCCGAGCCTACTATTGTGGCCCAGATAGAGGCCCCCAGACAGCTAGAGTTTCTACCAGTAAGGCCAGCTCAGCAGCCCCATAGGGGTTCACCCCCACGGCCGCAGCCTCCGGCCCAGCAACGACCGCCTCAAAATCTGCAGGCGCCTCTGCGTAATGCACCGCCACCACCTAGGCAAGATAATCAGGCTCCGCCTCCCCGGAATGATCCTCCGACCCCTAGTTATAGCCAGCCTCCAACATCCCCCTTTCCAGACAGAAGGAATCAGACTTACTCAATTGACGAGGCCCAGGTCCATGGTTATTTCCATAGCGCCTTAGAGCAGAGGATCATGTGACTGGATGAGTGCCAGAAGCTAAAAGAGGCACGTCTCACTGATCACCCTAACTACTGCCCTTATCACCGGACCCTGGGTCACACCATCCAGCGATGCTATGTGTTCAAGGACTGGCTCCAAGACCAGATTGACAACAACATAGTCAGGTTGGGCCCAACCCTGATGCAAGTGGCATGTGTTTTCATTAGATCAGATGGCAGCAGTGGCAATGAGGATGAGTGAAAACAGGCTTCCGACCATCGGTCCCAGATGTATAATGACTGGATGGCCCGCAAGATAGTCACCCATGCCCACGGAATCATCCATGCCCGCCTGAGTCAGCCAGATCCCTCAGAATCTACGAGCGCCGCTTTGGCATCGTCGTCCCAGCCTACCTCTTCCTAGAAGAGCAAGCGACGACGCAAGAAGAAATAATGCACCCTGCCAATTTTGTCATCATCCCGCACGCTTGATGATTTTATTCCCCCAGAGATGGGGATCCCTCTGAGACTCCGTCTGATAGTGGATGACTCCTCGAGTGAAATCTCGGGGTACGCTTCGGTTAACACCGTAGAGTTGGTAAATCCCTTTTTGACTCTCGACGATGAGGAACGCCAATTGGACCTTCCCAATGTCCCCAGCCGTTTCCAACGTCGGCGGAGCCGTGGATACGTGAATAGCCGGGGCACGGTAGTCGTCACCTCCAGTCAGGCCATGCACGCTACTGAGACGAGGCAGCAGGTCCGATACAGAGCTCAGCACATGCGGCCCCCTCACCCGGTGTCGACCGGTTCGCCTCCACCACCGTTTTTGTTGCTGGATCAGGTGAGACCACCTCGGTCATGCCGCAACCAGCCCTGCCATGCCACTAGCCGACTACATCCTTCCGGTCCTAACACGGCAGCCACCTCCCGGGATTCGACTAGTGAATAGCGAGACGTGCCTAGTACCAGTCAGTCACTAGTCCCGCTGGCAGGGCCCGTCATGCCTCCAATTGCAGAGCAGCCTCCTGTAAGAAGAAGCTCGCGTTTGGCTTGAAAGTATAATGTTATGAAGCACCTGGCCGACATTCTGTCAAGGCTTTCTATCCTTGAGGCCCTTCGCCTGTCATCTGAAATGCATGAGGCACTCACCGAGGCTCTAATGATCCCCCTCCAGTTTGAGACGGAGGTGGCGGCCACAGAAGCCTTCCACACCGAGGCGATTGAGGATGCTGAATGTCAGACAGTTATCTCTTTTTCTGGTGAAGATGAAGACCTTCCCATACAAGGGTACATTCTCCCACTGTATATCACCGGCCTGTTCAATAGCATGGAATTCCGTCACTTTCTTGTTGACACGGGTTCCGGGATTAACCTAATCCCAACTCGGACACTGTAGAAGCAAGGCCTGGCTGAGGATGATCTAGCTCCCTTCGACCTCAGGATCCAAGGGTATGACAGGACCGATCCAACTCTGCTTGGCAAGATTCTTTTGAAGACCCATTTTGGCGGCCTAATTTCCAATACCAAATTCATGGTTGTCTCTCAAGACACCGCCTACAATGCGTTTATGGGAAGGCCATGGATCCACCTTCACGCAGTGATCCCCTCATCGTATCACCAGTGCCTCAAATACTCCTTTATGGTTCGATTGGGCGTGCTCCAAGGGGATGTGTCTCCTTTTGCCTCTTGTGAAGCCCATTATCTGGACGCTGACTATTACAAGAGCAAGGACAAGTAGATCATGGTAGGTGAGGTTGAGCCCGCCACTATCACGAGTGATCCTTGGGCAGGTTTGGAAGACGCATATGTCTTCCTAATCCATCGGTTGGAGGCGATGACCCCCGACATGGGGCAGTGCTTTGTTGTTTCGGGTACCAGAGGAAGGCATATTGCTGGGTCCATGCGACGGAAGAAAATCACCTCGTACTCCTACACAAACTAGGCTCAGGTGATCCCCGAGCCCCCTACCCCTGTATGATATCGGGACGTTAGGCTCATGGAAATAGCAGTACGTCATACGTGTAACGCCCCGACCCTAATTATCTAGAGTCGGTGCATTATTACATAACATTGGCATGATCATGAGAAAGATCAAGTCTCGAAAGACCGATTAGTTTAGTAGCCATGGAATAACTAGATACATCCATAAATTTTTACATTACATCATAAAAAAAACATCTTGTCTTCATATCCCCTCATACTATCCCTGCAGGTCATTCATAAATTACTTCTTCATAATCCTGGGAAAAATAAAACATTGAAAGGGGTGAGCTCGGATGCTCAGTAAGGATAACATTATAGCAGAAGCTTTCATAAATAAGCATAAACACTTAAGCCAATTTATAACTAAAACAAAAGCCTTTTAAAATTGAACTTCAACATAGTATGGCAAAAGTAAAATGAAATAATGCCATTTACTTACTCACATGGATATTCTACTAGTCGAATGATCACATGCAATATCAATAACCACTTTCATAATGATGGAATGCATAATGCCAGACTATCATAACCACATAGCCAAGGCCTCGTGCCAAGACTACAAATAAGATTTTGCCAAGGCCTTGTGCCAAGACACTAGTTTGTCTCATGAGACCTACCGATGCATCGAGGAGCTATAGCGGGCTCCACCCATCACTTATTAAGTCCAATGCATTCCTCATATGAATAGGTTTAAGCATAAAATAAACATTCGTATTAAAACTAGCATACGAAATGTCAATACTTTAACCACAAACCATGAATGGTATAAAAATAGAACATCCACAGTCAAGTATAATACATTTGATACAATATGGAAGATTGTATTGTATCACATTAACCTCAATCATGAATAATGAAGGATGTTGACATAGATGAAAATAATCATCAAAACTATTTGAGAGAAATATCCCCCTTTTCTTGAAAACATTTAAAAGTCACACTATTTGTCAAGAAGCCATTTAAAAATAGATTTTTGAATCAAAGTGTCCCATACCACTTTGAAACCTTTTAAAAGGATTTTTAATTTCTAAACTTTAATGTACATATAAATAAATCCTTAAAACCATTTTTAAAACATGGACATTAATGAGAAAGATTTAGATGAATAAGTCTTTAAAACATTTAAAAATGGTATTTTAGTTAGAGATTCTAACCAAAAGAGAGACACTTGAATGAAAATAATTGAGGTAATAAAAACTTTGTAATATCATGAGAATAAAGGGAATTCATGATATACTATGTCAAATTACATTATATACACCACATAAAAGTGATTTGGTGTATATCAACAAAGAAGTCTCAATGGAATGTAAGTTGAGATGAAATCTCTCATAAAGGCCATATCCTTAGGTTAAGGATAAATCAACAACATAATTATGTGTGAAAAATATAAATACACTAAATATGATTGGATATTCAGTGTAAAACAATCAAAGTATATTCACACATATTCCTGTAGAAACAACACCAACGAATTGGATGTTTAACTCAACAAATGGTGAAAGAGTTAAAATTACTCTTATCAAATTCATATCAATGACTTGAGAATTTTCAATGGAGTGATTATGTGTATAAAAAGTATATCCACAGGAAGGGGAGTGGAAATTATGACATAATCAAATGAATAGTGATTCCACACATAATCTTGGGGTAATATAATCAATGAAATATGCGTAAAGCCAAATGAGTGGAAATTGAAATCTCAAATTCCCTTATTGATTAGGTAACATAAGAAACAAACACCCATGAAAGAAAGATCATACCATGATGATGTAAATACCCATAAAATAAAGTATATTACACAATGAATACAATCATGGGTAGTACACATACACCACATGCAATAATTAAGTGGTGATCAATGGAATTCTCACGGAATTAAAAGTGAGACAAGAAACCCCTTACCACATTAATCAACTGAGTCGCATGGACAAAAGTTAATAACCACAAAATTATTTACAGAATAACATGAATATAAATTGAATCATGATAATATATATCAAATGGAAGTACACAATACACCACTTTCAATAATTTAGTAGCGAACAATGGAAATCTCACGGAATTGAAAGTGAGATAAGAGAATGCCTTACTTTGTACTATTTCCTTGGTCGATGGTAGGTTTACCTCCTGTATAATGGTGAAATAATTGTTATTGAATAATACAAGAATCATTTACTTTAATATGATATCATATATGATCTTTTAACATTTATTTGTTAATAATATCTTAGTATTAACGCCGTTTCGGGTGTTAACTTACTCATTTTCTTTTATATGTTTTGTTACATAAGTCATGTTTGTTGTATCTTATTCATATCCAGAATGATATCAAGTCCATAAACATCATTTTTAAATCATTAAATGATAATTATACTTGAATGGATACGATGGATAATGAATCTCATCGCGTTCGTGGAGACGGTAGTCCGTACGTACGCACGAACGCTACTTCCATTTAATTTTTTAATTTTTTATTTTAAAAGAATCGAATCCAAATGATACATAGGTATATTACTATTCCAGTATAATATAATATTTTATATATGTTACTTAAGTTCATTAACACCATCCTTTATACGTTTCATGTGTGGTATGAACGAGTCATATCATTTTAAGGGGGCGGTAGTCCGCACTTCCTCAAATGAAATTATCGTATGTATATACGACATGAAACGAATAATGGTATGAAATAAAATGGAATTACAGAAGCTTATATATAAAATATATATCATTAATATCATATTTAATTACAGTGCCATCATAATGTCCACCATGAGAGGCGGTAGGATGTTTTTGAACAATCATCGTTTCGTGAGGCGTTAGTTTGCCATCCACAGAAACATTATGTTCATCATCCATTAGATGGAGTTGTGTGTATGTGTAGTTTGAATACTTCTTATAACAACATCCTAGTATATTGAGGATACTGTTGTTGTTACAAAATAAGGGAAATAAAATGAGTTTGGGGGTTGAAGAAGCAAAATAAATGAAAATAATTTAAGAGAAATCGTTACCTTTAATTTAGGTAACTCACTTTGGTTGGAACCAAAGGACTTGTTGAAATGCTTTCTGCCTAAGGGGAAGCTTCAAGTAGGAGGAGAGGGATGTGGGGAGCTTATTTGGGCAGAGTTTGGACGAGCCAAGTGGCTTGAGAGGTGTGAGGAAATGAGAAGGAGGAGTGCCCTTTTATAAGAGGGGTGAGGGGCACCTTTGGAAAAGCTAGAAATATTAATTTATAATAAATTCATATTCGGTTTCCAATGGCTCCAAAGTTGACTATTCAAAGGTTGAGGTGGGGATAGGTCGAAAACAACTCATCCAACATAATTTAGACAGGTTTGGGTACTTATATTAACCTTATCTTTAAGTATTAACTCTAAGTTAATTAGTTTCACTTTTACAATGTCTCTTTGTATTTTTATATAATATGGTTAATAAACTTACTATATACATCCAAAAGACCCCCAAGTGGTCCATTAATGATTAACCTATCATAATATAAGTCTCTTGGCCGAACCTTAGATTTTTAGGAATTTAATATCAATTAATAATATAATATTTGTTTTAAGAACTCTTTTATGTCAATTTTGACACTATTCACTAGTTGATTTTTGTGAAACTCATAACAGATTGATTACTTCGAACAAAGTCAAATAAATCAATCCTAATATATCATATTATCCTAGAAAATTTGTTTAATTTATTAAAAGTTTCATATTATAATTATTTGGGTATTTATAATATCAATTATGTTAATTTTTTACTATTTTAGTAATTACTGCATCATCATTGTGTCATAAATAAAATAAATTATTTAATGTCAAAAAATTATAAATAAAATATAATTATGTAGTAAATCTTTTTAGATTTCTAATGAATATTTATAATCTAAAATCCAGCATATATAACCCTATGTAACAATTGTTTTTCTAAAAGATATATGCTTGTGTCATTTTTGTATTCATTTTAACTTAATTAATATAAAGTGTCATTATCACTTACAAGTGGATCCATGGGGTCCCAAAATTGACCCAAAGATGCCCATGGTCGACCATGTATCAACCAATAGGGTTAAGACACATTTTAGGGTAATTTAGTATTATTATAATATTATTTGTTAACCCTTATTTACCGGATTTACCCTTAACCATGGTAAATAAAATATTTACCGCAGTAATTATTCAAAATGTCTAAAAATAAAAGTTACCTATTTACACAATTTGGACATCCTGATTCCAAATATGGAATCCATTTTTCTAAATTCAAAACACAGAAGTGGCAGAAATTAATTTAAAATTAATTCCCGCTGTCAAAACAAAAAGCGTGTTTTTAAGAGATAATAACTATCAAAAGATTGACACTTGTTTATGTTCGGTTTAATTGTAAAATTATGTCCAATGACCAACATTATATTAAATGGTAAAAATATATTCTAAATATACTTTAAAACCACTCAAATTCACAATTTATCACTATTAATTATTTTGATTAAAAAAGTTGTTTTTAATTAAAATTTAGTAATTTTCACTATTCATCAAAATATGAAAGTTATCCGAAAAGTACCAAAATTTCACCTTAGGCTAAATTCGATATTCCGAATCCAAAAATGAAGTCCATTTTGAAATATAAAATATATATAATTTCAAAAAGTAGGTATTACTATTCATAACGGCTAGTTTGATTGGTTGTGGTGTGTTAAAATCTCGAAGTTGCGTACAATGCACGTCATTGCATTATTTGAAAGGAAACATACCGAGGAAGCTTGGGGTGTTACAATACGTGTCTATTTCTCCAGGCCAGAATCGACCAGCTCAATCCAACGCACCACTACTTATTTGATGTCATAAAGAGTGGCCCCTTGGGCCGAAGGCCAGATGGGATTGGATCAACCACCTTTGTCGCCATGGTCTCCGCAGTGCATGAGTCTCCTGACGTGACGACCTCTGCCGCCCAAGTCGGCACCGGCTTCCCATCAGGGTCTGGCAGCCCCAAAATGGATCCCCCTGTGGATGATCCCTCGACAAGTGGAGAGGAGGACATGGTAGATTCTCCTCCTGCCTTTGAGGAGGGTGTCCCCACCACGATCAATGAGTTAGTACAGGTGAACCTCAGTAGCAAGGCGGACCCGAGACCCACATTGGGCAGTGCCTCTATGCCCCCAAGGAACGACAACAATACGTAGACTTCCTCATACAGCACCGTGATGTGTTCGCTTGGAGTTATGACGAGATGCCAGGACTAGATCCCCAGGTAGCCGTCCACCGCCTTGGCCTTCCAGCAAACCATCGCGGGTTCAAGCAGCCTACCAGAAAGATGCACCCCTCTCATGGTGCCATGGTTGAGGTTGAAGTTGATAAGATCATCAAAGGAAACTTCATCAATGAAGTCCAGTACCCCAGGTGTCTAGCCAACATTGTGCCAGTCAGGAAGAAGAATGGAAAGATCAGGGTCTGTATCGACTTCCTCGATCTCAATCGCCACTGTCTGAATGATGATTTTTCCCTTCCCGTGATAGAGTTGTTGATCGATGCCACGACTGGGTTCCAAGACCTTTCCTTCATGGATGGGTACTCCGGGTACAACAAGATTTGGATATCCCTCAAGGATGAAGAGTTCACTGCCTTCAGGGCCCCCAGGGTACTTTCTGCTACCAGGTTATGCCCTTCGTCCTAAAGAATGCAGGTACCACCTATCAACGGGCTATGCATCGCATATTCAAGATGATTCTCGGGACACTGGTGGAATGCTATGTAGAAGACCTAGTGGTTAAATCTCGTTAGTGACAGGACCATCTCAGAGACCTTGAGAAAGTGTTTGGCTTCCTCCGTTCTCGCCACCTGAAGATGAACCCATTGAAGTGTGCCTTCGGGGTCACCTCCGGAAAGTTTCTTGGCTTCGTTGTTAGATATTGAGGCATTGAGATCGACCCGAAGAAGATCAAGGCCATCAGTCAGATGCCTCCCCCAAATAATATTCGGGAGCTAAGAGGCCTTCAAGGACACTTATCCTATATACACCAATTCATTTTGAATCTGGACGGAAAGTGTAAGCCCTTTTCTTGGCTCATGAAGAAAGGCGCCGCCTATAAATGGGACGAAGAGTGTCAGATCGCTTTTGAGGAAATCAAGCAGTATCTGCTCCATCCTCTGGTCTTGATGCCACCCATTTCTAGAAATCCGCTGGTCCTTTACATGACCGCCTTGGAGCGATCCCCCAACACACTTCTCTCCCAGAAGAACAGTGAGGGAACAGAGAATAGACTATACTACCTCAGCCGCATGCTCCTCGACACGGAAATTAGATATTGTCCCATCGAGAAGATCTTCCTTGCGCTCGTATTTGCCATGCAGAAATTGTGGCACTACTTCTAGCACCACGAGGTATAGTTGGTCTCTCGGGTAGACCCACTGAACTACATTCTGAAACAACCTATGCTGACAGGACGGTTGGCGCGCTGGGCGGTGATCCTCCAGCAGTTCGACGTCAGGTTCGTACCTCAGAAAGCCATCAAAGGACAGGCGTTGCCAGATTTCTTAGCTGCCCACCCAACCTCCGTGGACCAGCCACTGGATCTAGGATTTCCTGATGAGGCAATCCTCTCAGTCGATCACGCCATCCCATGTTGGCAGATTCACTTTGACGGTGCCTCCCGGAGCCCCACCAGTAGAAGGCTCAGTGATCCTAGGCTCAACAGAGTGGGCCTGGGTATCGTCTTCATCACCCCGAAGAAAGTCATTCTTCCATATTCATTCCTGTTGTCAGAAGGATGCACCAAAAATGAGGTAGAGTATCATGCCCTCATCACTGGCTTTGAGTTGGCTCTAGAGATTGACGTACCCCATCTGTATGTAAAAGGGGACTCTGAGCTAATCATCAAGTAGGTAAATGGTGACTATGATGTCAGAAATCCAGAACTCATGCCATTCCTAGAGTGCACCCTCCGTCTAATGGCTAAGTTCCCCTCCCGGCCAGAGGACGTTCATATTCCCCGGTCACAGAACAGTCGAGCAGATGCTTTGGCCAGCCTGGCCGCATCACTTGCGGATCCCAAACAGGATGACCTAATTATCCACGTGGCCTACTGGAGATTCATTTATCATGTTATTCCGGAGGCCGATCGTGGCCTGTGAGTGAACCATCTCACCGCTGGTTCCCCTCCGTCAGGATCCCCGGGGGATTCAGGTGTAGTTATCGAGATAGTTCCTAACTGGAGGACACCCTTGGTTGAATATGTCCAGCACGCCAATCTTCCATCGGACCGAGTCGAGCACGAGCAAGTCCGATGCCGCGTGCCACATTTCACCCTTTAGAGCAGTCCTAGCCTTGATAATCTCCTTTACAGGCACAGATTTGATGGTGTTCTCCTCCGTTTCCTTCAAGGAGTCAAGATCCCATAGGTCATTCAAGAAGTGCACGCTGGTTCCTGTGGTGCCCAGCAGGCCGGGTCGAAGTTGTCCCACTAGATTCGGAGGCTGGGATACTTCTGGACCTCCATGATCTACGACTGCATCGAGTATGCCAAGAGGATTCAGGCGTGCCAAGTTCACGCTAACTTTGTGCATCGGCCACCAGAGCCTCTCCATACTACCAAGTATTCTTGCCCCTTTGTAGTCTGGGGGTTGGATGTTGTAGGACCTTACCCACCGGCGACAGCCCGCCAGTGCCAGTTCATCTTGACTGCTACTGATTTCTTCTCTAATTGGGCGGAGGCAATCCCACTCAAGGAAGTCAAAGCCTGTTCTATCGCTGACTTTGTGAGCTCCAATATCATCTATCGATTTGGAGTACCTCGCTCTATCATCAAGGATAACGTAACCAACATCCGAGAAGACGAACTGAAGAAATTGTATGCCAAGTACAAAATTATCTCTAACCACACCTCCCATTATCATGCATAGGCAAATGGACAGATCAAAGCATTTAACAAAACCCACTCTAACATTCTGCAAAAGATGGTTGGTCAGAACAAGAAATGTTGGCCGGACAAGATCCCCAATGCCCTCTTGGCTTATAGGACGACGATTCGTAACTCCACCCAGGTGACTCTGTATTCCCTGGTGTACGGAGTTGAGGCCGTCCTTCCCATCGAGATCTAGTTTACCTCATTGCGCACGGCGGTCTACGATCAGCAAGTGCCAGATAGAGTTTCCGAAATCCGTCTAGCTGAATTGGAAGCGCTGGACGAAAGTAGGCTTCTCTCTTTACATAACATGGAAAGGCATCAGAGCAGGATGGCTCGAGCTTTCAATAAGAAGGGTTTCCTCTACTCCTTCCTGCAAGGTGACTTGGTGCTGGCTCTAAGAGCGCTAATGATTCCTGGCAGGAAACCACCCAAGTTGGAGCCCAAATGGGAGGGGCCTTTGATTGTCCATAAGGTCTATCCCAATGGCGTGTATTCCCTGGTGACTACAGATGGTGAGCGTGTCACTCCTCCCACCAATGCCAGGTTCCTCAAACGATATTTTTCCTGACCCCTTTGGTCTGAGTTTTAAGACCTAAAACTAAGATCCTTTCCCCATCCTGCACGACATTAAACTGTATTTCGTCCTACATGACGTTAAACTGTGATTCTAGAACTATGTATGGCTTTATTCTCATTCTAATGGGATACATAGAAAACGCACGTATATTTCGTCTTGGGTCTAGCCCCAGGGATTACCAAATCCTATTTTTCTTGGTCCGAGTTCTAAGACCTAAAACTAAGATCTTTTCCCCATCCCGCATGACGTTAAACTGTATTTCGTTCTACATGACGTTAAACTGTGATTCTAGAACTATGTGTGTATTGATTCTAATCCTTATGGGATATGTTGGAATGCCTGAAAATTTCATCTTGGGTCCAGCCCCAGGTATTACCAAATCCCATTTTTCTTGGTCCGAGTTCTAAGACCTAAAACTAAGATCCTTTCCCCATCCCACATGACGTTAAACTATATTTCGTCCTACATGACATTAAACTGTTCTTCTAGAGCTACATGTGGCTTTATTCTCATCCTTATGGGATACGTAGGAATGCCTGGACATTTCGTCTTGGGTCCAGCCCCAGGGATTACCAAATCCCGTTTTTCTTGGTCCGAGTTCTAAGACCTAAAACTAAGATCCTTTCCCCGTCCCACATGACGTTAACCTGTATTCCGTCTTACATGACATTAAACTGCATCTCTAGAACTAAGTGTGGCTTGATTCTCATCTTTATAGGATACGTAGGACTTCCTGAACACTAAGATTTTAGGTCCAGCCCCATATCTTAGGAGATCCCACGATCTCTTAGTTCCCTCGGTCTTTTGTCCTGCCCTTCCCTCGCGAATCCGCCATCTTTTGGCCGCTCTCAGACTGAGCCCTTAGACCCTTTCTAGTGGTCTGATAATGTGTTCAGAGTACTCTAGTCTAGGACCTGGAGTGTGAGATTCGACTTAGGCAAGTTTTCATCCACTTTTCAAGCTTCGTCTTCCCCTTCATTCGGCCCCCACCATCTTTCACACCCGGAGGGACCCCCATGAACGGCCTGGATACAACCCCTAAGGGATCTCCTACCGTTACAGGCCAACTACCTTGAGGGTTTCAAGCAAAAAATTGATATAAATCATGTGTTGCGAATGTGGTCAGTGGTTGATGCTCATTTGTTTACCCCTATCTCTAGGCTAACACGACATGATGCTGTGTTGTGAGCATGGTCCGTAGTAATCCTCAGTCGTCACGCCAGCTTCTTCAGGCCCTGAATGTTGGTTTCCTGATTCACATTATGCTCCACCCCACCGTGTCAAGTTAGAATCTCGACACTCCTTGTACTAACCCTCAGTACACCCCCACACGTCAGGCGGACCAAGCTGCGTAAGAGTGCCTCTTGGGGCTCTCGTGATCTGAGCGCTAGAGTATGTGCTTGGGTTTCTTCTTTACAGGTTTCATGCAGCTTGACCCTCATCCCCATGGGGAACGAGGAGTCACCTAGACATTTCGTTTCGGGCCCAGCGTAGCTGGGAGCTAGCATCTCATGCCCCGTGATTGTTGAACCCTCGTAGGCTCCTTTGGCCCGAGGCTCCTCTCTCAGAATCGTGCACAGTGATGGTATGGGATTACGCCCTCACCCGCATCAGGTATGCTTTATCTCATCATGTGTGTTCCCCCAGGTCCAAGACATACGACCTTAAACTATGCTGTCAAGTCCAAGCCATACGACCTTAAACTATGCTGCCAGGTCCAAGCCATAGGACATTATACTATGCTGCCAGGTCCAAGCCATATGACCATAAAATCTGCTGCCAGGTCCAAGCCATATGACCTTAAACTGTACTGCCAGGTCCTAGCCATTGGACCTTAAACTGTGCTGCCAGGTCCAAGCCATACGACCTTAAACTGTGCTTCCAGGTCCAAGCCAAATGACCTTAAACTCTACTGCCAGGTCCAAGCCATAGGACCTTAAACAGTGCTTCCAGGTCCATGCCATAGGACCTTAAACTCTGCTGCCAGGTCCAGGCCATACGACCTTAAACTATGCTGATAGGTCCAAGCACATGACCATAAACTGTGATGATATCGTCCCGATTGTGCGTCGTTAAGACGCTACCTCTCAAGAACTACGTATGGCTTGATTCTCATCCTTGTATAGGAGCACCTGGGAACTTCCCCACAGGCCAAGCCTAACTTTTCTTGTTCTGTCTCTCAACCTAAACACGTCCCTAGGAGCACATAGTAAGCAGGGCTTTGCGCCATTCACGTTGGGTTTTGTAACTGCTTTACCGTGTGTATCCCATTCCCCATTTCCTTTGGTCCGAGTTCTAAGACCGTAAACTATTACCCTTATGTTTCAGCATGACCTTAAACTGCATGCTCGTCCTCACTGCAAGACGTTAAACTGCAAGCTGGTCAGGCCTCCATGGCCGAGGCCTGGCCTCAGGCCCCTTGGCTTTCCATGACTCGGTCTATCTTGTGGGATTGTACGGTGTGGTGAGAGATTATGTCCTCATTCACGTCAGGTTAGTCGTCGTACCGTGCCTATCCTCAGATGAGATGTGTCCCCCATCCCGCACAATGTTAAACTGTAATTCAACCTACATGAAGTTAAACTGTGCTTCTAGAACTACGTGTGGATTGATTCTCATCCTTATGGGATACATAGGAACGCCCAGACATTTCGTCTTGGGTCCAGCCCCAGGGATTACCAAATCCCATCCCTCCTTATTGTCGGCCCCTCGGCCTGACTTATTGGGAAGTGGTGTAATCGTGACATCTACCCCGAATAAGTTTGGGATGACCCATAGTAATATTGGGAAGCGGCAGTTCTCTCGCCAGAGAGGTCCTGTCTGAAAATTGGGATGATCCGTGATCAGGTTGGTACGTCCGCCTAATGTGCATCCACCACAGTGGCGCAATTTCGGGAGTGTTGGACTCTGTCCGAACAAACCACCACTCCACATTCCACGCTTTGTGTGCCCCTTTATTCGAATCCTCATTCTCTTTCATGTTCGATGGGACCCCCTAACAGTATGGATGATAGACCTATGATCCGCCTACTGTCCTGGGCCAACGTTCCGGAGGACTGGTCATGTTTTATGGGACCCCCTAACAGTATGGATGATAGACTTTGGTCCTCATACTACCACAATATGGATGATCGACCTTTGGTACGCCTATTGTAGCAGTATGGATGATAGGCCTATAGTCCGCCTACTGTCTTGGGCCAACATTTCGGAAGACTGACCGATGATATTTGAGTAAGGCCTAGTGTTTTGAACATGGTCAGCAGTCAGCCCTCATTTATTGTCCCCATTCCAGGCCAAAATGATATGGATACTGCATTTCTGCCATGGTTAATAGTTATCCTCCATCGTCTTGACCCATAGTGTTCCGAATTTGGGTAGCGTGATTCACCTTTCCTTTCCATCTCCCTATGTTCGGATGGATTTCAATGCCCCGGTATTTCCCCTCTCGTATGTCAGAGCACATTGAGAAGGTGATATATCAATTGGTCTGAGGTCTTCTCCTCAGAAATCCAGGACCGATTTTAGATGTCTGAAGCTTGGTTAATGCCCCACAGTTGGACGAAATGATAACACGAGTATCCTTTGCTTCTCGCGTTGGGTGTGACCCACATGAGCTTAGGGGTGAGTTGTTATTCATTTCGGAATTATGGTTGAGCATATTAAACCAAAGGTACAAATAAATGGATTTGTCTAAGTATTGGATTGAGATGATGATAAGTACAAGCAAGAAGTTCATGAGATGGCCAAAAAAAATCCCCTAAGGGTCGGCGTGCTGGATCGATCTTTCCAACACTGTTACCCTTTGGTTGGTAGCCTCTAGGACCACTTCTCGCTCCTTGAAGACTCTCTCCTCATTAGCCGCCGCAGAGCGCAGCTCGCCAACCCTAGCTTGTGTCTGTGCTTGCTCGGTTTGAATTACTGTCATCTGGTGACTCGCCTCCATCATTTGTTCCTACGCATCAGCCAGCTGGGCCATCAGTTTCTCCACAAGCTCAGAGCATGTTGTAATTAAGGCCTCCTTATCTGACGCCTACCCTTTGAGGTGCGGACATCCCGCTCCGCCCTCAGCAACGCTCGGGCGTTCGCCGATCTTTCCTGACCCTAGGAAACGTCGGTGCACTGGCTGCTCTCGCGTATCTTCTCGGCCATGTAATCACGGACCGTCAGATGAAGGCGCTAAGCGTCAGCCCCTCCGGTGCACAGGAAGCACAGCTAGGTCTGGAGTGATCCCATCCGCCTCAGGAAATCCGACTGGGGCTGTCTGAGAAAGTGATGGATACACTTCCACCCTTTGGGCCGTGTCATCCGGATCTCCTTGGCTGCCTCTGAGTCTGAGTCGTCTATCTCCTCAGGGTCAGCAGGTCGTTATGTAGGAAAAGCAACCAGCAGGTCAGTAGTAGGATCTGCCTCAGGGATGTCTTCATGAGGAATAGGATCCTCGACGTCTGGGCGACCTTCCTCTCTCACCCCAACAGTGACGGTGCCTCCGTCAGCCTCCATCCTCGCCTCAAGAACAGCACTGCTGATGCCCGCTGCCCCTACTCACCGATTGTCGGGGCCGACTCAGTGTAGGAAGTATGTTATGGATGAGGTGGTATGTCCGCCACTGGTCTACTCATGGACGGCCTGGGATCCGCAGCCTAACGAGCCTCCAATGATGAGATCACTGTGCAAGGTGTACCCTGATCGGTTAGGATCCTTTGATAGTAAGTGTCGGTAGTGAAGCGTGAGACTTACAAGAACCCAGATCGTCGGCCTCCAGTGTTCTGGCCGCTACAAGAGCCACCATGATGGGAGATCCCTCTGCGCTTGTCAATTCAATGATGGGTGTCAGATCCCCATATCGTCCCACCGGTTCCTCTCCTCCCTCCTCTAGTGGGTATGACTGACCAACACTTAGGTGCTCCTGAGTGAGGTAGAAAGATGGGTCGGAAATTGCAAAGGGGGGTGGACGAAGAAGGTAAGTGAATGAAGGTAGAGACAGACCTCGAGTATCTCAATTATGTCGAGATCAAAGTCGAAAATCTCACCACTCTCCCAGAGACTCCCTTGGTGGGTCTCCCCCTGCGACCCCTCACCTCCAGGTTCTTATTCTTCATCTTCTCCTTCGCCTTCGTCTTCTCTGGTCTCCTCCTCCCCCTTCTGACTCCTCTTCACCGTCGCCTTCTCCCGGTGACATCAATTCCAGATCAGGCTCCTGGCCGAGCATCACTTTCACTAGGAAAGGTGGCTCTGCACGCCGACCCCTTTGGCGCATGTATGTTTCCATGACCATTAGATAAGCATGCCACCGATGGAAGTTTACCCGATCGGTAACTTGAACGAGAACGACCTCTAGCAGCTGGATCCCATTTTGCATTATCTTCTACCAGACGGCTTCAATGGTCAGCGATTACCGCAGGGTCATCCAGGCCGACCAAAATGCCAAGAAAATTTCATCTTGGGAAGGTTCAAGCAGGTATCTTATCTACTTCTCAGGCAGCTCCCTGGACGCCTAATGTGTCCCCCCTACGGGCAACGAGGCCGCGATGGCATCGTGTGATGTCCCCGATGCTGAAGTCCTAGCCTGTGCAGGCCTCACTGCCTGACGCACCCCTGGTTCCCCCCTTCCAGCAACATCTTGCCTTCTCCCCCGTCACCCGGTTTCTGCGTGGGTGGACTAGAGTTGTCGGTATCTCTTGCGTAAAAGCCCCTCAGGGTACGCGATGGTCCATTGTTCGACATACTCGGTTTCTAGGCTAGCGTCAACCCCGGTGGGAGGAAGAGTAATGACGTTGTCGGAGCCGAAAGTGGTAAACATCAACCACATCTGGCGCAGAACGCAGAGATTCTTCTCCTACTAGAAAGCTGTGAATACCTTCTTCGGCATTCGTTGGAGGCACCCGAATTGCCGGGCAAATCGGGATGGCACGTAAGGCCCGCAGATCACCTTTCTGTCGATCCAATCCACGAGAACCCCGCCCTGAATGCTCTAGAAATACTCCTTCTGTTCCATAGAGCCTCGCCCATTGTCCACAATCTGGCCGATCCGGGTGGGGAACGGGCTAAAGTGGAAGTTGGTGTGGTTACCAATGCAGATTCTCACGCCCTCCTCACTGAGCATCAACGCCCCCCCCGGCGATGTTCATAAGGGACGGTCGTAGGCCATTTCCTCGACGACAGATGACGTTTGGGAAAGTATACCCACCGAGATGAGCCGCCAACCATCCGTAGAAGATCTGGAAGGGGAAACATACTCTCCGAGGCGACCCCCCTCGTGAGATGCGTCCCAGGGTGACATACAGCTTGGCCAGAATAGGGACCCCCAAGTTGAACTATTTGTTGGCAGCCATAGTGCCCGCCATCACCAGTGTTTCTGGACGGACGCCCATCCTTGCGTCTCGCACCGGTAGGAGCCACCCGCTCAGGAAGGCGGCGAGGAACCCGGCTTGCCGGACATTCAGGTCTTGGGTCTCAATGACCCGGTAGAACCATGATTGGTATTGCCCTGCCTCCAGGGTCCTCCAGTATGACCCATCCCTGCTCCTCTGAGCCGCAGTCAGGCATCGTTTACCCTGTCCTGACATCTTGATTGCCGGATCCTTCTCAAAAAACTGGATGAACCAGCCCTTGTAGGCAATGTCCTTCAGGAAGTCCTTGACCCCCATCCTCTCTTTGGCCAGATCCAACAGGTTCCACGTCAGCATGGGGGTCCACGACCTGTCTTTCCAGGTGTTCATTGGAGGAACGAACTCGTCGTATTGGTAGCCCTCCAGTGGGATACCTCAGATGCAGTGAACATCCCAGAGGCTGATTCCAACTTCCCCATGGTGAAGGTGGAACGTGTTGGTATCAGGATACCATCAGGAGAATAGCTCCGGCCCGATCTCAGGTTGATGGTGGAAGTGAAACTGCGACGTCCATACCGCCTCGAACATGCCAATATGCCGTAGTTCATCCCCAAACTGGTCGCAAGTATGGCGAACCCAGAATGCCCAGGCCCACTCGCTGGTGTGGTTTCCCCCGGACCGCAGGTCCCAATCCTTCATCCATCCCTTCGTGTCATCCGTGAAGCTCTGACGGAACGTGCTCACGTAGAGGGCTGTAGAATTCTCTACTACAGGCTCATCCCCGGTAATGGTCTTGGTCCTCGGGTTCAAGACATATATGCCCATGTGTCTGGTTTCCCTAGCAGGATGGCCATTGTTGGTGATGTTGTTGCGAGGAAGTTCTTCCTCTCGGGTCACCCATGACCGTGGAGTGTCCACCTCGAAGCCTGTCAGGGGCACCTCCTCCAGGATGCCAAAGTTCCAGAGCGGGAGGTTATCAGACAGGGGATACGTCTTCTGGGCTGGAGTCAGCATATTGAACAAGGATAGTTTGTTGGAAATGATAACCTTGGCGCCATAAACCTCCTCGTTCGCCGCCATTTCGGTTCTACAAGCGGCGGCTTCCCCCTCATCAACTCGGTTTGCGGCCATCTCAAATATTTCAGGAGTTTCATGAAATCAGGATGTAGTGGGTGGAATCGGAGAGTGATACACGAAATCTGAAGTGGCGGTGCGAAATCTAGGAGTTGGGCACGCAATCGGCACGCTAGTCGCAGAATATCCCGAGTAGGTGCGCAAGTGCGGCCAAAATTCAGAAGGACTTACGTGCTGCCCAAGTGTTTTTACACATAGCTACGGGAGAAATTTCGCACACGAGAGTGGTAAGCCTATCGCGCGGAAAAGCATGAGTACGGAACTTCGGACCCAGCGCCCCTTTTTATAGGAGAGGTGAGGGTTTCGCGCCTCACGGAAAGAAAATTCTGCGCTGATCTGTCATTTTGTGCGCCCCATCAGTTTTTTGCACACTAAGTGCCCAGGAGAGGCCCTGCTTCGGCATTTCGGAGTTTCTCTCAGAATCCGACCGTTGCGACCTCTCACTGATCCAATTTTAAGGGGGGTCATTTGTAGATGCCCAAAAAGTCCGTAACTCCCAGAGGAAGTTTCAAAATGACAAAGCGAAGTCATATTCAGAATCAGAGGCCCGGTCTGGAGGCCCTGGAAGTGGTGCGCGAAATAAAGGAGGGCTGGCGTGAAATAACGCTGTGCGCACATAGCATCCCCGGGATTCGCGAAATCGAGCCAGTGGTGTGCGCAATTTTGCGCACCCGGTTCCACGTGGTGAAGTCTTGCGCACCGACTATTCCCGGCATGTAAGATTTTACGCGCCGCCTGGATTCCGCACCGGTAGGCGCCTATTAATAGAAGGCGACCCCAAACGGTTTGGGGTTGCGGAATTCGGAATGGCTCCCCTACGTGCAATTCAGACTCCCCCGCGCACAAGATGAATTCTAGTTAATTCCTCTTTTCACGCAACCTTTCCTTGTGGTTCGCCTTTGCGCCCAACTTCACTAGCATAAGTGAATTTTCCCACTCCTCCATGTTCTTCCCTTGCGCACAATCCTTTCCCCGTGCAAGTAATCCCCTTCTGTGCGCGTAATCCCAATCCTTTGTGCGCAATCCCCTATCTGTGCAATCCTATGGCTCTATTGCGCTCCATCCCAGTGTTTTGCGCGCAAACCTTCTCTTTGCATGCAACACCCAGGACCCTTTACCTTGACGCCCCTTGGCTGCCTCTCCGTGACGGCCCCTGATGTATTCACTGCCGGGCATGCGCACCACGCGTTGTTTTCCCGTATGGCCTTCTAGTATCGTATGAAGTAACCTCAAGGTCCCTTGGGCGGTGTTCCCATTGTGTTGCTTTGCCTTATGCTTCTCCGCATAGGAACACTAACGGCTATTGCTTCTTCACATAGCCACGCTAACGTGGACCCCCGATGGTTCGCCCTGTGGCCCCCCTTCACTACGGCCTTGCCGATGCCTTCCCTCCCACAGGGGGTAGAGGGTGTTGGGAATGTAAGCCCTAGGGGTGTGGAGCGAACCCACCTCGTCCAAGCTACAGGATGTTAAACTGCTAAGCACCTCATCTTTAGCACATGACGTTAATTTGTGGTCCGACCCCGTACTTCGCACATAGGGTCCCCCTAGCTCGGACATTTTTTATGCCCACTCGTTTCCATGGGAATGGATTCTTCCTCACATGGAATGAGATCCTCCTTTTGGAGTGGCGTTTGTCCGCGGGGGAAGGGCTGCCTCCGAGCGTAAGCCCCTAGCCTCTCATATAGAAGGTTTCACCCATGCACCTCTATACATCCCCACTGCCAAGGCCAGTGGAGTCCCTTTCCCGTTGCACTTTGTCACACTACGGGCCTCCATCCTGGATTAAGCCTCGGCACCAAGGGCCGTTAACCACACTTAAGCCCCTCTTTCATCTTTGGGACGCTCAACGCGTAAGCCCCTTTCCGCTTCTCACGGATGCACCCTTTGCGACGTGATCGTCTGGTCCCTGCTGCCTCTTGTTTCTCGCACCGAGCATGGATCACATGGGCTTAGAGCGCGCATCGACCATGAAATCCTCCTATGGGCCGCCTTAGAGCATAAGCCCCATACCAGCGAACTATGTGGACTTTGATCTGTGCTAACACATGGTATGTCGGAATCCTCCATGAGGTTCAATTCCACCATCCGATCATTCCGACCTCTCCACGTCGGTTCCCCGACTACCATGGGCCACCACAGAGCATAAGCCCCAAATGCCCTCATCCCACATGAAGTTAAACTGTATCCCATCCCGCATTATGTTAAACTATATCTCGTCCCACATGATGTTAAACTTTATCTCGTCTCGCATGACGTTAAACTGTATGCCCTGAACTATGTGGACTTTGATTCCCTGCCATGGGGATACATAGGAAGCCTCCATGAGGTTCAAGCTTGTCACTCCATCACCCATCCAGATCCTTACCCGTGCCACCACATCTCGGTGAGATCATGCCACCTCATTCTTCTCCATAGTATCCGGGAAGCCACCCACGTGCTGGCCCCAACATCGGTGTTCCCCCTAGGGGGTCCTTCAATCTGATCCACTCTCAGTGTTCCAATCAGTCTGATCCATCTCCGCAAGATGTTAAACTCGCAACATACCCCGTGTTAAACATGGGAAGATAAGGAAAACCTCAGATGGTACACAACCTCCGCATTCGATGTGGGATGCCTCGGGCTTCCGCGCCCTCAAGGAGCCCTATGATAAGGGACAGAAGACAGACATGCCAATCCCCCAGCATCAAGACATGCCAACGACACCCCAAAGTGACCATTCTCCTCACCGAAGGTTGCTGCCCCGAAAAGACCCCTTGGAGTGTCTCGATGGAAGAGGCGTAATTAAATGGCGTCCATGCAGATATGGCATCAGGAACGAGCTTCATGAACCCATCTTAAATCTATGTGGGAGACCCGGACTAGGTGACAAGCTCTGAGGAGGAATCCACAGAAGGAAGAACCGACATCCCATCATCCCGGTTTCGATCAAGGAGCAGATTTCCCTGAACAAGGAACGGATGTCTCCCCCCTTTGGAAAGCGGGAATGTGGGGCAACAAGTCGCGTTTCCTCCCATGAGTGATGGACATGCACGCACGTGCCCTGGCATAAAAGCGTGAGAAATAAACTCAGAGGAGCTTAAACTATGTAATCAGACTCCACATGGGTCATTAATCCACGTGAAATCACAACGTGGCATCGTCTTGTCTCCATTGTCATCCCTCAATCCAAAACAAGAATATAAGAATCAAATCCTAGACTACACCTAGAAACTTGAGGTTCAGAATGAGTAAGGGTTCATGATGCCCTTCTTGTACATACCTCCAGAGTCCCGAAAGTCCTAATATCTAACTACTAGACACCCCAAATAACAAGGGCCTCCTTTGATAGAATTTTTTTCACTAACCAACCTAGGTCGACCCTGAACCGGTCACTCGAGCTAATACGTGGCATGACCCACTACCATGTCATTGGGTTAAGTATGACTACTAGTCCCTCACTCTATTATTTTGATTCCAGTTGAGTTTCATCTTGGTTTTGGTTTGGGTAACGGTTTTTTGAAAATGAAAATGGTTTTGAAATGAATTTTTTTCCTTTAATTGTATTTAAATTGGTAAGTAAAGGGCTTGGTGTGAATCATGGTGTTCTTTATGAATGTTTTCACATGTGGGGGTATGTGCCTGGAATGTCTGTGTTGGAACATCTGGATGGAAATGGATGGACACAAATGTGATGGTTCATAGGATTCCATGGACGAGTTTTTTAAATTTAAAGGTTTTGAAAAATTGGTTACTCTTTGAGGAGTGGATTTTGTTTTCTGAAAAGTGATTACGTGTTTGGAAGATTGCCTTGAAATAAGGATATTTTGAAAGGGGAAATGATTTAGTAAATAGAAACTTGGTTTAAAAAGGGGGTTTTTGAATTTGGAAAGTGTCCTTGAAGGAATGTGGTTTTCAATTTTGAAATGGAAAGAGGATTTTGAAAAAGGTATTTTTTGGTTATGCTTGTATGTGTTTAACTTAACGGCCTATTTTTTTGGATTGGGATATAATTTTTTATTATGTTTTGGCTTGAAGTTGGATTTGGTGTTATGTTTCTCATGTTTTTCCAAAAATTCCACCTAGAAATGATTCCATGATTTTTAAAGAGTCACGCATAGTTTCTGAATCTTCACAAATGTTACTTATCTTTCGTGGTGATCGGGGTCCATTAGAGGTAGTGGAGTGTCTTGAATAGGTCATGTGTGTCTTTAGGGAATTGGGAACTACCAAATCTATCAGAGCGCATGTTTCAAATGGGGGAAAACTCACTCAACCATCCAATTTCACCCTAAAATATCAATTGGAATTTTATCAAGCACCTTTAGCAAAAATATAAATGGGAATAAACAAATTTTCATCTTTAAACCAATTTTTAACAAAATATAACAACTTCAAAATATAACAAAAAAATAAATAGAGGTACCATAGAGGTGCATAGAAAGTTTATAAATTTATTTAAGACATCAATATTTAAAGGAAATGCATTGTAAATGAAGAACATGGAAACACCTACCTCAAAAGATGGTCAAAACAACACTTTCTAAATCAAGAAGCAGTCCAATAACCTACACATACATCCATATTTATATATATATATCCTTAACCCAATGCACATGTTTCCCATTCCATGAGGGAACATGAATATGGTAGATATATATTTATATATATTCATACCTGAGTGTATATGAGTTCACACCACCAAAACAGATTTCAACACCCTTCAAACAAATTCTGGCATTCAAAAATAGCTTTTAACCCTCAAATTAAGGGTTAAAAATAATACATGAGTTTATAAAATTACACAAAATTGAAGACGACAAAGTAAATAAACCCAAACCACCTCACATTCAGTGGAAGTTACTAGAACATAGACCAATGGGTCCCGAGACATCATCCACACAACCCTAAATTATAAAGAAACACAAACCCCACACAAAATTTACCCATTAGGATTCAGTCAAACAAGAAAAACCAATAAAATTGGAAGAATAAAACACCAGAGGAGGAGAGGGTGTGACCAATAGAGATATACGGTCATAGGAGGTGTTCTGGTAAGGGAGACGCTGCCGAAGAGGGAGGGGGTGCCGACGAGTCGCGCTGTATAGGGGGTCATTCTGTAGGCCGCATGGAGGAGAGAGAGGTAGAGTATGGGGAGATTCGTCAGGAGGAGAGATCACTAGAGATGGAGAGATGATGTTGTGCTACACACATAATGGAAGAAGGGGGGGGGGGATGGTGCACTTCATGGAGGGGAAGAGGAATGGGGGTGATATACCACTAGGGGTTTTCCCCAACTAGAAAAATTAAAATAATATTAAAAAAAACTTCATAATAATATTAATATAAATTTTAATATTAACAACAATAACAATAATAATCTCCATAACAATATCAATAACTATTTTAATTATAGTAATAATAATATCAAAATTTTAATAATAATAATATATTAACGATAATAATAATAATAATATTATTATTAATATTTTTAAAACATTCTTTAAATTCTATCTTTGTAAGATTTTATTTATTTTAAATGTCAGACAACCACATGGTCACCTGGGCTGGCTATACAGTTATCGTTAACCGTTCAGTGCCTGTGCACTAGCCCGAAACCCACCAAAAATACCAAACTCCAAAAATTTTAAACCAGTGCTCAACTCAAACCTCGACGAGAATATCCAAAGGAAAGAAATTAAAAAAGAAAATAATTTTAATGGTCAAGGTATGACACAATAACTTCACCAGTTACCACCATCACCTGAGGTCTCATGAATCTAGCACTCCCGCCACCTCCAAGTAGCTCTTTTCCTTTCCTTGGACCTGACATAACAAGATCAATAATCACATAAATGGAAAATGTAGGGTGTGAGTAAAAATATACCAATTGGATCTCACCAAGTGTTCTATAAGAAATTATAATACAAATAATCAATTTATTATTTAATATAAATAAATATAAGGCATTTAAAATAATTTTTACATTTATTAATAAAAATATGATTTTAGATAATGTAAAGTGTAAGGTATAACAAAACATGCCTAAATGAACATTTTATATAAAATTAAAGGGAATGAATAAAATAGTTCAATAGTCACTGGCATATAATAATCAAATCAAACTCAAGATCCATGTTATAATCTCTAAGATAATTTAGGTTCTTTCTATAGTATACTCAAACTACTTAGTTAATCGACATGGCTCAAAGTGGGTTCACACTCCCTTAAACATCAGACCATTAGGACAATCAATCAACACACATTGGGGAAAATCTTTCCAAAAGTTGATTAGTAACATTTTCCATCATCAATCCATTCCTAGGGAGTTAGAGTCATAGTGCTCCTATCCCATCAACCCATTGACTATCCAAGCTCACATGTGATTTAAAACAGTCAATCAATCATAGGGAAAACAACCTTTTCAGTTCAATTCATCTTTTTTAGTTCAAATTCCCAATATCAAGTTTGACATGCCATTTCAATTTCAAAACAAAAATGGTGGTTTTCAAAAAAAAATACGCTTTTAAAAAATCATATTTAATTTTAATCCATTTTCTAAAGGATCAATATCAAATAATTTAATAAAATGAATTTATCATTTCAATATATCTTTCTAAAAAATCATATATTTTATCAATCCATTGAAAAAGGGTTTTATTTAATAAACCTCATGATATTGAAATCAATCATCAAAGTAATCTCAATTCAATGTTTCAAAATCAATTTAAAATATATTTCAAATAAAAAACTCAATCAAGGTTTCAATTATAGAGAAAATACTTGTGGAATAACCCAAATTTAGTAACATGATCAAATGATCAATCAACCAAAATGGGAATAAAAAATGAACAATCAATGGAAAGGAAGATCATAAATGAATTTATAGAATTAAAATCCATCAAACCAAAGATCCATTCCTTGAACAACATGAGGATTCACTATCAAAGGAGGATATAAGATAAGAACTAAGAATTCCAAATCAAAGAAGAAATCTCACTTACAAGAGAGAGATCAAATGCATACACTGATGATTCAATCCAAGAAGTATGGAGGCTGGAGGATCTAAAATTCCATTTAGAATCCTCAAAAAACTAAGGGAGTGAATGAGATTCAAGTAGGAGATGTTTATAATAAAATGGGGGTACGGTATTTTAAAACTAAAGAAACATAGACCACAATGGAGCACTTACCATCACACTATAAAGATGATGAAAATGTCTAGACCACCATGCAGTGGAAGGGAATATGCCCCAACCATTCTCAGCCCTTGAAATATACAATATATACTTCCCCATATCATAAATATCTAGGTAATGAAATGACGTATCCTAGAAAACATGCCATAGATACTAGAGATATAATGACCTGGGCATATAATATATGGATATTACAACATTTTAGATGAATATTTAGTACATTATAAAAGTAAATACCCAAGTACCATAATAGTTTAGTTTCATTGGAAACATGGGACACAATATTTTAACTTGGTGAAATATCTTCTATGTTTCCATGAAAATATTCCAATTTAGTACTAATCATTGTCATATCCTATCTAAAAATTTCTTCATAACCTAGTAAAGAAAACATAAGAAAGGGTGAGCTCATATGCTTAGTAATAGTAAAAAAAGACATATAAATCTACAAACATATGAAAGCATAAGATGAGCATAAGGGCATGTGATAATCAATCAAAAATTTCTAATTCCATTACCAACCTATCATAGATCACAAATATGAGTCATGGCATAAAACATTATCATTCTAGAAAATATAATCCATTAGGGTGAGAAATTATCACAAATCAATCATGAACCATAATATCATGTCATAAAAGTATGGAATCATCATAAATATAGGAAACTATTTCTTGTATCATGGTTTAAAAAAAAGACCATAAAAATATTGGATTAGGACATGCATGTTTCCCATAGTGGATCAGGATGTTCTTATTTCCCATTTTCAATTAGGACACACCTGCTTCCCATTGCGGACCAGGATATTCCCATTTCCCATTATGGATCAGGATGCACATGTTTCCCATTGTGGATTAATATGCGCCCAAATCCCATTATTGATCAAGACCATTAATTTTTTCCCCATTAATTATCTCATGAGATATAAATCTTTACCAAATTAATTGGAGGGTGATATCTGTGCCACCCATCTCATAATGAAATCATTAATATGTGTTCTATAAGATAATAAAACAGTTATCATATCATGATCCATAAAAAATAGATGGGTTTAATAAACATCATATAATAAACCATGAAATGAAATGAGTATCATAAAAATTTCATTATATAATAACATGTTAAAAATAGAAAGGTTTCATAATCATTTTATCATAAAATAACCCATGAATGTAAGCAATATTCATAAGCATTTTATCATCTTATAGTCCATGGAAGAGAATTGAGATTCAAAAAAAACTTTTCATCTTAAACACAAACCATTTAAAGAAAGAATAATAATGGTTTCCTTGGATCATTTCACCTATAAAGAATAAACTATATCAATGGATGTCATATTAGATGGATAATTATTTCTAAAGATCACTTAGAACATTTTTTAAGGAAGATAAAATTTCCTTGAAAATCACTTTTTAACAAAAAAATCATTTTCAAAATAATTTTCTTTGAAAAAAACTTTGAAAACATATAAATTAATATTCAAAAATGATTTAAAACATTTCTTGAAGAAAATATCCTTTAGGTTTTGAAAAATTATTTTTAAATCATAAAACACTTTGAATACCATTTTCTTTAAAAATAGATTTAAAAACTTATAAAGGATGATTTGAAAATAATTTAAAACACTTTTTAAAGATATTTTTTTAAAATAATTTTCCATTAAAACTCTTTTAAAATTTCAGTTAAAAAATTTTAAAACATTTTTGAAAAACATTATTTTGAAATATTATATATTTCTGACAGAAGAGAGAGATAAAGTCATATTTTGGTAATTTTTTCTTAATTATATGAAGTACAAAAGATTAGAAAAATTGTACCATTATTTTAAGATATCATGAATAACCAGAGGATAAGAAAATTCATCAGAATTATTGAATTATGGATCATAATATTTCATCAATAAAATCATAATCATTAACAATCTTGATAAATGAAGAGATTGTAACATAACATTATTACCACTTTGGTAACCATGATTCAAAAACTCAGTAAAGAAATAACATAAAATGGAACATAAAGTATAATTATGATATATAAATTTATGATACTAAATTTCAAAGGGTCTTTACATAAGATTCATGAAAAAATATAGGTGTATATTATCACATACGTCGTAAAGAAAGAAATTTGAGTCCAAATTACCTTACTAATTTGGTAACTTTTGAACCATAAACCCAATGAAGGAGAGATATTAAAATGGATATTTAAATCATAATAATTCTAAGTATAATAATCATAAAATAAATCCATTGGAATTATGAACACCACATACAAAAAATAGGTGGTGAACATGGCTTGTGTCTCATGTAATATAAAAGTGACATAGAAATCCCTTACCACTTGAGTAGTTTCTGAATTGTGAGATCCATGAAGGAATAACATAAATTGAAACATTGAATACATTTAAATAAATTATATTATTTATATAAAATTTAATATGTTAGTATATACAAAATAAAAAAAAATCAGTGGTGTATATGGCATAAGTCTCGCAGAAATAAAATTGAGACTAGAAATCCATTTACAGTAAGTCTTCAATTCCTTAGTACACATTAAAAAATAACATATAAAAAATTATTGTTTATTATAAAAATATAAAATAACTATATTCATATATATCCTACAATATATTATTTTATTATGTCTTTATATTACCCTTTTATTAATAATCCCATGTTAAAGTTACATTTTGGTAATATCCACTTTGTTTTTCTTATAGGTTTTGACTTTTTATTTATATTCCTTTTAATTTTATCTTGATTTAATTATTTTCAGAATTTAAAACATGATATAAATATAATATATATTTATTATATATTCATTTATAGTAACCCGTAAAATTTATTTATAGGAAATGAAAGACATTGTTCATGGAGACAGTAGATCGTACGTACGCATGAATGCAATTTCCATTTTCTAGTTGTATTTAAAGAAACAAAGTGAATTATATATATATATATATTATCATTGAAATTTAATTATTAAATCATATATTTCATGTATTTTCATTTAACCCATCTTTAATACATTCCATGTAAATCATGAATGAATCACATCACTTTGAGGTGGAGGTTGTACACACATCTACAAACGATGTTATCGTATTCCCACAAAATAGAAAGCATGAATTTATGTGTTATATATTAATTAAAGAAGCCTAAATAAATCATAAATATCATAAATATAATATAAAATAGTATTTATATCATTATTATCAAACTATAGAGGTGGTAATGTATGAACAAACGACATATGTTCGTAAGGCGGTAGTTCACCGAACACATGAATGATGATTGTGTATCCCATTTGATAGAAGTTTGTGAATTTTTAGGTAATAAGATTAATATAAAATAATATAAATGTATTTTAGATATTTATTTTATTACATAACTGTGATATAAAAATAATTTAAAGATTGTAGAAATAAATAAAACAAAAGTGCTCATTGATGAACTTTACAACTTCTTCTGGAAAATTATTTTAGTTTGAACCAAATGAATTCATTGGTTTTATTTTTTTTGAAAATTGAAGATTTTATAATGAGAGTATAGATGCTTGGAGTTTATTTTGTATGTTTTTGGATGAAACAAAAGGCTTTAGATGTGTTAATAAGTGAGGGGGGGGGGGGTGAGTGGCCTTTTTTAGTGGAGGAGTTAAATTTTTATAAATGCCAAAAGGTAAACACTATTGGTAGGTATCCATTACATAATGCTCCTAAAATAATGAACCGAATTAGATAAAATATGTTATATGGTCTAAATATGTCCATATAATGGGGTTTAGACAAGTTTCTAGGTCATTCCCACCTTAAATTTAATGTTTATCCCCATAGTAAACTCATTTTCCACTTAATCGTTGTGATTAATTTTAACAATTTTCACTAATAATTTTGTTAAAAAATTAATTTGGACTTATTATAAATTATAAATTATTTTTATTATAAATATGGAATCCATTTATTAATCTGGACTTATTATAAATTATAAATTATTTTTATTATAAATATGGAATCCATTTTTCCAAATTTCAAACATATAAAGTGGAGAAATTAATTTAAAATTAATCTCACAGACCCGACATGACAACCAGTTTTTAAAGTGAAAATGTTCAAAATTTTACTATGTTTTTATATTAAATTTAAATATGAAATTTATAAAATTACCTAAATTTTATTAATATATTTATTATTGATCTAATTATACTTAAAAAAATTTAAAACAAATATTTAACTATATAAATTAATAAGATAAAAATTCATTTTTCAATTAAAATTCAATATTTTTCATTATTCATCAAAAAATGAAACTTGTTAGAAAAATACCAAAAATTCAACCTAAGATAATTTTTACATTATGATTTCAAAAATAAAGTTTATTTTTTTCAAATATAATTTATAAAAGTTTCAAAATTTAGTTTCAAAATGAGTCTTCCATTAAAATGCCTTAGAACCACATTTTATAAAAATACGACTTTTTATGAATAAAATTGGATTTATTCTCATCTCATATATATAAAAAAGATAAATTGAATGTTAAATAGTTGGTTGAATATATAATACAAATAAATTAAATTAAAATTATTCCTCAAAAGTTTTTTTTGAATTAATTGAGATACAATTTTTTAGTGTATATATAAATAGTTTCTTTAGAAAATGAATTTCTTTATTTCCAAATAGTTCTTACTCTCATTTATAATTAATTGGAAATCAGATAATTACCTTTATATACCTGAGTAAACCATATTTTCATAATTTAGTTGATATGATTCATAACATACATTTCAATGTCCAAGTGATAACTATAATAATATTTTTTTAATAATATTAATAATATATTATAGTTCGGTAAAACTTAGTTACACATGTAATAAAAGATATTGAAGGAACATGGTATTGTGAGTAACACAATCCAAACATAGTGTTGCATGTATCTCAAGATTAAATTAGTGTATAATTCAATGCATTCCATTAGATAATATTAATTTAATCAAAAAAATAATTCATAAATACTCAAGGTGTTACATTCTACCCCTTTTAAAATGAATTTCTCCCTAAAAATTCATCCCGGTCATCAATGTTTTAATAAATAAAAGTTACTTTCATAGAAACCCACATTTTAAAAATTAATTCTAAAACATCATTTTAAAATTGAAAGTTTTAAACATAAAAGTTACCCAAAGTAACTCATAACTAGGTCTCCACATAAGAGAACACAGGTAGGAAGTGAAAACAAAGAAATTGAAGAGAAAACTAACACCCAAATACTGGTGAAGAGTGGTAGAGAAAATTTATCATCAGAAGTGGGTTATCCAAATAAGGTTAATGACCAAAAAAACATAAACTATATAGGTGTGAAGGGGGTCATTGATATCATTAAAAATGATGGTAATAGGGAAAATTTTTATTTCAAGATTATTTTCCTAAAGTTGAATAATTTTCACAAGAAAATATACTTAATTGATTTCATTCCATTTCATATGCACAATATCACCCTTTAGTAATGTATTTTAAAATTTACACTTCATATATTACTCTAAAAATTAAGGTGAATTTTTTATTCTTGAAGTCTTAATGAATTATAAGATCCATAAGTAGAATGATAAGTCATCCCATCAATATTTTATTATCATCATAGAAAATTCTTTAGCACGGGTTATCCAATATGCATAAATATTCATATGGTGAAATAATATGTTAATCTCAAAAACCTCATCCAAAGTTTGAATCAAACCATTACACAAATGTTTAACCTTATAACCCTTCCAAAATACAATTCACCATTTATTACTTAAATATACTCTTTTCTTATACCAAAAACATTTTCATTGGAAACACAGGTTCATCCTTGTACCAATATAATGTTCAATGTGATTTTATTCTTACAGAATCCATGTAGAGGGAGATAATCCCATGAAAATTCACTAAAGGATGAAAAAAATATTTTTATAGGGATTATTCATACAAAATCAAACATGGAATTCTTAAGTAAGGAGGGGAGGATAAGTGTTCCTGAATTTTCAGGATTCAAATCATCTATTTTGATTTTATAAGCTTTAACATTTTTTTTTTCCTCAAAGGTTGTTGTGTATTATCATCCATATTATCCCCTGTATTGGGGACTTCATTCTCGTAATTCCAAAATCCTTACACTTGAAACACTGGAGTGTGGTTGGTGCATTCGTTGTCATTCTATTCTCCTCCATTTGATTAATCACCCCATTAATTGTTCTTTGACATTCATGGATTTTATGAGCCACCTATTTTCATTTAAAGCACCTCCTAGTTCATTAAAGAAATTCCCTTGACACTTCTTCCCAAATTTCTAGAACATAGATGTCTGTAATTTCTTTCCACCATTTTGAGTTTTCATGAGACTCAATCTTCCATTTCTTTTCAAAATTGGAGGAATGGTTGGAATATCCAATTTATATTTATACATTAATTGGACACCTAAAAAATGCTTCATAGCTACTAAATTATTTTATAACCAAGGACTATCAAAGAGTTGGTTTTAATCCAAGAAAGAATCAAAACATTTTTTATCCAGGGATGGCGATTAAACTAGAAGCATACCTTGCAAGAATTGTAAAATTATTTTCATAGGTACTAATAGATTCATCATCCTTTTTCTTAATATTAAAGAATTCATTCTCTATTTTTGTTCATAGAATATGAGGGAAGTAATTACTGAAAAAATATACACTTAAAATCTTCCCATTCTGTAGATTCAATTTTTTCCCTCATGTTCTTAATAATATTCCACTACTGATCTGATTAACTTTACAAATAATAAGAAAACAAAATTATTTTTTCATAAATTGATCCCCAAATAATGGAAAATATATTTTCAATGTTACTGATCCACTACTCAGAAACTACTGAATTAGTAAAACCACTAAAAGATGGTAGAAATTGCCTTGTGAAAGACTCAACAGAATGTTGTTGGCTAATTTTCTTGTTTGCAAGTTTAAAATAATTCATATCTAGATAATTTTTTTTGAGAATATAAACAATAATTTTCATTCTATCTCCCATAACTTTTGGTTTCTCATAAGGAAAATCATTTCATTATACATTTCATTAAATATTAACACAGTTCCTTTAGGTTCAAACCATCAACTAAAACAAAAAATAATATAATGAGAAACACTGATCATAGTGAAAAACTAGATAATCATTAAAAGTTTCATATAGGATTTATAAATCATGAAACGTTATTATTTAATCTATGAAACCTTAGGTTTATCCTAGTTTTTTCATAGTCATATTGTATTTAAATACTTCATGATGGTTCGTAAAGTGTTTTGTGAACTTCCAAAGCATATCCCCTATAAGTGTTAAACCAGGCATGTAGAAAGGTCTATTGTCATGCCCCAGTTCATGATTGAGTCTAATTCAATATAGTGTTTTTGGGGTTGTTACCCCTAGGTACATATGTTCTAGAACCACATCCACTTCTAGTATACATACATGGATGTGTTGTTAGGAAACCACTTGCTCTATCGTTTTCCAATATTACAGGATATTTTCCTATACTTTAACTCATCCTTAGACTAATCCTTTGATACATCCCAAGACATAGACTTAGAAATATCTCTAGGTATATCACTAAAGATTTCTCATCCTAGTTTCCAAACGTTGACTAAACCTTTCCTTAGTTACTAAATATAGTGACCTAGGATTAACATACATGGATATTACATTATTTTAGATGAATATTTAACACATTACAAAAGTAAATACCTGAGTACCGTAACATTTTTTATCTTTATAAACTTGAAACAAAATATTATAACTTGGTGAAATATATTCACTATTTTACAAAATATCTTCTCTTTTAGTACTACTCATAGGCATATCGTACCTAAAAATTTCCTCATAACCTGAGGAAGGAAACATAATAAAGTGTGAGCTCAGATTCTTAGTAAGGGTAAAATAAGAGATATAAATATATGAAATTGTGAAAGCATAATATTAGAATAAGGTTATGTGACAATGAATCAAAAATTACAATGTTGATACCCAACCTATCATAGATCATAAACATTATTCATGGAATAAAACCTTACTATTTTAGAAAACAAGATCCATGAGGGTGAGAAACCATCACAAATCAATCACGAATCATATGATCATGTCATAAAAGTGTGGAACCATCATAAATATAGAAAAAAAGTTCTCATATCAATGTAAAAAACTAAGAAAATCCACATAGTGGATCACGATACACATATTTACCATAGTGGATCATGGATCACTTGTTTCCCATTGTGGGTCAGGATTCAACCTTTTCCAATTATGAATCAGGATGTAACTGTTTCTCACTCTGGATCAGGATACACTTGTTTCGCATTGTGGATTAGGACACAGTCACTTACCATTATGGATCAATCCCATTAACTTATTTACCATTAATTATCACATGAGATATAAATATTCACCCAATGCATTAGAGGGAAATATTGGTCCCACCCATCACATAATGAAATCATACATACATGTACAACAAGATAATAAAACATTCATCATATCATGACCTATAAAAAGGTATGGGTTTTATAAAAATCATATCATAACCCAAAAAATGAAATGGGTATCATGAAAAATGTAATCATATAAAAACCTATAAGAAATATAGAGGTTTTATAATCCTTTCTTCATAAAATAACCTGTGGAAGGAAGTGAGTTTCATAAGCATTTTGAAGGTATAACCTATTGAATTGAAATGAGATTCATAAACAACTTGTCATCTTAAACATAAAATATTCAATGAAAGGATAATAATTTTTTCCTTAGATAATTTCCCCAGTAAATCATAAACCATATGAATAGATGTCATCTTAGATAAATATTGAGTTTGAAAGATCACTCGAAACATTTCTTAAGGAAGATAATATTTCTTTGAAAATAAAATTTTAAAACATAAATAATTTAAAAAATAAATTTCTGTGATTTTTTTTAAAAAATTATGAAATAATCATTAAAAATCATTTTAAACATTTTTGAGTAATCTTTCCAATTTTAAAAACACTTTTAAAATAATAAAATATTTGGAAAACCATTTTATTTGAAAATAGATTTGAAAACTTATAAAGGAAGATTTAAAAATAATTTAAAACACTTATAAACATATATATTTTTTAAATTAATTTTACTTTAAAACGATCTTAAAATATCCTTATAAACATTTCTAAAACATTTTCAAAAATATTATTTTTAAAGAACACAATTTTCCAACTGAAGAGAGCGATAAAGTCATATTTTCGTAATTTTTTTCTTAATTATCATAAGTACCATAGAGTGGGAAAATGTTACCATTTCTTGAATATATCATGACTATCAATAATATAAAAAATTAATTATAATTATTTATATAAGGATCAAAATATTTCATTAATATAAGCATAATCAGAAACAGAAATGATAAACAATGAGATTATAACATAACATTATTACCACTTTGGAAACCATGAATTGTAAGATACATGAATGAATAATATAAAATGAAACCTAAAATATTATAATGATAGATAAATTTATCATATTATTTTTCAAAGGGTATGTACATACACTTCATGAAAGAATATAGGTGTATATCATGTCACACGTCTCAAAGAAAGAAAATAGAGACAAAAGTCCTCTACCAATTTGGTGAATTTTAAACCATAAACCCCATGAAGGAGGGATAATAAAATAGATATATAAATATAAATAAATATCATTATAATAATCAAAAAATTAAATCCATATGAAGTATACACACCACATAAAAGAAATAGGTGGTGAACATGACTTGTGTCTCACGGAAATAAAAGTGATAAAAAATCCCTTACTACTTGAGTAACTTATGAATCATGAGATCCATGAAGGAATAAAATAAATTTAAGCTTTTAATATCATTAAATAAATTATATTCTTGATATAAAATTTCATATGGTATTATACACACCACATAAAATAAAAAAGTGGTGAATATGGTTTATGTCTCACAAAAAAAAGTTAGACCAGAAATCCCCTTACCATAAGTCTTGACTTCCTTTATACACATTTAAACATCATGTAAAATAAATTTAATTTAATTATAAATAAATAAAATCACCATATTAATTTATATCCTACCATATATGACTTTATTATGACTTTATATTACCATTTTATTAACAATATCATGTTAAAGTAACATTTTGGGTAATAACCGCTTTTTTCAAATAAATTTTGATTTTTTATTTCTGTTATGATTACATTGGCCATGATTTCATCATTTAAATAATTTAAACTATGATATTAATATAATATATATTCATTATATATGTATTTTGATTAACCCATAATATTTATTTATAGGAAACTAAATACACCATTCATGGAGACGGTAGGTCGTACATACTCATGAACTTTGTTTCCTTTTTCTTTTCGCATTGAAAGAAAGAAGGTAAATGACACAAAGATATATATATATATATATATATTATAATTAAATTATAATTATTATGTCATATATATAACATATTTCTATTAAACCCATACTTAATAAATTCCATGTAAAGTTTGAATGAATCACATCTCTTTAAGGAGTTCATAGTCCACACGTCCATAAACGTTGTTATAATATTCCAAAAAAATGGAATGCCTGAAGTTATGTGTTATATATTAATACAAGTAGAATAAATAAATCATAAATATCATAAAAAAATATTATTTACAACATTGTTACCAACATTGATAGGTGGTAATGGAAGAACGAACGATATTGGATCATGACGTTGTAGTCCACCGTACACAAAAAATAATGATTGTGTATCCAATTTGATGGAAGTGTGTTGGGTTTTAAGTCATAAAATTATCAAAAAAAAATATAATTATATCTTATATATTGATATCATTATATAATCATGATATAAAAAATAATTTATTGGGTTGAGAAATAAATAAAAAAAAAGTGCTTGTTGAAGAACAACACCTATTATTTGGGTAACTCCTTCTGTTTTGGACCCAAGGACTTCCTTAGTTTTATTTATGACAAAATTTAGGATTATAGGATTATAGGATGGATTTTTTGAGTTTATTTAGAAATTAAATTGTTAACCAAAAGGGATTTATAGGTTTCAATAAGTGAGGGGGGTGAGTTCCCTTTTATAGTGGAGGAGGAGTGACATTCTTGTAAATAACAAAAAGTAAACACTATTGAGAGGTCTAGCTTACTTCATGTGACTAAAATAACAAAAAATATTTAATAAAAGAGGTTATATGGTTTAAATATGGCCATAAAATGGGTTTTTTATAGGTTTATAGGTAATTTTCTCCCTAAAGTTTAAAGTTTAGTCCCTTAGTAAACATGTTTTTCTATTAATCACCAGATTAATTTTAATTGTTTTCACTAATAATTTTGGTCAAAAATTAATTATTAATTATTAAAAATTATAAATTATTATGATTCTAAATATTTAATCCATTTTTTCATGTTATAAAACATAGAAGTGGTAGAAATTAATTTAAATATAATCCCAAAAATGAGACGAGACAAGTTTTTAAAGGGAAATTGTTCAAAAGGCTACTAAGTTTTTATATTCAATTACAATATGAATTTTTTTATAATAACATAAATTGGATTATTATATATATAATTGATCTAATTTTACTTTTAAACCAATTTAAATATATTAATAAATTAGATGGTAAGTTAGTTTTCAATTAAAATTAAGTATTTTTCACTTTTCATCAAAAAATGAATATTGTTATAAAAATTGAAAAAAATCACCCTATTATAAATTTGAAATTAATACTTCTAAAAATGAAGTTTATTTTATCAAATAAAATTTATAAAAGTGTCAAAATTTAGTTTTAAAATGAGTGTGCTATTAAAAGGTGGTAAAACTGCATTTTAGAAAAATACATATTTTTATGCGTAAAATTGGATTTATTCTTATATCTTGTGTAGAAAACAAATAATATAGATGTTAAATAGTTTCTTGAATATATAATATATAAATTAAATTAAAATAATTTATAAAAACTAGTTTTCTTAATTTATTAGCATGAAACATGTTTCTGCATAGAATTTTTTTAGAAAAGGAATTTATTTATTTTTAAATTGTTATTACTCTCATTTCTAATTGATTGGTAAAAAAAGAATCTATTTTATAAAATTGTGTAAAAAATATGTTCATAATTTTTTTAATATTATTCATAACTTCCATTCTAATAGCTAGGTGATAATTATAATGGCTTTTTAATAATAATATTAATAGTATATTACAGTTCCACAAAACTCAGTCTTGCATGTAACACTAGGTATCAAAGGAACTTGGTATTGTGTGTAAAAAAATAAAAACTTAGTGTTGTGTGTATGAAAATAAAAACTTGGTTTAGTGTGAAACATAATACAAAAAATAATTTTAATTTAATCAAAAATAATAATATATAAACACTCAAGGTGTTACGAGAGACACTGTGACCACCTCTATGATACAACTCCCCTCTACACCAAAGGAATTCTAGAATTGGAAGAGGCACCAAAAAATGGACCCCAAGCCTGAGAACTCTATCCAAGTGCTCCACTCAACCATAATGAAATTGGTAGAGGCTCCAAATATAGATACTTCGTAGCCTGATTGGCCACATCGTAGCCCTTAACTCTGGTCGTAGCCATAGCCATCCATGGGGAAGTCCTCCTGAAAAACCCAAAAAAATATAAAAAATAACCAAAAAGAATATAAAACACACCCAAAAAGGAAATAAAATATAAGGTATTATAAGTAACTGAATTCTGGTAATCGTATGTCACATTCTGATGGAAGAAAAAGTTTAGATTGATCCCACTTTCTCGATTGATTCTACATTCATCACATGATTGAAGAGATTTTGTAGAGCACATATATTTCCCATTATAGCACCCAATAATCATAGATTGATGATCCAAGAGTCATAGTTCATGTGTGTATGATCTATATAATGACTATCTTAGTGCCTTAGATCTATGAAATACTAAATATGGGTGAATCAAATCGATGATTTCAAATGAACAAGGTATCATTTATGCTTCCATTCAATTTTATTTTTCTTGATTAAATAAAATTACATGAAATCCCTTGAAAAATACAGGAAATAGTTTTTTTGTTTTAGGTTTTATCTACATTAATCAAAACCCATAATTTTAAATTATGTATTATTGATGAATCTGCTACGTCCTAGAATCCTTCAACTCGAATTGAAGCATGTGTGTAATTATTTAGGTTTAAATCATTGTAATTAATATTAAATTTTTATTATTCAGAAACAAAGGTTCAATATAGTCCCTAAACACTGATGGATCATGTAACTAAGTTAATATAATAATGATATGACCGATTGAAGATCAATTATTTTTGCAAATAATTTTTACGTAAATTTATGTTTTAATTTTTACTAATGATGTTGGATTGATTTTATGCATTTATCCACATTAATTTTATTTTTTTAACGTATATTTAATTCTTAAATATGTATTTGTGTATTTAATTTTAGTGTTGGTATTTATTTGATGTTAATTATTTATTTGTTGATTATTGTGCTAAATGTTAAATTTAAGGCGTTTATAATGAGTGTCCGGTTTTTTTATTTATTTGTTGCATTATCTCACTTTGTTTTATAATTTTAATTTTATGTTTTATATTTTATTCCTCAGATTTAATGTTTTATATTTTCTTTTTTCTTGTTAAATAATTAAAATTATTAATGTTTTTAATTTTATTTCAATATATTTTTAAACATAATTTTGATTGTAATTATTGTTTGCAGTGTTAAAAAAATTTAGTTTATCTTATTGTATTTATTTTGTTTTGAATTTTTTAGTTGTTTGTTTCATTTATTATAGTGCATTTCATTGTTCATTATGACAAAATTATGCGTAAGCTCGTATTTTCTTAGAAGTTAAGTTCCATTTTTGGGTCTCAACACTATGCATTAAAAATCAAATTTAATAGAGGATAAGTTGGAGGAGATAGTGATCTATTTTTTCATCGATGAAAGATAAATTATAATCAAAGATGTCTTATAGCCAAGGATGGTTGTGGTTTATTTGAAGGTGGTTTTGTTAAGATATGAGTTATAGAGGACTAAATTCTACTAAAGATGTTCTGCGGATGATGAAATGTGGAAAGAATGCTTGATCCAAATCTGTCAATGCGTTTTTGACATGTTGTAGATTTTTCTTGAGTGAAGCTAGTAGAGATCAATAGAGGAATGATTGTTTACCTTATCACATTGATTTATTTTATTCTATATTTAGGGGAACTATCTTATTAAAATGTGTAAGTTGTGGGTGTATTCAATGGAGAATGGAGAAGAACAAGGTATCCAATTTGTTTAATAAGATGAGTTGATTACTGGGATTCGAGAAAGTCTGAGACCGATCTAATTCATTGATGGAGGATGACTTGATTTTTTTTCTCATGGTGATTTTTAAAAATAATTGTAGTTTATTTATTCTTATCATAGGTTTTAAGGGCCCTTTAATTCCCCATTTTTTATGAATTAACCAAAATGTAGAGCTTCACTTAAAGTGCATGGTAGAATTCCACATTGAGGTCACTTTTTTGAGTTCCATATTCATAAAACCAATGCATGAAAAATTGAAGTTCAAATTTTTTAAAGAAGAATCAGTATTTTTTTTAATCTACTGAGGATGATGTTTATTTACTTCCATATTGTTAAATGGGGAGATAAGTCAAATGGAGTTTATGTCATTGTACATTGGCATTTCTATTTCTCTTGGAAGTGTTTTAATCATGACACGTGGAGATGGTAGTGCATGCTTCTTGAGTTTATTGATGATAATTTTTAAAATGATAGAACATGTGACAAAATAAATAGAAAAAAAATATATCCATTTATTTCAAACTTGTCAAATTAACAAAGTGAGGGGGTGTTTTGGATGATATTAAAAAAAGGGATCTGATGAGAAAAATGAGTGGTGGGGGTACTCTGTTATTTTTTCTAGGTGCACACATTTGGAGATAAAGAATTTTATGGCTTGATATTTCCAGTTCAGAGTGAAGGTAGGATTTGTGGAGTGGTATAGGTGGTTATCTAGATCAAAAGATCAAGATAATACTCCTCGTCTTCTTCTTATTCCCTTGTTTTTGATGTTCTTGCACTGTATATTTTTTTTTCAAATAATAAAATGATTTGTAGATAAAATTTATCTCGGGGAATAAAATTGTTTCGTTTAATATTTTATTTATTCACATCACCATTTTATTATATCATAATTTTATGATGAGTTTTATTCTATTTTCAGTGTTTTCTATGTCACTTGTGAATTTTTTTTAAATCATCATTATTCTATGTGAGTTTGTTCAGATTGTAATTTATTCAAATCATTTGGGTTTGTTTGTTTCTTATAAGTTTTGATCAATAAGAACCATTTATACAAAAGGTAATATTTTGTAAGAGGATAATGTCCTAATTATTTTTATTGAAGTACATTCAAATAATTTTAAATGGATGAAGAAATTAATTTGAAACCAAGTAGTTAAAATCCCCTAGATTTTTATCCTTGCTCATTCTCTAGTCATCCACTATAGACCATCAGTTTATATTTCTTAATACTCAAATTTTTTATCTACTTTTAATATGTGTCTTTAAAAAATTTCATAGTTTTCGTCTTCTATGAATTTCTTTTTATTTTCTACTTTGGTCTGCACAATAATTGCATTCTTTATAGATATGATACCATCCTTACTGCTAACTACTAGATACTAGGTTAAAAATTACATGAGTTCAATTAATTTCAAGTAATTTTTTTTGTTTCTAGGGATAGATTCACACATTCAAAAATAAATCTTAAAAAAAGAAAAAAATTATAATTAAAAACATTATTAAAAAAATCATCAAACAAAAAAAATCTATTTAAAGAAAATGAATACGTCATGTTTTGCGGGAATTTTGTAAGATATTATATTGTACATATAGAAAAAATATGTTTCTAAAAATTTATATCCAATATATCATAAAATTAAAAAACATATGGGATCTCTAAGAAAAGACAACAAAATTATAATGGAAAATCTGAGAGAAATAAATCTTACCAAAAATGAACAAAATAGTGATTCTTATATCATCCGAGAAAATATTTAAGACCCTATTATGTGGAAGTTTCAAGTCCCTCAGATGTCTAGAAATCCATCATCCATCATGATTTCAACAAGATCCCAAAATTATGTTCTTAAAAAATCATACCTTTCACCATTTCTTGCATGTAATGGGCTATCTAATGAGGATTATTTAGAATTCAGTAGACACTTATACAATAAATTTCAATAGTTACCACTACGAGGGATCAATAAAAATGAAGTTAGGATTATAGTGTTTCTTTTTTTTCTTAAATGGAATTCACAAAATTGGTTTTTGAGTCTAGATGAAAATATATTATAAAATTGGGATCAAGTCTGTAATTATTTTGTGATGAAATTTTATGCTCAAAAACTTAAGGGATAGTTGAGAACCAAAATTTCTTGTTTTTATCAAGAGGATAGTTTATCTTTTCATGAGGATTTATAAATAATTATGGACCTTCTTAGGCAGTGTACTCATCACCATATTCTCTCTAATTTCCTCATGAATACCTTATATGAAGGTTTTTCCTCCTTAGGATAGAATTTGAAAGATCAATGAGTTGGGGGTAATTATAATGACAAAACTAATGAAGAGTTAAGAATTTATTTAAATAATATTACTTTGAATTATCAAAATAAAAAATATAAGAGGAAAAGAGTGGATAGAGGTGGTAATAGCATTGGTTTTGGGGTCCATGAAAATACTCATCTAGCTGAAATTAAAGATCAACTACAATATTTATTGAACCAAAATTCCAAAAAAAGTGTCAATAAAGTGGGTTGTCAAAACTTGAACCAATCTATTAGAGAGTAGTTCTATCAATGTGGGATATTTAGGTACACGGATTTTTTTTCCAAACTTTGATATGCCTTCCCAACAATAAAAAAATGTCAGTTTTTTTCTGTTATGGTCTTATGATTCCTAACAAAGATGAGAATTTTTCAAAAAATATCAATCTAGGCTATAAGAACCATCCCAGTTGAAGTTGGGGTCCTCACCTAGACGTTAAGCGTACCCTGTAATCCTATATCAACCAGAGTTCAATCCATGGTAACCTCAATAATTTGTTAATTTATGGGAAAGGGGAACATTACACATGTAGTGTCTTTAGGTGTGATATGTTGATGGTGATGCGACCATCCGTGGTGGAGGCATGTTTTCCGATGACACATTGATGTAGATGTACTTCGGCTGATGGAAGGTGGTTAGTCAAACAGAGGGGGCATGATGATGATGGTCCTTAGGGGATCTAGCTAGTGATAAGACTAAATGGAATAGGGCATCCTCAGATTATAGTGGAAGGAATCATGAATGCTGGAGGAGGAGGAGGAGCGGTCAGACGATGGAAAAAATAATTGATTCCTCCATTGGGGCATATCCAAATGGGGTTTAAAGAAACCACACTCAGATTTGAAGGGCTACTAAAGTAGGATGAATGACAGGGTATCATGTCTGCCATCAAAACTAGGCATCATGAATGGATGGGGAAATTCTAGCTATCCAGCCTTTCAAGGTTGGGATTTTGATATATATATATATATATATATATATGTTGGGAAGGTCTTATCTTGTTGTGTCAATTCTCTTGGGCCTTCATGACATATTTTGGGCCTTATCACTTAGATACTATGGGCTATGTAAGGGTTCCCTCCAAACCTAGTTAAAAAAAGGGATTATCTAAAAAATAAATAAAATCTAAAGGCCTTCTAGCCATTTTGATAGGAACCGAAGAACAAGGGATTATTAGGAAACCTGGTGCCCTAGGTTACCAAAACCATCCTTGAAAACAATATTAAAATAAACTAAGCAGTGAACCATCCAATTCCTAAGGGATTTTTTGGGGGAAATTCATAATATGACAAATCAAATGTTAAAGATATTTCAATCACTTGAGGATAAATTTGATTCTCAAAAATCAAAACATGAATCTGATAAAGCTAAACCCAACACTGAAATACATAATCTGGAAATAAAAATGGGTCAATTTTCAAGATACATTACATCTTTAGATAAGGATAAACTACCTAGCACAACTGAAATACACCCTAGGGAAAATTTCATGGATTTAGTTACAAGAAGTGAATTAAAAATTAAAAAATATGCTAGAAAAGACCCTGAGATTTTATAAACTAAAAAACTAGGGTGAATTTTAATGTATAAATTTTTAGTACACACAATATGTAAATGAGAGAAAAAATATTTAAAAGGAATAAAATATTAATGTTTGACCTGAATTTTTTGTTGAAATTTTTTTTGAACCCAAAAAAAACACATAGAAATAAAAAAATTGTTGAAGATTATGGGGAAATTCCTCATATTTGAAATATCTATTCCATACCCATCCATTTCCCTGAAAAAATAAAACCCAAAAATAATAACAAGGCTAAACATATCCAGTTCCTTATTATTTTAACCATGCTCCAAGTGAATATTATTTTGATATAATCCTTGATTCATATTCTTTAATATCATAAATCTCTTAGAAAAATTATTTCAAAAAAAAAACAAATCTAAGAAATTTCAACATACAGCTTCACTAAAGTGTGTAGTTCCATTATTCAAAATAAAATACATCAAAAATATAAAGATTCAGGGAGATTTTTCATTCCCTACACTTTAGGGAATAGTGTAAAAATCAAATGTATTTTTGATTTAGGTGATAGTATTAAGATACTTCTATTATCACTATTTTAATAGTCGAGATTAGGTAACCTTCAACCCACAAATTTCATCATACATTTAGCAAGATTTTCATTTACACATCCCATAGGAAGAGTATGTAATCTACTAGTTAGATTTGAAAAACTATTTCTACCAGATAAATTTCTTATGTTAGATATGGAATGTGGCTAGGAGGCTTGTTTCATTATTGTTAGTACCTTTTTTACCTTATAGAAGCTGTTATAAATGTTTCTCAAGGACAATTAATCTTTATGTTTGGTTAGAAACATAATGAATTTAATGTTTTTAAATATGTCATAGAACCAAATTTTTGTGAACATTGTTATAGAGTGGAGGTTCTAGAATCTAATAACTCATTATAACATTTAAAATGATCTAAAAAATAAACGTTGGATAAAGAAATTCCATTAGAAGTTGAAAATGATGTTATACACACTATTGAGTTTACTGAGAGTGAGAATTTGGAAAAATTTCAAGAATTGGATAAAAATATTTTTCCTACTGTCTACTGTGATGTTGACACTGAGAATGAATCTTCTATGTCAGAACTTAATGAATTTTTAAGATAAATTGAAGATTATTCTCCTTCTACAAACAATATTGAACAATTTTATTTGTTTGGGGGAGAAATTATAAAAAAATTTGTGATTTTTATTTGATAAATATTCTGAATTCTGATTTCGAAACTTATGAGAGTGAGTTCTTCACTTTGGATATCCCCAAAGAATAATTTAAAAATGATTATGAAATTAAAAGTGTTTCAAATTTTTAAAAACGTTATAATTTTTTTAAGAAGTTGGACCTCCCAAGACCATTATCTTTCCATAAGGTAAAGAATCACCCACTTTGTAGCTAAAACCACTCCAGACACACTTAAAATATTCATTTTTAAGTGAAAATTCAAATCTAACTATAATTATTTATACTGAACTGAAAGAAAATAATAGAAAAAATTGTTGGGTGTTCTAAAGAAATTTAAAAATTAAATAGGTTGGTCAATTATTGATATTAAAAATATTATCCCTTATTTCTGCATGCACAATATTCCTATGGAACCATACAAAAAACACAGATTAGAATATCAATAGAGATTAAACCCAAACATGAAAGAGGTTTTGAGAGAAGAGGTAATCATGCTTTTGGATATTGGTATTATATACCCAATTTTGACTATTCTTGGGTCATTCTGATCCTAGTTTTCTGAAATAAATGAGGTTTTACTATAGTTACTAATGAAAAAAATGAACAAACTCAAGTGAGAAAAGTAACCAAATGGAGAGTATATTGAGATTACCAAAATCTCAATTCTTCCTCCAGGAAGGATCATTTTACTATTCCATTTTTAGATCAAATACTTGATAGGCTTACTAGAAATAAGTTATTTTGTTTTCTAGATGGTTATTCTGGGTATAACTAGATCCTTGTAGACCTAGAAGACTGAGAGAAAACTACAATCACATGCCCCTTCAGGAAATTTTCCTATCAAAAAATGACATTTGGATTATGTAGTACACAAATTAACTTCGAAAGATGTACGATGACTATATTTTTAGACATGATAGAGAGGATAATTGAGGTATTCAATAATGAATTCTACATTGTTGGTATAAAATATGAGATCTTTTTGAAAAATATGGAATAGGTTGTAGAGATATTTTTAGAGACCAACCTTGTTCAAAACTAGTATAAATTAAATTTTATAGACACTAAAAGAACTGTGTTGGATTATAAAGTATCTAAGAGGGGTTTATAGGTTGATACAACTAATATTGATGTTATTTAAAAAATACCCCTACCGAAAATGTTAAGGGTGTTATAACTTTTTTAGGGTATGTAGGTTTTTACTGGTGGTTTATTAAATACTTTTGAAAAATTTAAAATAGCTTATGTTATTTACTATTAAAATATTTACCCTTTATGTTTGATAGATTTTTTATGGAATCATTTAATTTTTTTAAGATAAAACTAATTTCATCACCCATAATTACTACACAAGATTAAAACTTTCCTTCGGAAATCATGCATGATACCAGTGACATGGATTTTGGAGGTTTTATAGGAAAGTGCAGTGATAATAGGGTATATGTAGTTTATTATGCTAGCAGAATGCTAGATAATTCATAGAAAAATTACCCCACTCCTGAGAATGAATTGTTAGCAGTAATTTTTTCTCTAGAGTAATTTAGGTAGTACCTTTAAGGTTCCAAAGTCAAAATATTTTTAGAACATTCTTCTTTGAAGTGTCTGATGTCAAATAAAGTGGGAAAATGAAACTTATTATATGGATTATCTTGTTACAAGAGTCTGATATGGATATTAGAGGCAAGAAGGTATCTAAGAAAGTATTTACAGATCATATTTCTAGGTAATATAATACGGCACATTAAAATCCTAGGGAGATTAATTCTTCCCTCCCTGATGAAAATTTACTCACTATCTCTATTAAGAAACCTACTTGGTTTAAAAATTTCAATAAATTCCAAGAAGAAAGTTTCATTCTTAATTATTTTTCAAATAATTAGTGGAATAAGTTCATTTCGGAGCTTAAGTACTATTTGTGGGATGACCCTATACTTTTTAGGAGATGTACTGATAAAATATTGATAAGGTCTGTTTTATAGGAAGAAATTCAACCAATTTGGGAGATTTTTTAATTCTCATCATGGGGAGGTAATCATAGTAGAGAGAGGATAGAACAAAAATTCATTTAATCTATATTTTATAGGACTACTTAATTTAAGGATGCTAAGAGTTTTATTGTGGGATGTGATAGATTCCAAATATTAGGAAATGTGTGAAGAAAGTAGAAGTTTTCTTATAAAGGTATTTTAGAAGTTGAGATTTTTGATGTCTTTGGATCAGATTTTATGGGACCATTCCCATATTCACATGGGAATTAGTACATCATATTTTTTGTAGATTATGTATCAAAATGGGTTGAGGCTATGAAACTACCAAAAAATCAAGCCAGTAGTGTGAAAAAATCAATAAAAATAAAATCTTTTCAGGTTTTGGGGTTCCAAGAGCTTTTATCATGAATAATTGAACCCATTTTAAGAATAAAAAAAATCAAATTATTGATGAAAATATATGTATGTATCCATTTAAATGGAATTTCCTACCATCCAAAATCTAGTGTACATGTATAAATTTCATACTAGGAGCTATATTAGATCTTATAGAAAATGTATCTAATCATAGGAAGGACTCGTAATTGAAATTTGTTGAATGTTTGTGGGCCTATAAAACTGATTTCAATCCACCAATAAGTATATTTCTATACAGTTTGTTATTTGGGATTTGTTTTTTTTCCCTATGGAGTTGTAACATAAGTCATATTGGGATGCGAAGACTTTAAACTAGGATTTTAAAACTTTTGGAGAGAGGAGTCTGATAGAACTGATTGATTTGAATGAGATTAAGAGAGGGTATTTTGATAATATTAGGATTCATAAAGAGAGGTCCAAGTTCTTTAATTATTCTTTGATTCAGTATAGATAATTAAATGTTGGAAAAAAGGTTCTTCTATTTAATTATGGACATAATATCTTGCCATGTAAATTAAAATCTAAGTGGTCTATACCCTTCACTATTCTTAGATGTTTGAATAATGGAGTTGTTGAAATTATTGGATAAGAAAAATAACCAATACTGGTAAATAGTCAAAGAATCGAATAATATTTTGAAGGGAAAAAATAGTCTTTGATTCCATATTTTTACTTGAAAAATATTTTTTTCCAGAAGTCTAACTAAATACTTTAAATTCAATGATTTATAGGATTCAACCCATGATCTTTTAGTGTGTTTTGATTTTGTTTTATTAAGAATAAAGTGTTACTGTGCATTGTAGTTTGTTCTCTATTCCTATTACATTTAAATTCGTGTTCTTTTTGGTAAATTTTTCTAAAGTTGGTTACCTTTGAGGCATTAAAAGAAGAACAGACTTCCCATTTTTTCTCAAATCAAGAGAAACTGCATGCTGAGACTTTACTAGATAAGAATATCCAGAACTAAACTTCTATTTTTTCATTACATATGATATTAATTTTTTGAATCGTTATGTTAATATTTTTTAATTTGTAATAAATATATAATAATAAACTAGATGATTTCATACAGTGTTATGATGGAAGAGATAATTTTGTATAAAAAAAGAAAAAAAGGCTTCTTTAATCGGGGGAGTTCTTATTTAAATTTATTTTCCTTTTTTTCTGCTCTTATTTATTTTTATTTCTATTCCTTTTATACTGGCATGATTTTAAATATACTCACAATGTGAAAATAAGTGTTCTGGAGTAATACCACTAACTATTTGTTTTTATGTGTATGTTATTATATTAGTAGAGTGTTTAAAATAATGTAATCTATTCTATTGAAAATCTAATTGATTTTTTTTCAAACTTGTTGAGACCATCATCAATTGTACTCAATGATTAACATGCTAATATTTTCACTTTATTAAAAAGTTATTTTATTTGTTCTTTAAAGCTAATTCATGTACCTTTTTAATCTATTGTAAGATATTTATTATGTCTTACATTTTTAAACTACCATTTGACCCTTAACATTAATTAGAACTATTTAATTGAAAATATATTTGAACATTAAAAGTTTATTTATTTTCTTTCATATTTGAATTCATCATTGAGGACAAATCTCAGTTTTAAGTGTAAGATAGAGGGTATTCTTAAAAGATCTAAATTTTAGTTTTAAGGTTTAACCCATCCAAAATCCCATTAATTTTTTCGATTTTTTTAGTATTCATGTTTTTATCTTCATTTTCAGTGTGTCAATTTTTTCCCTAATTTTGAAAGTTGTGATTCCATTTTTAAAAGGTTATATTTTATTAACCCAAGAATTTAATTTAGTAAATAATTTCCTGACCTCTTGAAATCATTTGTTCCTGGTCAAATTTTATTATAGTGTCATAGAAATATCCTTGAATAAAAACTTTTTGATTTAATTGAACAAATATTATATGAATTTACATGACCTATGAAACAAAAATCCTAATCTGGGATGGTCTTATTTCCCTCATTATTTCATTATCTTATTATTTAAGCTAAAACTATGGGTTGAGTTGTTTATTCCTCCATGTAATTATTTAACCTACTCACCCATTTAGTTGGGTCTAATTATTTGTGTGACAAATTATGTGTGTGTTATGACATGTAGGTAAAGATAAATTTTAAGTATTATTTAAATTTATATTGAACTTTGTTTGATTCAATTAAAAAAAATTCAAAGGAAATCATTTATGTAAAATAGTAATTAAATTTCCCACTCCAACAATTTTATTTTTATAGGGAATTCATAATTTATACTTAAAAGTATTATTGGGGGAAATCATTTTTATTTAATCAATTATTTTTGAAAAAATAGTTTTTTGATTTTGAAATTTAATATTTCCCAATGAAATTGATTAGTAATTGCTTGGTGATAATCAATGTTTATGTGTGGGGGAATTTGATGTGGGTTTATTTTGATTCATTTTTTCAGAAATATTTTTTTGTTTTCAATTTATATTTAATTATTAAATAAGTATTTAAGTGTTTAATTTTAGTGTTGTTATTTATTTGATGTTAATTAGTTCATTATTGATTATTGTTCTAAATGATTAATTTAATGTGCTTATAATGAGTGTCAAGTTTTGTTCATGTACTTTTTCATTATCCAACTTTGTTTTTTAATTTTAATTTTACGTCTCACATTTTATTCTTTGTGTTTAATTATTTTATTTTTTTCATTAATAAATAAAAATATTTATTTTTTAAATTTTATTTTAATATATTTTTTTATCATCGTTTTAATTGTTATTATTTTGTTTTGAATTGTTTAATTGTTTTATTTTATTTATTTTCATGTAGTTAGTTTTACTTTATGACAACATTCCACGTAAGATGATTTTTGGTCCATGTAAGAGAATGCCATAAAATAATTTGGTGTACCGGAAGACAATTGTTGAGCTCTCATAAGATAGAAAATGAGGGTGTTTGTATACAAGAATCCTTATATAGGATAAATAGAAGATAATGTGGGCATAATAATATAACTACATAAAATAATTTATCTTATACAGTTTTTTTTCAAAACTGATATTTAGATTTTGAACGATCCAGATAATGATTGCAGAAGAGGGAATCAGATTCCATATAAGGTGATGCTTTTATTGAACCCATTATGAATAAAATAATTACTAAGGAATAGAATATGAGATCAAGGATTTTCAATTGAAGATGATGTTTCTAACCCTATAAGATGATTGGGAATTGGAAGTTTTCCAAGGACAAGGATCACCACTATTGGATTTGAGGATTCTAAAAGACCTCTCTGAACAAAGATTACCAAAATCACTAAGCTTAAATGTATCTCACTTACCACTGTTTATGACCATATTATTTGATTTTAAACTCATATTTTCATAGAAATTCAATCACCAATTTCGGTTCTCAACACCATGGGTTGAAAATCAAATTTAATGGAGGATAATTTAGGTGATATCAAGATTTTATCCACCATCAATAAAGGATAACATAGATTAAAAGAAAACATATGAACAATGGTGGTTGTGATTCGTTAAAAGGAAATTCTTTTATTAGACAAGTTGTAGAGGACCGAATGCTATTGAATATGTGCTGAGGATGATGAACTTTGGAAAGAAATCTTGACCCAAATCTATTAATGCCTTCTTGATCTATAGTTGATTCTGCCTAAGTGAACCCGAATGATCTCAATAGTGTCTTGATTTCTTACCTTGTCAAATTAGTTTATTTGATGTTGTGTTCTAGAGGATCGATCAAGAAAAAATGTGCAAGCATTGCATGTCTTCAATAGAGAACTGAGAAGAATTGGGTATCCAATTTTGTAACGCCCCGACCCCAGTTACCCAGAGTCGGTGCATTATTTTAATACATTGGCATGATTACAAGGAATCAAGTACCGAATTAATGATTAGATTAGAAGTCTTGGAAATTAGATTACATACATGAATGTTATATTTCAATTTAAAACATACAAAACAACATAAATAATCTTTAGGAATTCCATTATTCCCTTAGCTTAACCCTGCATATCAATCACAATACACTTCTTTGAATCCTGGAAAAAATAAAACATAGAAAGGGGTGAGCTCAAATGCTCAGTAAGGGTAAGCAATACAGTGGAAACTTTCATAAATAAGCATAAACATTTAAGGTAATGTATAACTAAAACAAAGCCTTTTAAACTTGAACATAAGTATAATATGGCAAAGATAAAATGAAATAATTCCATTTACTTATTCACATGGATATTCTACTAGTCTAATAATCACATGAAATATCAATAACAACTTTCATAACGGCGAAATGCATAATGTTGGACTATTATAACCACGTAGCTAAGGCCTCGTGACAAGACTACAAATAAGATTTTGTCAAGGACTCATTCCAAGATACTAGTTTGTCTCATGAGACCTACTGATGCATCGAGGAGCTATAGCGGGCTCCACCCATTACATATTATGTCCAATGCATTCCTCATATGAAAAGGCCTAAACATAACATAAACATTCGTATTAAAACTAGCATACCAAATGTCAATACATTACCCATAAATCATGAATGGTATAAAAAAACACATCCACAGTAAAACATATCACAAAACCTTCAACAAAATATGGAAGATTTGTATCATGATAAATCATCTTCAAAACAAGTTTAAAATACATTAAATAATTTTGACATGGATGAAAATGATTTGTAAAACTCTTTGAGTGAAATACCCCTTTTTCATGAAAACATTTATAAGTCACACAATTTAGAAAATAAGTCATTTAATGAAATTTTTGAATCAAATTGTCCCATAACACTTTGAAACTATTGAAAGGAATTATCATTTTAAAAACATTCATGTCCATACAAATAAATCCTAAAAAATCATTCTGAAGACATGGATATAAATGAGAAAGATTTAGAAGAATAAATATTTAAGACATTTGAAATGATGTTTTAGTAAAATGTCCCTTAAAATAATCTCTTTGAAAACTCTTTCATAAAACATGGACATGGATAATAAATATGTCCCAGTAGATACTTACATAAAAACAACCTCGGATAATAAAGAGATTGTGAAATGAACCCTTACCAATTTGGTAACTTACGAAACATACACCCTATGAGAGAGGTATCATAAAATGAATATGTAAATACACATAAATTAAATTGTATTACATAAAGAATACAATTATGGGCAGTACATACACCACACAAAAGGTAATAGTGGCAATATGACATGAATCTCACGGGAATAAGGAGTGAGATGAAAACCCCTTACCTTGCACTTTTCTTTAGTCAAGGGTACGTTTAGCCTTCTTTATGAAGACTATAGTTGGTTATTAAATTATACCAGAACCATATTAATATTTATGATATCATAAATTATTCATTTATGACTTTATACTACCCATTTAATAATAATTTCCATGTTATATTAATATTTCGGGTAATAATCGCTTTCTTTATCGTACGTGTTTTAACTTGGTACTCTTGATTCTATCACATAGATCATGATTTAAATAATTAAAAAATATAAAACATAATTTATTTATCATATATATTTATAATATAAAAATTTATAATAGATGTATATATGAAATGGAAAACACCGCTTATGGAGACGGTAGTCCGTACGTACGCATAAACGCTGTTTGCGTTTTTACATAGTATTGAATAAGATATTTGGAAGTATATAAATACTTATATATATAAATATATATATTTCCAGTAGCATTATTATTTAATATATTACATACTTATTAGTAATATATATTTTTATAATCGTCGATGAATGGTGAACTTGGAAATGAATCTCATCGCATCGTGGAGACGGTAATTCGTACGTACGCACGAACAAAAATATCATTCTTTTGATATTAATATACTATATAATTGGTTGATATATCATATATAAAGAATAATTATCATGTTATATTTATTATTTACATGAATTACACATCATTATTATATCTATCCAAATAATAATATATTGAATAACAATTACACCATGACGTGGAGACGGTAAGCCGTATGTACGCACGTATGGTGACATTTCATTCAAAGGATAGATAGAATACTGAATATGGTTGTACTATATTTATAATAATATCAAATTATATAGTATATAGTGGATTTATTGTTTTAGAATGGGAATAATAAATAAATAATAAGTTGAAGAAGAAATGAACTTGAAAAGGGTGGTGAAAACATTACCTCTTCTTCAGGTTCTTCCTTTTGATTTGATCAAAAGGGATACTTAGGTTGACTTTATGATCAAAATAAGGCCTCTATGTTGTATTGAGGGAATTTTAGAGATTATTTGGTTAGGGGTTGGATGATCCAAAAGGCTTTTAAGGTGTCAATTAACGAGAAGGGGGAGTGCCCTTTTATAAGAGGGGTGAGGGGCACCTTTGGAAAAGCTAGAAATATTATTTTATAATAAATTCATAATCGGTTTGTAATGGCTCAAAAATGAATTATTTAAAGGTTAAGGTGGGTATTGGTCTAAAACCACTAAACAAATAGTAGTTATACAGGTTTGGGTTACTATATTAACCTTATCATTAAGTATTAACTCTTAGTTAATTAGTTTCACTTTTATAATGTCTCTTTGTATTTTTATATTATATGGTTAATAAACTTACTATATACATCGAAGAGACCCCAAAGTGGCCCATTAATGATAAACCTATCATGATATAAGTCTATTTTCAGAAACTTATATTTTTAGAAAATTAATATCAATTAATAATATAATATTTGTTTTAAAAACTCTTTCATGTCAATTTTGACACTATTCAATAATTGATTTTTGTAAAAATCATAACAGAATGATTAATTATAAAAACGTTAATTAAATCAAGCCTAACATGTCATATTATCCAATAAAATTATTTTTATTTAAAAAAAGTTTCAAATTACATTTTTTTGTGTATTTATAATATCAATTATTCTAATTTTTTATTAATTAGGTAATTACTACATCACCATTGTGTCATAAATAAATTAAATTATATAATGTCTAAAAATTATAAGTAAAATACCATTATTTAGGAAATACTTTTATATTTCTAATGAATATTTATAGTTGAAATTTTAACATATATAACCATATGTAATTTTTTTTTAAAGATACATGCTTATGTCTTTTTTGTATTTATTTTAACTTAATTAATATAAAGTTTACTTATCACCAACAAGTGGCTCCATGGGGTCCCAAAATCGACCCAAAGATGCCCATGGTTGTGAATTTATCAACCAATAAGGTTAGGACACATTTTAGGGTAATTTATTATTATTATAATATTATTTGTTTACCCTTATTTACCGGATTTACCCTTTAACCATGGTAAATAAAATATTTACTGAAGTAATTATTCAAAATGTCTAAAAATGAATGTTACCTATTTAAAAAATTTGGAAATCCTGATTCAAAATATGGAGTCCATTTTTCCAAATTCAAAACACAGAAGTGGCAGAAATTAATTTAAAATTAATTCCCGTCGTTAAAACAAAAAGCGTGTTTTTAAGAGAAAATAACTATCAAAAGATTAACGCTTGTTTATGTTTGGTTTAATTGTGAAATTATGTCCAATGACCAACATCATATTAAACGGTAAAAATTTATTCTAAATATACATTAAAACCACCCAAATTCATAATTTATCACTATTGATTATTTCAATTAAAAAAGTTGTTTTTAACTAAAATTTAGTAATTTTCACTATTCATCAAAATATGAGAGTTATCCGAAAAGTACCAAAATTTCACCCTAGGATAATTTCGATATTCCAAATCCAAAAATGAAGTCCATTTTGAGAGTTAAAATTTATAAAATTGCAAAAAGTGGGAATTACTATTCATAATGGCTACTTTGATTGGTCATGGTGTGTGTTAGAACTCGAAGTTGCGTACAACACACGCTACTGTATTATTCAAAGAGAAGCGTACTGTAGAATCTTGGGGTGTTACATTCTCCCCTCCTTCAATAAATTTCATCCTTGAAATTTATACTCGGTATTGGAAAGTTGGGGTTGACATTTCAAAATATCTTAGTTGAAATCCCACACTGGAAAAATGGATTAATGAGGCCTCTATTGAAAATAAAGAGTGGTAAGAATGAAGGTTACCAAAAATAGCACATACTTGGGTTCCGTGTAGGAAACTATTGTTATGGAAGATAAATATAACCATTAATATCTGATGGAGAGTTGTAGAGAACATGACTATGAAAAGGCCAACAATCCCAAGGCCATTAATTTTTGATTATCTAAGGTACCATCTAGGACAAAATTTTTATTCAAAGTTCCTTTTCTTAATGTTGATGAATTTATTTATGAGATTGGGTAAGATCATAAGGAGATATAATTACTTTATAATTTGAGTTTTATCCATTAATAAATTTCTACCACAAACTCCTCTTTCACTACAAAACATAAGACAACTCAAAAACACTCTATTTATCCTAATCGTATAGGGTTCCAAATATAATGAATGTATAATTAACATATCAGACCCATTAGAAAAAAGAAACTACATTATACAATCTAGGGAATTCACGTAGTCTAGTGGTAAGCGATAAATCCTAATCACACTATAGTTGTGGGTTTAATTCTCGCAGTTTTGTCCAACACAACGGGTTGTCACACGGTCTGCGTGTTGTCCTTTTATAAAAATCCAAAAAATAACCTTTAAAAAATAATCCATTCCAACATATATACTTATCCAAAATACTACTATCCAAACTCACAGTCCAAAATTTTTAAGGAAGTTAAACACAATGAAGATCCTTTTTTCCATGTAATTTCCAAAAAGCTTAACTCACTGTAGAGTCACTTTTCTTAGTACTATAAAATCTCAAATCCTCAATGAAATAGTATTGTAGTACAATCCTTATTTATTTCCAGAGCATCATTGATACAACACTTAAATGAAATAATTCCAAAATAACAACATAAGAACACTAATCATTCATCTTCATTTGTGGTAGTATCATAACTTGATTATTATCTAATAGCATCATTTGCGGCATAGTCTGATGACTGGGACATTGGTTCACGTAGTGTCTAAACTCCTTGCAGATGAAGCATTGTACATTTGAAACCTTTTTCTGACACTTGTAGTCACGTACTTTGTTTCCTTTTTCTCCACACATATAACATACCTTCATTCCATTCAAGCATTTTCCAAGTTTATTCTTTCTATAGTTATCACATATGGGAAAATCCTTCTTTACCTTATTCCCTTTATTTGTTCTTCTCTCTACCATCCTTTCCTTCTCTGGCTTCCCTTCAAAGCCATAGGACTCCGAGAATTCTTTACATATCTTATCAAAACATGATAATATTTCTTCATATGATGATAATAAGTGGGAGACTATTTCACTTCTAAATTCTAGCTTAGGACCATGAGAGATATGATCCTTCTTACTCTTTGGATCATGTGTATTGCTGGAGTTCTCATTCCTTCTACTGGGTGCCATTTCTAAACAATGACATTCACTAGATTAGTTTATGAATAGAAATACTTAATCCCGAACTTGTAAAACACTTAACATAAATTAAACAGTTTATAGATATAATCCATAATCATGAAAATATTTTCTTTGAGTAATTATATACTCATAAGCCCTTAATAATGGTTTGTAAAGAAAATGAGAATTATCCTAAGAATATCCCCCGGGAGTGTCGTAACTAAGAGTACAGAAAGGCCCATTGTCGTGCACCAGTTCCCCTTTGAGTCTAGATCAAAGCAGTGTTTTCGTCTTTTACCCCTAGGTACATCTGTGCCAGAGCCGCCTCTACCTGCTCGTATCCAGACATGGATGTATTTCTTGGAAAACTCACAAAATCTCTACAATACCAAAATTCTAGGAAGTCCTTCTATACTAATCTTCAAAGTATATCTTAGGCACGTGTTCTCTAATCAGAGTTTATCTAAATCTAGTTTCCAAGGTTATTGCTAAACTTCCTCTGATACCAACTGTAACGCCCCAACCCCAGTTACCCAGAGTCGGTGCATTATTTTAATACATTGGCATGATTACAAGGAATCAAGTCCCGAAGGACCGATTAGTTTAGTAGTCTTGGAAATTAGATTACATATATGAATGTCACATTTCACTTTAAGACATACAAAACAACATAAATAATCTTTATGAACACCATTATCCCCTTAGCTTAACCCTTCATATCAATCACAATACATTTCTTGGAATCCTGGGGAAAATAAAACATATAAAGGGGTGAGATCAAATTCTCAGTAAGGGTAAGCAATACAGCAGAAACTTTTATAAATAAGCATAAACATTTAAGGCAATGTATAAATAAAACAAAAGCCTTTTAAACATAAATATAAGCATAATATGGAAAAGATAAAATGAAACAATTCCATTTACTTATTCACATGGATATTCTACTAGTCGAATAATCACATGCAATATCAATAACCACTTTCATAATGATGGAATGCATAATTCTAGACTATCATAACCATGTATCCAATGCCTCATGCCAAGACTACAAATAAGATTTTTTCAAGGCCTCATGCCAAGACACTAGTTTGTCTCATAAGACCTACCGATGCATCGAGGAGCTATAGCGGGCTCCACCCATCACTTATTAAGTCCAATGCATTCCTCATATGAAAAAGTCTAAACATAACATAAACATTCATATTAATACTAGCATACGAAATGTCAATACATTACCCATAAACCATGAATGGTATAAAAATAACACATCCATAGTAAAACATATCAGAAAACCTTCAAAAAATTTTGGAAGATTTGTATCATGATAAATCAACTTCAAAACAAGTTTAAAATCCATTAAATAATTTTTACATGGATGAAAATGATTTATAAAACTCTTTGAGAGAAATACCCATTTTTCATGAAAACATTTAAAAGTCACACAATTTAGAAAAGAAGTCATTTAGAGAAATTTTTGAATCAAAGTGTCCCATAACACTTTGAATCTTTTGAAAGGAATTAACATTTTAAAAACATTCATTTCCATATAAATAAATCCTAAAAAGCCATTTTGAAGACATGTATATAAATTCTAATTATTTAGAAGAATAAATATTTAAAACATTTCAAATGATGTTTTAGTAAAAATTCCCTTAAAATAATACCTTTTAAAACTCTATCATAAAACATGGACATGGATAATAAATATGTCCCAGTATATACTTACGTAAAAATAACCTCGGATAATAAGGAGATTGTGAAATTAACCCTTACCAATTTGGTAACTTATGAAACATACACCCCATGAGAGAGGTATCATACAATTAATATGTAAATACACATAAATTAAAGTGTATTACATAAATAATACAATTATGGGCAGTACATACACCACACAAAAGTTAATAGTGGCAATATGGCTTGAATCTCACGGGAATAAGGAGTGAGATGAAAACCCCTTACCTTGCACTTTCCTTTAGTCAAGGGTACGTTTAGCCTCCTGTATGAAAACTATAGTATGTTATTAAATTATACCAGAACCATATTAATATTTATGATATAATACATTATTCATTTATGACTTTATACGACCCATTTAATAATAATGTCCTTGTTATATTAATATTTCGGGTAATAATCGTTTCTTTATCGTACGTGTTTTAACTTATTACTCTTGATTGTATCACATAGATCATGATTTAAATAATTCCAGAATATAAAACATGATTTATTTATCATATATATTTATAATATAAAAATTTATAATAGACGTATATATGAAATGGAAAACACCGCTTATGGAGACGGTAGTCCGTACATACGCATAAACGTTGTTTCCGTTTTTACATAGTATTGAATAAGATATATGTAAGTACATAAATACATATATATAGAAATATATATATTTCCAGTAGAATTATTATTTCATATATTACATACTTATTAGTAATATATATTTTTATAATCGTCGAGGAATGGTGAACTTGGAAATGAATCTCATCGCGTCGTGGAGACGGTAATTCGTACGTACGCACGAGCGAAAATATCACTCTTTTGATATTAATATAACATATAATTGGATGATATATCATATATACAGAATAATTATCATGTTATATTTATTATTTACATGAATTAAGCATCATTATTATACCCATCCAAATAATAATATATTGAATAACAATTACACCACGACGTTGAGACGGTAAGCCGTACGTACGCACATATGGTGACATGTCATTCAAAGGATAGATAGAATACTGAATATGGTTATACCATATTTATAATAATATAAATTTATATAGGAGATATTGGATTTATTATTTTAGAATGGGAATAATAAAGAAAGAAGAAGTTGAAGAAGAAATGAACTTGAAAAAGGGTGGTGAAAACATTAACTCTTATTCGGGTTCTTCGTTTTTGATTTGATCAAAAGGGCTCTTTAGGTTGGATTTCTGATCAAACTAAGGACTATAGATTGTAGTGAGGGAAGTTGAGAGAGTATTTGGTCAGGGGTTGGCCGACCCAAAAGGATTTTAAGGTTTGAATGAATGATAAGGGGGAGTGACCTTTTATAAGAAGGGTGAGGGGCACCTTTGGAAAAGCTAGAAATATTATTTTATAATAAATTCATAATCAGTTTATAATGGCTCCAAAGTGGATTATTTAAAGTTTAAGGTGGTTATAAGTAAAAAACCACTCAACCAATAGGATTTAGACAGGTTTGGGTTTCTATATTAACCTTATCTTTAAGTATTAACTCTTAGTTAATTAGTTTCACTTTTACAATGTCTCTTTGTATTTTTATATTATATGGTTAATGAACTTACTATATACATCAAGATACCCCCAAGTGGTCCATTAATGACACACATATAATGATATAGTCTCTTGGCCGAACCTTATATTTTTAGGAAATTAATATCAATTAATAATATAATATTTGTTTTAAAAACTCTTTTATGTCAATTTTGACACTATTCAATAATAGATTTTTTGTAAAAATAATAATAGAATTATTACTTCAAACAAAGTTAATTAAATAAATCCTAACATATCATATTATCCAGTAAAATTATTGTTATATAAAAAATGTCTCAGATTACATTTATTTCGGTATTTATAATATCAATTATTCTAATTTTTCATTAATTAGGTAATTACTGCATCACCATTGTGTCATAAATAAATTAAATTATATAATGTCGAAAAATTATAAGTAAAATAAAATAATATAGGAAATATTTTCATATTTATAATGAATATTTATAGTCGAAATGTCAACATATATAACCCTATGTAATTTTTTTTTCTAAAAGATATATGCTTATGTCTTTTTTGTATTTATTTTAACTTAATTAATATAAAGTGTCCTTACCATCAACAAGTGGCTCCATGGGGTCCCAAAATCTACCCCAAGATGCCCATGGATGGAAATGTATCAAAAAATAAGGTTAGGACATGTTTTAGGGTAATTTATTATTATTATAATATTATTTTTTACCATTATTTACCAGATTTACCCTTTAACCATGGTAAATAAAATATTTACCGAAGTAATTATTCAAAATGTCTAAAAATGAAAGTTACCTTTTTACACAATTTGGACATTCTGATTCCAAATATGAAATCAATTTTTCCAAATTCAAAACACAGAAGTGGCAGAAATTAATTTAAAATTAATTCCCGTCGTTAAAACAAAAAGCGTGTTTTTAAGAGACAATAACTATCAAAAGATTAACGTTTGTTTATGTGCGGTTTAATTGTGAAATTATGTACAATGACCAACATAATATTAAATGGTAAAAATATATTCTAAATATACATTAAAACCACTCAAATTCATAATTTATGACTATTAATTATTTTCATTAAAAAAGTTGTTTTTAATTAAAATTTAGTAATTTTCACTATTTATCAAAATATGAGAGTTATCCGGAAAGTACCAAAATTTCACCCTAGGCTAATTTCAATATTCCGAATCCAAAAATGAAGTCCATTTTTAGAGATAAAATTTATAAAATTTCAAAAAGTGGGTATTACTATTCATAACGTCTACTTTGATTGGTCGTGGTGTGTGTTAGAACTCGAAGTTGTGTACAAAACACACTACTGTATTATTCAAAGATAAGCGTATAATAGAAGTCTGGGGTGTTACATATTTTTTGAAGAATATAAGATAATTACTGCGATCCATGGAAGTCTTAAACCGATCTAATTCATTGAAGGAGGATGAATCAATTTTTTTACACTTGGTGATGTTGAACAGTATTTGTTGATGATGTTTTATTTGTATAGGTTTTAAGGGTCCTAGAATTCCCCATGTGTAAAGACAATACCAAAAAAATGATCCACACTTAAAGTAACTGGTTTAATTCTCTATTGAGGTCACTTTTTTTAGTTCCATATGCTTGTAGCCAAAGTATAAAAAATCATATTTCAAAAACTTCAATTGAGAAAAAATAATTTTTAAAGCTGTTTCTAAAGGTTTTTAGTAATATATTCATGGATGGTTAGCTAAATCATATAGAATTGATATTATTTCACAATAGCCATTCTGTTTCACTTTGAAGTGTTTTAATTATGACACATGTATATGGAAGTAAATGCTACCAAATTTGATTGATGGGAATTTTTAAAATCAGAGTACATGTGATAGAAGTAAGAGAAATAAATACATCCATTAATGATATACTTGTTAAATTGGAAAATTGAGGTTTTTGTTTTGGATGATATAAAAGGGTATATAATGAGAAAAAGGAGTGTTGGGGGTACCCCATCAATTTTTTGGATAAAAAAATTTGAAGATGGTGAATTTTCTAGTTGGAGATTTCTGGTTTTGAGCATAGGTAGGGACTACGATGTAATGTTGGAGGTCATTAGGATCATAAGATCAAGGGAAGACTCCTCCTTATCATCTTCTTCCATTGTTTTCGATGTTCTTTTGCGGTATTTTTATCAATAAATCATAAAATTATTTGTATCTAAAATTTAACTTGTGGAATAAACTTATTTGGTTTAATATTATAATTCTTCAGGTCACCATTCTATCACATCAAAATCTTACAGAGAGTTTGATTATGGTTGTAAAGTTATCTACATATCTTGAGATAATTTTTTAAAACATCATAATTTTTGGTGAGTTTGTTCTAATTGCAGTTTATTCAAATTATTTACAATTTGATTTTTCTTGAAAGTGGAGAGAAACATGAATTATTAATCTACATGTTAATCTTTTAGTTAAGAAGAATGACCTAATTATTATTGTGGAAGTTCATTCAATTAGTTTTCCATGGATGAAGAAATTAATTGAAAAATAAGCAGTTGAAATTCCCTTATATTTTTATCCTTTCACATTCTATACTTTTTTACTATAAATCATCTATTTAAATTTCATAATTATGAATTTTATACTTATTTTAATGGGTCTTTTTTAAAAAAAATTATAATTTTCATCAACCATGATTTTGTTTTTTCGTTTTTTTTAATTTTTTTTTGTTTTCAAAAAAAATTCCGTCCCTATAAATACAATAAATTTCTTGATGATAACAGGTAGTATTTAGGTTAATATTTATATAAGTTCAAACACTTTTGGGTCAAATTCACTTTAATGGCTACTAGTGTGATAAATGTTTAGCTGGAGCTTGATTCAAGCACATTATGTGTTAGCTAGAGATACTAGAAGATAACGGGGTAGTCCCTTGGAAATATTAGTTTTTTGTGAAAGATTAATCTATAAGACATAAAAAATCATAAGTGTCCTTCAATGTTTATATATAATTTTTTTTAAAAAAAAATCAGAGATTCCACCCCCTCATTTTGTTTGGGCGTGGAATTGAATGTCCCCCCGATTTATGGGGAGGGTGATGGATTTGTGTTAATATATATTATATATTATAATATATATAATAATAAATATATATATATTATAATATTATATATACATTGTATATATATATAGATTCCTTTAAATGGATGGTCAATTAGACTTTAGTGGAACTAGTATAGTCCGGGTTCGACCTGACCGACCATTCAACCCCATCATAAGTCCAAAACTAATTTCTCAGGATCTATTTTAGATAAAATGGAAGTGAATAATTCTGAAAAAATTTCAAAAATGAAATTCAATGGTCTGTAATTTAGTAAAATTATTTCTAGTGTTATAGGATGTATCGATAATTAATTAATATTATTTTAATGCAAGTTAAAGAATTAAAAATTCCCTTGAGTTTAATTTTAGTAGATTTAATTTTTCTTATAAAATATAACTGTATTTTGATTGATCATTATTTGAGATTAACATGTTCAAGTTTTTTTTATCATTTATTTAATTTAATTATTTCATTTGAGTTTTTAAAATGAAATTATTATTTTATTTTGATGATATGTTCATTGTCCCTCCATATTTAATTTTTATAAGAGCTTGTGTGTCCAAATTTAAGTGATAAAATGTATTTTTTTTCCTCGAGTTCCCCTCACCTATGTGTGAGTATATGTTGTAAATAAATAGAAGTTTATAGAAAAATGACTAGAGTCGAGAGTCAGGATAAAACAAATGAGTGAAGTGAACATGAGTTGCGGGTAATACAATTCATGAAATGTATTGAGTTAAGGAATTACACTAGGGTCTGAGTTAATCCATTATTTTCTTGATGGATTAAATAATAGGTAATGTCTCATGATCACATCATAATTTATTTATTTTATAATTTGCATGTTTTATTATTTTTTGAAAGTGTATTTATTATGCACAACCACATAGTATAATAATATACAATCATTAATAGATAAAATAAACATGTTTGGTTAATGTTTTCTGTGTAAATCATGGTTACGTTTTGAGTTTGATCATAGAGAACAATAATGTTAAATAAAAAATTATTTCATTCCCCGAGCTTAAATACCAAATCCCGCAAATAAAATATTAATTCATTAAACACATTACATCATGTAAGGTCCTGAGTTTTACTATGAGGTAATTATATTTTAAATTTTAGTTTAATTCCTTTGTTTTGACCTAATGTGAGTTCCTAGTGAGGTAATGGGAGTTTCAGGGGTGTCTGGGGCTTGTTCGGAGCCTAGAGGATTAGTTTTTGGAAGAAGCATTTGGACCACAATGTTAGTAGGAACCATGCGGCCCAGGACACATGGTTACTAATAACCCTATGGGTTGTTTCAGGAAGAAAAAATGGTTTAAAAGGATTAATGAAACAATACAACTCATGAAAAATTCCCATTCAGTGGATCTATCATTTTTAATAGATCTAAAATGTATATTTTGCACATGGTTTCTCAAACCATGCATATAGACCATGTGAGGTCCCTCCTTGTATAGTGAAGGGTGAACTGTTGGAGCATGGTTTGGCTAACTTTTCCCCCAAACCGTGCAACCTAGTATTTAGAGGGTAAATGAACATTTTTTTCTTAATACTTAAATGATTAAACCTCCTCATCATTTCCTTTTTTATCAATCCATGGACACTCTATTCATCTCCCATTGAGTTCTATAGAATCATAGCCCAGTATTTTCCATAACTCTCCAACCCAAAATCTTATTATTTTGTTGTCGGATTTTTTGGGAAGCAAACCAGTGAGTTCTCTATTCCTTAGGCACCTTACACTGTTTACCTTGCAGTTGAAAATGAAATTTTGGTGCCAGATAATATTCCCTATTTTAGGGTAGTTATCTGTTCTTAAATTTTCTTCTAATCTAAGTCGATATAAGTGCCGATACTAGACGAGTGTTCTACTAAGGGAATAAGGTATGTGTTTTATACATTTTCACTTAAATTATAGTTACTTTATACCATGTTTCTATTGTTCTGGATGATAGAACTTTCAGTATTTATCCTTAATTAATTGAATTTTTTTATTAAATTAATTGGACCTTATTAGGTTTTCCACATAGCACCTTGTGGTTGATAAAGGATGTCAACCTAAACCAGGACCACCCATGAGGTGTGTTCATGTATATATCCCATGATATACCACCCCGTTGGTTGTGTGTGATCTCACCATCTTTGTGGGATCCTTAATGAATTAAATTGAATATTAGTTGTGGGTTTTTACCAACTTTTCCATGATATTACATGTTATTAAAATGGTTAAATTGTTTAAATGTAAAATATGGAATGATTTAGCTAAACACAAGGATTGTGTTTGAATATAAAATGGATTAAGAAATGGGTTAAATGATAAATGGGAATACTTAATAAATGACCCTTATTTTACATATGTAATCATGTTAATGGTGTATGGATCAGTATAGTACCGAGTACTACTTTAAATGACATGGAAATTTTTACTCCATGGATCCAGGATTACTTTGGAAGCCATAGAAATTTATACTCCATGAATCATGATTACTATAGATGCTAAGTATATTACTACTACTGGGATCCAAATTTCTTAAACCGCCTTAGGCATGCTCCTTGGGCTCCACCCAAGTCTTTACTAAGTTTTATATGGAGATGCTTCATATAATCTATGAGGATGCCTTGGTCACTTTATACGTTGGACTAGGACCTTGTAGGTCTAGCATTGGATTACTCAACATATACCAGAGTGTATGTATTATTATTCTTTATAGATGGACCTTGTTTATGATTTCTTGTTTATAGTGAGCCTTGGTAGTATGGAAAGTATCACACTTCTATGTAAAACTTTATTCCTATTATATATTGAAATTTTCATCATCTTATATACACAGAATGGACCTATTATAAGCATATTTGGCAGTGTCATACTGAGTGTTATCTCAAACCCTATTTGGGCCACTGTTAGGTACTTGAATAGACTTCATGAATGTAGGAAGGTACTAGGGAAAGTGCTCACTTTACAATTCTTTATTGATTATGCTTAGGAGTAGGGGATCAGATGAATGAGCTTTGCTCGTGATGATATGTAGAGATAATTATTCTAGTAATTTTGTTCTTTTGTTACATGTATTGTATTGTATATCTATATACATTTATTTACTGCCTTTTTATATAGATAAATGATATACTTATCCTGTATATGATACTACCCATGGATTTTTTTATTACTCCCGTAGTATAGATGTTTATTTAATATTTCTACTGATTTATATTATCCTACCTCAAATCTATTTATCTATTGAACTGATGTGGAACTATGATTATGAGGGTATAGTCTCATAACTCTACCACCTTAGAACCATACTTCTTTTCAAAATCCTTCGGAATATAGAGAGTGGTACTTGAGGCCATGTGACCAACCGGCTTGGGGAACAGTTTTGTGGCTCCCATAACAGGACCTAACAAAGTGGTATAAAAGGTTTATTTTATTGAATTACTATTTTAAGACAATAGAGAGATATTAGGAATGATTTTTATCTTGGTTATAAGTTGTTCCTCTGAGTACCTAACCCGCATTTGGGGTAATCACCAACTTTTCTTGAATGTGGAATCGTTGTCCTATATTTTTCCTATTAAAATTGTTTTGATTACAATGTGGGATGATGCTCATGATATGTGATGTTATGGTTTCTATGATTAAATAATTACATTTTATCTTTGGCATGATACAACATGAAATCATGGATCATGCATCATTTTAGGCACCTCACAGGATTTACATGTAATGACATATAAGATGCATTTATTGACTGCATGATATTTATTATGTATGACTTGTGTTATATAATTTTTATCAACTAATGTTTCTTATAGGATATTGAGAAGCATTATTGGTCCTTGAAGTGCCTTCTGTAACCTAAATAGTTTTTTCTTATATAGGATACTACATATACCTTAAGAATTTAGTTATGACATATTGAGTCATAGACCATTGGTCACATGGGATGGAATGTCTTATGGTTGGGAATAATTGGATGTCACACTTAAATTTATATGGTGTATGGGCCCTAATAAATTGGAAATGGTAATCTATATAATTCAACCAATTAAATAGAATTTTAATATAAATATTAATTTAAAGGGTATTTCCTCTCTAAATTGAAATTGAAAGTCCATATACTAGGACCTGTGATGTGAAACAAAGAGCTTGACCCAGACCTAACATTAATAGTGGGTACTAGGAAGTGTCTTTAGTTCTCTTTATTATAGTAACTATTACTCAGTATTGGATTTAAGAGTAGTCATAGGGGTATGAATTTTGTTTAGGAAGGATTTGGCATGTCACATTTGTATATCTATGATCTGGTTGTTAATAAATTTTTTTTGAGGTATGTGTTTAGAAATTATTGAGATATTAAACTATGAAAACCTCTAGTCATATACTAGGAGGGTAGATATGAACATGCTCTAGAGGTGGTGGTCCTTGAGTTTTCAATAGAACATCCAATAATTCCATTTTTTGCACTTCCCATTGTCCCTGATGTGGGTGTTGATGCCCAGTTCCCTGAGGGTTTTCTGTACTTTATGAAATTTGTTCAAAGCACCCATATCCTGTCATGACTATGGAAGAGTTGACATGTGTGATCCAGTAGAAAAATCTACCCACTTCTTTATGGAATTTTGGTCCATAGGCTATTGATATATGGCTTGAGGCTGTCTTGTCAATCTTTGAGCACTTGGAGACTCATCTAGAGTGGAGAGTCAAGATAGTAATGCATTTTATTTAGGGATTAACTAAGATATAGTATGATGTTTTTAACCAAGATGGTAGTCTTATATAAATGTTTTGGATGGATTTACTCTCCATATTTTATGTCTAATTATTTCTTGATACTTTGATACCTGAATGGGACAATGAGTTTATGCATCTGGAGCAAGGTGTTATGACCGTTATAGATTATTTTTCCCACTTTAAAATTTTTTAGTGTTTTGAACCTATGAATCATATTAATGACCCATCTAGTTCAGGATGCATCAAGGAAGGTTTTAATCATGCTGTTTTATTAGAGGTGAATATTTTTCTATTTACTACCATAACAGAGATAGTAAATTAGGTGCTTATTACTGAACATAACCTGAGGGAAGATGGGTTCCATAGAAGGTTAGTGTAGCTTCTTAACCTTGTGGTTTATGGAAAAGTATCATAAAGCATAATTTGGATACTTTCCATGAGGGGAATACCAGAAAGGGTGTGAGTGATGGTAGTTATACCTTCTATAATTAGCATGTGAGGAAAGAACACATCAGGGGCCGATGTGATAAAAACCCAGTTGAGTACTAAGCCTGTGGAATGATAGGAAATATATGGCAGTTCTTCTGGACCTTTTATCTACTAGTTAATGATAGGGGGTCAAAAATGACTCAAGGTTTAGGAGTAAGATTCATAACTCTACTTTAGTAAGAGAGTTGAATTACTACTAGTCATTCATGTCAAGGAGGTGGTCATGGATGGGGGATCCACACAGCAGTAAAATCTCAAAAGTAGAGTGGACTACTTAGGGAAGTCAAGATGATTCTTAGGGATTTGGTTCAAGATAGATATATTTAGTATAAACTATACTCTAGGAGTAGAGTTTTGGGTCATCTATAGTGAGAGGTATGATATTAGTAACATCTACTATAGTATATACCATTTTGATGAAATTTTTCACATTCATTCATATATGAACATATTGTGGAGAGCCTTGGGATCAATGTACAATTTTTTAATGGTGTTATGACACTTGATATTTCATTGGGGATACGATCAATGGGTGTATTACAATGCAAGGAGTCCCCCTTGAGGCCGGTGGGTTTCACATTGTATGGGACCCCTTTTTCCTCAATATGATAAGGTTTTTCATCATTCTCAAGATGGATTGGTTGGTTCATTATCATTCCCACATTGATTTTTATCACCAGAGGGTATCAGTTACATAAATTGAGAATGGCAGGTACATCCAAAAGGGTGAGTGGGATGTCCAGGATGGTAGAGAAAGACCCAAGCATTGTGGGCTATATGAGATGAAATCCAAAATTCCTAACATTTATATGGATGATTAGGGAGTGTGATAGGCTGAATTATATTTAATAGTAGATCATTTTATGGATGTATTCTTAGAAAATGTTTATGGTTTACATCATGAGTGAGATGTGGAGTTCGTTATTGAGCTAGTTCCAGGAGCTGCACTGGTATCGATTCTTTCTTGTAGGATGGACATTAATGTGCTACAAGAGATCAAGAGACAGTTGGAGGACTTAGAAGAAAAGTGGTTTATATGACCCAATACTTCTCTATGGGGTTCTATGATCTTTTTACCCAATAATAATGATGAAATACTTAGGCTATGTGTGGATTACTAAAAATTAAACTAGTTGATGATTAAGAATTGGTATCCCTTACACCATATCTATGGCCTATTTGACCAGTTTTGATGAGCTCAGGTTTTCTAAAAAATTTATTTGAGGCCAGGTTATAACTACGTATGTGTCAAGATGACATATATACCATATAACACATTTCTTAGTTGGTATGGCCTTTACGAGTAGCTGTTTATGCCCTTTGATATCACGAATGAGAAAACTTTTTTATGGATATGATTAATTGGGCATTCGACCTGTATTTAGACTCTTTCATGGTGGTTTTTGTGGAATAAATCTTGATGTATTCTCAGATTCGACACAATGATGCCAAAAACATTGACATAATTCTGAGTATACTGAGAGAGAAAAGGTTGTAGTAGAAGCTTGTAGAATGTTAGTTCTAGATAAATAAATCTCACTTATTTGGTCACATCATCTGAGAGATAGAAGTATATGTGGACCTAGAGATGTTGAGTGTTGTGGTTTCCAAGGAGAATCTCAATAACTTATTTGGTATGTAGAGTTTCTTGGAGATAGCTAGACACTACATGATTTTCATTCAAGAACTCTCACACTTAGAAGCACCTATTATGGGATTAACTAAGAAAGGTGTGAAGTTCTCATGGTCAGATGCCTACAAGAAAACCTTTTAGAAGATGAAAGAGATATTGACTTCAACACCTATCTTAATTCTTCAAGAGTCTTATAGAATCTATATGGTTTACTGTGATGTATCAAGCATCCGGCTAAGAGCTATCCCAATGTAGGGGGATATAGTCATGGCATACAAGTCTCTCCAATTAATACCTCACGATATTTGTTACGAGACACATGATCTTGTGTTGGAAAATGGGGTTCATGCCTTGAATTTTTAGAGACACTTTTCAATGGGATATTTTTTTTGGTGTACATAGACTAAAAAATACTCAAGTAAATATTTTTTGTAGAATGAATTTAACCTTCAATAGAGAAGGTGGGTTGAGTATTTCCCATAATTAAATTTTGAGCTACCCTATCTTCCAAGTAAAGGTAATGTAGTAACGAATTCTCTGAGATGGAATACACGGACACAATCAGTTCAGGAGGACAATAGTAAATGAAAATTCATGTCCTTTTTCTCTAAGATTCACTTAGAGGTGCAAGATATTCACATGATTACTTTTATCTCATCCATGATAGCAACAAAAAATCTTTTGGATAGGGTGAGGATGAGACAAATTTCATATTCTGGGGGCTTATTATTAAAGGAGAGCATGGTAGGTGAGGACCCACCTTCTGGTTGGAACATTAGGTGGATGAAATTCTACATATGTGTAATGTCCAGGATCCGGATTCCACTAAAATGTTACTTCGTACCCAGTTGGACACATGACCTCAAATTAATTTCCTCAAATTATAGAGGCTTTTGACTAGTAGCGAGGACCAATGTATGATAGTGGGGAAACTATTCCCTCATTGGTAGAGTATAACACAGTAGAATAAATAATAATACAATAACATAAAAAAGTAAACAACATACAAATGAAATAAAGAGAAGAAGAGTGATAAGATAAATAACCAAGCATCATTACATACATAATATGATGAAACATGATATGTTCTAAGAAAATATCCAAAACCACTACACTGTAGTAATCCACAATATAATTTCCAAAAGTAAAAAAGAAACAAAGGAATATAAGAAGAATCACAAGCTTTCGCTCAGTCCCATTCTCTATTGATCCTAAATAGCATATCAAGAACCAACAGAAGGGTGCTCTCTCAAATCAACACCTAAAATCATATAATCTATTTGGGCCCAAAAGCATGACCCAAACAGGGTGTGAGACTAAATACTAGTAGGAAACCATGCATGATCAGTTCCAATATGTCTGAGAATATATATAATAGTTGTGTACAATAAATAAAGTAGTAAGCTAGGAAGTACTCAAAATAAAATAGTCTTAAGAGTACTAGTTTCCATTTATAATCATTTAAGTGGTTACTAAAAATTCAATTAAACTGAATAATATAGGTCTCGGGATCTATCCTAATCCCAAAAATACATGTGTAAAAGTAATCAAAACAGATACCATAGAAGGCTATCGAAATAAGTAAAGTGAAGACTGAATCCAAGAGTATGTTTTGGCTTTTCAAACACGTCATAAATCATTAAATTTAAATATTCAATTCAACCACTGACCCGTAGGCATAGAGAAACCCCGCCCGTAGGCATAACCAATCCTCACATATAGGAATAACAAAATATCACCCGCAGGCATAACAGTTAATCAGATTTGAGCTTGGTATATCATCATTTAAACATGTTTTAGGGTAAAACATGGTATATAATCATTTTAGCATGTTTCAGGGCCAAGCCTGATGTATAATAATTTCATAATGTTTTAGGGCCAATCCTCGTGTATAAGAATTTCAGTATAATAAACAACACATGTAATTTAACAATTACATGGTTAACATAATAACAACTCATGTGGGCATCATACATAACAAGAAACAAGTTAATTAAAGATTCACAAGGATTAAACAACTATACTCACATAGGTAATTCATATCATAATACTAATATGTAATCTAAAAATTACAAGTATTAAACAATTATACTCATATGGCTGATTCATATCACAAGCCTAACATGTAATCTAATAATTACAAGTCTTAAACAATAATAGACATGTCACTGGGTAAATGGGAAAAACACTAATCCTAGGTCCTTAATCTATCTAATTTCAATTTAATCCAATTGATATCCCATTATAATTCAATTAATTTTTGAAAACCAAGATAGGGAAAACAAGGGTTTCCTCATAGGCAACAAAGGCCAAACTGACATAAACAAAAATTCAAGGGAAACACACCCATGGGGTGGCCCTAATTCAAGGCAATCAACATTATGAATGAATAATAATACATATTAAATTAAATAAACATCATTGGAAAATAACACAGGTAAAAAATAAATCAAAGTGACACCAAAAAATGGGCGCACGACACTTTGGAACATATATTAATCTTGAAAATTAACGTGAGGCACAATACAACCTGCCACACCCTCATGTGACTATCCTCATCCAACGTTGGCCTCTAATTCAAGTTATAATGGTGTAGATATACAAAAAATGACGAAAAAACTCAAACTCCGATAACTTCATCAAGAACATAAATCATGAAGAACAGATCAAGAGGAATTGAGAGTTTACCAATTGGGTTCAAACACATTTAATGGAATTCGATTAAGTGTTTAGATGAAAAAACTGGAGGAAAAACGAGCTCCAATAGTGATTTTTGCAATACCCGGTGATCGCTCTATCCAAATGATAGAAAAAATTATATTGGCCATTTTAGCTAAAAAAAGAAAACTACACGACTTTTACTAATATGTTACATGCTGTTTAAGTACTAAAATTTCCCCCCTCTATCGATTCCCCTTACACGTGATGCTGAACCATACATAGGTATGTTACATGGCATGTGCTAATAAGTACATGATTTGTAACCACCATGTTTTCCCATGTAAGGGTTGAAGCCATAATTTAACCCCTTTAACAATTTTTCATCTTTTATGAGACAAAAAGAAAAGATTGGTACCTCAAAAGAAGAACAAATTTCTTACAAACTTCCCACTTAAATAAATTTGTCCTCAAAATTTCCCTTCTAAGGGTGGTGAAGAAACATATAAGAATTACTCTGGCCACTGGGATCATATGTCAGCCTCCCTCTCACAGGTCTCGTCTTCCACTCAGTCGTGCTGCCAAAAAACCCCTACTAAAGGGACATACCGTCCATAGAGAACCTTTGTTCTATGATCCATAATAAAAAAAGGATTCTCCTTAAAATATGCATCTACTTAGAACTCATGCTCCCAAGCTCATCAACACTGAAGTTTTTTTTTGATTGGTAGGAAGAGAACAACCCTCGTGATACTGTCAAGAAAAACCCACATGACATCATTACCACGTCACCTTCACCATTGGAAAACTCCATTAAGAATGACCCTAAGAATTCTAGAAATACAACCAACAAGATTCTCCTTTAACTGGGTTGTAACGCCCCCACCCCAGTTTCCCAGAGTCGGTGCATTGTTACGTATCATTGGTATGATCTCAAAGGATCAAGTCTCAAAAGACCGATAAGTTTAGTAGTCTTAGAAACACTACATATTTTCATAAGTCTTACATTACAACATAAGGTAAAAAAATTACAACAACATCTTTTCTCAATATCCCCTCATACTATCCATGAAGGTCATTCATAAATTACTTCTTCACATCCTGGGAAAAATAAAACATTGAAAGGGGTGAGCTCAGATGCTCAGTAAGGATAACAATATAGCATAATCTTTCATAAATGAGCATAAACACTTAAGGCAATGTATAACTAAAACAAAATCTTTTTTAACTTGAACTTCAGCATATTATGGCAATGATAAAATGAAATAATTCCATTTACTTATTCACATGGATATTCTACTAGTCTAATAATCACATGAAATATCAGTAACCACTTTCATAATGATGGAATTCATAATGCCAGACTATCATAACCACGTAGCCAAGGCCTCGTGTCGAGACTACAAATAAGATTTAGTCAAGGCCTCGTGCCAATACACAAGTTTGTCTCATGAGACCTACTGATGCATCGAGGAGCTATAGTGGGCTCCACCCATCACTTACTAAGTCCAATTCATTCCTCATATGAATAGGTTTAAACATAACATAAACATTCGTATTAAAACTAGCATACGAAATGTCAATACATTAACCACAAACCACGAATGGTATAAAAATAGCACACCCACAGTAAAACATAACTCATTCGATACAATATGTAAGATTTTATTGTATCAGATTAACCTCAATCGAGAATAATGAAAGATATTGACATAGATGTAAATAATCATCAAAACTATTAGAGAGAAATATCCCCCTTTTTATTGAAATCATTTAGATGTCACACTATTTTTCAAGAAGCCATTTGAAAATAGATTTTTGAATCAAAGTTTCTCATACCACTTTGAAACTTTTTTTAGAACTTTAATGTCCATATAAATAAATCCTTAAAACTATTATTAAGACATGGACATTAATGAGAATGATTTGGAATAATAAATCTTTAAAACATTTATAATGATATTTTAGTAAGAGTTCTTAACCAAAAGAGAGACACTTGAATAAAAATAATTGAGGTAATAAAAACATTGTAATATCATGAGAAAATAGGGATTCATGATATACTATGTCAAAGTACAATATATACACCATATAAAAGTGAATTGGCGTATAACAACAAAGAAGTCTCAATGGAATGTAATTTGAGATGAAATCTCTTATAAAGACCGTATCCTTAGGTTAAAGATAAATCAACGACATAATAATGTGTGAAAAATATAAATACACTCTATATTATTGGATATTCAGTGTAATTCAATCAGAGTACATTCACACATATTCTTGTAAAAACAACACTAATGAATTGGATATTTAACTCAACAAATAGAGATTGAGTTAAAAATAACTCTTATCAAGATCATACCGATCACTTGGGAATTTATCAATGGAGTGATTATGTGTATCAAAAATATATCCACAAAAAGGGGAGTGGAAATTATGACATAAGGAAATGAATAGTGATTCCACACATAACCTTGGAGTAAAATAATCAATGAAGTATGAGTAAAGTCGAATGAGTGGAAATTAAAATTTAAAATTCCATTATTTATTTGGTAACTTAAGAAACATACACCCATGAAAGAAGGATCATACAATTATGATTTAGATATCCATGAATTAAAGTATATTACACAATGAATACAAACATGGACAGTACACACACCACATGCAATAAATAAGTGGTGAACAATGGAAATCTCACAGAATTAAAAGTAAGATAAGTGACCCCTTACTTTGTACTTTTTCCTTGGTAGATAGTAGGTTAAACTCATGTATAATGGTTAAAATTTTTTTATTGAATTATGAAAAAATCATTTACATTAATACGATATCATATATGATCTTTTAACATTGATTTGTTAATAATATCTTAGTATTATCGTCGTTTCGGGTGTTAACGGATTCATTTTCCTTTATATTATTTGTTATGAAAGACGTATTTGTTATGGATGGGATGTATCATATTCATATCCAGAACGATATCATGTCTCTAAAAATTATTTTTATTCATCAAATGAAATTTATTCTTTAATTTGTATGATGGGGAATGAATCTTATCGCGTTTGTGGAGACGGTAATCCGTACGTACGCACAAGCGACAATATCATTCTTTTGATATTAAAATAATATATAATTGCATGGTATATCATATATAAAGAATAATTATAATGTTATATTTATTATTTACATGAATTATACATCATTATTATACCCATTTAAATAATAATATATTGAATAACAATTACACCACAACGTGGAAACGGTAGGCTGTACGTACGCATGTATGGTGATATGTCATTCTAGGGATGGATAGAATAATGAATTTGTTTGATCCATAATTATAATAACATCACAGTATATAGAATATACTGGAGTTATTATTTTATAATGGAAATAACAAGGAAAGAAGAAGTTGAAGAAGAAAGGAACTTTAAAGAGGGTGGTGAAGACGTTACCTCTTCTTTGGGTTCTTCCTTTTGATTTGATCAAAAGGGCTCTTTAGGTTGTCTTTATGATCGAAGTAAGGCCTCTAGGTTGATTTTAAGGAAGTTTTGAGGATATTTGGTCAGAGGTTGGCTGAGCCAAAAGGATTTGAAGGTGTGAAGAATTGGTTAGAAGTGGTGTCCTTTTATAAGGGGGAGGAGGGTCTCTTTAGGAAAAACTTAATGTATTATTTTATAATAAATTCATATTCGGTTTCTAATGGCTCAAAAGTGGATTATTCAAAGTATAAGGTAGAAATGGGTCGAAATACTTTCAACCAATAGATTTTAGATAGGTTGTGTTATTATATTAACCATATCTTTTAGTTTTAACCCTTAGTTAATTAGTTTGACATTTACCATGTCACTTTGTATTTTATATTATATAGTTAATAAACTTACTATATATATCCAATCGATCCCCAAGTGGTCCATTAATGATAAATATATCATGATACAAGTCCTTCAGTCGAACCTTAGATTTTTAGGAATTTAATATCAATTAATAATAAAATATTTGTTTTAAAAACTCTTTTATGTCAATTTTGAAACTATTTGGTATTTGATTTTTTTGAAAGTCCTAACATCATTATTACTTCAACAAAAAGTTAATTAAATCAATACTAACATGTCATATTAACCTATAAATTTTTTTTAATTCATTAAAAGTCTCAAATTATATTTATTTAGGTATTTATAATATCAATTATTTTAATATTTCACTAATAAGGTATTTACTGCATCGTCATTGTGTCATAAATAAACTAAATTATTTAATGTCTAAAAATTATAAATAAAATAAAATTATGTATAAAATCGTTTTATCTTTCTAATGAATATTTATAGCAGAAAATATAACATATATAACCCTATGTAAAAATTGCTTTTCTAAAATATATAAGCTTATGTCATTTTTGTATTTACTTTAACTTAATTAATATAATGTGTCATTATCACATACAAGTGGATCCATGGGGTCCCAAAATCAACCCAAAGATTCCCATGGTGAGACATGTATAAACTAATAGGGTTATGACACGTTTTAGGGTAAATTAATATTATTATAATATTAATTGTTTACCCTTAATTATCATATTTACCCGTTAACTATGTTGAATAAAATATTTACCGAAGTAATTATTCAAAATGTCTAAAAATAAGAGTTACCTATTTACATAATTTGTACATCCTGATTCCAAATATGGAATCCATTTTTCCAAATTCAGAACACAGAAGTGGCAGAAATTAATTTAAAATCAATTCCCGCTGTCAAAACAAAAAGCGTGTTTTTAAGAAATAATAACTATCAAAATATTGACACTTGTTTATGTCTGTTTTAAATGTGAAATTATGTCCAATGACCAAAATGTATTAAATGGTAAAACTATATTCTAAATATACTTTAAAACCATTCAAATTCATAATTTATCACTATTAATTATTTCTGTTAAAAAGTTATTTTTAATTAAAATTTAGTAATTTTCACTATTCATCAAAATATAACAGTTATCTGAAAAGTACCAAAATTTCACCCTAGGCTAATTTCGATATTCTAAATCCAAAAATGAAGTCCATTTTGAAGGATAAAATTTATAAAATTTCAAAAAGTTGGTATTACTATTCATAATGGCTAGTTTTATTAGTTGTGGTGTGTGTTAGAACTTGAAGTTGAGTACAACACACACTACTGTATTATTCAGCGAGAAGCGTACCATAGACGATGGGGGTGTTACATTCTCCTCTCCTCAAATAAATTTTATCCGCACAATTTTTAAAATTTGGTATGGGAATATAATGGAAAGTCCCACATTGAAAAAAGAGTCAATAAAACTATCACTTTAAAAGAAAGAAAGAGAAGTACAAAGGTCACCCAAGATAACCTATACTAGGATTCCATTTAGAAAAACATGGATATGGATGACAAACTAAGTGTAAAGTTTTGATGGAGAGGGATATAAAACATGATCAGGATAAAGTTAACAATAAGAAATCACAAACTTGTGATGAGACAAACAGTCATTAGTTTCCCAGCAGGAAAAGTAAACAGACAACATTATTATTATTATTTTTAAGTTACATTACATAAAGATGAGGAATTAATTTCTGGTACTGAATAAGAACATAAAGAGATATACTTAATTTTTAAGTAAAGTTTCATTCTTTAATAAATTTATACTACAAACTCATTTTTAAACGATGAGTATTCCAGAAGACTTGGTCACACTAGAAGAGCTACAATAAAATTCTTATATAATCACATGATCCACGAAGAATAAACTCTATATTTACCTTGTCTTTATAGATTAATCAAAACCAAAATGGTTAGTATAATATCTGATGATCCCTCAAAAGGTTAGTTCATTAGAGAAAGAAACACTAATCTTAATTTCTAAAATTAAACCAACAATACCCCAAAGTTAAATAAATAGCATTCAATAATGAATTGTCCTTAGAATCCTTCAATAAAATCCAAAATAATATTGAAACTCAAAACATAGAAGAATTTGGTTATATAGTCTTCCACGTAAAATGGTATCTTCAAATGACAACAATTACTCTTAAAGTCACATACTTAAAAGTAATTAACCTAATCACATATTCACTATTATAGGTTAATCATTTCCATAAATATCCCAAATCAATATAAATCCACAATAAAAACATAGATAAAAATCCACCATTACTCCTCAAATGAAATCCCATACTATTCTATTTTTTTGGGCATATAGTGTTCCCAACAAAGCAAACATCTTCCAAAATAACATTTATCACTTAATCAACAAATCATTTTACTATACTATGGGTATTCATTTGAGAAGACATAATATCCCAAATCAAATTATTATTGATCAATAAAATCATTTAACTAAAAATAAAAGTCACACTAACCAGGGACTTCACGTAGTCTAGTGGTAGGCGATAAATCCCAATCGCACTTTGGTTGTGGGTTTGATTCCCACAGCTTTGTCCGACGCGACGGGTTGTTAGATGGACTGCTTTTTTTCCTTTTTCAAAAATAATATTTTATAACATTACCAAAATGAGATAAATTTCTCAAAATAAACATAACATAATTTAACCACAAATGTTATCTCATACCTTGCATTTTCATCCCAAATTATAATTACTTGTAATTGCCTCAAACCCAATGATCATATAAAACCAAATTGTTATTTATAACTATATCCATAAGAGAAAAGATAATTATTCCTCAAATATCATTCTCACATGGCAAACTGCAGGGTTACAAATACAAGAGAAAATTATTTCAAAGTAAACCCATCAACAAGGAGAACTAATACTTTTTAAACATTTCTCTAACCATTTATTTCCACATAGTTTCTTCTTTGACCAAGAAAATATCCTATAGAATAGGGCATTCACTCGGGTAATGGCCAGGTCCCCTACATTTACGGAAAATGACTATAAATGGATTCTTGGGACTATTTTTATCTTCTTCCATAGTACTCTTCATTTTTCTTCGGCAATTATTCACTTTATGTCCTTCATTCTCACACGTAAAGCATTTCTTTGTTCCATTGAGACACTTTCCTGGGTGTCTCCTTCCACATTTCCTACATGATGGAAATTGAGGATTCCTTTCTCCATGGCCTCCACTACTGGAGCTCTTATCATTCATCACCTTTCTCTTCTTTGTTGAGTCTGGGAATTGGTTAATATATATATTGTTGATCATATTTTTAGAAAATTGATTTGGTATGAAGATGATATCTTTTACGCCTATCAACATTCCATTTTGTTTCTCATTTCCACCATCGTTCCCACCTTGTACATCATTCTCAAAGTCACTGTTACTTCCTTGGAATCTAGCCATTGACTAAAACTAGAAAGCATTGTTTGAGTAATAGTAGTCATAAATTCATTTAGAGAATATCATGTCATCATATTCTCAATTTGAAACACATTAGGATTAACCAAGGTCATTTACTCTCATCTTATATATAATAATTCAAATCGGTTTGTAAAGACAATGTAAATTATCCTAAGCATATCCCCTGGGAGTGTCGTAACCAAGAGTGCAGCAAGGCCTGTTGTCGTGCAGCAGTTCCCATTCGAGTCTAGCTCAAAGCGGTGTTTTCGGGTTTTACCTCTAGGTACATATGTGCCAGAGCTGCCTCTACCTGCTCATATCCAGACAGGGATGCATTGCTTGGAAAACTCACAAAATCTCTACAATACCAAAATTCTAGGAAGTTCTTCTATACTAATCCTCAAAGTCTATCTTAGGGCTATGCGCTCTAATCAGAGTTTATCTAAATCTAGCTCCCAAGGATAGTACTAAACTTTCTCTGATACCAACTGTAACGCCCCGACCCCAGTTACCCAGAGTCAGTGCATTATTACGTATCATTGGCATGATTACAAAGGATCAAGTATCGAAATACCTATTAGTTTAGTAGTCTTGAAAACACTAGATATATTCATAAGTCTTACATTACATCATAAGGTAAAAAAACTACAACAACATCTTGTCTTCATATCCCCTCATACTATCCCTACAGGTCATTCATAAATTACTTCTTCACATCCTGAGAAAAATAAAACATTTAAAGGGGTGAGCTCAGATGCTCAGTAAGGATAACAATATAGAAGAAGATTTCATAGATAAGCATAAACACTTAAGGCAATGTATAACTAAAACAAAAGCCTTTTAAACTTTAACTTCAGCATAATATGGCAAAGATAAAATGAAATAATAAAATTTACTTATTCACATGGATATTCTACTAGTTGAATAATCACATGAAATATCAATAGCCACTTTCATAATGATGGAATGCATAATGCCATACTATCACAACCACGTAGCCAAGGCCTCATGCCGAGACTACAAATAAGATTTTGTCAAGGCCTTGTGCCAAGACACTAGTTTTCCCCATGAGACCTACCGATTCATCGAGGAGCTATAGTGGGCTCCACCTGTCACTTACTAAGTCCAATGCATTCTTCATATGAATAGGTTTAAACATAACATAAACATTCATATTAAAACTTGCATATGAAATGACAATACTTTATCCACGAACCATGAATGGTATAAAAATAGCACATACACAGTCAAATATAACTCATTAGATACAATGTGGAAGATTGTATTGTATCAGACTAACCTCAATTGAGAATAATGAAGGATATTGACATAGATGGAAATAATCATCAAAACTATTATAGAGAAATATCCCCCTTTTTCTTGAAATCATTTAAAATTCACACTATTTGTCAAGAAGCCATTTAAAAATAGATTTTTGAATCAAAGTGTCCCATAGAACATTGAAACTTAAAAAAAAATTATTTGAGAACTTTAATGTCCATATAAATAAATCCTTAAAACTATTTTTAAGACATGGACATTAATGAGAAAGATTTGGAATAATAAATCTTTAAAACATTTAAAATGATATTTTAGTTAGAGTTCCTAACCAAAAGTGAGAAACTTGAATAAAAATAATTGAGGTAATAAAAACATTTTAATATTATGATAATACATGGATTCATGATATACTATTTCAAAGTACAACATATACACCATATAAAAAGAATTGGCGTATAACAACAAATAAGTCTCAATGGAATATAAATTGAGATGAAATCTCTTATAAAGACCCTATCCTTAGGTTAAGGATAAATCAATGAAATAATTATGTGTGAAAAATATAAATACACTCAATATGATTGGACATTCATTGTAATCCAATCAGAGGACATTCACACATATTCTTGTTAAAACAACACCAATGAATTGGATATTTAACTCAACAAATAGATATTGAGTTAAAAATTACTCTTATCAAGTTCATACCGATCACTTGAGAATTTATCAATGGAGTGATTATGTGTATCAAAAGTATATACACAAAAAGGGGAGTGGAAATTATGGCATAAGAAAATGAATAGTGATTCCACACATAATCATGGAGTAAAATAATCAATGAAGTATGCGTAAAGCCGAATGAGTGGAAATTGAAATTTCAAATTCCCTTATTGATTTGGTAACTTACGAAACATACAACCATGAAAGAAGTATCATAAAATTATTATTTAAATATCCATGAATTAAATTATATTACACAATTAATACAAACATGGGCAGTACACACACCACATGCAATAAATAATTGGTGAACAATGGAAATCTCAAAGAATTAAAAGTGAGATAAGAGACCCCTTACTTTGTAATTTTTCCTTGGTCGACGGTAGGTTAACCTCCTATATAATGGTGAAATAATTGTTATTGAATTATAAAAAAATAATTTACATTAATATTATATCATATATGATTTTTTAACAGTGATTTGTTAATAATATCTTAGTATTATTGTCGTTTCAGGTGTTAACAGATTCATTTTCCTTTATATTATTTGTTATGCGAGCCATATTTTTAATGGATGGAATGTATCGTATTCATATCCAGAATGATATCATGTATCTAAAAATTATTTTTATTCATCAAATGAAAGTTAATCTTGAATGGATATGATGGGGAATGAATCTAATCGCGTTCGTGGAGACTACAATCCGTACGTACGCACGAGCGACAATATCATTCTTCTGATATTAAAATAATATATAATTGGATGGTATATCATATAGAAATAATCTTTATCATTTTATTTTTATTATTTAAATGAATTATAATTAATTATTATACCCATATAAATAATAATATATTGAATAACAATTACACCACAACGTGGAGATAGTAGGCCGTACGTACGCACGTATGGTGACATGTAATTAAAGTGATTGATAGAATAATGAATTTGTTTGTTCCATAATTTTAATAACATAACTATATATAGAATATAATGGAGTTATTATTTTAGAATGTAAATAACAAGGAAAGAAGAAGTTGAAGAAGAAAGAAACTTTAAAGAGTGTGGTGAATACGTTACCTCTTCTTTGGGTTCTTCCTTTTTTATTTGATCAAAAGGGCTCTTTAGGTTGGCTTTATAATCAAAATAATTCCTCTAGGTTGATGTTAGGGAAGTTGGGAGGATATTTGGGTAGAGGTTGGCCGATCCAAAAGGCTTTGAAGGTGTGAAGAATTGGTTAGAAGTGGTGTCCTTTTATAAGGGGGAGGAGGGGCTCTTTAGAAAAAACATAAAGTATTATTTTATAATAAATTCATATTCAGTTTCTAATGGCTAAAAAGTGTATTATTCAAATTTTAAGGTGGATATGGGTCGAAATAAGTTCAACCAATAGATTTTAGACAGGTTTGGATCATTATATTAACCTTATATTTTAGTTTTAACCCTTAGTTAATTAGTTTTACATTTACCATGTCACTTTGTATTTTATATTATATTGTTAATAAACATACTATATACATCCAAGAGACCCCCAAGTAGTCCATTAATGATAAAAATATTATGATACAAGTCCTTTTGCCGAACATTAGATTTTTAGAAATTTTATATCAATTAATAATATAATATTTGTTTTAAAAGCTCTTTTATGTCAATTTTGACACTATTTGGTATTTGGTTTTTGTGAAAATTCTAATAGCATGAATACTTAGAAAAAAGTTAATTAAATCAATACTAACATGTAATATTAACCTATAAAATTCGTGTAATTCATTAAAAGTCTCAAATTATATTTATTTATGTATTTATAACCTCAATTATTTTAATATTTCACAAATAAGGTAATTATTGCATCATCATTGTGTCATAAATAAATTAAATTATTTAATGTCTAAAAATTATAAATAAAATACCATTATGTATTAAATCCTCTTATATTTCTAATTAATATTTATAGTTGAAAATATAACATATATAACCCTATGTAAATTTTTTTTTTCTGAAAGATATAAGCTTTTTTCATATTTGTATTTACTTTAACTTAATTAATATAAAGTGTCATTATCACTTACAAGTGGATCGATGGGGACCCAAAATAGACCCAAAGATGACCATGGTCGGACATGTATCAACCAATAGGGTTAGGACACGTTTTAGGGTAAATTAATTTTATTGTAATATTATTATTTTACCTTTATTTATCGGATTTACCCTTTAACCATGGTAAATAAAATATTTACCGAAGTAATTATTCAAAATGTCTAAAAATAAGAGTTAACTATTTAAATAATTTGTACATCCTGATTCCAAATATGGAATCCATTTTTTCCAAATTCAGAACATAGAAGTGGCAGAAATTAATTTAAAATTAATTCCCACTGTCAAAACAAAAAGCATGTTTTTAAGAAAAAATAACTATCAAAAGATTGACACTTGTTTATGTCCGGTTTAAATGTGAAAATATGTCCAATGAAAAAAATTGTATTAAATGGTAAAAATATATTCTAAATATTCTTTAAAACCATTCAAATTCATAATTTATCACTATTAATTATTTCGATTAAACAATTTGTTTTTAATCAAAATTTAGTAATTTTCACTATTCATCAAAATATGAGAGTTATCCGAAAAGTACCAAAATTTCACCATAGGCTAATTTCGATATTACGAATCCAAAAATGAAGTCCATTTTGAAAGATAAAATGTATACAATTTCAAAAAGTGGGTATTACTATTCATAACGGCTAGTTTTATTAGTTGTGGTGTGTGTTAGAACTTGAAGTTGCGTACAACACACGCTACTGTATTATTCAGCGAGAAGCTTACCGTGGAAGCTTGGGGTGTTACATGGGTGAAACTAAATACTTTTAAGGTCATAAATTTGTCCTCATATAAAGGAATAGTCAAACCCTGATCGACCTTATTAAAACTAGTCATACAATCTTCCATCAAAAGACATTACAGACTTTCACACCACACCCTCCTTTAATTGGTGGAGGGTTTAAAATAGATCACTCAAACTATACACTTTGAACAAGAAGGATAACGATTCAAATCATCACTTGATGAATTATCTTAGAAACACTTGTCTTAGGAGGCTGGGATATTGTAACAGAAACACAATGCCATTTCCTAAGGCACCACATGCCCACAATGGGAAAAAGCACAAAATAGATCCATATCACTAGAATTATTTCTCCTTTAAAAGAATCACATACAAGACTGATAATAAGTTTGATATAGCCTCAGATTCACCAACCTGGAGTCTAAGGAACTCACTAAGGTGTTCCATACTTCTCGTTACAACTGAGACTTTAGTACACGACCAAAAGTCCACAGAAGAACACTGATTGAACCCAGAGCAGCATCAATTTAGCGGTCACATCAAGGAAAATGGAAGACATCCAGATTCCATTCATGGAATTCCTACATAGGAACCCAAGTATTACTCAGGATTAACCAAGTCTCATTTAAAACCATGCATCCAGCACGAAATAGATAAAGATATCACAAACTAGCCCAACAACTTCTAATTGTAGCACGTCGCATAAATAACACTCTCTTATTGAATCTAGGATGATTTCAAGATAGGGTAAATGACCATCTCTTAAGGAATAACACACTAAAAGGATTTCAAGGATTACCATAAAATAGATAGCCCAACCACTAATGTCTGACCTTCTAAAAGAAACTTTTCTTCTCTTGCCAACACATCGTCATTTAACTTACCACAATCCCTTTATCCTATGTTATTTTGGTGATACATTACTATAAACCATCGAGTTCCATCCATGATCATTGGTTCCCTATAAGGTTTGAACACACAGTCTATCGTGATGTTAAGAAAACATCAACATGAAAAAAGATTCACAAGCCTCAATGAAATTCAAGTAGAACAACCATTTTTGAATGGTCCTTGATTGTGATCCTTCTACCTAGAGGGACACCGTTACCCAAAACTGACATGATTCTCCCCACCTAGAAGTGTCTTAAACATGAAAAATAAGGAACAACCACTCTCAGACACACAAGCTCAGAACCAACTTAAATGCACATGTGTCATTCCACCAACCATGATCACCACATCAAATCACTTGGCATGAAAGCCAAAATTGAACCGACCGAAGTGTCAAAATACTCATTTCCTAGAAATTCCTCCATGAAAGTGGGATGAACTTGGTTCCAAAATGTTTTGGTCACTCTACTCCAGAGATGACTGAGAAAAGACACAACAACTCAAAGCTCATTGATTTAACCAAACTCGATGGCTCACTTTTAATATTTAAAACTCAAAGGGCACCATGTATGTTAACATATACTATCCCATGTTTACAATATAAAGTGACACATTCTGGATACCATTCATAGTCTTTCCACCCAACGCATGATTTTACCATATGGCTCACATAAGAACTCACTCAAAATCACATCATCAACACAACCATTTACATGGATAAATACGTACCAAGTCAACCATCACTTATAGAAAGAGAGGTTCACAAGACCTCCTAAGCAGCTATCCATGCTCGAGGCATGTCTACTCTACTAAATCAAGCATTCCCCAATGCTCATTCCCATATAAATGGTCAAGGTACAATTATCACCCATCCAAACAAGGGTGTCCACTTTAAAGACTCAAATGTCCTACTAGGGAAAATGACACATGAGCAGTACCAACACTGGAAAGCTCTACCACAAGCTATAACCTTATGAAGCATAATAATTATAACACTGAGAGGTATATTACTTGAGATACTCTAGGTAACACAAGTGAAGGCATCCTACATGGGATACTTAGCTAAAAATAAAAGGGAGTAATCCTACATGGGATCCTCGAAAGATAAACAACAGAGGCATCCAACCATAGGGATCCTCGAAAATGGTACACAGAAGAGGGATCCTACAAGAGGTTCCCTAGAAGAGCATGTAAGTATGGAATACCTCAAGGGATCCTTGGTAACCCTATAAAAAATAGATATATCATACATGAGATTCTCTAGGTTGAAACATAAGTAAAGTAATCCTACAAAAAATCCTTGATATCAACTCATATAATGACCTCATAGGCCAAAAGAACACATCTTGCAAGGGAGACGTCCTAAAAGTATATGTCACATGAGATATATGAAATCTAATCTCAGATCACAGGTCTTAAATTGGTTGGTCTGAACACCCAATAATCCATTCACTCTAAGTTCACTCTCATGTGACAACTGAAGATGGTAACTAGAGGAAGAACCTATCAATTTTGAAAGAATCCCCAAAACACCTATTAGGTGTCCTCAAAAGGATCCTCATGTTTCACTTTTGTGATATATGTAGAAAACTACTTATAAAGTACCACTCTCAGGTCCAAAAATAAAAAAGGGGGATAAAACTAGAAAATACCCTTAAAGGGCATCGGAAAATAAGTACATGACGTGTACCCTCAAGCTCTTGCATAGGTGTGTACTCTTTCCAGCCTAAGTGTGTAAACATCCAAGGTACATGACATGTCATCACGAAACACATAATATACTCAAGTTCTCCTTCTTATCCATGTACTTCCACATGTCCAGAGTCACATGGGATTCGCCTAAGTAAAACTACATGGTGTGTATCTACTATACACGACATGCACTAACCAAAAACCAACAACACCTGTTCTATCTCTCACGGATGAACACATGGTAAATTAACAAATGGTGTTTACTCAAAGTACATGGTGTGTACTTAAGAAAAGTTCTCTATTCCCAAACAGAAGAACACATGGTGTGTGTTCATAGAATCACATGACGTGTTGTCTGGTTTTCCAGACAGTAAGCCGTAGAAACTTCCCCGAAACCCCAATTTTTTAAAAATAAAGAAACAAAATTCCAAATTCCAATATGTGGGGGTCCATACTCCATGTGAATCAAATACTGGAATCCAAATATAGTGCATAACAACACAATCTATATCCCATGGCCAAAACATGATCCACCAGTTTCTGATCCAAGAGGGCCCATACTCTTCAGGAAAAAACGTTTTGCATCCATCCAATTCAAAAATAACACATACCATTAAACATATCAAAACAATAGGCACATCTACCATGGTTTTTATCACAATATAAAGAATATCTATCACAACATATATCACAACCATATGAGATCAGTAATGCTCTCTAAATGACAAGGCAAGAATTCATGGAATGTTATTTCTAACAAGTATATATATGATAAATGAGATGGAATACCCTAATATAATTGGATTTCAACAAAATAGAACCAAAATTATATCAATAATAATAAAAAAAAATAGTGAATCACCCAATGGTGAAATTGAATCAAATGTAATAGCTCAAAATCCAAAAATTACAATTTTATTCGAGGCAATTTGGCTTTACCATATACGTGGGGTAGCTACTCCCCGGAAAAACTTAGTACCAAATCAATTGAATTTCCATATCTATCTATCGTCATAAAAAATAAATCAAACCAGAAAAGAAACCCCCTGATACCACTTTGTAACATCCTAGATCCGGATGCCACTCAACTGGTGCCCCATACCCGGTTGTCCACAAGACCTCAAGTGGATTTCCCAAAATGCCAAAGGTTGCCGACTAGCAGCGAGGGCCTAAGTGTGATAGTGGGGAAACTCTTCCCTCATTGGAAGAGTGTAACATAGTATAATCAATAATAATACAATATAGGAAATAGTAAACAACATACCACTGAAATAAACAGTGAAAGAATGATATTATAAATAACCAGGCATCATTCCACACACTAGATGATGAAACATTCTAAATTCTAAGAAAACAACCAAAACATGTACACTATATTAATCCAAAATATATGTTCCAAAATCAAAAAAGAAACAAAGTAATATAAGAAGCATCACAAGCCTTAGCTCGATCCCATAGTCTCCTACTGGTAAACAACATATCAAGAACTAGTAGAAGGGAACTTTACCTAATCAACACCTGAAATCATATAATCCCTTTGGGACCAAAAGCATGACCCAAACATGGTGTGAGACTAAATACCAGTAGGAATCCATGTAATATCTATTCCAATCTATTAGTGTATATATATATAAGTAGTGTATAATAAATAAAGTATTAATCTAGGAAGTACTCAAAAGTAAACATTCCTACAAGTACCGGTTTCCATTTATAATCATTTAAGTGGTTATTAACAATTAAAGTACATTGAATTTTATAGGTCTCAGGATCTGGCCTAATCCCAAAAATCCCTGTGTAAAAGTAAGAAGAACAGATACCTTAGAAGGATATCTAAACAAGTAAAGTGAAGACTGGATCCAATCTTATTCTTTGTCTAGGAAAACACATCATAAGTAATTCCATTTAAATATTCAGTTGAACACCTCACCCACAAGCATAGAGAAACCCCACCCATAGGAATAACTAATCCTCACCCACAGGCATAACAAAACCTCACACACAGTCGTAACAGTCAATTAGGGTAGAGCCTGGTATATCAACATTTTAGTTTGTTTTAGGGGTAAAACCTAGTATATAATCATTTCAGCATGTTTTAGGACCAAGTCCTATGTACAAGCATTGCAGTATGTTTCAGGGCCAAGCCTAGTGTATAATAATTTCATCATAATAAAAAAACATGTAATTTAACAATTATAAGGTTAAAATAATAATAACTTGTGTAGAAATCATACATAATAAGAAAAAAGTGAAATAAACTATCACAAGGCTTAAACAACTATGCTCACATGGGCAATTCATATCTCAAGCCTAATATGTAATCAGGAAATTTCAATGAATAAAAAATTATACTCGCATGGGCAATTCATATTACAAGCCTAACATGAAATCTAAAAATTACAAGGATTAAATAATAATAGACATAACATGGGGAAAATGTGAAAACACTAATCAGAAGCCCTTAATCCATCCAATTGCAATTTAACCCAATCGCAATCCCATTATAATTCAATTTATTTTTAACATCCCAGATAGGGTAAAACAAGGCTTGCCTCGTATGCATCCTAGGTCAAACAACCATAAATGAAAATTCAAGGGAAACACACCCATGGGGTGGCCCTAATTCAAGGTAATCAACATTTCACATGAATAATAACACATATTCAATTAACTAAACATCATTAGGTAATAACATGAGTAAAAAATAAATCAAAGTTACACCCAAAAATGGGTGCACAAAACTTCAGCACATATATTCTTCTCAAAAATTAATAATAGGAATAAGACCACCTACCTCATCCTCATGTGACTCTCCTCATCCAATGTTGGCCTCTAATTCAAACTAGAAAAAAGTAGATCTATAAAAAGAGAAACAAAAACTCATGCTTCATCAAATTCATTGAGAGTATGAATCATGAATAACATCTCAATAGGAATCAGGAGCTTATTGATTGGGTGAAAATGCCTTTGACAGTGTTTGATTCAGAGTTCAGATGGACAAACATGAGGAAAATGAGGTTCGGTGGTGCTGCTCATGATACCATGTGATCCCTCAATCCAAATGACAGAAATACATCGCTACTGCCCATTTTAGGAAAAAAAAGAAAACTAAAAGGCATGTAACAATAGTCTACATGCCGTGTAAGTACAAATAATGTCCCCCTCTGCCGACTCCCCTTACAAACAATGTAAAACCATACATGGGTAAGTTACACGGATTGTACTAATAAGTATAGAGATTGTAACCACCAAGTTTTCCCACGTAAGGCATGAAGCTAGCATTTAACCCCTTTAACCCTTTTTCTTCTTATATGAACCAAAAAGAAAAGATTCGTACATGAAAAGAAGAACCAGGTTCTTATAATATAAATGGGCATGTATGGGATCCAACCGAAATCCAAGAGGAGATGATGTGGGAACTTCATGCCTCAGCTTGGGTAGTATATCCTGAATTTACAAAGATGTATTGAGGATTATGTTTCTAGTATTGGTAGCCTAGTATGAAATGGGAGATAGAAGGCTTTGTCACTAGGTGATCTAACCGTCATCGGGTGAAGGCAGAACACTAGTGACTAGATGGTCTCTTACAATATTTACCCATTCCCAAGTGGAAATGGGATGATATTTCAATGGATTTCTTGACTGTGTTTCTAAGGTCACCTCAAGATAGTGATATTGTATAGGTTGTTTTGGACTGGCTGACAAAGGTCTCCCAATTCCTCCCAATTAGGGATACATTATCAATATATGATCTTGGGAGACTTTATATCCGTGAGATAGTGCACGATAATGGGGTTCCTCAAACCATTTTATTGGATAGGTACACCCAGTTTACATCTTGGGTTTGAAAAGTCTTATAGAGGGTTTTGGGTATATATGTTCTTTTGAGAATGGCATAACACCCTCAGACCAATGGTGAGTCAGATACCACAATAACATTTCTAGAGGAAATTATTAGAGCATAAATCATCAATTTTTGGGGCTATTGGGAGAGTCATATACCCATAGTTGAATTCTCCCACAACAATAGCTATTAGATGAATATACAAATGTCACTTTATGAGGATTTGTACTATAGACCATGCCGATCACCTCTATGAATTCTAGAGGAAGGGTAGGTTTCACTACTTGAACTAAATCTATTTTAGGAGACTTTAGAGAAATTTTAGTTGATTCAGAGTTGGATGGCTACAATATAGTCTAGATAGAAATCCTACACTAATCACTATCGATGACCTTTAGAGTTAGAGGTTGGGGATCATGCCTTTTTATTTATCCCTCTGAGTCTGGTCCACCAATGGATTTTGAGATAGGGTGAGATATTTCTATGATAGGTTGGCCCTTAGATATTCTAGGGAGATTTTATTTAGTGGCATATCATTTGTAGTTACCTCAAATTTATCGAGCCAAACATGAAATATTCCATGTATCTTTGGTACATCATTATCACTTAGACCTATCTCATACTCTTATTCCAGATGATATTGGGTTATAGATTGATGTGTCCTTTGAATAGAATCATACATGTATTGTTGATCAAATCCTAAAATCTCTTCTAAGTATGTTAATACTTGAGAGAGAAAGAGAGATGTATGTGCCCAGTGTCCAAAACTCTTTTAAGATGATTAACCACTCTTATAAGAGAAACTCATATATGAGTTGTCATAAGAGGGGGGAATGTTAGATCCTAGGTTTTTATACAAGGTATAGATATTTTGAATTTTTATTTAATTTCTTGGTTATGGACTAATATGAGTTCTTAGTCTGGTAACCTGAATTTTAGGGGGTGTATGGGGCTTGTTCAGAGTTTGGAGGCTTAGTTTTTGGATGAAAATGTTAGGCCACATGGTTAGTAGAAATCATGTAGCCCATGCCGCATACTTATTACTAACCATGTAGGGTGTTTTCGGGAAAAGAAGTGGGATTAATGGTTTTAAGAAAAAATAAAACCCAAGCCACACATTTGTGTGGGGGGCTATTAAATTTTTAACTGAACCAAAAAACATGGTTTGTGCATGGATTCCCAAATCAAGAACATGCACTAAGTGAGGTCCCTACATGGTCTATGAAGAGTGCACAATTGGGGCAGGGTTTGACCAATATTGTGGCCAAACTATGTGAACCAATACTTAAAGGGTAAATTACCATTTTTACCTTAATGATTTCATGATTAAAAATCCTCCTCCTTTCAATTTTTCATCAATCGTGGACACTCTCTTATTCTATCATTGAGTTCTATGGAATCCTAGCCTAGTATTTTTTGTAAATCTATATTATGTCATCACTCCATTTAGATGCATGCTGAAGAGTTATCTATTCCTTATGAAACTTTTTGTATTTTCCTTACTATCAGTGATGGTATTTTGGTACAATCTAATATGCCCTATTTTTATGGTATTCATATGTTCTTCCTTTTTCTTCCAATCTGGGTCGAGTTAGGAGCTGATACTAGGGATTTTTCTACCGTCATCATAAGGTATGTGGTCTATAACTTTTCTAGTAAAGTCTAGTTGTTTTATACCATGTTATTGTTGTGTCACATGTTGTACCTTCCAGATTTTTTTTCTTTATTAATTTAATTCCTTGATTAAATTACTAGAACACTATCAGGTTTTCCACTTATCACCATGTAACGGTTGGATTTTATCAACCTCAAACTAGACCACCCATGAGGTGTGTTTTTGTATCTAACCCATGATATACCAACCCATTGGGAGAGTACAATCTATCCATATTATTTGGAGCCTTAATGAATTAAATGATATATTAAAAGCGGGTTTATGCCTCCATTTCCATGTAATTACATGTTACTAAAATTGTTAAATGGTGAAAAATGAAAAATGTGTAATGATTTGGATGAACTCATGGGTTGTGTATCACTATGAAATAGAATAAGAAATGGGATAAATGATAAAGGTTATAGTTAATGAATGCACCTTTTTTCCTTATGTAATCATGTAAATGATGGATGGATCGGTATGGAGTTGACGACTACTTTGTATTCCATGGATATTTATACTCCATAGATCTGGGATTACTTTAGATTCCATCGACATTTCTACTTCATGGATCCAGATTAATTTAGATTCCAAGTACATTTATACTCCTTGGATCAAGTTTTCTAGGACTACCTTGGAAATTATCCATGGACTCCACCCAAGTCTTTACCATGTTTTATATGGAGATTATCCATGGAATTAGCGTGGATTCATTTTTCATTTTATACCTTTGATCCATACATTTTAGGCCTAACATTAGATTATTTGGCATATGCAATAGTGGATGTATTATCATGCTTTAAACATGGCCCTTGTTTATTATTTATTGTTTACAGTGAGACATGGTAGTCTTGAAAGAATCACACTTACAAATATCACTTTATTACTGTTATATATTTCACATTGCTTCATCTTATATAAAAAAACAAGAATTATTATGGACAACATTGGTGGTAGAATACTGAGTGTTATCTTACACCTGGTTTAGGCCATCGTTGGGTACCCAGAAAAACTTCATGGATGTAGGTGGGGATCAGGAAAGCACCCACATCACAATTCTTGATTGATTATTATAATGAGTAGGGGAGAACAAGATTGATCTATGCTCATGATGCTATCTTGAGATAGTTATTTTTGGTCCTTTTTACTTTTGATACTGTTTTGTAGTTCTTTAAAACATGTGTTCTAGATTTAAGAATCACTGTTTCCAGGAAGTTTCCATTGGATTTATTCTTGGAACCGGAAACTTCCAATGGTTATTTTCCAAAAAGAACCTACTTTCCAAAGGAAAGAGTTTTTTATGTTTTTAACTTTACGATACTTAAGAACGTACATTGGTCAAGAGGATGGGAGTTCAAACTCATCGCACCCTTTTGGGGTGAATTATTGTCTACACCGGAACTCTATTTGTAAAATTAAAATATTTTCATAAATCTTTATTAATTCACCAAGTATATCATAAGTATCCCTTGGAATTTATAATCACTTATTAACATGTGTAAAACATTAGAATCATCAGTATTTATCCAAGGTTCTTCATTAAGTGAAATATATGTATGTATTTGTGGTTTTCCATCAATGGTATTCTCTAATATACTGATTAGAGATTCTTTTCATCATCTTTTTGATGATACTGGTTTTTAAGCCACTCAGTGGGGCACTCTAGAATTTATTGTCATCTAGGGAGACAAAGGTTTGTTTTGATCTTGGGATCGTTCCTGTAAACTGATCTACCTACGTATCCTTGTGAAAGGAATCATAACCCTCGTAGTTTGGTGTCACTTAATAGGACACATCATACCTTTTATGGTCATGTGATAAGGACCTTTAAGCTAAAGGTGCTTAGTTGAAACTTAGTGTGGGGCTTATGCTAAAGTAACCCAAGAAATTAAGGGATATGGATTTCAAAGTAAAATCAGACATGTTGGGAATATGGACCAAAGAGAATAGGATTGATTTGAAGTGTTGGGTTTGAACCTCAAGGAGGCTTCCTATGTATCCCATATGGATGGGAATCAAAGCCCACGTCATTATATGTGTCTCATAGGAGAGTATGGTCCTTTTAGAGAGATGAGTTTGGGCCTAAAAACTAAAAAAAAGTATGAATTTATGATTTGAGGATTGAATTTGAGGCTTATTTGATAAGGAGGATTCCAAAATTGGGGGAATTTAGGGTCAGATTCCTGAGGAGGATATCCAGTGAGCTTGGGCTCTGAAAGAGCTTCCTACGTATCCTGATTTGAACATGATTCAGAGTTCTCGTAGTTCCTTCCAATGAGTGTTTATGAACAAGTTGCAACCATCACGTATCTCTACGCTCATGTGATTAATGCTCGGTGTGAGAAACAAAAGGATGCGAAAGATCTAACAATGACACTTCACACTTTTAAAATTTTCCTCTATGTTGATGGAAGAGGGCACGTCGACCATGGAAGAGGGTGAGGCGACAAACCTTCCCTCTGTTATATTTACATTGGAAAAGAGTCCAATGTAAGGAAGAAGGGGTAAAGGTGAGGGGCTTATACCAAGATGGAAACCTTGAAATTGGTCCTGGTTGGGGAGGGAGACTTCTCCTATGCTTGCATGGAAAAGCAATAGGTGAACCGTACCTTCCCTACCAGAAAGCTGAGATCCAGTGTCATCGTTTTGAGGAAGGAGAGGCTATGACCCAACCCTCCTCCAAACTGGGAACTTCCTAACATTGTTTCTAGGAGAAAAGTCCATGTGACTGTGGATATACAAACCCACAAACATCCCATGAATCCTAACCCCATTGTGAAACAAATGTGGGGAACCTCTGACTACGAAAATACAAACCCAAATAAAAGACATGCTGATGTGACTTTTCTGAAGGTTTGAGAAGTCAGGAGGTTTTGGTGAAGGCTTCAACTTAGTCCCTTTCAGATAAGGGAACCAAGGAATAAGATACCCATCCATGAATGGCTTTTAAAAGAGGTTACTTTATCTGTTCACATAGGTACTTCACTCAAGTACGCAACGTAGGTACCTCACGTTGCTTGTATCATAGAGGTATACCGTGAAGCTATGGCACGGAGTTATATCGCACATCTATGGAACGTAGGTAGACCGCACAACTAAGGTGCACAAAGATATTGCGCAGGTGTACCGCGCAGCTATGGCACGCAGGTGCACCATACAAGTAAATATGATGACTAAAGAATGTGAATAACTTAAAAACATTCTTATTCCATTTAATTATCTCTTCTCTCCTGGTTTAGAGAGCTTCCTGAGATAATTTGAGGGATCTAGGCGAAAGATCTACACAATGGGACCTTCAGAGAGTCTTTCACTTTTTTTTCAGTCTGGAAATGGGGAGCCCAAGGGTTCTATTTATAGGAAAGGAGGGGAAACTATGGAAATAGAAATTTTCCTCCTAGTTCCTCTTCCTAGGTCCTTCTCATAGGTCATTAGTGTAGGGGTGTAAAAATTTATTTGCCACATAGGTCCTCTGCGTAGGTCCACCATGTAGGTCTGCCGCGTAGATCCTCTGCATAGGTCCTCCGAGTAGGTCCCTTTGTGAAAATTATCCATCTTCTATGTGCCATATCTTTTGATCTATAAGTCTGTTTGGGATCTACGACTAGTCAAATTGAAGGTCTGGAAGAGATCTGCACTTCTTAAGATGGTAAATACACCATGTCTTCTTGGAAAAAAACTCAGAAATTTAATTTAATGTGTTGAAACATTTCCATCACTGATCTTGGAAGTCCACATCCAACTCCTAGATATGGAAATCAGTCGACTTATCCATTGGTATGGAGTATTATTTTGGAACATAGAAATCCATCTTTCATCTTCTTCTTTCCTGGTGAAAACATCTTTACTCATACTTTACATTTGTTTTCTATGTGAGAATCATATCTTCACTCTACAGAAAAGTGCATGGAACACATTTTATAGTGTCTACAAAATCCCCCTTATAATTTGATTCATTCGAAATGAAAAGAATCTTGTTTGAAGGTGAAAGAAGGGAACTTTGATGCATTACAACATCATTCAGTAAGATTTAGAGTTACATCAAGTTTGGAAGGATGCTCAAATTTTTTTCTAAGCCATAGGTCTTAGTGAGCATAGTTTGACTGTTGCTAGAGTCATATGGAAAACAATACATACATTGTGTCTTTTGACTTTTATTGCTCAATATTCCCTAAAACATACAAAAATGTATGTTTAGTAAGCTGAGACTCGACTTTTGTCTTGAATTCCCTATGAGGATTTCAAATTTTGTGAGTACCACATCATTTGTTATTAGTAGTTTAGAGTCATGCATGTTGGAATATAAAGGGCTAGTATGTAAGGTTGAATAGCTTTGACCATAATTTTTAAATTAGATCCAAAAAAAACTCCATGGATAAAAATTGATTTAATATTCTTTAAATATTTCCAAGGGGAATCTTGAGCCATGATTTTTATGGTCACCAAATTTAAAACCCGTGTCAACATAAGGAGTGTATTTTCCAAGAACGAAATTACCATTATTTGACAAACCCGTTATGGGGGCTGTGTTATGTAGGGCCAACTGGGGCATATGCTGCATAGCCAAAGAGTGGTATCTTTTGGCTGATAGGCCTATTATGTAGGCAACTTATGCAAGGCCTCCTAAGGGATTGGGATGAATAGTCAGATAAATGAGATCTTTGAAGTTTAATACTTTACTGTTGATAGATAGGGGAAAATAAAATTTGGGTGACTCAAGACCATAGTGGGTGGTTTTTCCAAGGAAATGAATTTTAAGAATGAAAAAGGGCTATTTAGACTGACATAAGTCATAAATTAGAAAACCATTTCTATACATATTTGGTGTATGAGTAAGGGTGAAAATTTTTCAGAAAAGGGAATTTATGATATCATACTATGCAGTTTTAATTCATGCGATGGGGACATTTTACTATGCAGTTTTAATTCATGCAGTGAGGACATTGTGTGGATTTAATTTAAAGTTTTTAGCTCTAACCAAATGTATGAGAAAACTCTATCAATTTCATGATAATTTGTTTGGAAACATACAATCATATTCAGTTATGAAAGGGAAAACTGTAAACTATAATTTAGGAATTTCTGGAACTGAGGAATGATATGGGAAAAGGGATAAAAGCATTAGAGGAAGTCTTTTCTAAGAACAAAGTTACCAATACTTGACAAACCTGTTATGGGGGCTGTATTATGCCTGGACAACTAGGGTATATGTTGCACAACCGAATAGTGGTATCTTTTGACTGACAGGCTTGTTATGTAGGCAACTTATGCAAGGATGCCTAAGGGCACGTGCTACATAGTCAAGAAAAAGAGCTCTCAGAATTTTGACGTTCTATTTTTAAAAGTCTAATAATGTTTATGGAGATTCGTATTTTCCAAATCATAGGGTTTGATTTATGGAGAAAGGTATATGAATATGGGAATGGTATTTCCAATCACGATGTCCAACAAATTAGAGGAAAAATACTTTTATGAAGGTCTTACCCAAACGTAAAAGATATGGTGTCCATAGTTTTAGGTCATACAACTAGGACCAGAAATGGAAACAATATATGATATGTGGCCAAGGGAATTCAAGGTTATTCTCTAGTTCGTCAAACACATGGTAAAGGAAATGTGTAAACAATGGTCTTGAAGATTTTTAGATTGTGAGAAAGATAATTGGAAATGTATACTTGAATGAATTTTTTTAAAGTAAAGATTCTTATATATTATCATCAAAGTTTAAAGGGGTCAAAGATACTATAACCAAGAATGAAATTACCATTATTTGACAAACCCATTATGGAGACTATATTATACAAGGCCAACTGGGGCATATGCTGCATAGGTAAATAATGGTATCTTTTGGATGACAAGCCTGTTATGTAGGAAACTTATGCAAGTCCGCCTAAGGGAAGGTGCTGCATAGTTAGGAAAAAGAGCTCTTAAATATTAGCAAATCTGTCGCCAGAAACCATATGGAAGATTGTGAGAATCTGGAAATATTCAAGATTAATAGTGTGAAATTTGGAAGGAGGTATTGCTTAACGTACATGAGAAAAATTTGATTCAATATTGTTTATGTGTTTTATGTCCTTTACATAGATCCGACTCATATGTAAAATGTAGACTTTCTTTGAGTCCTTTGAATGAATATGATGATGTGCAGTTTTAAGTCATGTAGTGAGGACATTATTCTATGTAGTTTTGAGTCATGCAGTGAGGAAAATATTAACCCCATAAGAAATTAAAACACCTTATATAAATAATCCATTTACCTAATTCCTAATCCCATCTGAGCTATGCTCAGTGTGAGAAACAAGAAGAAGCAAGGGTTTCTTTTATAATGAAAAGGTGATGCAAATCAAGAATAGGGTTATTAGATTTCCATACAGTTTAATGTCATTTGGTAAGGACGATAATGAACTGATATGAAAGAAAAGTCATATTGTAACTGGATTAATGGATAAAACCCAAGTGTCACTATATGTCTTGCTGGGGAAAGAATCATGTCATATATAGTTCTTAGAACATTCCCTATGAAGATTTTATTTTTATATAAGAAATAAAGGGGTATTTTTATTGTACGTCTAGGCCCAATATTGGAGATCTAGGAATATCTATATATCTCATTGAAAATGAAAATCAATCCATATATAGTTTTTGAAACAATCATTCCTCATGCTAATGGAGTTTGACATAAAGAATGGTTTATTTTTTACACGTTCTGAGAGAACGGTAAATCTTAAAATATAAAATGGTATAAGGACCAAATCATATGTCTTAAAGAAATGATTCGTATAGATCTGATTCATATATAGGAGGAGAAAAAGGAAATAAGAAGATTTTTTGATTGTGGATGGCCCCAGAATTGGAGATTCAAGTGTCTCTACGTATCTTATTGAAAATGAGAATCTATCCATACCTAGTTCGTGAAACATGGTCTCTATGCAGATCTGAATCCGATATAAGAAAGATAGGGAATAATGTACTACTAAGAAGTAGTGATGACGTCAATGACGTTTTCTTATGGAAGCTTCTAATGTCAAATAGAGAAAACATTGGTTGTACATATGATTTCATGCAGTTTACCGTTATGTAACAAGGAAGAAGATGCTATACACTTTAACATCATGCAGTATGGACACTTAGGATTGTTATGAAATTTAATGTCTTGCAGTAAAGACATGGTACTATACAGTTTAAAGTCATTCAGTGGGGACTAATGTGGTTATTATGCTATTTAATGTCTTGCAACTAGGACATGAGTGTTGTGCAGTTTTAAGTCTTCCAGTGAGGACTACGTACTGTCCAGTTTAATGTATTGAATTGATGACTATGTACTGTGTAGTTTAAAGTCTTGCAGTGAGGAATATGTACTGTGTAGTTTAAATTCTTGCAGTGAGGACTATGTACTCTGTAGTTTAAATTCTTGTAGTGAGGAATATGTACTGTGTAGTTTAAATTCTTGCAGTGAGAACTATGTACTATGCAGTTTAAAGTCTTGTAGTGAGGACTATGTACTATTTAGTTTAAAGTCTTCCAGTGAGGACTAATAAACTGCGTAGTTTAAATTCTTGAAGTGAGGACTATGTACTGTGTTGTTTAATGTCTTTCAGTGAGGAATATGTATTGTGCAGTTTAAGGTCTTACAGTGAGGACTATGTACTATTCAGTTTAAAGTCTTGCAATGAGGACTATGTAGTGTGCAGTTTAAAGTCTTGCAGTGAGGACTATGTATTGTGTAGTTTAAAGTCTTGTAGTGCGGACTATGTACTATGCAGTTTAAAGTCTTGTAGTGAGGACTATGTACTATACAGTTTAACATCTTGTAGTGAAGACTATATAATGTGCAGTTTAAAGTCATGCAGTGAGGACTATGTACTATGCAGTTTAAAGTCTTGCAGTGAGGACTATGTACTATGCAATTTAATGTCTTTCAGTGAGGACTATGTACTATGCAGTTTAAAGTCTTGCAGTGAGGACTATGTACTGTACAGTTTAAAGTCTTGTAGTGAGGACTATGTTGTATAATTACATAAAGTATTTCTTCAAAAATCTCACATTTGTTGGAGATGTAATGAGCTCGCCATCCATTGATATTAAATCATAAGCTCCATTTGAATAGACCTTATGTATGGAATAAGATCCTTCCCATTTTGGTTCATGTTTTGAAGGTTTCTTTCCTGGTATCATTAGAGTCCTAAGGACCAATACCAATTCTCCTTGAAGGAATGAATAAAGGTGAAATTTTTTATTAAAAGCTCATGCTATTCTATTCTGATAGAATTCTAGATAATGAAGAGTATACAATCCTTTATCATATAATCATTCCAACTCATTGAACCGTTTCTGAGATCTTTTATCTATAGAAAAATGATCACAGATTTCAACTCAAAGTGAAGGCAATTGTATTTCAATTGGAAAAACTGCTTCAGTTTCATATACAAATGAATAAGGAGTTTCTTGGGTAGTATTATGGGTAGTTGTCCGATAAGCCCATAAAGCATTCACAAGTTTATCAGGCCATGATTTCTTATCTTTATCCATTTCTTATGTAGTATATTTGATAGAGTCTTTTTAAAGGCCTCTATCTGTCCATTGGCTGCTGCATGATAATGAGATGAGTGGTTGGACATGATATCATGATCCTAATATAACTTTTTCACTTTATAAGAACAAAATTTGATTCCATTTCCATCAAAATAGTATAAGGGATGCCAAATATGGTGATGATATTAGTTTTGACAAAAATTAAAATGATTTTGGCTCCAACATCCTTGAGAGGTATTGCCTCAGCCCATTTATAGAAGAAATCAATAGTAGTGAGAATATACTTGAACTGCTTAGCTGTGGCTGGAGGATAAGGACCTACAACATCCATTCCCCATGTAGAAAATGTCTAGGAGTATTTAGCTATATGTAGAAACTCTGGGGGTTAATGAATGAAGTTGGTATGCACTTGACAGGGATGAATGTTTTTAGTGAAATCTGTACAATCCCGTGTCATTGAAAGCCAAAAGTATCCAAGCCATCAGATATGATCGAAGAGTCTGTGTCCAGATTGGTGGGCACCACAAGCTCCCGAATGTACTTCTTTCATGAAAATTGTGGTCTCTTCTCCATCAATACATCTAAATAGAATTCCATCAAAGACTTACTTATAAAGGATTTTTTGGTTTTTTGGATTATCATAAAGAGTAAAACTAGCCACTTTCACCAGATCTTCTCCTTCTCATCCCCATTTAGTGGAAGTACCCCATTTTAAAGATATTCCATGATGGATGTTCTTCATCCCATGGTATGAACATATGGCTCAGAAATAGGGAAAATTTCATTAATTTCTTCCATTCTAGTTTGAACAACTGGTAAGACCACACAACGATGGGTTATGTTGATAACTGTCTCATCCTGATTTGGACTTGACAAGGCTATAGCTACATTAGCTAGTGCATATGCTTGGGAATTTTGTTATCACATGACATAGGACAATATCGGCTCTGAGGAAAATTCACACATTAACTCTATGATGTAATCACATAAAAGGATTAACTCTTCTTTTCTAATAGAATATTCCCCATTAATTAGTTTGATTACCAATTATGAATCACCTCTTACCTTTAAATGATCTGTTTTCACCTAAAGGGACAATTCTAAACATGCGATGAGAGCTTGATACTCAGCTTCATTGTTGGTACCACCTTCAGATAATAGGAAAGTATAAGGCAATACTACCTTTTATGGGGAAATAAGTACAATTCCTAATCCAACCTTGTTGAGTTTAGGACTTTCTAGTCTTTTCCCTGTTGGAATTCCAGAAGCACCATCAAAATACATTTCCTATGTTTAGGAATTATCTTGAATAGATAAGACCTCTTCATCAGGAAGTTTAGTATTAAATGATGTGTCTTCCACATATGGGTGATCAGTAAGGAAATCAGCCATACCTTGGCCTTTTATTGACTTTTGAGGAAAAAACTAGATATCAAAATGTTGTAAAATAACTGCCTACCATGCTAGACATCCTGTAAGCATAGGGAGACTAAGGATAAATTTGAGCGAGTTATTACAAGATACCAATTGGACCTCAGGATGTTGCAGGTAGTGTCTCAATTTCTGAAATGCAAATATTAATCCCAGGTAGCGCTTCTCAATACTTGAATTCCAAGTTTCCACATCAAGAATAGTGTGACTGAGATAATAAAGGCTATTTTAATTCCCATCATCATTCTTTTGGGCGAGGAAGGCACCTAGTGATTTCTCTAAAGATGTCATGTAAAGAATAAGTGGTATTCCATCAACAGGTGGGATCAATACTGGTGGAATCAAGAGATATTTATTGAGTATATAAAATTCTTCTTGGAAATCCTCAGTCCATTGGTAGGTAACTCCCTTCTTCATTAATCTGGTGAAGGGTAAACATTTTCATGCCAAATTGGTGATAAAACACCGAATATAGTCAAAGTGTCCTTGAAGTCCCCTTAATTATTTCAAATTTTGAGTAGGTGACATACCAAGGATTGATTTTGTTTTCTTAGGATCAACTTTGATACCATTATGGCGTACAATGAAGCCAAGAAACTTTCTTGAGGTTACCCTGAAAGTACATTTTAAGGGGTTCATCTTTAAATTATGTTGCCAAAGTTTGTGAAATATGGTTTCCAAATCATCCATGTGATTGGAACGTTGTTTGAATTTTACTACCAAATCATCCATATAACATTCTACAAATTTCCCTAAGAAGGGTTTGAAGATATGGTGCATGGAACGTTGGTATGTTCCTCCTACATTCTTTAAGCCAAAGGGCATCACCCTATAGCAAAAAAAACCTTGAGGAGCTCTAAAGGATATATATTCTTCATCCTCTAGGGACATACAAATTTTATTATACCCAGATTAACCATCCTTAAAGGAAAGATATTCATAGCTAGTCATTGCATTAATTAGAAGTTCTGTAATCGGGACTGAAGAATAATCTTTTGGACAATACCGATTAAGATATCTGAAATCAATGTAGACTCGAATTTTCCCATTCTTCTTTTTCACTGGGATAATATTGGTTATCCATTTGGGATACTGAACATCCCTGAAAAAGATGTCCTTTACAATCTTATTAAATTCATCTTCAATTTTAGAGGCATGAATTGGGTGTGTTCTCCTAGCTGCTTACATAAATCCATGATGTTCTTCTGGAAAACCCAAATTATGGGTGGCTATATTAGGATTAAGACATGTAATTTATGTATAATTCCAAGAAAATATATCTCTATATTGATTTAGAATGTAAGTATACACCTATTTATCTTGAGAGGTCATGGCCACAATAATTATAGTGGGGTGTGGATCTTCTTCTATACCCAGCTTTATTTCCTTGAGTTCATCCACAGTGGCAGAGACACCATCTTCAAATGCTAGAAGAGCATCCCTAAGATCTTCCTCTTCTTCATAATTACGTGTTACCTCTTCTGTTTCCACTTGCATAGTATATGACAAGGCAATACTCCCAGATTTAGGGGAGGTGTCAGTATTTGAACATCCCAAAGAAGAATCCACCATATCTGACCCTACTGATGACGAAGGGTCTTTCTGTGGTAAATAGGGATTAATGGATTGAGAATCAACATCTTTGTCTTCCCCTATAATTACTACAATTTATTCTACTCTGATTGATAAAGTAGACGCTTGTTGTAGTTCAATAGATGAAATGAAAACATCTCCATTCAAGATTCCATCATTGCTTGGTGTATTAATAATTTCTCCCATGTTGTCAGGCTCAATTGCCACAATTGAAATTATGGAAATTACTAGATAAGTTCATGGATTTGGTTTTACCCGTTCAATTTGATTGATGGGTATCACATAATTTGTACTCAAATTCATGAATGGATTTTATAGAATATTTTCCAGTCAATTTGGAGCATTAACTTTGGTTATTTCCTTCATTATGGACTTCGTTCCTTTTGTGTCATAAAACCCTGCCTCAATGTATTGAGATTCATATGTTTTGAATGGAGCCTTGTCACCACAAAATGTCCCAATTTTACTATTGAAGCAATATTTTAGACATTGGTGATATGACGAGGGTATGGATGCACGTTCAGGCAGCCAAGGCCTTCCAAGCATAATATTGAAGGGTCTGTCCTAAAGAACAACCATGAAATATGAATTAGACATAAGATCTATAAACTGAGTTCTGAGTGTAATTTTTCTCAGAGGTTCTTGTTAATTCTTGTAATATCCTTGCAACATTAAAGTCGAAGGAGATAAATCAGATTCAATCAGGCCCAACCAATGAAGTGTACGAACGGGAATGAGGGTGACCCCGGATCCATTATCAAGGAAGGCTCGTTGGATATCTATTTCATTGACCTTTCAAGAAAGATACAAAGGTTTGATATTCACATGTACCACATGGTCTTCATCTTCATCCATAAATGATATGACTGCATGACATTCTGCAGAGTCATTCTCTATATGGTAAACCTCAGTAGCAACAACTTCAGTTTCAAATTCTTGAGGAGTTGAAAAAGCCTAAATGAGTGCCTCTCGAAGATCTTTTAACAGATTCAAAGCATCCGAAATTTACAAATTGGACGATACTTGAGCCAATTGTTTCAAAACATCATACTTTTGATCTAAAGGTCTACGTTTCCCAACATGGAGATGTGGTTTTGTAGGTGCTTTGGAATTTGATGCTTCTGTTGTAGATGTACTTTGTATTGAAGCAGAAGCAGGAAATACTACTGACTTTGGTAAATTAGGGTGATTAAGTTTATTCATCTGCTGAGAAGAATATGGTGTGGCTTCTAATTGATCCACTGGAATAATTATTCCAGAACTATACTTGTTTTTCATGGAAGAAACTCCTTGTTCTTGTTGAGCACGCAAAAGGGCTCTTCCACGAGTTTCTTCCGCTTATATGGCTTGAGCAGGGGTAGAGTTAAAATGGTGGTTTTTGAAATTTCCATGTCTTCCCCTGTATCTTTGAACGTGGCCTATTCCTCTAGTTCTCCGATTAGGTATAAATAATTCTGGATCAATAGAATCAGAATCACCATTGGCATAAGGATTTGTTAAATGGATAACATTAATAGAACCAAAGATTAATTCTTCACTTGACAATGATTCTTCATTACAAATTAATTCTGGTTATTCCATTTGGCGGGGTGCTGCCCATGATTTTTAAATAGATGGAATAAAATCTTCTAGGGTTAAGTTCAACTTTGTATTTGACACAAACTCATCTTCTTCTGACCGCTCTTTGTCTTTATCGTCACTTTTCTTCTTTAAGGAATGGACTTTTGATGAATATGGTTTTACTGTGGTAGGAGTGGTAGAAGACACAATTGGTTGTGTCAACTGTGTTCATAAAATATTATGACTCTGGTTGATCATTTTCCTGATCATCCAATCATCATATTTTTGTACATTTTTACTTTTAACTACTCACCATTCACCTTCTTCCTCTAGATTAGTAATAGTAACACATGCTACAGAAGCTGATGAACTTTTCAATTTCACTTGTACAGAGTCTATCATCTTCTGAAGAAGGTCTTTGAAAACAAATCACTCATGAATGGGGTGCCTCAATATCTAATGAAAGGGATAATAATTCAGACGGTCTTCATCTCCGTCTTTATTTGGATTCTTAGGCCTTGGAAACTGAACCAAATTGTTTTCTAAGGCTGAGATAAAGTAACCAGAAACTTGTTCATTCATGAAAGAATAAACATTATTCTTTAATTCCTCAAATTGTTTCCACCTTTGATCTCTTTTATCATCTTGATGTGGTGGTCATTACTGCTGATACTCAGGAGGTGGATCCCTTCGGTATGATGAAGGTCTTGAAGTAGAAGTAGGTACAGGTGCTTGTTTGAGTGTGATTGTAGCAGCTTCTGCCTTTCCTATCCTCCTACTTGGAGCTGATGGAATTATATGAGTTTTAGAATTAGCTTCTATAATAGAGTCTTCAATATACTAAGAAATTGAATTAAGGTCTCAAAACCCTCCTGTGTATTTCATATGGATCAATGGTGTCTGTAATTTATCACTCAGACTTGCCACACAGAATGGAAGCAACTCTTCTTGAGGGAGTGCTAAACATAATGAATATTTTAATCCCTTCTATAGAACAGTGAAATCTGAAACTCTTTAATTCTCCCTTTGTTTACAATTGGTAAGATAAAAAACTGTCGTCTTTGGTAGTGTTGAGCTAAATTGAAGAAGGAATTTTTGATGGAGATCTTCCCACCTAGTAATTGATCGAGATTGCAAACTAGTATACCAAAAAAAATTTGGTCCTTGTAATGACTACACAAAACACCTAAGCTTAACTATGTCTTTTTTTTTGAGAAGTTCCCATCATTGGATCACAAATAGAAAAAAATGTGTTAATTGTTGTTGTGGATCTCCCAAACCATTAAAAAATGGGAATGTGGTATTCAAAAAATTTGGCAGGGGAGGAATTGCATCCACCCATTCAGGGTAAGCTCTCTTTTCTGGCTGAACTAATGCACGTCATTCCTCTATAGATTCCAAATGAGTTGTTAATGCCTCAATTGGGTTTATAAGAATTTGAGGAATATCTGGATGAGCTAGATTCTGTGTAGGTATTGCAACTAGAGTTTGAGCTAGTGCAACGACCGGTAAGACCACTAATGGTGGTGTTGATATCTGCCTTGGATAACCCACAAGAACTGGTCTATCAAGATGTATATGATACTATCTTGATTTTGTACCCATTGGAGGGAATACATTATCTACATCTGTAGTTACAAAAAATCTACTTTGCTGAGGATCTCTTACAGGATATGCAAGTTGAGGACTTGCCTGGGGAGTATGTCTAGCGGAATTTCTATTTCAAAGTAACTCAATTTTGGGTCTTTTCAACTCCTTAATTTCCTCTTATTGCTATGAAAATCTCTCTTCAAGTGAAATAGATTGATCTTCTCCAGTGGAAAAGTGAGATGTAATCTGACTTTTTTCCTTTCCCATTGTTAGATGATTTTCAGAGAGGCGGGAGATGGTTATTTGAAGGCATACCAAGATTCTGGGTAAGCCTCTGATTTCGGGTACACACACCTTCTTCATTTGCCTCAGTGTGTACCGTATTGTGGACAAGAACTTCGTCTTCAGATTCCCCTAAACTAGACTTATTTTCGGGAGGATCTTTTGCAATGGTATTGATAACATTCACTGATTCATAATGCATTTATGGAAATCTGTCAGTGTTTCTGCTAGACCATCTCCATTTTTGTATTTCACGAGACTCCATTCTCCTATATGAAGAATTCCCTTGAACTGTTTGGCAGACAGTAACATGAAGGGAATCATTGGATATTTCAGTTGTACACTTTCCTTGTGTCTTCTTCCCTAATCGGGAGAAAACTTTCTTCCATTGAGTAGGGGATTGTAGATGTGAAAAAGCCCCCAGCCTTATAGGATGGGGTTGTTCCTATTCTTCTTCTTCTTCAAATCTTTGAACATTGTTTAATTAATTTGAAGGTTGAATTAAACGAGCCCCCATCCTGGAAAGATGGGGTGAATCTTGAACTGCTACAACCGAAATTCTTGCAAATTCTCTTCTACTTTTGTAGATTTTGGTTCACCTATTAGCTGGGTGCATCATCTGATAATCACTCAGATCATTTGTTTCAAAAGATCATAATGCTATTTCAGACATTTTCATCCTCTGACACTGGACATCCTCTAAACGGTATGCCTGCTCAAGATTCTCATAGGCTTGATGTAAAAGTAGCACAACAACTTCTTTTCTTTGGGCCTGATTCTAATGAGAACTGGTTATGAACATTTTTTGAGCATACATTTGATTACATACAAAACCTATTGATTGTAGTCATCCGTGGGCAATAACATTTCTGGAAACCACTTTTGACAGACTTTGCTGATTTTAGAGTGTAGTGAAATGCAATGCTCCATATACACCCCGTCCTCTGATGCAAACACTAGATGGGGAATTAGAAATTAACTGGCATAGTCTCTTTAGAGCATTGAGACATGCACACTAAAGGGTTCTCTGCTTTTTTTTCAACCTTTGGATGTTGGGAAACTAAGAGAGATGCCATGTCAATTTGGTGTTGCAACCATTATATTACCTTTACATGATTTTTATGTTCATCATATAGTAATACTTTGGTCTTCAAATGAAGAATAGTTTCCCATAAGTCGAGACGAATGTCAAGATTTCAATCTTTAGTTATAAATTCTGAAATATCGTACTGAGAATTTTCCAAAGGCCAAAACATGATTGGTATTTCTCTTTTAGCTAATTGTTTACTCATGTTTAACATGTCTTAATCATCTTTTACTAGAGGTTTCTCCACTTGGTTTGACCAAAGTGGATTCTCTACATTAGAAGATAAATGACCCAAGGGAGGTTTGGAGAATTATTGTTCCCTTAAGATGTCTTCTGACTGAGAAAGTGTTTCGCCCGTTAATGACAAGTCATCAGACATGACTGGACTTGTGTTTGGAAGTTCCTCAAGATAGGAGGGCTTTCTTGTTGTTACATTGTCAATTATAAAATTGTTTTGACAATGAGAAATACTACTGTGGGGAGGAATTTTGCAGTTAATTATATCATGGAGAGGATCACCATGATGTATTATAGAAAGGGATAAATCTTATTGCTCCTTGGTCTTCTGGGCACACAGATGGTTATCATGGATCTCATACAAAGATAGGGACTCTGTATTGACAGAATATTCATGAAGTAAGACTTCATGATAAAGTTTCTGATAATAAACTTCATATTTAAAACTACCTCTCCAAAAATTTGGTAATGATAGGGTAAGATCTTGAGAAGCAACAGATAAATGTCTGAGGGCTTCAAGAACTCCAATGTTAAGAGGATCTAAATCAGAGCTTGACTCTTGATTTTCCAACGGTGCTTGGTGAGACTTCTTTTTGGATGTTCACTTATACTTAGTTGGGGCCAACTGCTGGGAGAGGTAGTTATAATGGGAAAGTGTATGTGCCTTCCATGGAGTAGTTTCTGTAAAGGACCGATTAACTCCAATTGGAAAGGGTATATGTTCCTTATCCTGTTGTCTGTATGATATGAGGGAATATTCCCCATTACCCTCATAGACTAGAACATAGGTGTGTATCTGCTCTGGGATGGAATTTCTATGTGTCATCCCATGTGTGGGGATAGATTTATATATATGTTCCCCTGATACTACTGAAGTAGTTGTTAAAATATCCAGGCATGCTTCTAGAATATGGGTAGGGATATGCGTCTTCCCTTTCACCATTGATAAGATGGGTTTGGTGACTCCAGCAGTTGGAATGAGAATATACGTTCATTCCATATCTGGAGTAGGTGTATGTGCCTGCTCCTGTCCTCCTTTTTTTGTCAATGGATATTGACACTACTCACACATGGGGGCATAGAGTTGGGTTTACCCCAAATTTTTCATCGGAGCTTTCCGAATGACTTCTCTGGGTACTACCAAACAAGATTGTTGGCTCTATTTTCTATCAATTATGGTTGACGGACTTTATCCAATACTGGAATATGAGACTACTGATATAATTGGTGATTGTAAATAGGTGTATATTCCTATTTATCAGTTGCCACCATATTAGATTGGCGGGCCTCTTTAAATGCAGTCAGACGAGCCTACTGACTGGTTGATAACTTGTAATCAGGTGTTTGTGCATGTTCATGGTAATCCACTAGGTTTATCTGGTTGTATTGGTGAGTTTCTCTTAGATGATATTGTTGAGAAAAAAAATTAGGATGGACAGGTGTATGTGCCTGCTCGTTTTTTCCCATCAAGTTTGGTTGATGGACTCTTCCAGAAGAGGTAGAGGTGAGAACCTGCTCGTTGTTGACTGGACATTGTCCTTGGTGGTTCATATTACGTGCCCAAGTCTGAGAGACTTGGACCAAACGTCTAGAGGTTACACCCCCATCATGTTGGGGGTTCACTACCACATGATTTTGGTAGTGATTGCTAGTGGGATTCCTCAGGAATAAATCCTGCATTCTTGAATTGAGTCCTTCAGTGACCTCTTGATCCAGATCCCTATAGTATGGGAGGGACTAGTTGTTGTGTTCCAAGGATAAGGACCCAAAATGGTTAAAGACAGTAGTTGGAACTATCTTCTTCTTGATCATTGGTCATCATTGGACAGATGATCGATGATTATTTTTTTGACCTGGAGGGCCTGTCGAGCAACCTACAAAGTCGGTATTGTACCATGTTGGCGATATTCCTTCACCAACACATTAGAGACCCAATGTTGAAGATGTTGGGTTGGTGGTAACATCATTCCTATGGATGGAGATCCATCTTGAGCAGAAATAGGGAAATTCACAGATGTTGTCTTGGAGAAATCCATTCTTTGGTTTGAATGGAGTTTTGTGGAAAACTGAGAACAACAACAAGCTCTATTAAAGAAAATTTTTTCTAGATGGATACATGTGTTATTAATTCCTTTATTTGGCCTTCCTTTATCAATTGATAGGGGCCTAACATGTGGGTAACATTATTAACATGGTTATGGATTCACATCGGGTTCGCCATTTTTGTTTTGTAGGTCCTTAAAACGTGTGTTCTAGATTTAAGAATCACTATTTCCAAGAGTTTTCCATTGGATTTATTCATGGAACAAGAAACTTCCAATAGTTCTTTATCCAAATAGGACCTACTTTCCAAAGGTAGGCATTCGTTAAGTTTTGAACTTTACGATACTTAGTAACGTACATTGGCCGAGAGGATGGGAGGTCAGACTCATCACACCCTTTTGGGGGGGGGAGTATTGTCTACTCCGAGACTCTCTTTTTAAAATTAAAATATTTTCATGAATTCTTATTAATTCACCAAGTATATCATAACTATCTCTTAGAAATTATAATCACATATTAAAATGTTTAAAACTTTATAATCATCAGTATATATTCAAGGTTCGTCATTAATGAAAATATCTGTATGTATTCAAGATTTTCCATCAATGGTATCATCTAATATACTAATTAAATATTCTTTTAATCATTGTTGTGATGATACTGGTTTTTAAGCCACTCAGTGGGGCACTCTGGAATTTATTGTCATCCAGGGAGACGGAGGTTTGTTTTGATAATGGGATTGTGCCCGTAAAATGGGCTACCTAGGTATCCTTGTGAAAGGAATCAGAACCCTCATAGTTCAGTGTTACTTAATAGGACACATCATACCTTTTAAGGTCATGTGATAAGGACCTTTAAGTAGAAGGTTCTTAGTTGAAACATAGTGTGGGACTTATGCTAAATCAAACCAAGGAATTTTTAAGGGATATGGATTTCCAAGTAAAATTAGACCTTTTGGGAATATGGACCAAAGAGAAAAGGGTTGATTTGAAGTGTTGGGTTTGAACCTCAAGGAGGTTTCTTATGTATCCCATATGGATGGGAATTAAATCCCATGTAGTTCAATGTGTCTCGTAGGAGATTATGGTCCTTTGAGAGAGATGAGTTCAGGCTTAATTCCTGAAAAATAATGCCTTGATGATTTGAGGATTGAATTTGGGGCTTATTTCCTAAGGAGAATGCCCAAATTGGGGGAATTTTGGGTGGGATTCCTGAGGAGGATATCCAGTGATCTCGAGCTCTGAAAGAGCTTCCTACATATCCTAATTTGAACAGGAATCAAAGTTCTCGTAGTTCCTTCAAATTAGTGTTTGTGAACATGTTTCAACCATCACATATCTCTAAGCCCACGCGAGTAATGCTCGGTGTGAGAAACAAGAGGATGTGAAAGATTCAACAATGACACTGTAACAGCCCAAGATTTTATGAAAAATATTCTTTTTAATTTCATTAATGTCTTGTGTTGTACGCTACACCAAAAGGAGCTTGCACAACACACATACTTGACTTGCCTTGTATTACACGCAATCACGACCTTCCTCGATAGCGTGTGTAGTACGCAATACCGAGTTTTACTAAACAACAATATGCTATTAAAATATTATTAAAACTAGCCATTATGAATAGTAATAACCTCTTTTTGAAAATTTGTAAATTTTATTTTTCAAAATGGACTTTATTTTTGGATTCGTAATATCGAAATTATCTTAGGGTGAAATTTTGGTACTTTTCGGATAACTTTCATATTCTGATGAATAGTGAAAATTACTAAATTTTAATTAAAAACAACTTTTTTAATCGAAATAATTAATAGTGATAAATTATTAATTTGAGTGGTTTTAAAGTATATTTAGAATATATTTTTACAGTTAAATACAATGTTGGTCATTGGATGTAATTTCACATTTACACCAGACATAAACAAGTGTTAATCTTTTGATAGTTATTATCTCTTAAAAACACGCTATTTGTTGTGACAGTGGAAATTAATTATAAAATTAATTAATTCAACTTATATGTTGGGAATTTTGTAAAATAGAAATAATTTTTGAATTCGGAATATCAATTATAGCTTAGAGTGAAATTTTGGCATTTTTCTGAAAAACTTCAATTTTTGATGAATAGTGAAACTACTAAGTGGTAGTTAAAAAAATTAATTTTTTCATAAATCTTAATTTTACCGCTTCTGTGAATGGAATTTCAAAAATCCAAGAGACACGGTTGATGTCAGTAAGTAAAATGTGGTTCAATGAGATGAAAATAATTTTTGGTGAATAGTAACTTTTTACTTTTATTTACCACGGTTAAAAGTAAATAGGGTAATTAAGGGTAAAAATGATATTAATATTACCCTAAAACATGTCCTAATCCTATTGGATAAGTGTATCTCGGCCAAAAACAACCTTAAGTGTAAAATATTATCATTTAGGCCCACTTGGATTAGATTAGGACATTTATTATTATTTAATTCAAAGAAGAGTTAAAAGAGTTAAAATAAAAGTTTATTTACTAAAATTTTTTTAATATAGGGTTATACATAATATAATTTCGACTATAAATATTCATTAGAAAGTTAAAACTATTTCCTACATAATGGTATTTTGTTTTTAATTTTTATACTTTAAATAATTTAATTTATATATGACACAACGATGATACAGTAATTACCTTTTTAAGAAAATATTAACATAATTGATGTTATAAATGCCCAAATAAATGTAATTTGAGACTTTTTATGACTTACACTAATTTTATAGGTTAATATGACATGTCATTGTTGATTTAAGTAACTTGGTTCGAACTTATCATTCTTTTAGAAATTTCATAAAAATCATGTACCAAATAGTGTCAAAATTGACATAAATTAGCTTTTAAGACAAATATTATATTATTAATTGTTATTTAATTCCTAAAAATCTAAGGTTCGGCCAAATGACTTAGATAAGGATATATATATTAATAATAAACAACTTGGGGTTCTTTTGGCTTCATATAGTAAGTTTATTATCCATATAGTGTAAGAAAACAAAAAAGACACGGTAAAAGTTAAATTATTTAACTTAGAGTTAAATCTAATTGATAAGGTTAAAATAATAACATAAACTTGTCTAAATCCTATTGGATGAGAGGATTTCGACCCATCCCCACTTTATCTTATAAATAAGACCATTTGGAACCATTATAAACCGAATTTGACCTTAATATAAAATAATATTTTGAGATTTTTCTAAGATGCCCCTCTCCTCCCTTATAAAAGGGCACCTCCTCCGTCTCCTCCACACACCAATCTGAGCATTCAAGATCAGCCAACCCCTACCAAAATCTCTTCTCCACTTCCCTAGTATCATCCTATAGATCCTGGTCTTCTTCAAAGACCATCCTTAGTTCTTTAAGTGGAGGTTAAGTGAAGACGCGTCAAAAAGAGGAGGTTCGGACACTTACGAAGCAAATCAGACCTAAGGTAAGGGGAAATATCACAATCTCATTTTTATCCGAGATTGTTTATTCTTTGGTATTTACTGGGGTGTATTTTATCATCCACATCCATGTTTCTTCAATATGTAATTTTATTTCCATCCACCTACAATTGTTTATATCCAATTTTACCCTTCGGTGAGTTTTTAGTAAAAGATATGAAAGGAATATTTTTTCGTTTTTTGTATGAGGTACTTTTTGACTTTTCCAACAAAAGTACAAGAAGAATGTTCTTTTTTAACTTATACGACATGAATGTATTTTTAAAACATTATTTCCAAGAAGCTTCCTTTACAAGTTTTCAAGTTTATTTTTAATCAACTTCTTTTTGTACGACATGTTAAGAAAGGAAAAATGTTTTTGAAGAAGAAAGGATATTTTCCTCAAGAATGGAGTTCATGTGTTTTATCAAAATTATTTTCCATCTAAGATAATATAGGGTTCTGTTTCTATCCCTATTATTACATGGATTTAATTATGTTGTGATGGAAATATTTTTATGAATTCCTTTATCCTATATGAATTGTTTTATGATGTCATGTTGTTTAAGAATCCCATTTTTATTACATGGGTTATGCAATGATGTATGATTTAAGATTTTGTGGCACACATAAGAATGGTATCATTATGAGTTGGTTGGGACCTATATCTCCCTCCAATGCATTGGGTAAAGATTTTATATCTCATGAGATAGACATGGCTGGAACGGTAGGTTATACTGGTTCAGTGAAACAGGACTGGAACGAGGGTGACTCGGTTCAGAAAGGGACTTTGTCCACTAAGATAGTCTTGGCAATGAGTCTTGACTAACAAGAAATTATTCTCTATGATTATGTGTGTATTCCACAAAGTTTCATGTTTTAAGTTATGATTATTGTGATTACATTTCACTGCCATGATTTATCCCATGTTATGAAATTATGATCTCTTTTGTAGGTTAAGATTTACAAAAGTTATGTGCTTGATGTGATTTATATTTCTTTTGTTTACCCTTACTGAGCATTTGAGCTCACCCTTTTATGTTTTCTTTTCCCCAGGATATAAAGAAAGGTTTTAGGTATAAAAAAAAGAAGATCTTTATGGGAGATGTTGAAGATCTTTCACCAGGATTAGAAGATTATATTCCGAGTTTCCAAAGACACTAAACTATTACGATACTTGTGTGTGTGTTTTTGTTATGTAATAAGTATTCCGCAAATGTAATGTAATGTCCATGTACGTCAGGCTTCGGGTCTCTACAGTTGGTATCAGAGGAAAGGTTTAGTCAACCTCTGGAAACTAGGATGCGAAAACGTTAGTGAGATCCCAAGAGATATTTCTAAGGTATGTCTAGGGATGTCCCTAAGGTTAAGTATACGTATAGGTTATAGTACTAGAACTACGCTAACGATCATAGAATTAAACCTAAGATATTAGATATTTAAGGTACTCCCCCTTTATTATGTTGTTTTTCCTAGAATGATTTTTTCCTCTCACACTATTCTTTTTGGGTTTTAGATGATGGCTGGAACCTGAAGGAACCGTGTTGATCAATGCAATGGACAATGCAATGATTGTACTCTTGAACAAAGAAATGTTATGGGAGATGGAGTGCAAAATCTTATTGCTATACTTACACAAGCTATGAGTCATTCTAGACTTCCAAATGAGAAGAGAAGGGAACAATATTCTATTAAGTCCTTCATGAGGCAACGTCCACCTTCTTTCAGTGGGACTTCTGATCCACTTGTTGCTGAAAAATGGATCAGTACCACTGAAAAGATATTTTTAGTTCTTCAATGTTCTGAACATGATAAAGTCATCTTAGCAGTATATCGTTTGGAAGGTAAAGCTGATCAATGGTGGAATCTTATCAAGAATACGAGGCAAAGAGATGAAATTGAGTCCATGGAATGGGACGAGTTCAAGAACTTATTTTTCAATAAGTACTTCCCTTGTATTCTTCGAACAAAGATGGAAAAGGAGTTTCTTGAGCTAAAGCAAAAGGATGATGAATCTGTTGGTATATACGAAGAGAATTTTACAAGACTTGCAAGGTATGCATATGGCATTATCATCCAACCTGAAAGTAAAGTTGATCGATTTTTCAGTGGCTTAAAACCAAGTCTTTGAAGGGAATTAGCTACAAGAGACTTCAGTAGCTATGAAGAAATTGTGCGTTGTGCTATCAAGGTAGAAATGGAAGTTGGTGTTACATATCCATCTCATGGTTTTGACAAGAAACGAAAGATGGAGTTAAAGGAGAAATCTCAGAATAATGGTGAAAAGAAGATGAATGTTTCCTTATGCACAAAGTGTGGAAAGAAGCATGGTGGAGATTGTCTTAAAGGTACTAGAAAATGTTTTAAGTGTGGAAAATAAGGTCATCAAGCAGCTGAGTGTCAAAGTAATGGAAAAAGGGTTTCTAGTGATGTGAATAAAGCAAAGACTGCAGAGAACGCACCACCAACACTTCAATGCTTCAAGTGAAAGGAAATGGGGCATTATGATAATAAATTCCCTAATCCAAGGGTTAGTTATGATCAACATGAGCAACCACTGAAGGCAAAGGACAAAGGGAAGTCACATGCGATCACTATTGGCGATGTTGAATATGACAACGATGTGGTGGAATGATTAAGTGTTTATGTAATGGGATTCCAAAATAATGTGGTATCATAAAGTATTGGAATATTTATGTGTTGGTCTAATGTGGTATTCAAAGTGATTGAGATATTTTTGGAAATAAGATGATATACGCATAATGAAGGGAAAATGAGAAAATGAAATGTTTAATAGTATTCATGAGCTCATGATTGATATAAGGACTAAGTGATATCATGGTTTGAGTATATAGAATTTTGAGGATTTTGGTATGTGGAAGGTGTTAACTTTTAACTGCATTCATGTTTTCACTAAGGTTCAATAGGTATTCAAGAGAGTACATGATTAAGGACTTTGAATGTTTGGAATGTGACCAACAAGATATATCTTATGATATATGGGGATCAACGATGGTATTAAATCTCTGGTAATCATTTTCACTATGTTATGAGAGTAGACTGCAGTATTATGGATAAGCCTAAAGATTGGAATGGATTATGTTGGACATAAGTTAGTATTGTTTAAGGATAGAAATTTTTTCGATATTATAGTAATATAGTTTTAGAAAAAGGACGACATGCAGGACGGGCGACAACCCATCGCGTCGGACAAGGCCGTGGGAATCGAACCCACAACCGAAGTGTGACTGGCCTTTATCGCCTACCACTGGCCTACAGGAAGTCCCTGTTTAGTAGAAACTAGTTTTATTATATTAAGCAGTATGATATATGAAGTATAAGTCCATTTTAGGAACCATATATGATTAATCTCACTATAGATCGACTTGTGTATATAACTTTTGCTAACCTTTTGTTTGAGACAAATGGAATGACTTGTCATTCTATCACATGATTTGATAACACTTCACTAATAACAAATTTAACTTCATTTATTTAAGAGATGAAGTGGAAATTGTTCAAGGCATGAACAACAGTGAGATCGTACCAAAATAAAGTAAGTATTTATTCTAATTCAAATTTTGAACTTTAGGGAAATGATCTTGAAAACCAAAAATGTTGTCCTAGTGCCCTTATCTCCGATTAATCGGATGGTATCTTAGATCGTCACAAATTTATGGATTTGTGATTGTTGGCTTTTCTATAGACATGTTCTCTACAACTCTTCATCAAAACATGATGGTTAGATTTTTCTTCCATATCCATATTTTCACCTATGTGGAAACCCAGTGATTAGTTTATTTGGGTAACCGTTACGTTTCATACTTTCATTTTCAAAGATTGGTTTTGGTATTCCTTTTTTCGATGTGGGTTTCTATTAAAGAATATTTCGAATAGTAAACCATTTATAACCCCGACGAATTTCGAGGGCGAAATTCATTTTAAGGGGGGTAGAATGTAACAGCCCAAGATTTTATGAAAAATATTCTTTTTAATTTCATTAATGTCTTGTGTTGTACGCTACACCAAAAGGAGCTTGCACAACACGCATCCTTGACTTGACTTGTATTACACGCAATCGCGACCTTCCTCGATAGCGTGTGTAGTACACAATACCGAGTTTCACTAAACAACAATATGCTATTAAAATATTATTAAAACTAGCCATTATGAATAGTAATAACCACTTTTTGAAATTTTGTAAATTTTATTTTTCAAAATGGACTTTATTTTTGGATTCGTAATATCGAAATTAGCTTAGGGTGAAATTTGGGTACTTTTCGGATAACTTTCATATTCTGATGAATAGTGAAAATTACTAAATTTTAATTAAAAACAACTTTTTTAATCGAAATAATTAATAGTGATAAATTATTAATTTGAGTGGTTTTAAAGAATATTTAGAATATATTTTTACAATTAAATACAATGTTGGTCATTAGATGTAATTTCACATTTACACCAGACATAAACAAGTGTTAATCTTTTGATAGTTATTATCTCTTAAAAACACGCTATTTGTTGTGACAGTGGAAATTAATTATAAAATTAATTAATGCAACTTATATGTTGGTAATTCTGTAAAATAGAAATCATTTTTTAATTCGGAATATCAATTACAGCTTAGGGTGAAATTTTGGCATTTTTCTGAAAAACTTCAATTTTTGATGAATAGTGAAACTACTAAGTGGTAGTTAAAAAAATTAATTTTTTCATAAATCTTAATTTTACCACTTCTGTGAATGGAATTTTAAAAATCCAAGAGACACGGTTGATGTTATTAAGTAAAATGTGGTTCAATGAGATGAAAATAATTTTTGGTGAATAGTAAATTTTTACTTTTATTTACCACGGTTAAATGTAAATAGGGTAATTAAGGGTAAAAATGATATTAATATTACCCTAACACATGTACTAATTCTATTGGATAAGTTTATCTCGACCATAAACAACCTTAAGTGCAAAATATTATCATTTAGGCCCACTTGGATTAGATTAGGACATTTATTATTATTTAATTCAAAGAAGAGTTAAAAGAGTTAAAATAAAAGTTTATTTACTAAAACATTTTTAATATAGGGTTATACATAATATAATTCCGACTATAAATATTCATTAGAAATATAAAACTATTTCCTACATAATGGTATTTTATTTGTAATTTTTATACTTTAAATAATTTAATTTATATATGACACGACGATGATACAGTAATTACCTTCTTAAGAAAATATTAACATAATTGATGTTATAAATGCCCAAATAAATGTAATTTGAGACTTTTTATGACTTAAACTAATTTTATAGGTTAATATGACATGTAATTGTTGATTTAAGTAACTTGGTTCGAACTTATCATTCTGTTAGAAATTTCATAAAAATCATGTACCAAATAGTGTCAAAATTGGAATAAATTAGTTTTTAAGACAAATATTATATTATTAATTGTTATTTAATTCCTAAAAACTAAGGTTCGGCAAAATGACTTAGATAAGGATATATATATTAATAATAAACAACTTGGGGTTCGTTTGGCTTCATATAGTAAGTTTATTAGCCATATAGTGTAAGAAAACAAAAAGACACAGTAAAAGTTAAATTATTTAACTTAGAGTTAAATCTAATTGATAAGGTTAAAATAATAACCTAAACTTGTCTAAATCTTATTGGATGAGAGGATTTCGACCCATACCCACTTTATATTTGAAATAAGACCATTTGGAACCATTATAAACTGAATTTGACCTTAATATAAAATAATATTTTGAGATTTTCCTAAGATGCCCCTCTCCTCCCTTATAAAAGGGCACCTCCTCCCTCTCCTCCACACACCAATTTGAGCATTCAAGATCGGCCAACCCCTGCCAAAATCTCTTCTACACTTTCCTAGTATCATCCTAAAGGTCCTGGTATTCTTCAAAGACAATCATTAGTTCTTTAGGTGGAGGTTAAGTGAAGGTGCGTCAAAAAGATGAGGTTCAGACACTTACGAAGCAAATCAGACCTAAGGTAAGGGGAAATATCACAATCTCATTTTTATCCGAGATTTTTTATACTTTGGTATTTACTAGGGTGTATCTTATCATCCAAATCCATGTTTCTCCAATATGTAATTTTATTTCCATCCACCTACAATTGTTTAAATCCAATTTTACCCTTCGGTGAGTTTTTAGTAAAAGATATGAAAGGAATATTTTGTCGTTTTTCGTATGAGGTACTTTTAGACATTTCCGACAAAAGTATGAGAAGAATGTTCTTTTTTAACTTATACGGCATGAATGGATTTTGAAAAAATTATTTCCAAGAAGCTTCCTTTACAATTTTTCAAGTTTATTTTTAATTAACTTCTTTTTGTACGACATGTTAAGAATGGAAAAATGTTTTTGAAGAAGAAAGGATATTTTCCTCAAGAATGGAGTTCAAGTGTTTTTTCAAAATTATTTTCCATCTAAGATAATATAGGGTTTTGTTTCTATCCCTATTTTTACATGGATTTAATTATGTTGTGATGGAAATATTTTTATGAATTCCTTTAACCTATATGAATTGTTTTATGATGTCATGTTGTTTAAGAATCCCATTTTTATTACATGGGTTATGCAATGATTTATGATTTAAGATTTTGTGGCACACATAAGAATGGTATCATTATGAGATGGGTGGGACCTATATCTCCCTCCAATGCATTGGGTAAAGATTATATATCTCATGAGATAGACATGGATGGAACGGTAGGTTATACCGGTTCAGTGAAACAGGACTGGAATGAGGGTGACTCGGTTCAGAAAGGGACTTTGTCCACTAAGATAGTCTTGGCAATGAGTCTTGACTAACAAGAAATGATTCTCTATGATTATGTGTGTATGCCACAAAGTTTCATGTTTTAAGTTATGATTATTGTGATACATTTCACTCCCATGATTTATCCCATGTTATGAAATTATAATCTCTTTTGCAGGTTAAGATTTCCAAAATTTATGTGCTTGATGTGATTTATATTTGTTTTGTTTACCCTTACTGAGCGTTTGATCTCACCCTTTTATGTTTTCTTTTCCCCAGGATATAAAGAAAGGTTTTAGGTATAAAAAAAAGAAGATCTTTATGGGAGATGTTGATGATCTTTCACCAGGATTAGAAGATTATATTCCGAGTTTCCAAAGACACTAAACTATTACGATCCTTGTGTGTGTGTTTTTGTTATGTACTAAGTATTACACAAATCTAATGTAATGTCCATGTACGTCAGGCTTCGGGTATCTACAGACACTTCACACTTTCAAATTTTTCCTCCATGATGATAGAAGAGGGCGTGTCGATTGTGGAAGAGGGTGAGGTGACAGACCTTCCCTATATTATATTTACATTGGAAAGGGGTCCAATGTAAGGATGAAGGGGTGAAGGTGAGGGTCTTATACCAGGATGGATTCCCTAAAATTGGTCCTAGTACGGGAGAGAGACTTCTCATATGATTTCATGGAAAAGCAATAGGTGAACCATACCTTCCCTACCAGAGACATGAGATCCCGGGTTATCTCTTTGAGAAAGGATAGGCCAGGACCCAACCCTCCTCCAAACTGGGAACTTCACAAAACTGTTTCTAGGAAAAAAGACCATGTGACTAGGGATATACAAACCCATAAACATCCCATGAACCCTAACCCCATTGTAAAAAAATGTGGGAAACCTATGACTGGGGAAATAAAAACCCAAATAGGAGACACGCTGAGGTTCCTTTACCAATGATTTGAGAAATTAGGAGGTTTTGGTGGAGGCTTCAACTTAGTCCCTTTCAGATAAGGGAACCGTGGAAGGAGATACCCTTCCATGAATGGATTTTAAAAAAGGGTACTTGATTTGGTCGCGTTGGTACTTTGTGAAAGTATGCCACATAGGTACTTCGTGTTTCTTGTATCATGCAGGTATACTATGAATTTATGGTGCACAAGTATACCGTGCAGATATGGCTTGCAGGTATACCATGCAACATTGGTGCACAAAGACACTGCACAGATCTGGCGCGCAGGTGTACATCACGTCTATGGTTCGCAGGTGTACCACACAAGTAAGGATGATGACTAATGAATGTAAATTATTTCAAAACATGATTATCCCATTTAATTATCCCTTCCCAAGTGGTTTAGAGAGATACCTAAGTCAATTTGAGGGATCTATGTGAATGATCTACGCAATGGGAGCTTCATAGAGTCTTTCACTTTTTTTTTCAGTCCAGAAATAGAGAGCCCGAGGGTTCTATTTATAGGCAAGGAGGGGAAAATAGGTGAAGAAAATTTGTCTGCCTAGGTCCTCTGCGTAGGTCCTTCACATAGGTCTTCCACTTAGGGGTGTGAAATTTTTTTCCGCATAGTTCCACCACCTAGGTGTTCTGCGTAGATCCTCCATATAGGTCCTTCGCGTAGGTCACTTTGTGAAATTTATCCATCTTCCATGTGCCATAAATTTTGATCTGTAAGTCTATTTGGGATCTACGACCAGTCAAATTAAAGGTCATGAAGATATATACACTTCTTTATATGTTAAATACACAATTTATTCTCATAAAAAACTCAGAAATTTAATTTAAAGTGTTGATACCTTTCCATCACCGATCTTGGAAATCCACTGCCTAATCCTGGATAGGGAAATCAATCCACTTATCCATTGGTATGGAGTAATATTTTGGCACATAGAAATCCAGCCTTCACCTTCTTCTTTCATGGTGAAAACATCTTTATTCATACTTTACATTTGTTTTCTATGTGAGAATCATATCTTTACTGTACAGAAAAGTGAATGGAACACATGTTATAGTTTCTACAAATACATGTTTTGTATTTGATGTATGTTTCTTTGTATTTCCGGAAATATTGTATCATGAAATGACATAATTATATTTTATATGATATTATACATGTCTTTAATTATTACTCATATGGTCTTGATTTTTATTTACTACTGCTACTAATTTATATTATGATTCTTACTTTTTATTTATATATTTCACCATTGCGAAACTAAAATTTTAAGGGTATAATCTCACTACAGTACCACCTTAGAAACTATATTCTATTTGAAATCCTATGGTGTATGGGGATCCTCACTTAAGTCTATTTTACCCACTAGATCGATTCACCATTTATTGGTTCCCAGGACAGGATGTTACACATCACTTGAATTTGGATACAACTAATTGTTTGAGGTGATTTTCATCCTTAGTTGAGGGGGCATATTACTACCAAGGAGGTATTATTTGGGTGCTGGGACAATATAAATAAATTTGGAATAAAAAGGGTATCCATAATTATCTTTCTTTAACTTTATAGGTAAATCATTGATCGTTGTAGAGTAATTATTTTCAGGAGATGAGACTCTACTCATTATACAAAGGAGCTGAGAGTTAATGCAATTATCCAGTCAAAATTATACCTCAAAATATCTGATTAGTGGTGATTATATAGCTCAATCTATGAATATAGGTTTAAAAATAATTTCCACTAGAATACTCAATAAATAGAGTCTTCCTAATCTAGTAGTTGAGGGATACTATGATTTTATAAAATAGTAGGAGACATTTAAAATTAATAATTTAAAAATTTCTACTAGTAATCAAGATAATATAATAATCTGATAATTTTATTTATTATAGATCAAATTTAAACCACCACAAACTCAATTTCACTATGATCAATATTGTATTAAGAGAATATCCTGACTTTCTATAACTTCTAGGAGTGGAATCATCTCTTACTTATTGTACTGCACCAAGAGAGGAGTCATTATGTGATGGAATACCCACTTCCTTATGATCCCCCTCAGGGAGCGATCAAGGTGGATAAATATAAATACAAGAATAATATGGATGATGCACTAGATATTTAGTGTTTCGTGTTTCCATATATTCTAGTGAGCAGTAAAAAATGTATGAGGAAAAGGATGCTTTACAAATGATATATTATCTCTAAGATTTATTCCATAAGAGATCTCAGAAAGAATTATATTAGACATTCAGTTCTCTATATAGACGTAGTCCAAAATAATGGAATCAAGGAATTTATGAACTCATGATGATTATGAAAAATGAGTTACTAAAGACCCTTGGGTTAAAATTGAACCAAGAACTAGCAACCAATCTCATTATTTTCTTTTTACCATATAGATTATAAAATTCTATTATTAATTATAATATTAATAACATAAATATGTCACTCCTAGATTTTTTTTGGCTTCATTTATCCAAGTAGATAAGGATATGAAGAATTATAATTCTTTATTCCTTATGGTGAAAACGAAGAAAAAAGGCAATAAAAAAGTGTCAAAAGGATAATTTATTGTAAAAGACACTGATGAACCACTCTTTAAAGAAGAAAAAGATACCCTGGGAGAGTAATGAATAAGATAGAGTTTTCTTTTCATGTATAAATATAGGCCACTAGAAGAATAATTGCATAGATAAAAAACTAGTTCAATTGGACACTTCTGCTTTAGGTATATTTTTCGTTGAATGAAATATTTCTATTTATACAAGTTAGGTAGTGGATACTTCATGTGGCTCACAGATTTGTATTCAAATATCAAAACCATGTGTATTTAATATAAAATAAAAATGTTAAGTAGATCTCTGAGTAAAAAATGGTGTAAGACAAGAAACATTGTCAGTGTGAGATTATCAAATTAATTTTTCTAGTGGAATGATTCTTATATTATATAATTGTTATTACCTACTATATATTACCAAAACCATAACCACTATATCAAGTTTAGACATTATGGTATTTTATTTTAATACAAAAAATAAATGTTGTATTATTTATAAGGATTATATATGTTATGTTATGGAACATCTTAACAATGGGTTATATGTACATGAAGATGAAAATACATTATTAAAAATTAGTGGAAAATCCTATGAGAACGACTCATATCCCACCCACCTATGAAACTTCAATCTAGGTAATGTAAATGAGAAGTGTTTAATAAAGCTAAATCAAGAAGGTTATTTGGAATACATTGAGTTAAAGAACTTTGATGTATGTCACACTTGTTTATAAGGTAAAATAACCAAACCAAATTTCTGGTATAAAAGAGAAGGATCCAAAAAACTATTGTAATTGGTTTATACTAATGTATGAGGTACATTTCTATTATATGTAAGGGGTAGTTTTTCATACTTAATTACTTTTACATATGAATATAGTAGATATGGATATATACATATTTAATGGGGTATAAGTCACATTCCTTTATAATTTTTAAGGAATATCATAATGAAGTAGAGAATCATCTTGGTAAGAAGATTAAGAAACTCCACTCAGAATGTGTCAGATAATATCTTAAGAAAGCGTTCATTGATAATTTAAATAAGTATGGGATAGTTTCCCAACTCAATCATCCTTAAACACCTAAGTGTAATTGTGTTAGTTAAATAAGGAATCAGAGTCTTATTGACATTGTCTGATTGATGTGGAGTCATGGAACTATACCATTATTCCTTTGGGGATTTGCACTATAGAATGAAGCATATACATGAAACTGAGTAAAAAATAAAGGATTAGATGAGATTCCATATGAACCATTTTATGAAATGGATCCTAGTCTATCACATATATGTGTATGCATATGGGAGGATTTTTTCAAGATTATACCTAGTGAAAAATTATAATCCTGGAGAACGAAGTCCATCTTTATAGGTTATCCAACAAAATCTAAAGGATATTACATACATAATATTTTAGACAGAAAGGTAAATGTAGTAATATTTTCTACATTTATAGAAATGTAACACATTAACTATGGAAATAGTGGGATAAAGATTTAATTTCAAGAAGTTGATGCTCTATATGCACAAGAGATTGTATGTGGACAATCTTTATAAGAGAAAGTGGGAGAGGAAGATGTTCCAGAGACACAAGTACTACTTAGGTATACTAGAGATACTAGAGAACAAGAGAGATATAGTTTTATTTTCACCAATTCAGGCGACACATTATTCCAAGATAATTATGCACCTCTTACCTACAAGGAAGTAGTATATTGAAGGGATGATACTACATGGAAAGAATCTATGCATTCTAAAATGGATTTCATATACCAAAATCAGGTTTGGATTTTGATAGACCCACCATCTGATGTAAATCCAATTGTTTGTAAATGGATATTCAAGAGAAAATTATACATTGATAGTAAAGTGAGAGCCTATTAGGCACAACTAGTAGCAAAGGGATTCAGGTAATGACAAGAGATCAATTAAGATGAAACCTTCTCACCAGTCACTATAATAAAATCCATCAGAATAATACGTGCAAAAACAACCATCCATGATTATGAAATATGAAAAATGGATTTAAAACTGATTTTATAAATGGGATGTTAGTTGAAGATATCTAATGACACAACCTGAGTGTTTATTATGTCGAAGAGTTCTAATAAAGTAAGCAAGCTACAAATATCCATTTATGGATTGAAGTAGGAATCATGATCAAAGAATGTTAATTTTTATGAGGCCATAAGAGAATTTGGTATCATTCAAAATGAATGTAATCTATTTTTCTAAAATAAGGTTAGTGATAGTGCCACTGTTTTCTTAGTTGTATATGTTTAATACATATTATTAATGGGAAATGAAGTGAAATTAAAATATTCAGTGGAGATTTAGTTAAATTATTGATTATCCATGAAAGAACTAGGTGAATTAGCATATATTTTAGGGATCATGATCTATTGTGATAGATCATAGATGCTTCTTGGGTAATTCAAAGTACATATATTAACAATGTACTCAAAAGGTACAATATGGAATAATCCAAGAAAGGGGTGTTTCTAATGTCACAGGGCATCAATCTACCCAAGAATATATGTCTATAGATACAAGACAATATTGAAAGAATGATTATAATCCTATATGCTTCAATAATGGGATTTATCATGTATGAGATCATCTATAATATGTTTGATGATTCCTTTTCTTTAATCATGGTGAACATATATCAAACTGATCTAAGAGAACTATATTAGGTAGCTGTAATAACCATCCTATGGTACTTTAGATATATACAGGATATGTTTCTAATTTATCAATGAGATGAAGATCTAGTCATGAGTGGATACACTAATGTATAATTATTTTCAGATCTTGATAATATAAAATTACCTCCAAGCTATTTCTTTCGTATGAATGGTGTTTCAGTGAATTACAGAGCTCAAAGAAACCCATGGATAATGATTATACCATATAATCTGATTATATTAAGGATTCTGATGCAGCTAAAGAAGTAGTTTGGATACAAAAATTTGTTACTAATCTTGTAATTGTACCTATTAGTACTGGCCCTATTAAAATATATTGTGATAATAATATAGTTGTTGTTATTTCCAAGGAGTTTAGGTCACGCTATAGAAAAAAAATACTTAATAAGTTTCATCTCTTGAGTGATTTTACTCAGAGAGGTGAGGTCACAGTTAGCGGAGTATCTATTGAGGATAATGTGACCAACCTCTAACTAAATCCATATCTTAATAGAATAATGATACTCATGTGAGGGCTATTGTGTTGAGAATTTTTAGAAGTCGTCTCCTGCACTAGTGGGAGTATTATGAGTGGGTGTCCTAGACCAAACTCCTTTATATACTTCTATTACCATTACATGTATAAAATTTGATATATGAATGTGTTTATTCTTAGTATAATAGTGTTGACACTTCTGCATCCACTATTTATATGGTAATTTATTTAGGTTATGTTTTGTATGAACATGTTATAGTAGTTTCCAACTATAATGAGAACCTATGATAGTAATCTTAAACACAAGTCATATGGTCTAGATACATCATACTGAATAGACACAGATTATTTCTAACTATCATGTGCTGGGGGATCATAAGCATTGTGAATTATACTCATGAAGTTATCACTTGGTGATCTTGTGTAGATGACATAAAGAGGATTGAACCACAAATATGAACATTACCTGTTTTAGGTGTTATTGGTTATTCCTATCTATGAACATGTTTATTGGACTCCTGAATTGAAAATGTTATCAATGTGTACCATTTATCACATACATAGACGAAAGAAAATAAATATAATCAAAATAATAGAGAGTTAGCATGTGTTTTGTGCCTCTATAGTGGTATGACCTTGGTTGAATAATAAAGATATAATTTTTCAATTCCAAGTTGATGAAGAGATATCTCATGGGATCTGGTTGACTAGGGTGGTGGTAACTTCATTAAATCCCCAGTCACGGTACAAGAAGATAATTTCATCTAGTAAAGTCATGAAATATATAAACCATCAAAAGGATGATGACACGAGTGTTCATCCTCTTTTATGAGATACTGTGAGAAAAAGTGATTATATTACACACAATGTCTTCATCATAGGTAGTCATAGAAATCAAATTCCTTATCTCCTTAGGGTCCATGCTGGGTTGTTAGAATATACTATTGGTTTATGGTTTAGACTCACTACTATTGATATAAGGATCTAGAGGATGACACACTATGTGTATCCAAAAGTCATACCTATTCAAATGAATAATAATTTATGACGAAGTGGGTCCCATGTGCGAGGGCCTGTAAACATATGAGTATAATCGATAAAAAGTAAAATAATTCAATTATATTATTTATGTTTAGAATAATGATGATTGAATTTATTTCTCACGGTATTCACAAGTTTTCTGTTCAAAAAATTGAATTCAAGAAATATAATTTTTCAAATGAACATAACACATTTAAAGTTTGTTAAATTATTTTGGAAAATTATTGGTCATTTTAATGGTTTTTATTTTATCACATAGCATGTTAAAGTGTTACAAATGATTAAAAAAATATTTTTTACATTTATGACATGTTTATTTTGTTTTAAGTGTGCAAAAAGTTCTAAAATAAATTCTATTACTTTTTAGGAACCGAAGTGAAATTTTGGAGAGTATAACCTAAGTATAAAAACAAATTTTAGCCTCTTGAATAGTGATATTCACCTTTTAGATGAATTTATATAGATAATCTATCATCTACTCTCATATCAATCTCTTAGATAGAGATTATGAATAAAGAACAAGTTTAGATTCATCCCACTTTCTTAATAGAGTTTCTGTTCCTCATGTTATTAAAGGGAAATCATAAAGCACTTTGATTTCCCATGCTAGCACCTAGAAATCAAATATTGAAAATCCCAGAGCTCTAGTGCACATGGGGATGATCTAGAGGATACCTATCTGAAATCCTTTGATCCAAGACATACCAAAAAAGTGATAATCAATTAGATTACTTCAAATGAACAAGGTACCATTTACGCTTTCATTAAATTTTATTTTTCATGATTAAATTTAATTAAACATAATCCTTTGATAAATAAAGGAAAAGAGATTCATGGATTTTTTTGTATGAATATAATATTAAAATTTGAAATTTCATATTATTCACACTTCTGGTGCACTCTTAATTCCTTCACATATCTGCGCCACATAATAAAACATTCATAATTCAATAAAAGCATAATTAACCCAAGAAATAAATGGATTTTATGAAGATTTTCACAAAAAATGATAATATTAAATCTAAAAAAATAATATAGATAGTATAATTTGATCATATCTCAAGTATATTATATGAAACATTAAGGGATGTTAACAAAAATGAAAAACAATTTTATATGAAGATTGGTTACTTAACACTTTCAAATTGTATCATATAATAGGAGTTCTAGAATTGGGTTTTTTATATAAAAATTCTAATCTACCAAAATAAAAACATCATAAGATAATTTATAGGCTAATTTATTCAACCTAACTCCAAATGAGATAGACATTTTATAGTTTGAGAGGAAAATGAAAGTGGAATTATTAAAATAATTTTCATAATGATTTTGTAACATGGATGTAAAAATAAAATTATAATCAATTTTAAATTCCATTTCAAGGGGATGAAAATAGTAAATTAAATTTTTAATTTTAAAAAATTACAAATATTGAAGGGAAATGAATTTAAATATAAGAAATGTGGAGTTTATGATAAAGATATACATGAGTGGAATGAAGTCCCTTAATTTATTCTTCTAAAACATTAAAATTTTTAAATAAAAAATTCAAAAAAATGTGGGAATATAAACTAATTTGAAAAACAATGAGAACTTTAAGATGAATATTTATTAAAAATATCGTTTTATAAGGAGGAAATTGTTCTCATGCAGTAAGCATAAAAAATGAGATTCTTTTCATAATGTTGTAAATACAATTAAAAAATCCCCATAAATAAAATATTAAAAATATTATTTTTAAACATTGGTAAAAAATTCAAATCTAATAGAAAATTATCTTAATAAATCACTAAAATATAGGGAAGAACATTATTGTAACAATATAAACAATATGGATATATAGGGAAAAATATTCCTCACTATAAAGAAGTGGTAAGGTTGAGTCCACATACAAGCAACTATTTGGTTGAATTGTGAAAAAGAGAGGTGAAAGGTCAAGAAGAATTGTAAAAACCATGAATAAAAAAATAGAATAAAATATATTTGTATTCAAAGATAACGAACATTTAATTTCTCAAAAAGAAAATTAAACATTGACCATCTAAGATTCAAAGTGAGATTGGAGAAACAACCCCTTATGAATAATATAAGGTATGACTATAAATTCATAAGGAGAGAAAAGAGACCATAAATTAACCATAAATTAATATAAAATAGTAAGGTAAACATTTAAGAACTTTAATTTTATTCATATAAGCGAATATATATAACTGAAGAACCATACTTGAAAAGAGTATAGATTTTTAAAGTAACCCCACACCAAGATCCCAACATGTGAATTAAAAAAATTTATAGGAAGATATTATTTCAAATAAATTTAAATTTATATAAAATTGAAAAAATGGAGGTTATAATGAACTTAATCTTTAAGAAACATATCAATGAAGATAAAATATACATCAATGAAATGAAAATGAGTTTAAAAACCCTTTATAGAAATATGAATCAAATTAACATGTAAAGGGATCATAATATATTAATACAAATTCGAATAAAAAGTGATTTATGATTGAATACGTTAATGGAACAATTAATACACCATGTTAAAGAAAAATAATAGGTGTATAACTTGAAACTTGTCTCAAGGACTGTAAATTGAGATAAATAAAACTTTTCTTAGATTAACTCTTAGTAAGACATGATTTTACCTAATGTATAATAAACAAAGAATCATTAATAATTTACTTTAGTACCTTCTTAATGAATTTTTCATTTTCTAGAATTCATTATTATCATATTTTATTCATTTATTATATAGTATTTCTCTCTCTCATCGGTCACCTGGGGTTGTTTCATTGATTTCTATAAAATTATTTCAATATGTTGAACATGGTAAAAGGTGATATAATATTTTTAATAATATTAATAACTATATAGTTATATATTATTTATTATTCCATTATAAAAAAATTTATACATATCAATAAAATTTACAAAATAGATTCAAATTATGAAAGATGAGTCAATTTTCTCGTTTTGGGAAGTTAAAATTACTATGATAATTTATTATTAATATGACTAATATAATGGAAAATATATATTTATAAAATCTCAATAATGTAAAAAATATAATATGTATTCCTTAAATATATTTTTATAACCATATATCTAAGGGAGAGTTGAAAAATAAAATATTTTGTTCATGGCGATGGTGAAACAACAACAATACATGCAACATTTTCATTTTTTGAATGGATGTGAGTTAAATAACGGTTATTACATTACCGTAATAATATTTAAATACACTAGTGATATGGATTTAATTATATTAGTATGGGTATAATAGACTTGGTGAAAGTATAATAAGAAAATTTAAAGTAATATAAATGGGAAAGTGATTTGTTCTTACCATACTCATTGAGACAACTCCTTTGATAATTGGATTATACCTTTGAAGGGAGGTCCATTAATGATACCAAAACATATAATAAATGGAGAAATTTAATGGTAAATGTTTTTATAGATCTTTTTTGAGATAATAAGCTTTATGAGTGTGGATTAGTGGGGTGGTGATGGGGTCCTTTTATTATTGAGATGGGTGACATTTTAATACATATTAATTTTTTAATATAAAAAGGAATATAATATTCAAGAAAAGTTGATTAGAAATTAAATTTTAGCAAGGAAAAAGAAAATTTAATGCTATTAAATACATAATCCACCCATTTAGATATTAGTTTTTGTGATATTTTTTGACTTTATCTCTTAATTTAATACTTTTACCTCATTTTAGTCTTTACCGGGGTGACTAATTTTAACATTTGTATCTTATTTTTATGACCTAAAATTAAATTAAACATGTTACGTAATTTTTATTATTGTAATTCCAAATATTAAATCCATTTTATTTAATTCAGTTCCAAAAAGGATAAAAATTAAATTTTATATAACTATCCATAACAAAATAAAAATAATTATTATAAAAATAATATTTTTAAGCATAAAAATACCTATTTAGGAAAAATATTATTTATATAATTGGTTCTAATTATATTTATTAGTTAATTAATAGAAAAATTAGGGTTATTTTACTTTAAAACCATTTCAAAACCGAATGGATTCTTGTGAATACTTAATTAAAGGAAAATGATCACTAATAAATGTTTTTTAGAATAAAATATAATACAGGTTACAAAATATCGTTCATAGGTTTATATATTTGAAATATTTTTTTAAATGATTTATTTTACTGCCTAAATGTATATTTGGTTCAGTAAAAGGATTTATATATTTTTGATTCATTTTTATATCATGATGATGTCATGAAAGTTATTATATTTTCAAAAACAATATTTTATTATATTAACCTAAAAATCACTTTTTCAAAAAAATAATACAAGAAATTATCCCTATATTATATTACATGATTAATAAAAAATGATGTTTATTTTATAAAATTCAAATTCTAAAATTTATGAATTTAACTTTCAATCGAAAACAAAAAATATGATGAAAAATTGTTTTTATTAAACAAATTAATTTTTAAATTTAAGTGTTATTAAACTTATTTTATATCAACTTTCCATTAAATGAGTGTTAATTTTTGTGTAAATTTTAATCATGTATCAGAATAATCATATAAATATGATTAATTTTATTTAATATTAAATACACAATATTAAAAAAACCGTTTGATAAAAAATATACTTTTTACCATTAAATAATTTTAATAACATCGCATTAAATTTAATGAATTATAATCTAACCATTAAATTAAATTAATTAATTTTTATTATAACACATAAAATTATTCTTTAAAATAATAGTAATAATATATAACAAAATTTCAATAAATCATTTTAACTATTTTTTTATTTACCATAGGTTTTAATCTTCTTTTAATTTTGTTAATGATATTACACATTTTATTCTCATAATTTATTAATATTTATCTTTCATTGTAATAAAATATATCATGGTTTTTTATTCATTTTTTCATGTGATATCAACTATTTAGAAAAATATTAATTTAAATTAAAACACATACTTAATTCTCAGGGTGTTACATTCTTCCCCTTTTAAATAAACTGCATCTTCACAATTTTAATTTTTCACGCCATTAAAAATATATGAGGGTTATATTCATGGATCATGATATAATTCCAATGATAAATCAACCTCAATATCTTATATAATGCTGTCAAACTCATATTTTTCTTCATAATAGTCATATATTTAGATCTTTATTTATCACAACCATTCGTGTCAAATATATTTCTATAGTTATTTATAGGACTTAGGATTTTCTAGGGACCCACATTTTTTAACATTATTTTAATCATATTGCACACAACTAAACACTAAAATAAATTTTTTTATTATAATAATCGATAAAAATACTTATGTGAAAAATCAGTCATAAGTGTATTATCTATTGATACATTAATTCTAACCCAAGATGCATTAATCTTAACTATAAGTTCAAACTATAACTCTTTTAATCCACAAAATACTCTATCCAAACCCGTCAAGGAAATTATTACTTTATTCTAAACCCTAAAATCATGGAATCCTTTTATCTCATAAATCAACTTACCCTTTATCCCTAAACATCATAAAATCACATATCAATTAGTATATATTAATCATATAAACTCCTAGAAAGATATTAATATTTTCCCAAAAAAACATGAATTTCCTCCACATAAAATTACATTTCAACCCTAAGGTTATTTATACTTCTTAAATTATAATCCCAAAATCAATTAATACATTATTAAAATTAACAAAAATTCCCTCAACATTAAATCACATATCAACCCAAAGATCTATCTATACCTCAGTAATGCATTCTTCGTAAACCCAAATAAAAATATCCAAAATATCGTTAATTAACTTAAAATAAAATCACATAAGATATCAAAATGGATATATATACCTCTTAATTAATGTTCATCTTTAAACATATTAACCCACTATGGTACCTAAAATCTTAAATTATCCTCAACTGATAGTATCCTATACGCTAAAGTTATATAAAACATATATCTGATACCAACTAGGATTCCCTATACCCATACTCCTTGATTTGGTGTTAAAAACATATTCACTACATAATATATTTGACTCTAAATGGAGAAACAAAAATGTAAACATCCATAATTTTAGCAATCAATAACTAATATTAAGTCACTTACATACCCATTACCTTTTCAATTTTATATTATTAAATAATTAAGAATATCACTTAACTAATAAAACCCACATATTTACCATGAAAATGCCTTTTTTCCACTAAACCAAGGATTCCATATTTTACCCTAAGTATTCATCTTCTCCCATAAAATTATCCATACATACAAATTTTACAATTTCATGAATAATACTCTTCTTTATAACCTAGGGAAAAAATATAAGAAGGGTGAGAACAAATTTGTACTATTGGTAAGCATAAATTATTGAAATTGAAGATCAGAAGTGAGAATAAGATAAAAATATGGGCATGGGTACATAACCAATGTGAAAGAACACATCATAAAGAAATAAAACCCAATAAAACATGCATCATAATTTATCAATCATTACATAAGGATTTTTTTTCAAAAGAAGTATATAACATAGGATCATAGCCTCACAATAATGTGGAAATAATATAATACTTGACATCATAAGCATAAGTCAATGATCACAACCAAGTAAACATAATATAGTGGAAATAGTACCATATTGAATTGGGTTTAATCCTTAACTACTTACATATCACTTCATGATATATAAAATATTATCCAATCCAATGGAGGTAAATATAATGCCAATCCCATCCATCACATCATAACACGTACATTCATATGTGTGATAAAAAGTAAAACATTTATAATTCCATCTAGGAATTTTTATCCTAAGAAATAAATGAGTTTCATGAATATTTTCCCAAACCATGACCACATTCAATCTAGATAAAAAATATGGGTGGTATCATTATAGAATATCCCTAATAAAGCACAATAAATATTAAGGTATATTGACATACACAAAAAAAACTTTTATAAGAATATTTGTTTCTTATTACTTTTGAATGGTATCACATGAGAAGAGATCAAGAATTGGATTGTTTGATATATAATGTTAAATATCCTAAATGAAAAAAATCATAAGAAAATTTTAAGTGTAATACATTAAAAATAACTCTAAAAGAGAGATATATTTTTTATTTTATGAGGAAAATAGAAGTGAAATTATAAAAATATTTTTGATAAATATTTTTTTACAAGTTTGAAAAGGGAAACTAATAAATAACTTCAATTATCAATTTAAAGATGATGAAAAAAGAATATTATAAAATTAATTTTAAAATAATTATAACTATTGAAACCTTAAAAATAAATAAATTTAATGATAATAAATGTGTAGTGAAAGATGAAGATATACATAAGTGGAATGAAATCCATTTATTTTTTCTATTAAAACATTAAACTTTTATTTTTAAAATGGAAATTTTTAAAAAAAATAGGAGTAGAAATTACTTCGTAAAACCATGAAGACTTTAAAATGAAGATTTGTTTTAAAAAATGGTTATAAAATATTGAAACGGTTCTCTGGTGGTATACATTAAAAATGATATTCTTTTCACACTTTTCTAAATAAAATAAAAAAAGACCTAAGAAGAAAAAATTAAAAATATTATTTTTTAACATTGGTATTGAAAGTAAAAGGCAATATAAAATGGCATTAAAAAATAATTTATCTTGATATAAAAACATTTTTGTAAAAATATAGTCATGGAAGGGAAAATATTCCCAACTATACATAAAAGATAAGGTCGAGTCCACATAGAAGTAAACTTTTTGTTGTATTATGAAATAAAGGGAGGTGTAATTATAAGAATAATTTTAAACCCTTGAAATAAAAAATTGGAATAAAATATAGGTTCTTTTGTAAGGAAATGACATAAAATTTCATAAAAAAATTTAAATATAAAAAATCTCAAATTTAAAGTGAGATTAGAAAAACAATCCCTTATGAATAATATAGGGTATGATCTAAAAATTCATAAGGGAAGAAAAAAGGCTATAAATTCATCAAAGGTGAATATAAAATAGTATGTTAAACATTAAAGAACTTAAATTTGACTCTTAAAAGATATGATATTGAGATAATAAACAATATTTGAAAAGAGTGGAGACATTGAATGGAAACCCTTACAACGATCGCAACATGTGAAGTAAAAATATATTAATGACGATATTAGGTAAAAAAATTGTAAATCCAAAACAAGTAGAAATATAATAAAAAATAATCATATGTTATATTTCACTTAATATTTTTGTAACATAGTTAATTAAGGGAAGATATAACTCAATGAAATTAAAATGATTTAACAAACCTATTATGAACACTGGTTGGAATCACAAGATTAAGATTTAAAAAATAGGCATAAAAGTTATTTGTGATTAATTAAGTAAATTGGAAAGTTAATAAACATTTTCAACTAAAAACAATAGGTTAATAACTTGAAAAATATCCCAAGGAATGTAAATTGATAGAAAGAACCCTTAACATGGATTTCCACTTAACTGCACATTCTCTAACCTTCGGTATAGTAAAATAATCCTCATTAACCATTTATTTTATAACCTTATTCATTTATATTTCATTTCAAGGTCCATTTATTATCATATGTCATTAATTTATTGTATATTTTTTTTGTCTCTCATCGTTCACTTGGAGTTGTTCGATCGATTTCATCAAAATTGCTTCGGTATATTGAACATAATCAATGGTGTTATCATATAGTTCCATAATATTCATAATTATATATCTATAGAGTATATATAATTCATGTGTTAGAAAATTTATACATATTAAGATAATTTTAGAAATATATTCAAATTATGAAAGATGTCTTGTTACGCTCTTTTTAGGCGGCTAAAATTACCACGATCATTTATTGTTAATATCACTAGTATAATGGAAAATATATATTTATATAATATTTAAAATTTAATAAATATCATATTTAATCATTAAATCTATTTATAAAACTATTCATATAAGTAAGTGAAGAAAAGTAAAATAGATTGTTCATGGTGGTGATGAACCAACCATAATACTGACAACATTTTCAATTTTCTAATGGATGAGAGGATGGTAGATAATGATTACTAAATTAACGCAATAAATTTTGAGTATATTAATTATAATGATATCATTATATTATTATGGGTATAATAGAATTGGGGGATTAAGAATAATAAATTTTAATTGAATATAAATGAGAAAGCGATGAGAAGTTCTTACCTAACTCAATGGGACAACTCCTTTTCTAATTGTATTATTCCTTTAAAGAGTGGTATTTTGATTAAAAGGAAACCTTTATCATGTGTATAATAGTGTTTTGAAATATTTTTGGATGATATTTGTCTATATAATATTCTTTATATGTGAGGAAAAGTGGGGTGGTGACAATGTCCTTTTATAAGTTAGATGCGTGACATTTTTGTAAATATTAATTTCTAAATAAAAAAAGTAACGTAATATTAATGGTATGTGGATAATAGATTGATAATTAGTAAGGATAAGATCAGTTAAGTCTATAAAATAATTAATTAACCCATTTATAGATAAGGTTTACCACTTTTAACACTTTTACCTAATTTTAGCCTTTATTTTTGTAACTAATTTTTACCTTGAAAACATATTTTATACCCTAAAATTAAAATTAAATTATTAAATTATTCTTATTATGATAATTAAAAATATTAAATAAATCTTATTTAATTCAATTTCCCATGGGGATGAAAATTAAATCTAATATAATTACACATAACCTAATAAAAACAAATTTTAGAAAAAAAATTAAGCATAAAAATACTCATTGAGGACAAATATTATGTATATAATTAATATAAATGATAATTATTGGTCAATTATTAAATAAAGGATAGTTATTTGGATTTCAAACCTAACCATAACTAAATGAAATTTTTTGAATACATAATTAATGGGAAAATATTAAAAATAGTTTTTTATTTGAAAAAATATATAACTTAGGTTCCAAAATGAAAATCATAAGTTTATAAATTCAACATTTTATTTTTAAAAAAATTATCTCACTCTATAAATATTTTTTTATCAAGAAATAAGTATCATAAATTTCTAAGTCATTATTATATCAGGATGATGTCATAAAATTCAAGACATTTGTAAATACTATATTTTGTACAATTCACCAAAAAATCAACCTTTTTAGAAAAAAATTTAAAAATTCATCTGAACATATATTGAAATTATGAATAAAAAGAATAATTTATTATTATCAAATTAAAATTTAAAAAATTTATGAATATAACTTTTAAATGAAAATAGAAAATACAATGAAAAATAACTTTTATTAAAAAGTAAATTTTTAAACATTACATGTTCTTAATATTATTTCATATCAATTAACAATTAAATGAATGTAATTTTTTTTAAATTGAATCATTTTATTAGAATAATCCTTTGAAAGTGATTAATTTTAATTGAGATATAAATAGAAAATACTTTAAAAACAATTCTTTGAAAAATATACTTTTTAACATTAAATGACTTTAATAACATCCAATTAAATTTTATTATTTATAATCTAGTCATTATATTTATTCAATTCATTGAACTTATCAAGTTATTATTTTAAATAATAATAATAATAATAATATTTAAGGAATTAAAATAAACCAGTTTAATTATCTTTTTGTTTATTTATGGTTTTCCGTTTTTGTAAATTTTTATGGATATTTAACATTTTTTTCTGATGATGGATTAATAATAAACTTGTCTTAAAAAAATTCACCGTTATTCATTTTTTTAGTAAATTAGGTTTTGAACTGTAATATGTTGACATATTTATGAAAATATTTCCAAAGCCAGGTGCTGAGTTGACATGGGAATCTGGGGATCAGAGTGCCTCAATATGGTGATTTTAAAAATATTAAAAATATTTTTTCATGTGCATACATTTTCTCTTTAAATGTGGAATAACACCTTAGTAGTGTCTTGGATCAAAAATTTGAGACTACGATTGAGTTTAGAACATCATCTTTACCATATCCATGACATAATCATTTTTAGAATTGAGTTTTTTATTGGGGTTGTAAAGAGAGGGTTAAATGATTTTAATTAATTAAAATATTTTTAACCTAATTCCTTCCTCTCCCCTCATGTTGTGTGCCTAAATAAAGAGGAACCTTCTTCCTCTCCTCCCCCCTTAGGTGATGATAGAAACAAGGATGAATCAACATAATAAAGTGTTGTCGATATCCTTTCTTGACACCAATCATTATTAGATCATGGAGTATCACGATTTGGGTGTTTTTCTACACCTGATGATTCAAAATTTCACTCTTGAGGTAGGCGATATTGTCTTTTTGTCCTTATCCCCTTAGTTTTCATTTTTTATGGTTGTATAGCCCTATTATATTTTCTAGTGATGCCTTCTAGGATGATCTATGGGTTTTTGGATAAACTGGGGAGGATATGGTGTTTTCGAAGGTAATTCCTGACTGGAATTAATATCGACATGGCATGTAGTACAGTGAGACACTTCATTTGGCTCTTTCTCTTTGGGGAAAATTACTTTTGGGGAGTACATTCCATGTACCAGGGTTACACATCGTGTAGTGACCCCATGTCGTATGGCCATGGGACATGGCTTGGGATAGCCATGTGAATGTACATGGCCATGTAAAAGTACATGACCAATGTACACATACATAGAGTGATGAAAGTGGACAAGAGCAAGTCACATGGACAAGTGGTCATTTATCTAGAACACGACGTGTAGTATGGGATACATGGTGTGTGAGGGACATGGTTTTCCAACCATATAGAAGAGGAACATAGACAGGGGCCAAGTAAATTGGGACATGTCGTGCACATGTCATACACATATTGTACCCCTACATGGGTTGAAAAAAAAATAGACGGGATACACGACCAAGTGATTAGGTGGGATCACATGTCGTGTGAAGCTCATTACATGCCATGTAATCCCTTAGGATATTCATGAGATATTCTACCTTGCATGTCTTCTTCTCTGGAGCTCGAATTTAGGCTTATGAGTATCCTATCCTGAGAATTTTTTCATATAGAACGTGATGGTGGCCTCTATTTCATATTAAAAGATATTAGGTGGTGTGTGTCAAAAAATAATCCTGGGTAGTGGTGCTTAACCTTGGCCAGTGATCAGGGAGAAACAATGGGTTGATGTTGGGATCGGTACCATTCCCTTAAATCATAGGATGGGGGACCCCTGGATTCTTTAGGTCAGTTGAGAGATGTCCCACTATTGTATTAGGTCATGGGTCCCCTACCTATGATAGTGTTGCGATTAAAGGTATGATAAATGTGATTATACTTTCAGCGGTGTTTGACCGATGCTATAGATCAGTGTGGTTCATAAAGATAGACACTAGGACCACTTCTCCCTTGTGGCATTAGGGAACAAGTTTCCATTACATCCCATATTTGGTAGAAATGGGACTCCCCATGTTATGGGTGCACATTCTATTACCTTCGGGTAGTTATTATAGGGTTGGTACTCTCTTGATAGATTATGGCGTGGGTTTCCTGTATCGTTCATATAGTCTGAGATAGTTCTCCCCTATCGACCAAGGGTGGGGGACCTCTATACTTGTTATATATATAGACTGGGTACTACCCTATCATTTTAGGGTGTAGGTCCTCTATCCTTGGATTTGGAACTCCCCTATCATTCTTGGGTGTGGGTCCTCCACACGTGTTGTTCCCATAGAGATGGTACTCCCCTATCATACTTGGGAGCAGGTCCTCTAGGCTGGGGTTAGTACTCCCCAGTAGTGTCAGGATGTGGGTCCCCCATAGTAATTGAGCTGGTCGAGTGGTACTCCCTTGTCACACCAGGGAGAAGTTCCTCTAGCTAGGGGTTGGTACTCCCCTATCATGTTAGGGTGTGGGCCCCCATAGTAATTGAGCTAGTAGGGTTGTACTCCCCTATCCTACCAGGGTGTGGGTCCTCTAGCCATAGAGTGGTACTCCCGACATTATTGGAATATGTTCACCATATTTTGATTGGATCCCCCTATTGTACTAGGGTGCAGGTCCCTACCTATGGAGTAACACTCCCTCATCTTCGAGTAGTAGTGGGGAGAAGTTCCTTCATTAGAGTTAGAGCTCCCTCAAATATTGAGCATAATTATGTGGAGAATGCCTCTCCACTAGATATGAGTGATTCATAATTATTAATTAGTTATCCCTTGATGTACTGAGATGCAATCCACTATATACAGGAGAGATGGAGGTTCCAAGGTTTAGGTTAGGAGAGAGTACTCCCTCGACTACGGGTCAATGGTGAGGTGTGTGTCCCTCCATTATCTCACATTAAAGATGATGTTCGTGGTTCATAGTATAGAGCAGTGATCCCTCAACTATGTATAGTGGCGAGTGGAGGGACTCTCCACTTGGGTTCTTATAGACATTCACATGGCACAAGTTAGTGATGGAAGGACCTCTAGTGCTAGACACTAGAGCTGGACCAAGTGAGTTGTTCATGATGGAGCGTATCTCTAGGAAAGATTTCATTTATGAAAGATAAGATTGTGAAGTGTGTTCTCCTAGTTTTGTGTTACCATTAGAGACTCAAGTATAATCTTATTTCTGGATATAAAGTTAGAACAGAATGAAACTTGAAGTCTAAGATGAATATATCTAGGTGATTTCTAGGAGCCTTTTTTGTGTTGTCACATTCTCGATTGACACCCAGTTTTTACTGAGTATACATACATCTTCTTTTCCCATACGTTAGTTTGGGTTACTCTCTTTCCATGGGAGGTGAAGACACAAGGGGTATTCCACGTGATTTATGTGTTTAGCTTCTCATTGATGGATGAGATTACTCACCCACTAGGGGTGGAAAAGACTCGACGTGTAGTTCATCTACTCGCCATGTTGAGCCTCTTATGCTTGGATGAGGTTACTTCTTTCTAGACTTATTTATGAGATGTATTTTTCTTTACTCTCTCATTTGGGATTATGCTAAATTAGATGACTAGTCATGTATAGTTGAGGATGGTTCAAGATGTAATTTTCCTCTTGTTTAGGGTTCCCCCTTTCTTGGTTGAGCGGACTGATACCTTTCAGTTTCTCTGTTTTACTTTGGTTGTTTTTGGGGAACCTATTGAATATTTATATACTCACCCCTTAATGGGATTTTCCTTCATGTGTTGTTTATTGTGCATACCATAGGACTTAGACGAAGTCCCTTAAGGAACTGAGGCAGGCAGATCATACTAAGATAGATCGACCAAGGTGTTTACCAAAGTTGGGATAATGAGTTTCTGATAGTTTCTTTGATATATATCCCCTTCTTCCGAGTAGGATGGATTCTTTTACATTTTTCTTTTATTGGACGTGTGTTTTCTCTTTTCAAAACTTTCAATACTTCTATTGTACTCTATTTTGGGATAGTTTTATGCATTTTTTAGTTTATATCTTTTTATTTCTCTACATTGTTGTATAAAATTATTTTGTGGGTTCATACATACAAGTCCTTTAGGAAAAGGCCTCATCAAGTTTAATTATGCATCCAATGCTTATTACCACCCCAAGCCCATGGAGGAGGGCATGGGGTAGTTGTGGCTCAATCCATGGATTGGGTTACGTTATGACATATTAGTATCAAAGAAATTTAATTCCATGGGATGTTGTTTAGAATAACCCCATTAAAAGGATTTTTTTTGGGTTTAGTGCAACAATGTGGAAGTGCATTGAGTTTGAATCTCAAGTTAGGGAATCTGGTGATGGCGAGACAACCAACTGATCTATTTACCATGACCCTGACTACCTTCTTTTTGAATCGATATTTCAAGACATTTTTTAGGGATTAATGGTATATGCCACATATAGGACTTAGTTTTGGTTTTTCCTTATCCTTATTGATTCATCTCCCTAGATATACTCTTTGACCATGGTCATTTTGAATTCTATTTTAGGATACCACCACCATGATAGCCAGATAGGGCTTTATGGTGGGATCAGGTTAATTATCCACCTTATGATGAGGCTTCATTGTAGGGTTCTAGTTCTAAGGTGTTACCTCCGAGTGGTATGCTAGTTGAGCCAGCACCCATGGAGTAGGTGGTTGTGCTGACGGTTCTGGTCGAGTATTCATAATGGCTGAGTGTGCTGCACGAGTTCCATAGGTAGGGACCTAGGAGGTACCAAGGTGATCCATACCCCTAGGTAGTATATGAAATTCTCGAGGTTATCCTTCATGTTTTCTTCCTCATTAGGTCACCTCTTGATCAGATGGTGGTCCTAGTAGAGATCCTTCTACATGGTTCAGTTAGATGATGGTGGAGTTTATTGAAGTAATCCCATAACGAGTTGACGCTCACTTGGTCAGAGTTCGAGTGACTTTTAAGGGAAGAGTTTTACCCATCCAGGTTGAGGCTAGTGTGTATCCATGAGCTTTAATAGCTTCAGTAGTGTAGAATGACTGTGGGGGAGCACTCAATGAGGTTCACAGACCTATAAAATTACTCCATGGATATGGTGTGAAAACCATTTTTCATAGCTTAAACCATTGAGAAGGGCCACCACATATACTTCTAAGTAGGTGTGGTATCCATGTGATTCCCCTCTTACGTGGGGGTACTGGAGTGAGATCTTGTGGAAGAGATCTTCCTGTTGACGGCATTTGTGTATGTGGTCCGTAGTGGTGGTCATGATTCTGAGGTGTCGGAAACCGTTGGAAGATGAAAAATAACTAGATCGTGGTGAAGGAAGCATACCCATGCCCAGTTCCGGCCATGTGAGCCTATGGTGTAGGAGCTGCAATAAGGATCAGGTCACCAGTAAGAGATGTTCTATTATTCTTGCAACAACTAGGGAAATCTTTCTAAAGATTTTCTAACCCTTCATGCTACTGAGATAGAGTTGGTCGACATGATGGCTTGGAAGAGGCAACATCTGGAGTTGAAAGTTATGTAAGATGGAAGATGTGGGGGAGGATCTGGGAGAGCAGTATTTGGTGGCGGGAAGTTTGAGGTGTAACCACCACCACCACCCCAGGTGTCCCACATGAAGCTCAAGGATCTAGTGTATGTGAGTGAGGATAGATGCAATCTATATAGGCCTTTGAACTAGAAGCTCTGATGATTATTACAGTTACATTATATGTTCTTTCAACTCTCTATAGTAGTAATTATTATACACTATGTGAGGTACTCTTTTCTCATCGCTTCTTTCTCATGGTTTTAACATCAGTGACATGGGAAATCAGTAGAACATTGTGTTGGTGTTGTTAGACATAGATTCGATTGCACAAGGAAGAGGGGTCCTTCCACCACAAAGAAATGATTTTTAGATGTGAGTAAAACTATGCGGGTGAGTTAGTTTTCCCAAATAGAATAGTATAAAGGTGTGGTGGATGATTCCCTATAACTTGTGTGTTCAGGGCTTGGTGACATATTGGTGTTTTGTCGATAGAGGGCTCGATAAGACCCAATGTGAGCATTTGGGAATCCATTTATTTTTTTAGTACCCTCGCGTTCTTTGAATCACCTTTATATATGAGACACTTGAAGAGGATGTGTCATGGTTTGATGTAGTCTTGGACTTATGATAAATAGGGATGCTTTCCCCACCATTATGAGTTTGTGTGACATGATCTACATCATGCAGATGAGACAGTGTCACCCAAAATTGACAATATCAAGGTGTGGTGAATGAGTTCTTTATACTTGTGTTTTGAGGGCTAGGTTGAGTGTTGGAGTATCAGAGTAGGTCCTGAAAAATCTAGTGAAGTTTTTCTTCTTGACTATTTTTTCTTGGTAGCCCTAGTTGTAATGGCACAGACCTCTCCATCTCATTCCTTTGTCAAAAAAAGAAGGTCATGAAGTGTTATGGAGGGTAAAATGGACTTTTCCCACACGTTCCAGAATTTTGAAACTACACGCTGTGTAGTTTGAGTACACACCATGAACCACCATTCTGGGTATACCCAGTGTTGAAGGTCGTGTCCTTGTTGTGTGAAATAAATGAGTACACGCCATGTATCAAACACTACATGATGTGTAGTCCCTCCCTGCGTACGTGTTATCATGTGTTGACCAGTCAACGACTGTGTACCGTGTTGGAGCCGTGTCCTTGCCATGTGAAATAATTGGTACACGTCGTGTATCAAATACTACACGCCGTGTAGTCCTTCCCCGCGTATACGTTACCTTCAAGCCGTGTGTTGACCAGTCAACGGCTGCGTACCACATTGAAGGCCGTGTTTGAATCCGCGTGGTGACTGTGTGAAATGGCCGAGTACATGCCATGTACCCTAAATTACATGATGTGTAATTTTTCTTTTATCACCTACAAAAGGAGGGGTCACATCCTCCTTTTTAACTCACCCCTCTCCTCTCCATTCCTCTGAGCAGAGCTCTCCCAAGAGACTCGAAAGCTCCTTTTCTTCCATAACTTCTTCATTCGAGCTCTGATTCACGATCCTTCAGTGGCCACGAGATCGTAACGACGAGGCGAAACTTCTGAGATTAGATCCATTGTCTTTCCTTTGGCCTTTCCTTTCCAAATTCCACCCAAGGAGGTTTTTCTGGGACTCGACAGAGGTGACAGACGCCGACAGACGTCTTATAAGGTTGATCCGGGGGAGCGTTGTGATCAGAACCTGTTGAGATAGGGATCTTACCTTCGTCTCTCTAATTTGTGCATCATGCGCAGTGGGTATCCTCTTGATTTCATGAGAAACAATTGAACCATTAAATAAAGATAATAACTGGTTAAATAATGGGGATGGGGAATTTGTTATGTTTATCTTTATATCCTGTGATATTATGTTGTGAATTGAATTGGCTTATACCAATTGAAAATCACGGTTGTTGGGGGCCTTTTATTGCGCAATTAAATGTTTCCCTATCTTTCTAGACTGTTTTGTGGGTGGAAACTTTGTGGAATGTGGAAACTGACTAATCACGTAAAGTTGGATGATTTAAATCTGAAACCCTTGTGTGAACACCCCGGTTAAACAAAATGGAATAATTAACATGCGGTTTTTGGCTTGGTTACTGGTGTGTGAAAGGGAGGGTTGAATCTTGGGTTGCTACGAATAGAATAGGCAGCAAGACAGCAGTAAATGATGTTAAATGGGTGATGATGTGGCACGAACCTTGTTTTGTGGGTTTTTGTGGATCGGGTGGGCAGCGGGGCTGTGATAAATTGTATCAAGGGATGATGATGTACGGTGCGGTTGTGGTTATGGAAGTTGGAAGAAGGGATGCAGGGATGGGTTTGAATGTGAATGAACAATGGGTTGTGAATAATAAATAAAATGTGGAAGAGTTAATGAATGGTGGGGCATGGTAATGGAACTGGGTTAATAATCAATGGGGTTGGTTGGCTAATAAGAAGGACTTTGTTGTGCTGCTTGTATTTTCCTAACTTGATTTGTGGATGGCAGGGATATGTTTCATGAACGATTGATATGGTGGGTTGCGGTTGGTTTCCCAGTAGATAAGGAACTAAATAAGCTGATTATGCTGAAACGTGAAAACCTAAATGGGGTTGGGGTTATTTGTTGTATGCATGCTTCGTAGTAGCAGTGCCGAGGCACGTGCTCAGTTCTCTGATTAGAAGCCATAAGTTGGGCTGAGTGTTTGATATATATATATATATATATATATATATATATATATCTGTATCATTGTGTTTTATCACACCCCACCCATGTTGAGCACTTAGTGTTGAACACTCCCATTTCATGGGAGAGGGTGTTTTCCCATAGTTACTAGATCCTTACTTCTACTTCCTCCATAGGCTGTGATGACGTGAGGCGACCTTACACCTAAGACCCTTCAAGTAGGTTTTGATTGGGGTGGATTGGCCCAAGACTCTTCGGGCAGGTTTTTTTTCCCAAGAATCTTCGGGATGAGGCCCAGGTGTCTTCGGGCGAGAGTTCTGTTACTATTACTGTTCCCAAGAATCTTCGGGATGAGGCCTAGGTGTGTTCGGGTGGAGATGTGATTGTGGTTGAGGCCTAGGTGTGTGCGGGCGGGATGCACGGTTGTGAGGCCCAGGTGTGTGCAGGAGAGATCTTTGGTTCTTGAGGCCCAGGTGTGTGCAGGCGGGATATGTGGTTCTTTAGGCCCAGGTGTGTGCGGGCGGGAAGAGTGTGGTAGTGTAAGGACGTTCTCTGTTAGGAAGAGCAACTAACTAGTGGGAAATGGTGCGGGGTACCCAATAATCTTGTTCTTATATACTACTACCTGTTGTGATTGTGTTTTTGGTGAGTGTGGCTGGTGAGGTTGGGTGGATAGAATTCCTTTCTAGGTTTCTTCTGTTTTTCTCACGGGACATTAGGATGTCTCCCCACTTGTGCATGAGTGCTTTAGGTTTCCCTACTGAGTATTCTTGTATGCTCACCCTACGTTTACTTTCAGGTTTCCAGGAGGACTACCAGGGCCATGCGGGACCCTACTAGTCAGACAATTGGATTTGTTTTAGTTGTTGTACTCTTGTTTTCCTTTGTTATTGTACTTTGAGCACTCTTGTACTTGCACCTTGTTATAAAATTGTTTAAACATGCATGTGGGATTGGTTTGGGTTTATTTCTATACACTTGTTCTTTTCTTTTTTGGGTGGTTGACTTGTCCTATTTCTCGATATTAAATAATAAAAAGGGTAATTCCTCCCATATTTGTGAAAACTCATACCCTTGGTGCTAGTCAACACCCCGGGGCCTACTGGAGGTGGGACTCAGGGGGTCATTATCTCCCTTTCACCATTTCCAGCTCAGGAGGGGTATCTTTGGTGGGAGGGGGTCATGACAGAATGGTATCAGAGGTGATGGTTGAGAGATAGGATGGAGTCTGGAGTTAGGCACAGTGAGTATTGCATGGGATGGTAGGGAAATAGTGTTTGTTAATCTTGGTGCATGACATAGGCTAGGGAAGACCGGCTAGGACACAAGATTTTAGGGGCCCCCGTGATCCGATGCAAGGACTCTGAGCCTACCGAATGACCAAGTGAGACTACATTGATTACAGGGTAGAGACCCTAGGGGTGGTACATGCATCATCATGATTGGGTTTTCCTTGATTTGGGTGATCTGGGAAAGAAATTGAAATAAAATGATAAAATGAAACCCAGAGAAATTTCTTTACTACTTGGGATTAAGCAATCTTTGTTTGTTGTATAGCTATGGCACCTGGACGTCATCCCCGAGTGGCTCAGACGGCTGATGCCCAGCAGATTCAGACGGTCGATCAGTTGAGGATTAACCAAGAGGAGGAAGATGGATAGTGGAATAAGACTCTCCGTTCTTTCCAGCGGCAAACCCTCAAGAAGTACGAGGGTAGTAATTCAGATACGGAGACAGAGGGGTGGCTTGAGGATCTAGGGATCACTTTTACCTTGATTTGTGCTCCAAGAGAGTACTGGGTTCCCCTAGCAGTCATTCAGTTGAGAGGTGCAGCGCGACAGTGGTGGATGCTCTACCTCAGAGAGAGGATAGAGGCAGAGGTTTTGTGGGATGATTTTGAGAAGAAATTCCGCGAGGAATTCCTTTCTTCCATGATTAAGGAGGAGAAGCGGCAGGAGTTACTGTCCCTTCAGAAAGGGAGTATGTCAGTACGAGAGTTGGGGATCAAGTTCAAGGATCTCCTACGCTTTGCTCCGGATCTCTTTCCAGATGAGGAGTCTCGGGTGAGACGTTTGGAGGAGGCGCTTCGTCCTTCTCTCTAGTATGCTATCACCCCCTTCAACCTTCCAACGTACTTGGCAGTACAGAAGAAGGCAGGGGTTGTAGAGAGGACGCACTCACAGGGAGGTGCACCACGTGAGGGGATCCATCCAGGCTCTTCAAAGGGGAAGGCAGTCAACAGCAGGTCTCCTGCGACGGGACCTTCCAGGTTCAGGATAGTGGAGAGCAGGCACTAGCAGTTCCAATTTAGATCTTCGGGTCATCGTCCCTTTTTCACTATCCCAGGACCGAAGTGTTTTTCTTATGGAGGTTTTAGGAATGTTCAGAGTCGGTGCCCGACCCGAGCTCAGTACGGTGGAGGTGGGAAGGTTCAGCGCCCACATCAGCAGCACCAGTTGCCGGCGAGGCCCTTCCAGCAGCAGCAGGACCATGCTCCTCCGAGGACAGACTTTGCGGGAGGAGGCCGACCTCAGGGTGATCCTCAGGGACCTCAACTAGGGCATGGTCGGGGAGGTGGATGACGTCAGAGAGGCAGAGGAACTGGGCATGGAAAATTTCACATAGCAGAGTTGACTGCTCCAGCAGGACCAGAGGTGGTGTGAGGTACGGTTTGTTTGTTCAGTACTCTCGTTTCAGCTTTGTTTGATTTGGGAGCTTCACATTCCTTTGTTGCACCTAGTCTAGCCCATCCCTTGGGACTAGACGTAGAGAGACTTTCTGTAACACTGGTGCTGAGTACACCAGTTGGAGGCCAGACCAGCGTATCTTGTGTTTGTCGAGGATGTGGGATGACGTTGGGACCACATCGATCAAGTGGGGACCTTCTACTGTTACATATGCAGCAATTCGATGTCATCCTAAGCATCGACTGGTTGTTTTCTGTTAGTGCAGTTATCGACTACTTCCGAAGAAGATTCATGTTCTCCGATGTGGATGGGCAATGCGTATCTTTTGTTGGGGAGAGGAGCTATTATGTAGGAAGACGACATGTGAAGCCTTTCCTTTCCTTTTTAGGAGGGTTATCAGTGGTTCCAACTGATATAGAGATGATGGATGTCTCAGAGGTTGTTGGGGAGTTCCTCGATGTTTTTCTTGAGGAGTTTGTGACTCTACCCCCCCCCCCCCCCCCGACGTGACGTTGAGTTTCTGATAGACTTAAAGCCTAGTTCCCATCCGATTTTGATGGCCCCTTATCGGATGGAACCTTCGGAGTTGTGGGAGTTGCGGATTCTGATTGATGATCTGATGGAGAAATGTTTTGTTTGACCCAGCGTATCGCCATTGGGTGCTCCAGTTTTGTTCGTGAAGAAGGAAGATGGTGGTCTCAAGCTATGCATAGACTACCTAAGGTTGAACTAGGTAATGGTCAAGAACCGTTACCCCCTTTCAAGGATAGATGATCTCTTCGACCAACTGAGGGGTGCAGGTTAGTTTTCTAAGATTGATCTACGATCAGGATATCATCAGCTGGGGGTAAAGGATAGTGACATCTTGAATACAACATTCAGGTGCAGGTATGGGCACTTAGAGTTTGTAGTGATGCCGTTTAGAGTTACGAATGCACCGGCCGTGTTCATGGGACTTATGAACTTTGTCTTCTAAGAGTTTCTAGACCTGTTTGTCGTTGTGTTTGTCAATGACATCCTAATCTACTCAAAATCAGAGGAGGAGCACAATGAGCATCTCAGGGCAGTCTTAGAAGTCCTTCGACACCACCATATTTATGGGAAATTCTCGAAGTGTAAGTTCTTGACACAATAAGTACACTTCCTTGGGAACGTAGTGTCTTATCATGGAGTGTTAGTGGACCCGTCGAAGGTGGAGGCAGTTGTTTCTTGGGAGGAACCCAAGAGTGTGGCAGAAGTTCGTAGTTTTCTAGGGTTGGAAGGTTACTATCGGAGGTTCGTTTCAGACTTCTCTCGAGTTGCTGCTCCATTTATAGCTTTGACTAGGAAGAACCAGGTCTTCCTATGGAGCGAGAAGTGCCAGAAGGCTTTCGACTACCTGAAGGAGAAGTTGGTCAGTGCTCCTGTACTCAGGTTTCCATAGGAAGGGTTGTTGTATGAGGTGTTCTGTGATGCTTCTGGCCTTGGTATGGGGTGAGTACTGATGCAGAAGAAGGGAGTGATCTGTTATGGGTCTAGGCAGTTACGTCCTCACGAGCGTAACTATGCCAACCATGACCTAGAGCTTGTAGAATTAGAGTTAGTATTGAAGTTGTGGCAACATTACCTCCTTGGGGAGCACTTTGTGGTCTTATCAGAACACAAGAGCCTGCGTTATATCTTCTCCCAGCATGACCTGAACCTGCGACAGTGGAGATGGGTCGAGTTTCTCTAAGACTATGACTTTGATATCTCTTACACTGAAGGTAAGGGAAATGTTGTGGCTAATGACCTGAGCAGGAAGTCACATCAGGAAGTGGTTCAGGAATCCGATGATGCTTGGAATGCGATGGGAGGGTTGGATGCCTTGCACTTGGATGCAAGGGTAGAAGGTGTTAGAGGTTGTTTGTTTCAGATGACGGTGTAGTCCTCCTAGTTGCAGAAGGTGGAAGAATCTTAGTGGGGGGACTCCGAGGAGGAAGTAATGCGGGATCATGTCGATCAGGGAAACACTCCAGAAGGATGGTCAGAGGACAGCCGACATCGGATGCTTTTCCATGGAAGGTTGTTTGTTCTGGAGGAAATGCGTTAGGGAGTTCTCTGTGAGTCCCATAGCTCATCCCTGGTGGTACATCCAAGAGTTTCAAAAATGTACCGAGGCCTGAGGGAACAGTTTTGGTGGCCCGGGGTGAAATGGGCAGTGGCGGAGTTTGTGGCTAAATGCCTGGTGTGTCGGCAAGTGAAGACTGAACACCGTGTTACAAGTGGTTTGTTTCATCCTTTAGATGTCCTCGAGTGGATGTGGGATGAAATCTCAATGGAATTAGTCATAGGACTACCCAGAGCTCAGGGTGGTTATGATGTTATCAGGGTAGTGGTGGATCGACTGATGAAATCATCTAACTTCTTAGTAATTAAGGAGTCAGGCCCGATGAGTACCTTAGCATAAAGGTACGTAGACGAGGTTGTGCGGTTACATCGAGTCCCAAATACTATCATCTCAGATCGGGATACTCGGATTACCTCACGAGTCTGGAGGGGGTTACATCATTATTTTGGAACCCAGCTACGCATTAGCACTGCTTTCCACCCCCAGACCGATGGGAAGATAGAGCGGACTATCCAGACGTTGGAGGACATGCTGCGGGCATGCGTTCTGGATTTTGGAGGATCATGGGTATGACACTTTCCTTTAGTAGAGTTTTCCTACAACAACAGATTCCACTCTACTATTGGCATGGAACCGTTTGAGGCTTTGTATGAGAGACCATGTCATTCACCCATTTGCTGGGCAGAGGTTGGTGAGAAAGGTACTTTTGGGCTAGAGGTAGTGCAGAGCACCACGGAGAAAGTCTAGCTTGTACGTGAGAGTATAAAAGTGGCTAAGGACTGATAGAAGTCTTATGTTGATCATCAGATGAGGGCCTTGGAGTTTGAGGTGGGAGATCATGTGTTCTTGAAGGTTTCCCATTGACAGGGGCAGTGGAGGTTTGGGAAAGGGAGAAAGCTCTCACCTAGGTTCAACAGACCTTTTGAGGTGCTGAGGCGAGTCAGTGAGGTATCATATCAGTTATCCCTCCCACCTCAGTTGGAGAAGGTTCATGACATCTTACACATCTCCCAGCTATGTCGATACTTACATGACGAATCTCACGTTATCGACTGGGGAGAGTTAGACATGGGAGACGACGCGACCTTCAAGGAATGACCAGTCAGAATCAAGGATCGTAAAGAGAAGGTGCTTCGTGGACGAACCATTCCCTTGGTTCGTGTGTTGTGGAGGCATGGCGGCCTTGAGGAGAGCACTTGGGAGAGGGATGCCCAGATGAAAACTCAATACGCAGAGTTTTTTTGACTTTTGTTTTTCCTTGTTCTTCTAAGATTTGTGTTGATGTTATACTATGTACCTTTGATATATGGAATGTTTGTCTTGTCGGTTGTGAGATGTTTTGTTTTCCTTGTTCTCTGGAAGTGTGTAACATGTCCGGATGTGTGGGAAAAAGGGAAAAACCTAATTCTTAATCGAGGCGCACTAATGAAGATGCAATTGAACCTGTGCAGGCGAGTCAGTGCTTCCTAAAGCAGATAATATCTCGACATAGGAGAAGGAATTTCCCCAAACCACGTGTTCAAGAAGTGTGTTGGTTGTGCGGTGTTGGGGGCAGTGTAAGTTGGAAAAATACTAATATATTAAAGTGGTAAGAACCCATTCTTAATCGAGACACATTAATGAGGATGCGATTAAACCTGTGCAGGCGAGTCAGTGCCACCTAAAGCAGATAATATCTCGACATGGGAGAAGTAATTCCTTACACATATGATTAGGGTTATTGGCTGGGTTCCTGTTATAACGATAACCCTATGAGATATCTTGTTGTGTTCCACTGGGTTGGTTTTTGAATTCTCGGGGATGAGATTGATTGAAGAGGTATCTGATGTAATGGCCCGGACCTCTCCGACCCATTCCTTTGTCAAAAAAAGAAGGTCACGAAGTGTTCTAGAGGGTAAAATGGACTTTTCCCACACTTTACAGAATTTTGAAACTACACGCCGTGTAGTTTGAGTACACACCATGTACCCCCTTACTGGGTATACCCCGTGTTGAAGGCCGTGTCCTTGCTGTGTGAAATAAATGAGTAAACGCCGTGTATCCAACACTACACGCCGTGTAGTCCCTCCCCACGTACGCCTTTCAGTGTGCTGACCAGTCAACGGCCGTGTACCGTGTTGGTTCCGTGTCCTTGCCATGTGAAATAAATGGGTACACGCTGTGTATCCAATACTACACGCCGTGTAGTCCCTCCCCACATATGTTTTACCTTCAAGCCGTGTGTTGACCAGACAACGACCGCGTTCCACATTGAAGGTCGTGTTTGAAGCCGCGTGGTGACCGTGTGAAATGGCCGAGTACATGCCGTGTACCATAAAGTACACGCCATGTACTTTTTCTTTTCTCACCTATAAAAGGAGGAGTCCCCTCATCCTTTTCAACTCAACCCTCTCCTACCAATTCCTCTATGCAGAGCTCTCCCAAGAGACTCGAAGGCTCCTTTTCTTCCATAACTTCTTCATCTGAGATCCAATTTACGATCCGTCAGTGGCCACAGGATCGTAACGATGAGGTGGAACTTCTGATCTTGGATCCGTTGACTTTCCTTTGGCCTTTCCTTTCCAACTTCCTCCCGAGGAGGTTTTTCCAGGACTCAACAAAGGCGACCGACGCCGACAGGCATCTTCTAAGGTTGATCTAGGGGAGCGTTGTGATCAGAACCTGTTAAGGTAGGGATCTTACCTTCGTCTCTCTAATTTGTGCATCATGTGGGGTGGGTATCCTCTTGTTTTCATGAGAAACATTTGAACCATTAAATAAATACAATAACTGGTTAAAGAACAGGGATGGAGAAGTTGTTATGTTTATCTTTATATCCTGTGATATTATGTTGTGAATTGAATAGGCTTCTGCCTACTGAAAATCATAGTCGTTGGGGGACTTTTCTTGCGCAATTAATTGTTTCCCTATATTTATAGACCATTTTGTGGGTGGAAACATTGTGGACTGTGGAAACTGATTAATCATGTAAAGTTGGCTGATTAAAATCTGAAACCCTTGTGTGATCACCTCGGTTAAACAAAATGGAATAATGAACATGTGGGTTATGTCTTGGTTACTGGTGTGTGAAAGGGAGAGGTGAATCCAGGGTTGTTACGAATAGAACGGGCAACAGGGTTGCGGTAAATGATGTTAATGGGGCGATGATGTGGCATGAACCTTGTTTTGTAGGTTGTTGTGGATCGGGTGTGTAGCGGGGCTGTGATAAATGGAATCAAGGGATGATGATGTATGGTGCGGTTGTGGTTATGGCAGTTGGCAGTGGGGCTACAGGGATGGGTTTTAATGTGAACGAACTATGGGTTGTGAATAATAAATAAAATTTGGAAGAGTTAATGAATGGTGGGGCATGGTAATGGAACATGGTTAATAATCAATGGGGTTGGTTGGCTAATAAGAAGGACTTTTTTGTGCTACTTGTGTTTTCCTAACTTGATTTGTGGATGGAAGGGATATTTTTCATAAACGATTGATATGGTTGGTTTCATTTGGTTGCCCAGTAGATAAGGAACTAAATAAGCTGATTCTGCTGAAACATGAAAACCTAAATGGGTTTGGGGTTGTTTGTTGTATGCATGCTTCGTAGTAGTAGTGCCGAGGCACGTGCTCAGTTCTCTGATTAGAATCCATAGGTTGGGATGAGTGTTTGGTATATATATATATCTGTATCTTTGTGTTTTATCGCACCCCACCCATGTTGAGCACTTAGTGCCGAACACTCCCATTTAATGGGAGAGGGTGTTTTCCCATAGTTACTAGCTCCTTCCTTCTCCTTATTCCCTAGGCTGTGATGGATTGAGGCGACCTTACACCTAAGACCCTTTAGGTAGGTTTCGATTAGGGTGGATTGAACCAAGACTCTTCAGGCAGGTTTTTTTCCCAAGAATCTTCGGGATGAGGCCCAGGTGTCTTCGGGCGAGAGTAATGTTACTATTATTGTTCCCAAGAGTCTTCGGGATGAGGCCCAGGTGTCTTCGGGTGGGGACGTGATTGTGGTTGAGGCCCAGGTGTGTGCGGGTGGGATGCACGGTTGTGAGGCCCAGGTGTGTGCGGGCGGGATGTGTTGTTCTTGAGGCCCAGGTGTGTGCGGGAGGGATATGTGGTTATCGAGGCCCAGGTGTGTGCGGGCGGGAAGAGTGTGGTAGCGTCGAGACGTTCGCCATTAGGAAGAGCAGCTAACTAGTGGGAAATGGTGCGGGGTACCCAAGACTCTTGTTCTTATATACTTCTACCTATTGTGATTGTGTTTTTGGTGAGTGTGGCTGGTGAGGTTGGGTGGATAGAATTCCTTTCTAGGTTTCTGCTTTGTTCTCATGGGAAATTAGGATGTCTCCCCACTTGTGCATGAGAGCTTTAGGTTTCCCTACTAAGTATACTTGTATGCTCACCCTACATTTACTTTCAGGTTTCCAGGAGGACTACTAGGGCCGTGTGGGACACTACTAGTAAGACAGTTGGAGTTGTTTCAGTTGATGTGCTCTTGTTTTATTTTGGTATTGTATGTTGAGCTTTCTTGTACTTTCACCTTGTTATAAAATTGTTTAAACATGCATGTGGGATTGGTCTGGGTTTATTTCTATACACTTTTTCTTTTCCTTTTTGGGTGGTTGACTTGTCCTATTTCCTGATCATAAATAATAAAAAGGGTAATGCCTCCCATATTTGTGAAAACTCATACCCTTGGTGCTAGTCGCCGCCCCGGGGCCTACTGGAGGCGGGACTCGGGGGTCATTATCTCCCTTTCACCATTGCCAGCTCAGGAGGGGCATCTTTGGTGGGAGGGGGTTGTGACACTAGTGGAGGGAGAGTCTTTCATAGAACCATTCCATAGTGGTAGAGTTTAATCATACAATGTTTACATAGTGTGGATTGGATTCCTATCATTGATACTCATCCAAGGTTCCACTAGTGGGAGTGGGGGTGTTTCTATTTTTTTGAGAGGTGTTATATAAAGAGGTTCACAGATAAAGGTCCTGGTAAGACCGAGTGTTTACACTTAGTCATCCTGGTTTTGTTCGTTGATTCCTTCAGTTATTGATGATAACCTTGAAAAAAATATGCTTAAGGAATTTTTAGTGATATTAATCCATGGGTGGATGTGAACTACGGGGGTTTTTCATTATCTATGTCAGGTTAGGGATATGGTAAACCACTAGACTCTATGACTATAAATGGACCGTAGTGCCTAGTTCTTTTTTACCTATCACAATTTAGGACACAAGTTTCATTTTTTTCCATGATGTTGGCCTAGTTGGAGATGGGTGTGTGAGTGGTTTAGCCTTAGTGGTTCTCTTGAGTGTGTTTTGGGAAGCAACATGGGAAACCAAGGTGAGCTCACTAGAATGGAATTTTGAGTAGAGAAGATCAATATATTTTCCATGTTCCTAGAATTTTTCTTTTTTGGGGATGAAAATACTTAAGGATTAATTGATGTAGTGACTTGGTTTTTGACCTGTAAGACTTTGGAATATTTCTGGGGATATTTTCAAATCCAAGTGCTAAGTTGGCATGGGAATCCCAGGCATGTAGAACCTAAACACAGTGATTTTAAAAATATTAAATATATTTTTTCATGCACAGTTTATCTTGAAACGTGTAATAATTTTTTAGTGGAGTCTCAAATCTGAAATATGAGACTACAGTTGAGTTTAGAATATCAGGTTAACCCTAGGCGTGATATAAACATTTTTAACACTGAGTTTTTGATTGGGGGTGTTAAAGAGAAGTTTAAATGATTTTAATTAATTAAAATCATTTAAACCTAATTCCTTCCCCTCCCCAAAATATCTGAACCCAAACCAAGAGGATACATCATCTAATCCACTCCCCCAATGAAAAGATGAAAACGAGGATGAATCAATGAAACAATGTGCTTCAGATATCTGTTCTTGATGTCGATCATCATCATATCAATGAGCAACATGATCCATGCATCATTCTACACCAAAATCTTCAATGCGTTCCACTAGTGGTAGGTGGTTTAGTGTTCTGGTCCATATCCCATTCATTTTTCATTTTTTAAGGTTGTAAAGCCTTACTACCTTTGTTTGCGATCCATACTAGGTTGATCTATGGGTTTTGGGATAAACCTAGGAGAATGAAGAATTTTCAAAGGTAATTCCTGATTGGAATTACCATCTACATGGAATGTTTTCTAGTGAGACAAGCCATGTATCTCTTCTTATTTAGGGAAGATGAATTTTGGGGACCACACGCCGTATACTGGGTTTACATTCTGTGTAGTGGCCGCATGTTGTGTGGCCATGAGATATGGCTTGGGATAACCATGTGAATATAAATAGCTATGTTAAAGTACACAACCAAAGTACAAAGACACGAGGTGCTGAACACCAGCATGGACAAGTTACACATCCAAGTGGATGTTTATCCTGATCATGATATATAGTATTGGATACACAACATGTGAGGGACACGGTTGGTGAGCCATGTGGAAGAGGAACATAGTTAGGGGCTGGGTGAAGCGGGACACACTATGTACCCCTACACGGATTGGACAACTATATACACTGGATACAAAAATAGGTGGGCGAGCAGGGCCACACACCATGTGGACCCCAGTACATGCCATGTACTCCTTGAATATCTTTATAACATATTATGCCTTGCATATCTCCTTATCTATTGCTTGAATTCAGTCTTGAGAGTAGCCTATCATAAGTAGTTTTCCATATAGAACACGAAAGTGGCTTCTGTTTTGGTCTTTGAGATATGAGGTGATGTGTGTCGAGAATGAAACTTATGTTACTATTCTTAATATTGGGAAATAATTTTGGTGAATCCCCGGGTTGACATCGGGGTCTATACCCTTCCCTTTCATCTTAAGATATGGGACCCTTGGATTCTTTAGGCTGGTAGATTAGTGCTCCACAGTTGTATTAGGGAGTGGGTCCCCTACCTATAGTAGTGTAGTGACACAAGGTATGAAAAATGTGATGCTCCTTTCAATGGAGTTTTAACAATGTTGTAGATCCGTTTGGTTCATAAATAGAGGCACTGATATGGGTACTTCCTTATGGCCTTAGGGTGTGGGCTTCCCTTACCTCTCTTCTTTGGTAGAAATGGGACTCCCCACATCATGGGATGAGGTTCTATTACCTTTGAGTAGTTCTTATGAGGTTGGTACTCCCCTGATGGATTAGGAAACATGTTCCACATTCTGTTCATATAGTTGGAGATAGTACTCTTTTGCTGAGATAGGGTGTGGGCCTTCCATACTTGTTGGATAAATAGATTGGGTACTCCTCTATCATGTAAGGGTGCATGTCATCTATCTTTTGAGTAGGAACTCACCTATTGTTCTAGGGTGTAGGTCCTCTATACGTGTTGTTCCAAAAGAGTTGTTACTCCCCAATTATAATAGGCATAGGGTCCTCTAGCCTGGGGTTGGTACTCTCCTATCATGTTAGGGTACAGTTCCCCCATATTAATAGAGATGTTAGAATAGTAATATTCTATCATACAAGGTAGAGGGTCCCCTAACCTAGGGTAGGTACTCCCTTATCATGTCAGGGTGTGGGTACCCATAGTAATCGAGCTGGTAGAGTGGTATTCATCTTTTATACCAGGGTGTGGGTTCTCTTTCCTTAGAGTGGTAATCCCTACATAATGGGTGTGTGTATTCTATATTTTGAGTGATACTCTCCTATTGTAATAGGGTGTGGGTCCTCATGTACACAGTAGTACTCCCCCGTCTCTATGTAGTAGTAGGGATAGGGTCCTTCATTAGAGTTGGAGATCACTTCATTGTTGAGTATAGTTATGAGGAGTGGGACCATCCACTAGATATTAGTGATTCCTAGTTAGGATTTTGTGCTCCCTAGATGTACTGAAGTGTGGACCACTTCATATCAGAGCAACACAGGTTTCACAGTTTGAGTAATGAGAGAGTAATCCCTAAAAAGTGTGGTAGTGGAGAGGTATAGGTCCCTCCGTTATCTCTTGTTAAATAGGATTCACATGAAGCATAGTATAGAGCAGGGCTCCCTCAACTATGTGAAGTTTTATGGGGAGGGACTATCCACTTGGGTTCTAATAGCCTTGTGCAAGCCACATTTTAACAATGGCATAACCTCTTAGTGTTCGGTACTAGATATTAACATAGTGAGTTTTTCCTGATGGAGTGTATCTATCAGACGGGTTCTATATAGGATGGATGATATTGTTAATTGTGTTCTTTGATTTTGGTGTTACCATTAGAGCATTGAGTAGAATCTTGTTTTTTGTTATGAGGTAAGAACCTAATGAGCGTTGGAGTCTGATATGAGTATATCTCGGTGATTTTTGGGACCAATTGAAATGTTTTCATGTTCTAGGTTTTCACCCCTTGTGGACTAAGCATACATACTTATTCTATTCCCCACACTTTAGTTTTGGTCACTCTATTTCCAAGGAAGGCAAATATGTGAGGGTTGTGACACTTTCTTTCAATGTTTATCTTCTCACAGTTGGATGAGATTACTCTCCCAGTAGGGGTGGAAAAGGATCTATGTGTATTTTATCTAATCACTACATTGAGACCCCCTATAACTGAAAAAAGTTACTAATTTCTAGGATGAGATGTAGGATGTATTTTTACTTACTCTTTTTTTGGGTTTCCATTTACATAGTTGACTAGTTATGTATAGTTGAGGATGGTTCAATGTGGAGTTTACCTCTAGTGTGTGGTTCCCTATGACTTGGTTGAGTGGATTGATGCCCTTTAGTTTCCCACATTGGGGGGGGGGGGTTTGGGGCCCCTAATGAGTATTTATATACTCACCCATGCATGAGCTTTTCCTATACATGTTATGTCTTGTGTAGACCACATGCATTTTGATGGAGTCCGTAGAGGGCTCGAGGTAGGCAGAGCTTAGTGAGCTCAACCGATCAAGGTGTTTACTAGATCTTGGAAAAAGAGATTTCTGATAGTTGTTTTGACATCGATCCCCTCTTTTTAAGTAGGTTGGACACTTTTACAGTTTTCCTGTGGTGGGAATAAGTTTTTCTATTTTCTATGCTTTTAGTACCTATGTTGTATTCTCATTTAGGATAGTTGTATGCACACATTTTTTTAGTTCCAATATTTTTATATATATTCACTATTGTATTTGAGGTGTTCATGGGTGAATGCATATAGGTACTCTAGGAAAAGGCCTCCTCAAGTTTAGTTATTCCTTCAGTGCTTGCTGCCACCCCCTGACATATGAAGGCCAGCTTGGGGTAGTTGCAATTAGAGCCTTGACTTGAATTGAGTCATGAAAACATTAGTATAGTGTCTTATATTATATAAACTATTTAACACGTCATTTATTTAAAATATAACAATACATAAATATCTGGATGTTATAACCACATTGAGACATGATCCACCCATCATATGAGGGGGAGAAAATTGAGAGGGTTTGATGAGAGAAAATAATGAGAGGATAAATTATGAATAATAAATCAGTCCCTATTCCTCATCAGCCTACCACCAAATTTTTATAATCACAAAGAAATCATAAGGATAAGTATAACAATTTTATAATCTATTAGTGAAAGATCAAGATAATTTATTAGGTAAATTTTTGAACAATTGAACAAGATTACTAATCTGCATAAAATAATTTTTATTAACATTATTATAATTTAACTAGTGATTAAATTCATACAAGCTTTAGAATTAGGAAAAAACTTTTGCAAAAAAATTTCAAGATGAAATTTCTTCAAAACTATACAGTGATTTACCTCTATAACTAGAACTCCTCATAATATTTTTTATCCAATTTTTTCCAAATAAAATATGTTGATCTAGATTTGGTTCTCACTTGAATGAAAATTTTGATCAATTCACCATTTAATATCTTTAATTAATTAATTTAATAATTTCTTCCAAATAGTCATGACACTAAAGCCATTGAAATTAGTGTGATTCAATAACGGGAAGGAGGGGATTGAATCACATAAGAGGGACTGACTGAAAGTTCTATTTTTTGATTTTGAAATAAAGAACTCATGCATGGGATACAGATCATTTAAAGAAGCCAAAAGAGATTCAAAATTCAGAAAGTTCACATCATTCAAGAGACCTCGAGCCACGAGATCCCCAACAACCAAGGGTGAATCATGTCGCTCGCCATACCCATCGTCATCATTCCATCCCGTCAACACCATCGACATGCCATCCTGTCAACACTGTATTCTTTATCATTACACCTATCACTGAAGAATATCAACAATGTCCACCAGTGTCATCACCATCTCCATCCTTACTGCTGGTAATCAGAATCTTTCAATGATGACCACATCATCAAAATCCACTACCAAAACCATGGAACATCTAAACTTCAACTTCATCGTTGTCGCCGGCCGTCAGGCAATCACACTAACTAGGAACAAACGAAACCAAAAACCTGAGATGAATAATGATTTTCTGAAACCATTGAGAAATAAAAGTATAAAAAAATATATAGAACAAGAAACAATCCCCATTTTCATATCTATTTCCACCACTGAAAGTTACCATCCGCAAAAAGGGAGAGAACCGTAGACATCATCATAAGAGAAAACCAAAATAACATAGAGATTATAAAAACCCACCACCATTCGCACCGCCTGTGGACTCATACCGCTCCCCAAACACATCGCAAAACCTCTATGAAATCCATTGCACCCGACCGACTTGAAAGGAAGCAAAGGACCGAGAGGCCAGGGTAGGAAGGAGTGGCAGAGAAGGGGCAAGGGAGAAACTAAGCCATCATGGGACAAGGAGGAACACTGGGACTAAAACCCTAAGGGAAACTGGAGAAAAGGGAGTGATGCAAAACTGATGAAAGAACCACCGAGAAATGGGGAAGATGAGACCAGTGTGAAAACCCTAGAAGAATGAACCGAATAAGACATAACCGAGAAGATCGAAGGAGTGTCATTCCAAGAATCAACCAACACCTCCCATTCTATCTTTCTTGCCATTGTTCTAGACAAAGAATGGAGTCAAGTGTGATAGATAAGATCGAAAGAGCAGTGGAAGAAACTCATAACCGCAAGTCCATAGTGAAAAGAATCAAAGAGGAAGCTGTAACAGTGGAAAAAAGAGCAGGAAGAAGCATCAGCCGGCGACGGGCTCCGATGCCAGGCCGAAGAAGCCCAAGGAGGAGAGGCCAAAACTATAAAATCCTTGGGTTATTATGTCTTTCTCTAGGATTTGATGATAATAATGTTTATATAGGAAATAATCATAGGTTAATACTTTAATTACCCCATATATGTATTTATTAATTAATCAAAAATTTATTTATTTATTTATTCATGTACCAAAAATGAAATAAGACTATAAATCCTAATGAGAAATCAAATTGAATCATATCTAGGGAAAACTTAGCATACTAGAATCAACCATGTTGTGTTTTTTCCCATCTAACACACTATTGAGGAGGTATAAGAAATTTATCACAAATATGCACATTGTCGATAAAATTATTATTTTAATACTTAATATATTTTTATCAAGGCTTTATCGCATCCACAATTTCACATCAACCCAACTTGGGGGTAAACAGCACACCTTGTATTCAATGAGACCATCATATAATTTTTTAGGGATCGTCTGCTTTGATTAATTTACCATTTTACCCTTGAGAAGTTACCAAGACACCTTATCTCAAAACTGAGTTAAGTCACATTTGGAAAAAATAAAGGTCAATACAATGTCATATTCTATAACCTATTATATCATAATATAAGATATATATATATATATATATAATATTAAGGCTTTAGGGTATATGTAGTCCTTCACGTATGACTTTACTAACATAGATAGTGTTTCAAATATATGACATAAGTTATTGATGGATTAATGATCAAAGTATTTTATTATCTTGATGGAAAATTAATCAAGGATACAACACAATAGTTGATGAATTCTTGAAAGTGACTTGTTATCCATTGAATACGATAGTAGTTCAAAAACCAAGAGGTGTAATTATTTTGAAAAACTTTAAAATGGTTTGGAAAATTCATATTCATAAATTTTGAATCAATCCACACACAATGATTTGATCAGATAAAATTACAATAGGTTACATTATTTTATCAAAACTTAATAGATTTTCTTAATTATTAAACTTTTAAAATAACTTCACACTATTTGGGTTAGGGAATTAAAAACATGAAATAATATAACTAATAACATTATTAATATTTGTTTAACATGTGTATGAGTGCCCACACATATACGCACATTACATTTTACTAAAAAATTTATTATATTTTTTTATAAAATATGTTTTCACTACAAGAATTTTTTCATTTTATGAATGTATAAGTGGGTGTACAATAACTGAAGACTGATATATTTTTTTATAAAAAAGCTAATTCCTCTTCACCTGCGACCCCTAACCCCCTCTCCCATCAAAAATATTTCAAGTACTGAAAACCCCCATTTATTCTGTCTCCCCCAAATCCCTTTCTAATAACTCCACAAGATGAAACCCTCCCACTCTTCCATCCCCCATGGTGTTCATCGATCCAATAGACACACTCACTACCTCCACATTCCATTAACATTTTCACCTTACACTAATGCCTTTATCTTTCACCTACACTATTTATCCTAATCACAGATTATACTATTTTGTCACATTCCTCCTTCCTAGGTTATTTTTTGTTTTAATTAGGATTTTTATCTATAATATGTTATGGTTTTTTTAATGTTTTGTAATTTTTTTAGTTTCATGAATTCAATTATTTTTTAAAAATCATGTTTCTATATTTCATGTTTTTATGTTATTATGTTTTTTCCCAGAAAATTTTTTAATTCATCTTTTTTATTCCTTTTTAAATTTTATTGTAATTCAATTTTATCATTTTAGGTTTATTATTTCTTTCATTAACAATTTCCTATTTTTTTTCAATTATCTATTTATTTTTTAATTGATTATTTTTTTATTGAAGAGTTATACTAATTAATGTTTTATATATATATTTATAATGAATCAATTATTAAATATAATACATATACTATTTTTTATAGGATTAATTTAATTTATTTTTAAGTTTTTTTATTTTTTATAATATTTAATTTTAATGTCTAATTTATGTTTTTTGTTGCATTTATTTTATTTAGATCATCATTATTGATGTGTAATTTATTTAATGGACCAGTTCTCTAAAATTTTCATATCTGACTTCCAAAAAAAAATATCAAATATATTATTTTATAATATTAAGAAAAATGCCGCAATTTACAAATTTTTGGTTTTTAAAAATTTATTCACTAGCTTAACGATATGTTTTTATTTTTAGTTTCTTAAAAATATTCTATTTATTTTATATATTAATGCATATAACATGTTATTGGCACCATAAATTTGAGGTATATTGTTGAGGAGTTATTAACATGATGATTATTACCTTAGGAGAAGGTTTTTGTCAATGGGGGAGTTTGTTGATCTGGATATGGTTTATGACTTTGGGGTTGAATTTTTTTGTCAAATCATTAGTCAATACAAGAATCATATTGAAAAATAAAGTGATTTATTGATTTTAGTTTGAGGTGAAGTTTATTCCAAGGTTTGTGAGTGATAGGAAGAGGTTTGGAGTATATTTTTTATTACTTTGATATAGTTGAAGTGAAATCAAGCTTCAATGTATCGTGAGCTATTCCAAAATCTGTGTAGTATTGGATTGAGGATAAAAATTATTTTTTGAAATATTGAAATGGCCATTTTGGCAGGTGTTTCAGTTGAAATAAATTCTCTATCAAAAATGGTTAATACCTCTATTCTATAAAGAAGGTTTCTTGGTTTGAGGAGAAAAATAGTAAGATGATATAAGTAGTGAGTCAAAACTATACAGTTCCCTACTTGTAACCAAAATGGGATCCTATATATCATGGCCCCTGTGAGGATTTACTTTTTTGAAAAGTAAAAAATATCGAGATCCTTATACCAAGGTAGTGAAATGGATAATCCATGAATAATGAAAATGACTTGATGAAAGTGTAGTGTATCTGAGAAATAAAAATGGCATCGTTTATTCCACAGTTGAATTTAGGAAAGTTGTGGTGTGGACATAAAATTCACATCCACCACACCAAGGGAGACTATGTCATGTCACAAGGCATGGTGATCAAGAATTTGGACTAAAATAAATCTATATATTTCCTAGGGAGATAAGTGATATCATTTTATGTAAAAATTTCAATATTGTTGAACAAAAGTAGCTTGCTACATGCTGTGGTGACGTCCAATAGGCCACACTGAGTAAATAATTATTGATTTTAAATTTATTTTCTAATTTATTAGGGTTATTGAATTGTGAGACAACACAATAAACATATTTAAATCACACCTAGTAGTGATAGAAAGACCTCTTATGGTCTAATGAATCATATTTTATTGGAGTTGATATAATTTGAAATGGAAATTATGATTTATAATTCAAAATTAAAAATTTAGGTCAGGGAATGATATTAAATGATTATGTGAGTTTTTTCAAGAATTTATAGTGTGTAATTATACAAGAATGAAATAGGTAAGAGTAAAAAGAAGAATAAAATGATAGAATATAGAGATGAAGGTAAAGAAGAAGGGAGTCACTAACGATATCAGTTAATATTTTGTGTGAGTGTGATATTTTAAGAGGAATAATCACAAAAAAACATGAAATAATTTTAATTTGATTTAAGACCATATTATTGTCTGTATTTCATATTTTCTTACCATTATTTGTGAGAGATAATATAACACATGTTGGGAAGACACATTATGTACCATGAGTACATAGATAAAACTTTCTCATTGTATCTAGCATATTGAAACCGGTGGATCATTTGATCATGGGGTTTACTATATCATTAAAAGGATGTAGCCATTAATATTGAGTTGAGAAACTTTTAAATCTTTTTTCCTTTTTATCCATATTTGTTAAATTGTTTGAAGAATTATGAACACCTCTTAGTCACTCACTATAATAATTGATGAAGGTTGTTTCAATGTGGAACATAAAAAGAGTAAAAATATCCACTAACTCACCCCACTTAGTGAATTCATATGGTTCTTAGTCTATTTAAATTGGTATTACAGCTTTGTTCCATATTTCATTCGAACATGCATTATCTATTTAAAGTTCATTAAAAATTATTTCCTTTATTTTTGAAGTTGTATTGATTCTAATTCTTAGTATTCATCTTAGATTATATTAAATAAATGAAAAATAAGTAATTACAATGTTTGATTAAAATAATTATCTAATTTTGAATAATATAATGTTTTTATTTCTATTATTTATTGTTTTTTATATACTTGAAGTGAAAACAAATGGTTATATCCCATTCTCTAAAAATTTAGTAATGATAATGGTTGATCAAAAAACATAAAAAATGATGGATGAACTGGAAATGAAATTATTTATTCACTAATAGATAAGGAATTCATAAAATAAAAAGGTATTTCTAGAAAAAAAGGCATTTGGGATATTTTTAAAAATATATATTAAGGTAATACAAAGGTGAAAGAATAAAAACAATAGATTTGGTGCCTAAAGTATTAATAGTTTCAAATTCATGATGATGAATCTATTGATTACTTTTTTAAAAGAATAAATGTATTGGTGAGAATTATTAGAGTATTTTGTTAGACTCTTGATAATTCTATAGTATTCAAAAAATACCACACATATTTCTGGACTAATTTGATGAAAATGTATCAAAACTTAAAGACCATGATTCTAACATGCTTACATGGTATTATCTATATAGAATATTGATTAATTATTAAATGAGGAAAATAATTTCATTTACAAGTATGATTAAATACGACAAATAAATATCCTTTAAATATTTTCAACAATAGAGGAACATTAAATAATTTGTTTAAGAAGAAGTGGATTTTGATGAAGTAGAAAATGTAGAAAGAAAATTCAAAAAAAAATTCATTTATTTTAAGAAGTGTGAATGAGGAAAAGGAAATTATCTGGTAAATATAACATTGAAAATTTTAAATTTTTAATCTATTTAGAATTTTAAAATAATTGTTTAAAATTCAAATCTGATGAATATAATGGAGATAATGATGAGAAGATAAATATTTATCCAACTAATATTGTTTCAAAGAATAGAAATAAAATGTTTTCTCTAAAGGGGAAGGTTAATTGTTTGTAAAATCACAAAAAAAAAGAAACTTCTTATAAAAACTTGAATATGTCAGTACTAGTGGGAATGAAGAGGAAGTTAAGAATTCTGGTAATATAGTTAAAATATTTTGATTATAAAAGTGAATATTGTTGATCTCTCTAGTGAAGAGAGAAACAATTATGTATTTGAGGAAGAAACATGCATTAAATTCATGCTAAATTCGGAACTCAATGAATTTCAATAAATTATTTTTAAATTAGAATATAAGAACAATTATTTAAATAAATACAGTCAATCATCTAGAAATATTGACACATTTTATACTAAAAATGAGTCGAAGTTATTAAATAAGATTTATAACATAAAGAAGTTACTCACTGAAGAGAAGAGATTTAATGTTAGAATAGAATATAAGGCTAAATAAAATTATAAGTATTATGAATTTTTTCAAAAAAATAATTGAAGTAGATAATCAATTAAAAAATTTTAAATTCAACTTTTATAATGTAGTTCATGAATTTGGAAAAGTTTGAGGAAGAAGAATGTAGAAAATATTAATGATAAAAATAATTATGATGATTAAGTGAATTATTAAATAACTTAATAAAATTTCATAAGATTTTATGAATGTGTGGTTTAAAAGGATGTTTCAATGATCCAAGAGAATAAATTCCAATTTATGGAAAATCAAGACAATTCTATAAAATATGAAAATTATGGTAATACAAAATTGATTGAAAAAATACTATAAAGGGTTATATTAAATGTATATGAAAGAATAATATAATCAATAATAAAGTGTTGGGAGTATAACATTGTTTTATTTTTTAAATAAGATATAAATTTAATGATTAAGGGATGGATATAAGAAGGTAATATAAAGACGACATTGAGCAGTTTACATATAAAAATAATCATTTTATGGATAATTTTGTTACTGAGAAGTCTTTGGGAGTTTGGAAATGAGATTTTTGTTAATTTAACAATATCAATACAAACCTATTATATATAAAAGATGATGTTTTAAGGGAATTCAACCCACTCAAAAAAGAAATGTTCAAAAACAATATGAAAATTCTTATGAGAAATTTGAAAACAGGTTTCAATCATTAAACAATGATTATAGATGGTGCATCCAACCAGATCAATATGTTGAAGAGTTAATCACATTCTACCTATATTACTAATTATGAATTGCAATGAATTTTTTTATAATATTATATAGAAAGGAAAGGGGAATGCATTAGTTTTTTAAGTAACAATCAAATAATCTCAAAAGAAATATCCATTAATTTTGGATAGTGGATGTTATTTTTCTTATGATAGGAGATTTAAAGATATTAAAGGATGGTAAGAAGTGAAAGTGAGGATCAGTGACCTCTAGAAGTGATGACTCACTCAAGACAAGAGGAGTTGGTTCAACTTTCATTAGTGAGGACAAGATTAAGTAAAAGAACACCCAATTTATAGATGGGTTGAAACAAAACTAATTAAATGTGTATCAATTTTTTGATGAATGTAATGAATTAATTTTATAAATTATTAATTCTTTGTAAGTAGTTTTAATTATGAATGTGTTTTAACTAGAGTATAATGAAAAGGGGAAACTTGTTCTGGTTTGTTAATGTTGAAAATTCATGCTACTTGAGTTTTATGAAATAAAATAAATTGTAGTATTAAAAACATAGACACCTTGGATAAAATAATTTGATAAATATTACCAAATTAAATAATTTTTATAATAAACCTATTCTAAATATAGAAAAAAAATTTATGTTCTCTACATGCTAAAATGGGATGACTATAAACTATTCACACACAAAATTGGATATTAAAACATCTCACCCATTAGAGCTCATTCATTTAGATGTCTATGGTCATTTGAGAAAGAAATTTTATAATAGAGATAAGTATTTTATTTATTAACTCACTCTTATAACATGCATTATGTTTATTAAGTATAATTTTGAAGATATGACAATGTCCGATGTTTTTAAAAAAAGTGTAGAAAAGGAGAGTGATTTCCCCTTGAATAATTTTTAAAAGGATAATGACATTGAATACAAAAGTAAAAAATATTAATAATATCTTGAAAGTAATGGTATTATTGATGATTTAAATAGACTATATATTATATAAAAAATGGTGTTGCTAAATGTAAGAACATGAGAATAGTGGAAATGATTAACACTATGTGGGATGAACGTAATATTTATCAATTTTTCTAGAGTTAAGTTATTAGTAGAGTAGTTCATATTCAAAATAATTATTTGTATCAACATAATTAAATTGTATCCATATGATATATATTATAATAATAATCAGTTCTTTAAATACTTAATAGTATTTGGTATCCCACACATTATGAAGGTGAAAGGTTTAAACTCATGGATGTTTGAGAAAAGAGGAATTAAAGGTATATTTCTTATTAATCCTATAAATGAAATAGGATACCATTTAAATAATAAAGAAATAAATAATATTATTGATTGTGATAATGTTAAAATGAAGGAACACTCAAATAATGACATTACACATTAAAAATAATGTTCTATAAGTGATTCTAATGAGGATATAATTATTGATAAACTAAATAAAGATTCTAAGAATAATGGGAATTTAGATGATAAAGATATTAAGGATAATTATTTAACCACATCCATTGATGAAGAAAAATATTTTATAAGGGTATTTGGTAGCCCCCATATTATCTTGGTGAAAGGTTAAAACATGGGGATGTTAGACCATAGAGGAGTTTAATGTATCTTCTTTAGTAATCCTACAAATATAAGAGGAAACCATTATTGAAATAAATAAATAGAGATTATTATCGATGGTTATAATATTAAAGTGATGGAACACTCAAAGAACGATGTTAAAGATTAACAAGAATGTTCTATTAGATATGTTGATAGGGAATAACTTGTTGATAAGCAGGTAGATGTTTCTTAAAATAATGTGAATTTATATGAAGTACATATTCTAAGGATAAAAAAATATTTTTCAACTCATAAAAGGTTTATAAAGTATGTGGAGGTCCATAATTTATTCATTGATCAAGGAAGTCCAATTCAAACTAAGAGAAATTTGAGGAAAACAATATATATATCATTATTTACTCAAGTTAAGCTAATATATGTGAAAAAAACATTGGACCATTGAGAGTGGATTGGTGTTATGAATGTAGAGTTGGACATATTTGATAAGAATGATACTTGGTTGTTTTCACCCAATCAAACCAATAATAAATTTATTAGAAAAATTTGGGCATTCCATAATAAGCTAATTGGAAGGGGGAGAGGTGATAAGAAACAAGGAAATACTTTTATGAAAAGGCTACTCATAGGTGGAAGGAATTTATTTCAATGATACATTTTCATTATTTTCCAGGCATACAAATTTTATGATTTTTCTTATTATTACAAACTAAAGATAACACAAGTTTTTCTAAATATATTTCAATTCATCATTCCTTAATGGGGAGTTGAAAGAGGAATTGTATATTAAGTAACCCAATGGATTATTTATTAGAGAAGACAAAGAACGTGTTTTCAAGTTATAGAAAGAATTGTATGATTTAACACATGAACCAAGTTTATGGTATTTAAATCTTCATTCATGCCTAAAAGTTTTAAAATTAATAAATTGAATAAATAAAAACAACCTATTCTTAAAATATGATAAATAGGTATATGTAATTTTTAAATTATTGATTTAAATGATATAATATTTACTAGAATCAATGAATTTATTTGTGAAGAGTTTTATTTGGAAATGAAGAAGATGTTTGAGACTTAAATTCATAGAGAGATGAAATTTTTCATGGGTTAAAAAATTTATTAAAAGTAAGATCATATATTTCTTTATCAATAGAATTATGAATGACAATTTTTGAAGAATATTGTTATGGAAGACACAAAGGAAATATCTACTCTAATAGATGTGGAAAATAAAATTTCTAAAGATGATAAGGGCAAAGAGGTAAATCATAGTTATCAAAATTTATTACATGTTTTCTCTATTGAATGATTCAAGGAAAAACATTGTATATAATGACCCATACTTTACATACATTTTTTTTACATCATAATTAAAGCACACTTATTACAACATATAAAAAAACTAGGAAAGGACCGTATAGGTATAGAGTCTTTAGAAACTGGGAAACATAAACAACTAGTTCATAAAGCATCTACTTTACCTCCCATTTATTTCATCATATCTAGAGTCCCTTTTTGGAATATCCTACTTAATAACCTTCTTCCTGACCTGGGGAAATAAAACATTCAAATGGGTGAGCTCAAATGCTCAGTAAGGTTAAAAAAAATAAATGTCAATCACATCATATACATAAGAACATAACTTTTGGAAATCTTAACCTGCAAAAGAGATCATAATTTCATAACATTGGATAAATCATAGTAGTGAAATTTAATCCCAATAATCATAACATAAAACATGAAACTTTGTGGTATACACACATAATCATATAGAATCATTTTTTATTAGTCAAGACTCATTGCCAAGACTATCTTAGTGGACAAAGTCAATTTCTGAACCGAGTTCACTCCTCGTTTCTGTCCTATTTCACTGAACCGGTTTAACCTACCGTTCTAGACATGTCTATCTCATGAGATATAAAATCATTACCCAATTAATTGGAGGGATATATAGGTCCCAACCATCTCTTAATGATACCATTCTTATGTGTGCCACAAAATCATAAACCATACATCATAGCATAACCCATGTAATAAAAATGGGATTCTTAAACATCGTGACATCATAAAACAATTCATATAAGATAAAGGAATTCATAAAAATAATTCCATCACAACATAATAAAATCAATGTAATAATAGGGATGGAAATATAACACTTTATTATCTTATATGGAAAATAATTTTGATAAAACACTTGAACTCCATTCTTGAGGAAAATATCCTTTCTACTTCAAAAACACTTTTCCTTTCTTAACATGTCATACAATTCTAAACTAAAAGAAGCTGATTAAAAATAAACTTGAAAACTTGTAAAGAAATCTTCTTGGAAATAATGTTTTAAAAATCCATTCATTCCGTATAAGTTAAAAAAACATTCTTCGCATACTTTTGTAGGAAAAGTCAAAAAGTACCTCGTACGAAAAACGAAAAAAGATTCCTTTTATATCTTTTACTAAAAACTCACCGGAGGGTAAAATTGGATTTAAAAAATTGTAGGTGGATGGAAACAATATTACATATAGAGGAAACATTGATGTGTATGACAAAATACACCCCAGTAAATACCAAAGTATAAATGATCTCAGATAAAATGAGATTGTGATATTTTCCCTTACCTTAGGTCCGATTTGCTTCATAAGTGTCCGAACCTCTTGTATATTGATTTAGATAATGTTATTGACTTATTACAGAATTATAATTATTTTTATGATATCATATATGGTAATATTCTTAGCTTCTTATTAGTAATATTTCATTACGACTTGTTATTCGGGTGTTTATTACTTTTTGTTCTTATGCGTGTTTTGTCGAATAAATTCTTATTTTTATTTTTAGGTTATAGATAACTCATTTTCATGATGTTATTAGTGTAATATATATCATATTAATTTATTCAATTCATTTATATAATCATTATGCAATGAAGATCATGTAGAACGAGTCACATCACATCGTGTAGACGGTATTCCGTACGTACACACGAGCGATGATATCATTCCCATGATCGTGGAATTGTATTGGAGTGTATGTATACTATTTCAGAATCAATATAACTTTACAATAATCATATATAGTCATTATTTACACCATTATACCCATCCAAGTAAGGTGGTGGTGGAAAATAGATTACACCATGGCGTGGAGACGGTATTCCGTACGTACACACGCGCGGTGATTTCGTTTTCTGTAGGATGGATAGATGGTGAAATAGGGTTTTATAATAATTATAATAACATATCAGTATATATGTGATACTGATGTTATTACTTCATAATTAAAAAACTAAATAAGAAGAAGTGGAAGAAGAAATAAATTTGAAAGAATCGGTAACGGACATTACCTCTTCTTTGAAGCGCCTCTTTGAGACCTCCTCTTAGGGAACTAAAATTTGTCTTTGAAGAAGACAATGACCTCAAGGATGTTTCTAGGGAAGTGGATAAGAGAATTTGGTAGTGTTTTTCCAAGCTTTAATGCTCAAAGTGGGGTGAGGAAAAGAGGGAGGATGTGCCCTTTTATTAGGGAGGACAGGGCACCTTTGGAAAAACTAAAAATATTATTTTACTATAAAGTCATATTCGGTTTTAAATAGCTCAAAATTGATTTATTTTGAAGCTAAGGTGGGGATGGGTCTAAAGACTCTCAGAAAATATAATTTAGACATGTTTAGGTTCCTATTTTAACCTTATCATTTAGATTTAACTTTATGTTAAATAATTTTACTTTTACAGTGTCTTCTTGTGTTCTTACACTATAAGGTTAATAAACATACAATAACAAGACAAAAGATCACCAAGTTCTTTATTATTAACATATATAACCTTATCTAAGTCATTTGGCCGAACCTTAGCTTTTTAGGAATAAAATAACAATTAATAATATAATATTTGTTTTAAAAACTATTTTCTGTCAATTTTGACTCTATTTAGTAATTGATTTTTGTGAAAATAATTTACAGAATGATTAGTTATAAGAATGTTAATTAAATAAATAATAACATGTCATATTAACCTATAAAATTAGTGTAATTCATAAAAAGTATCATATTACATTTATTTGGGTATTTATAACATCAATTATGTCAATATTTCATCAATAAGATAATTACTCCATCCTCATTGTATCATAAATAAATTAAATTATTTAATGTCTAAAAATTAAAAATAAAATACCATTATGTAGGAAATATTTTTATCTTTCTAATTAATACTTATAGTCGAATTTATCTTATGTATAACCCTATATTAAAAATGATTTTATTATTAAACTTTGATTTAAACTATTTTAACCCTTCTTCAAATAAATTAATAATAAATGTTCTAATCTAATCCAAGTGGGCCTAAGTGGTCATATTTTATTCTTAAGGTTGTTTTTGGTCGAATTACACTTATAAAATAGAATTAGGACATGTGTTAAGGTAATAATAATAACATTTTTACCCTTAATTACCCTATTTACTTTTAACTGTGGTAAATAAAAGTAAAAAGTTATTATTCCCCAAAAATTATATTCATCTCATTGAACCACATTTTACTTACTAACATCAACCGTGTCTCTCGGATTTTTGAAATTCCACTCACAGAAGTGGTAAAATTATGTTTTATGTAAATTTGCAAATTCTCCTAGGAGGTGGGTAAAAGGCAGTGAAAAGTTCAATAAATTTTTTACATATCTAAAATTATTATAAAATGATTCCAATGAATTTCATTGAACTTATATAGGTATTATGTATCAATTTTTACCTAAAATAAATTTAATTAAAATAAATAATTATTTAAATAAAAAGTCGGTTTTTAAATAGTAACCCAGTGTTTTTACTATTCATCAAAAATTGAAAGTTTTCAGAAAAATACCAAAATATCACCGTAGGCTAATTTCGATATTCCGAATCCAAAAATGAAGACAATTTTGAAAAATAAAATTTACAAAATTACAAAAAGTGGGTATTACTATTCATAACGGTTAGTTTTAATAATATTTTAATAGCATATCGTTGTTTAGTGAAACTCGGTATTGCGTACGACGCAAGCTATCGAAGAAGGTCGTGATTGCATGTAAAGCAAGCTAAGCTAGTGTTGTGTGTAGTAAAAGATTACTTTGATGATAATAACAAGATATTTCTCATAAAAGTATCGGGTGTTACATTCTACCCCCCTTAAAATGAATTTCGCCCTCGAAATTCGTCACTTTGTAACAAAAAGATGAGGATACCTCTCCCTCCTAATATCCTCAAGCTCCCATGTAGCTTTTTCTAATTGGTGGTTCCTCCATAAAACTTTCACCAAGTGAGTGGTCTTGTTCCGTAGGACTTTTTCACTACGATCGAGAATCTCTATCGGCTGTTCTTCATAAGAAAGATCTTATTCCATTGGTACAACTTCTGAGCTGAGTACATGTGAAGAATCAGGTATGTACTTTCTTAGGAGAGATACATAGAACACATTGTGAACTTGAGAGAGATTCTGTGGAAGCTCTAATCGGTAAGCTACCTTCCCAACACGATCCAGAATTTTGAAAGGACCGATATACCTGGGGCTTAGCTTTCCTTTCTTTCCAAATCTCATTACTCTCTTCCAAAGAGATATTTGTAAGAACACTTTATCACCCACTTCAAACTCTAAGTCTTTTCTTTGGTTGTCGGCATAACTTTTTTGTCGACTCTGAGCTGCTCTTATGTGTTGTTGAATAGATCTGACCTTTTCTGCCATCTCATCAACAAGATCAGGTCCTAATATCTTTCTTTCCCTAACATCATCCCAACAAGTTGGAGTCCTGCATTTCTTTCCATAGAGAGATTCATAAGGAGCCATCTGAATACTAGAGTGAAAGCTATTATTATAAGAAAATTACACCAAAGGTAGGTGTTGATCCCAACCTCCTTTGAAATCCATAGAGCAAGGCTCTCAACATATCTTCTAGAGTTTGAATCATCCTCTCAGACTGAACGTCTGTCTGAGGATGATAAGCAGTGTTGAAACTCAACTATGTATCCAGAGAATGCTGAAGACTGCGCCATAACTTTGAGGTAAACCTCAGATCCAAATCAGATATAATAGAAAGTGGTACTCCATGAAATCTTACCACTTCCTTTACATATATCCTAGTAAGATGATCCAAAGAGAAATCCTCTCTAATAGAAATGAAGTGTGCAGACTTTGTAAGACGATCAACTATGACCCAGATAGCATTATTGCCTTTGAATGTTTTAGGAAGTCCTGTGACAAAGTCCATAGTGATTTTTCCCATTTCCATTCGGGTATGGGTAATGGTTCTAACATCCCCTTAGACTTCTGTCTCTCAGCTTTGACTTGCTGACAAACCATGCATCGAGAGACATATTCAGCAACATCTCTTTTCATGACATCCCACCAGAAGTAATCTTTCAGGTCCCTATACATCTTCGTACTCCCCGGATGAATAGAGAATGAAGAACTATGATCCTCATCCAGTAGCTCCTTCTTTAATTCGGGGATAGGAGGAACACAAACCTGATTCTTGAACTTTATTATCCCATCACAATCAAGGTTGAATTCAGGAACATTTCTCACCTTCTTTTGTAACTCTACATCTTCTTTCTGTGCCTCTTTAATATTCACATGTATAGATGGTTGAACATTCATTTGAGAAAGATAATATTTTTGTCCTTCCATTATAATACCAAGATCCATCCTTTATAAATCCATAAATATTGGATCTTTTGTGATCCTCATCATGGATAAACTGGCATGGTCTTTTCGACTTAATGCATCTTCCACCTTGTTTTCTTTCCCAGGGTGGTAATGAATTGAGCAGTCGTAATCCTTAATCAGCTCCAACCATCTTCTTTGGCACATATTCATCTCTTTTTGTGTGAAAATATACTTTAAACTTTTATGATCAGTATAAATATCACACCTTTCTCCATAAAGATAATTCCTCTAAATCTTTAATGCAATTATTACCGCAGCTAACTCCAAATCATGAGTTGGGTAATTTTGCTCATGTATTTTCAATTGTCGCGAGGCATAAGATATCACCATATCATTTTTCATAAGAACACACCCCAATCCCTTCTTGGATGAATCACTGTAGATCCCAAACCTTTCTCCACTACAAGGAAGTGTGAGTACAAGTGCACTGGATACCCTTATTTTCAACTCCTTGAAATTCTCTTCACATTCCTCCATCCAAACAAACATAACTCCTTTCCGAGTCAGCTTGGTGAGTGGATTAGATAATCATGAGTAATATTTCACAAAATGTCGATAATATCCATCCAAACCAAGAAAACATCGGATCTCAGTTATTGTTGTTGGTCTCGACCATCTTTTGATAACCTCTGTTTTTGTTAGATCCACAGATATCCCCTCTTTTGAGATTATGTGACCCAAAAATGCAACTTTTTGAAGCCAAAATTCACACTTGGTAAATTTGGCATAAAGCTTCTCCTTTCTCAGGGTCTTCAATATAATTCTCAAGTGATCTTCATGTTCTTCCTTGCTCTTTTAATATACAAGAATATCGTCTATAAAGACTACCACAAACGGATCAAGATAGTCTCTAAATACTCTATTCATTAGATCCATGAAGATAGTAGGGGAATTAGTAAGACCAAATGGCATCACTATAAATTCATAGTGTCCATACCTTGTACGGAAATCCGTCTTTGGTATATCCTCCCTTTTGACCCTTAATTGATGATACCCCGAACGAAGATCAATCTTGGAAAAGTATTGAGCTCCGCATCATTGGTCAAATAGGTAATCAATGCATGGGAGAGGATATTTGTTCTTGATAGTGATCTTGTTAAGTTCTCGATAGTCAATGTAGAGTCTCATTGATCCATCTTTCTTCTTAACAAATAGAATAGGTGCTCCACAAGGTAATGCACTAGGGCATATGAATCCCTTATTAAGATTCTCTTGGAGTTGCTTCTTCAATTCCTGCAACTTAATTGGGGATATTCTATAAGGTGTCTTTGAAATAGGCAAAGCACCCGGTACGAGTTCTATTGAAAACTCAACTTCACGATTTGGTGGAAGACCTGGTAATTCCTTCAGAAAGACATCATCAAACTCCCATACAATGGGAATATTCTTAATCGTGATTTTCTCACCAACCATTTGAGATAAATAACCTTCATTTAGTGGAATCAAGACCCATAAGCTGGAAGAAATTTCCACTGGAAGGTAATGTTCATCCTTGCATCGATAGACGATCATAGATTGATCTGGAATATAAAATGTGACTTCCCTTATTTGGAAATTGATATGAGATCCATATAAAGAAAGCCAATCCATGCCAAGAATCACATCAAATTCTACTATAGGAAGGATCAAAAGATTTGCAGGAAGCACTTTCCCACAAACTTCAATCGGAGAAGAATTATAAACTTTTGATGTGACTGTTATGCCATTAGGGGTTGTCACAGCTAACTCAACATCTAATTGTTGAGGTAATATGACGATACCCTTAAAAAATTCTTCAGAAATAAAAGATTGGGTGGATCCAGAATCAAATAAAACATTTTCTACTTTAGAGTGGATGGTAAGTGTACCTTTTACCACATCGTTATCGTACTCCACATCGCTGATAGAAATTGCATGTGACATTCCTTTGTCTTTAGCCTTAAAAGTTTGTTGACGTCGACCATCATCATCAACCCTTGGATTTGGGCATTGATTGGCATAATGCACCATCTCCTAGCACTTGAAACGTTGAAGTGTAGTAGGTTCATTCTATGTATCCCTTCCTTTGTTTGCATCATTGGACATCTTCTTCCCATCATTGCGACATTAAAATGCCCGATGACCTTCCCTTCCACATTTGAAACATTTACTTGTCCCTTTAAGACAACTCCCTCCATGTTTCTTTCCACACTTTGAGTATAAGGGAAAGCTCATCTTCTTTTCAGTGTGATCTTTATATTTTCCGTTGAATTCCATTTTCCTCTTCTTATCAAACCCATATGACTGATGGGTTACTCCAATCTCCATCTCAACTTTGAGAGAACATCAAACGATTTCCTCGTAGTTATTGAAGTCCCTTATGGATAAGGCCCTTCGAAGACTTGCTTTTAAGCCACTAAAGAATAGATCGATCTTACTCTCAGGTTGCATAATAATACCAGAAGCGTACCTTGCATGTCTTGTAAAAATTTCTTCATAGGTACCAACAGATTCATCATCTTTTTTGCTTCAGTTCAAGAAACTCTTTCTCTATCTTTGTTCGGAGAATAAAATGGAAGTACTTATTGAAAAATAAGTTCTTGAACTCATCCCATTCCATGGACTCAATTTCATCCCTTTGCCTCATATTCTTAATAAGATTCCACCATTGATCAGCATCACCTTCCAACTGATACACTGCTAAGATGACATTATCATATTTAGAATATTAAAGAACTGAAAATATCTTTTCAGTAGTACTAATCCATTGTTCAGAAACTAATGGATCAGTAGACCCGCTGAATGAAGGTGGACGCTGCCTCATGAAGGATTCAACAGAATTTTTCTCCTTCCTTTGCTCGTTTGGAAGTCCTGCAAGATTCATATCTTGAGAAAGTTGTGTGAGCATGGATACAAGATTTTTTATTCCAGCTCCCAAAACGTTTGGTTTCTCAGGGGTATAATCATTGCATTGCCTGTCGCATTCCGCATTAACACGGTTCCTTCGAGTTCAAGCCATTGACTAAAACCAAGAAGAATAGTGTGAGAAACACTAATTATAATAGGAAAGCCACATAATAAAGAATAAAATTTCACACTCATGGTCTTATCATAGGTTGTTCATGGACATTTTTAAAACACTAAGATTGTGTTATATGCTTAGACTTATCCTTAGTATTCTTGTTAAGGATTTCATATCCTAGTTTCCAAAGGCTGACTATAGCTTTCCTATGATACCAGCTATAATGACCCATACTTTACATACATTGTTTTTTACTTCAGAATTGAAGCACACTTATTAAAAAATATAACAAAACCATGAAATAACCGTATAGGTATAGAGTCTTTAGAAACTGGGAAACATAAACAACTGGTTCATAAAGCATCTACTTTACCTTTCATTTATTTCATCACATCTAGAGTCCCTTTTTGGAATATCCTACTTAATAACCTTCTCCCTGAACTGGGGAAATAAAAAATACAAAAGGGTGAGCTCAAATGCTCAGTAAGGGAAAAAAAAGAAATATCAATCACATCATATATATAAGAACATAACTTCTGAAAATATTAACCTGCAAAAGAGATCATAATTTCATAACATGGGATAAATCATAGTAGTGGAATGTAATCCCAATAATCATAACTTAAAACATGAAACTTTGTTTCATACACACATAATCATATAGAATCATTTCTTATCAGTCAAGACTCATTTCCAAGACTTTCTTAGTAGACAAAGTCCATTTCTGAGCTGAGTTCACTCCTCGTTTCAGTCCTGTTTCACTGAACCGATTTAACCTACCGTTCTAGCCATGTATATCTCATGACATATAAAATCATTAACCAATGCATTGGAGGGAGATATAGGTCCCACCCATCTCATAATGATACCATTCTTATGTGTTCCACAAAATCATAAACCATACATCATAGGATAACCCATGTAATTAAAATGGGATTCTTAAACATCATGACATGATAAAACAATTCATATAAGATAAAGGAATTCATAAAAATAATTCCATCACAACATAATCAAATCAACGTAATAATAGGGATGGAAACAGAACCCTTTATTATCTTAGATGGAAAATAATTTTGATAAAACACTTGAACTCCATTCTTGAGGAAAATGTCCTTTCTACTTCAAAAACACTTTTCCTTAACATGTCATATAATTATAAACTAATATAAGTTGATTAAAAATAAACTTGAAAACTTATAAAGGAATCTTCTTGGAAATAATTTTTTAGAAATCCATTCATGTCATATAAGTTAAAAAAACATTCTTCCCGTACTTTTTTCGGAAAAGTCAAAAAGTCACTCATATGAAAAACAACAAAAGATTCCTTTCATATCTTTTACTAAAAACTCACCTCAGGGTAAAATTGGATTTAAAAAACTGTAGGTGGATGGAAAATATAACGACCCATACTTTACATACATTGTTAATACTTCAAAATTGAAGCACACTTATTACAACATATGACAAAACCACAAAGGACCGTATAGGTATAGTGTCTTTAGAAACTGGGAAACATAAACAACTGGTTCATAAATCTTCTACAGTGTCTCCCATTTATTTCATCATATCTAGGGTCCCTTTTAGCATATTCTACTTAATATCCATCTTCCTGACCTGGGGAAAAGAAAACATAAAAGGGTGAGCTCAAATGCTCAGCAAGGGCAAATAAAGGAAATAAAAATCATATCATATCTTTTTGAAAATCAAAACCTGCAAAAGAGATCATAATATCTTAACATGGAATAAATCATAGAAGTGAAAATGAGATCCCCATAATCATAACATAAAACTTGAAACTTTGTGGCATGCACACATAATCATGGAAAATCATTTCTTGTTAGTCATGACTCATTGCCAAGACTATCTTAGTGGACAAAGTCCTTTTCTGAACCGAGTTCACTCCTCGTTTCAGTCCTGTATCACTGAACCGAAATAACCTTCCGTTCCAGCCATGTCTATCTCATGAGATATAAAATCATTACCCAATGCATTGGAGGGAGATATAGGTCCCACCCATCTTATAATGAATCCTTTCTTATGTGTGCCACATAATCATAAAACATACATCATCGCATAACACATGTAACAAAAATGGGATTCTTGAAACATCATGACATCATAAAATCATATAAGGCAAATGACTTCATAAAAATAATTCCCTCACAACATAATCAAATCAATGTAATTAAAGGGATAAAAACAGAACCCTTTATTATCTTAGATGGAAAATAATTTTGATAAAACACTTGAACTCCATTCTTGAGGAAAATATCCTTTCTTTTTCAAAAACACTTTTCTTTTCTTAACATGTCATACAATTATAAACTAAAAGAAGTTGATTAAAAAGAAACTTGAAAACTTGTAAAGGAAGCTTCTTGAAAATAATGTTTTAAAAATCCATTCATGCCGTATAAGTTAGAAAAAAACATTCTTCGTACTTTTGTCGGAAAAGTCAAAAAGTACCTCGTACGGAAAACGACAAAAGATTCCTTTCATATTCTTTACTAAAAACTCACCTAAGGGTAAAATTGGATTTAAACTATTGCAAGTGGATGGAAACAATATTTCATATTGAGGGAACATGGATGTGGATGATAAAATACACCCCAGTAAATACTTACGAATAAACAATCTCGGATAAAAATGAGATTGTGATATTTCCCTTACCTTAGGTCCGATTTGCTTTGTTCGTGTCCGAAGCTCCTGTATAATGGTTTAAATAATGTTATTGACTTATTCCAGAATCATACATATTGATATGAGATCATATATGGTCATATTATTAGCTTCTTGTTAGTAATATTTCATTGTTACTTGTTACTCGGGTCTTTATTACTTTTTGTTCTTATGCGTGTTTTGTCGAATAAATTCTTATTCTTATCTTTAGGTTATAGATAATTCATTTCCAGAATGGTATTAGTGTAGTATATACCATATTCATTCATTCAATTCATTTATATAATCATTATGAAATGAATATCATGTAGAACGAGTCGCATCACATCGTGGAGACGGTATTCCGTACGTACGCACGAGTGATGATATCGTTCCTATGATCGTGGAATTGTATTGGAGTATATATATATATTATTTCAGTATCAATATTACTTAATAATAATCATATATAGTTACTGATTACACCATTATACCCATCCTTGTAAGGTGATGGTGGAAAATAGATTACACCACGGCGTGGAGACGGTATTCCGTACGTACGCACGCGCGGTGATTTCATTTTTCCGTAGGATGGATAGAAGGTGAATTAGGGTTGTTTCATATTTATAATAACACATCAGTATGTAATTAATACTGATGTTATTACTTTATCATGAAACAACTAAAGAAGAAGAAGTTGAAGAAGAAAGAAATTGAAAAGATCGGTAATGGATATTACCTCTTCTTTGGAACGCCTTTTTGAATCCTCCACTTAAGGAACTAAGATTGGTCTTTGGAGAAGACCAGGACCTCTAGGATTATTCTAGGGAAGTGGAGAAGGGAAAATGGCAGGGGTTGGCCGAGCTTGAGTGCTCAAATTGGTGTGAGGAGGAGGGGGAGGAGGTGCCCTTTTATAAGGGAGGAGAGGGGCACCTTAGCAATATCTCAAAATATTATTTTATATTAAAGTCAAAATCGGTTTATAATGGTTCCAAAGGGTCTTATTTCGAAGATAAAGTGGGGAAGGGTCGAAATCCTATCAACCAATAGGATTTAGACAAGTTTAGGGTATTATTTTAACCTTATCAATTAGATTTAACTCTAAGTTAATTAATTTAACTTTTACCGTGTCTTTTTGTTTTCTTTCACTATATGGTTAATACACTTACTATAACATGCCAAACGAACCCCAAATTGTTTATTATTAATATATATATCCTTATCTAAGTCATTTGGCCGAACCTTAGATTTTTAGGAATAAAATAACAATTAATAATATAATATTTGATTTAAAAACTATTTTGTGTCAATTTTGACACTATTTGATATATGATTTTTGTGAAAGTTATAACAGAATTATATGTTCGAACCAAGTTGATTAAATCAATACTAATATATCATAGTAACCTAGAAAATTAGTGGAATTCATAAAAAGTCTCAAATTACATTTATTTTGGTATTTATATTATCAATTTTGTCAATATTTCATTAATAAGATAATTACTGCATCATCTTTGTGTCATAAATAAATTAAATTATTTGATGTTTAAAAATTACAAATAAAATACCATCATGTAGGAAATCGTTTTAGCTTTCTAATGAATATTTACAATCGAATTTATCTTATGTATAACCCTATATTAAAAATGATTTACTTATTAAACTTTGATTTTAACTATTTTAACCCTTCTTTAAATAAATTAATAATAAATGTCCTAATCTAATCCAAGTGGGACTAAATGGTCATATTTTATTCCTAAGTTTGTTTTTTGGTCGAATTAAACTTGTCCAATAGAATTAGGACATGTGTTAGGGTAATATTAATATCATATTTACCCTTAGTTACCCTATTTACTATTAACCGCGGTAAAAATAGTAAAAAGTTACTATTCACCAAAAAATTATTTTCATCTTATTGAACCACATTTTAGTCCTTGATATTAACCGTGTCTCTCGGATTTTTGAAATTCCATTCACAGAAGCGGTAAAATTAAGTTTTATGCAAAATTCAGTTTTTAACCTACCACTTAGTGGTTTCACTATTCATCAAAAATTGAAAGTTTTCAGAAAAATACCAAAATTTCACCCTAGGCTAATTTCGATATTCTGAGTCCAAAAATGAAGTCCATTTTGAAAAATAAAATTTATAAAATTTCAAAAAGTGGTTATTACTATTCATAACGGCTAGTTTTAATAGCATATTGTTGTTTAGTGAAACTCGGTATTGCGTACGACGCAAGCTATCGAGGAAGGTCGCGATTGCGTGTAAAGCAAGCCAAGAAAGTGTTGTGTAGAAAAAGATTCCTTTGATGATTTATATAACATAAAAGTCTCGGGTGTTACATTCTACCCCCCTTAAAAAGAATTTCGCCCTCGAAATTCGTCACTTTGCAACAAACAAATGAGGATACTTCTCCCTCATCATATCCTCAAGCTCCCATGTAGCTTCTTCAAGTTTGTGGTTTCTCCATAAAACTTTCACCAAGCGAGTGGTCTTGTTTCGTAGGACTTTTTCGCTACGATCCAGAATCTCTATCGGCTGTTCTTCATAAGAAAGATCTTGCTCCAGCGGTACAACTTCTGAGCTGAGTACATGTGAAGGATCTGGTATGTACTTTCTCAGGAGAGATACATGGAACACATCGTGAACTTGAGAGAGATTCGGTGGAAGCGCCAATCGGTAAGCTACCTTCCCAACACGATCCAGTATTTCAAAAGGACCGATATATCTAGGGCTCAACTTCCCCTTCTTTCCAAATCTCATAACCCTCTTCCAGGGAGATATTCGTAAGAACACTTTATCACCCACTTCAAACTCTAGGTCTTTTCTTCGGTTGTCGGCATAACTTTTCTGTCGACTCTGAGCTGCTCTTATGTGTTGTTGAATAGATCTGACCTTTTCTGCCATTTCATCAACGAGATCAGGTCCTAATAGCTTTCTTTCCCCAACTTCATCCCAGCAAGTTGGAGTCCTGCATTTCTTTCCATAGAGAGCTTCATAAGGAGCCATCTGAATACTAGAGTGAAAGCTATTATTATAAGAAAATTCCACCAAAGGTAGGTGTTGATCCCAACCTCCTTTGAAATCCATAGAGCAAGCTCTCAACATATCTTCTAGGGTTTGAATTGTTCTCTCAGACTAACCGTCTGTCTGGGGATGATAAGCAGTGCTGAAACTCAACTCTGTATCCAGAGTATGCTGAAGACTTCTCCAGAACTTCGAGGTAAATCTCGGATCCCGATCAGATATAATAGAAAGTGGTACTCCATGCAATCTTACCACTTCCTTTACATATATCCTGGCAAGCTGATCTAGAGAGAAATCCTCTCTAATAGCAATGAAGTGTGCAGACTTTGTAAGACGATCAACTATGACCCAGATAGCATTATTGCCTTTGGATGTTTTAGGAAGTCCTGTGACAAAGTCCATAGTGATGTTTTCCCATTTCCATTCGGGTATGGGTAATGGTTGTAACATCCCCTTAGACTTCTGTCTCTCAGCTTTAACTTGTTGACAAACCAAGCATCGAGAGACATATTCAGCAACATCTCTTTTCATGCCATCCCACCAGAAGTACTCTTTCAGGTCCCTATACATCTTCGTGCTTCCAGGATGAATAGAGAATGAAGAACTATGAGCCTCATCCAGCAGCTCTTTCTTTAATTCGGGGATGGGAGGAACACAAACCCGATTCCTGAACTTTATTATCCCATCACAATCAAGGTTGAATTCAGGAACATTTCTCACCTTCTTTTGTAACTCGACATCTTCTTTCTGTGCCTCTTTAATCTTCACATGTAGAGATGGTTGAACATTCATTTGAGAAAGATAAGATTTTTCCCCTTCCATTATAATTCCAAGATCCATCCTTTGTAAATCCATAAATATTGGATCTTTTGTGATCCTCATCATGGATAAACTAGCATGGTCTTGTCGACTTAATGCATCTGCCACCTTGTTTGCTTTCCCAGGGTGGTAATGGATTGAGCAGTCATAATCCTTAATCAGCTCCAACCATCTTCTTTGGCGCATATTCAGCTCCTTTTGTGTGAAAATATACTTTAAACTTTTATGATCAGTATAAATATCACACCTTTCACCATAAAGGTAATGGCTCCAAATATTTAATGCAAAGATTACCGCAGCCAACTCCAAATCATGTGTTGGGTAATTTTGCTCATGGATTTTCAACTGTCGTGAGGCATAAGCTATCACCATATCATTTTGCATAAGAACACACCCCAATCCCTTCTTGGATGCATCACTATAGATCACAAACCTTTCTCCACTGCAAGGCAGTGTGAGCACAGGTGCACTGGATAACCTTCTTTTCAACTCCTTGAAATTCTCTTCACATTCCTCTGTCCAGACAAACTTAACTCCTTTCCGAGTCAACTTGGTGAGTGGATTAGATAATCGTGAAAAATCTTTTACAAAACGTCGATAATATCCAGCCAAACCAAGAAAACTTCGGATCTCAGTTACTGTTGTTGGTCTTGACCATCTTTCGATAACCTCTGTTTTTGCTGGATCCACAGATATCCCCTCTTTTGAGATTATATGACCCAAAAATGCAACTTTTTGAAGCCAAAATTCACACTTGGTAAATTTGGCATAAAGCTTCTCTTTTCTCAGGGTCTTCAATATAATTCTCAAGTGATCTTCATGCTCTTCCTTGCTCTTTGAATAGACAAGAATATCGTCTATAAAGACTACCACAAATTGATCAAGATAGTCTCTAAAGACTCTATTCATTAGATCCATGAAGATAGCAGGGGCATTAGTAAGACCAAATGGCATCACTATAAATTCATAGTGTCCATACCTTGTACGGAAAGCCGTCTTTGGTATATCCTCCCTTTTGACCCTTAATTGATGATACCCTGAACGAAGATCAATCTTGGAAAAGTATTGAGCTCCGCGTAGTTGGTCAAATAAGTCATCAATGCGTGGGAGAGGATATTTGTTCTTGATAGTGATCTTGTTAAGTTCTCGATAATCAATGCAGAGTCTCATTGATCCATCTTTCTTCTTAACAAATAGAACAGGTGCTCCCCAAGGTGACGCACTAGGGCGTATGAATCCCTTATCAAGATTCTCTTGGAGTTGCTTTTTCAATTCCTGCAACTCAATTGGGGCCATTCTATAAGGTGTCTTTGAAATAGGCAAAGCACCCGGTACGAGTTCTATTGAAAACTCAACTTCACGATTTGGTGGAAGACCCGGTAATTCCTCCGGAAAGACATCATCAAACTCCCGTACAATGGGCATATTCTTAATCGTAAGTTTCTCTCCAACTATTTGAGATAAATAACCTTCATTTAGTGGAATCAATACCCATAAGATGGAAGAAATTTCCACTGGAAGGTTATTTTCATCCTTGCATTGATAGACGATCGTAGGTTGATCTGGAATATGAAATGTGACTTCCCTTCTTTGGCAATTGATATGAGCTCCATGTAGAGAAAGTCAATCCATGCCAAGAATCACATCAAATTCCACTAAAGGAAGGATCACAAGATTTGCAGGAAGCACTTTCCCACAAACTTCGATCGGAGAAGAATTATAAACTTTTGATGCGATTGATGTGCCATTAGGTGTTGTCACAGCTAACTCAACATCTAATTGTTGAGGTAGTACGGTGATACCCTTAGAAAAGTCTTCAGAAATAAAAGAGTGGGTGGATCCAGAATCAAATAAAACATTTGCTACTTTAGAGTGGATGGTAAGTGTACCTTTCACCACATCGTTATCGTACTCCACATCACTGATAGAAATTGCATGTGACTTTCCTTTGTCTTTAGCCTTAAGATTTTGTTGACGTCGACCATCATCATCAACCCTTGGATTTGGGCATTGATTGGCATAATGCCCCATCTCCTTGCACTTGAAACATTGAAGTGTAGCAGGTTCATTCTGTGTATCCCTTCCTTTGTTTGCATCATTAGACATCTTCTTCCCATTATCACGGCATTCAAATGCCCGATGACCTTCCTTTCCACATTTAAAACATTTACTTGTCCCTTTAAGACAACTCCCTCCATGTTTCTTTCCACACTTTGAGCATAAGGTAAAGTTCATCTTCTTTTCCGTGTGCTCTTTAGATTTTTCTTTGAATTCCATCTTCCTCTTCTTATCAAACCCATGTGACTGATGGGTTACTCCAATCTCCATCTCGACTTTGAGAGCACATCGAACGATTTCCTCGTAGCTATTGAAGTCCCTTATGGCTAACGCCCTTCGAAGACTTGGTTTTAAGCCACTAAAGAATCGATCGATCTTACTCTCAGGTTGGATAATAATACCAGATGCGTACCTTGCAAGTCTGGTAAAATTTGCTTCATAGGTACCAACAGATTCATCATCCCTTTGCTTCAGTTCAAGGAACTCTTTCTCCATCTTTGTTCGGAGAATACGAGGGAAGTACTTATTGAAAAATAAGTTCTTGAACTCGTCCCATTCCATAGACTCAATTTCATCCCTTTGCCTCGTATTCTTAACAAGATTCCACCATTGATCCGCATCTCCTTCCAAACGATACACTGCTAGGATGACTTTATCATGCTCAGAACATTGAAGAACTGAAAATATCTTTTCAGTAGTACTAATACATTGTTCAGCAACTAATGGATCAGTAGACCCGCTGAAAGATGGTGGACGCTGCCTCATGAAGGATTCAACAGAATGTTGCTCCCTCCTTTGTTCGTTTGGAAATCCTGCATGATTCATAGCTTGAGAAAGTTGTGTGAGCATGGCTACAAGATTTTTCATTCCAGCTCCCATATCGTTTCGTTGCTCAGGGGGACAATCATTGCATTGCCCATCGCATTCCGCATTAACACGGTTCCTTCGGGTTCCAGCCATTGACTAAAACCAAGAAGAATAGTGTGAGCAACACTAATTATAATAGGAAACCACATAATTCAAGAATAAAATTTTCATGCTTATGGTCTTATCCTAGGTTATTCATGGCCATTTCTAAAACACTAAGATTGTGTTCTATGCTTAGACTTATCCTTAGGGTTCTTACTAAGGCTTTCACATCCTAGTTTCCAAAGGTTGACTATACCTTTCCTCTGATACTAACTATAACGACCCATACTTTACATAAATTGTTAATACTTAAAAATTGAAGCACACTTATTACAACATATGACAAAACCACAAAGGACCGTATAGGTATAGTGTCTTTAGAAACTGGGAAACATAAACAACTGGTTCATAAATCTTCTACAGTGTCTCCCATTTATTTCATCATATCTAGGGTCCCTTTTAGCATATTCTACTTAATATCCATCTTCCTGACCTGGGGAAAAGAAAACATAAAAGGGTGAGCTCAAATGCTCAGCAAGGGCAAATAAAGGAAATAAAAATCATATCATATCTTTTTGAAAATCAAAACCTGCAAAAGAGATCATAATATCTTAACATGGAATAAATCATAGAAGTGAAAATGAGATCCCCATAATCATAACATAAAACTTGAAACTTTGTGGCATGCACACATAATCATGGAAAATCATTTCTTGTTAGTCATGACTCATTGCCAAGACTATCTTAGTGGACAAAGTCCCTTTCTGAACCGAGTTCACTCCTCGTTTCAGTCCTGTATCACTGAACCGAAATAACCTTCCGTTCCAGCCATGTCTATCTCATGAGATATAAAATCATTACCCAATGCATTGGAGGGAGATATAGGTCCCACCCATCTTATAATGAATCCTTTCTTATGTGTGCCACATAATCATAAAACATACATCATCGCATAACACATGTAACAAAAATGGGATTCTTGAAACATCATGACATCATAAAATCATATAAGGCAAATGACTTCATAAAAATAATTCCCTCACAACATAATCAAATCAATGTAATTAAAGGGATAAAAACAGAACCCTTTATTATCTTAGATGGAAAATAATTTTGATAAAACACTTGAACTCCATTCTTGAGGAAAATATCCTTTCTTTTTCAAAAACACTTTTCTTTTCTTAACATGTCGTACAATTATAAACTAAAAGAAGTTGATTAAAAATAAACTTGAAAACTTGTAAAGGAAGCTTCTTGAAAATAATGTTTTAAAAATCCATTCATGCCGTATAAGTTAGAAAAAAACATTCTTCGTACTTTTGTCGGAAAAGTCAAAAAGTACCTCGTACGGAAAACGACAAAAGATTCCTTTCATATTCTTTACTAAAAACTCACCTAAGGGTAAAATTGGATTTAAACTATTGCAAGTGGATGGAAACAATATTTCATATTGAGGGAACATGGATGTGGATGATAAAATACACCCCAGTAAATACTTACGAATAAACAATCTCGGATAAAAATGAGATTGTGATATTTCCCTTACCTTAGGTCCGATTTGCTTTGTTCGTGTCCGAAGCTCCTGTATAATGGTTTAAATAATGTTATTGACTTATTCCAGAATCATACATATTGATATGAGATCATATATGGTCATATTATTAGCTTCTTGTTAGTAATATTTCATTGTTACTTGTTACTCGGGTCTTTATAACTTTTTGTTCTTATGCGTGTTTTGTCGAATAAATTCTTATTCTTATCTTTAGGTTATAGATAATTCATTTCCAGAATGGTATTAGTGTATTTTATACCATATTAATTCATTCAATTCATTTATATAATCATTATGAAATGAATATCATGTAGAACGAGTCGCATCACATCGTGGAGACGGTATTCCGTACGTACGCACGAGTGATGATATCGTTCCTATGATCGTGGAATTGTATTGGAGTATATATATATATTATTTCAGTATCAATATTACTTAATAATAATCATATATAGTTACTGATTACACCATTATACCCATCCTTGTAAGGTGATGGTGGAAAATAGATTACACCACGGCGTGGAGACGGTATTCCGTACGTACGCACGCGCGGTGATTTCATTTTTCCGTAGGATGGATAGAAGGTGAATTAGGGTTGTTTCATATTTATAATAACATATCAGTATGTAATTAATACTGATGTTATTACTTTATCATGAAACAACTAAAGAAGAAGAAGTTGAAGAAGAAAGAAATTGAAAAGATCGGTAATGGATATTACCTCTTCTTTGGAACGCCTTTTTGAATCCTCCACTTAAGGAACTAAGATTGGTCTTTGGTGAAGACCAGGACCTCTAGGATTATTCTAGGGAAGTGGAGAAGGGAAAATGGCAGGGGTTGGCCGAGCTTGAGTGCTCAAATTGGTGTGAGGAGGAGGGGGAGGAGGTGCCCTTTTATAAGGGAGGAGAGGGGCACCTTAGGAATATCTCAAAATATTATTTTATATTAAAGTCAAAATCGGTTTATAATGGTTCCAAAGGGTCTTATTTCGAAGATAAAGTGGGGAAGGGTCGAAATCCTATCAACCAATAGGATTTAGACAAGTTTAGGGTATTATTTTAACCTTATCAATTAGATTTAACTCTAAGTTAATTAATTTAACTTTTACCGTGTCTTTTTGTTTTCTTTCACTATATGGTTAATACACTTACTATAACATGCCAAAAGAACCCCAAATTGTTTATTATTAATATATATATCCTTATCTAAGTCATTTGGCCGAACCTTAGATTTTTAGAAATAAAATAACAATTAATAATCTAATATTTGATTTAAAAACTATTTTGTGTCAATTTTGACACTATTTGATATATGATTTTTGTGAAAGTCATAACAGAATTATATGTTCGAACCAAGTTGATTAAATCAATACTAATATATCATAGTAACCTAGAAAATTAGTGGAATTCATAAAAAGTCTCAAATTACATTTATTTTGGTATTTATATTATCAATTTTGTCAATATTTCATTAATAAGATAATTACTGCATCATCTTTGTGTCATAAATAAATTAAATTATTTGATGTCTAAAAATTACAAATAAAATACCATCATTTAGGAAATCGTGTTAGCTTTCTAATGAATATTTACAATCGAATTTATCTTATGTATAACCCTATATTAAAAATGATTTACTTATTAAACTTTGATTTTAACTATTTTAACCCTTCTTTAAATAAATTAATAATAAATGTCCTAATCTAATCCAAGTGGGCCTAAATGGTCATATTTTATTCCTAAGTTTGTTTTTTGGTCGAATTAAACTTGTCCAATAGAATTAGGACATGTGTTAGGGTAATATTAATATCATATTTACCCTTAGTTACCCTATTTACTATTAACCGCGGTAAAAATAGTAAAAAGTTACTATTCACCAAAAAATTATTTTCATCTTATTGAACCACATTTTAGTCCTTGATATTAACCGTGTCTCTCGGATTTTTGAAATTCCATTCACAGAAGCGGTAAAATTAAGTTTTATGCAAAATTCAGTTTTTAACCTACCACTTAGTGGTTTCACTATTCATCAAAAATTGAAAGTTTTCAGAAAAATACCAAAATTTCACCCTAGGCTAATTTCGATATTCTGAGTTCAAAAATGAAGTCCATTTTGAAAAATAAAATTTATAAAATTTCAAAAATTGGTTATTACTATTCATAACGGCTAGTTTTAATAGCATATTGTTGTTTAGTGAAACTCGGTATTGCGTACGACGCAAGCTATCGAGGAAGGTCGCGATTGCGTGTAAAGCAAGCCAAGAAAGTGTTGTGTAGAAAAAGATTCCTTTGATGATTTATATAACATAAAAGTCTCATGTGTTACAGAAAAAATATTACATATTGAGAAAACATGGATGTGGATGATAAAATACACCCAATTAAATACCAAAGTATAAACAATCTCGGATAAAATGAGATTGTGATATTTTCCCTTACCTTAGGTCCGGTTTTCTTTGTAAGTGTCCAAACCTCCTGTATAATGATTTAAATAATGTTATTGACTTATTATAGAATCATACAAATTTTTATGATATCATATATGGTCATATTCTTAGCTTCTTATTAGTAATATTTCATTACTTCTTGTTATTTGGGTGTTTATTACTTTTTGTTCTTATGCGTGTTTTGTAGAATAAATTCTTATTTTTCTTTTTAGGATATAGATACCTCATTTAAAGAATGTTATTAGTGTAATATATATAATATTAATTCATTCAATTCATTTATATAATCATTATGCAATGAAGATCTTGTAGAACGAGTTGCATGACATCGTGGAGACGGTATTCCGTACGTACGCATGAGTGATGATATCATTCCCATGATCGTTGAATTGTATTGGAGTGTATTTATACTATTTAAGAATCAAAATCACTTTAAAATAATCATATATAGTCATTATTTACACCATTATACCCATCCAAGTAAGGTGGTTCTGGAAAATAGATTACACCACAGCGTGGAGACGGTATTCCGTACGTACGCACGCGCGGTGATTTCGTTTTCCGTAGGATGGATAGATGGTTAAATAGGGTTGTTTCATACTTATAATAACATATAATTATATGAGTGATACTGATGTTATTACTTCATAATTAAACAACTAAATAAGAAGATGTGGAAGAATAAATAAAGTTGAAAGAATCGGTAAAGGGACATTACCTCTTCTTTGAAGCGCCTCTTTGAGACCTCCTCTTAGGGAACTAAAATTGGTCATTGCAGAAGACCAGAACCTCTAGGATGTTTCTAGGGAAGTTGATAAGAGAATATTTCAGGGTTTTTCTGAGCTTGAAGGCTCAAAGTGGTGTGAGGAAAGGAGGGAGGAGGTGCCCTTTTATAAGGGAGGAGAGGGGCGCCTTTGAAAAAACTAAAAATATTATTTTATTATAAAGTAAGATTCGGTTTTAAATAGCTCGAAATTGATTTATTTCGATGATAAGGTGGGGATGGGTTGAAATACTCTCATCCAATAGAATTTAGACAACTTTATGTTCCTATTTTAACCTTATCATTTAGATTTAACTTTAAGTTAAATAATTTTACTTTTATCGTGTCTTCTTGTGTTCTTACACTATAAGGTTAATTAACTTAATATAACAAGAAAAACGAACCCCTAGTTGTTTATTATTAATATATATAACCTTATCTAAGTCATTTTGCAGAACCTTAGATTTTTAGGAATAAAATAACAATTAATAATATAATATTTGTTTTAAAAACTTTTTTATGTCAATTTTCACACTATTTAGTAATTGATTTTTTTGAAACTCATAACAGAATGATTAGTTCTAAAAAAGATAATTAAATAAATAATAACATGTCATATTAACCTATAAAATTAGTGTAATTCATAAAAAGTCTCAAATTATATTTATTTGGGTATTTATAACATCAATTATGTCAATATTTCATCAATAAGATAATTACTGCATCATCTTTGTGTCAAAAATAAATTAAATATTTAATGTCTAAAAATTACAAATAAAATACGATTATGTAGGAAATCGTTTTAGCTTTCTAATTAATATTTATATTCAAATTTATCTTATGTATAACCCTATATTAAAAATTATTTTCTTATTAAACATTGATTTTAACTATTTTAACCCTTCTTTAAATAAATTAATAATAAATGTTCTAATCTAATCCAAGTGGGCCTAAATGGTCATATTTTATTCCTAAGGTTGTTTTTGGTAGAATTAAACTTATCCAATAGAATTAAGACATGTTTTAGGGTAATAAAAATAACATTTCTACCCTTAATTACTTTATTTACTTTTAACCGTGGTAAATAAAAGTAAAAAGTTACTATTCACTAAAAATGATTTTCATCTCATTGAACCACATTTTACTTACTGAAATCAACCGTGTCTCTCGGATTTTTGAAATTCCACTCATAGAAGTGGTAAAATTAAGTTTTATGTAAATTTGCAAATTCTCCTAGGAGGTGGGTAAAAGACGGTGAAAAGTTCAATAAAATTTTTATATATCTAAATTTTTTGTAAAATGAATCAATGAATTGCATTGAACTTATATAGGTATTATGTATCAATTTTGACCTAAAATAAATTTAATTAAAATAAATAATTATTTAAATAAAAATCCAGTTTTTAAATAGTAACCCAGTGTTTTCACTATTCATCAAAAATTGAAAGTTTTCAGAAAAATACCAAAATTTCACCCTAGGCTAATTTTGATATTTCGAATCCAAAAATGAAGTCAATTTTGAAAAATAAAATTTACAAAATTTCAAAAAGTGGGTATTACTATTCATAACGGTTAGTTTTAATAATATTTTAATAGCATATCGTTGTTTAGTGAAACTCGGTATTGCGCACGACGCAAGATATCGAAGAAGGTCGCGATTGCGTGTAAAGAAAGCCAAGCTAGTGTTATGTGTAGTGAAAGATTCCTTTGATGATAAAAACAAAATATTTCTCGTAAAAGTCTCGGGTGTTACATTGTACGCATGGTCACATTGTGTATGGGGTATCAAAGTGTGCAAAAGTAACCTCACTTCATTGTAGAAAATTTGGTTATAAGGTATATCTAAGGTATTATTTGTTGGATATAGGCCCTAAACCCATGAGATGGTTTTGACTATATCATATGTTATGATACATGCATATCATTAATCTTGATATATTATATCATTCGATTTCCTTTTTCTTTTATAGTGAATGGAATAGGTAATTTTAGGCTTATTGAATTATATGATAAAATTTATAACACCTCACAATTCATTGGGTAGTAAAATGTTTAATTTTAACCTTAAGTTATAATTCTATGTAAACTATCACTAACACATGGAGAATAAATGTACTTAAGAGTTAAGTGTATGGATGAAAGGTTACAAACCATTGCAATCACATTCCACTTACTCATGCATTGCATAATGTATGAGTAAAATAATGGTGATTGAAAAGTGTCCCCATAAACTTTAAAAGCATTCCAAAGTCTATAAAAATGGTGTGTATATTTCTAGGTATTCTCTAAAAACTAACTCCTTCTCCTTACTTATCTTTGATTATATATTATTATATTATGGTTTGAAGGTGGGTCTTGCCCATGTGATGGGTGACTTAGTTAAAAATATGGATACACCATCTTAGAAGTTGTCATTAGGCCACTTCCAAGTTATTTTAATCATGTAATTGGGTGGATGAAAGGATAAATGGCCAACTACCTTTTAAGATACAAAATAACTCTTCAATTTGGTTTAAACATATTTTTAGTTTTAAACATGGTAGATCATGGTTTAAGGGTTTATTATTGTTTCTGATGTATTGATTAATTTTTAATTGATCTTTTTAATTCTAAAAATTGTATTATAGCAATACCATGATCATTTGATTCTTAAAATCTTGTTTAAAAATAAAAATTCTAAAATTTTATGCATATTGTATTGAGTATTATAGGTTTCAATATATATTTCCTCAAGGAAAATATATATCATGAATCATATCATCAAATATTATATGTGTGCTCGACATTACATTATGTGATAACTTAAACTACATTGTAATCACATCATATGATATCTAATATCATAGGTGGCGACACATAGCATTTATTTATTTTTTAACTATATCATAACATATGATATATGAAATTGTAAGGGAGAAAAGCACTCTGTTGTGTTTTCAAAAATAGGGCATCGTATCATCACTATGATATAACATATATCGTAAGGCATGATAAGCAAGGCATTGAAGGTGATATAACATGATATGAAATATCTATCATTAAATATGATAAATAATGGATTCAATTTTACCTTATTATTCTGTTGATATCATAGAATACGATATGCATGAAAAAATTAATTTTTTATTTTTCAATTCAGAATTGAATTCTATGGTTTTCAAAATGTTTATGAATCGTAGAAAAAATATTTTAATATTTATCTAATTTATATTTTTTTACAAACTATTTAATTATAAAAAAATTTATAATTATTTATTAAATGTTTATGAAACATTTACAAAATAAATATCTTATATATTAATTGTTAATATTTAAATACATTTATAAAATTATATGACATAACATATAATTTGAATATAAATTGTTTATATGAAGATTATAAGTGTAATTTATAAAAAGTTTATATATTAAAAATTAAACAAAACATAAAATGGTTATAATTAATATTATAAACTTTTCATAATTTTTTATTTTGAATTGTTCAAATTAAAATGCATTATTTGAGAAAATTATTTAAACCATATAAAAATTAGTTTTGATAATTGATTTCCCCAAGGTTTAAATAAACATTAAGTATGTGTTATTTAGATTATGTAAATTGTTTACATAATATAATTGGAATATAAAATGTTTATATTTCATATAATATCATATATTGAAAGTAAATTTCATATAAAATAATAGTTTGATGATTTTTTATTGGATATAAATATAAAGAGTTTATATTTATTTCATTAAAGAATATTCATAATGTATTGGTAATTATAAAGTGTTTATAATTGGATTTATTTATGTATTATTCATAAATTGTTCATCCAAAGCTTAAATATATGAACTTATCATTTATTTAACTTATTTTCTATAAATATTCATAAATATAGTTTTATATTATTAATAGACATGTTCTTTAGTTTAAATTGCAAAATAGCTTCTATAACTTTTCATATATTCATATAAGGATTTAAAAGCTAGGTATGATAATTGATGTAGTCTTCTCTTACCTTGAATTTGGAATGTATAAGGTCATGAGATTGAATTAAGTAATTAATTATGATTTATTCATATTAGGTTTTAGAATAATAATGTAATTGAAGTCTATATTGGGTAATGTATCTTTGGGTAGAGATACATTGTGTTAGAGTACTGACTGTCTTGGTGGCTTATGCCAGGTCTAAAAAGGTGATGGTTGGCTATATGTCATTTCGAGACTACTCATGTGGTGATTGTTGTCTTTATAATATTCTAAAAATGTTAATGAAAGGATTTCATATAACTTATTATTGACATACATTTGGATATGTATGAATATAATTTGTTTTTAATATGGGTTAGAAATACAATATTTTAGTTTTGTAAGGATTTATACACCTGTATGGTTTGGATATAATGATTTTGTGGAAGGAATGGTATTCCCAACTAAATCATTAGATGAATGCATACATGTAAAAACATACATGAGATAAGATGGAATGATTAAATCCTATTTAAAATACTAAGAATTAGATTCCTTCCAAATAAAACACTTATAAAAAAATTGATCATTCAACCGAGTAGGTTCTACCAAAGCATGGTGATAATTAATTATCTCGTGTAAATCAAAAATGTAATTAGGGGACCCTAAGACTTATGTTCCCTATTTTTTGTGTTTTATTTAGGTTAAAAGTATCTTGAAAACTTTCAGAGTTAGAATACCATAGGAATTTTGTTGAGTTTATCCATATGATAGATTAGATAGAGAGTTGTTTTTTAGACTATCCAAGAGTCTTATATGACATTATTGTAATTATGGACTACATAAATTGAAAAGTGGTTAGAGGAACACCAAAGTAGACTCATTTAATATTTAAATATGGATCTTGGACCACTAATAAATACAATAATTTTTTAAAAGGATTAATTATTTGAATGGGAATAAATTTAATAAAAATATTTATTAAATGAAAGTAAAACATGATACTCATATGATAAAATCCTTTATAATAGATAGATAACATTAACATCATTTAAATTAACCTTTAAATCAATCCTATAAACAAAATAATCATATGATAGATTTTTAGGGATCATCCCATGATCTTTTGAATCATAAATAACCAATGTAATTACCATATCAGTCTTCAAGAAATTGAAATGTAATGTTTAATAATTAACATCATACCTTAAATGGAATAAAAGATACTAAATATTATTCTTCGGTGGAGTAGGATTGATTAAAATTTAAGTAGTAATAAGAAACTAATTCCTATCTTGGGTGGGGGGGCACTGACCATTAGATCTCAATTTTCAACTAGAGGATTTGTGAATGCCCAATGGGATACTACTGCCTTCACTGTGAGTGATTAATGAGGCTTAGGAGAAAAGTTTTTTAGAAATATTTTCATGAAAATGATGATCACATCCAAAAAAATCATAGATGAGGGAACTCATTACCATATATATATATCCATCCTCAATGAATTTTATTGAATTTATAATGTTCCATCATATCGTGTCTCATTGAAAGTATCCCATGAATGAATCCCTACCAGTGTGGATCCATTGAAATCATTCAATGGAAATTCATGTGTGTTTGATTTATTAATAGTTGATTAAACTAAAAGAAACCATGTGCGAATATATTTGGATGGTTTTTTTCATCTCATTTAGTATATATCACCTGGAAATAGTACTATAAGACATAATGTAATGCCACATATCATTCATCCATTTATGATAAATTCACATAATACCCTACTCTATGTGTAAGATAAATATCATAGAAAATGATTCATTCAGTCCTAAAGTAGGGAAATTTATACCATTAATATCATGATTTACAATTATAAGGGTATTTTAAAATATAACACCCTTAGTTTTATTAAATTTCTTTAAATATCATAATTTCACTAAAAAATCATTAGGTTTTAATGAATAAAACAACTCTTTCTTAATTCATCCAAAAAACCTTTTTTGGAAAAAAATTTCATTAAACAATATTCATTTTGGAAAAAACACTTTCTTAAAAACATAATCCTCATCCAAAAGACTAACTGTGTGACCCTACAGACCTTAGTATCATTGAAAAAATTTATGAAATCCCCATTTCATATATTTAAGGAAAGAGTGTCCTCTACAAAATCATTAATTCTAATCATGCTACTAAGAGGTCTAGTGTGATCTCTATCAAATATAATCATATCTCTATAGGAATATGTCCACTAAATTATATATCATATAAATCATATGTATACCTATATAATTTATTTTACTATAACATAGAGTTACCACTAGATATAAAAAATTCCAATCTAGTATTTTTTATCTCATATTTTTCTTGATTCTTCAAAAATGGAAGACCAAGTCAATGAATACATCACATGCCATTTATATAGTCGGTGAACAAATCTCATATCCCTTGTCCAAGTAGATGAATACATCATATGTTACTAAAAGAAACATAGTAATGCATTTCATCAGTCTAATTAAATCAAGGGATGAATAAATGTACTTTTTTACTAGCGAAAAAATCCCATATTATTTACACGCCAATCGATGACATGATAAGTAACATACCCAACCACCCCTTAGATATCTAAATCATATTTAACTTGAATAATTTTTTTTTCAAAATATTAAGGTTATCATTATAGGTATATCACCAACCTTAGGTAAGAAGGATTTATAATAAGAATACTCCCCTAAGTATATAACAATATTCATGGTTTGATGAGATTTTGAATAAGAATACTTCCCTAAGTATATACTAAGAATACTCCCTTCAAAGTCATGTTTTGAGGGGATTTTTTTCATTACACTATTCATGTAATGTAAAATACAACACATGTGAATGAATGGTAAATAAATATTGACTTTATTATAATAAAATGATATATTTACAACCATTTTAACCAATATCACATGTTTTTAACACCCAAATATTTTTCATGACCCACATTTTTTTATTATAATAATAGTTTAATCAATAAATTCACTAAATTATAATCGGTATCCACCTAACCAATATTTACATTACCCTTCTCAATGATCACTCATTTAATATGGTATTGTAAAGTATGTTCATGGTATTCTGGTTAAGACATGCTTTCTTAGCATGATAAATTACTCCATTATTGTCACATTAAATCTCAATCACTCCCTCAATGCTAGGAATCACCTCTAATTTAGAAAATAACTTCTTGAACTAAAACACTTCCTTTATAGAAACTAAATCAATAATATACCCAACCTCTATTATTGAGTCCTCTATGGGAGATTTTTTTGAACAGTTCCAAATGATATCTCCACCATCTAGGAAAAACATAAAAATATATTGAGACTTCATATCATCTTTATCATATTTGAAACTACCATCTCTGTAACAATTTAAATATAGCCCATCATCTCCTCTAAAGACCAAGAACACATCCTTAGTTCTTCTCAAGTGATTAAGGATGTTATTTATAGTAACCCAATGAATCTCACTAGAATGGTATTGGTATATGAGTAATCATAATATCATAGGTGATATCAGATAAATTACGCTAACTAACACACATAATAGATCCTATGGAGGACATATATAGAACTATATACATCATTTATAACTCTTTAAAAGGATCTTGAATATTATTAAGATTTTTCCATGTAACAATGGTAAAAAATACTTTTTCGAGTTTTGCATGATAAATTAATTCATCACTTTATTAATGTTTGTGTCCTAACTGAGTCCAAATATCCTCTAAGACCTATCTTTATAGATATTCATACCTAGTATGTAGGAAACTTCACCCATGTCTTTTGTTGAGAAATCTTTACCTAGCCACATCTTCATAGAATGAAGTGTTGGGATATTATTTATAATAAGTAGTATGTCATGAACCTAAAATATAAAAAATTATATAAAAATATAAATAACCCACTTGTATAAACATAAATAATCTATTTTCTTGATGAAAACCAAATCTTTTATTAGATTATGTTAGGTCCACAAGGCAGAATACCCCGAGGGGGGGGGGTGAATCAGGGTATGGATAATTTAAAATTAATGCCCGTTCGGATCTTGTTTCACTGTTATGAAAAACACTCTTCTCTCTCTTTCCTGTTGCACAATATAAGCAGAAAGTAAAGAAAGCATATGACACAAAAATTTTACTTGGTTCACCGCTAAGGGCTACGTCCAAGGAGCATACGCTTACAAGTTTCCGGTGGTACCAAATTCCACTATACTTCACTAGCTGTGGATTACAATGTTTGGGTACAGTCACTTTGTCCCAGGCTCACTGCCTTTGCAAGGTTTAGGGTCATCTCACTACTTTCCCAAGGGTCACTCCCTATTTCTCTCTCTTTAGCTCACTACCAGTGGAGAGGATCACCTTCTTTCTCTTCCTAAGCTCACAGCTCTAGAAGGGAATCCATTCACAGTTTATAGACCTGTAAGTCTCTTCATTATCACTAATGAATGCATCCTCAACTGTTGATAGATGCTCTGTTGAAGTCCAACTTTCATCCACTGATGAATACCTCTTTGCCTCTTAACCACTGGGAAATTAACTTTGGAAACACTTTCGCAAAGCACCCTACTTTTCTAGGCTACCAATTTCATGAAGCTCAAACAAGCCTTCGTGAAGCTTCAGCCTTTTCACGAAGAACTACCGCGAAGCTCATGTCATTGCAGAGAAACTTCCCTCGCGAAGCTCACTGAGCCAACGCGGAGCGCACAACATTCTCGGAGCTACAATAGCCGCCACGAAGCTCTTCTTTCGCGAAGCACACAGGCTACGCGAACTTCCTTCGTGAACCGAGAGCAAATGATTTTCTCTGAAAATTCTCTCTCCTTCTCTCGAGAGGGCTGGCCTCTATTTATAGGTGATTCCACCAACCCTATAACTTTCTACGTGAATTCAACGCCACGTCATCTCAAATCGTGAATCTCTGAAGTTTCCGCCGGAATTATGTCCAAATCGCGAAGCACCTCAGAAATTTTCGGATTGCGGAGCTTGTCGTAATCGCAGAGCATCACCGTCAACATTATTTCGTGCCTTCGCCGCAAATCTCCCTCACAAAGCCCTTCACCACCGCGATGCGCTACAACTCTTATATTCATTAAGCATTGACATAATCACAAAGCATCACCGCCTCCATTTTTTTGGTCTTTGTGAAATCCAATCCATGAATCCTCTCTTCGCGAAATTCATTCCTTTGCCATATAAAAATATAATCTTCAAGGATATCCACTTTTCACGATGCTCACCAAACTCCAAATTTTGGACACCAAAAATTTGGAAAACACTGGAAATGGCGCCAGCTTGTACTGCTCTTTTGTACCACCTCCAGATTGTTATTTCCTTTGTCATCATTCATTGTCAAAATGGATTGTCAACAAATTCTCTAGAACTCAACAATTCTCCATGGAAACCTGCTTTGCCAACAAACACAATCAACCCAAAAATACTGCAATGTTACCTTGAGGTATTTTTTCCCAACAATCTCCCCCTTTGGGTTTGTTGAAAATTCTTCATAACTCTTCTCAGAATGATTTTATGAACGTTGATACCTCACAGAGTCTTCTTCTAGCCGCTACCAGCATTCGCCTCTTGCAATTCTGACAGCGTTCAAGGATTCACTTAACACGTACTCTAATCCCACATGAGCGAAGCTCGGCGTGAGAAACAAGAGTAGTCTGAAAAGTTCATCAATGAATCACTTCATGTCAAACACCAATTGTCGATTCCAACCTGATACCAATTCATAAATTGATACCAATTTTTGAACCACACAGATCCCAATTGGTTATAGCTGGATACCTTTTTCCACCATTCCAACACCACTGTTCTGCTTCAATCACGATCCTCAGCTGTCGTGATATCTATTATTTGATCTATCACTTCTAGCATCGTCAGATTTGAAAATCTCCACCTTGATCATTTCTCCCCCTATCTGGCTACTCCACTGGTCAGCTTCTCCCCGTATCAATCATGATTTATCAAATTGCCACACTATCTCCCCTCGAACAATCACTATTTTCTCCCCCTTTGTCAACAAACCCAAAGGTCACTGATTTGTAGTCTGTAACAGAGTATAGAACACATATCATCACATTAGGGAAAACCACATCTTACCTCGGGGAGAGGGGGGAGGTGTGTTTCCATATCCACACTCTTTCAAGTTCGGGGAATCGACTGAACTCCCAGAGCCAATCGATGCCTTTCAAATTATTCCTTGGGTAAGGCCTTTGTCAGAATGTTTGCAACCTGTAGCTATGTAGGAAAATAGTCCAACTTCACGATTCCCTGCTCAAAATTCTCCATGATAAAATGATACTTTATTTCAATGTGCTTTTTCCTTGAGTGATGAACTGGATTTTTGCTAAGATTTATAGAAATTAAGTTATCACACTGGATTCTGATCGCAGACTTCACTTCAACTCCAATATCTTCAAGCTGCTGCTTCATCCACAATAACTGTGTCCATTCTTGAGTGGCCACAATATACTTAGCTTCTATGATGCTCAACGAAATGCAATATTGATTCTTGCTTATCCATGAAATATACAATCCACCAAGATATAAATCACCACCTGACGTTGATTTCCTATCAACCGCTGAACCGGCCCAGTCTGAATCAGTATATCCCAATAACTCTGTCTAAGATTTATCAGTATATGTCAAGCCGAAATCCATTGTGGCCTGGATATACTGAAGTATTATTTTCACTACAAGCATGTGGTTTTCCTTGGGATTGCTCTGATATCTCGCTGCATGGCATGTGGCGAAAACAATATCATGCCTTGCTGCAGTCAAGTACAACAAAATTCCAATAATTTTCTTGTATTCTGTGATATTAACTCCCTTTCCATCATCATCTTTTGATAATTTCATCTGGGCAGCAACCAGAGTCTTTATCTCCTTGGAATTATCCATTCCAAACCTTCTTAGAACCTCCTTGTCATATTTGGATTGAGAAATAAAAGTTCCATTCCTTCCTTGTGTCACCTGTAAACCAAGGAAAAACGGTAGCTCTCCAATCATTGACATTTCAAACACATTTTTCATGAATTCAGAAAACTTTCTACACTGAGCTTCATCTGATCCGCCAAAAATTATGTCATCGACATACACCGACACCATCATCCCTTGATTACTATCATTGCTGAAGTAAATATTGTAATCAAATCCTCCACGTTGGAAACCAAGTTTCTTCAAATACTGATCAAGCCTTCAGTACCATGCCCTTGGTGCTTGTTTCAGCCCATACAATGCCTTGAAACAATTTACCATGTCTGGTTCTTCTCAATCTGGTCAAGCTCTTCATTCATACCCTGAACCCAGTTTTCATATTCAGTTGCATCAGAAAAACATTTTGGCTCCACCTAGGATAAAAATTATGTTTGCTATAATGATTTAATTCTTCGAGTTTGAACTGGAGCGGTCTGATCACCAATGATATTCTTCCTATCAATTTCATCTCGACTCATTGGATTCCTTGCAAACACATACTTGACACTTTCTTGTTCATTATCAGTATCTTCTTCTGAGTCAGCCTCTGCCACTTATACTCCCCTTGTTTCACTTACCTCATCATCACTTTCATCCAAAAACTGTTCTCTAGGTCGTTGAGCATTCTGTTCATTTTAGACTATAGTGACATCATTGCTCTCAAAAATTTTTCCCAGCCATTTGTTGAAGCATTTATATGCTTTAATTTTCCCTGATTATCCAAGGAATATCCCCCCAAATCCTCATGCCTCAAACTTCCTGTGATTTTCTTTGTTGAGAATTAAACACTTACTTCCAAAGATTCGAAAGTATTTCAACGTTTTCTTCTTTCCGTACCATAGTTCATACGGAGTCTTCCCTTGCTTTGGACACAATAGAGACCTGTTCGAAACATAGACCGATGTCAAAACTGCTTCCATCCAAAATTTCTCTGGAAGGTCTTTATCAATAAGCATTGTTCTGGCCATGTTGTTGATGATCCGATTTCTCCTTTCAACAAATCTATTCTGTTGGGGAGTTCTCACTGATGAAACTTGATGCCTTATCCTATGTTTCTCGAGATATTATTCCACTTGAATGTTTGTGAATTCTGTACCATTATCTGTACGGAACTTCAAAATTTTCTGCCCAAGCATCCTTTTCGATTCCCTCCTATATTGTTTTATGCAACTGCACACCTCTGTCTTATGGGTAATGAAAAATACCCAGGCCATTCTGCTATAATCATCAATGAAAAGAACATAACACCTTTTCCCATTTATAGCTTGTGGTGAGATAGGTCCACATAAATCAGCATGAACCAATTCGAGCACTCTAGTTGATTTCTGTTCCTTTGGCCTGTATGTATTTTTGATGATCTTTCCTTGTTGTCAAGAATCACACGTATGAGTGCGATCACGTGATAGTTTGGGAAGGTCTCTCGCAGCATCACACTTTACCAGATCCTCTATAGATGGTTGGCATAGATGACCAAGTCTCTTATGCCATAGCTAGTTTTCTTCCTCTATCGATAAAAGGCATGTATCTTCTTCCCCACCTACAAGGTAGAGATTTCCCTTTGTCCTTTTTTCCTACAGAACAAGTGCTCCATCTTTTCCTTTTACAACACACATCTTCTTGGTAAATCAGATAGAGTGCCTAGAGTCACATAGTTGACTAACACTGAGTAAGTTATGACTAAGACCCTCTACTACCAAGACATCAGCACGTCTTATTTCCTTTCCCCCAAACTTGGATTTCCCTGATCCAACAATCTTCAAGCCTTCATCATTTCCAAATTTGTCAATTCCTTCTTTGTCATATTTTATGCCTGTAACAAGATCCTTATTACCCATCATGTGGGATGTACAACCACTGTCAATGATCCACACACCAGATCGATATGATGCTTTAAGGGAAATCTCTGCCACCACGACCTTCTCATTTTTCTTCTTCTTGGACCATACATTTTGTTTCACACTCGGCATGCATTGAGACTTCTGTTATTTCTCAGAGTATGATGGACCAACTTCATTATGAAAATCCGCAAATCTATTCTGCATTTTTAACTCACCTGTCAGTTAATTGATCTGCTTCTTGCAAACGTTTTGATTCTTCTTTGTCACATTTCTCTGAATGGTCGAAGTACAATACCTAGCCATGTGCCCAAATCCTCCGCACCAAAAATAGTGTCCTTCAAAATATGTTCTGGAAAACCGTTCTCTGTTTGGCTGCCACCACTGTTCTTGTTCCCTTTGATATCTCTTAGCTATGGAACACACCTACTGTGAATGTCCCATCTTCCCAAAATAATAACACCTGATATGTGGTGCATTCCTTCGTGACAGTTCAGCACATCGAGTTTCCACTTGGGATCTATGAATATTCTGATTTTTCTTTGTGCCTAAATCAATCTTCAATCTCAGGATGGGTGCTTGAAGTCTGATTTCAATTTCCATAGATTTTTCTTTGCGATCAAGCCCTGAATCATCCTTAACAATTGAGCTAAATTACTGATTCTTTCCTATTGAACTACTAGGCGAATCTTTCATCTTTTTAGTTTTCGGAATGATCTGCTTTCCCAAGAATGTATTGGGAATCAAAGGTTTTTCCTGGTCTTTAACTTTTTTCCGTAGACTGACAACTTCTTCTTCAGGCTCTTCAATATGGTTGACGTGATCTTTCACTTTTCTGTTCAAGCCATCGATCTCCCTTTTCTGTTCTTCAATCTTGAGCTTATACTCACTAACTGATTTTGAGTTCTCTGGTGTTGATAACTTGAGTTTTTCAATTTCTTCCATCAACTTAGACTTCTCATCATCCTGCTACTGCATATAGAGTTTGGCATCATGAACAACTTTATTGGATTTCTTTGGTTTTGCTCTCCAAACATCTATCTCCTCAAGAGCTGCTTCCAATTCGGCTTCCATATCAACTCCTCCTTCTACTTCTTCTTCCTCTTCTCCAATGTCAGTTTCTTCCTTTTCCAGAGAACTACCGATGACTGCTACCATAGCATTTTGTCTTTGATCTTTACAATTTTCAAACTCCTCATCCTCTTCATCCTCAGACAAATCTGAACTATCTATTTCTTGTGAAAGAAGATTCTTCCTCTTGATGAAATTTATCTTGAACTGCTTCTTCCCTTTCACATAGGCTGAAGATTTATTCTTGGGATTTTCAACTACATCTTCATCATTTTCTTCTGGAAACTTTTTGGGGCATCTTGCAGCAAGGTGACCAACCTTTCCACATCGAAAGCATGCTAGTGGAAGTTTCCCTTCAAACTTTCCTTTTCCTTTTTGTAGATTTGAAGGAAGAAATGACATCACCTCATCTGTCTCTTCCTCCTCTTGAGAATCTTCAATAGTGAGCTTCTTCATGGCCTTAAATGCCACCTCTTTAGATTTCCCCTTTTCCACAGCGTCGTTATCATCATTTCTCATTTCATACACAACAAGAGTGCTGTGTAGGTTATCCAATGTCAGCTCTTTCAGATCTTTATCTTCCAAAATAGAAACTTTCGGATTGAACCGAGGTGGATGTTTTCTAAATATTCACTTTACAATTTTAATGTCTTCGATAATCTCACCAAGACCTCACATGACTTCTACCAAAGAATTTAACCTGTCAAAGAATGCATCAACAGACTCATTCAGGTTCATTCTTAGATCTTCATACTTGTTCCACAACACTTTCATCTTTGCCTCTCTGACTTTTGTATCCCCTTCATAAATATTCAAAAGCTTTTCCCACATGGAATGTGACGTTTTTCATGAAATCACCTTTGTATAGATGGGATTAGAAAGGTCTCCCCATAAGGCATTGACTGCTTTGGCATCAACATCCAACTCTTTATGGCCAGCTTCTGATAATGCACCACTAGTAATATCAGCTGTGATTCCATGCATAGCTCCTGAAAACACATCCATTCCCAATGATCGAAAAAAGTGTTGCATTTGATTCTTCTATATCTGAAAATTACATCCGTCAAAGAACATAATACCTTTATTATTAGTGACCTCCATTTATAGAAGTCCTAATATCAACCTTTCCCTCTGATACCAATTTTTAGGTCCACAAGGCTGAATACCCTGAGAGGGTGGGGGGTGAATCAGGGTATGGCTAATTTAAAATTAACGCCCGTTCTGATCTTGTTTCGATGTTAAGAAAAACACACTTCTCTCTCTTTCCTGTTGCACAATATAAACAGAAATTAAAGCAAGCACCGGACACAATAATTTTATTTGGTTCACTGCTAAGGGCTGCGTACAAGGAGAATACGCTGACAAGTTTCCAGTCGTACCAAATTCCAATATAATTTACTAGATGTGGATTACAATGTTCGGGTACAGTCACTCTATCCCAGGCTCACTGCCTTTGCAAGGTTTAGGTTCATCTCACTGATTTCCCAAGGGTCACTCCCTATTTCTCTCTCTCTGGCTCATTGCCGGTGGGGAGGATCACCTTCTTTCTCTCCTTAATCTCACTGCTCTGGAAGGGAATCCACTCACAGTTTATAGACCTGTAGGTCTATTCATTATCACTAATGAATGCATCCTCAACTGTTAATAGATTCTCTATTGAAGTCCAACTTTCATCCACTGATGAATACCTTTTTCCCTCTTAACCACTGGGAAATTCACTTTGGAAACACCTTCTCAAAGCACCCTACTTTTCTAGGATACCAATTTCATGAATCTCAAACAAGCCTTCACAAATCTTCGGTCTTTTCGTGAAGCACTACCGCGAAGCTCAAGTCGTTACAGAGCAACTTCCCCTGCAAAGCTCACTGAGCCAACGCAGAGTGCACAACTTTCACGGAGCTACAATAGCCATCGCGAAGATCTTCTTTTACGAAGCACACAGGCTACGCAAACTACCTTCATGAAACAAGAGAAAATGATTATCTATGAAAATTATCTCTCCTTCTCTCAAGGGGATCGACCTCTATTTATAGGTGATTCCAACGACCCTCGAACTTTCCGCGCGAAGTCAACGCCACGTCATCTCAAATCGCGAAGCTCCAAATTTTCTGCCGGAATTCTATCCAAATCGCGAAGCACCTTGGAAATTTTCAGATCGTGAAGCTCGTCGTAATTGAGGAGCCTCACCGTCAACATTATTTCACACCTTCTCCGCAAATCTCCCTCGCAAAGCCCTTCACCACCGTGATGCGCTACAACTCTACCATTCGCAAAGCTTTGACGTAATCGCGAAGCATCACCACCTCCATTTTTCTAGTCATCGCGAAATCCAATCCATGCATCCTATCTTTGCGAAATTCATTCCTTTTCCATATTAAAATATGATCTTCAAGGATATCAAATTTTCACGATGCTTACCAAATTCCAAATTTTGTACCCCAAAAATTTGGCAAACACTGGGAAATGGTGCCAGCTTGTACTGCTCTTTTGTACTGCCTCCAGATCTTCATTTCCTTTGTCATAGTTCATTGTCAACATGGATTGTCAACAAATTATTTGGAACTCGACAATTATCCATGGAAACCTACTTTGTCAACAAACACAATCAACCCAAAAATACTGCAATGTTACCTTGAGGGATTTTTTCCCAACAATCTCCCCCTTTGGGTTTGTTGACAATTCTTTATCACTCTTCTCAGAATGATTTTATGAACGTTGATACCTCACTGAGTCTTCTTCTAGCCGCTACCAGCATTCACCTCTTGCGATTCAGACAGCGTTCAAGGATTCACTTAACACTTACTCTAAGCCCACATGAGCAATGATCAGCGTGAGAAACAAGAGTAGTATGAAAATTTTATCAATGAATCACTTCATGACAAACACCAATTGTCAATTCCAACCTGATACCAATTCATAAATTGATACCGATTGTTGAACCACACTGATCCCAATTGGTTATAGCTGGATACCTTCTTTCACCATTCCAACACCATTGTTATGCTTTTTCACGATCCTCAGCTATCGTGATATCTATTCTTTGATCGATCACTTCTAACATCGTTAGATTTTAAAATCTCCACCTTTCTCATTTCTCCCCCTATCTGGCTGCTCCACTGGTCATCTTATCCCCGTATCAATCATGATTTATCAAATTTCCACACTGTCTCCCCCTCGAACAATAACTATTTTCTCCTCCTTTATCAACGAACCCAAAAGTCACTCCTTTGTAGTCTGTAACAGAGTAGAGAACACATATCAGCACATTAGGGAAAAACACATCTTACCTCGGGGAGAGGGGGGGGAGGTGTGTTTCCATACCCACACTCTTTCAAGTGCGGGGAATCGACTGAACTCCCAAAGCCAGTCGATTCCTTTCAAATGCTTCCTTGGGTAAGGCCTTTGTCAGAATGTCTATAACTTGTAGTTCTGTAGGCACATACTCCAACTTCACGATTCTCTGCTCAACCTTCTCCTTGATAAAATGATACTTTATCTCAATGAGCTTTGTCCTTGAGTGATGAACTGGATTTTTTCTACGATTGATAGCACTTGAGTTATCACACTGGATTCTGATCGTAGACTTCACTTAAACTCCCATATCTTCAAGCTGCTGCTTCATCCAAAATAACTGTGTGCATGCTTGAGTGTCCGCAATATACTCAGCTTCCGTGGTGCTCAACGAAATGCAATCTTTCTTCTTGATTATCCAAGAAATATAAAATCCACCAAGATAGAAAGCACCACCTGACGTTGATTTCCTATCATCTGCTGAACCGGCCCAGTCTGCATCAGTGTATCCCAATAACTCTGTCTGAGATTTATCAGTATATGTCAAGCCGAAATCCACTGTGCCCTGGATATACCGAAGTATTCTTTTCACTGCAATCATGTGGATTTCCTTGGGATTGATATGATATCTCGCTTCTTGGCATGTGGGAAAACAATATTAGGCCTTATTGCAGTCCATTAAAACAAACTTCCAATAATTTTCATGTATTCTATGATATTAACTCCCTTTATATCATCATCTTTTGATAATTTCATCCGGGTAGCAACCAGAGTCTTCATATCCTTGGAATTATCCATTCCAAACCTTCTTAGAACCTCCTTAGCATATTTGGATTGAGAAATGAAAGTTCCATTCCTTCATTGTGTCACCTGTAGACCAAGGTAAAACATTACCTCTCCAATCATTGTCATTTCAAACTCATTTTTCATGAATTCGGAAAACTGTCTGCACTGAGCTTCATCTGATCTGCCAAAAATTATTTTATCGACATACACCAGCAACATCATCCTTTGATTACTGTCATTGCTGATGTAAAGAATATAATCAAATCCTCCACGTTGGAAACCAAGTTTCTTCAAATACTGATCAAGCCTTGAGTACCATGCCCTTGGTGCTTGTTTCAGCCCATACAACGCCTTCTTTAGCCTGCAAACTTTGTTCTCATCCTCATGAATGAGAAAACCATCTGGCTGCTCAATATACACCTCCTCTTCCAGAACTCCATTTAAGAATGTAGATTTGACATCCATCTGGAACACTTTGAACTTTCTTTGCACTGTAATGGCCAAAAATAGTCTGATCATTTCCAGCCTTGTAACCGATGAAAATGTGTCATCAACATATATTCTCTCTCTCTGGGAGTATCCCTTGCACACTAGTCAGGCTTTGTTCTGAATCACTATGTCGTCTTCATTCATCTTCTTGTGATAAACCCATTTAGTCCTGATGATATTCTTGTATGCTGGCCTCGAAACAATCTCCCATGTCTGGTTCTTCTCAATCTGGTCAAGCTCTTCATTCATTGCCTAAACCCAGTTATCATATTCAGCTGCATCAGAAAAACATTTTGGCTCCACATGAGATAAAAATTATGTTTGCTGTAATGATTTCATTCTTCGAGTCTAAACTGGAGCTATCTGATCACCAATGATATTCTACCTATCAATTTCAACTCGACTCGTTGGCTTCCTTGCAGACACAGACTTGACACTTTCTTGTTCATTATCAGTATCTTCTTCTGAGTCAGCCTCTACCACTTCTACTCCCCTTGTTTCACTTACCTCATCATCAATTTCACTCAAAAAATGTTCACTAGGTCGTTGAGCATTCTGTTTATTTTCGACTATAGTGACATCATTTCTCTCAACAACTGTTCCCAGCCTTTTGTTGAAGCATTTATATGCTTTACTTTTCCCTGAGTATCCAAGGAATATCCCCTCATCCCTCATGCCTCAAACTTCCCGTGATTTTCTTTATTGAGAATGAAACACTTACTTCCAAAGATTTGAAAGTATTTCAACATTGGATTCCTTCCGTACCACAGTTCATACGGAGTCTTCCCTTTCTTCGGACACAAAAGAGACCTGTTCGAAACATAGACCGATGTCAAAACTGGTTCCTTCCAAAATTTCTATGGTAGGTCTTTATTAATAAGTATCGTTCGGGCCATGTTGTTGATGATCCAATTTCTCCTTTCAACCACTCCATTCTGTTGGGGAGTTCTCACTGATGAAACTTGATGCCTTATCCCGTGTTTCTTGAGATATTCATCCACTTGATTGTTTGTGAATTATGTACCGTTATCTATAAAGAACTTCAAAATTTTCTTCCCAAGCATCCTTTCTGATTCCCTCATGTGTTGTTTTATGAAAATGAACACCTCTTTCTTATGGGTAATGACAAATACCCAAGACATTCTGCTATAATAATCAAAGAAAAGAACATAGTACCTTTTCCCATTTATAGCTCGTGGTGAGATAGGTCCACATAAATTAGCATGAACCAATTCGAGCACTCTAGTTGATTTCTGTACCTTTGGCATGTATGTCTTTCTGATGATCTTTCCTTGTTGGAAAGCATCACACGTATGAGTGTGATCACGTGATAGTTTGGGAAGGTCTCTCGCAACATCACACTTTACCAGATCCTCCATAGATGGTTGGCATAGATGACCAAGTCTCTTATGCCATAGCTGGTTTTCTTCCTCTCTGGATAAAAGGCATGTATCTTCTTCGCCACCTACAAGGTAGAGATTTCCCTTTGTCCTTTTTCCCTATAGAACAACTGCTCCATCTTTTCCTTTCACAACACACATCTTCTTGGTAAATCGAATAGAGTGCCCTGAGTCACATAGTTGACTAACACAGAGTAAGTTATGACTAAGACCCTCTACTACCAAGACATCAGCAAATTTCATTTCTTTTTCCCCAAACATGGCTTTCCCTGAGCCAACAATATTCAGGACTTCATCATTTCCAAATTTGACAACTCCTTTTTTGTTATATTTTATGCCTGTAACAAGATTTTTATTACCCGTCATGTGGGATGTGCAACCACTGTCAAGGATCCACACACTAGATTGTTCTGATGCTTTAAGGGAAATCTCCGCCACCACGGCCTTCTCATTTTTCTTCTTATTGGTCCATACTTTTTCTTTCACACTCGGCATGAATTGAGACTTCTATTCTTTCTCAGATTATGATGAAACAGCCTCATCTTGCAAATCTGTAAATCTATTCTGCATTTTTAACTCACCTGTTGGTTTATTGATCTGCTGCTTGTGAACATTTTGATTCTACTTTGGCACATTTCCATGAATGGTCGATGTACAATACCAAGCCATGTGCCCAAATCCTCCGCACCAAAAACAGTGTCCTTCAAAATATGTTCTGGAAAACTATTCTCTGTTTGGCTGCCACCACTGTTCTTGTTCCCTTTGATATCTCTTGGCTATCAAACACACATACTGTGAATGTCCCATCTTCCCACAACAATAACACTTGATATATGGTGCATTCCTTTGTTACACTTCAGCACACCGAGTTTCCACTTGGGATCTCTGAATATTCTGATTTTGATTAGTGCCCAAATCAATCTTCAATATCAGGACGGGTGCTTGCGGTCTGATTTTAATTGACACATATTTTTCTTTGTGATCAAGCCCTGAATCAGCCTTAACAATTGAGGTAAATTGCTGCTTATTTCCTACTGAACTACTAGGCGAATCTTTCCTCTTTTCAGTCTTCAGAATGATCTGCTTTCCTAAGAATGTATTGGGAATCAAAGGCTTTTCCTGGACTTTAACATTTCTCCGTAGACTGAAAAATTCTTTTCAAGCTCTTCAATATTCTTGATGTGATCTTTCACTTTTCTGTTCAAGCCATCAATCTCCCTTTTCTGTTCTTCAATCTTGAGCTTATACTCAGTAACTGATTTTGAGTTCTCTGGTGTTGATAACTTGAGTTTTTCAATTTCTTCCATTAACTCACACTTCTCATCTTCCTGTTGCTGCATATAGAGTTTTTCATCATGAACAAATTTATGGGATTTCTTTGTTTTTGTTCTCCAAACATCTATCTCTTCAAGAGCTTCTTCCAATTCGGCTTCCATATCAACTCTTCCTTCAACTTCTTCTTCCTCTTCTCCAACGTCAGTTTCTTCCTTTTCCTGAGAACTACCGATGACCGCTACCATAGTATTTTTTCTATGATCTTTACAATTTTCAAACTATTCAACCTCTTCATCCTCAGACTCATCTGAAGTGTCTATTTCTTGTGAAAGAAGATTCTTCCTCTTGAAGAAATTTCTCTTGAACTGCTTCTTCCCTTTCACATAGGCTGAAGATTTATTCTTTGGATTTTCAACTTCATCTTCATAATTTTCTTCTTGAAACATTTTGGGGCATCTTGCAGCAAGGTGACCAACCTCTCCACATCAAAAGCATGCTAGTGGAAGTTTCCCTTTAAACTTTCCTTTTCCTTTTTGTAGATTTGAAGAAAGGAATGACATCACCTCATCTGTCTCTTCTTCCTCCTGAGAATATTCAATAGTGAGTTTCTTCATGGCCTTAAATGCGAGATCTTTAGATTTCCCCTTTTCCACAGCGTCGGTATCATCATTTCTCATTTCATATGCAACAAGAGTGTTGTGCAGGTTATCCAATGTCAGCTCTTTCGGATCTTTATCTTCCAAAACAAAAACTTTCAGATTGAACCGAGGTGGAAGTTTTCTCAAGATGCACTTTACAATTTTAATGTCTTCGATAATCTCACCAATACCTCGCATGTCTTCTACCACAGCATTTACCCTGTCAATGAATGCATCAACAAACTCATTCGGGTTCATTCTTAGATCTTCATACTTGTTTCACAACACATGCAGCTTTGCCTCTATGACTTTTATATCCCCTTCATAAATATTCAAAAGTTTTTCCCACATGGCATGTGACGTTTTTCAGGACATCACCTTTGTATAGATGGGATTGGAAAGGGATCCCCCTAAGGCATTGATTGCTTTGGTATTAGCATCCAAATCTTTATGCTCAGCTTCTGATAATGCACCACTAGTAATATCAGCTGTGATACCATGCGTAGTTGCTGAAAACACATCCATTCCCAATGATCAGAAATAGTGTTGCATTCGATTCTTCCATATCTGAAAATTACATCCATCGAGGATCGAAATCCCTTTATGATTAGTGACCTCTATTGAGAGAAGAACTAATATCAACCTTTACCTCTGATACCAATTGTTAGGTCCACAAGGCTGAATACCCTGAGAGGGGGGGGGGGTGAATCAGGTTATGGATAATTTAAAATTAACACCCATTCTGAGCTTGTTTCACTATTAAGTAAAACACTCTTCTCTCTCTTTCTTGTTGCACATTATAAGCAGAAAGTAAAGCAAGCACAGGACACAACAATTTTACTTGGTTCACCGCTAAGGGCTACGTCCAAGGAGCATACGCCAACAAGTTTCCGATCATACCAAATTCCACTATAATTCACTAGCTGTGGATTACAATGTTCGGGTACCATCACTCTGTCCCAGGCTCACTGCCTTTGCAAGGATTAAGGTCATCTCACTGTTTTCCCAAGGGTCACTCCCTATTTCTCTCTCTCTGGCTCACTGCTAGTGGAGAGGATCACCTTTTTTCACTTCCTAAGCTCACTACTCTAGAAGGGAATCCACTCATAGTTTATATACCTATAGGTCTCTTAATTATCACTAATGAATGCATCCTTAACTGTTGATAGATGCTCTGTTGAAGTCCAACTTTCATCCACTGATGAATACCTCTTTGCTTCTTAACCACTGGGAAATTCACTTTGGAAACACCTTCACAAAAGCACCCTACTTTTCTAGGCTACTAATTTTGTGAAGCTCAAACAAGCCTTCGCGAATCTTCGGCCTTTTCGCGAAGCACTACCGTGAAGCTCAAGTCGTTGTAGAGCAACTTCCCTCGCGAAGCTCACTGAGCCAACACGGAGCGCACAACTTTCACGGAGCTACAATAGCCTTCGCGAAACTCTTCTTTCATGAAGCACACAGGCTACGCAAACTACCTTCGCGAACCAAGAGAAAATTATTTTCTCTGAAAATTCTCTCTCCTCTCTCGAGGGGGTCGGCCTCTATTTATAGGCGATTCCACCGACCCTTGAACTTTCTGCGCGAAGTCAATGCCACATCATCTCAAATCACAAAGCTCCAAAGTTGCCGCCGGAATTCTGTCCAAATCGTGAAGCACCTCAGCAATTTTCGGATCGCAGAGCTCTTCGTAATCGCGGAGCATCACCATCAACATTATTTCACGCCTTCTCCGCGAAGCTCCCTTGCAAAGCCCTTCACCGCCGTGATGTGCTATAACTCTACCGTTCACGAAGCTTTGACGTAATCACGAAGCATCACCACCTCCATTTGTCTGGTCTTCACGAAATCCAATCCATGCATCCTCTCTTAACTAAATTCATGCCTTTTCCATATAAAAATATGATCTTCAAGGATATCCACTTTTCACAATGCTCACCAAACTACAAATTTGGGACCCCAAAAATTTGGCAAACACTAGGAAACGGCGCCAGCTTGTACTGCTCTTTTGTACCGCCTCCAGATCGTCATTTCCTTTGTCATCATTCATTTTCAACATGGATTGTCAAAATATTCTTTGGAACTCGACAATTCTCCATGGAAACCTGCTTTGTCAACAAACACAATCAACCCAAAAATACTACAATGTTACCTTGAGGGATTTTTTCCCAACAGATTATCAAACCAAATATTCCAACAATAATTACCTTGCATTTATCTATAAAATGGACTATTGAATCTTATACACCTTAACGATCTTATTTTTTACTTAAAAAAATTATTGATGTATCATATAAACATCATAGAATAAATTATTACTAAGGAAGGTAGCTTTAAAATCCATTTGATATATATTATAATCAAAGTATGCTTTTATGGAAATAAAAATCTAAATGGAATTTATCATCACAATAGGTGAAAAAGATTATTCATAGTCAATATCATTAATTTTTTCATAAAATTTTGCAAACTAATTATATTTATAGGTAGAAACTATTCCATATATGTTAGTACTCTTAAAAAAACCCTTCAACCATATAGTTCTCACCCATCCAGGTGTATCCACCAAGTTCTAAACTTAGTTAGTGAACATGGAGTCTATTTTAGATTCCATGGATTTTAACCATTTCTTAGAATCATAATTCTCAATGGCCTCTAAATAGATGGTGGGTTCATCATCTATGAACATTACCTCATAATTATTAGCTATAAGAATACCATTTCTAAAGAGATCATGAATAATCCCACCAAACCTTTGAGGTTATATTGTTCCCTGATTCAATTCTTCTTCCATAACTCTTTATGGAACCAACACAAATTCCATCTCACGAACATTTTATATTTTTTGGACATTAACTTCTCCATGTTAAATTTTCCTTCCACTAATTCCTCAAATTATATGTTTCTTATCAAGGAAAACACCATGTCAAGCCATAAACACTCTATGTCCAATAGGGTTATATAAATAATATCCCACAATCCTTTTGATATAACCCATAAATAATAATTTATTTGATTTATGGTTGAGTATATCATAATTCAAATATCTAAAAAATGATTCATAACCTTAAATCCATGTAAAAGAAATATTGGGTTGTTTTCCATTCCATATATCATATGTTATATTTATGAATGATTTAGATGGATTTTTTTAATATAAATGTAGAAGTATCTAGAGTATAACCCCATAATGAAATAGGAAGGTCACACAATCTCATCATTGACTGAACTATGTGAAAAAAGTATAATTTATCCATTTACACACAGCATTCAATAATAGTGTTCCAAGAGGAGTGAGTTATGGAACAATATAATCTCTCAGATGTTTAGTGAATCCTTGGATCAAGTATTCACCACCCTGATCCTATGATGGGATCTCAATACCCTTTCCCAGTCAATTATATACTACATTCTAAAACTCTTTGAAATTCTCAAAAAATTATACCTTATATTTCATTATAACATGTATCCATAATGACTTAAGTCACAAGTAAAGGTAATAAATCACATAAAACCACCACTTTCTTGAATATTCATTGGTGCACACACATCACTATATATAACATCCAATGGTACACTATCCCTACAAAAATTTACACTAAAACGGGTTTTGATCATATTTAATAATAAATAAGATTCACAATTATCAAATGATTCATAATTTAATGATTTTAATTATCCTTATCTTTGGTGTTTTTTGAATGTGTTTCTTATTTATATACCTAAGGTGGCAATTTCAAAGATACATGGTGTTAGAATCAACCTAGGCTTTCTTATTTTGATTGTTATAAACCAAATTATCTATATAAAAAATATAAACAATATTTATCATATTCCTAAATCCATTAAACTTAACATTCATATATATAATAAAACTCTTGTTCTTAATAGTGAATGAGAATCCCTTCTTATCCAAACAAGATATAGAAATAAAATTTCTATTAATGGTAGGAACATAATAATAATTTTTTAATTATAGGACTAATACACTTAGTTTTGTTAGAACATAAGTGCTAACTTATAATGAAAATAATCTTTCTATATTACAAAAATTAAGATCTACTTCATCCTTTATTAATTACCTAATATATTTTTGTTTATGTTTAATATTACAAATGTGTGATATACACCCATTATATAATACCCAAGAGTCATAGTTAATGGAAATTGATCTCTATAATATTCACATTCAGAGTCTTTGAATTCTTTATAATGATAAAACTTATCATCCCTAGATACCAATATCTAAATATTTTATAGGCCATACCTATTAGTGATATCAATATGATTATCACGAAGTATGTCATAATCTTCAATAAGGATAAATATTTGGGTGAGTATCATATTTATATCTTTTTATCAAGAACTTTTAATGAAAGTATTACCATTATAAATAATGACCTCATATATCATAACCATGAAGTGATCCACGATCTATATTTCATCATGACTTATATCAGGCATCACATTCATAATCCATAGCTATTTCGAGTGGATAATTATTATTATTCACATCATATATAACACTTGGATAACTGAGTGGATAACTCCCTATCCAAATTCATCATATGGATAAAATCAGTAATATTAATATTTTATACTAATATTTTGGATTTTATATCCTGTATAACCCAAATCAAACTCCAAGAACAAGGCACTTAACAATTAGGTTCACCTTATAACTTTCTTTCCTTACATAAGATAATCCATGGGAACATAACAGTTAGGTTCACCCATACTGAATGATTGCGGTCTAGAAAAGTGATTATTTGGAAGGAATATCACACTAATCATTTAAGGGATTTCCATTTAAAATCCTCATAAGTTAATATACATCAGACTTATATTAATATCCCAGTTGTTACATCTAATTAAATCTTTAACTTCTCATGTTTTATTCCTTTTTTATGACTGATTGTAATGATTTAGTTTTTGAATCCCTATTCCGTCACCCAAAATAGAGTGTTCACACCACATTAATGTGTAAATCATTCCACAACTCACAATTATATGTTAATTATCCAAAATAGAATCCAATTATACTCATACATATCTGAATTCATCTCATGAATAAGGTACATGAACTTTTCATGTAAAGGCTTAGAGTTATATGAGATTGAAAAATCACGCCCGAGTAAGACCAAAGTGATATATAGGAAATCCATCCCCTTTATAGAAAAATGTATAATCATATATTCTAGTGGGTTTAAAAACACCCAATCCCTCTCCCTAAGGAAATTTTACTCAAGATAGAATTAAATTTATGATATATCTAACACCTAATATGCACAAACAATATTTACAAACTTTTCCCAATATTATAACTCTAACAAAATGAGGTCAAGGTAGATAAAAACTAAATATCATGGAGTCATACCCAGAATGTAATTCAAGTATCTATCTCACATAATCAATTTATCATATAGAAATCATATGAAAAATTAAATTTTTTTAAAAAGTTTACAAAAAGATAAATATTGAAAGAATTTATCAAAAAAATAAATGGTTTATTTATCTTAAAAAACAAAAGAAGAAATTATGAACATTTCATATTTTATCTAGGCATTGAAATTATTATATTAAAATTATTAACACTTATAATTTATAAAAAATTTACAAATTATAACCAAAATTATAAAAAAAATTTGTTGAAATTTCTGTACATGTCATATTTTATGACTCATAATCTTATTATCAGTCTCAAAAGATGACTAATAGTGATGAGAGGTAAAAATTATACTCAACTTTTTTATATTATATAGAATTATATTATAGACTATGACTCATATCACAATCTATGAATGGAAATATTGTATAATTCCAATCGTATTTTATGATTGAGTGGGTGTTATAATTATATTATGCCCCTATTTCTTCAAAAATTCTAATTTTTACCTCATGATATGATAACACATATCATATTATATAATATGGAATAAAACCATTGGATTTATTCATATCATACTTTATGATATAGATATATCATATTCTATATTATAAAAAATAGAGGAATTTAACATCCAATATTTTATGATATGGTTTTATGTAAATTACGATATATAATTATTCAAAAAAAAAGTGAATGAAACGTATTTAATCCTTGAATAACAATAATTTTTATACCACTAATGGGTGTAAATGGATCGTCCCATGATATTTAGTAGTGAGAAAACCCATTTAATTGTCCAATCTATATTTAATAAAAAAATAATAAAAATTCTAATGAAGAACAACATACCTAAAAAAGATAACAATGGCATTTATCTTGTTATTTTTGGAGAAGGTTAGATGAAGATAAAAAAAGTAGCAAGCAACAACTTCCTGCTTCGAGGTAGGGGGTATCGACCATTGGATCTTGGTTCAAAATTATAGGATTCTTAAACAATCAAAGGGGTGAAAGAACATTCATTAAGAGTGATGAATAAGGATCGATAGAAGAGTTTGTTTAGAAATATTTTCTTGAAACTGATGATCACATCTACCGCAATCACAAATTAGTGAAATCATAACCTTATAATTCATCCTCGATGTGCATTATTGAATGAAGAACACATTCTCATATTGAGTGTCAACAAATGTAACCCGTGAATTAATTCCTACTAGTGTAGATTCATTGAAAATATTAAACTGATATTCATTCCATTTTTGATCCATTCTTAATATACTAAACCAAATAAAAATGTGTAGGATTCAATGAGAAATGTGAATGCATCTCATATAGTGTGTATCATAATCTAGTTGTAGCATACTATATAGGATAATGTTATATCATATACAACTTTTATGATATATTCCCATCATATACATGATATTAATCACTTTTATATCATAAAAAAAGATTCATATAGATGTAAAGCATGGATATTCATCCCTTACATATCATGCTTTAAGATTCCAAGGGTATCAAAAAATATGACCCTGTTAGTTTTAGTGTGCATCCTTCTACATAATATTAGAAAATTTCTAGACTATTATTAAGACTTAAGAATTATTCTTAAGAAAAAAAATTAAATTATATGTTTTAGGGAAATACCTTTACAAGTAATCTATAGTTGTAGTTATCTAATAAGTGAATATAAATTCTTTTGGGTATCACTGAATGATCCACATAAGGTTTTAAAATCATTCAATCCATGTTGGACTAAGAGAATTTTGTCTCCATTCATATACAAAATATTATTAGGTATGTTTATGATTTAGAAATACTAGAGTTATCCTTTAAGGCTTGTTTTGGTTATATAATTCATTATGGGATTATCATAGATATGTTCCAAAAATGAGTTCAATAAGGGATTACATTATTTTTCTTAATGTGTTGAGAATATATGAACTAAGAAATTCAATGAATAGGTTTTGGTGTTGTATAAATAGTACAAGTGGGTAAAAGTTCAAAATATAAGACAAAACTTAAGTTTTAATGTCTAAAAATTCTTCTTAAATAAGCCAAAAAATGTTCCTTGAAACCTAAACTTAAGTTAGGAATCAAAGACATAGTTTTTATATGATGTAATTTTCTAGAATAATTGAAGAAGTTTATATAATTCCATGAAAATTATTTGTATTATATCAATGTTATAAAAAAAATTTCTTTGATTTTTAAGGGTATATGATACCAAGTGTATATTTTCTAATGTTTTTAAATATCTAAGAGTTAAAAATAAAGGAAAGAATTAATAGAGATTATAATTTTTATTCAAATGATGAAAAAATGGTTACTAAATTATAGAATTGGATGTAAGAGAATTTATAAAGCTTAGATGGTTCTAAATAAAAATATGTGAGGTTATCTCATTTCTATTATGTGATTAGAGAAGTTTTTTATTAACAAGGAGTTCTTATGTACAACATAAGATGTTACACATGGTTTATGAATCATTAGTTTCTATAATATTCTTTGATAATAATATAAGGATAAAAACGTTTTTATCTAAGATAAATGTGTTTATCCATATTTTCATTAAAAATAATAGGGATTTATCCCATAATTAGTGGAATATTTTAAATAATAAAATATTATTTTTAAAAAATACTCCTAAAAAATAAAATAACCCATTAGATTTAGTAGTCAATAGTTTATTTGTAAAATATTCACACTAAAGGAAATAAGTGTTACATACTAACACAAAGGATTCTGTGAATCTTATCATGATATTCTGAAGATAATATAGTTTCTAATAATACAGTGGGAGTATGTTTTGGAATTAAAAAAGTTCAATGTTTACAAATAAAAGACAATTACAGTCAACGTGAAGGTAACTTAACGTCCTATATGGTTTAAGGTATGTCTATAGCGACCCCATATTTTCTTACATAAATATTACATATTTTGTTATGAATATTCATACATTTTATAAATACATTCATGAGGGTTATAAAGGTACAGTGAATTTGGAGTCTAAATTAACAATGCTATAATTTTATAAAATATCTTCAATATCTCCCATAGATATCTTACCACATAGTTATATTATTAGATATACCCTACTTAAAACCTATCTACATAACCTAGGGAAAAGAAACATAATAAAGTGTGAGCTTAGATGCTCAGTAAAGAAAAACTAGGTGGATTTCAATGATCACTTATACATAAAATGAGAGTAAGGGTATTAGAACATGTGATAATATTTGAAAAACCAAATCCAATATATCATAGATCATAATATCGAGTCATGAAATAAATCTTTGAAGCTTATAAAATATGAATCATAAATTAATCAAATAACATAACCCCTGAGAGCGTAACATAGACATTGGAATTTTGAAAAAACATAAGTTTATAACATTATGAACATGTATAAATATAAAAATGCTAATTAATTATGTCAAAGAAACGAAATTAAGGACTTGCATACACTTATGGACAAGAAACCAAGTTTATTCATAATCTTATGGACATGAAATTCTGGTACATGCATAAATTTATTGATAGAAAACTATGTCCATGCATAATTTTATGAACATTAAATCTAGGGATGTGCATAAACTTATGGACATGAAAAACAGGTCTATAAAAAATCTTATTCACATGAAAGCTAGATCCACAAATAAAATTATGAACATCAAATCAGGTTCATGAATAACATATTTAACTCATGAGTTTTCCATATTTACCCTGTGCATTGGAGGGATATATAATTCCAGGCCTACCTTTTACATAATGAACGTAATATATATATTTATATATATGTTCTACTAGATAATAAAAAAAATCATCATATCAAAAATCAAGATAAATGAATTGGTTTCCTAAACATTTTATCATTTCACAACCCATTGAAATGAAATGTGTTTCATAATCATTTCATCAATTCGTCATTGCATAACCATGAAAATTTAATGGGTTTCCTAATCATCTATTCAACATAAACAAAAAACATCCATTGAAATAATAATTATGGTATCATTGTATCATATACCCAATAAATATTAAGTAACATAAAATTATTTCATCTAAGATGAAAAATGAATTTAAGAGATCGCATTCAATATTTCTTGATAAAAACCACCTTTTCACTTTGAAATAACATATTTAAAATATAAAAATATTCTAGATATTAATGAATTTTTTTTAATTTAAAATAATATTGGAAACATGTAAATTATTATTTAAATAATCTAGTGATTATGATGATAGGAAATTCCATTCATGCTGTATATGTTAAAACAAATATTACTTTAACATTTTCTGTGAAAAGTAAAAAGTACAACATTCTAAAAATGAAAAGAAGATTTATTTTATCTTTTTTAAATATTATAATAATTGGTAAAAATTAATTTAAAAAATACTTATATAGTAGTAAAAACATTCATGAAAAAGGTTTTAGAAAAAATGGTCATAGAATGGAATGGATTTTCGACCGAAGATAGAAATATAATTAATTTTTCTTAAAAACATTTCATTAGTCTCTTAAGTTCACAAAGAGAGGAAATGAAAGGAAAACATGAATTATATATAAATAACCATATGAGAATAAAATTAATTAGTTTCATGAGATTTATATCATGAAATTTAATCACCAGAAAAATAATCATAAATAATCCTGATAAACAATTGGATTTTAACATAAAACCCTTACGAATTTGGTAACTTTTGAATTGTAAGAACCATAAAAGATATAAATTTCGATGGATATGTATATAATATAATTCTCATGAGAATAATAATAAAGGAAATTCATGGGTATTATATACAACAATGTAAATATAAAAGTGGTGAATATAGAATGCGTCCCATGGAAATAACAGTGATATGAAAATTCCTTACCTCAAGTTTGACTTGCTTTGAGTGTTATTTAACATTCTATATAATAAATTTAAATTTATTATAATTATATACCACAATAATTTATCTTATTATTAAATAATAAATACTCATTATATATATAGAGTTTTCTATAATGGTAGAGATAGAAAAATGAATTACACCATCCATGGAGAAGGTATGACATACATATGCATGAACGCTGATTTAACTTTTAAATAGATGGAACAAAAGAAAGGTAAATAATAATTCACATTTAAAAAATCATTATTATATCATATAAATAATTTATATTAATTAAACTTATCCATATTAACATCCAATTAAAACATAAATAATAAACCACATCGCTTCGTGGATGTGGTAGTCCATACGTATGAATGATAAATGTTATCGTTTTCTAATGGATTGGAAGGTAAGAAGGGATATATGATATTATCATTAAATAATAGTAATTATATCAAAAATATAATATATAATAATTAAACCCATCATAATACCAATCCATTAGATATGGTGATGAAAAATGAATTGTATTGCTATGTGGAGACGGTAAGTCGTACGTATGCACAAGGGATACTTTCACTTTCCATTTGATGGTAAAGAGGGTTTATAATGGTGGTCTTATAATCATAATAAAATTTAATTATATTTATGATACTAAATTTATTAGTTTATTATATATACCATAAATTTATTGGAATCTAAATAATAATTAAAAAGAAAGAGATCGGTTAAGGTGATCGACTCTTCTTTGAAAGAACTCCTTTGGAATTTCTATTAAGGACCATAGGGTTGGTCTTTTGGGGTGAAAATAACCTCAAAAACTTGGATAATGATGTTGAGAAGATAAATGGGTATGGATTGGTAGATCTAAGTGGCTCAAAGTGGTTCAAATAATTGAAGGGTTGGGTTTCCTTTTATATTGGAGGGAAAGGGCACACTTGGAATTATCAATGATTAAAATTTAATAAGTCATTATCACGAAAAACAATTAAAAACGGACATTTATTTTTATATAAGATTTTATATGGCTGAAATATCATCAAAAAATAAAATTTGGATAGGTTTAAGGTGTATTTTAACCTTATTTTTGGTTAAGCACTTTCATTAACCTATTTTAACCTTACTCGCAGTAACATTGTTTTCACTCATAAAAGGTTATAACATTACATAAAAGGTAAAAATTGGTTCATAAATAAAAAATGGATGATATTTTAGACTATATATTATCCCAATTATCCTATTTTACAATTTTAGTGTTTTTTAAATAATTTAATAAAATAGTATTTTGATAAAATATCATAAATGTTAATTTTAAAAATAATATTTTAATTTCAATTAAAATAAAAAAATACCATGTCAAAATTAGAATATAATCTTTTAAATATAAAATAATAAGTCATAAGTCCAATAATATTGATTTCAATATTTTTAAAATCATTTATTTTATTTCTCAATTAACTGAGAAATATTGCACCAATGCTGCATAACCATTAAAGAAGATTATATAATTCGTAAAAAATAAAAATAAATTTACATAGTTATAATAATTTTATTTTTCTCAAAATAGAAATTTATATTCATTCATATCTTTCATTTTTCTTTATGTGGACACTTGAGACATATTTAAAAGTAAGAGAGTGTAATTTTTTATTTTTCTTTGCTTCAAATAGTATATAAGTAATTTTCAGGGAGAAGTGTCCATTTAAAAAATAAATTTTGATCCTAATATGATTATATTATAATTTTATTAATCTAATAAGAATTATGATGAAAAAATTATGGTCTTATCACTTAGTTTTAACCTAGATTAACCCAATTTACCCTTTATCGAGATTATAAATTTTACTATAGTGACTATTTTTATTGACCAAAAAATAAAAGGGGACTATTTAAAAAAAAGTAAAAATTTCTGATTTAAAATATGGAATAAACGTTTCAATATTAAATTTATATATGTGGTACAAATTAATTTTAAAAATAAGTGCACAAAACGCGATGAAAACCATTTTTTAGAAAAATATTTTTTTTAAGATAAAACTGAATTTCTTATTTCCCACACATAGAAAAAACATTATAAGAATAATAAAATATTTTATTGGATATATAATATATAAATTTTATTAAAATAATTAAAAAATAATGATAAATTTAATTTATTGAAATAAAAACACACTGCGTGCATAAAAACACTATTTTTTTTAAAATATATTTTTATATATAATTTTATTTTTCAAAATTGAAATATAAATTGATTTTTGTCAACATAAAATATTTATTTGAAATATAAAATAACTTTTTTTACATTGAAACCATTTAAAGAAAACTATAACTTTTTTCATGCTTGAATCAAAATAAAGTTTCTAATAAAAATCAGTTTTTTCACTATTCATTGAAAAATTAATCTTTTGAGAAAAATCTAACAAATTCATCATAATATAATTTTGATATGATTATTTAAAAAATTTATCTAAATTTATGTAATATTTTCTTTAGAGTGTCAAAATTTATGTATAATATTTTCTCACAAAAAGAAATAAAATCATATTTGAAGGAAATCTATTTTTTTAAGTAGCATATAACTTTGATAACAATAGAATGCTTAACATACTAAGAATTAATCAATAAATTTATATAAAATATGATATTTTTATATATTTCATAATGTTTTTAATCCTATTAATACCCACTAATTTAATCACTAGGTTATAACAATCATATTTAAACAATAATATTTCATTTTTTTATGTTTGATGTTGCGTATTGTATACACTATTGAATATAAGTTTCTTCTTTTAAAATATCAGGGTGTTACAATATAATTAAAATATTATTGTAAAGATTTACATTATTTAATTAATATTTTAAGAAAGGAGTTAGATTAAAAATTTCTAAGTATGATGATGCTCATAAGCATATAGTGTTATAAATTAACAAAAAAAATTAATATTGAAGCATTAGATTTTATGAAGTTTAAAAGTATAAATACTTTTTAAAGGTGTAAAAAATTAGGAATTTTATTTCTATAAATCACCATTATTTAAAATTTATTTCCTCATAGATTTTATTCACTAAATAGTTTAATGGAAGGGTTTTATCTAATAATCACATGGTGTTATGAAAGGAATTACATATATAAGTAATAAGTTCAAAAAACTACTTAAAGTGAAATAAATTTAAGGACGATCTGGAAGTATATCATATATGATATGATAAGATACACTCATATTTATGATTTTTTAGGGGTGATTAAGGGGCCTTAGGGCCATGAGAAAGGCCCTCAAACCTATATTTATAGGGCGGGATGAACTAGAGAAATATGAACTCCATTTTAAATGGGCTTAAATTGAATATGTTGAAAATACCATGAGTTTATTTAGACCAGACTCAAAATAGGAAAGCAACCCATGGGTCAAAGTTATATTATTTATTTTAATGTTATTTCAATTTAATATAGTTTTTTATGAAAAAACATATATATTTTATGTATCTGATTAAAACATAGACAAATTAAAAATTATGTGATATCTATAACATGTTTAATATTAAATATTTCTTTATATTATAGGGTTTTTAAAAAAAATTATTCAAAAATATTGATTACATATGCAGCCCATCCTGTGCACCAATCCACTTAAAACACTGCTCAATCTACTTAAACCATGGACCGAATAAAACTCAATTTTTAGATCCCACATTAAATTTGGGTGTTCGACCTCTGAGGTGGTACCTTTCTGGTGGTGTGGAAGTGGTCAAGAGAGGATCATCACCAGTCCCTTTTCCTAGAGATAGTTTCCTGTCAAATTCACCATTTCTTTTGTTTTTACCCATTATACGTCAATATCCTTTAAAAGAAGGTTGTATTAACCCCATGGAGACTGGGAAATTCACCCCTTTCACATTACAATGGAGATTCCACAGTGGGTCAGTCCTAGTGGGTGATTGTGTGGGGTCAAGTACTTATGGAATTGGTGTTCCTCTGATATAACTTCCTCAGATAGTCTCAAATGGGTTTCTTTGTGGATCCAAGAACACCCAACGACCATGGAATCCATGATTCAAGGACCTACTTTCCAAAGGCAGGCACTCGTGGATTGATGATTTAGCCAACGACACTTAAGGACTCCATTGGTCGAGAGGATGAGAAGCCAGGCTCACTACACCCTTCTGTGGGAAGACTTTTGCCTGTTTTGGGACTCTCTTATTAATTTAATTCATGTTCATATGTTTGTAAATCCTTGGTTCATTCCCAAATAGCGTGTCCATGGGCTACACTTGATTTGTTATATCATCGTAGGAATGCATATATTTGATGCTACAGATTTATTACGGACTTGAGACATACAATTAGGTGCTTTGGACTTTATCGTTATCTAGGGGGGATGGAAGGTGATTTGATGTTATGATTGGACCCATAAGATGGGTTTCCTATATATCCTTAGGAGAGTTATCAGAACCCATGTAGTTCGAAATGGATGGGGCTTATGCACAGGGGCTGCCCATTTATGGAGACATGATTGGGTGGAACATTTATGGGAGGGAACCCTTTTGAGATCGGACCTTTCGGTAAGCATCCTACATATCTTGGTTTTATCAAGAATCAGAGTTCTCATAGTTCAGATTTGCTGGGGCTTACGCATAGACGATGCCCATTTGATAGACATGATTGGGTGAACCCTTTTGGATGAGAACCCTTTTCAGCTTGGGACTTCAGGTAGGCTTCCTACATATCCTAATTTTATCAGGAATCAAAGTTATCATAGTTTAGATTTGCCGGGGATTATGCATGGAAGCTGACCATTTAAGGAGTCGTGATTGGGTGGACCGTTTTGGATGGGCACCATTTTGATATCAATCCTTCTGGTAGGAATCCTACATGTCCTATTTTAATCTGGAATCAGAGTTCTTGTAGTTCATATTTTATTGATGTTGTAATTTCCACAAACCTCTAAGCCCACATGAGTCATGCTCGGTTTGAGAAACAAGAGGATGCAAGAGATCCAACGAACCACATTCTTTTTTTTTGGTTGGTGGGAGAGGTAGAGCCCACAATGGAAGAGGTCGTGGGGACAATGGGAGAGGACGTGGAGCGATAAACCTTTCAATGTTAAATAAAATTGAAATTCATGCGGCTCGGCCTTAGAAAATTGGGGACTTACCTCAGTTGGAGGACCCCAAAATACATTCTATGAAAGGGGATGAGTTTCGTCCTCATCAAAGGAGAAGAGAAAATAAATCCTTCGACTGATCACTATTCCTTATTGAATGGAAAATAAATTGATCACCCTCAATCCCTAGAATAGGGAGGTTTATGTTGGCATACCAAGGTTTGACTTTGGGTTACCATGGGAATGTAGACCCACAATAATTCCTGAATCCCAAACCGTTGTGGGGAGAGACTTCATGACTCTGCTTACCGTGGGTATGTAAACTCAAAGGGGTGCGCTGAGGCACCCTATGGTCAGATCATACTAGTCTGGTGGCTTTGGAGGAGGCTTTTTCTAGATGTTGGGGGACTGGTTCATGGATGGATCATGGAGGACTAGATGGTAATGGAGGGGTGAGGTTGGAACTGGAGGAAACAATACCCAAAAATACCCCATTCCATGTGCTAGTTTCTTATGCAGGATGGGGGAGGCTCCACACACCATAGTGTTATGCAGGCAGAGGGGTCATCCTCATACCGATACGGTATGTGGGCATGGGTATATATCACCATGTACCATAGTGGTATGTGGCCCATCACACCTCTTTGGGTTCCATCCGTGTATTGAAGCTATACACAGTACCGGGTTCAGTCGGCATAATAGTACACAACGCAAAGCACCATATTGATGGACGTCTCAAGGGACCATCTTTCGTAGCGAGTTCATTCGCAAGAAGTATGTGGTTCTCAGTTCACCAATTAGGTTTCAAGTTTTATTATTATTATTAAATTCCCCTGTTTTATGGTTCGTGGCTGGTTGTACCTGTGGAGAGTGTGGTCCGTGATTCAATCTTTGTCGATGAATCTATACTAAATTGAGAATCTTCTCCAAAATATTTCTTCCAACCTCTGGGTTCCCTTCAATCTTTCATCGACCTTCCATCCCCATTCGTCATCCTAGTCTCAATTCATTATGTTCTCTTTTTATAGAGCATCAGAGAAATCATATCTATAGGGATATGACACCATATGTGGAGGCCCATGAAGAGATATTCTAACCCTCAAAAGACTTGGACAACTTGGGTTTTCATAGGCCTTGGTTCATGATAATGGTTAGCAGAAACCCACCATTTCACTTCGTCCGCAAATTAATGATTTTTCAGAATGGTACATATATGGACTTCACACGTTTGAGTCCTCCGTTGATGCATTTTGTAGTCCGTTGGGTTTTCTATCCCTCATTCCATAGGAAAATAGTTCATATATCATTCCATGTACCTGGTGGTTCACGATCTTGGTGGTCTATGAACCTTTCCCAGTGATAGTACGCCAGACACATGAAATTACTTGAAAACTTGAATTCCTTCATGTTTATTTTGAAATTATAAACTCAATTTGAGTCCATTCACATTGGTAGACTTGCATGATTAAATTCTTCCTTTTACAAAGTGATTTTGGGGGTATTTTTTTCCCTTAGAGGAATTTTTAGGACACTACAAAATCCCCCATCAGAATGGGGTCCGTTCGGAATGAAAAGGGAACTATTTCGATGTAGAAGCGGTCCTGAACTAAATTGGTTCATGGTAGAATAGATAGTCTTGGTAGGAGGGGACCACACCCATATACAGGGGACCATGTCATTTTTCTTTTACCATTTCTCACGGCGAAAAGTTATCTTGGCTTCACCCGACTTCCTCTACATTCGTGTACTGTGATTCTTGCGAAAACCCCATCTGTGAACTGCTCCATAACTTCTGCGAACCAAAATTTCCTCCATTTCTTTATCCACATACAAATTTTTGGTTTTCATGAATGGTGTTGTGGAACTTTAGAAATAAAATCTAGATTCTGGGTAGAAGAAAACAATGGTGTTTATGTGTTCGTATACTGATCTTGAATCTATGAACTAAAAAATAAGAATTATTACCCCAAACATCAACATTAATCTACAATCATTGATCATGAACTTAATCGAGGCCTAGGTTCATAGTATCCACCTCCTCTGAATATTTATGTTCACCGGCCAATGATCTGTCAGCTAACGCTTTGTGGTTGGTTCATGTACCATGGCTGTACACGGCGAAATGCATTGATCTATTGTAGTTGTATGCAAGGTTGCTTCTACGTATCAGGAAGTACGTGGATTGTGCTTTCTGCATACCATTTCCAGGAATAGTACGCAGAGCCTTATGTGGATGTATTTTATGTCCTTCATCCATTATTCCATATCCTTTATCCAACAATTTTTATTGGACTGACTTTTTATCAGCTTCTAGATCTTCATGTACTTGCTACAATGGCCATTTCATGTGCTGTGAAAAAAATCAATGAAGACATGGGAGAACATGGTGGGGAATAGTGAGGATCATCTTCGAGCCTACATTATTCCTCGTGATAACTTCTTAAAGGATTTCATGATGTTGGACCTTGTAGCTTATCCACTATTTGTATAGTTTCCCCTTTATGTCTTTGGTATCCCTGGCGATGTTTCTCTATCATTGGCTAACCCAATACCCATTTCATCCTCCTAGAGGTAGTACAAGGACATGATCGCACACACATTTCCTCGGTAGGATAAGTCCTTACCACTCTGATTCAAGAGAACATCTTCATACAAGTAGGCTCGGTATGGACTTAGGGTAACCACGAGTGTCATGATGGTGTCCCGAGATTAGGTGCCTGAGAGTACACATCCATTATTAGCATCTCCCAAGAAAATCCCAATGGCGGGTGGATCACAAAGTGGGATCTACAGGTTATAGGATGTTTCTCCAATGAATGGTCTTGGGAATTTTGGGTACATTAGACATTCTTGGAGTCCCCTTACTAGTTGTAGGCAGTTGGATTGTATCAGGCAGCCTGGGTTTCTCAGTTTACAGTCTTCTCCCCTGGAGAAATCATTCCTGAGCTATTGAGCCACTGGTGTTCAAGCACCAACGCCTTCCACTTATTTCATGGGGATGTGTGAATCATATTATGGTATATCCACCAGCTTGGAGAACTCCATATCCTTTGAGAGATGTGCAATGAGTTTCTCCTAGCATCCGCCACATGGAATGATACTAACCATGTGTCCCCATTGACAAGGATTCTACTGGTCATGGTAGAGGGATTACATGATCATCCCCTCTAGGCTCACTCTCTTATACCATTCAAGGAATGGATAAGGTTATACCTGCAGGAGAACATGTCCAAGATGAGGGCTCTCTAGAGTGGAAATCATTAATTCCATCAGTCCCACTAAACTCTAGTTTCATATTGTGCTACCCTTGAAGCTGTAAAATATACCACATGGGGATATGAGCTTAGACCAGTTGTATCACCTGCACATAGATTAGCATTATTCCTTTCCTTGTTTTCAAGTGGATGGATTTTCTCATCCCATGATGTATATACTAGTTTTCGGGCATGTACATTGATGATGGAAACCATGATGGAAGAGGTTTGACCCATTAATTTATCCCTCCCCACTCTCACCTAGCTTTATGAATTGTTGGGACAAATACAATAAGGTAGGACCCCACACCATCTTAGTGGACCATTTCAATTTTTTGTATTGGTGGATGGAAGAACACTTCCCCCATTATGAATACTGTCATACTACAAAGGTTCCTCATTCTTACTTTCAACCTGCCCTTCTCAACATTTTCATTGATCTTCCTAAAACTCTAAGAATTATTTATGTGGTTGGGCTATTGAACAATGTTTCTCATTTATCGTTTGCACCACATCCTACCCCTCATGGGTTATTAAGAGGTAAAATGGGTGGTTCTTTTGAGGAATGATCATACCTCATCATGCCTCGGGACGAGATGCTCACTGCTCATATAGATCAAGTAGTCATTTGTGATCCATACCTCCTCAACTAGTTTTTTAGGAAATTCAGATGCCTTCAACAGGCTACACTGCTTCTGGATGCTCAGTTAAGGGGAGATTATCATACCGTAGTTCTTCTCTAGTTATGGATTATGATGATGAATGAAGGTGAAACTATGGAAGTTATCATTAATAACACAATGGGATTTACCTTGATGTCATTGTAATATTCCCAACTGTGGGTAGATTGTGACCCTAATGAGATGCTGAAAGAACCAGTTAGGCAGGTGCAGAAACCCTTAACCATATCCTACCCCTTTTTTGCCTTGAAAAAATGCCACACATTCTTTCTATTGTGAAGAGTGCAACAAATATGAATTCTACTTCTGTCCCTACAACAACCACGATAAATACACCACCTATTCCTTCCCTTTTGGTAAGACGAATCTCGGTTCTCCATCAGAAATGTCTGGGAGGGGATTAATTGGTACAACCTATTTCAGTGGGGAGTGATTTAGACTGCTCCCCTCCTATGGATACTACCCAGTACCTTAATGATGCTGGCACCGGTAGAGTATCATCGATCACTCTGGAAGCTATTGCCAGTCCTCTACATCCAGCTTCAGCGGCTGAGCCATATAAGGGAAAAGAGAGTCCCCCTTCTTGGGTGACTAGTCATAGGTCCCTCTCCACTCCTGTGACAATGATTCCTACTTATAAACACATTATGGAGATGTATGATCAAGGTATTAATGTTGTGGAAAGGCACCATGCAGTGTGGAAAAGGCATGGCACCAGTTATGTGCTCTTTCTACGGATACACGTATGACCGATTTTGCTGATGAGGGCGACTATTTTCAATGATTATTCACCCAGATGAGTTTTAGCAGCTTTGATTATCAGCACCTACAACTCCTTATATACAAAATCATCATTTACTTGGAAGACCTTACCTCATGTGAGGATAAGCTATCCATGTTCAATTCTTCATAGCACCATGTGGTGACATTCCTTGATGTTACAGAATAATTTGGTCATCTAACGACCAAATAGGTGAAGGATCGTGATTTGGTGGACACCCAATAGGAAGAGTTGCTAGAATTTAAAGCCTATGTAGCAAGGTTGAGGGATCAAATTTCCTTTTCATGTGCCAACTATGAAGTCGTGTAGAAGAAAGGTCGGGACCGTAAAGTCGTTCTGGAGTGGGTGCATCCGACGGTCAAGGATGAAACAAAGGAGAGATATTATTTAGAGAAAACTATTGATAGCCCATGACAATCACTTACCGTCATTCTAGAAATGGTGAACTGATACTTGTTTTACTTATGTCCCAAATCATAATATATACTCTTCCCCTCTTTTTCCTAGTTGGGAGAGACTCCAAAATAGGGATGCTCATCCATTTTTTAAAAAAAATAAAACTGAATTGATTTTAAATCCTATTTCATTTCCTTTTCCTATCATGTCAATTGATCATAATCATTCATATAAACATCATTTCAATCAGGTATTAATTTTAAACCCATGACTTGAAACCAGTAAACTGAAATAAATGAATCAGGCTCTAATTTTTTCTTAATCCACGAGACTCAGTGAGCGTAGTTCAACTATTGCTATGTTATTATGGAATACCTCACAAACATTTATGCCTTTTTCATTATTAAACTTATTTTTTAAAACTTCTTGGAATGAGATTATTGGTAATAAATTAACTTTTTCTTAGGCCACCCTTTTTAGGTTTTTGACCTAACAAGATTTACGCATTTTTTGAGGGCTCAATGTTTTTTAACGAACCAATACTCGGATTTTTCCTAGAGGTGTCCTCTGCGGATTTTTCCTCTAGAAAGTATGGAGTCTTTTATTCTCCTTGGAAGTTCACATTCCTACTAATCAAACTTATTACTGATATTTTAGGTTGAATAGATTTGACCAAATTTTACTGGGTAGGGGCCCAAATTCAAGACTCGTCTATTAGGAATGTTCTAATATCCTTCAAACAATGTATTAGGGATTTTTCTTGACCCTAAATTTGTGAATTTTGGACATGAATGAGGCTTTGGAGCTATTTAAGGTGTACGAAGGTTGTAAAGGACTCTCTTGGGGGTAAATTTTCCTTTGGTTAATGACCATTTTATAGGAATCATATGTAGATCCACATGGCCATGATGTGCATAGTTAATCAAAGGTGTTTATAGGACACTGGCCTTCTGTCTTCGATATCCTTTGTAGGATTCACAACACTTTGAATTTATTTTAATGTTGGGAGCCACAGTGGGTGGATGACTTGAATAGGGGTGTCTGAAAACATTAGGGACATTCATGTCAGCTTTGAGGGAGAAATCATTCTTGCACGGTTCTTACTTGTGTGAGGGAGAGCTGGTGAATGGTCAGTTTTATTAGAAATATTTTTTATGTCAGGGGTATTTAGAAAGAGAAAGGTATGTAAGCTATTATCTAGAAGTTTTCCAAATCTCGGGGTGTGACAAGACATGAAGGTCATTTTAGTGTATGAAATCTATAAATAACTCTCCGGAGAATTAATTTTCCTTTGATTGATGGCCATTTTTGTGGGGAACATATACAGAGCCTTTGGATCATGATGTTCATAGTTAATCAAAGGAGTATGCACGACACTGGCCTTCCATATCCGATGGCTATTTCCGATTATGGAGATTGGGAACTTTATGAATATGGTATGTGAACTTCGACAAAGGGTGCACCTGAAAATGAAAAGGGAATTTTAACTAAACTTTTTTGGGGGGAAACAAGAAACGAGTTGGGGAAATATTCTTTTTTATGAGGATCAACTTCACGCATATGGATGGGGTATCTTTAGAAATCTCAAAAGGAACTAAATATGAATTGGGACTGCATATTCTGATAATATATTCATGATGTGTGAAGGGAGTAAAATATAAACCATGACTTTGAGATCCCTTGAATTAGGAGGGATGAAACGAGGCTTGGAATCCATTCATCATACTAAGATAGGAGATGACTCTCTTAGGTATGATTTTGCCTTTGATTGGAGGCTATTTTGTGGTCAACATATGGAGAGCCACTGCGACATGATGTGCATAGTCAAGAAAAAGTGTCTACAAGACACTAGCCTTCCATGTCATATGTCCTTGGAGGGTTATGGGGATTCAAGATCACTGAGAGTACGGAGTTTGGAGTACGACAAGAGCGTATCTAGACATATTGGGGATATTTGGGTTGTGATTTACTCATGGAATCAAGTGTCCCTTATATAGATATGACTTATACACAGGGTGAGGCAGTCATTCCATCTTTGGGGTAAATAGTCATTTAACATCACATGGCCAGGATGTGGGGTTCCTCTCAGGGAAGGGAACCATGAAATTCCTTTTAGGGTCACACTACTAGGACCAGATTTCTAGAATATTTTTCCATAATTTCATGGTGGATCTCTCACTAATATCCCTAATCTAAAATGAGCTATGCTCGGTGTGAGAAACCAGGGATTACAAGGATTACAGGTCATTTATGAGGAATATAAAAATCAACATCAGGGGGCACTTTGGGCTTAAACCATTTTTATGCAGCTTAACATCATACATCAAGGACGATTTTGGCCTCACAGTTTAATGTCGTGAGGTGAGGACATGATGATTTGTATTTTAGAGTCATGCAGTGAGGGAAATTATGTTTTCATAAATATAATTAATAGTTTTGAGATAATCACTCTCAGGATATTCAAGAATTCCTTAGAAATGAGTGATGATAGAAGGTGAAAACCATAGTCATGGGGGAAAATTGAATCAGGAAGAATGGCCTGGGTCTTAGAAGCCATTGGGCGTATTGATATGGGAGATGACTCTCTTGGGGATAAAGTTTCCTTTGATCAATGATCATTTTCGTGGGAAATATAAACAGAGCCACTAGGGCATGATGTGCATAGAAAAAACAAAGATGTCTGTAGGACATTGGATTTCCGTCTCAGATGGCCTTGTAGGGTTATGGGGATCCATGTTTTCTTGGGGTATGGAGTTTGAAAAACGGGAGAGATGTGACTGGGAATGTAAAAAATACCTAGAATGTGACTAACCATGAACTACTAGAGCTTCTATATTAGTATAACTATTATGTGTAGGGGTAAGCATGATCTTTTGACTTCTCATGAGTGGGGGGGGGGGATGTGTGAGATCTCATGAAACTAAGAGATGGGCGAGACATAACTCTTGAAGAATTCCACAGTTTATTATTTTTCAATTAGGACCTTTCATGGACTCCCCGTACAAGTATGACCAACACATGGGGAAAGGGGCATTTTTTTATTGTGTATGGGCCAGGATACCAAATCCAGGTGTCACTACATATCCTACGAGGGAAGTTATCAAGCCTTGAAAAGTTCTGAAAGTTACTTGTACCGATCTAGCTCAGTCCATATGTAGGGACATTTGAGGGAATCTTTTTTTGATGGTGTCTAGGCCGGGATGTGAAATCCAGATGTCACTGCGTATCCTATGAGGGCATGAATCAAGAAATAAATTGTTCTGAAAGTTCCCTGTACTGATTTGGCTCAGTCCATGTATAGGGTCATTTTTGTTTCATTTTCTATGGGTGTCGTGTCGACCATATCTCCCTACAAGTTGTTTTCATAATGGAATCCTTACCACTGATCCTAAGAGCATGTGAGTTATACTTGATGTGGGAACAAGAGTGGACATAAGGTTTCCCTCACAAGTTTTGGGTGGTATAGGATATGATGGAGGCTTTGGGGGGGGGGGAAGCTAGGCCAAGATCGAGGATCGAGGCATCTCTATGTATCCTACAAGGGTAGGATTCAAGCCGTACGTAGTTCTATGAGATATCATGCAGTTTATTGTCATGTGATTATAACACTTTGTGCTATGTATTTTAACATCTTACAATGAGGGCATGAGTTAGAGTTGAATGTCATACTTCAAGGATGAGTTCCTTATAGTTTAACATCATGTGTAAATGAAAATGACTCATAGTTTATGGTCAAATAGTTTGGACCATGGTTTCACATTATTGGTACTCATAGTTTATGATCTTAGAGTTTGGGCCATGTATTCACTTTATTGGTACTCCTAGTTTAAGGTCTTAGAGTTTGGACCATGGATTCACTTTATTGGTACTCATAGTTTAAGGTCTTAGAGTTTGGACCTTGGCATCAATTTATTGGTACTCATAGTTTAAGGTATTAGAGTTTAGACCATAGATTCACTTTTTTGGTACTCTTAGTTTAAGGTCTTAGAGTTTGGACCGTGGATTTGGGGTACTATAACTCATTGTTTAGGGTCAGAGAGCTTGGACCATGGCTTTTTGTATTACTATGCAAAAGAATTCTTCAAGAACTTTGCGTTTATGGGGACTGTGATGAGCTATCTGTCAATCGATATTAGGGAATATTCTCTACTGGAATAGACCCTATGTAAGAAATATGGTCCTTCCAAACTTGTTTCATGATTTGGGGGATTTTTCCTTAGTATCATTGGGGTTTTTAGGACTAGGAACATTTTTCCTTTGAGGAATGATCGAAGGCGAACCTTTTTTTGAAGGCTTGTGCAGTCTGATTTTGGTAGATGTCTAAATGGTGTAGAGTGTGAAACCCTTTTCATCTAGTTGCTCAAACCCATCAAACATTCTCTAGGATTTCTCATCCATGGAAAATTTATTTCAAATATCTACATGATGTGATGAACTTGGATTTCGATAGGCAAAACTACCTCTGGCTTATATACTAGTGAGTATGGGGTTTCTTGGGTGGCAGTGTGGGTTGTGGTCTGGTAATCCCATAAAGCATGAAGAAGCTTTTCGAGACATGATTTATTATACTTATCAACCATCTTTTGAAGTATGTTGGAACAGTTTTTGTTGAAATCCTCAATCTTTCCATTGGCCTCCGTGTGATAATGGAACAAATAGTTGGATATAATTCCATACTCTGGGAATAACCTTTCCAACTCAGTAGAGCAGAAGATGGTGTCGTTTTCCTTCATTGTTTTATGAGGGACAACATATATAGTAATGATATTGGAATTCAAAAAACTAACGATGTTTTCTCCCTGAATTCATTAAGGGGTATTACTTCGACCCATTTGGAAAAGAAGTAGATCGCTGTGAATATGAATTATAATTGTCTGGCTGTGGTGGGAGGATATGGTCCAACAACATCCATCCCCCAGGTGGAAAATAGCCAAGAGTACAAAAATGTATGAAGTAACTCTAGGGGTCGGTGTATGAAATTGGCATGAACTTGGAAGGAATGAAACTTATTGGTGAATATAGAACAATTTTGTATCATAGTGGGCTAGTAATACCCAAGCCTTCAAATTTAGTGAGAAAGCTTAGTTTCTTATTGATGCACTCCACAAGCTCTGACATGATCTTATTTAATGATGAAAATAATATCTTCTCCATCAATTCACCTAATAAGGACTTCATCAAGGCCTCATATGTAGAGAACCTTTTTTGGGTTTACCCCATTGTACCGGACAAAATTGACTACCTGTATTTGGAATTATTCCTTTCCAACCATATCTGGCGGGAGTTCCCCCTTTCGAAGGTAATTTGAAATGGGCATCATCCAGCTAGTGGCGTGACCATAAGGCTCAGAAATGGGGATAATTTCATCAATTTCCCCTGTACTACTCTGGATAAATGTCAATACCATCTGACGATGGGAAATGCTAATGACTGTTTCATCTCAGTCTGGATCAGCCAAGTCTATGGATGCATTTTCCAAAGCATCGTCTTGGGAATTTTGTGACCGGGGGACATAGGTCAACATTGATTCTGATGGGAATTCTACCATAAGTCCTCGAATATGGTTCATCAAGGGGACCAATACTTCTTTATTAAGGGTGTAGTCACCATTGACCTATTTTATGACTAGCTCTGAATCACCCTTTATTTTTAGGTATTGGTCTTGCACATGAAGTGCTAGTTCTAGGCCCGCAATGAGGGCCTGATATTCTGCTTCATTATTTGTACACCCTTCTAGCAGTAGGAAAGAGTAAGGCAAGACATCCTTTTTGGGGGATACAAGTATAATTCCCAACCCCACTTTGTTGATCTTGGGATCCTCCATCCTTTTACCTATCATGATTCAAGAATCACCATCTAAATACATTTACCATGTTGGGGGTCCTCCCAGATGTAAAAAAAATCTTCATATAGAAGTTCAAAATCCATTGGTGTTGTCTCTTCCAATGGGTGCTCTTCCTGGAAGTATTCTAACACCTAGCCTTTGATGGAATTCTGGGGTACGTACCATATGTCAAACTATTGTAGGATGAATGACCATCATAATAGGTGCCCATTTAGCATGGGATAATTAAGGATATATTTGAGAGGGTTGCAGCAGAACACTAGTTGGACCTCATGGTGTTGTAGGTAATTCTTGAGTTTCTAAACTGTGAATATTAGGGATAGGCAGTTCTTTTCAATTTTTGAATACTGAGTTTCAGCATCAATAATTGTTCGACTGAGGTAATAGAGGTTGTTCTCGCTACCGACATCATTCTTCTGCTTGATGAAGGCACCTAATGACCATTATAGGGTGGTTTTATACAAAATGAGTAGTCTCCCCTCAATTGGTGGCATCAGAACCATCGGGCATAGTAGATATCTTTTGAGATTGTCGAATGATTATTGACAATAATTATCCCACTCATACGTAACTTTTTTCTTCATGAGCCTGATGAAAGGTAAAAATTTACCCGCTAGGTTGCCTATGAAGCATCAGATATAGGCAAGGTTACCCTAAAGACCTATCAACTTGGTGAGGCTGTGAGGTGGGGATATTCCAAGGTTGGTTTTTTTCTTATCAGGGTTGACATCGATGCCACGATGGCATATGACAATGCCAATGAATTTTCCAGCGTTAATTCCAAAGGTTCCCTTTAGGGGATTTGTCTTTAAACTGGGATGTCACAATTTGTTGAAGATAGTTTCAAGATCAACCAGGTGGTTTGAGCGTTGTTGTGATTGAACCACTAGATCATCGACAAAACACTCGGTGAATTTTCCCAAGAAGGGATTGAATATCTGATCCATGATGTGTTGATATGTGGTGATGGAATTACATATACCAAATCGAATCAATTTATAATAGAAAACTCACTGAGGGTCCCTAAAAGTGGTATATTCTTCATCGTTTTAGGCCATACAAATCAGGTTATATCCAGAATATCTATCCATGAAAGAGAGAGAGCCTCATACATAGCTGTTGCATCAATCAACAATTCTTTGATCAGGACTGGGAAATGATCTTTTGAGAATTGCTGATTAAGATCATTGATGTAACACCCCGAGCTTCCACGATACGCCTCTCTTTCAATAATGCAATAGCTTGCATTGTACGCAAGTTCGAGTTCTAAAACACCGTGACTAATCAAAGTAGCCGTTATGAATAGTAATAACCACTTTTTAAAATTATAGAAATCTTATATTTCAAAATGGACTTCATTTTTGTATTCCTAATATTGAAATTAGCCTATGTTGAATTTTTTGTAATTTTCTGAGAACTTCCAAATTTTTATGAATAGTGAAAAATACTTAAAAACAACTTTTTTAATAAAAATAATTAATAGTGATAAATTATACTATTTAGAGGTTTTAAATTATAATTGGAATATATTTTTACCATTTTATCCAATGGTGGTCATTAGAATTAATTTAACATTGAAATTGGACATAAACAATTGCCAATCTTTTGATATAAATTGTTTCTTGAAAACACGCTATTTGTCGTAACAGCGGGAATTAATTATAAAATTAATTAATGCAACTTATATGTTTGGAATTTTGTAAAATAGACATCATTTTTGAATTCGGAATATCAATTATAGCTTAGGGTGAAATTTTGGCATTGTTCTGAAAAACTTCAATTTTTGATGAATAGTGAAACCACTAAGTGGTAGTTAAATAACTGATTTTTCGTATAAATGAAATATTACCACTTCTGTGATTTGATTTTCAAAAATCCGACATACATGGTTGTCATTAAGAAGTAAAATGTGGTTCAATGGGATAAAAATAATTTTTTGGTGAATAGTAACTTATTAAGTTTTAATCGCGATTAGTGGTAATTAGTGTGGTTTAAGGTATAAATAATACTTTAATAATATGAAATGACCTAGACACATGTCCCAACCTCATTGGTTGTGTCATGGCCGACCAAGACAAGCCATGGCCTAACTTGGGGACCCCATGGATCCACTTTTGTTGGGAAATGACATAAATTAGTTTTTATTTAATATTAAAGTGAAAATGACACTAACATAAATTGTTTTACTAAAACAATTTTTAAGTAGGGTTATACAAGTCCAAATTTTGATTATAAATAGTCATTGGAAAGATAAAAAGATTTCCTATATCATAGTATTTGTTTTATAATTTTTAGACATTAAATAAATTTAATTATTTATGACATAATAATGATGCAGCGATGACATCATTATTTGACGATTTAAATAAAATGGAAAGTTAATATACAATCTATGAACTACACATGGCCAAAACCTATTGGATGAGTGGATTTAGATGCCTTATCACCTTATCCACGAATTCTATCAATGTGGGACCTTTTAAAACCGAAAAACATTTTCAAATAATGTAATGTTCCTTTACTTTCCAAAAGTGCCCCTCCTCTCCTCTTATAAAAGGCCCCCACCTCTACCTCATTTCACACACTCTTCAAGCCATTGGCTCGGCCAACCCCTGCCCATTTGCTCTCTCCACATCCCTCTCCTCATCCTAGAGGATTCCCTTTGGGCAGAATCCTTTCAAAGGAAGCCTTTAGGCTCAACTCAAAAGGAGTTACACTTTTTAAGGTAATTCATTCTCTCATGTTCTTTTGTTTTATTTTGCTTCTCCAACCCCCTAAACTCTTTTTATTTATTTCTTTTGTAACAACACCAGTATCCTAAATATACTAGTATGTTGTTATAAGAAGGATTCGAGCTACACTTACACACACCTACATCTAATGGTTAAAGAACATACGGTTTCCGTGGATGGCGAAATTCTGCCTCCCGAAACGATGATTGTTCAACACTCATTTAACACCTTCAAAGGTGGCCATTATGATGTCAATATTTTTATATATGATATATAATATGTTTATGTTTTCCTTAAGCTTCTGTTTTTTTTCATTTTGGGCATACCTTTATGGTTTCCATTATGGGTAAAACACGATATCTTCATTTTAGGAAGCGCGGACTACCGCCCCCTGAAAGTGATTTGATTCGTTAATACCATATGTGGGATGTGTGAAGGATAAAGTTAATGATATTATATATGTTATTATAATGGAATTATAATATACTCTTATATCACTATGATTCCATTCCAGAAAATATGAAATAGAAATGGAAGTAGCGTTCATGCGTACGTACGGCTTACCGTCTCCATGAACGGTGCATTTCATTTCTTACCTCTAAATGTTACGTGACATTATGAATGAATGTATATACTGTATATATGATATATATGATATCTACATCATGAATATAATTCCGGATATAATGGATATTTCACCACATGAACAACTTGTAATTATAAGAAGTTTATTTTTGACTCAAGTACCAAAGATCGACAAAACGACCGTTATTAACTTAAATAATTACATAATGTTCATATCATTGTAATAAGTGATATAATAAGGATAATGAAATTGAAAATGGTTCTTAATAAGGTATATATTAACTCTAGTTTATTATTCAGGAGGTTAAAGAACGGTTGAGTCAAGTCAGACACGAGGTAAGGGAATTTCTTAACCCAATTTCCATTCTTTGGGTTAATCTCCTATTTTCAAATTATGTCATGATATTATTCTGTGATGTCTTGTATTTGTACTTTATTTATGCATACTTATAGTAAATACACATAATAGATCTATTTTATTTAAAAAAATGATCTTTGTAAGGGAACTTCTTAACCCAATTTCCATTCTTTGGGTTAATCTCCTACTTTCAAATTATGTCATTATATTATTATGTCATATCTAGTATTTGTATTGTCTTTATGTGTACTTATAGTGAATACACATAATGGATCTATTTTATTTTAAAAATGATCTTTGTAAGGACTTCATCTCAATCTCCTTTCATTGAGGCATATTTCGTTTTATACACAACTTTCTTTTATACGGTGTATAAACCCCTTTGACTTTTACGTTTATTCAAAAGGAATCTTTTTTATACGAAGCGTTTTGCTAAACGACAAAAGGGAATGTTTTTCTTTCCGTACTTATGCGGCGACAACGACTTCTCCGCCGCCGTGACCATTATTTGAGTTTCGGCTTCCTCTACAAGCCATCATTTTCTTTTTTAATGAAAAATAAATACAAAGTTTTAACATTATTTTATTTTGGTATTGAAAATGGTTTTGAAAGCGTTTTTATTATATCAATGTGTTGTATTGATACCTTGTGATTGAAATTTGGAAATGTTATGTTTCCTTTATGCATGTTTTATGTGATACGATTATGTTATGGTTTATGATATGTTTAAACCTATTCATATGAGGAATGTATTGGACTTAATATGTGACGGGTGGAGCCCGCTATAGCTCCTCGATGCATCGGTAGGTCTCATGAGACAACTAGACGTGGAATTGGCCGAGGCCCTTTCCCAATTTGATTTATGGTTTTGGCCGAGGCCTTAATCATTTTAGATGTCTTGGCCGAGGCCTTGACAAAATGTTTCAGAATGTCCGGCATTATACATTCCCTCATTATGAAAGTGGTTATTGATATTACATGTGATTATTCGACCAGTAGAATATCCATGTGAAGAAGTAAATGGCATTATCTCATTTTACTTTTGCCATATTATGTTGAAGTTCATGTTTAAGAGGCTTTTGTTTTAGTTATACATTGCCTTAAATGTTAATGTTTATTTATGAAAGCTTCCGCATTATTGTTATCCTTACTGAGCATTTGAGCTCACCCCTTTCAATGTTTAAAAATTTTCCAGGTTGTGAAGAAGTATTTTATGACTGACTTGCAAGAATAATCAGTGAAGATATGAGTGTGGAATATGAAGACCATGTTTTTTTGTAGTTTGTTTAATTTTGATGTAATGAAAGACTTATGAATGTATCTAGTGTTTCCAAGGCTACTAAACTAATCGGTCTTTCGAGACTTGATCTTTTGGGATCATGCCTATGTTACGAAGTAACGCACCGGCTCTGGGTAGCTGGGGTCGGGGCGTTACAGTTGGTATCAGAGGCAGTTTAGTACTAACCTTGGAAGCTAGATTTAGATAAACTCTGATTAGAGCACATAGCCCAAGGATAAACTTTGAGGATTAGTATAGAAGAGTTTCCTAGAATTTTGTTATTGTAAGAGATTTTGTGAGTTTTCCGAGCAATACATCCCTGTCTGGATACGAGCAGGTAGAGGCGGCTCTGGCACAGATGTTCCTAGGGGTAAAACCCGAAAACACCGCTTTGAGCTAGACTCGAACGGGAACTGGTGCACGACAACGGGCCTTGCTGCACTCTTGGTTACGACACTCCCGGGGGATATGCTTAGGATAATTCTCATTTTATTTACAAACCACTATGAAGGGTTATGAGTATATACTTTCTCAAAGAAAACATTTCTTTTTATGATTATGGATTATATCCATAAATAGTTCAATTTATGTTAAGTATTTTACAAGTATGGAATTATGTATTTTGATTCATAAACTAATCTAGTTTATGCCATTGTTTAGAAATGGCGCCTAGTAGAAGGAATGGAAACTGTATCAATGCACGAACTCCGTGTAGGGATTGCCCTCCGGCTCAAGATAATTATTGTGGACCTGGAGATACAACTGGTGCTGATCAACTTATTACCATAATGGGACAACTCACGCAGGTTATGAATAACAACCTTACTCGTATGGAGCACCCTGATCCGCAACGTGGAGGATCAATGCTAGACCGTTTCATGAGGCAACAACCACCAACCTTTAATGGGAGTACAAATCCTATAGTAGCTGAGCAATGGATAAATTCCTTAGAGAAAATATTCCATGCCTTGGGGAGTAGTGAAAGGGAGAAGGTTGTCATGGCAGTTTACCGCCTCACTGGAGATGCCGATCAGTGGTGGTCGCTGATTCAAAACACAAAGGAAGATGATGACATATCGAATATGGAATGGAGGGAGTTCAAAGGGCTTTTCTTAGAAAAATACTTTCCTCGTGACCATCGAGCAGATATGGAAAGGCAATTTCTGAGTCTGAGGCAGAAGGAGGATGAGAATGTCGCAAAGTATGAGGCTAACTTTACAAGGTTAGCAAGGTATGCTGCAGATTACATACGTAACCCAAGGAGTAAGATTGATCGTTTCTTTGATGGGTTAAAACCATTTCTCCGTCGAGCTTTGGTATCACAATCCTTCTCATCATACGAAGATATTGTCTCGTGTGCTATCAAGACAGAAAAGGAATTCTCTAAGTCTTATGACAACAAAGTAAAGCAAGAGAAGAAGAGAACGGTGGAACAAGAGACAGATAAAGGGAAAAAGGGAAAGAAGGATTTTCCATTATGTGATAATTGTGGGAAGAATCACCCTGGTACTTGCCTAAAAGGAATGGGAGTCTGTTATAAATGTGGAGAAAAAGGTCACCAGGCACGTGATTGCAAGGGAAGGAAAGAGGCTGTCAAAGTTGAATGCTACAATTGTAGAGAAATGGGTCATTATGCAAATGAATGTCCTAAGCGTCAAGGAAACTTGCCTCAGAAAAGGCCAAGGGATCAAGGACAATCTTATGCTATTACTACAGTTGAAGCAGAATAACTAATGTATTAGTGCTTTTGGACTCATGGATTATATTCTGGTTATTAGAATAATGTGATCTATATAAGGATTGTACTGCAGTACTTTTTGATTTCAGTAAGGTTTTAATATGATTAAGGTAATCATATTTTTAGTATGTGACAATAAGAGAAACTTTACTTTGTTTGGGGAATCGGATAAATTGATTTTGGAATTAAGAGACCTTTTAGAGAAAGTCTGGACAGAGGTATTTTGGATAACTATAAAGGTTGGAGTGGATTAAGTTGATTTTTTGATAGTATGGTTTAAGGTTAAAAAATTTATGAAGATTATTTTTGGAGTACTATAATACTATATTTTTAGAAAAAGGACAACCTGCAGGGTGGGGCATAACCCGTCGCGTCGGACAAAGCTGCAGGAATCGAACCCACAACCATAGTGCGACAAGCCTTTATTTCCTACCACTAGCCTACAGGAAGTCCCTGGCTATTACAAAATAATTTCACTAATCTAAATGGTATGTGTTAACATTTGGAACCTTATACAATTAGGATAAGTATAATATTTTTGAGTTCTATTGGAGGTTGAAACTCTAATTGTCAAGCATAAATATATATATACCTATCTCTTATTCGATGAATAAATTAATTCTTAAACTTTAGTAAAGGTATATTAAAAAAAATGTGTTATCCTAATACAATATGTCTTGTTGAACTGATGATATTTTAAATCAACATAGATTGAAGGCTTTGAGGCCCTCAATTTGACAGTTGATTGTGATTGATGACCTCAATCACTCCCTACAAATATTTACGTTTTTCCTCCAAATATATGTCTCTAATTGCCACCAATGTTCTCCTTATCGAGATCATAATTTGGTGGTGACTTTCTTATTTTCATTTCCCTCTTATTAAGGCTAAATTTTATTAACCTTATTTCCGATGTGGGTTTTCCACAAAGGTATTTTCTCTTTTCAACATTTTATTTTCAAAGAAAAATATCAAATTGCGAGGACGCAATTTATTGATGGAGGGGAGAATGTAACACCCCGAGCTTCCACGATACGCCTCTCTTTCAATAATGCAATAGCTTGCATTGTACGCAAGTTCGAGTTCTAAAACACCGTGACTAATCAAAGTAGCCGTTATGAATAGTAATAACCACTTTTTAAAATTATAGAAATCTTATATTTCAAAATGGACTTCATTTTTGTATTCCTAATATTGAAATTAGCCTATGTTGAATTTTTTGTAATTTTCTGAGAACTTCCAAATTTTTATGAATAGTGATAAATACTTAAAAACAACTTTTTTAATAAAAATAATTAATAGTGATAAATTATACTATTTAGTGGTTTTAAATTATAATTGGAATATATTTTTACCATTTTATCCAATGGTGGTCATTAGAATTAATTTAACATTGAAATTGGACATAAACAATTGCCAATCTTTTGATATAAATTGTTTCTTGAAAACACGCTATTTGTCGTAACAGCGGGAATTAATTATAAAATTAATTAATGCAACTTATATGTTTGGAATTTTGTAAAATAGACATCATTTTTGAATTCGGAATATCAATTATAGCTTAGGGTGAAATTTTGGCATTGTTCTGAAAAACTTCAATTTTTGATGAATAGTGAAACCACTAAGTGGTAGTTAAATAACTGATTTTTCGTATAAATGAAATATTACCACTTCTGTGATTTGATTTTCAAAAATCCGACATACATGGTTGTCATTAAGAAGTAAAATGTGGTTCAATGGGATAAAAATAATTTTTTGGTGAATAGTAACTTATTAAGTTTTAATCGCGATTAGTGGTAATTAGTGTGGTTTAAGGTATAAATAATACTTTAATAATATGAAATGACCTAGACACATGTCCCAACCTCATTGGTTGTGTCATGGCCGACCAAGACAAGCCATGGCCTAACTTGGGGACCCCATGGATCCACTTTTGTTGGGAAATGACATAAATTAGTTTTTATTTAATATTAAAGTGAAAATGACACTAACATAAATTGTTTTACTAAAACAATTTTTAAGTAGGGTTATACAAGTCCAAATTTTGATTATAAATAGTCATTGGAAAGATAAAAAGATTTCCTATATCATAGTATTTGTTTTATAATTTTTAGACATTAAATAAATTTAATTATTTATGACATAATAATGATGCAGCGATGACATCATTATTTGACGATTTAAATAAAATGGAAAGTTAATATAAAATCTATGAACTACACATGGCCAAAACCTATTGGATGAGTGGATTTCGATGCCTTATCACCTTATCCACGAATTCTATCAATGTGGGACCTTTTAAAACCGAAAAACATTTTCAAATAATGTAATGTTCCTTTACTTTCCAAAAGTGCCCCTCCTCTCCTCTTATAAAAGGCCCCCACCTCTACCTCATTTCACACACTCTTCAAGCCATTGGCTCGGCCAACCCCTGCCCATTTGCTCTCTCCACATCCCTCTCCTCATCCTAGAGGATTCCCTTTGGGCAGAATCCTTTCAAAGGAAGCCTTTAGGCTCAACTCAAAAGGAGTTACACTTTTTAAGGTAATTCATTCTCTCATGTTCTTTTGTTTTATTTTGCTTCTCCAACCCCCTAAACTCTTTTTATTTATTTCTTTTGTAACAACACCAGTATCCTAAATATACTAGTATGTTGTTATAAGAAGGATTAGAGCTACACTTACACACACCTACATCTAATGGTTAAAGAACATACGGTTTCCGTGGATGGCGAAATTCTGCCTCCCGAAACGATGATTGTTCAACACTCATTTAACACCTTCAAAGGTGGCCATCATGATGTCAATATTTTTATATATGATATATAATATGTTTATGTTTTCCTTAAGCTTCTGTTTTTTTTCATTTTGGGCATACCTTTATGGTTTCCATTATGGGTAAAACACGATATCTTCATTTTAGGAAGCGCGGACTACCGCCCCCTGAAAGTGATTTGATTCGTTAATACCATATGTGGGATGTGTGAAGGATAAAGTTAATGATATTATATATGTTATTATACTGGAATTATAATATACTCTTATATCACTATGATTCCATTCCAGAAAATATGAAATAGAAATGGAAGTAGCGTTCATGCGTACGTACGGCTTACCGTCTCCATGAACGGTGCATTTCATTTCTTACCTCTAAATGTTACGTGACATTATGAATGAATGTATATACTGTATATATGATATATATGATATCTACATCATGAATATAATTCCGGATATAATGGATATTTCACCACATGAACAACTTGTAATTATAAGAAGTTTATTTTTGACTCAAGTACCAAAGATCGACAAAACGACCGTTATTAACTTAAATAATTACATAATGTTCATATCATTGTAATAAGTGATATAATAAGGATAATGAAATTGAAAATGGTTCTTAATAAGGTATATATTAACTCTAGTTTATTATTCAGGAGGTTAAAGAACGGTTGAGTCAAGTCAGACACGAGGTAAGGGAATTTCTTAACCCAATTTCCATTCTTTGGGTTAATCTCCTATTTTCAAATTATGTCATGATATTATTCTGTGATGTCTTGTATTTGTACTTTATTTATGCATACTTATAGTAAATACACATAATAGATCTATTTTATTTAAAAAAATGATCTTTGTAAGGGAACTTCTTAACCCAATTTCCATTCTTTGGGTTAATCTCCTACTTTCAAATTATGTCATTATATTATTATGTCATATCTAGTATTTGTATTGTCTTTATGTGTACTTATAGTGAATACACATAATGGATCTATTTTATTTTAAAAATGATCTTTGTAAGGACTTCATCTCAATCTCCTTTCATTGAGGCATATTTCGTTTTATACACAGCTTTCTTTTATACGGTGTATAAACCCCTTTGACTTTTACGTTTATTCAAAAGGAATCTTTTTTATACGAAGCGTTTTGCTAAACGACAAAAGGGAATGTTTTTCTTTCCGTACTTATGCGGCGACAACGACTTCTCCGCCGCCGTGACCATTATTTGAGTTTCGGCTTCCTCTACAAGCCATCATTTTCTTTTTTAATGAAAAATAAATACAAAGTTTTAACATTATTTTATTTTGGTATTGAAAATGGTTTTGAAAGCGTTTTTATTATATCAATGTGTTGTATTGATACCTTGTGATTGAAATTTGGAAATGTTATGTTTCCTTTATGCATGTTTTATGTGATACGATTATGTTATGGTTTATGATATGTTTAAACCTATTCATATGAGGAATGTATTGGACTTAATATGTGACGGGTGGAGCCCGCTATAGCTCCTCGATGCATCGGTAGGTCTCATGAGACAACTAGACGTGGAATTGGCCGAGGCCCTTTCCCAATTTGATTTATGGTTTTGGCCGAGGCCTTAATCATTTTAGATGTCTTGGCCGAGGCCTTGACAAAATGTTTCAGAATGTCCGGCATTATACATTCCCTCATTATGAAAGTGGTTATTGATATTACATGTGATTATTCGACCAGTAGAATATCCATGTGAAGAAGTAAATGGCATTATCTCATTTTACTTTTGCCATATTATGTTGAAGTTCATGTTTAAGAGGCTTTTGTTTTAGTTATACATTGCCTTAAATGTTAATGTTTATTTATGAAAGCTTCCGCATTATTGTTATCCTTACTGAGCATTTGAGCTCACCCCTTTCAATGTTTAAAAATTTTCCAGGTTGTGAAGAAGTATTTTATGACTGACTTGCAAGAATAATCAGTGAAGATATGAGTGTGGAATATGAAGACCATGTTTTTTTGTAGTTTGTTTAATTTTGATGTAATGAAAGACTTATGAATGTATCTAGTGTTTCCAAGGCTACTAAACTAATCGGTCTTTCGAGACTTGATCTTTTGGGATCATGCCTATGTTACGAAGTAACGCACCGGCTCTGGGTAGCTGGGGTCGGGGCGTTACAATTGAAGTAAATGAAGATCTAAATCTTTCCATTCTTCTTTTTGTCAGGGACTATGTTTTCCAACCATATAAGATATTGGACCTTCTGTATGAAGTTTTCTTTGATCAGTTTGTCAACATCAGCCTCTATTTTGGTAGCATGCATTAGGTGGGTCCTTCTGGATGCCTGTTTATAGACCCAATGTTCTTCTGGTAAGCCCAGATGATGAGTAGAGACCTCATGATCAAGGCCTAGAATTTTGAGGATGTTCTAGGAAAACACATTTCGATTTATCTTTAGGAAGTAGGTGTATGCCTCCAGCTCCTTTACTAGTATATCCACACTGATCAGAGTGGTTCACAGGTTGTTTTCGGTTCCCAGGTTTATCTCCTTAAGTTCATCGATTGTGGTGGAGACACCTTCTTCGAATGCAGGAGGGGAATCTTTGAGGTCTTATTCCTCCTCCTTTTCATCTTCCTCATCTTCATCTTCTTCCTCTTCTAATGGATAGAGGATTATTGATACGATACCTCCAATATTAGAGGAGGGATCATCTTTTTCATTAGTGAGTAAGGAAAGGGAGGTATGGGGTCCCGAAGAAGGGTCGAGAGTATCTTTGGTAAGTATTTTCCTAACATCAAGGGAGTTAGCCTTATTTTCTGTGTCTTTGGACTTTGTGGCCCCAATAGAAACCATGTAGAAAATTAGGTCTTCATCCAAACTTGAACTTTTCCAATAAAATTGGTCGATGGGTAATACATACTCTTCCCCAAGATGCTGGAGGGGGTCATCATGAGCTATTTCCTATCCATTCAGTGTAGTAATACAATCAATGTTGTTGACCAAAATATGTTTTTCTTCTAATTAATAGAACCCTACATTGATATAATGCGACTCACAGGAATAAAATGGGATTTATCAGCATGAAATGTCGAGTTTTTCCCATTAGTGAAATATTTGATGCATTGATGGTATGATGACAGAATTGCAGCATGATAATGTAGCCAAGGCCTCCCTAATAGTACATTGATGACTGTACTTTACCATACTACTAGGAACTCAGAATTTGATATGAGGTCTATGAGTCGAGTTTTAAGCATGATTCATCCCAATGGTTTATGCTTGCTTTTTTTATATCCCAGTAGATTTGTAGTGAAGGGTGTTAATCTATCTTTATCATAGCCCAACCGGCAAAGCGTTCGCAGTGGGATGTGGTTGACTCAAGATCCATTGTTGATGAATATCCTCAGACATGAATTCCAATTATATTCCTATACATATATAAGGTTTTGATGCGCCCTTTTATGATGGTGTCTTCATCCCTATCTGTGAAGGAGATGATTGAATGACATTATTATAGATTGGTCTCTATCTGATAGACTTTTCTTCATGATAATTTATCCTTGAACTCATAGGGACCTAGTAAGGCTTTGATAAGTGCCTCCACAAGATCTACGTATAGGCTTAACGCATCCAGGATTGACAGTTATGTTGGTTTTGAAGCCAAAACATTTAGAATATCATACTTCTTCTCTAAAATTTGGAGCTTCCCAGCTCATGGTTTCTCTTTCACAGACACTTTAGTACTTTAGGCTTTGTATGCAGATAGTTCGGCCTCTGTAGCCAAGGCCGGTGGTCCTGTGATCCTTTCCAGTTTTTGCTGAACTGGCCTTCCTACATGCCTTGGGTGATTTGATATTTTTTCTTCCCCTAATGGATATTCCAAGATAACTGGGCTTGGATTTCTTTTTATGGGGGTGAGGGAGTATTCCAGTTCTTTTTGTGTCTGCCGGAGGGTCCTTCCGCAATTTTCCGTGATGTTAATGTTTTGAATTATAGCATGGATATGAATCTAACTCTTGTCACGATCATGCCTTCCAGGAAAACTCTGGCCTCTGCATCCTCTTCCTCCAGCTCTCCAATTGGGAACAGGGAATTCAGGTTCATGGCCATAATCTCCATCCGAGAAGGGGTTCATCAAGTGAATGACATTAATGAAGCTAAAGATCAGTTCTTGATCTGGAATTATTTCTATCTGGATATCTTCTTTTGATGGTACAGTTTGGCAGGGTGGTGCCCGTTGTACAGTTTAGAGTGGCGGTTCCTGTTGTACTTTTTGGTGGGGCAGTTCCTATTTTACCATTTGATTGGGGAAGCCCCTGTTGTACCAATAATTTAGGCATGATGTATGAAAGTGTCAACATTGACTTCATCTTTAGTGTTAGTTCATCTTTGTGCTCTTTCTTTCTTCTGTTCTGGCCTTTAGTGGACCAAGGGGCCGAGTAGGAAGGTTTTTTTGCATCAGGAGCTTTTGGGGGCACAGTTGGTTGTTTCAACTCTGCCCGGAGAATGCCATGAACTCGATTGATGGTATTTTGGGTCATCCAATAGTCAAAAAATTTCTACTTTTTTTTGTAGAATGTTTTCCATTCTTTTTCCTTTCTTGAGTCTAAGGTTGAAATATATGCCACCTGTGCTGGTGGCAGGCCCAAATTTACTTTCTCGGAATCCACCATCTTTTGTAGAAGATCCTTGAAAATTAATCATTCCTAGATGATGTGTCATAGTATCCGGTGATAGGGACAATAATTTGGACAGTCTTTGAGACCCAATTCATCAGCTTGCTTTGGCTCTGGTAGCTGGAGAAAGATTCTATTCATAGTATCTATGAAATAGTCATGGACCGGGTCATCTTAGAATGAGTAAAATTTATTTCATCATTCATTGAACTGATTTCTTTTATCTCCCCATCACTCATCTAACTAAATTGGGGGTGGATATTGGTGTCTAGGGGGTCTTGAATGGATCTATGGCGGCCATTCAACTAGAGTTGGTGTTGGGGGTTGATTAAGCACAATAGAAGCCACTTTAGCTTTTTCTATTCTTTTCACAGGGGCTGATGGGGCCACTTGGGACTTAATATTAGTCTATTTCAAAGAGTCTTCTATTATTTGGGAAATGGAAGAGAAGTCTCTAAACCAATTGTGTACTTTACCAGGATAAGTAGTGTTCACAATTATTCTAGAAGTTTATTGATGCACATAGTGAGAATTTAATCATGTGGAAGCAGCCGATTCCGGGAATAAGTCAGGCATTTTCATATGAAAATGAAATATTAGACCCTTCTATTCTCTCACTGGTTGTATTTCATGAGGTCACTGACCATTTTCTTAGGAATCGTTGATCTGAACTGGGAGAGAAATTTCTGCCAGATGTCTTCCCATCTTGAGTTAGCTAGCATAATAATATACTATACAATATTCGATCCCTACAGGGTTTGTATGAAGAACTAGGGTTTTACTGCTTCTTTCTACTCTGGAGTGCCCATAATAGGGTCACAATAAGAAGAATAGTGCGTTAAATTTTGTTCTGGGTCCCCAGAGCCATTGAATACTTAGAATAAGGGGTTTTCGAAATTTGGCGGTGGTGGAACATTGCTTACCCAATCAGGGTAGGGTTTCCACTCTAGATGTATTAGATCACATCACACCTCCATGGATTCTAGTCATTTTGTTAATTGGTCGATAGTGTTAAAGATCCCTTGATGCATATCCTATCGGACTTGAGATTCGGCTGGTGTGATAGTGGGCAACACCTTGCGTGCCGGAACTGCTGGAATTTGGGGTGGATACTCAATCAAGGTTATCCTTTGTGAGTTTAGTTGAATATATTATGGATGCCTTCCCAATGGGGGGAAGTCTTTATGTCCTTCCGGGGATGGGTTTAAGAATATTTCCAGTCTCGATTCCAGATTGGATGGGCCTCCGAGCATGGATTCATTTGTCGGGATAAGTGCCTCTACTATGGGCACGTCTTCTGGGAGCACCTACTAATGTTCCGCATGGGAAACACATCCGGAGAGATATCTCCCTTGATATAACTCATCATTAATTCTCCAAAGCTCTTTCATTTCTTCCTCCTACTTGGCGAGACATTCCTTGAGGGTGAGGGAAACATTTCCAGGGGAGGAGAAGGTGGGTCTTAGATGACCTTAGATTTATTCTTCTATTTTTCAGGGTTTCTAATGGGAGGTGGGGTCAGATTACTTGAGGGAACACCCAGATTTAGGACCGCTCTCTAGTTCCGGGTATGCTCACCATCGGGCTCAGTGTGGGATGCCTCTAGGAGGGAACCATCTTCCTTCACATCCCATCCCTCTATGTCAATTCCTATAAGATCCGTGGGGTTGAAGTTTACCACGTTCACTGAGGCATAAGGCATTGGGGGTGGTGTACCTGGTTCTGAATGGTAGGAAGGCTTTCTGTATTCTTTTTTGTTCTTTCTCCTTCCATTCCTTGGTATTCTTCATATTTCTTGGCAAAGATTGACCAAGAGGGATCCCTAATCTGAATTTGTAACTCGCCTCTATCTAAGAGGGTGTGAAACACAAGAAAGGTTGGAGCGGGTGACTCCTCAGTCTATTGTTCTTAATAGAAGATGGAAGAAAGATGTCCACTATGCGGGGACTTAAGGTAAAAATGACCCCAGCCCAGTGAGTTGAGGTTATTCCTGAATTGAGGTGGAAGCTAACACTATTTCTACCTTTTCAATTTCACATACTCCTGAGTAGGTGTGAGTCGAGGATGAAATGGGGCCTACATGGAGTCCATGGTCTTTTGAATACATGAGCATTTCTTTCTGGTTGGCTTCCCTTAGATGAGAATCCTGCTGGATGTTCTTGGTTTCCTGAATTAGAATCCTTGAAATGACTTTATCTCTTCATCCCTAATGATTTTGAGACTTACTTTAGGATGGTTTTTGTTGAGTGTCCCATCTTTCCTGAGGAGGGGTTTCACTTTAATACTACCTTTGGGTGATGGCATTGAAGGATGCCATTTCCAATGGAGTCTTCTAGATAGGACGTGGGGTGAAGTGTAGAGCTCCATGTTATCCCCATCCCCAAAAGTGAACTCCATTTAAGGTGTCACCAATGAGGTGACACAACTTATGTAGTGCATGGAGGTAACATCCTGGATAAATGAAGAATATGAAATTTTCATATTTATTAATATTAGTGAATTAAATATTAATTCTACTTTAAAGGGGTTTCTATGTTCGATAACATATCTGATACGCAACAACGAGTTTCTTTGAAATCTTATATTACACAACAATAAAATAATAATATTATTTGAAATGGTAGTTAACTCCAAGGCATTGTATTGGCAGGAATAAAAAAACTAACTACAATATTATTATACATGTTTGTCAAATGTATTTACATTTATCCAATAAACGTTAGAGGCTTAAAATGTGAATGAATCAAATTTTAAGCATAATTTACATTAAAAGGTCAATTTACTGCCTTTTAATGGAAATCCCTCTTTAAATATATATTTGGTCACTTTAATACATTATAATTGACCAAATAAAACCCTTATTTTGATTTGGGGAATCCAATTTTACTTTGGGTAATTTTTTGGTATTTTTCTGATAAAGTTAATTTTTAATGAATAGTGAAAAATATTGTATTTTAATTCAAAATTACCTTTTAATTTTATTGTTATATTACCTATTTAATTGGTTTTAAATTTTAATTAGAATATATTTTTACCATTTAATCCAATTTTGTTCATTGGAATTAATTTTACTTTGAAATTTGATAAAAACATGTATAAATCTTTTGATAGTTATTGTTTCCTAAAAATACGCTATTTGTTTTGATAACGAGAATTAATTTTAAAATTAATTAATTCCACTTATATGTTTATAATTTGGTAAAATATACATAATTTTTGAATTCGGAATATCAAATATAGCTTAGTCTGATTTTTTGGTATTTTTCTAAAAAACATCAATTTTTTATGAATAATGAAACCACTTAGTAGTAGTTAAAAAACTGACTTTTTCCTTTAAATGAAATTTTACCACCTCTGTGAATTGAATTTATAAAATCCTACATACATGGTTATTATCAATAAGTAAAATGTGGTTCAATAAGATGAAAATAATTTTTGGTGAATAGTAACTTTTGACTCTTATTTACCACAGTTAAAGGTAAATAGGGTAATTTAAGGTTAAAATAATATTATAATAATTCAAAATTACCTTAACACTTTTCCTAACCATGTAGGATGAGTAATGGACGACCATGGTCATATTTGGGTCTATTTTGGGACAACATGGAGCCACTTATGAAAGATAATGACACTTTAGATTAATTAATTTAATGTAAAGGCAAAAATGACATAAACAAAATTATTTTAGTAAATTAATTTTTATATGGTGTTATATAAATTATATTTTCGAGTATAAATATTCATTGGAAATATAATAATATTTCATTCATCATGGTATTTTTTTATAATTTTTAGACATCGCATAAATTAAATTATTTATGACATAATAATGATGAGTATTTACCTCATTAATAAATGATTTAAATAAATAACATTATAAATATTAAAATAACATCCAAAACCTGCCCAATTCCTATTGGATGATATTATTTCGACTATAAGTAATCTTATATTTGACTTTAATTATTTTTGGACCTTTAGAAACCGAATATCATTATATAATAAAATAATATTATCACACTTTCCTAAAGAGCCCCTCCTCCCCCTTATAAAAGGAGACCACTTCTAACCAATTCATCACACCTATCAAGCCTTTTGGCTCATCCAACCTCTGCCCAATTAATATCCCCACATCCCTATCCTCCTCCTAGAAGTCTTACATTAGGCAGAAGACACTTCAAGAAGTCCTTTGGTTCAATCCAAAGGGAGTTACCCAAATTAAAGGTAACAATTACTCTTAAATTGTTTTCTTTTATTTTACTTCTCCAACCCCTAAACTCTTCTTATTTATTTATTTTGTAACAAAAACTGTATCCTCCACATAATAGGATTTTGTTATGAGAAGGATTTTAAATACACTTACACACACCTCCATCTAATGGGTGAAGAACATAATGTTTTTGTGGATGGAAAACTATTGCCTCACAAAACGATGATTGTTAAAATATCTCCAACCGCCTCTCATGGTGGCCATATTGATGGAACTGTATTTATATATGATATATATTATATTTATGTTTTCTTTATTCTTTTGTATATTTCCATTTATATAAATACTTTATGGTTTTTATAGAGGGTAAATACGATAATCTCATTAGAGGATGTGCGGACTACCGCCCCCTCAAAGTGATATGACTCGTTAAATTCCTTATGTGGGAAATATAAAGGATAGAGTTAATAATATTTTATATGATATTATACTATAATTATAATATAACTATGTATCATTATGTTTTTAATTCCATTAAAATAATAAATAGAAATGGAAGTAGTGTTCATGCGTACGTACAACTTACCATCTCCATGAACGGTGCATTTCATTTCTTTCCTCTAAATGTTATTTACTATTATAAATACTTGTATATACTAGATATATACGATATAAATGATATATAAATCATTAATACAATTCTTAAGACAATGGATATCTTACCCAATGAACAACTTGTAATTATAACGTGTTCATTGTTTTTACACAAGTACCAAATATCGACAAAACGACCGTTATTAAATTAAATGACTACATAATGTTTATAACATGTTAATAAGTAATATAAAAGAAATAATAAACTTTAAAAAGGTCATTAATCAAGTATAAATTAACATTAGTTTATTATTTAAGAGATTAAATAATGAACGGGTCAAGTCGGACAACGAGGTAAGGGATTTTCTTATCTCACTTTTAATTCCGTGATATTTCTATTGTTCGCCACTTATTCATTACATGTGGTGTATTGTGTACTTCCATTTGATATATATTATCAGTATTTTCATTATATTCATGGTATTCTGTGATTCATTTTGTGGTTATTAAATTTTGGTCATACGACTCAGATGATTACAACGAAGTAAGAGTTTTTCATCTGACTTTTATTTCCGTGTGATTCTTGCTATAGTAGACACTATTTACTTTTGTGTGGTGTATGTACTGCCACTAATTGTACTATTTGTGTAATATACTTTCATTTATGAGTATTTACATCTTCATTTTATGATCCTTCTTTCATGTGGTGTATGTTTTGTAAGTTACCAAATCGGTAAGGGAACCTTTCACCCTCCTCTTTTTAAAAGGCTTCTTTTTGTTTTGTCTTTTAATTTTCATCTTATTATGTTGGGATAGGTTATTATATATCCTTATTTACATAAAAGTTTTGTCCAAGTGATGAGATAACATTTTATCTCATCAACTAATTTTCTGAATTTTAAAGTGACACCGTTAGGTTGTCGAATTTTTACAAGGGAACTTCTTAACCCAATTCCATTCATTAGGTTAAACTTGTACTTCTTAAATATGTCACCCAATGAATATGTGTGAATGAAATATGATTGTTTTAAACTTAATATTCACTTCTACAGGGTGAATTTATATATTTCACACATAATTATGTGATTTATTTATCCTTAATTTAAGAATACCATCTTTATAAGGGATTTCATCTCAATTTACATTTCCATTGAGACTTCATTGTTGTTATGCACCAATTCAATCTTATATAGTGTATATAATATCCTTTGACATATTATATCATAAACACTTTTATTCTCATGATATTATAAAGTTCTGAGTAAATGTTATTCTTCAATTATTTGTATTAAAGAGTCTCTATTTTTGTTAGAAAAACACTTTAACTATAATATCATTTTAAATGTTTTAAAGATTTCTTATTCTAAATCATTATCTTTAATGTCCATGTTTTAAAAATTATTTTCAGTATTCATTTATATGGACATTAATGTTTTAAAATTATAATTCCATTAAAATCTTTATAGTGGTATGGGACACTATGATTCAAAAATATCTTTTTAAATGTTTTATGAAAATAGAATGTTTATTTCAATATATTGAAATTACTTCTTGTGATTTCAAATGAAATGTTATTAGTGAAATTTTTATATTTGCAATATTTTATGTGTTATGATGGTACTTGGAGATTTTATGGGTGGTTACGTGATAAACCATATAACAGGTGGTGTCGTGATAAACCAGAACGGGTGGTTATGTTATAACCACCAATGCATTGGGTATGGAAGACGATCATATGACTATTCCATTTAGTGATATGTGTGGAAGTCGGCCGTATGGTTATTCCATTTAAGTATGTTTATGTCTCAAGATACCTTTAAATGTTATGTGTTCTTTATATGGGTTTTATGGTAATATTTTAGTTACAAAAGGGTAAGTAATGATCTTTCATTTAGTGAAACGTATTTCCTACTTCATAAAGGTGAAAAGTATTACTTATATTAAAGTATTCTTGTTTTACTTGTTGTTTGGAAAAACTAAGAGTTTTCCTTCTTTGTGTAACCCTTACTGAGATTTTTATGCTCATCCCATGTTTTTGAAATGTTTTTCACAGGTCATAATGTGGAATAGGGTGAAGGATGAGATCAAAGAAAAGTCATGATGTCAAAAATATGGAAGTAGACATGACTTTTTTTTCTAGAGTTTTTATTTTATGAAAAATGGATACTATGTAGAAGTTTTTACTTTGTAATCTTTTGATATGTAATAGTTGTGTCCTAATTCTCCAAAACTCTAAACCTAAAAAGATCCTCAATTGGAATTATTCATTTAATTCAATATTATGTAAGTTTTACGGCCGGGTCCTTATAGTTGGTATCAGAGCTCGGTTTAGAAAACTTTAGAGGTTAGGGTATTCATTAAGCATAAGTGAAATTATAATAATGGTTAGGATTTCAGAAATATCATAGTTTTTTAGATAAAGTGAATGATTCTAAGATTACACGAATAATTATATCTTAGTATTTAACCTCCTCATAAGATATTATATGATGATTTTACTGATATACTCACAGTTACCTTTTTGGTTTTAGTCAATGGTTAGATCTAGCTGGCATCAAAGTAACAATGGATGTGATGAAAACTTTGATGGTTTTCTGAATGAACAATTAAATGAAATAGGAGCTGTAATGAGAACTCTTGTGGTTATTCTCAACCAACTATCAAGAGTGTTGATTTACCACTTTAACCTTGGTGATTTTTATAAGGCATCATATATGCGAGAAACAAATCCCCACGCATGTTCAGGTAATAATCATAAAGGTATATATTTTCAAAAACCCATGTGTCAAGGATGTGGAAATAAACACCTAAGAAAATGTTTCAAAGGGATAGAAAGATGCTATATATGTGAGAATAAAGGTCATAAAGCAAGAACCTGCCATAGAAAAAGGAAGCATCCAGTTGACTCTATGAAAGAGAAAGAAGTTCTTTCTGTGGGATCAATTGAATGTTTTAAATGTGGTGTGCATGGTTATTATACAAACACATGTACTATGAAGAATTTTTAGGAATGTGATCACCGAGATCGTACAAATAGTTTTTTACCAATACCTAATGCCATTCCAATTGAGGATGAAGAAACTGACAATGACCAATGAAAGGTATGGATTATTTATTAACATATTTTTTGATATTATTGAATCTTAGGATATGATCCATGATTCTGTTTGTAGGAAATAAGTATTTCAGAATAAGTTGAAAAGTAATGGTTAATGAATCATGAAGAATGTTTAATGAGTAATAAGTCAACATATAAGGGATTCAAGAGTTATGTTAGATTTTAGGATGGTGAAATGCTTAAAAGTATTAAGGATCTTTTGATGATGGGAATTACATTAGAAGACATTTTATAGTATGTGTAACCCTGAAGTTTGATATATGAAAATTTTATTCAAGGAATAATTATCTTTTCTTTTGTGGATATAGTTATAAATAATCATTTGGGTTTATATGATCCTAGAATTTTAGGAAATTATAGGTTAATACATTTTTGGGATGCAAAATGAAAATTTATTAGAAAAACATCATGGTTAAAATATTTTATGGTTATTTTTGATAAATTTATCTCATTTTGGGAATGATATAAAATTATATAGTTTTTGAAAAAAGGAAAACATGCGGACCATGTGACAACCCATCACGTCGGACAAAGGTGCGGGAATCGAACCCACAACCAAAGTGCGACTGGTATTTATCGCCTACCATTGGACTACGTTAAGTCCCTATATTTTATGACTAATTGTTTTAGTTATATTATTTTATGAATAAATAATAAGTCGATTTTGGGTTATCTATGGAAATGATTAACCAATCATAGAGTATATATGATTAGGTATATTACATTTCAATATGAGACTTTATGAGTAACAGATGTTATTTGGAGATAAATGTAAAGATTTATCTTAGAAGACTATGTGATTAGATCCTTTTGAGATTTCAGTTTCAATCTTTGTTTGTATTACTTTGAAGAATTTTCTGAACAAATGTTTATTGAATGGTCTTTGTTGAACTTTGAGTTTTGTTTGACAAATTTTGGAGATTAAGTGTAGTTTTTCTTTTTGTAAAAGATTGTCCTTTTTGGGGACTATCTGATCTGGTGCGAACCATTTTGGTTTTGGTTAAGATCTAAAGACATGGAAAATATATAGTTCGTATTTTTTGTACTATGTGATTCTCTCGAAGTTTATTAAAGCGCTCTTAATGTAAAAAAAAAAGTAATCCTGAATACTCATCGTTTGGAGAAAATATGAGTTTGTGTTAAAAATCTGGTAAAAGATGAATGTCTACATGACAAGTAAGTATATTTCCTTATGTTTTTAGTTAAGTTCATAAATAAACTCTTCAATGAAAAGTAACTTAAAACAAATATCTTGTCTGTTAACTTTTCATTCTGGGGAATCAAAGACTATTTTAGCCATAACAAGTTAGTGATTTTTTGGTGGATAAATTTCTCCTAAACATGTTTTCTATCATTCTCCATCAGAACATGATGGTTTGTTTTCTCATCCAAATCCATGTTTTCATGGAATCCTAGCATATTTTGTCTTAGGTAACCTTTGTACTTATCTTCCTTTATTTCAAAGTTATAGTTTTACTGACTGTTTTTTCGATGTGAGGCTTTCAATGAAGTTCATGTGCCCAATTTTAAAATTTTGAGGATGCAATTCCCAAAAGGGGGAAAGGATGTAACATCCTGGATAAATGAAGAATATGAAATTTTCATATTTATTAATATTTTTGAATTAAATATTAATTTTACATTAAATGGGGTTCTATGTTCGATAGTGTACCCGATATGAAACAACATGTTTCTTTGAAATCTTACATTGCACACTAATAATATAATATTATTATTTTAAATGGTAGTTAACTCGTAGACATTTTATTGGTGGGAATGAAAAAAACTAACTAAAATATTATTATACATGTTTTTTAAATGTATTTACATTTATATAATAAAAGTTAGAGGCTTAAAATGTGAATAAATATAATTTTAAGCATAATTTACATTAAAAGGTCGATTTACCGTCTTTTAATGGAGAACCCTCTTTAAATATAGTTTCGGTCACTTTAATACATTTTAATTGGCCAAATAAAACATTTATATAGAATGGGGACATAAAATTTTACTTTGGGTACTTATTTGGTATTTTTTTGATAAAGTTCATTTTTTAATGAATAGAGAAACATATTGTATTTTAATTCAAAAAGTCCCTTTTAATATAATAGTTAGATTATATTTTTAATTAGTTTTATAGTGTAAATATAATATATTTTTAACATTTAATCCAATTTTGTTCATTGGAATTAATTTCACATTGTAATTTGACATAAACAAGTATCAATCTTTTGATAGTTATTGTTTCTCAAAAACACGATATTTATTTTGATAATGGGAATTAATTTTAAAATTAATTAATTCCACCTCTATGTTTATAATTTGGTAAAATAGAAATAATTTTCAAATTTTAAATATCAAATATAGCTTAGGATTAATTTTTGGTATTTTTCTGAAAAACTTCAATTTTTGATGAATAGTGAAACCACTTAGTAGTACTTAAAAAACTGACTTTTTCATTTAAATGAAATTTTACATCTTTTGTGAATTGAATTATGAAAATAAAACATAAATGGTTGTTATCATGAAGTAAAATGTGGTTCAATAAGAAGAAAATATTTTTTGGTGAATAGTAACTTTTGACTTTTATTTACCGAGGTTAAAGGTAAATAAGGTAATTTAAGGTTAAAAGAATATTATAATAATTAAAAATTGCCTTTACACTTGTCCTAACCTTATTTTATGAGTGATTTAAGACCATGGGAATCTTTGGGTCTATTTTGGAACCACATGGAGCCACTTATGAAAGATAATAACACTTTAGATTAATTAATTTAATGTAAAGGAAAAACTGAAATAAAAGAATTCCTTTAGTAAATTAATTTTTATAAGGTGTTATATAAATTATATTTTCGAGTAAAAAAATTAATTGGAAATATAAAAATATTTCATACATCATGGTATTTTTTTTATAATTTTTAGTCATCACATAAATGAAAATATTTATGACACAATAATGATGTAGTATTTACCTCATTAATAAAAGATTTAAATAAATAAGATTATAAATATTAAAATAACATCCATAACCTATCCAATTACTATTGGATGATATTATTTCGACTATGAGTCATCCTATATTTGACTTTAATGATTTTAGGACCTTTAGAAACCGAATATCATTATATAATAAAATAATATTATCACACTTTCCTGAAGAGCCCCTCATCCCCCTTATAAAAGGATACCACTTCTAAAAAATTCCTCACACCTCTAAAGCCTTTTGGCTCGTCCAACCTCTGCCCAACTAATATCCCTACATCCCTATACTCATCCTGAAAGCCTTAATTTAATAAGAAGGCACTTCAATAAGCCCTTTGGTTCAAACCAAAGGGAGTCACCCAAATTAAAGATAACCGTTTCTATTAAATTGTTTTCATTTAATTTACTTCTCCAACACCTAAACTCTTTTTATTACATTATTTTGTAACTACACCAGTATACTAAATATACTAGGATGTTTTTATGATAAGTATTCAAAATACACTTACACACACCTCCATCTAATTGGTGAAGTACATAATGTTTCTGTGGATGGAAAACTAACACCTCACGAAACGATGATTGTTCAAATATCTCCAACCACATATCATGGTGTCCATTATGATGGAAGTGTATTTATATATGATATATATTATGTTTATGTTTTCTTTATTCTTCTGTATTTTTCCATTTATATAAATACTTTATGGTTTCTATACTGGGTAAATATGATAATCTCTTTAGAGGAAGTGTGGACTACCGCCCCCTCAAAGTGATATGACTCATTAAATGCCTTATGTGGGACATATAAAAGATGGAGTTAATAATACTTAATATGATATTATAATATAATTATAATATAACTATGTATCATTATGTTTTTAATTCCATTAAAATAAGAAATAGAAATGGAAGTAGCGTTCATGTGTACGTACGGCTCACCGTCTCCATGAACGGTGCATTTCATTTCTTACCTCTTAATGTTATGTAGTATTATAAATACATGTTAATACTGGATATATATGATATATATGATATATAAATCATTAATACCATTCTGAAGATTATGTATATTTTACCCCATGGACAACTTTTAATTATAAGGTGTTCATTTTTTACTCAAGTACCAAATATCGACAAAATGACCATTATTAACATAAATGATTACATAATGTTTATAACATGGTAATAAGTAATATAAAATATATAATAAACTTTAAAAATGTTCTTAATCAAGTATAAATTATCATTAGTTTATTATTCAATAGAATAAAGAATAAATGGGTCAAGTCGGACAACGAGGTAATGGATTTACTTATCTCACTTTTAATTCCATGAGATTTCCATTGTTTGGCACTTATTCATTGCATGTGGTGTATTTTTTATGACCATTTGATATATATTATCATGATTATTATTATATTCATGGTATTCTATGATTCATTTGGTGGTTATTAACTTTTGGTCATACAACTCAGTTGATTACAATGAAGTAAGGGTTTTTTATCTCACTTTTATTTCTGTGAGATTCATGCTATATTGGCCACTATTTACTTTTGTGTGGTGTATGTACTGACCATGAATTTACTATTTTTGTAATATAATATCATTAATTAGTATTTAAATCTTCATTGTACGCTTCTTCTTTCATGTGGCGTATGTTTTGTAAGTTATCAAATCGGTAAGGGAACCTTTCACCCTCCTCTTTTTAAAAGACTTATTTTTGTTATGTCTTTTAATTTAAATCTTATTATGTTGGTATATGTTCTTATATATTTTTATTTATGTAATCGTTTTTTCCTAGTGATGAGGTACCCTTTTTATCTCATCAACTAATTTTCTGAATTTTAAAGTGACGACGTTAGGCTGTCAAATTTTTACAAGGGAACTTCTTAACCTAATTTCAATTCTTTGGGTTAAAATTGTACTTCTTGAATATGTCACCCTATGAATATGTGTGAATGACCTCTGATTGTTTTAAACATAATATCCACTTATATTGGGTGTTTTTATATTTTTCACACATAATTATGTGATATATTTATCCTTAATTTAAGGATACCATCTTTATAAGGAACTTCATATCAATTTACATTTCCATTGAGGCTTCATTGTTGTTATGAACCAATTCACTCTTATATTGTGTATATAATATCCTTTTACATATTATATCATGAATCCCTTTATTCTAATGATATTATAATGTTCTTATTAAATTTTATTCTTCAATTATTTGTGTTCAAGCGTCTCTCTTTTTGTTAGAAAAACTCTAAAATAGCGTTTTAAGTGTTTTAAAGATTTATTATTCTAAATCATTATCTTTAATTTCCATTTTTCCAAAATGGTTTTGAGTATTTATTTATATGGACATTAAAGTTTTAAAATTATAATTCCATTAAAATCTTCAAAGTGTCATGGGACACTTTGAGTCAAAAATCTATTTTCAAATGTTTTCTGAAAATGGAATGTTTATTTTAATATCTTGAAATTACTTCTTGTGATTTCAAATGAAATTTTATTAGTGAAATGTTTATATTTGCAATATTTTATGTGTTATGATGGTACATGGACATTTGATGGGTGGTTACGTGATAAACCATATATGGGTGGTGCCATGATAAACCCGGACGGGTGGTTACGTTATAACCTCCAATGCATTGGGTACGAAAGTCGGCCATATGGATATTCCATTTAGTGATATGTGTGGAAGTCCACCGTATGGTTATTCTATTTAAGTATGTTTATGTCCCAAGTTACCTTTATATTTTATGTGTTCTTTATATGGGTTTTATGGTAATATTTTGGTTAAAAAAGGGTAAGTAATGATCTTTTATTCAGTAAATAGTATTTACTACTTCATAAAGGTGAAAAGAATTACTAATAGTAAAGTATTCATGGTTTAATTGTTGTTTTGAAAAACTAACAGTTTTCCTTCTTTGTGTATACCTTACAGAGCTTTTTATGCTCATCCCAAATTTTTGAAATGTTTCTCATTAGACATAATGTGGAATAGGGTCAACGATGGGATCAAAAAAAGTCATGATCTCTTAAATAAGGAACTAGACATGACTTTTTTTTCAAGAGTTTTTATTTTATGAAAAAATGGATAATGGGTGTAAGTGTCTACTTTATAATATTTTGAGAAGTAATAATTGTGTTTTAATTCTCTAAAACTATAAACCTGAAAGGATCCTCAATGTGAATTATTAATTTAATTAAATATTATGTAAGGTTTAAGGACATGTCCTTATAATGGAGGTAAGGCAGTTCAAGGTTTTCCTTTCGCCTTTCGTATTGTGGCTACCGTGCGGACGGGAGGGCTTATAGGATGATTAGATGAAAAATCTCCCCTATCATGTTGAAATGGTCTTCATACCATTCGTAGGGTAGGGATTTTTCATTCAACTGATGAAGAGTCATCCATATATGGAGGAAAAATTTAATGTATAAATTCCCCAGACAACTCTCCGGGTATGTTGAAGTAAGAAGTGGTCATAGGCCAATAAATCACCTGTATATTATCCTTAGATAGTTTTATTCTCACAAGAAACATATCCTTATGTTGTTCTTCCAGAGGCTCCTCTACTTGATATTCACAGAAAAAAGTATCTTAATAATTTTTTCCCTGAAACCAGGTTGGTGGGAGCCTCATTGATTTTTGGATGGTGCAGGGGTGGCTCAGAAGATGAGTGTGGCCCCAACCATCCTCTGGTTGAGAAATAATATCACTAATTATGAACAGAGTGCCTGATATTTCTAAGTCCACCTTTCCTAGTGCCTCAACATCACAGGGCTTTCTCTCATTTGTTCCAGAAAGGGGAGGACATTCCTTGTATGAATTTTGATTACGGTGAGGACCTTCTCAATTGATGTTGCAATGGTGAAGGATACTATTGCAACTTGACGCCCAACCATGGGAAATTTCCTTACGGTGTATACCTTGGGGAGGACCTTTAGGGAGTTCTAAAATTATGGTAGGACCTTTTTGCTGCATTATGTACCTGAAGGGAGGAACTTTACAGCTACTGCCATTGTGGGGAAGGCATTCTCAATGACTTTCATCATGGCGAGGACTACCATCATGACTTGATACCAAGCTGCATGGAGAATTTCTAAAGTATACATCTTGGGGAGGGCCTTTGGGATATAATAAAATGAGGGAAAGACCTTATTTTTTATTTACATTACTATGGGGAGGGCCATAACAACAACTTCAATTATGGGGAGGGTCATAACAACAACATCAATTGTGGGGAGGGCCTTCATAATGGCAGTCATCATGGTGAGGACTACCATCATGATTTGATATCCGACTACATGGAGAAGAATATCTGTACTGTATACCCTGGGGAGGACCATCATGGTAGATGACAGAAGGGGGGGGGGCGTTCTTACTATCTAATCTTCAGGTAAGGGGTAGGGCTACCCCGAGGCACATCAAGAGATAGGCTCTCGTGATCAATCATTCACATCCCACAGAGTGATCCCCCATGGGTTCTCTGTGGAGGACCTTCAGAGTTGCTAGTAGTGACATTGCTGGGAGGGCCTTGGAAACTACTATGTCCAATTCTATAATTTGGTAATGTACTGACAAGGTATAGATCCTTTATTGATATATGTTTGAGGGAATCCAGAATCTATGCTTCCAGCAGAGTAGGATCATGTATGTGCTCTTTATTTTCTGGTTTCTTTTGGCACATTTTATATTTGAGCGCTCTCTTACGGGTAATCAGGGCCATCTACAGTTGGTAATGGACTTCATGTATGGGTCCCTATCTTCTTGGGTCCCATGATGTCATCGGGATATGCCGACGGGCATCTGGTGTTTTGGCAGGAATATATGCCTCCCCTAGAGCGGCCACCATGTTGAACTAGCCTCCCCCAGTTAGAACAACTATTTTTTCCTGATCCGGTTGTCCATGTATCATGGGGTATTGTCATCGACCCTCCTATACTGGAGAAGGGATGCATAACTGATTCAGAGTGGCTAACCCATTTTTCAAGTGTCATTTTGTTTGAGGAAACTGTTTCATGGGACCAATTTATCCCCTTTTCCGCAGATGCAATGATATCCTATCATGTTTGGAGGATATGGTTTGGGATCGATGTTTGATCTTCAATAATTTATAGGATGTTGTGAGATATATCTTTGGCTAGAATAGGTATGAAGGCCCATTTTGATGTCGAATCAGAATTTTGTGCCTACTTTGGTTCTCCATGAGTTGCCAATAGATACTGGCAGTTCTCCTATTCCAAAATAGAGGAATGAGTCTACCATTGGTTTTCTTCTCTAGTTTCCATCATATTTGATTGGGGGGATTTATATTCACAAGTGAGAATTTTCATCTTCTCTCTTGACGCTATATTTGTATCACGAGCTTCATATACATTTGTAGAAATGTTTCTATGCTCATATTTTCTTGCCACCCTATTTGGGTGGTAGGATTGAAATGAATCAGTAGGTATTTGTGCCTACATAGAGCTGTTTTCCACCCTATTTGGATGGAGGTCTATAGTGCATCAGAAGATATTTGCATCTTCTTATAGTTTTATGCTTTGTCTGCACGACGGGACCAGTGAGCACTTCCAGGGATGTGCATGTACTCGTATTGTGCCACCTTATTTTTGTGGTTGGTTTGAGTGGATGGGGAAAAGTCGTATGTCTTCCCATTTCATACCACCGTGTTAGTATGGAAGAGTTTCTCCTCAGGAACTAGGGTGATAATGTGTTCCTGATTATCTATTCTTTTTCCTTGGCGGGCAGCCCAAGGGGCCCGGATCTCCTGGCCATTAGCAGGTGCCCCCAATATAAGGTCCTCTTCGGGGGGAGGTGCTTTGTTCACCCGGTGTTGGCGGTGATGGTCTCTATAAGGGGTATGTTAGTAGGACCACTGTGTAGTTGAGATGATTTTGTCAACATCGATTTCATCTACCTCCCTAAGTTAAGGGAGGTACCCATTGTCATGTTCTAGGGACAGGCTCTCAAAACGGGTTTAGACAACCATCAGGGCCGCCTTGGTCTTGGGTGCCAGCCGTGGCTGAGGAGGCATCTGTTGAACCTTTTTATATTGGAGGGTTTATCTCGTGACCTCCAGTATGGAGAGAGTACCATTTCAGTGGTACTCTTTTACCAGCCTTTTGGATACCCAGCATTGAAGACGGTGGGTAGGTGAGGGGGTCCTGCTCTTTGTTGGGGGCCCAGACGCCTGTGGGATCGCTGATGCGTGTGTCTACATTGGTTTTCAGGATTTCATTTGGATCAGATGTTTCTTTTTAGGAACCTTCGGCAAACATATTGACATACATGACACAAAACCTCGTCAAAGTAGCATTCTTTTAAATATATGCATATTTGGCGATTCATCTTGGCCCCTTCCCCTATTTTCTTTTTTTCATTGTGGGGAGAAGGGGATTGAGTGGGGTAAGACCACCACCTTGGTTAAGGATTCATGTAATGTTTACCACTTTTGTCCCACCTATGAGGTGGCACATTTTTGCGCATACTGGGGAAAACAAAATGGTCCGATGTGCAATACCCTTTTCTGTCTATTGTCATTGGGGTAGAACAGCTGCCTTCGTTAAGGATTCATGTCGGTTTAACCATTTTTGTTCCACCTCTGAGGTGGTTGCTTTCACACATACCAGGGTGAACAAAATGTTTTGACATGTAATACCCTTTTGTGTCTATTATAATTGGGATAGAACCACCACCTTGGTTAAGGATTCACATCGGGTTCACCATTTTTGTTCCGCCTCTAAGTTGGAACCTTTCGCACGTACCAGGGTGAACAAAATGTTATTACGTGCAATACCCTTTTGTGTCTATTATCATTGGGGTAAAACCTCCACCTTGTTAAATATTCATGTCAGGTTCACAATTTTTATTCCACCTCTGAGCTAGCGCCTTTCAGGTGGTGCGAAAATGGTCTGAAAAGGATCATCACCCGTCCCTTTTCTGAAAGATATTTTCCTATAAAATTCACCATTTATTCTGTTTCAACCCATTCTATATCATTATCCTTTAAAATAAGGTTTTATTAACTTCATGGGTACTAGGAAATTCACCCCTTTCTCATGCGAAGGAGATGGCACCATCAGTCGGTCCCAACATGCGATTGTGTGGGGTCAATTACTTGTGCAATCAGTCCTCCTCATATATAACTTCCTTATATGGTCTCCATAGGTTTTTTTCTCAGTTCCAAGAACATACAACAGCCCTGGTATCCATGATTCATGGACATTATTTCCAATGGTAGTCTCTCGTTGATTGGTGATTCAGCCAACGACACTTAAAGACTCTATTGGTCAAGAGGATGGGAAGTCGGGCTCACTAAACCCTTCCAGGGGAAGATTATTGCCTATTCTGGGATTATCTTATATATTTAAGTCATGTTCATATGTTCTTGAATCCTTGGTTTATTCATGAAGAGTGTGTCCATGGGCTACCATTGATTTTCAAGATCGTTGTAGACATGCATATATTTGATGCTATAGAGGTATAACTGACTTGAGCTATAAAATAAGGCACTCTAGAGTTCATCCTTTTCTAGGGAGGAAATAAGAAGATTTGATGTTGGGATTAGACCCATAAGATGGGTTTCCTAGGTATCCTTGGGAGAGTAATAAGAAACCACATAGTACAGAATGGCTGGGGCTTATGCATGGGGGATACCCATTTATGGAGACATGATTGGGTGGACCCTTTATCAGAGGGCACCCTTTTGAGCTCAGCCCTTCAGTTAGGCATCCAATTTATCATGGTTTTATTAGGAATCATAATCCTCATAGTTTAGATTTTCTGGGGCTTACGCATAGAGGCTTCCCATTTGATAGACGTGATTGAGTGGACCCTTTTGGATAGGAACCCTTTTGAGTTTGAGCCTTCAGGTAGGAATCCAACATATCCTAATTTTATCAGGAATTAGAGTTCTCATAGTGCAGATTTTTTGGGGCTTACGCATGGAATCTTCCTATTTAAGGAGGTATGATTGGATGAACCCTTTTGAATGGGAACCCTTTTGAGCTCGGGCCTTCAGGTAGGCATCCTATGTATCCTGGCCTAATTTGGAATCAGAGTTACCATTGTTTAGATTATGTGGATGATGTAATCTCCACAAAATCTCTATTCATAGGTTAGTCATGCTCGGTGTGAGAAACAAGAGGATGTGAGAGATTCAACCAACCATATTCTTCCTCTCTAGTTGGTGGGAGAGGGAGATGCCATGGCAGAAGAGGCCAGGGGACCATGGGTGAGGGCTCAGAGCGATGACCCTTTCAATGTGAAATGACATTTAATTTCATGTAGATCAGTCAATGAAAATTGGAGACGTACCTCAGTGGGAGGACCCCAGAATACATTTTGGGAATGGGGAAGAGTTTCATCCTCATCAACGGATAAGCGAACATAACTCCTTCGAATAATCACTATTCCTCATTGAATGGAAAAGAATGTGATCACCATTAATATCTAGAATGGGGAGGTTCACATCGGCATCCTAGGGTTGGACTATGGGCTACCAGGGGAATGTAGACCCACGAGCATTTTCAAATCCCGAACCATTGTGGGGAGAGCCTTCATGACTCCGCTTACCATGGGTATGTAGACTCAAAGGGGCGCACTGATGCACCTGATGGTATGATCATACAGGTCTGCTGGATTTGGAGGAGGCTTTGGCCTGATGTTAGAGGACTATTTTGAAAATGTAACATGGAGGATTGGACAGTAATGGAGGGGTGAGGTTGGAACCGGAGGAAACAATACCTAAAAATACCCCATTCTGCGTACTGGTTTCTTATGCGGGATGGGGGAAGCTCCGCATACTGTAGTGCTATGTCGGCATATGAGTCATCCACGTACCAATGCGGTATCTAAGCATGGGTATAGATCACCATGTACCATAGTTGTATGTGGCCCATCACACTGCTTTGGGTTCCATCTGCATACTGATGCAGTACGAGGCATTGGGTTTAATCCACGTAGTAGAACACTATTCAGAGCACCATAATGAAGGAGGGATCGCGAGATCATAATTCTAGAGGATTTCATCTGTGAGAAGTATGTGGTTTGCGGTTCTATTATTATTTTTCAATTCCCTCATTTTATGGTGTGTGGCCAGCTGTACTGGTAGAGAGTGTGGTTCGCAATTCAGGCTCTGCCGATGAATCAAGAATACAGTTTTAATCTTCTCTGAACTCTTTCTTCCAACCTCTGGGTTCCCTTCAAGATATGTTTTTTCCATCCATCCCTATTTTTAATCCCCATATCAATTCATTTTGTGCTCTTTTTATAGATCATCAGGGAAATCGTATCTATGGGCATTCAACACCATTTTCAGAGGCCCAAGAAGAGATATTCTGACCTGCAGAAGACTTGGTAAATCAGGGTTTATAGAGGTCTTGTTTCACGATAATGGTTCAAAAAACCCTTTTTGTTCACTTATTCTGTGAACAAATGAGTTTGAAGAATGGTATGCGGATGGCCTTTATGTGTCTGAGTTCTTTGGTGATGTGGTTCAAGGTCCATTGGGTTCGTTGGCCATCATTCCGTAGGCCAGCAGTTCAAGGATCGTTCCGTATACCTGGTGGTTCACGATCCAGGTGGTCCACGAACCTTTCCCTATGATGGTACATGAGCCACTTGAAAGTCCTTGAAAACTTTAATTCCTCCAAGTTTCGTCAAAAATTTGTAACTCAATTTGAGTCCATTTACCATGATAGAATTGTAGGATTACATTATTCCTTCTTCAATGTGGTTGTGGGGGTATTTTCTTCCCTCATAGGAATTTTCAGAACCCTAAAATGGGCCTAAATGGACTATATATTTTTAGACTAGGACAATATTGTATTTTCCTACACCTATCTAGTCCATCCTGTTAAGAACTACTAGTTTTGTAAAAATTATTTAAAGAGTTTATGAATATAAATGAATAATGTTATATAAAAGGAAATAACTTTTTTATCATTATTTTATAGTGGTTGGATAAACTCAAGAAGTTAAATGACAACCGACTTTGGAAAATAAGACTTTATGTTATCCTTGACCAATGTTCATCATGGATTACTATAGGTTGTCATGAAATGTTAAGTTTATCAAGGGTACAATTCTTTTATATAGATACAAAATATTTTCATAAGAACAAAATGGGTTATGTGCAATGAATGGACCACAGTTTATACCACGTGGTGTGTCATACACTATGTATTCAGTATACTATGCGTGCATTGTTCATATTTTTATTTCCCCATCACCTATGGTTTGTGAGATACCATGCATGAGAAACATCTTAATACATTTCTTATGTAATCCTCAAGGCTCAGAAAACTAGGGGTGGTTGGGTATTATGCTAACCATGTCATCGATTTGATCTTAAACAAGATAATATTTGTCCTCTCATATGAAGAGTATGATATATTAACCCTTTACTGAGATAGACCGGGGAAGTGTATAACCATGCCTATATAAAGAATATGATATTATTATCTATTAGGTGAGGGGCATGTGATGTGATAATCCATAATGGTGAATGAAAAGTAATGTATTCATTGGCCTAATCAGTTTGTACTCAAATAATCTAGAACTTATGAGTAAATATATGATACATACTCTATATCCCATGGTTTATTGATGTAACATCCCATGTTTTAAAAATGGAAGACTATGTTCGATAGCATACAATATATGCAACATTGAGCTTTAACAGACAACTAAATATTGTTATTATGTGACCATTATAACCTAGCCATAAAATTTATGGGAATGAATAATATTAATGAAATTATTAAAAATAAAATACTCTTACTCATTAATAATTTCTTAATCAATGCTTATAAAATTAATCACTTAATTTCAATAAATTCATTTTTATCTTGAAATACACATTCTTCAAGAATGTTTTTTATTGATTTTGTGAGAAAAAATATAATTAATTTCTAGAAATTTTAGAAAATTTATTTAATTAAATAAATATAATTTTTTAAATAATCATATCGAAATTATACTATAATGAAATTTTGAAAATATTATGAAAAGTATGACTTTTTAATGAATAGTTAAAAATACTGATTTTTATTAAAAGTTGTATTTTATTTTCAAGTATTTAAAAATTAAAAAAATATTATAGATTAGTTTTAAAATTTAATTCATTCGTTTTTATTTAAAATAAACAAATTATGGGTTTTTAAATGGGGTTTATAATTGAATTTAGTAAAAAAATATTTTGTTTAAAAAAGGCATTTTTTCAAAAAACTATTTTTCATTACGTTTTACTGATTTAATTTAAATTAAATCCTTAAAATTATTTGTTTTCAATATTTAAAAAATTTATTTCATATTTGGAATCATTAGGTTCAAATTTATTAAATAAATCCCTTTTATTTTTTAGATAATATGTATAGTAACTTTGGTAATTTTTGTTACCATGATAAAGGGTAAATTTGACAATTAAGGGTAGAAATAAAATGATAAAGGCTATAAAATGGCCCTATCACTTTTCTAAATTTTATTTCAGGATTAATATTAATACGTAATTATTATAGGTTCAGTTATATTTCCTTTTATGATTACTTGGATTAGTATATGACCTTTATAATATTTTATTTAAAGAAAATCCAATCATGTCACACTATTGTTTTTAATTTGTATAGTATTTTTAATATAGTGTTGTAAAGAAGATATGCTCAACTATAAATATTATTTTGAAATATAATATATTTATCTTATACATGTGAATTTATTATTAATTTTTAATAAATATGTAATTACCGTAAATTCTTTCACAACACTATTGAAGTAATTATTTAATTAATTGAAAAATCAAATAAATTATATTTAAATTATTAAAAGTACATTAATTTTAGATAATTAATGTAATAAAATAATTTTATAGATTAACATTATATGTTATGGATTCATTAAAAATACTTTTTTTGAAGTTATCTTGTTGTATTGATATTTTTAAAATTCAATGTAATGAATAGTATCAAAATTGACAATAATGATATTTTAAAATAAATAAAATTTTATTAAATGATATATAATTATCAAAATTTTATAAATTATTCTATATTATTTTGATAAGGTATAAAATGTAATAATTTATCCATTTATGGTTATTTTTCTATTTTAGAGTAATTATGTTAACCCTCAAAGTGTAAAAAACCTATGTTGTAATGGTAAGATTTAAAAGGGGTTAAATAAGTGTTAAAACCAAATAATAAAGAGTAAAAAATAATAAAAACTTGTGAAATTTTATATTTCTTTGGTTATTTTGACCCATAATAATTTTATATTATACATTAATAAGTTTGGATCCATTTTTAATTAAAAAATAATTTATATTAATTTAAATTTTTTTGAAATTTCAAGAGTGCCCCTCCCCTGTCCTATAAGAGGACACCTCTTCTTCTCATTTATTCACACTAAAAACTATTTTTTGGAAACTACCTAAAAAATACCTTAATATAATAAATATTATCATTCTAGATGCTTTATTTTTTGTATAACTACATTTTTAGTGGTCTTAATGTGTTAAGGAAAAGAGGCTTTCCGAAGAAGAGGTATCCTGTTTAATCAAGTATTTCTATTTTATGTCTTATTCCAACTCCATAAAATATAATTTAACCATGATAAAATAATAAATAAATTCAACTAAATATAATTATATTTTATTATGTTAGTTTAGTTACCCATATCTATATCCACTTTCATCAAAATGGAAAAGAATTTACCATTTGTGTGTAGGATAAACTGCCATCTCACAAACTGAAGTAATTCATTTTTCATAACCATTTCGTAAGACTAGTTATAATGATGGAATTAGGGTTTATATATGTGATATTAATGAAATATATAACCTTATTAAAATATAATGTACCATTTAATATCTTACATTTCCATCCACATAAAAATTATAACATCCTTTGTGCGTACGTTTGGACTACCACAACCATGAAGAGATGTGATTCGTTTTCATCACCAAATCACATGAATGATATATATAACTATATTTAAATATGTAATATAATATTTTAGATATTATTATAATTATTTAATGATATAATTATACTTACCTTCTTTCCAGAATGATTATTGGAAATTGGAAATGTTGCCAATGTGCACGTACGACCTACCATCTAAATGATTGTAAGAGAGTTCATTTTTATTAACCATATAGTATGTCTTGATTTAAAATAATAATTTATGTATAAAATGATTTTTTAATGAATGTTATTTTTTATATGATTTAATAATTCCCTCTTTGACCATAGTCATTATACAAAAGACATTTTGGACTTTTGTGTTAGACACCTTCAAAATGATGGATGTTAACCTAAATGATTAAGTAATTGTACAAAACATATAAATGAGTGATATAAATAGAATAATATATATGAAAAAGGTTATATAATATAAATATATATAAGTTAACTTATGTTTATTATTCAATAAGATAAAGAACACACGTTATGATTTAGACTCAAGGTAAGAGACTCTTTAACTAAAACAACTCATTTTAAATGTTTTAATGATTTTTTTCTATGTAATTTTATTTCATGTATTTATTTTAAAATTATTTTTATGATTTTATTTATATGGAAATTAATGTTTTATTAAGTTAATTTTATAATTTATCTAAAATTATTTAATAAATAAATATTTTTAATGTTTTATAAAGAGAAATTCTTTTAAAAATCCTATTTTAATGTTCCTCTTTCAAATATTTTACAGAAGTCAAAAGGAATAATTTTTTACATAGACATAATAAGATAACATTCCCACTTTAATGACACATTAATACTTTAAATATTTATTTACAATAATACATGATTATTTTCAAGAAAATTTCAATCATTTGAACGTGCGATGATTTTATAAAATATTTGATTAAAAAAAGATTATTTTACTTAAGAATATTTTTATGATGCAAGCATACATGTTATATGATTATGATATGGTTCTTGCCCATTGTTTTAATTATTATTGATGGTTCCATTATAAACTAGTTATTGTTGGTTCTTTGATAAACCAAAAATAGGTGGTTATGTCATTAACCAATGATGAGTGGTTCCATAATAAACCAAGTATGGGTGGTCACATTATAATGTTCTATTTATTGGGTTTTCCAGAGTTATAGGTTGAACATATTGGTTACTCCATTTGTAATAGTGATATGGAAAATAATATCTCAAGATACCTATATAACTTTTATATTCTAATTTATTAGTATTCATGGAAATCATTTGATTGTTAAAAAGGTATGATGAACATATTTTTGGAAAATATACTATATTTTGGGGGGTAAAAGGTTTGTTTTTAAGAAAATGATTTTTTTTACTTTTCATTGGACTAATTTTTTCATTTATTTAAGGTATCATTCTATGAAATTTTTTCTCATCACACATTTTAGAAATGTCTTTTCTAAGGGTTTTAATGAATATTAGGCACTAGGATGTGGTCAAGATCAATTTTTTAATATATTTCATGAAAATAAAACATGTTTTCTTTTAAAAGGGGTTACTTTGGTGGAAAAAATGTATACAGATTACAAATGTCCACTTTTAATGTATGATTTTACTATGTAATAATTTTTAATAATTTTCTAAATCTTTAAACCCAAAATATATTTGAAAAATGAAAGTGATTTCTAGTTTTAAAATAACTAGATTATGTATTATTTTAGTATGGGTCCTTAAATTTGGTATCATTTCAAGGATTAGATAACTTTGGAGATTTGGATGTTTTTAGGTGAGGTTATCTTAAGAGTTATGGATACCATGATGGATTTATAATTTAATAGTTGATCAAAAGATCAATGTCATAGAAATACCTTTTGAGGCATTAAGTTATGAAATTATAAGGTGACTAATGATATTCCTTTGAGGTAATTATGGGTTATTAATATTTGGGATGCAAAATGAAAATTTGAGATAACCTTTGAGTTTAAAAAATTTCTTTAATGTTGAATATATTAATTCTATTTTGAGTAGTTTTTCATATTTTTATGAATTTTATAATAATTATATAGTTTTAAAAAAGTACATACCATAGACCATGTGACAAATTTTCACATTCAGCAAGGCCGTGGGGGTTGAACTCGCAATCTAATGGTGACAAGGGTACATCTCCTACTACTAGCCTACATAAAGTCCCTCTTAGAAAGAATTTTTTAGTTAAACAATTTGATAGATGATGAATATGTTGATTTTTGGAACATATGTATTATTGTATAGAATACCATGGGATTAAATATTTATTTGGTTATTAAGTGATTAATGTTAATTTAGAATAAAATCACTATAATTTTCAGAAGTATTATAGGAATAATGTTAAAACAAAATACTTTTAGATTTTATTTGATGAATAATGGTTGAATTATATTATTGTGGATTTATGATGTATGGAATTTATTTGAATATCATGGATATTACATGATTCTGGTAAAAAAAATTTGGTATCAAGCAATATGAGTGATAGATTTTATTTGGAGATAAATATTAAAATAATCATGGAATACTATGTGATCAAGTAATTCCATTTTTGGATTTTAATATTAATCTGGAATATTATTAATGATTTTGAAGGATAATTACTGAATGATTTCTATTGAACTTTGGGTATTGATTTTGAATTACAGAGATTAAAAGTATACTTTATTCATTCAAAGGTTTACTAATTTTGTGAAATTATCTTATATTGTTCAAACTATTTGTGTTTTGGATAATTTAAAAAGACAGGAGGAATATATTTTTATCCTTTCATGGGTTTAGTTATTTGTATAAAATGATTTTAATTCTTCATCCATGAAAAATTAAACATGATAACTCATCATCAAGAGAAAAAAGATAAGATTGTGGTGAAAATAGATTAAAAGAAGAAATCATACTTGTCACGTAACTATATTTACATATTTTTATCGACTAGGTATTAATATAACTCCTCAACTCTTTGAAAATGATATTTAAACAAAAATTTTAACCATTTAATTTTATTACCAAGAAATCAATGGCCTTTTAACCCATCATATATTTATGATTTTTTGATTATTCAATTTCTCCTAAACATGTTCACTATTACTCTCTTTGTTTTCCTACATGAAATTTACAAATGAGAGAGAATGTAACATCATGAATTTATAAATTGAAAAACTACGTTCAATAGCATACAAGATACACTACACCATGATTAAACAAATAACTAAATATTGTTATCATGTGAGAATTATAACATAGCCATTAAATTAATGGGATGACTAGAATTAACTAAATTAATAAATATAAAATGGTCTTAATTATTTTTAATATATAAATTAATGATTAGAAAATTAAGCACATAATTATAGTAAAGTCATTTTTTATTCAAATACACATTCTTCAAGAATTATTTTTATTACTTTTGTAAGAGAATAATATAATTAGTTTTTGGAAAATTTAGAAATTTTATTTAATAAAATACATATAATTTTTGAAATTTTAATATCAAAATTATCCTATGTTGATAATTTGATAATTTTCCATAAAATTCGTATTTTTAAATGAATAATGAAAAATACCAATTTTTATTGAATATTTTATTTTATTTTCAAGCATTTGAAAATTCAAATTATATTAAAGATTAATTTTAAATCTTAATTTTCTAATTTTGATTTAATATAATCCAATTTTTGTTTTTTAAATGGATTTTAGACATGAATTTAGTTTAAAAACATTTTATGTTTAAAAATGTCATTTTTCGGAAAAATTGTTTTCCATTGTGTTTTGTTGATTTAATTTTAAATTAAATGCTGAAACATTTGTGTTTTGAATATTTGAAAAATTGATTCCATATTTGGAATAATTTTTTCCAAATTTATTAAATAATTCCCTTTTATTCTTCCGACAATATTAATAGTAACTTTGATAATTGTTTCTACTGTAATAATGGGTAAATAAGGTAATTAAGGGTTAAAATAAAATGATAAGGGGTAGAAAATTACCCCAACACTTGACTAAATTTTATTGGATGATTAATATTCTCCCCTAATTATTCATGTTTTTTTATATTACCATTTATGGACACTTGGGTTAGATTGTGTCCTTTATAATAATTTATTTTAAGAAAAGTCAAACAAGTCATTCTCTTGTTTTTAGTTAGTATAATATCATTAATATTGTGTAACATGGAAGATATTATTGAATATAAATATAATTTTTAAATATAATATATTTATATTTGACCTTGTATTTTATTTTTAATTTTTAATTTTTAATTAGGAAGTTATTACCTTAAATTCATTCAAAACACTCATGCGGTAATTATTTAATTAAGGGAAAAACTAAATAAATTTATTAAAAATAATAAAATTAACTTAATTAGAGATATTTAATGAAATAAACGAATTTTATTGATGATTTTTTCATTTTATTTAAGAATTAAAATATTATTTTCAATGTAAAATTATTTAATTGATATTTTTAAAATTCAATATAATAAATAGTATCAACATTTTAGTTAATGATATTTTTAAATAAATAAAATTTTATTAAATGATATGAAATTAATAAAAATAATAAATTCATCCATATTATTTGGATAAATTTTAACGTGTCATCCATTATTCATTTATAGGTTATTTGGAATTTTTTATTAATTATATTAACCATCAAAGTGTAAAAACTCAATGTTGTCACGGTAAGAGTTTGTGGTTAAATAATGGTTAAAGTAAAATGATAAGGACTAAAAAATATTTAAATATTTTATAATTTCCATTTTATTAGGTTATTTAGACCCATCATAATATTATAATTTAAATTAATATGTTTTCATCCATTTAGAATTTAAAAGTGATTTATACAAATTTAAAATTTTGAGAAATTCTGAGAGTGCCCCTAAACTATCCTATAAAAAGAAACATCTTCTTCTCATTTATTCACACTGAAAACCCTTTTTTTTCTGAAAATACCTACCCAAATACCTTAATATAATACATACCCTAATTCTATAGGAATTAATTTTGGTAGAACACGAACCGTAGTGGTCTTAAGGTGTTAAGCAAAGGAGGTTGTCCGAAGAAGAGGTACCATTTTAATAAAGTATTTTTGTTTTACTTCTTCTTCCAATATAATAAAATATTATTATACCATGATAAAATAATAAATCAATTATCCTACATATGATGATAAGTTATTATATCAGTTTAATGACCCATATCCATCCGCATTTCGATAAAATTGGAAAAGAATTCATCATTTATGTGCATTACAGACTACTATCTCATGAGACTACGTATTTCATTTTCCATCAACATATCTTAAGGCTGGTTATAATGATGGAATTATGGTTTATATATGATATTAATGACACATTTATCATTATTAAAATATAATATATCATTTAATATCATACCTTTTGAAGGTACTGAGGCCCGTAGAGGAAGTCAGGGGCTGGGGATTTTAAATTTTTCATCGATGGGATGATGAAAATTATCATCACTGACAATCTGAGCCCTGATAAGGTTTTAGGATCTCACATAAATTATAAAGAGCACAAAAATTAATGTTAAAACAAACCCATTTCATATCTGAAGGTGCGGTGGACTACAACTCATCGTCAGCAACCGTTGCTTGAAGGATCTATACTATGAACCCTCTAGATCATCCAAACATGGATCAATGATCTAATGGAATGTCTATCATTAAATTCCAGGTGCTAGAATAGATATACAATGATTCCTCCAACACTTTGATGATCAACAAGAGCCTCTGCCTTAGATTCTTAAAATAGGAACTTGGATCCACACTTGGGAGAGAGATACTCTATTTTTAGAATGTAGGAGGAGAGAGTGGCTCACATTCATAAATAAAAGAATAGTTACTGGGGAGAGTGCCTCTTTCTATACATATAGTGGATTTTCTAAATACCCATTTGGGTTTGTCGACCCCAGTCTATTTCAACGTCCACTAAATAAATAAGTATGATGAACGAAACTGCGTCAATATTATTTATTATTTTATCACATACCTGTAATATATAAAAAATATATTATTTGATAAAAACGAGCCATTTAACTTGACTCTCCATCCTGATTTATATTAAACAAACCTTAAATATTAAAATAATAGTCTTTTATTAATATTTTCTCATGTTTAAAAAACTTGTAAATACGTTAAATAAATTCAATCCCAATTATTCATAACTTGAATAATAATGAATTTATTTATTTCTTTGGAGATCAATACCATGAACAACACTCAGACCCCCGTGGTGGGACACACCATGTAAAATATACCTATTCAAGTAAATAGGGTGGATTCTTTAATATGTTATTATATGTGACCCACTAGGCCCTTATCTCAATAGCAGTGAATAAAATCCACATTCCAAGAGTAGAGTCTATCAGCCCATCAAGGACCCTAAAGAGATAAGGATTGTCATAACAATGACTAACAACCTACGAACACAGAGTGTATACTATAAAATTTTTGTCTTTGAATATCTCTTAAAGTAGGACACACACTTGTGTCATCACCCTTTTCTTTCTTTATTATTTGTTGATATAACTAGATGGATTTAACTTTTGACTACTTCGGCCAAAGACTTATGAAGGTATCAAAATTTTAGTAAACCAGGCTTGATATATACAACTTCTTTAACCAAGAAGTGAAAAATAATTTCTTGACCATTCAACCAAGGTCATACCACCAATGATGCACACAACACAAGTGACCTCACCACAATTTCAATATCATATATTTTTCCTTGCATCAAAGTATGCAATCAAATGGAACACAGTGGTAATGTCCTAAGGTTCGGAGACCAATACACATGTCCTTATATAGGAACAACCAATGACACCCAAAATATGTGGTGTTACTATTGGCTGGTCAATCCTCATGATCTCACTACCAGAGATCACCAAGTACGAAATTCATGAGAAAAAGTCCAAATGCTTATGATCCCCCAGTACCTGATAGTAAAACATCAACTATGTCCAATCCGTATGATGCATCTAGACCATATGACCTTTCTTTAAGAATAATGCCATAGTATCTTGAGGTTCTCATTATATCTTAGGATCTGCTATAACTATTTGATATGACAATTAAACTAAGACGTTATCATTAAATAGTAGATAGAAAAAATTCTACACTAGAATGGTATGAATACATCATGTATAACAAACTGTATACATGATATGGTAATAAATAGTGATAGTTGGGTTTATAGAACACAATATTTCAACACTCCCACTTAAAATAGATCCAAATTTCAAATCATAATTGTTAGATACTCACATGATGAAGATCATGTTTCTATAGAGTAATGGTTTTAGCTGCTAGGCCTGACATATTTCTGCCACGGGGCAATTCTGCCATATACGACCTCATCCCCTTGAGTAAAACTTCTCAAGAGATGGTATATCCATGTATATACCTTTTACCTATTGTATTAACTTGACATCTATTCCAGTAAAAATATCATAATTAACATTATGATAATACTTTACTTACTCAGTGTGATTCCTAGAACTGAAAAAATGCATTCATTTAATAATCACTTCTTAGCTACCTTAAAAGCTGCAACGTATTCGATATTTATAGATATGACTACCATTGTATTTTATAAGCTTGGCTCGCCCTTCATCTTTATCTAGCTATGATAGCAGATCAAGTTGTTCTATGGAATACTTGTTTGTGTCCCACCATAACTTGTATCCTTCTTCTCCACATATTAAGTACATATCATTTATACTCATTGAAGTATAATTTAATAGTTATGACTTCTTAACTTGATGTACTTATAGATACAATTGATATCTATATACTATAAATTATATCCAAAAAATATCAATTTTTTAACATATCATGGTATAAGTGATTGATCCATCTCTTAAGAGTATGTAACTCAACTCACAACTTTAATTGCTTCCCATGTTCTAAACATGTCAACCTAGAGAGATTATTCCATGTGACATTAAAAAAAATCTTAACTTGAATTATTCCAACTTTCATTTTTCAATACCATGTCACTATATGTACGATTGAATAGGTATAAGAAACAATTAGATATACCTCATTATATTCTATTCCCTAAAACTTAGGTAACTACTTTAAGCCAATCACTAGAGAACTACTTTTATCCCGATCTTAACTTACTGTAAGCCCAAAATCTATTTTCCATATGTTTCGAAACATATTTCTCTTGGAAAACTATGTTTCTCCAACTAACCTCTAATAAAGACATGTAAAATATTCACTCAAAATGAATTATCTATGATCTTGTTACTTAATTTAATCCAGAACTGTATTTCAGTAACTTGAAAATATTATTAGCATTCTGTGATGTTATCATCTTTTTCTGGTTGCGTCATATAGACATGTTCCGCAAAAGTTGATCTTGACATAAAATGTCCAATTAAATAATCTTATATGTTAGCTATGACAAGCAAAATTATAATGGATTTAGGCATACTGACTTAGTATAACCAATCGATCCTTATTGGTACTACACTTGTACCATCCATGTATCATCTCATTTGAATACCCAATGTAGTATTCAATGTATATACCACTTTTCACTTTGATACATGGAATCCATTATTGATTTTTAATTGATCTTTTCAATATTAACTAATTTCCCAATACTTTTCACTTGTATGAATTATTATTCACAATGAATAATTTATCACCTGCTGTAGTGAACTCAAAACCGTCACTATATTTTTTAACATTCCTATGCGGTATTTGTCTTTGGAACATTCATATTCCACATTTACATGTGGAACTTGTTCCTATGACAACCATTTGAGCATCTCAAACATTGACTAATTTCAATTCAATCTAGATCCCACTATCTCTAATAGATATTTACAACCTTTTATGGAAAGGCATTTTTCACTTGACTACCACATTTCTATCTTAGGAATTTATTTAATATCCTAAGAAACCCTTAGGATAATTATTTAGATGCACTATGTGTTTATCTTGATGCTAGTTTGTTTATGCCCTAATTTTTTTAATATAAACACATGTCACATGACATAATGGATTACCATCAAACTATAACTCATATGATATCCAATAGTAATTTTTAGTTGGAATATAAGTTATGGGATTTTTACATTATTTGCAAAGTACGTCTTTAAATATAATGGATGTTTCTACAAGTTTTAAAATTAATAGTACTTACATCATAACATTGATGTATAACATATGCATTTACAAATTGATCCACTCTATATGATTTTTCATCAATGTTAATATGTAAGACTCATCACTGATCCTCCTTACAAACATAAATGTTATGATGTAGATAAGGTAATGTTCGTTTTGGAATTACTCCATGCAATATTATCATGATCAACAAATGCTTGGTCAAGATATTCTTCGGCATGCCAATCCAAAGAATCTCATATCTTCCGACTATGCTGATACTTTACTATTACATTACTTAATAGCTTAAAATAATCTAAGGAATTATCTTTACTGCTAGCTTTCCTTTGGAATAGTTCACACTAACTTAATGAACTAATTCATAAACTTTGTGCCATACCTTTATTTTTAAAGGTTTTTTTTATCAAAACTAATGAAATCAAAAATACCAAAGCTTTATAGCTATGCTAAGACTAAATACTATACTGGGTATATCATTGACGTCCACACAGTTTTACATGATAAAGAATTATCCAGACACATATTGGTAAAATTCTTACATTGTTATATTCATCACTTATTGCCTATGATTCAAGTACCACTGAACTTATTTGATGAGTATGAGATACTATTAAAAAAAAATTCAATCCTAAACTTGGAATAATGTCTCATTATGTCCACAGGGAATGTGAGATAAATGTTTTTGTTATACTCAATAACTTTTTCAACTAGAATCATTCACTTGGAAATAAAAGTTATGTGTTTCTCACCACTGACTTGAGAATCACCCTTTCAAAGCTTCTTAGAGAAGACACCTTACATCTAGTAAATTTTCTATATATATTTGGTTACTTTATTTCAATACATATATTTGAAAATAATATTGTATTTAAAAACCAAGAACTATGTCAAAAACAATACTTTTATTTTTATGAATATTTATTGAAGAAGAAGCAGGTTTTTTATTATTCAATTCAATTTATTGTGTAATTAACTTCCATAAATTATTTCAAAAATTTGATTAAAATAATGTCATGTTAAATTAAAAACCAATTTTATTTGAATAACAGTTCGAAGGTGATTTTTTACATAACTTTCTATTTTCCTTTTCATATTATCTTTTAATTTATTTTCCAAAATAACTAAAGACGATTCTTTATTTAATATTCTTATTACTTGGAGAACCTTACCTAAAAGGTAATAAAGCATCTAATCCATCATGTTTATTTGTACTCTTAAACAAAACTAGAGTAATTGTGTGTAAGAATGAGATTTCATGAACGATCATAGTTTTCCTTTCATGTTTACCCAAAGCCGGTGTAATCATCACTTTAAAAACATACATCACTTTCTCCTCACAAACTACTTAGAGATTAGACTAGATGTGATATCATCCATGTCATGATGTAGTGACCTTAACTAACATCAGGTGTGAATGATATAATTATGATAGAAAAATCATAAACTTGATTCATGAGTCTCTTGTAAGAAATTTTACACCCATGCTTTCTGAGGTGGCTTAATAGGAAGGGACACCAACACCTTGAATTTACTATATTGTTGTAATGTGTGAGATATCATGTACTACACAAATAAATTCATGATATTTTTGGAATTAATATTTTCCAATATTTATCACTATTATAATGTCATATTACTTTCCATTTTATACAAAAATAATTTTGTATATTTGTACTTTTGTGTGATTACAGGATTAGACATAACCAATTAAATTAATAATTAAAGGTCTCCCAATATTTAGTCAAATTATAAGAACCCTCAGTATTATAATCGGAATACTCTGTCTCTTGAGTATTCAAGTAAAAAAGGATACCTAAACCTCCCATTATAGTCTATATTCATTGGCTACACCACTTCTCGAAGGGTTTAAGGTAGGCGTTTGGTTGGCCAACCACATTAACTCGTGGTTCCTTGATATGTTGAGTGAAGTCCCAAATTCTAAAATCATTATTTGATTTACTCAAAAATTTCCTCTAAAATTAAAACAAGATTGCTTTGGCTATTTATTTACTGCAATTTTTAGTTATGTCAACCCAACTCTCTCATAAGAACTCCCAAGTAGTAAGAAGTACCCTCATATTTGGCATGATCGGCACCCCGAATATCAATTTTGTTCAAATTGTAATGTTGGAAGGTGATAAATACTTAACAATACTTTGAATGTTTTGGGTTTCTCTAAATGAATGTAATCCATTTATATTAATATTGTTCATCTATGTTATCACGTACAAAACTGAACATTAATAGAAAAACCTAAGTCACTTCATTATGCATCTTATTATTTATTATTTTTTGTATTTTACCATGGTTATAAAATGCATAAGACAATAAAAAGTGCATCAAGGTAAACTACTTCATGACTGATCTTGAGAATCTAAATGACCTAGGGGCAACTTTCCTGAGTTGTAGTTCGACTTCTGATGTAGCTTTCCCACATATTTTATGTTTTCTACTCACTCTATATAGCACTTTGACTTGGCATTCTTTGTGTTTTATACCATCCTTGTCTTGAACTTTCTTGGTCAATGTACACCACCTCATCTTGGCGGGGTGGATGTCGTACACCATCTTCATCTATAATATAATGATACTTGCGTGCAGGTGAGGGATACTAGGCATGTAAATGTACATCAGATAAATTAGACACACAAGTCCTTATGCATTTTGACAGAAAATAAAGACGATGAATAGACCATAATTTAATTAATTACAACCAAAACACACAGTTAAATAAATAAATAAATAAATAAATAAATGCATACATACAAAAGTTCGGTGCTCAAGACCACTAGTCGGGAAAACTAATGTGCGATAAAAATTAATTTGCATTAAACAAGTACGAGGGTAAATATAATTAAATTAATTGAATTAAATAATTCAAATAATTTAATAATTTATCGATACTCTAATCAATTCTATTTTATGTTAAATAAAATTAATCAATAAATTTAATTTTATATACCAAAATTAAATTAAGTTGACGTGGGTATTAAAAAATATTTTAAATCAAAATCAATATATTAACTGATTTAATTAAAAAAATAAATTATTTAAATTAAATAATTTTAATTAATTCAAAATAGATTAAGCCTCGAAACATTGCACTGACCGATTGTGGGTCGTGCTGAAATTGTGCTCACGCACAACGGGCCAGTAAAAGACCATGATGGGCTTAAGTGGGCAAGAAAATTATGGCCAAACCTGTTCCAGGTTGGGCAGACCTGTCCAGACCACATAGAAGGCAAAGAGTGTACCTCCCAATCATGGATGACCATGACTCAGCCTGCAGGGCTACCTCAGCCCATCACCAGATGGATTTGGGGTCAGTGGCAAGGCCAGAGGAACGTGATGCACTTCCGAGGGGTCTGCTCGAGGGGAGCCACAACTTGGCCTGAGTGGCAGGTGGTAAAACATGAGAGGCGAAGGGCAGAGGGCCGGGCCAATGGCCGGTCTTCAGCTGGGGTTGAGGAGGTAGAGTGTGCCGTTGTGCATAGGGGAGGAGCTCGTGAGATTCGGGGTGGCCTACGCCGGGGTGGGGAGCCAACAAGGAGGGCAGCACTCGGAAGTGGATCTGGTTGGAAGACTGGACATGTAGTGGTGAGGGGCTTGCCAGAGGGAGAAGGATGGTGTGCCGATCGGGAGGGGGAACAATGCGGCAGAACTGAGAGCAGGCACTGTGGACAAGCCGACTGGGAGGCGGGACGCCGCCTACTAGAACTAGTTTGGCCAATCTCGTTGGAGGAGGTAGCCTGGACCTGGTGCAGGTTTTTTATTTAAATGGGTTTTTGAAAAAAAAATTGTAGAAAAAGGATCGGGTTTCAACTATTTTTAAAAATGCGTTCGGAGATGCATGAACCATGTTCATGCATCTTCTGCATGGAGAGATGCTTGAATGGGGTTCACACATCGTTTTCAGACATCATAAAATATGTGTCAACCCCGTTCATGCATCTACCCTTGCTAGGAAGCGTGAACGGGGTTCACGAATCCTTTGTAAACTTTATGGAGGATGCGTGAACCGTGTTCACCCATCCTACAAAAATATTTTTTTTTTATTTTTTTTGTATTCTTAAAATTTTTATTTTTATTTTTGTTTGGTTTTTTTATATATATTTAACAAAAAATGTTAGCTTAATTTATCTGCTATTTATTATCCAACAGTACTATCATTACAACAGTCTATATTCTGAAAGAGACCCTCACCCAGGGCTCTCTTTTATAAGAGGTCTTGCCCTTGAAATCATTTTTCATTTCCAATGTGGGATTCAGGTTCTTTTTTTCCTGCAAAGTACATTCTACATTTCCAATGTGGGATTCTATTTCAAGTAACTAACTTTGAAAGACTATAAAATACAAACTATAAGACCAATATAAATGAAACTGAAAACATGAATTAAACATATACGAAATAGTTGAAAAAAAATTCGTTAAAAAGTTTATAAATAAAATATATATGCCTTCAAAACCACCGACTTGAAACTTAAAAATGTTTCAAGAACATGGCTTTGAGAGACTATAAAATACAAAATATAAGACAAATATAAATGAAACATAAGATATGGATTAAAAATACAAGAAATAGTTGAAAATAAATAGAATTTCATAAAAAATGTTGATGAAAAATAATTTATAAACTTTCAAAACCACTAACTTAAAACATAAAAATGTTTCAAGTATGTGGTTTTGAAAGTCTATAAAATACAAACTATGAGACCAATATAAATGAAATGTAAAACATGGATTAAGTATATAAGAAATTGTTAATAATTAATTAGTTAATTAGTAATATAATTATTAATTAGTTAATGATTAAAATAATTATTAATCACTAATCATTAATTACTAATTACTAATATACAATAATTAAATAGTTATTTAGTAATATAATTATTTAATTAGTAACATATTTATTAATTATAAGTACAAATTATTAATTATATAATAATTAATTAGTTAATTTTTAATATAATTATTAATTATATAATAATTAATTAATTAATTAGTAATATAATTTGTAATTATAAGTATTCATTATAATTATTAATTATTAATTATATAATAACTAATTAATTAATCGGTAATATAATTATTAATTATATAATGATTAATTAGTTAAGTAGTAATATCATTATTAATTATAATTAGTAATATGATTATTAATTATAATTATTAATTATTAATTATACAATAATTAATTAGTTAATTAGTAATATAATTATTATTTATAATTATTAATTACTAATATATAATAATTAATTAGTGGCTGAAAATTATTTTTTATTGAAAAAGGAGAAAAGTCGAGGGGAACAATTCACGGGGGGCGAAAAAAATGGAGACCAAGTGCATCCTTTCGGATCACATTAACACACTCACACGGGAGGGAATTCAGACTGTCGAAAACAAGCAGGGTCTCCTCCGGCCTTCCCCCACTAGCCAAAACATCTGCCGCAAAGTTGGTTTCCCTTACACCATGATGGACCAGTTTACCCTGATAAGTCTCCACTCTGCATCTTCTGAGAACATACATCAAGTTCCATGGCACATCACATTCCCCTTTGAGGGACCGAACAAGAATCTCCGAATCGGATTCAACCTCCGTCACATGCAAACCTCTTCCTCTGCATAAAATGATACCTGAGAGGAGGGCTCTGAACTCCGCACCTAACGAAGTACCCGGTCCATAGTAAGCGCTAAAAGCGATATGAACTGAGCCCGAGCTATCCCTCAGGAGACCACCACCTCTCATAATTCCCCTCGAGCAGGAGCCATCCACATTGAGCTTTAAACCGCTGGTTGGAGGCTGCCACCGAAACCATCTCCCTGGTTGTGGTGCCTGGGCCCACCGTCCCTCAACCATATTCCCCAGAACACCCGAATGCATGCCCTTCTTGAAGAGACCGGCCAGCTCAACTATAAGCAGCTTCATACGAACCTGTAGAGCCAGCAGTGAGCGCCTTCCTCCCAGCCTCACCTGATTGCGCGCTTCCCACAGAGTCCAGCAAATGGCAATCAGAACAATCAAACCTGCAGAGCGTTCCTCATCCTTGTTACCCAAGGCGGACAGCCAAACCATAATGTAACCACTAACCGAAGGAATCCCCTCCATAGGGGCTCTAAAATGGGCGAACTGAGACCATAAGAACGCTGCCCACTGCCCCTGAAAGAACAGGTGTAACGTAGTTTCCGCCGATGGATTCTCACAACAGAAACAACGTGAGGCCATGCTGATCCCCTTCCTCATAATGTTCTCCTCCGTGGGTACCGCTCGGTTTTGCACTCGCCACAGCAAGAAGTTCATCCTCGTCGGGATTTGCTTGCACCACGTCCCACTATGAACTGGTTCTCTTATAGGTGCCCTCTGAGCGATCCTTCTAAAACCGTTCAAGTTGAAACGGCCCGAACCGGAAGCAGAGAAGCAACACCTGTTAGGCACATCACCCATAACCACGCCATTGAAGGATAGAAGCTGCGCAGGGTTAAGATTCCCGTGGATGAACTCATAATTCTCACACGCATCCCTGAAAGAAATGGAAGGGTAAGGGCATCCCTCATAGCCGAGTCTTTCTTCCAACCATGCATCGTCCCAGAAACTGATATCTCCGCGACCAATCACCCATCTGGTGTGGCCATGCAGAACCTCCAAGTGTGAAGTGATGCACCTGGCGAGGGCCGTCATACAGAGCCTGCATCGATCACCCTGTACTACATACCTTGCCTTGAAGAATTTGGCCCAGAGGGACTTGCCCACTAACACTTCCCAAGCAAGCTTAGCTTGGAGACCCTGGATCGTTCCACCAATATCCCGAAGACCCACCCCTCCTTCCTCCACAGGTTGGGCCATCCTCTCCCAGGAAGCCCAGTGACATCTCCCCTCTCCTTTCGCATCCCATAGAAAACTCGACATAATGCGAACAATCCTCTCCACCGTTCCCTTAGGTGGTTGGATGACAGCGAAAACGTGCATGGGGATCGAGAGGAGGACACTGTTGATTAAGGTGATCCTACCTCCATAGGAGAGAAACTTATTCTTCCAGTTGAAGATCCTCCCCAGTATGCGATCAACGATGCCATTGAAGTGGGACTTCAGAATCCTTCCGCATGACAGGGGAACTCCTAAATACATGATGGGAAGCTGCCGTTGTCCGCATCCTAAGTCTTCTTGAATAGTTTTGCACCTCCGATCCGGGCACTTATTTGAGATGAACAGATGACTCTTGGACCTGCTAATATCCTGTCCACTTAGTTCCCCATATTGCGACATAATTCCTTTGAGTATCCTCAATGATCTCTTTCCTCCGTTCGTAAATATTAAGATGTCGTCCGCAAACATGAGATGAGAAACAATGAGGGAACACCTTCTTCCTCGAAATGGTTTCAACCTCCCCTGCAGGGATTCCTTCTGCAGGTTCCTAGATAGGGCGTCCTGGGCAAGTACAAACAGAGGGGGGGAGAGTGGGTCGCCTTGTCGGACCCCCCTTACTGATTTAAAAAAACCGAAACACCTGCCATGAAGAGAGATAGAGATCCATGGAGAGGCAAAGCACCTAAAGCATAAATCACAAAAGGACTCTCGAAATCCGAAGCCCCTCATCACCCGCAGTATGAAACTCCATTCTAGTTTGTCATAAGCTTTGCATATATCCACCTGCCATATCATATTAGAACCCACAGCTCGCTTGTTCAGATCCTGAACCAGTTCACTAGCAATCGCAACCGCCCCCTGAATACCCCTCCCCTGGATGAAGCCGTGCTGCTCCTCAGAAACCAGCCTTGGAATCACATTTGCTAATCTCCTGCTAATGGTTGTTGCCAAGATCTTATAAGATACGTTACACAGGCAAATGGGTCTGAACTGACTAAAAATAGTGGGATCCTTCACCTTCGGAATCAGAACCACCCTCGAGGAGACAATTCCTCTACACAGAGGAGCTCCCCGAAAGAAGTCACCGATGGCTTCAACCACACAAGGTCCCACCACATCCCATGCAGCACAGTAATATAAGTATTAATTATATAATGATTAATTAATAATATAATTATTAATTATTAATTATTAATTATTAATTATTAATTATATACTAATTAATTAGTTAATAAATAATGTCATTACTAATTATAATTAGAAATTATTAATTATATAATAATTATTAGTTAATTAGTAATATAATTATTAATCATAATTACTCATTATAATTTTTATTTATTAATTATTAATTATATAATAATTAATTATTTAATTAGTAATATAATTATTAATTATATAATAAATAATTAGTTAATTAGTAATATAATTATTAATTATAATTATCAATATAATTATTAATTATAATTAGTAATATAATTAGTAATTATAATTCTTAACTAATAATTATATAATAATTAAATAGTTAATTAGTAATATATTTATTAATTACATAATTAATAACTATAATTATAATTAAAAATTATATTACTAATTATCTAATTAATTATTATATAATTAATAATTATATTACTAATTAAATAATTAATTATTAATAACTAATAACAAATAATTATAATGAATAATAATAAAAATATATTTTATTAATATTTTAATAATTAACTAATGAATTATTATATAATTAATAATTACATTAAAAATTAACTAAATAATTATTATATAATTAATAATTATGTTACTAATTAATTATTATACAATTAATAATTATATTACTAATTAATTATTATAGAATTAATAATGATATTACTAATTAACTTATAATTAACTAATTAATAATTATATTACTAATTAATTAATTAATTATTAACTATTTCTTATATGTTTAATCCATGTTTTCTATTTCATTTATATTGGTCTTATAGTTTATATTTTATAGTCTTTCAAAGCCACGTATTTGAAATATTTTTAAGTTTCAAGTTTGTGGTTTTGAAAGCTTATAAATTATTATTCATCATCATTTTTTACGAAAGTCTTTCTATTTATAACTGTTTCTTATATATATAATCCATGTTTTATGTTTCATTTATATTGGTCTCATAGTTTGTATTTTATAGTCTTCCAAAGTCATGTACTCGGAATAGAATCCCACATCCAAAATGAAGAATGTTCTGCGCAGGATAGGGAGAACCTGAATCCCACATCGAAAATGTTGAATGATTTTAAGGGAAGCCCTCTTATAAAAGAGAGCCTTGGTGAGAGTTTCTGTTTGAATTCAGACTACTGTAATGACAGTACAATTGGATATTAAATACCAGATAAATTCTGCTGAAATTCTTTGTTTTATATATATATATATATATAAACAAAACAAAAAAAAATGTTAAAAATGAAAAAAAATTAAAGAATTAAAATCTTCTATAGGATGTGTGAACCCTGTTCACGAAATCCATCACAAAGTTTATAAAGGATGTGTGAATGGGGTTCACGTATCTTTCAGTACCTATGATGCGTGAACCCCGTTCACACATCTTCCTAGGATCAGGGATGCATGAATGGGGTTCATGCATCATGGGACCCATTTTTGAAAATATTGGTTACCCTACCCCTTTTTAGTAAATAAAAAAAAATAAAAAACCCATATATATAAAAAACCCAGCTGGCGCGCTTTCCAAAAAGCATGTCAGCACGTGGTAGGGGAAAAGGGGGGCCCCTGTAGACCACATTGTTTTTTTTGAATTTTTTATATCACCCCACCCTCATCCCTTTTTTAATGTTTTTTTGTTTAAGATTCATTTTTTTAATCAAATTCTCCCACACCCCTTTGTTTGTGTATGGTATTTCTACACACAAATTTTTCAAAGGATATTGATTAGCCTTTACAAATAATAATAATAAAATTATCATAATAAAATAATTATTTATTATTATTATAATTTATAATAATAATAATAATTAAATTATAAAAAAACATAATTTCTTTATAAAAACATATAATCTCTAATGATAGTAAATGGTTGAAACATGGCTAGTTCTATATAGGAAATGATCAAATAAATTTTAAAAAATGGGATTAAACTGCAAATACAATCTATTTAGAGAATTTAGAATGGCCATAACATGGTTGTTCGAAGTCGGATCAACGTGCAGTTTGAACAGTTGAAATAGATTTCCAGCCGTATACATAATTTTATGAAAATTAATTTTAATTTGGATCAGGAAATTTACGTGCTCCCTCTAATACCAATTGAAGGTACCAGGGCCTGTAGCGAAAGTTGGTGGGCCGAGGATTTTAAAATTTTCATCGATGGCATGATAGAAGTTGTCGTCACCGATGATCCGAGCACCAGTAATGTATGAGGATCTCAAATATATTATAAAGAGCATGTAAATTAAAATAAAAACAAACCCATTTCAGATCTGAAGGCGCAGTTGACTACAAATCATCGTTGGTGATCATTACTTGAAGGATCTATAGTAGGAACCCTCTAGATCATCCACACATGTTTCAAAAATCTATTGGAACATTGATCATTAAATTTTGAGTGCTAGCACAAATATTTGACGATGCATCCATTGTTCCGATGATCACCACGATCCTCTTACTTCAAGGCTTGAGGTGGAACATGGATCGACACCTGAGGAAAAAAGAATCTCCAGTTAGAATGTAGGAGGAGAGAGATTCTCTAATTCATAAATTAATGAATAATCATTGGTGAGAGGGACTCTTTCTCAATTTATAGTGGAGTTGTTAAATACCTGCTGGGTTCCCCAATCCCAGTTTATTTCAACATCCACTAAATAAATAATTATGAAAAACTAAACTTCTTCAATATTTTTTTTATCACATACCTATAATATATGAAAAACATATTACTTAATAAAACGAGCCATTTAACTTGAATCATCATCTTGATTAATATTAAATGAACCTTAAATATTAAAATAATATTTGGTTGATTCTCCTATTTACTTAACTGGTAAATACTTTAAATAAATTCAATTCCAATTATTCATAACTTGAATAATAATGATTTTATTTATTTCTTTGGTGATCGATGCCATGGAAAACACTTATACCCCCGTGGTGGGCCCCAGTATGTCCAATATACATATTCAATTGAATAGGGAGGATTTTTGAATACACTATTATGTGTGACACCCTATGCCCTTATCTCAATAGTAATGAATAAAAACCATAGACCAAGAATGGAGTCTAGAAACCCATAGAATACCCTAAATAGATAAGGATAGTTGTAGAAATGACTACCAACCAACGAACACCCACCGTGTACAATAATCTATTTATCATTGAATATCTCATAAAGTAGTATGAAAAATTGTGTAATTATCCTTTTCTTTATTTATTATTTCTTGATCTAACCATATGGATTTACCTTTTGACTACTTTGGCTAAAAACTTTTGAAGGTAGCACTATTCTAATCAACCAGGCCTAAGATATACAACTTACTTATCCCAGAAGCAACAAATATTTTCTTGACCATTCAACCGATGTCATACCACCAATGATGCACCCAACACAAGCTACCTCACCACGATTTCAATTTCATGCATTTTCCTTGCATCAAAGTACTCAATCAAATGACACACATAGCTAATGGCCTCATGTCAGGTGACCAAAGCACATGTATGTAGATAGGAACTACCAATGACACCAAAAACATGTGGTGTTCATATTGGCGGGTCAGACCTCATGCTCTCACTACCATAGATCACCATGTTCGAACATCATGAGAATAAGTCCCAATGATTATGAGCCCCCAACATCTAATAGTAAAACATCAATTGTTTCCAATTAGTATGATGTATCTTGACCATTTACCCTTTATTTAATATTAATGTCATAGTATATCAAGGGCATCATTATAGCCTAGGATCTGTTATAACCACTTCATACGATAATTAATCGAGGACATTACCATTTAATAGTGGACGCAGAAAAGTCTACACAATAATGGTAATTATACATCATGTATAAACAATAGTATATATGAAATGTTAATAAAAAAATGTGTATAGTTGGGTCCAGGTCACCCACTATTTCAACACCTTTCTATGCACATAAAAATGATGAAATCATTCATTCATACGTGTGGACTACTACCTTCATGAAGCGATGTGATTTTTTTTATCACTAAATCACATTAATGATATACAAAATTATATTTAAGGAATTAATATCATATTTAAGATAATATTATAATTTATGAAATATTAAATTATACATACCATATTTCCATAATAATATTTGAAAAATGGAAATGTGACTCATGTGTATGTATGATCTACCATCTCCATGATTATATCATAGTTCATTTTTTATAACAATATATAATGGTTCAATTAAAAAGTTTATTGATGCATAAAAATGATATTCATTTCAAGAATATTATTCTGGAGATGATGGAATAATGACCTCTTGGACCATAGTCATCATACAAAAGTCATTTTGGACTTAAAGTACTGACCAATGTCAAAACGTTCATTGCTAACCTAAATGATTGAGAAAATGTATATAACATAGAAATGAGATATATAAATGGAATAATAAAAATGAAAAGGATATTAATAAAGTTTAAATTATCATATTTTAATTATTCATGAAGAGAAAGAACGTATGTGATGATTCAAACTAAAGGTAAGAGACTCTTTAACATAAAACCCTTTTCTTAAATGTTTTAAAGGTTTATTATCTTAATAATTTTCTTTCATGTACATGTTTTTAAAATTATTTTAATGAATGAATTTATATACAAATGAATGTTTTAGAAATGTAATTTTATAATTTCCCTCAAATCTTTTCAAAAATAAATCTCATAAATGTTTAATATAAGGGACATTCTTTTAATGATCATATTTTAATGTTAACCTTTTAACTCTTTTAGAAAATTCAAAAAGAATAATTTTTTAATTATATGACATGATATAATTTTTATTCTTTCATGAAACCATAATACTTTGATGTTTTATTTATAGGTATACATGTTTATTTTCAATTAAAATGTTTTGATTTGAATGTGCATATTTTTTCAAAAATATATGATTTACAAACAAAATACTATTTTACTTATGAATATTTTTATGATGAAAGAATTCATGTTTTATGATTATGAGTTGGTTCATGGACATTTTTTTGATGATGGGTGGTTCTGTTATAAACGAACGACATGTTTTTTTGTGATTAACATGAAGTGCCCAGATCAGTGTGAATCACTCAGAGAGGGAGGGGGTGAATCAGTGACCCCTTTAAATATTTTTACTAATTTATTCTTTTTAATTAAACCTCTATGATCAGTTAAAGCCTCGACCCACTCTTGTTGTGTCTGTCATCTTTACCTTGAATGATGTTGTAAATTTAAAGGCACTGAACAAAAGGATTTACAAGGTTCGGTTTAATGACCTACACCTTGTTGTGTTGGTTATTCTCCCCAATACAGATTACCCACTATAATAAGATTAGTAATCACAATGGTCAATACAGAGTTAAACTATATCTCTCTTTATTCCCACAAGAGGGTCTTTATAATGCATCCCATAGTGTTACCAGAGTCCCACTGGCATACTTCAGAGTCTCACTGAAGTCTTCTTCTCCTCCCTGAATCTCATAGGGGTCTTCTAACTCTCGAGTCACACAAGAATATTCCTTCTTTGTTCTCTTTTGATTCATTGTGGATTGATCTTATTCTCTTACTATGTAGGATTTATGAATCATACATGCCTGTGTCTCTCTTAATGAATCATCAACAATATTTGGTAATGTCTGTTGGCCTTGCTTAATAAATATGATTCACTTTTTTGATCAGTCCTAAGTTCAAAATTGCTCAGGAAATTCTTTCTTCCTCTGATGAATACATGGACTCACTAATATATATGCAAATGGTTCACACAACCTTTTAAAGAATTAAAAAATGATTATTCACTATATCAGCTCAGTCTTCCTTCTTGGACTCTCAATTACTAAAAACTCAGATAGAAGAACTTCTTTAATTATGTTTGGTTATATTCTCAAAACTCACTTACTCAATGCATGGTTTTCATGGGATCCAATCCCTCTTGTATCTAGATATCTCAATTATTTTCACAGGTGTATGTGTTCATGCATGATTTCTTGCATGGGTCTCTCACTTTTGAACATGCATTGTCTTGTATTCTTTTATCAATATTTACACACACTTTTGATTATTTATTTATGTGTGTGTGTGCATGAATGCATGCATGAACTCTTCCTTTTAATCTTCCTTATGTGAATACCTCTATGGTTGAAACACTTTGAGCAAACAGGCAATGTATTCTCTTTATCCTTTTCTCTTTCTATTATTTTTTTGGGTCTTACAACACACACACACTTGTTCTTTTTAATTAGGGTTCAAAGGGTGTGTTTTATTTTTTATTTATTACTCTTTATTCACATGTGAACACACACTTTTTTATTTTTTATTCTTTTCATGCAAGTGGTTTCACTTCATGTGCATGTATGAAAATGCACCATGCCTGCCCTACTTCTTCTTGTGAATACAGCTGAAAGCTTGGGTTCTGTGTCTTCTATAAGAGACTTAGGTTCCTTATTCTTCAAATAGAACACGCACAAACTTTGGAATTCATGAAACCATATTCTTCTTCAAATATGAACCCCTACAAATAGTATATATATAAAAGGTGCAAGAAATATGGTGATTCTTCTTCGTGAAAATGGGAAGGAACATGTTTTTATCCTTCAAGACCACGGTTCACATGGGTCTCCTTCACAGAACCAAGAAAACTCTTGGTTCATTCTTCACAAATCAAAAAAAGGGTGCGCAGTACCAGTTGTGTGTTTACGGTGTCTAAGAAGCATGAAGAGGGTTCCAAAGAACCTATCGCATGTTGTAGTTATTCCTTGCATAGAGAGTGTGACCTATTTCACGCATGGGATGCATGAAACTTCTTTCGAAAACCAAGGGGTTAACAGTTATTCTCTTTGTGAACCATAAGTTATGTGCGATTATCCTTCATGCAAGGGAGGTGTGATACTCTGCCTTTCACAAACCAGAGAGGTTCACTTTAGATCTGTTTATTTAGAGAAACATAAGCTTCTTTTTTCATGAATGGAAACAAAATTTTTCGTCTTGTTGATACTCCTTTTATAGGGAGAAGATGCTAATTAAAATCCCTATATATGGCATGAAGATCAAGGCCTTGAATTCTCGAGATCATTGGATTTGAATATTTCAATAGTGGGATATGATTTCCTGAATTTCCTGGTTTGTTTATCTTCAATGTAGGATTCATGATTTCTCAGTGTAATCCTCACATGAATACGAAGAGCAATGTATGCATATCTTCTTCGTGATCGCTCAAGTGTCATGACGTGGCCTCACACCTTTAGTTTCTTTGGCCACGTGCGATATTCTTCATTTTTTGAATGCATGAAACTTTTAATGCATGCATGATATCATGTTGCTTAGATGATCATCATGCATGAGACATCAATACCAATAGTGTTCAGGAGATCAATCAAGGTGGATAAGCAGTGGGGATAGTGATTAGCGTTGTCAGGTGGATCTCCATGGGGTCAAAGGTTGAAGATGATTCCACAACCATTGGATTGGTTGTGATCAATCATGGAAGAACCTGATTAGAATGTGTAGCATAGATGTAATGAGCGGCTGAGATCGGGCATGGGATCAGATGGATAGCTCTGATTGAATCTGTGTTTTAAAAAAAAAATTCCCACATAAAAATGTGGTGTAGTTTGCAGCTTCTTTAAATAACAAGTCACATACAACATGGCTTAAAATTCTCCTCCCCCACTCCCGGTGCCACCCCACACCGGTGTTCTACAATTGCAGTTTTTCTCTCACTCTCTTCTCCTCAGGCATGCTCCAAGCACCCATTATGCTTCTTTTCACATAGGATGATCACTATGCATGCTCATTCGGGCTTATACATGTCCTCCACTCCTACCTCATGCAGGGCTATCCTTGAGGGATTCCATTAGTCATGGTTTAGCCTCAAGTCTTGCATGTTCTTGAGGATGAGGACCTCAGTTGTCCCTCTTGGTTAGCCTATCATTTTATAAATCCTAGTACTATATATTCACATTATTAACAATAAAAATTTCAATTCAAATGTAATTTATGTACACCTTTTCTTACTAATACCATGCATATGGGAAGATTCCATACTAAGACCTTCCTCCTCTCTTCTCCATCTTCAAACATCATCCTTCTTTTCTTTTTGGAATAGAAAATCCAAGATCTTAAATATTCCTCATTTGATTCAATAATAGATAATGCATGTAACATTTCTTCAATCCTCATGATTTAAAGCATAATTCATTGTCTTAAAAGTTGTAATGACTGATGTGTTCTCTTTAAAAAGCATGTCTTTTTCTTTTAGGATCAGCACTAACAATAACCTAATTTATTTATTCAATCTTAATCCATGATTAAAGTGGGTTATTAACTAAATTAATAACCTCTCCAATTCAATCATTGGAACAACTTACATATCCACTTCAATCATTATCACAAATTCCATCACCACCTTTGCATGCACATATTAAAAATTGACTTCTTATTGACTTCTTATTGAAAAAAATGCAACACCATGATCTATAATCTCCCCTTATTATTTTGTTTTCAATTTCACTTATGCACACTATGAATGAGTCAATATGTGTGCCATGATTTTCTCCACCTTATTAGAAACCAAATGCAAAGGCTTAATGTAGTCTTTTTAAAAAATATGTATTCCTCCCTTTAAGGAATATTTTCTTGAAAATTTCTGAGAGAGGGATGATGTCACATGGTTCACTTAGCAAAGATCCTTTAGTGAATCAACTTAAGTCTACTTGGGCTAACCTTGTGTAGAAAACAAGAGAGATATGACGAAGGTTTTCAATGTTATCCATAAACAACCATACATGTGAAATCATTCTCAGAATGTATCAACTCTTATCCTAGGGGTTTGAAATAGTCATATTTATCAATGAAATGCCAAATCCTGCACATACTTCACCAAAAATATTAAAAAATTCAAGTGAAAAGATAAAGATCCCCCTTTAATTCCTTCTAGTCAAAAATTAGGTAATCCCCCTTAATTGATATGATAAATACAATTAAGAAACAAGGGATGAAAGTGTAACTGGAATACCTCAACTTTTATCTTTTTATGATGATAAAAATTTCATGGTTTTCATGACATAATCCTTGAGATAATCTCCTTAAAAAAATTTCTCCCTCATTGGGGTGTACTCTATTTTTTCCATACCTCTCTAATTTTTAGAATTTCCTTCACCTTCAATTCTATGAAATGTAAGCACATATATATATCAAAAATAAAAGGGAACAAGATGGAATACTTTGGAGATTATTAATGAGAGAAATGGGGCTGAGAATTTTCTCTCAACCCATGATCTACTTTCCTAGTAGCTATAATGTGTCTGGTACTCTTCATGATGATGTCTCCTCTCCATTTGGCATTTTTATTTTGCTTTTTCAGCATGTATTGTTTACTTCCATTCACCTTCAACTTGTGGGGAATGTTTGTCTTCACTTTTGTCAGTAGTGATGTAGATTTTACTGTTTCATGTGGTTTAATTTTCTTCATTTGGCTTGGTAAATTAGTTAAACATTTGTTTTCATGATGTCTATCCATCTTTCACCTTCTACCCAATACTTAGGAGACACTTGGGTTGGTATTTGTTGAAAACCTCTTAGGAAATTCAAATTCTTATTCACGTGGAATGATCTATTTTCCTGTTTTACTTAGCATTAGATAGTAATTAAATTTTATATTTTTGTAGTTATTTTGAAATTTTTAATTGTTTAAGACAGATTAATAGACACTTCTTATTGGAATTTTCTGTCATGGAGCTTCCATAAGGATTCTTCAATACTTTCAAGTTACCATTATCTAGAAAATTATCAAAATTATCTTCAATAATGTCTTCAATCAATCCTATCTTCTTCTATATTTATTCTCCTTTTAATTTGATATCTCTTCCATTCAATTCCATGGCTAGTTGGAGTGATCCATGGTATGGAATGTAATTATATATTAGAATAATATTTTATTGGTTGAGATGACATTATTGGAATCCAGCTAAGACTTCTTCTTAAGAATAGTTTGTTTCACAGTTTTCTTGACTTTAGTGTTTTTCATATTCCTAATAAAATGATTTTCAACTCCTTTTACTTTCTCCTGACTTTGTAGTGGTCTATGATTTTTGTCAACATATGAATGATGTATGGTGGGACTAAACCAGAATTCATGATAACTGTGACCACTTCTATTACACACAACACAGAAGTCTTTAAGATATTCAAATTTATTCTTAGTAGACATATTCTTCTTCATCTATTCATTCTTCCTTAGCATTGAATGTTGCTTCATTTATTCAAATCTACATTCCATGATTGTAGGCCTTCTAGAATTTTCATATGCTAGCATATTATGTGAGAAATCATTCTCATTATTCCCAAACTTCCAACAACACCCACAATATCCAAAAAAATATCCTTCTTTTACTTGTAGTATCAGTTTGGATAGATTTAGTGCATTTTTGTTTATGGAATTTTCTTTCTCTATTTGGAGAATCCTTTTGGGAGTTTCTCTTCTTAATCATTCCATTATCCAGCCTTGAGTTTTGGATAGATTTATTGACTTTTTTATTAATCCACATCTTCGCAGCATTTGGATTTGAACTTGTACTTGTAGATGAAAATGAATTAGTAGAAATAGAAATAACTAGGTTATATGATACATTCTTCTTAGAGGATGTTTCCATTGTATTATAGGATGATTTGATATTCCGTTTTTAATCATATTCCTCAATGAAAACTTGATTGGATGTATCTCTTGTTTCAGTAGTTTGGGAAGTTCCATCTTGGAGTGATTGTTGATTCTTAATTTTCACCTCCAACTCTAAACACTTCATAATGAGGGATTTATTTTCATCCTCAACCGGTCTCATATATATTTCCCAATTCTCTTTAATATTGGCCATTTGTTCTTCATTATCATTCCTTAACTGTTTAAAAGAGATTTCAAGCTCTTTTACCTTGTTAGCATTGTCTTCTTGTTGAGAAGCTTTGGAAACCATAAAAAGTTTGTGCAACTTTTCAAATGCATGTAAATCTTATACAAATACAATCTCAAAGAATTATTTATCACAAATACTTCCTTACAATTCTTCATTAACTTCATGAATTATTTCATTGCAAATAGAAATTTTTTCTTCCTTTGCTTTCACAAGTTCTGTAAGAGTGTTGGATATGCCTACCCTTTTAGCTAATGCATCTTCTATGGCCTCAGATTCTTCTTTTATCTATAATATTTCATCTTGAAGAGTACTAATTTTTGTAGTAATTTGTCTTTCCACTTATCTAGGGACTTTTTTCCAATGATCATTGAGTACAGTATGAAGACCACTAATTTATCTATCATCATAACATCTTGAACATGCTTCATCAGAAGAGTCATAATAATAAAAGGAATTATCACATGTTGTACCTTTTAGATTACCTTCAGTATAAGGTGTCTCCCCATTAGCAATAATGTTCTTCTTTATCTTCCTTGCATGTTTCTTATTTTTGTTCTTCTGAGTCTTGAAAGATATCTCCATTTGATGTGGTTCACTCATCTCCTCAAATATGAACTTCATAATGACTCCCTTGGATATTTTAGAGGCAACCTCCCTCTGATACCAATTTAAGTTCCAAGATTTGTGTGAATCAATCAGTGGGGGAGGGGGTGAATGAGTGATCCCTTTAAATATTTTTTCTAATTGATTATTTTCAATTTATACTCTTTGGATGGTTAAAGCCTTGATCAAATCTTCTTGTGTATCTTAGCCTTACCTTGAATGATGCTATAAATGTAAAGGCACCTAACAAAATGATTGACAATGTTTGGTTGAAAGACCTACTTCTTGTTTTGTTGGTTATTCTCCCAAACACATATTATCCACTCTAATCAGATTAGTAATTATAATGGTAAATTAGGAGTCATATCATATCTATATTGAGTCCCACAATAGGGTCTTTATACTACATCCCATAGTCTTACTAGAGTCCCACAGGCCTGCTTTAGAGTCTCACAGAAGTCTTCTTCTCCTCCCTGAATCTCCCAAGGGTATTCTAGTTCTCAAGTCACACGAGCAGCTTCCTTATTCATTCTATTTTGATTCACCATGGATTGATCTTATTCTCTTCCCACAGAGGATTTATAAATCACACTTTAATGTGTATATCTTCAAGAATATTCAACAGCCTTTGGTAAGGTATGTTGGCCTTGCTCAATAAATCTGATCACTTTTTTGATAAATCCACAGTTCAACAATGATCGAGAAATTATTTATTATTCTGATGAAGACCTAGCCTCACTAATATGTGTGAAAATGGTACACACAACCTCTTCAAGAATTCACGAATTATTATTCACAATATCATCTCAGTCTACCTTCTTGGGCTCTCAATTACTAAAAACATAGATAAAATAAATTCTTTAATTATGCAGGCTCCAGTTTCAAAACCCACTTACTTCATGCATGGATTCATGGGATCCAATAACTCTTGTTTTTGGATATCTCAATGATTTTCACACATGCATCTATTTATGAATGATTGCATGCATGATTCTCTTACTTTTAAACATGCACCTTCTTCTGTTCTTTTCTCAATATACACACACACTGTTGATTCTTTCATTATGTGTGCAAGTTCAAGCATGCATGCATGAAATATTCCATTTGGTATTACTTATGTGAAAAACTATATGGGTAAAAAACTTTTATCACACACACAATCTCTTCTCTTTCTCATTTTTACTTTATATTCTTCTTTTGGGTCTTAGCACACACACTTGTTCTTTTAAATTAGGGTTCAAAGCGTGTGTTTTCTTGTAATTTCTTCCTCCATATTCACACGTGCTATAAGGACCGAGCCTTAAACCTTACTTAATCTTGAGTTATTACAAGATTACACATTGAGGATATTTTCAGGTTTAGAGTTTTAGATAATTAGATCATGAAACTTGCATTACATTCCACATTTAAACAAATTGGTTACATAAAAGACAGTATTCATTCTTCCCATCAACAGAAACATATTTAAAATTAAACATGGATTCTTTCTTGACACATCCTCGACACTATCATCACATCATGTACCTTTCCCTTGACCTGTGAAAAACATTTCAAAAAACTTGGGATGAGCATAAAATGATCAGTAATGGTTATAAAAATATGAAAATGAAACATGAGTTCATATATACATAAGAATGAAATCATACATTACCCATAAAACATAGGCACTTTAACATACCTCATCAAATCATGAATAAATCATAGAAATCATAAGACATAAAAGGTAACTTGAGGAATTCATAACATTCTTACGTAGGGAGTAACCCTCTTGGTTATGTTTGGAATACCCATCACAGTATATTACCTAAATCTCTTCGGAGAAACCTTAACGTTTCACTCCTTCGTGTTACCCAATACATTGGAGAGCTATATCGGGCTCACCCGCCCTTAGTTTATCACGGAACCACCCGTCTTCATAATAATTCCCATGAACCTCAACATAATCGTATCACATAAAACATGCATAAAGGCAACATAACATTTCCACCTTTCAATCACAAGATATCAATACAACACATTGATATAAATATATTATGAAAACCATTTTCAATACCAAAATAAAAGAAAAGTAAAACATGGTATTTATTATTCTTTTAAAAAGAAGGTATGACTTGTAGAGGAAGCCGAAACTCAAATAATGGTCACGACGGCGGAGAAGTCGTTGTCACCGCATACGTACGACAAAAACATTCCCTTTTATCGTTTAATAAACACTTCATATAAAAAAGATTCCTTTTGAATAAACGTAAAAGTCAAATGGGTTTATACACCGTATAAAAGAAGGTTGTGTATAAAACAAAATATGCCTCAATGAAAGTAGATTGAGACGAAATCCCTTACAAAGACAGTATCCTCGGTTTAAGGATAAATAAATTATATAATTATCTGTGACAAATGAATACACCAAATATAAGTGGATATTTAGTGTAAAATAATCAAAGGTCATTCACACATATTCAAATGATGACATATTCAATAACCACATGTTGAACCCAAAGAAATCGAAATTGGGTTAAGAAGTTCCCTGGACAGCCTAACGGTGCCACATCAAAATGAGTTGATGAGAGATAAAAAGTGTATCTCATCACTTGGACATAAAATTTACATCAATAAGGATATATGGGAACATATCCCAACATAAAAATATGTAAATTAAAAGAACCAACAAAAGAAGTCTTTTAAAAAGAGGAAGGTGAAAGGTTCCCTTACCGACTTGGGTATCTTTCAAAACATACACCCCATGAAAGAAGGACAATACATAATTGATGTAAATACTCATAAACAAAAGTATATTACACAAAGAGTATAATAATGGGAAGTAAATACACCACTCAAAGGAAATTGTGGCAAATGTAGCATAAATCTCACGGGAATAAAAGTGAGATGAAAAATCTCTAACGAAAACTTGGCAGCCTAACGATGCCACATAAAACTTACAAAAATGGATTGATGAGATCAAATTGGGTATCTCATCATATTAAAATAAAGTTTATAGAAAAAAGAATATAAAATAACATCCCCCAACATAACAAAGAGGAGCTTAAAAGAAGTGACATAAAGGAGAGTACTTAATAAGAAAGAGAGAGGTTAGATCTCTTACGAAAATTCGGCAGCCTAACGGCGCCACTCAAAACTTCCAAAATGGATTGATGAGAGAGAATAGGGTCTATCATCACATGAAAATAAAAATTAAAGTAAGATTAATATAAAATAACATCCCAATAACAAGAAATATGATATTTTAAAGGAATGACATAAATGAGTGTACTTTAAAAGAAAGTGAGGAGTAAGATCCCTTACGTCAAGTCCAACTTGTCTTGTTCGTTTCTTTATATTCTTGAATAATAAACTTTGGTCAATTAATAATTTCCTAAGTACCTCTTTTAGAGATTATTATTCAGTTCATATCACATATTATAATGTTATAATAATTTTTTAATAATGTTAGTTCATATCATATGTTTTTGCTGATGTTTGGTACATGAGTAAAAAATGAACTTGTTTGAAAAAAGATTGCCCATGTAGTTATATGTAAAGAATTTCCAGAATAGTATTAATGATTAAGATATCATATAAATCCAGTAAATATTCATTTTATACTATTCCATATCATTTGGAGATAAAAAACGAAAAGCATCGTTCATGGAGACGGTAGGCCGTACGTATGCATGAATGCTACTTTCATTTTTTGTCATATTAATGGAATTAAAAAAATGAGAGAGAGATATTTATGTTATAATTCCAGAATTATATTCATAATTTAGATGTAATATATTACATATATATCCATTATATATATGTACTTATAATATTACATAACATTTTGAGATAAGAAATGAAATGTACCGTTCATGGAGACGGTAAGCCGTACGTACGCATGAACGCTACTTCCATTTCTATTTCATATTTAATGGAATTAAAACATAATGATACATAATAGTATTTTAATTCCAGTATGGTATCATATATAATATCATTAAATATATCCTTTATACGTACCACATATGGTATTAACGAATCAAATCACTTTGTGGGGGTGGTAGTCCGCACTTCCTTAAATGAATATATCGCGTTTACCCATAATAGAAACCATAAAGGTATGCCATAAATGAAAAATACAGAAGCTTAAGTAAAACATAAACATATTAGATATCATATATAAATATAGTTTCATCTTAATGGCCACCTTTGAAGGTGTTAGAAGAATGTTGAACAATCATCGTTTCGGGAGGCAGAAATTCGCCATCCACGGAAACAGTATGTTCTTTAACCATTATATGTAGGTGTGTGTAAGTGTAGCTCGAATCCTTCTTATAAAAACATACTAGTATATTGAAGATACTGGAGTTAACACAAAAGAAATGAATAAAAAGAGGTTAGGGGGTTGGAGAGGCAAAATAAAACAAAAGGACTCAAGTGAAGACATTACCTTAAAATCGGTTAACTCCCTTTGGTTTGAGCTCAAAGGCTTCCTTGGGAAGACTTCTGCCAAAAGTGTGGCTTCAAGGAGTAAGAGAGGGAAGTGGAGAGACAAAATGGGCAGGGGTTGGCCGAGACAAAGGCTTTGGGAGTGTGTTTAAGGAGGTATAGGTGGGGGACTTTTATAAGAGGAGAGGAGGGACACTCTTGTAAACTTACAAAATGTTATTTTATTTTCAAAAGAGTTTCGGATTTTAAAGGTCCCACATTGATGTATTTATAGGATAAGGTTATAAGGGTTCGAAATCCACTCATTCAATAGGTTTTGGACATGTGTTGGTCTTAGATATTACATTATCTTTCCATTTTATTTAAATCGTAAAATAATGAGGTCATCGTTGCATCATCATGATGTCATAAATAATTTAATTTATTCAATGGCTAAAAATTATAAAAAAAATACTATGATTTATGAAATATTTTTAGATTTCAAATGAATATTTATAGTCAAAATTATAACTTGTATAACCCCAGGTAAAAATTGTTTTAGTAAAACATCTCATTTTTGTGTCATTTTAACTTTAACATTAAATAAAAAGATATTTATGTCATTTTCCAACCAAAGTGGCTCCATGGGGTCCCCAAGTTGACACATTGATTGTCTTGGTCGTCCATGACACATCCAATGAGGGTAGGACATGTGTCTAGGTCATTTCATTTTACTAAAACATTATTCTTACCATAAAATACACTAATTACCTCTAATCGCGATTAAAAACTAAATAAGTTACTATTCACCAAAAAATTATTTTTATCCCATTGAACGACATTTTGATTCTTAATGACCACCATTTATGTCGGATTTTTGAAATTCAAAACACAAATATGGGAAAATTTCATTTAAACGGAAAAATCAGTTTTTATAAGTACCACTTAGTGGTTTCACTATTCATCAAAAATTGAGGTTTTTCAGAAAAATCCCAAAAATTAACCCTAAGATATATTTGATATTCCAAATTAAAAAATGAAGTCTATTTTACAAAATTCAAAACATATAAGTCACATTAATTAATTTAATAATTAATTCCCGCTGTCAGAGCAAATAGCGTGTTTTTATTAAACAATAAGTATCAAAAGATTGACACTAGTTTTAGTCTGATTTCAAAGTAAAATTAATTACAAAGACCACTATTGGATTTAATGGTAAAATTATATTATAATTTCACTTTAAAACCAATTAAAAAGATAAACTAATCATATAAATAAATGAGATTAAAAAGAGGTTTTGAATTAAAATACAACATTTTACACTATTCATTAAAAAAATAACTTTATCGGAAAGATACCAAAAATTTACACAAAGTAACTTTTGATGTCCTGATTATTAAAAAGAATTTTATTTGGTCCAATAAAATGTATAAGAGTGAAAAAAACTATATTTAATGATGGTTCGCCATCAAAAGGCGATAAGTGAACCTTTAGTGAAAACTAGGGCATATACGCCTAAAATTGAATTCTTTCCGTATTTTAAGCCTTTATCTTTTATTGGATAAATGTAAAAACATTTAAAAACATATATAATCATATTTTAGTTATTTCTATCCATTCTCGCCAATACAACGGCTACATGTTAACTACCATTTAAAATAATATTATTTTATTATTAGAGTGCAACGTAAGATTCCCAAGAAACTCATTGTTGCGTGTTGGGTACACCATCGAGCATAGCGTCCCCTTTAAAGTCATATTAAAATTTTATTCACAAATATAGATAAATATGAAAATATCATATTCTTTATTTACCTGGGGTGTTACATCCTTCACCCCTTTTTGGAATTGCGTCCTCGCAATTTTTAAAATTGAGCTTGGAACCATCCTTGAAAGTCCCACATCGGAACAAGAGTCGGTAAAACAATCACTTTAAAATAAAGGAAGATAAGTACAGAGGTCACCCAAGTTAACCCATACTATTATTCCATGTATAAAAACATGGACATGGAAGAAAAAGAAAAGGGTCATGTTCTTGACGGTGAGTGATAGTAAACATGTCTAGGAGAAAGTTAACCATAAGAAAATCACAAACTTGTGATGGGTTAAACGGTATTCGATTCCCCAGTAGGAAAAGTTAATAGACAACATTTTTGTTTTAAGTTACTTTTTATTGAGGAATTTATTCATAAGGAAACATAATCACTTATCATGTTGACTTTCAACTTTTACTAGATTCCTTAATCAAAGTCATATTTTTTTTTCCAAAAGACGAGTATTTAGGGAGACTTGTTCACATTAAGAGTACTATAATCAACTTCTAGAGAATCACCTAATCCACCAAAGAGAACTATATACTTCCCATATCTTTAGACCTTAACCAAAAACAAAACCAAAAAGGTTAGTACAAGGTCAGATAATCCAGAAATGGATAACCCTTTAAAAAGAAAATCTATGCTTAATCTCCAAAATTTGTCCAAAAAAACCCAAAGTTCAACGAGGACCATCCGATAAACAATTTGTCCATAAAATTATTCAAAGTAAACCAATATAAGATTGAAACCCAAATATTTGAAGGATTTAGTCACATAGTCTTCCAAGTTAAATCGTAACATTTATCTCCAAACAACATCAGTTGCTCCTAAAGTCTCGTATTGAAAAGTAATTAACCTAATAACATATCCTCCATGATAGGTTAATAATTTTCATAAATAACCCAAAATCAACTTACTATTAATTCATAAAATCATATAACTAAAAATAATCAGTCAAACTAACCAAGGACTTCACGTAGTCCAGTGGTAGGTGATAAATACCAGTCGCACTTTGGTTGTAGGTTCGATTCCCACAGCTTTGTCCGACGCGACGGGTTGTCACACGGTCTGCGTGTTGTCCTTTTTACAAAACTATATAATTTTAAAACATTCCCCAAAACGAGATAAAATCTTCAAAAATGATCATAACAAAATTTAACCTCAATTTTATCTCATGCCTTTCACTTCCATCATAACATATAGTAACCCATAATTACCTCAAAAGTAAGGATCATATAAACTCTAATGGTTACCTTTATATTTATTACCTGAACTTCCACATTGATTGATTATCTCGTACATGATGCATTATAGAACATACCAAGGTTCAAGTGGTTGATCATGACTCCTTGATAGTTGATTTAGAACAACCACTAGTTTCCTCATTGAATCCCCCATTTTATCTAGTATCCTAATCAGAGAACCACCATAGTTTCCTTCAAACCTGTTGTCTCTTTGGTGCCTACTAGATCCATCCATTTACTAAATCCAAAAAGGTTAGTGTGAGTATATCAACATAACCATCATGTACTAATGAGTAAGATAAACACCAATATATACATACTCATTCACTTTATCTAAAAACTATGACACTTTCTAAAATCCTAGCCAATATGTTAATGTCACTAATGCTTAAAGAATACCCTGACCTCTAAAGTTATCTAAACCGAGCATTCATACCAACTATAAGGCCCCAGCCTTAAACCTTACTTAATCTTGAGTTATTACAAGATTACACATTGAGGATCTTTTCAGGTGTAGAGTTTTAGATAATTAGATCATGAAACTTGCATTACATTCCACATTTAAACAAATTGGTTACATAAAAGACAGTATTCATTATTCCCATCAATGGAAACATATTTAAAATAAAACATAGATTCTTTCTTGACACATCCTTGACACTATCATCACATCATGTAACTTTCCCTTGACCTGTGAAAAACATTTGAAAAACTTGGGATGAGCATAAAAAGATCAGTAAGGGTTATAAAAATATGGAAAGGAAACATGAGTTCATATATACATAAGAATGAAATCATACTTTACCCATAAAACATAGGCACTTTAACATACCTCATCAAATCATGAATTAATCATAGAAATCATAAGACATAAAAGGTAACTTGAGGCATTCATAACATTCTTACGTAGGGAGTAACCCTCTTGGTTACGTTTGGAATACCCATGACAGTATATTCCCTAAATCTCTTCGGAGAAACCTTAACGTTTCACTCCTTCGCGTTACCCAATGCATTGGAGAGCTATATCGGGCTCACCTGCCCTTAGTTTATCATGGAACCACCCGTCTTCATAATAATGCCCAAGAACCTCAACATAATCGTATCACATAAAACATGCATAAATGAAACATAACATTTCCACCTTTCAATCACAAGATATCAATACAACACATTTATATAAAAACATTATGAAAAACATTTTCAATACCAAAATAAAAGAAAAGTAAAACATGGTATTTATTTTTCTTTTAAAAAGAAGGTATGGCTTGTAGAGGAAGCCGAAACTCAAATAATGGTCACGACGGCAGAGAAGTCGTTGTCGCCGCATATGTACGACAAAAACATTCCCTTTTGTCCTTTAATAAACACTTCGTATAAAAAATATTACTTTTGAATATACGCAAATTTCAAAGGGGTTTGTACACCGTATAAAAGAAGGTTGTGTATAAAACAGAATATGCCTCAATGAAAGGAGATTGAGACGAAATCCCTTACAAAGACGGTATCCTTGGTTTAAGGATAAATCAATTACATAATTATGTGTGACAAATGAGTACAACAAATATAATTGGATATTAAGTGTAAAATAATCAAAGGTAATTCACACATATTCAAAGAATGACATATTCAATAACTATATGTTGAACCCAAAGAAATCGAAATTGTGTTAAGAAGTTCCCTTGACAGCCTAATGGCGCCACATAAAAATGAGTTGATGAGAGATAAAAAGTGTATCTCATCACTTGGACATAAAATTTACATCAATAAGGATATATGAGAACGTATCCCAACATAAAAATATGTAAATTAAAAGACCCAACAAAATAAGTCTTTTAAAAAGAGGAAGGTGAAAGGTTCCCTTACCGACTTGGGTATCTTTCAAAACATACACCCCATGAAAGAAGGACAATACATAATTGATGTAAATACTCATAAACGAAAGTATATTGCACAAAGAGTAGAATAATGGGCAGTACATACATCACTCAAAGGAAATTGTGGAAAATGTAGCATAAATCTCATGGGAATAAAAGTGAGATGAAAAATCCCTTACAAAAACTCGGTAGCCTAACGAGGCCACATAAAACTTACAAAAATGGATTGATGAGATAAAATAGGGTATCTCATAATATTAACATAAAGTTTATAGAAAGAGGAATATAAAAGAACATCCCCCAATATAACAAAGTGGAGCTTAAAAGAAGTGACATAAATGAGAGTACTTAAAAAGAAAGAGAGAGGTTAGATCTCTTACGAAAATTCGGCAGCCTAACGGCGCCACTCAAAACTTCCAAAATGGGTTGATGAGAGAGAATAGGGTATCTAATCACATGAACATAAAAATAACAGTATGATTAATATAAAATAACATCCCAATAACAAGAAATATGAGCTTTAAAAGGAATGGCATAAAATAGTGTACTTAAAAAGAAAGAGAGGAGTAGGATCCCTTACCTCAAGTCCAACTTGTCTTGTTCGTTTCTTTATATTCCTGAATAATAAACATTGGTCAATTAATAATTGACTAAGTAACGCCTTTAGAGATTATTATTCAGTTCATATCACATATTATAATGTTATAATAATTGTTTAATAATGTTAGTTCATATCAGACGTTTTTGCCGATGTTTGGTACATGAGTCAAAAATGAACTTGTTTGAAAAAATATTTCCTATGTAGTTATATGTAAAGAATTTTAAGAATAGTATTAATGAATAAAATATCATATATATCCAGTAAATATTAATTTTATACTATTCCATATCATTTGGAGATAAAAAATGAAAAGCATCGTTCATGGAGACGGTAGGTCGTACGTACGCATGAACGCTACTTTCATTTTTTGTCATATTAATGGAATTAAAAAAAAGGAGATATATATATATATGTTATAATTCCAGAATGATATCCATAATTTAGATGTAATATATTACATATATATCCATTATATATATGTACTTATAATATTACATAACATTTTGAGATAAGAAATGAAATGTACCGTTCATGGAGATGGTAAGCCGTACGTACGCATGAACACTACTTCCATTTATATTTAATATTTAATGGAATTAAAACAAAATGATACATAATAGTATTTTAATTCCAGTATGGTATCATATATAATATCATTAAATATATCCTTTATACGTACCACATATGGTATTAACGAATCAAATCACTTTGAGGGGGCGGTAGTCCGCACTTCCTTAAACTAAGATATCGCGTTTACCCATAATGGAAGCCATAAAGGTACACCATAAATGAAAAATACAGAAGCTTAAGTAAAACATAAACATATTAGATATCATATATAAATATAGTGTCATCTTAATGGCCACCTTTGAATGTGTTAGAAGAATGTTGAACAATCATCGTTTCGGGAGGCAGAAATTCGCCATCCATGGAAAGAGTATGTTCTTTAACCATTAGATGTAGGTGTGTGTAAGTGTAGCTAAAATAATTCTAATAACAACTTCCTAGTATATTGAAGATACTGGAGTTGTTACAAAAGAAATGAATAAAAAGAGTTTAGGAGGTTGGAGAGGCAAAATAAAACAAAAGGACTCAAGTGAAGACATTACCTTAAAATCGGGTAACTCCCTTTGGTTTGAGCTCAAAGGCTTCCTTGGGAAGCCTTCTGCCCAAAGTGAGGATTCAAGGAGTAAGAGAGGGAAGTGGAGAGACAAAATGGGCAGGGGTTGGCAGAGCCAAAGGCTTTTGGAGTGTGGGTAAGGAGGTAGAGGTGGGGGCCTTTTATAAGAGTAGAGGAGGGGCACTCTTGTAAAGTTACAAAATGTTACTTTATTTTCAAAAGCGTTTCGGATTTTAAAGGTCCCACATTGATGTATTTCTAGGATAAGGTGATAAGGGTTCGAAACACACTCATACAATAGGTTTTGGACATTTTTAGGTCTAAGATATTACATTATCTTTCAATTTTATTTAAATCGTTAAATAATGAGGTCATCGCTGCATCATCATGATGTCATAAATAATTTAATTTATTTAATGTCTAAAAATTATTAAAAAAATACTATTATGTAGGAAATCTTTTTATCTTTCTAATGACTATTTATATTCAAAAATATAACTTGTATAACCCCGTGTAAATTTTTTTTTAGTAAAACATCTCATGTTTGTGTCATTTTTACTTTAACATTAAATAAAAAGATATTTATGTCATTTTCCAACCAAAGTGGCTCCATGGGGTCCCCAAGTTGACCCATGGATTGTCTTGGTCGGCCATGACACATCCAATGTGGGTAGGACACGTGTATAGGTCATTTCATTTTATTAAAACATTATTCTTACCATAAACTACACTAATTAACTCTAATCGCGATTAAAAACTAAATAAGTTACTATTCACCAAAAAATTATTTTTATCCCATTGAACCACATTTTACTTCTTAATGACAAACATGTATGTAGGATTTTTGAAATTCAAAACACAAAGATGACAAAATTTCATTTAAACGGAAAAGTTAGTTTTTATAAGTACCACTTAGTGGTTTCACTATTCATCAAAAATTGAGGTTTTTCAGAAAAATCCCAAAAATTCACCCTAAGCTATATTTGATATTCCGAATTCAAAAATGAAGTATATTTTACAAAATTCAAAACATATAAGTTAAATTAATTAATTTAATAATTAATTCCCACTGTCAGAGCAAATAGCGTGTTTCTATGAAACAATAAGTATCAAAAGATTGGCACTAGTTTAAGTCTGATTTCAAAGTGAAATTAATTCCAACGGCCACTATTGGATTTAATGGTAAAAATATATTCTATTTTCACTTTAAAACCAATTAAAAAGATAATATAATCATATAAATAAATTATATTAAAAAGATGTTTTGAATTAAAATACAACATTTTATACTATTCATTAAAAAAAGAACATTATCGGAAAGATACCAAAAATTTACACAAAGTAACTTTTGATGTCCCAATTCTTAAGAAGAATTTTATTTGGTCCAATAGAATGTATAAGAGTGAAAAAAACTATATTTAATGACGGTTCGCCATCAAAAGGCGATAAGTGAACCTTTAGTGAAAACTAGGGCATATACGCCTAAAATTGATTTCTTTCCATATTTTAAGCCTTTATCTTATATTGGATAAATGTAAAAACATTTAAAAACATATATAATAATATTTTAGTTTTTTCTATCCATTCCCTCCAATACAACGGCTACATGTTAACTACCATTTAAAATAATATTATTTTATTATTATAGTGCAACGTAAGATTCCCAAGAAACTCGTTGTTGCGTGTTGGGTATAACATCGAGCATATCATCCCCTTTAAAGTCATATTAATATTTTATTCACAAATATGGATAAATATGAAAATATCATATTCTTTATTTACCTGGGATGTTACACGTGCACACACACTTTGTTATTTTTTTTCTTTGTATGCTAATGGTTTCACCTTATGAATATGTATTCATGTGCACCATGCATTCCCTTCTTCTTCTAATGAATACACCTGAAATATTAAGTTCTTTGTCTTCTTTGAGAGACTCAGGTTCCTTCTTCTTCAAATAGAACACACACAAGCTTTGTTCTTCATGAAACCACCTTCTTCTTCAAATAAAAACCTCTGTAAACCACATATATATAATAGGTGAAATCAAGAGGGTGTTTCTTCTTCGCACAAATAAAAGGGCATGAGTTATTATCCTTCACACCCACGGTTCGCATGGGTCTCCTTCAAAGAACCAAGAAAACTCTTAGTTCATTCTTTGCAAATCAAAACAAGGGTGCGTAGCAACAGTTGTGTGTTTGCGGTGTCTAAAAAGAATGATTAGGGCTCTAAAGAACCTATCTCATGATCAAGATATTCTACACATAGAGGGTGCGACCTCTTTTGGGGAAGGTATACACGACAATTCTTTAAAATATCAAGTGGTTCGCGATTCTTCTATTCGTGAACCACAAGTGGTGCATGGTTCTCCTTCACATAAGGGAGGCACGATACTCTTCCATTCATGAACCAGAGAGGTCCAATTTAGCTCTGTTTCTTCAAAGAAAGAGGAGATTATTTCTTCAGGAATGGATGTAATTTTTTTTTGGCTTAGGGATACTCCTTTTATTTTCAGAGCATTCTCATTCAAATCCATGTATATGGCATGAAGATCGGGGATTTGAATTCATGAGATCTTTTTTTTGAATATTTCAACCACGAGATATGATTTCCCGAATTTCTCAGTTCATTTCTCTTCAAAGTGGGCTTCCTAATTTATCGGTGTAATCATGATGTGCACGTGAAGAGGAACAGATGAATAGATTCTTCTTATTTATTCGAGCACCATGACATGGCCTCGCCACTTCAGTTGCTTCATCCATGTGCGATCTTCTCCATTTGTTGCATGCATGAAAATTTTAATGCATTTATGATATCATGTTGCTCAGAAAATCATCATGCATGAGACTTCATCATCAACAGTGGATGGGAGCTCGTTCAAGGTGGATTTGTAGTGGAAACAACGAGCAACAACGTTGGGTGGCTCTCTATGGGGTCAGAGGTTAAAGAAGATTCCATAGCCATTGGATCAGGTCAGATCAATCATGGAAGACCCTGATTAGAAGGTGTAAAACATAAGGGCTGAGCGTCTAATATCAGGCGTGAGATCATAAGGATAGCACAGATCGCATCTGCGTTTTTAAAAAATTATCCCACATCAAAATATTCCATGGTTTTCAGCTTCTTTAAATGAAAAGCTAAAACTAAATCAGCTCAGAATTCCCCTCCCCCATCTCCTGGTGCCACCCAACACCGGTGTTCTGTGGGCATAGTTCTACGCCCACTCTCTGATCCTTGGGCGTGCTCCAATCACCCACTATGAATTCTTAGGCACAAGTTGATCACCGTAAATGTTCCTATGGGCTTATACATGGCCCGTGCACCTACATCTTGAGGGGATTGCCTTGAGAGATTTTCTTAGGCGCAATTGACTCTTGGGTCCTACATGTGCTTGAGGATGAGGACCTCAGCTGGACCTCTTGGTTAGCCTATCTTTTTAGTAAGCCAAGTATTATATATGCACTTTGTTAACAAACAAAAGTGCAATAAAAATGTAATTCATGGAAACCTCTTTTTTCTAATCCCATTCATATGTTCAGATTCCATACTAATCCCTTCCTCTTCTATTATTCATCTTCAAATATCACCCTTTTTTTTGGAATAACAAATACAAGATCTTCAATATTCCTCCTTTTATTCAATAATAGATGATTCATGGAACATTTCTTCATCAATCATGAATTAAAGCATAATTCATGTTCTTTAATATTATAACGAGTGATGTGTTCTATTTAAAACACATGTCTTCTTCTTTGAGGATCAACACAAACAATGATCTGATTTATTTCCTGAATCTTCATCCATGATTAAAGTGTGATTTTTACTGAATTAATAACCTCACCACTTCAATCATTGGTATAACTTCCCTCACCACTTAAATCATTTGCACAACTTCCATCATCACCTTTTCAGGAACATATTGACAATTGACTCCTTATTGACTTCTTATTGAAAAAAATACAACACCATGATCTACATAACCAAATATGAGTGGTTACACTATTAACCAACAATGTGTGGTTCCATTATTAACTAAGGATGGGTGGTTACATTAGAACCTCCAATTCATTTGGTAAACTGTAGCTAGTGGTTGACCATATTGGTCTCTCCATTTGTAAGAGTTATATAGAAAATGATGTCCCAAGATACCTATATAAATTTTATAAGATTGTTAATAAGTATTCATGGGAATCATTTGATTTTCAAAAAGGTATGATAATGATATATTTGAAAAAGATAATTCCCTATTTAGGATGAAAAGGAATGTTTTTAAGAAATTTATTTTTGACTTTTACCTAGACATATGGTTTTATTACTTTTATGTTACTTATAGATATTTTTTTGATCATCCCACATTTTAAAATATTTTTCATAGGGTTTTAAGGAAGATTTGATACAAGGATGGAGTCAAGATAAAATTTGTGAGGATATGTCATGAAAATTAGACATGTTTTATTTTAAAAGGTTTTTATTTAGTGGAAAAAATGGATTCTCAGAATAAGTGTCCACTTATAATGTATGAGTTTACTATGTATGAGTTTTTCCTAATTCTATAAAATTCTAAAACTAATATATATTTGGGGAAATAAAGTGATTTATAGTTTTAAAATATATATAATATGTATTATTTAAGGTAGGGCCCTTATAATTGATGTCTTGGACAAAGAGATCATATGAAAATACAGGCTTGCATACAAAGTAGTTGGTAGTCATAGACATTTAGATACATGTGTTTGATAGAGATCATTCCACCTATAGTTTTATATTGAGTAGTATTTTTTTTCTAGAGGATGATTATTGATTAAATTTATGAATTTTGGAATTTATATTTGTTTTCAATGCTATAAAGGAACATAGGGTTACACTTTTTGTTTGATTTAATGGGGATTAGTTTTTTTTACTCATATATATTCTCTAATTGTTTTATATTTTTATTAAAATGAAGTTTTGGTTGGATATTCACGAGCTATTTCATATGATGTGATACAAGTAAATTTTTTTGATAACTTTTCAAAAGTGCTTTAAAAGATATAAAAAATGAGTTTTGGATATTAATTTACAAGTTATTTTATATGATGTAATATAAGGTGAAATAAAAGAAAGCCTATGATGCCTTAGTTTAAGTGATAGACTAGTAGAGATATTCCCAAAATACATGATATGGTTTTGAATATATCATATGGTATGAAATAGGAATATCATTACGATTAATATATATATATTATAATCCTGCATTTTCCAATTATAGTATAAGATAAGGACAATTTTTTAGGCTTATAAAATCATATCATTTGACTTATAATACCTTATGGTCCATTAGGAAATAGAATGTAAAATGTGAATATTCATATTTCTTATCATGCAATTTATCATTAAAAAATATATAATTAATGAAAATTAGATTATAAAACATGGAAAAATGGTTAAAAAATATTCTAACCACATTCCATTTACCCATGAATTGTATAACACATTAGTAAATTCATGAGGGTTGAGGAGTTTCCCAAAATCCTTTATAAGCAAGATGAAGGCTATGGAAATGGTGTGTGAATTTATATATATTCTCATGAAGATATATACTTCTATATCTTATTATTTTATGAGATAATAGAATATCATGGTTTATAGGCGGAACCTTCCCATTTAATTGGTGATTCAGTGTAACACCTTGAGTTTTTAGGTTTTTTTCTTTTTCTAAAAAAAATAAAATTCTTTGATGGATTGTGTTGCATTCTAGAACAAGTTAATATTAAATTATATGAAACACCATGTTAATATTGAGATATAAAAAAAATTATTTTAGATTCTGGTACATACAATACTATGTTCTTCTTATGTTATAAACCAGTTTGTGTTCCTTTGATAGCTTACGTTATATGCTAGACCATGTTTTACCATACTACAATATACTATTATTATTTAATATGATTGTTATAAACTAGAAATTGGAATGAAGAGAATGAATATGATTAACTAAATTATGAAAATATATAGTTTTATATTATTATTATCTCTCTTTGGATTAGAAACAAAATAAAAATAATTTAAAATAAAAAAAAATTTATTCTGAAAAAAATGTGTTTTCAAAAAGAAGGGTTAATCTCCATTGGAATACATAATTTAAAAATATATTTTAACAAATTGATTTTTTTTGAAAAACTAAAATTTATTTTTGAAGGTGGAATATAAAAATTAGCTTAGTTTTAATTTTTGATATTTTTTGGTGAAGTTTCATTTTTTGATAGGTAGTGAAAATACTGATTTTTAATTGAAAACATCATTTTTGAATAATTTATTTATATAGTAAAATTATATTTTAAATTGGTTTTAATGTATAATTTGTTCAATTATACACATATTAATCCAATTAGTGTTATTGGTTTCAATTTGACATTAAAATTCGATATAAAAACATTTCAATATTTTGAACATTTTCACTTTAAAAACTCGTTGTCTCATCCCAAATGAGCGATTAATTTTAAAATAAAATTTTCTAATTATGTGATTGGAATTTGGAAAATTTTATTACATATTTGGAATAATAATAATTTATAATTTCTATTATTTAAAACTTAATTTTTTACTCAATTGTTTTGTAAAAATTGTTAAAATTAATCATTACAATTAGAGAAAAATGAGTTTACCATTGGACTAAAATTTAAACATAATGGAAAAAATGTCCTAGAAACTTGTCAAACACAGATTTATAGACATATTTATGCCATTATGTCCTTTTTATCTAATTTTAAGAGTTTTTGAAACATGTTTCCATGAATGTGACCCATATAATAAGTTAAGTAAAGAAAAAGGCCAAAAATATATCTTTCTTCCTTTCAATTTCTATAAGGATTTAGAATAGGAAACAAACAACATAAGTTAGGTTGAAAATATTATTTTTGAATATAAATGAGTTTATTTTGTCATGATAATTTATTTTATATTTTTGGAGATAATATAATTACATTAAATTCTTAATAAATGTAAACACATGAATTATTTCATTAATAATTAAATAAATCAAATGATATTGAAAACATTAATAGTGTAGTATATTGAATGAATTATTGTGTTATATAATTTTTTATATATTAATATATCATGATAAAAAAACATTAAACTTAATATATTTCAATTCTAATTTTTTCATGATATTTTTTTAATTAAAATTAAATAAATAATGTTAAAATTTATATTAATGTTATTTTATAAAAATGATATTTTATTAAGTCATTTAATTTAATGAAAATACCATTTTATATAAATTAATTTTTATATATTAATAAATATAAAATACGTCCCATTAAAGTACTAATTTATCTTTTATAAAGAATATATTGACCCGTAAATAAATACATTGATGGAACTATTAGGTTTAAATATGTTTTGTTGTGCGTTACACACGTTTCTATTAAAATTAATTTCCAAAAAATATGAGATTTTTATCTTATAATTTATATTTAATATTTAAAACAAGTGGTTCTAAATTAAATAATAAGCCTCTCTTCAATTTATTCTTAATGGATTAATTACACTGGTTAGAAAACAAGCTACCTTAATGAAAAACCAAAATGAAAAAAATAAGGAAACTTATTTGCTAAAGAGCCAGATGTTTAGAAAATGTATTTAAATATTTGGTGGAGGTGTTAATTTAGTAAATAATCCCAAAAAACCTTTAATTATCAGTTTTTGAGAAACATGAGGTAATCTTGACCACCCAATAGTGAATAGTTTTGAGTATTTACAAGAATGCCACTCCTCCTCAACTATAAAAGGGAACTCACTCTCCCCAATTTTTCACACCTCCCAAGCCAATTGAATCAATATATATCTTCTATAATAACTTAAAAAAATCCCTCAACTAATCATATATGCCTTATTTGGGCCATAAATCAAACCAAGGGTTGGTTTGGAGTAAACATATGGGGGACACCTAAAGATGTTGTATCAATATTAAAATGAGCGTTTTATTTTATATATTCCTCTCCCTCCTTAAATTATTTTTATATCATCAAAATATAATAAAATTAGTATATTATATATAACTATATGTTATTATGTTATGGTTATGAACTGAAACTACACATAATTCAATCAAATTTTTACGAAATCGTCGTTCGTGTGTTTGGTATACTACCACCTCACGAACTGATGTCATTTTTTCCATTACCACCATTCAAGGTTAGGAATAATGATGTACATAATATTTATATATTATATATATTATATTTATGATTTTATTATTATTTTTTAATTTTTATATCTCACATATCTTCATCTATCCATTTTTTGGGAATATGATAACTTCATTCGTGTGAACGGAAGACCACCGCCTCGTGAAGTGATCTGATTTGTTCACTCTCTATATGGAATGTATTAATGATGAGTTTATTAAACATATATGATATATATGAAATAATAAAACTACTAATATATATATATATATATTACTTACTATTCTCTCTTTCAATACAATAAGAAAACAGAAACAACGTTCATGCGTACGTACGATGTATCATCTCCATTAACAATTTATTTCATTTCCTACCAATAAATTTTATGGATTACTCTAAAAAATAATATTATAAAAATATATGATATTTTTATCATGATATAAATTATATAAATTTTGAAATAATTATTAATTTAATAGGACTAAAATTAAAAATTCAAATATTATGCGAAAAATAAAGCAGTTATTACTCAAAACACATCATTAACATTGAATTATTAATAAAAGGTAATAAAAGGTCATAATAAAATCGCATATGATATGATATATATGAATTTTTTTTAATATATGTATAATAATCTTATATTTATTATATATGAGTTTTGAACATGTACGACGGAAGTCATGACTTAAGGTAAAATATTTTCATCTCACTTTTATTTTTCGTTAGACATAAGCCATTTTCACCACCTATTTATTATTTATGGAATTTGTACTAGACATGGATGTATTTTATGATTATTATACTTATAATTATTGGTATTTACATATCAATTTTAGGATCTCTCTTCCATGGGGTTTACATTCCAAAAGTTATCAAGTTGCTAAGATGGTTTTGTCTCAATTTCCTTCTTTGTGACATATGTTATGTTATGCACCTATATTCATCATAGAGGTTTATATATAACCCCTTTAAATATAATATAATTATTTTTTTCATAATTTTTCAAAAACCAACCCAGGTTAACCTTGAACCGGTCATCTGAGTCGATCTGCACCAAGGCCCAAACAACATTCCCAAACCCCACGGGATGGCACAAGTGCTCGACTATCAGATAAATGAGTGGGAAAAATTTACCCGAATAAGAAGTCATGAAAGAACTAATAATATAAATAGACATAACCGAAAAATCATAACTAAAAATCCTTAAAAAACCATAATTTAAATTTTACTAATTTAAGAAAAAACGCAAAAGGATTACAGAATAGAAGTCTAAAAATCCATCCCAAAACTCCATGAAATGTGAGGCGCAACATCCCCATGCCAACACCTCCAATACCCATGAAGGATAACATGAGAATCCAAACATATATTAACAAAAACCTTTCCTTTACATGGAATAAACATACAATAAGGTCTACATATAGAGAAATGTGTATGTTAGGGGGTGAGCTAAAGTCTAGTAGGATGCCACCCAAATAGGATTCCATGCTATTAACATTAAATGATGAATAAATTACATGTTTTATAAATAAAAGAAAATATATATACAATTTTAAGGAGAAAAAAATTTTAAGAAGAACTAATTTGATTGAAAAATAACTTTAAATAAAAAATAATTTTAATGAAAGCCACTTCAAATGAAAAGAAATTTTAAGGAAACCAAATTTAAAGAAAACACACTTAATTTTCAAAATTAACAACCCAACACACGTTATTCCGATGGTAAATACGATAAAGCCAATGAACACTAGTCATGAGGAAATCCCCTAGGCATTAGCTAGTAGTAGAACTGTAGGAACCTCGTATCTCAGTAAAAATGTGGTATAAAAACCACGACCATCAGTTTTCTTGTGCATAAGACACATGTATAGAATACACCCATAATTTACTGGTCTCTAATAATCTTCAATGATTAGTCTAATTTGTTGTCATCAATCCCACTTATTGAAACCAGGCTGCACCCACTTCTAAAACAATATCATATTAGTCCTAGTTCTCCCACCTAGATACATGATTATACCTCTTTCTGCTCAAACCAGTTCGCATGTAACATAAAACATTACATTTACACAAGCCAGTTACGACAAAAAAGGTTTACATAGTGTTTCACCACTTGCACACCCAAATCCCATTTTAAAAACATATGCACACCAAAACATATCCCAAACATTTTTCACAACGCTTATATAATTTAATAATAGATTTAAAAGGTTCATAAAATAATTCCATGAGGCACTGTAAAGATTTAAACCCAAAACAAAAATAAAATTCTCCTTTAAAACCAAAAAATGCATTGAAAACACTTAATATCATGATTCACATCACATAAATAATTTAATAAATCATTTGAACAATTTATAAAGCATTTACAAATGGAAAAATAAGGGTTTACATTAAAACACACCCAATTTCACAATAAAATGTTACTTTAAAATCAAACTCACAACATAACCATTATAAATCATGATTCAAACAACTAAGATGATTTAATAAACTACTTTCAAAAATTAAAATATATTACCAAGAACCGCAAAAAGCCTTGTAAAAAAATACACCCAATTTAACATAAGAAAACAATTTCATACCAAATTCATATCAAATCATTCAAAAAACCATTTTTCCACCATAAAAATAACTTATAAAACATGCTAAAATAATCAAGAAAACATAAACAACTCAAAAAATAACGGATAAGCATGAAATCACCTACTTTAAGATGAAAAATTCCTTTTTAAAACCAATTTCATAAAATAATTATACCTACGGAGGAGGGAGGGGTGGAGTGGTGAGTGTTCCTGGAGGCTAGCCACACAAGGAGAGGATAAAAGAGGGGAACCACATGCTATGGGGGTCACTAGAGAGTTTCGACCAAAAGGGGGGCGGTGTGAGGGTGGCACGAGGGAGAGCGAAGTAGTGCGAGGGAGGTAGTTGGAGGGAGAACGGGGCACCAACCTAGGGGAGGGTTGCATGCAAAGGTGGGTAGGGTGAAGCGACATGGTTTGACCATGCTCTAATAGCGCATCAGACACTTCCAATCCCCAAAAAAATAATTTATTAGTAAAAACACTAAATTCTAACCAGTAATTGACCCGAACCTTGACAATGATACTTGATTCCAATAAAATTACTAAAATAAAATAATTTAAAAGGTCAGGTGTTGCAATTATGCCCACCATAATGCTTTCCACCTCTGAAAAGCCACAATAGGGCCTAACCGCAATGTACAAACCAATACTTCTTAACTATCCAAGGGGATTCCCAATGAACAAAAAATGAGAAAATACTAGAACACTATCAACAAAGAGACTTACAAATCAAAATCAAGAGACAAAAAATGGATTCGTCACCATGTTACACCCACCCCCAAAATTAAAAACACCTCCAATTGACCGATCAATGAAAAAGATATTCCCACAATGCACAATCCAACCAATTTAGTTAAACACCCCATAAATCACTAAACAAGACTCACACCGCTAGCCTGGAATGGGAAATAAGAGGCAAACAAAAACTCAATAAATAATCCCATGATTTTAATTCTATGAAACCATTGGATGCACTCTGGTCTAATGATGACACTTATTACCAAATCGACACCAAGAATATAATGAAATACTAACATATAGAGGCCTGAACGAACTCTCCACCATAAAGAATATGTCACATTAATTCATTTAAGTTGATTTTCAAAAAGAACTATGGTGGTTGTACCCACCATAAAGATCAACTAGCTTAACTGAATGGCACAAATAGGTATGGAAAACCGGACATGGTTAACCGTGGAGCTTCCTGCATAACCCAATACCCCACCTCAAGGGGCCCATACATAGAAACTCCTAACCAAACAGAATACATCACATGATTCATCCCTCATATGGGCATTACCATCCTCAGATGAACCTGACTAGAAACGAAATCGAAATAGACATACAAGGTTGTTCATACATGAACAACCACATGACGAGTCACACCCACAAGGGCACAAGCACTAAAGTTCAAGTAAATGAAACAAACCCACATCATTATAATGAATTAGGAACTCTTTCACCCATACGGGTCACAACATGGAAATGAGGTCCCCACATCACTTTCCACCAAATGGAACCATTAGAATGAGCAACTACACAAGGCTTAAACTATCATTATTTCCGATGCAGAAGAAAAACATTAGACTAATATCCCTTACACCCCTAGGGTTCCAAATAGCATGCAAGATTCTCTCTAGGAACTAAGGCTAGAGCACTGGTGATTGAATCATCCCCTTCCTCGCAGTCATGTATCAAAATCCCATAGAGGACATCCCCTACTGGTTCCATAAGAAACTGCACTACGTCCCCGACAACACCAATACATCATAGAACACCTCAACACCCACTTACTCGCAAATGACACTTTATCTAAAAATGTTGCTTAAAATATGTATATGCATCACCCCTTTCACTCTGAACATGAAACCATAGTAGGGAGAACAAATGAGAGGCACCTTCACTCAGAATAGAGGAATTCAGAATTCCCCAAAAGGAATACATGATTTCGTTAAATTAGAGGCTCTAAAGAGGTCCCACACATCCTCCTTCTCATTTAAGAGGTAACATAACACTAAAAGATGTCACCAAACATTACCCATGAAACTAGAAAAAAATTTACAAGGGGATAAACCTTAAACTGAGTCAACACCAACACAAAATTTCTTAAAATTACCTTAACAACCTCTCATGATCAGACCTGCCACATTGGTGGCCTATCACGATATTTTTTTTAGAATAAATTGAAGAAATACCCAAAGTACCTTTAAAATAGCAGCCATAATTGAAAAATCCCAACTTCTTCCTCCTTTCATTATTGGAATTCCTTCCACTGCTTTTGGACAGGACCTTTAGAAACCTCGGTGTCAGACTGCACCCTTGATAACTGAGGAAATAAAAAAAATCAATATCCTTTTCAACATTCTATATCCAACCTCCCACTATGAGGGGGATCACTTAATCCAAAAAATAATGGATATAAACTAAAACTTGAAACCCAATAAGAGAGTCTGTAATTTGATCAAATAGAGGACCTGTCAACGGTGAATCACCTATGGCTATATTTAGAATATGCATTAACGTTTTATGGAGGAATACACTAGCCAGTGAGGAAAATACCTAATACCTAATAAAAATAGTCCATTGGCCCCAAACATACAACAAATTAACACCAAATGTACAAAGTGAACCACAATAAGGGTTTCCTAAAAAACCTTTTTAGAAGATTTCACTAACCAATCATCTTCATGCCAACGTACCAACAAGAAATCAATCTCAAGATAGAAGTCAACAATAAAGGATTTTAGGCATGAAACACCTCACAAAAAACATTCCAAAATACAAAAAAGACACACCACAAAATCCCTAGTTATAAAAACATGAAATTTTCATTAAAAATCATTTGTGAAAACAAAAAAAGGTTGGTGGGTGTCACATTCAGCAATGGTATCTCATGGGACTCACCCATGTATATTACCATTCTATAATGGGAACCTACTTCATGTCTATCTAGCAACTCATCTGATCATGACATTGACCATCCATCATTCCATATATAACCCAAACATGTGGTCACCCATGAAAATAATAAATTTTAAAACAAAAATCCTTTCCATTTTTCTTCAAAATGAACATTTAACATGAACTTTATCTTTCTCTAATACCAAACCAATTTCCACCCAAAATTTCACAATGCTTCCGGATATAAACTAACCACCAAATAAAAAACCATTTCAAATAAAACTTGTTTTTAATCTCTGCACATCAATTCCAAAACATTTTCCCCCTCTCGAAACACTTCCAATTGCATAATAAATAACCCCTTTTGAAAATCAACCATCTTTACTTTAAAATAACGTTTTTTTTCACAATTACTAAATGAGGGTTCTTAAAAAAACATTTGGAACCCTATAATACCCAAAACAATACAGGAGGAAACTCGTGCCGATTGGAAACTTAAAAATACGGTTGCTGGCCATACTCCAAGTGAACCACCATCACATATAATGTTATTGGAGAATGTACCTAACTCTACATTGTTTTCCAAGCCCTAAAAGGTCACTAAGACCATTGATCCCACTCCTATTTCAATTCCAAAAACAAAAAGAAATCACAAAGGTCATAGAAATCATATGGAACATGAATTTCCTTGGTAACTCAAGTCCCACCACAAGGTGTGGTAGCCATACACCTTACTCAAAACCAGAACATTGATTTCTAACAATCCTTGCACCACTCTACCCAGAATCTACCCTAACGAATGAGGCACATAAGAGAAATACCTGCTATGATATCATTTTTTCACAAAACAAACTGGGTCAACACTGAACTGGTCACCCGAGTCGATCTGAGCTAAGGATCGAAGGGATTTCCTGATCCCTCTGGGCTAGAACAAGTGCCCGTGTATCAGATAAATGAGTGGGAATAATTTACATAAATAAGCAGTCATGAAATAACAAATAATATAAATAAATAAAACTAAAAATTCATAACCATACATCCTTAATGAAGTCCCAAATTTAATATTTACCACTTTAAGATAAAACCCCAAAAGGACTAAAATAAAAGAAAATTAAAACACCAAACCAATCCAAGGTCACCAAGACCCACAAAGGATACCATGATAACCCAAAATTCAAATACCAAACAACTTTCCTTTTCTAGGAAGAAACTGACAACAAGGTCAACATACACCCAAACATGTATGTAGGGGTGATCTAAATCCAGTAGGATACCTAAAAAACAGGATTCCATCATATAAACATTAAATAACAAATTACTTTTATGTTTTAAAAATAACAGAAAAGTTAGAGACAATTTTAAGGATAATTTTTTAAGTAGAATGACTATGATTGGAATCCACTTTATATTTAAAAACTAAACAAATCACCTTAAAAAGAAAAGAAAATTTAAAGAAAGCAACTTTAATGAAAATTAACATTCTTTTGAAAATTACAACCCCAAAACAATATTTTCTGATGATTAGTGAGATATAGCCAATGTGAACTAGTCATAAGGAAATCCCCAAGGTACTAGCTAGTAGTGAGACCATAGAAACCTTGTATCCTGGTGAAAATGTGGTATAGAAACCATTATCATCAGAATTTTCATGCACGAGCCACTAGTTGGGAAAACACCCACAACCTAGTGGTCTTCAATAATAACCAATGTTTAGTTAGAGTTGTCATCATCAATCATGCCAGGTGAAATTAGACTGCAACCACTTTTGAATCACTAGCATACTAGTCCAAGTCCACCCACCTAGATACCCAAATTTCTATTTTTGTACTCAAACAAGTAAACATGTCACATAAAACATCACATTTACACACATAGTAGAACCAAACAAGGTATACATAGTGTTCCACCACTTCCACACCCGAATCCCATTTTAAAAACATACATATGCCAAAAAATTTCTCAAACACGTTTTCACCTCTTATATTCTTTAATAATTCATTTAGAAGATTCAGAAAATAATTCTAGTAGACACTGTGAGGATTTACATCCAAAAAAACACATAAAATCCTTTTTTAAATCCAAACACACACAAAAAACACTCCATATTCGGATTCACATCACATAAATAATTTAATTATTCCTTTGAAGAATTTATAAAGCATTTACAAATGGAACAATAAGGATTTACATCAATACACACCCAATTTCATATAAAAAGGTTACATAAAAATCAAGCATAAAACATGACCATATTAAATCATGATTCTCCACTTAGATGATTTAATAAACCACTTACAAACATTAAAAAATATTACCAAGAAGCACAAGAAGCCATGCATACAAAATACACCCAATTTCACATAAGAAAAAAATTTCAAACCAAATGCACATAAATCAGTCCAAAAACCATTTTCTTACCACACACATGATTTATATCACATGCTAAAATAATCAAGAAATCATAAAAAACTCATAAAATAATGGTTAAGCATGAAATCACCTACTTTCACATGGAAAATTAATTTTTAAAAGAAATTACATAAATAATTGATTCTAAAAGTAGTTTCTCACCATGTATATAATCCATAAAACATTCCAAAAATTCACAATCAATCAATATGAATTTATCAAAAATATTTAAGCATAGAATTACCTTCCTCGGGTGAATAATGATCAGGAAATCAGTGTGAAACTGAATCCGAACCCTAACTTCACCATAGGGAAACAAAATCAAACCCTAATGCAAGAAGATTAGATCAAAAAATATAAGATCAAAACCCAATATACTGGAGAACCCAGAACCCTAAGGAAGGAGGGAATAGGGTTAAGTAGTGTATATCACACCTACGATGGAGGGAGATGAGGAGTAGTTAGAAGTCTGGGAGGCTAGCCGCATGAGGAGGGGATGCTAGAGGGGAGCCACACACTAAGGGGGTTACTAGAGAGTTCTGACCAAGAGGGGTAGGTGCAAGGGTAGCATGAGGGAGAGCATGGTGGCTCCCATGGGTTTCCAAAGAGTGAGTGGCCAAGGAGAGGGTAGAACACACTAGTGGGTAGGGTGCTATGGGAGAAGAGGGGAGGAGGAGGAGAGGAGGGAAGAAAAAAAGGAAAATGAAAGGGAAAGAAAAATCAAATAAGGGGAAGACCCAAAAAAACAAAATTTAATAATAATAATAATATTAATAACTTAATAATAATAATAGCAACAATAATAATAATACTAATAATAATAATATTCTTAAATGATTTTATTATTATTTTCACTATTAAAAAAATTCCTATATTCATTTTAGTTTTATTATTCTATTTTGTTTTAATTTTATTATTCATTTTATTAATTTTTTTTGAACACTGGGAATGCCATAAGATAACATGGGCCAAGCCACATAGTATCAATCATGCTCTACCATGCACCAGATACTGCCATTCCCAAAGCAGTCATTTACCATTAAAAGCACATAATTTCAACCGGGACTTGATCCAAACCTCGACAACGACACCCTATTCCAAGAAAATTAATTAAATAAAATAATTTAAAAAGGTTGGATGTGAAAATACTAATGGTATTTTAAGTTTCATTTTATGTTATTAATTCATGGGGTTTATGATTCAAAGGTACCAAAGATGTAAGAGTTTATTTATGCAATCTCATCATTTATCTAGATATTTTATGATTATGATTCCATTAATTAAATATAATGATCTATATGTCAAAAATTCTCAGGAATTTTATTCTCCTATTATTATTCATGATATCTATAGGTAATAGTAATATTTTTCTACTATTTGGTACTTATGATAATTAATAATGTGATTTTAATAAAATCCATCCTTATTTCTCTCTTTGGTCGGAAATTTGTTTTATTCAAAAAACATGGTTTCTAAAAATGTTTTCAAAAAACACTTTTAAATTATATTTTAAGCTTATTTTCAAGGAAAACGATCTTAAAAATGTTGTATGTTTTAAAAGGTATATTGAATTATTTTCAAATATTCCTTTATAATTTTAAAGTGTAATTTAAAAAAAAGGTTTTTTAAACGGTTTTATTTTTAAAAAGTGTTTAAATTTATTAAATATTTCTATATAAGTTTAATGTATTTTTTCGAAGAAATTTTTTTTAAAAAGGTTTTGTATTTGAAAATAATTTAAATTTATTTTCAAATAATTTGTTATAAGTTTAAATGGATAATTAAAAAAGGTTTTTGAAAAGGTCTTATGCTTAAAAAATGTTTTAAATTATTTTCAATGCTTCATTTATATGTTTTAAAAGATATTTTTTAAAAAATGTTTCTAAAATGTTTTATTTTTTTAAAATGTTTTTTCAAAAACAAAAGGGTATTTTACTCAATAAATGTTTTAAATGATCGATAAAAATAATTTTTTCTTATAAGATTACATCCTTTGCTATAACCTTTTCCTTTCTGGGGATATGTTCCTTGAACAAAATTATTATTCCTTCATTGAATGGTTTTTGTTTAATAAGTCATGTTTTTTTATAAAACCTATTTTACTTCCATGGGTTATACCATGATAAAACGCTTATGAAACACTCTTATTTTCATGGGTTTTCCTATGATTAAATGATTATGAAACTTATCTTTTATCCATATGTTTTGATACGATGACTTGTTTATGATACACATTTCATCTCATGGGTTAGGATATGATGAATGTTTTAATTTTGTGGAAAACATGGGTATGATTTCATTTTGGGATGGGAAAGACCTATATATTCCTTCAATGCATGGGTAAAGATTTATATCTCATGAGATATATTGGACTAGATAGGGGAGTGAACTCAGTTTTTTAATACATGGTTGGAATGAGAAGTCAACTTGGTTTAGTAATATAGGGATGGAATGAGAAGTGAACCTGATTCAGTAATACAAGGTTAATATAAAATGTGAACACGGTTCAGTAAGGGAATTTTTTCTATATGATGCTCTTGGAAGTGATCCTTTACTAATATGAAATGATTTTTTATACATATGTTCAGAACACAAATTCCATGCCTTATGCCAATGTTATGCTCTCAAGGCTCATGTTCCTTGATTTCCTTATGATTCATGCTTTATGAAATTCCAATAGTTATTTCATGATTGAATTCCGTGATTTTTTACAAGTAACGTATGATTTTAAGTTGTTATGATCACTATATCATACCCTTATGTTCATGTTAGGTCGATGTATTTCCTTTATTTACCCTTAATGAGTATCTAAGCTCAGCCTTTCCTATGTTTCCTTTCTCTAAGTTATGATGAATGTTTTTAAGTAGGAGTATGAAATGGGACTATTTTTTGTGGGGAAAATTAAAGATTTTTCACCAAGTTAGGATACTTAATTCCACAAATCCAAAGACACTAAACTATTATGGTCATCGAGCATGTAATTTTTTAATGGATTAATTTTCATAAAAAATGCAATATACATGTATAAGATGTTTGGGTCACTATAGTTGGTTTGAGAGGAATATTTTAGTTAAATTTTGAAAACTAGGATGAGAAAAATATAGTGAGATCCCTAGGATAATTGTAAGGATATTTATAGAGATGTGTTCAGGGATAGGTCAAAGGATGAGTTATTGTTTAGGAAAATTTCCTGGAATTTTGGTAAAGGGTTGAGAAAAGGGTTTCTAAGTAATTATATCCCAGTTTGGATAATAAAATGGATGTTGATCTAGTATAGATGTACATAGTTTTAACAACCCCAAAACACCATATTGAGCTAGACTTGATCAAGAACTGGTGCATGACAACGGGCCTTACTGTCCCTCTAGTTTGACACTATCAGGGGATATGCTTTGGAAATTTATAGACTCTTTATGAACCATCATGAATGATTTAAATATAAAACGACTATGAATAAAAATGGATAAACCTAAGGTGTTATATATTAAATAAGGTTTCATGATTTATATATATGATATGTATTTTTCATGAATATTTGGTATCCAAATATGATTCATGCTTCTCACACTATGTTTTTTGTTCTAGTCAATGGTGGGGAAAAAAGGAACTGGGTTAAGGTTTAATATGAAGTAAAATTTGATGAAAAGAATCAAAATAGGAAGATGAATCGATTAAAATATGTTGTGATTATTCCTAACTAGTTTTCATGGAAAATTATTAACAATATGTAACTTAATAAACTCTTAAACTTACCAAATAAGAGAAGAAAAGGGTTTCATTAGAATTCGGGTAATGGAGTGCATAAAGAAAGGAAGTCTCAATTTTCTTTATGTCGGTAATGTTGGAAGAAAAACCAATGTGGATGTCTTAGTGGAACATGAATATGTTTTTAATGTTGAAAATAAGGGCTCAAATCAAGTAAACGAAAAGGGAAAATAAAAATTTCAATTAATGTAATGGATGGGAATAATAACCCCCCAAAGATATCATTGACTATTGAATGATTTAAATGTGGAAAGAATGGGAATTATGAGAATTGATGTACAAAAGGTAAATGTTGTGAGGATAATGAGGAATAATAAGTCAAGGAACAACCAAAGGGGGGATTGTGCTGAAATCAATTAAGTATATCTCATTGTGACATTATGAAAATGATCTTGGAATAAAATGTTGATTTTTATGATCATTTTTTGAGGATATCAACAAACCTTTTCAAGCCTATTTGGTTTATGGATTTTTGATCATTAAATTTATCCCAACAACTTTTTATATCAATCTATATCTATATTTGGGTGTGAGTTTTCTCTTCTATGTCCATGTTTTCACTTTCCACCTATGGTCTCCTATATTAAAACCTATCTACGAGTTACTTTAAGTAACTGTAATGTTTCTAAATACCCCTTTTTAAAGGATGATTTAGTATTCATTTTTAGGATGTGAGTTTATATGAAATGAACTTTAAAATATTAGAAATTTTATGAACCATATCAATTTCAATGGATAAATTCATTTTAAGTTGGTTAGAATGTAACAACTTATGTTTTTTTTATTTTTCAAATAAATTAAAATTATTTTATAGCTTCTCCTGCAAGCTACACCAAGTTAATATTACTTTATAAAAAAACACTAAGTTATGTTTTCTCTACATGAAAAATGGATTTTAGATTTCGGTACATGCAACACTATTTTTTTCTTGTGGTACACACAATATTAAGTTTCTTTGATAGTTTTCATTACATACAAGACCAATTTTTACCAATCTATAGTATACTACTATTATTTAATAGGATAGTTATCACCTACCCACTAGAATAACAGGAATGAATAACATTAACTAACTTATGAAAATATATATTTTTAAATTTTTATTAGTAATATATTGATTATAAATAAAATAAGAATCATTTGAAATAAATAGAAATGTATTCTGAAAAACAATATATTTTCTAGAAAAGGCTGAATCGTTCTTGGCACACATAATTAAAAATTAAATTTTCCCAATTAAAGAAAATTTATTTCAAAAAATAAGCATCAATTTTTTAAGTGGAATATCAAAATTATCTTTGCGTGAATTTTTGGTATTTTACTAAAAAGTTTCATTATTTGATGAATAGTGAAAAATACATAATTTTAATTGAAAATCGCCTTTTCATCTAATTTACTTACATAATTAATTATATTTTAAATTGGTTTTAATCTATAATTAATTAAAATTTACATATATTAACCCAATTAATTTCATTGAAATCAATTTTACAATGAAATTAGAAATAATATCTTTGGAAACTTTTGAACATTTTGACATTAAAAATCCATTGTCGCCTCCCAACATGAGGAGTAATTTTAAATTAAATTTTGTATCTTGTAGGATTTTAATTTGAAAAAGTAAAAACCATATTTAGAATTAGAATAATTTATAATTTAAAAGAATTAAAAAATAAGTTTTACTAAAATTATTAGTAAAAATAGTTAAAATTAATTACAATAATTATGAGAAAATCGAGTTTACTAAGGGACTAAACGTTAAACATAAGAGAAACAATGACCTAAAAATTTGTAAAAAACAATTATAAGGAAATATTTCTACCCATTTTATCTTATTATCTTGTTTTATGAGTTCTTGGAAACTTTTATATGAAATTGATACATATAATAAATTATGTAAAGAAGAAGACAAAAAATGTACCCTTCTTCCTTTTAATTTCTATAAATATTTTGAATAGAAAAAACTATATAATTTCAATTATAAATATTATTTTGAAATATAAATGAGTATTTTTATCATGATAATATATTTTCTTTTTTTGAGATAATATAATGATATTAAATGCTTAAGAAACACCAACAGATGAATTATTTAGTTAATAATTAAATAAATCAAATGTTACTAAAAACATTAAAAGTGAAGTAAAATGATTGAATTATTGTGTTATATTATTTTTTGAGGAATATATCATGATAAAGAAATTTAACTAAATATATTTCAATTCCATTATTTTCTGGATATTTTTTTAATTCAAATTAAATAAATAATGTCAAAATTTTCCCTTATGTAATTTTATAATAATTGATATTTTATTAAATGATTTAAAATTATTTAATATACTATATTATGTGACTTAATTTTTAAATATAAATAAATATAAAATATATTGCATTTATGGACCAATTTATATTTTATAGTGAACATATTTACCACTAAATAAATACATTGTTGGCACAAATAGCTTTAAAGTAGTATTTTTGTGTGTTACATGCGTTTCTATTAAGATTAATTTACAAAACACATGAGATTTTTATTTATAATTTTTATTTTATATTTAAAATTAGATGGGTTTTAATTTTCAAATAATTATAACTTTAATTTAGTCTTAATGGATTATTTACATAAGTTATAAAACTAGTTACCTTTATGAAAAACCGAAATGAAAAAAATAAGGGAACTTAGGTGTTATGGAACCAAATGTTTAAAACATCAGTATAAATGTGTGGTGAAGGTGTATATTTACCATATAATCCCTAAAATTATTTAATTATCTATTTTGGAGAAATTTTAAGTAATATTGACCTTCCAATAGTGAATACATTTGAGTATTTACAACAACGACACTCCTCCTAAACTATAAAAGGGAACCCACTCTATACAATTCTTCACACATCTCAAGAAATTTGGATAGAATAAAATATACCATTATAAATTAAAAAAATTCCTAAAATAATAATATAATCCTAATTTTATGAATAAATCCAACCAATAAAGGGTTTAGTGCAAACATAAGGGGATACCTGAAGAATAGGTAACAATATTCAAACGAGCATTTTAATTTACATCTTCTTATACCTCGAAAATATTTATATCATGATTAGATAATAAAATAAATATATTATATGAAATAATACGTTTTTATGTTATTTTTTTGACCTACAACCATGCACACTTCCATCAAATGGGTTAAAAAATCATTGTTTGTGTTTCCAGCGGACTACCACCTTGCCAACCAATGTAATTGGTTTTTCGATAATCTTATTTTAAGGTTGGGAATAATGTAAGAAGTACTATTTATATATGATATATATGATATATATGATATATATGATGTTATTATGATTCTTTAATTTTTATATCACACATACCTTCATGCTTTCAATTTTTTGGGAATATGATATCTTCATTCATATATACGGTGGACTACCACCTCATGAACCGATGAGATTCATTCCTACTATACATTGAATGTATTATGGATGATTTTAATAAACATATGTAATATATATTAAATATTAATTCTACTGGATAATATATATATATATATATATATATATATTATTTACTTCTCTTTTTTCAATACGACAAGAAAACAAACACAATGTTTATGCAAACATACAACTTACCATCTCGATGAATGATGTATGCAGTTTCATATCACAAAATTTTATGGGTTACTATAAATACTAATATAATAAATATATAATATATTTATATCAATATATACATTTTTGAAATTATTAAATCATCATTAAAGTCGGAGGACCAAAAATAGAAATTCAAAACTTATGTGAAAATAAAGGATTTATCACCCGAAACACAACTTTAACATGTAATTGTTAATTAAAGGGAAATAAAAGGAAATAATAAAATAATATATGATATGATATATATGAATATAGATTTATAATATATTTATAAAGAAACTATATTTATTATATATGATGTATGAACTTATATAAAGGAAGTCAATACTTAATTTAAGGGATTTCCATCTAACTTTTATTTTCTGTGGTACACATGCCATGTTCACAAACTATTATTATACGGTGTGTATACTGAACATGGTCGTATTTCATGATTATTATAATTATAATTATTTGTATTTACATATCAATTTTATTATCTCTCTTCCATGGGGATTACAGTCCAAATGTTTACAAATCGGTAAGAGTTTTCTCCTCGATTTGTCTTTTTTGATAGGTACGTTATATTATGAACCTATATTTATTAATGAGGTGTATCTATAGACCCCTATAAATGTAATATAATGAGGGTTTTTTATCCTCATGATATTTTAAGTTTATTTTTATGTTTTTCCTTGATGGGTTTTACGATTCAAAGTTACCAAAGTGGTAAGAGTTTACTGCTACAATCTCATCGTTAATCAAGATTATTTATGATTATGCTTCCATTTATGAAATATTATGATCCATATCTCAAGGATTATCATGAAATTTGTTATCCTATATTTATTTATGATATATTCATGTAATGGTACCATTTCCCTCTCTTTTTCACTTAAGACAATTTAAAAAGTATTTTTTTAGAAAATCCGACCTTATTTCTATCTTTGGTCGGAAATCTATTATATTGGAAGACCATGTTTTATAAAAACGTTTTCAAAAAAATGTTTTAAATTATATTTAAGTGAATTTTATTGGAAAAGGATTTTAAATATTTTTTAAATTTTAAAAATTTGTTTAATTTTTTTTCAAGTCTTTCTTTATAGGTTTCTGTGGTTATTTTCAATGAAAAATATTTTTAAAAATGTTTTATGTTTTAAAAGTGTTTTAAATGATTTCAAAATATTCCTTTATAACTTAATAAGGATATTTCAATGAAATGGTTTTAAAAAATTATTTATGTTCAACAAGTGTTTTAAATTATTTTAAAGGATTCCTTTATATGTTTCCAAGGATATTTTCAAAAAAGAAAAAACGTTTCCAAAAAGGTTTTATATTTAAAAAGTGTTTCAAATGTTTTTCCAAGATTCATTTATAGGTTATAAATGTTATTTCAAAGAAATAGAATTTAATTTTTTTTCCATTTTTAAAATGGTGTTTTTATAGTGGAAAGGATATTATACTAAAGAATTTATTTGAATGATCAATCAAAATCATTTTATATATATGATTACATCCATTGGTGTTACCTATTTCTTTCAAGGGTTTGATCATAGGACACCATTCTTACTATTTCATTTAATGGATTATGTTGAAGATAAAAAGTTGTTAATGAAATACATCAATATTACACAGGTTAGACCATGATAAAATTATTATGAATCCCACTTTTTTCATGGGATATGCTTTGATGAAATTATTATGAATCCTATCTATTTTCCAAAGGTCATTATATGAACACTTGTTTATGATACACATTTAATATTATTAGTTATGTTATGATGGATTTTTATGATCTTATGACACACATATGTACGATTTATTTATGTGATGAGTGGGACCCATATCTTTATCCAATGTATTGGGTAAAGAATTATATAACATGAGATATATAGGAATAAAACAAGGAGTGAAATCAATTTAGTAATACACAGAGGGAATGGGAAATGAGATTGATTTAATAATATATGGATGCAATGTGAAGTGAATCAGGTTTAGTAATATAGGGATGGAAGAGGGAGTGATCTCAGCTTTGTAAAGGAATTTATCTACTATGATGGTCTTAGTAGTGGTCCTTAAGTAATATTAAAATATTTTCTATGATTTTATGAATGAAAATAAATCTGTTTCTTATTCCAATGTTATGCTCTCATTATTCATGTTCTCTTATTTACTTATTATTCATATCTTATAAACTTCCAATCATTATTCCATGTTTAAAATTTAGGGTCTTTGATTTGTAGGGTATAATTTTTAGTTGTTATTATCATATTATCATACCATTATGTTCATGTTATGATTATGTATTTCCTTTACTAACCCTTATTGAGAATCTAAGGTCACTCTTTATTATGTTTCCTTTCCCCAGGTTTTAAGTAGGATTACAAAATTGGAATATATTTTTTTGGAGAAATTGAAGATATTTCATCAAGTTATAATACTTCATTCCATGTTTCCAAATACATCTAACTATTATAGTCCTCTGGAATGTACTTTTGTAATGTGATGAATATTAATACAAATAGATGAAATATCCATGTATACCAAGCTTAGTTTTCTATATTTGGTGATACTAGTGGATACCCCAAATAATAAGGAGTTATTTGAATGATTTTTAGAGATCATCATCATGAATTTAGATGGATAAAAGGATTATCATCCTACTATGGTGAAAGGTACATAACAGCTCTTCATTTTGGTTTATACATGGTTTTGATTTAAAACATATAAAATTTCATGTTAAGGGTTTATTTTTATTTATGTTGTATTGATTAAGAATAAATAATTCTTTTGAGTGACAACATTATTTAATTTGGTCTTATATATGATAATAAATGAAGGTTATACTCATATGGATATGTTGATGAAAATTAGGTCAAAATTGTTGATGACAGTGAGTCTAAATCTAATGGTGTATTCTTATTAGATAGGAGTGTGACATGGAACATGAAGAATCAATGTTCCATTAAATTTATTATTATGTAAGATTATAATGTTTATGCATCTATAAAAACAACATAATTTATGTGGATGATAATTCTATTGAACAATATTAATTTGGAATTGAAGTTTCAATTGCTTATGGGATATCATAATTATATTGTGATAAATATTTCAAGAAATAAGGTTTAACATTCCCAAACAAAGGACATCGATATCAAGTACCACTTAATTTAGGAAATTTTTTATCAAGGTATGATGCAGTTCAATTTTTTTTCTAACACGGAGAAAGTGGGGGATGTATTACCAAAACGATTTTAAAGGAGTCATTTAAATGGTTGATTTTAATTATAAGAGTTTAACCACATTCATTTCAAGGATAAGTCATGACATCCTACCACCTCCCTCACTTGTTCTTTGATTGTTGTTTTCAAAGGGGAAAAAGATATAAAAATAAATGAAAAACATATATTTTCCTAAATGGGGTATAAATCTATTATTAAGGGGTATCATATACTTATGGGGTGTTTTTTCAAAGGTGAAAGTTATAAATTCATTGTCTATGTGTGTGAAATGTATGAACAATGATAACATATTTATTATGAGTCTAGTAAATTTTTAGCACACTTAAATGAGTAATTATTGATAATATGTATTGGAAAGGGAAGTGGAGGAATATTTTTATAAATGGATATAAGATTCCATAAGGGAAAATAGTTTAAATATATATTAGCACAAATAAATTTGTACTAGGGGTCTGGTTCAGACATAGGTACAAAGATTATAGTGAATATGGTTAGGTGTTTTATCACAAAAAATTTAAAATATAGTGGTGGAAGTGATGTGTGTAGGGATTTTTGGATAAGTATAATGGAATGAATTCAACCAAAAGTTGAAAACCAAGGAATTTACTTCCACTAGAGTGAAAAAATCACGAAAGGGGTGAATAGAACCAACTAAAATTACTTATTCTTACCAAAGAGTCATGCATATATAATAAGAAACCACTACTAGCTACCTATAGACACTTAGTTGGAGAAAATATCTAAGTCTCCCTAATGAGAATGCAGACCCCCATATGTTTCCCTAAATCTTCTCATTAAGATAAATTATTTTTCAGTACCATAGTGTTGTGATTTCACTACCTCTATCATCTTGGGTTCTTAACTTGGGTTTTCAGGACCTTACTAGATTGATTTTTAGTTACTCATGTGTGCTTGTCACTTCTTATACTACCTTAACTAAGATTAACAATGCTCTGTCTAGTGTTCTAAACATGGGTTCAAATATCTTATTTTCCCCACACTTCACACCAAACTCTACCTAGAAAAAGTAGATATACAGGAAAGTGATAGTGCAATCTTCCACTATCACTACTTCATTTTCATTCATAGGTTACTCATTCAAAATACATCCAAGTAGGAATAATGAAATTAGATAACATCACATGAGAAAACTCTCATAGTACATTTACAAGGAAAATTTGTTAATAAAACACCCATTTAATAATTAATAATAGCCTATGACACATATAGTCAAATATATAAATTTAAATAAATAGAGAATATATCTTATTAATCATGTGTAGAATTTGGCTGACCACTAGTAGAAAAATTAATTTTAATCTTGGTTCATTAATAATCAATGTTCTAAATAATTTTAATGCCATTTAATAATGAAATGATATTAAAAATCACTTTTAACATTGGTTATTAACCAATTTATGTTAAATAATAATTTTTTCATTATTTTTCTAATAATTGATGTTAAAATTTAACATTGGTTATTTGATAAATAGTGTTAAAAAAAATAAAAAATCCAACTCTAAAATGGAGCTTTCAAATTTTGACATCACACTACTCCCTGTTTCTAAGTGATTTCTCTCATAGTTTTTTTTATCACCTACAGATATATCATTATTCCTATAATTTATTTATCCCCTCGCTAAATTTTTTATTTTCCCCTCCATTATCAATATACTCCATCTTTTATGTTTTCACAATTTCCATTCACATATTCCAAATCATGTGCCAATACTTTCAAACATTGTAAACACTTACTTAATATGATTAAAGAAACATAGGAGATAGTGGAGTCATTTACCAGATAAATGGGGGTGATGATACTAGTGAATGGTTTCTATATGAATATATATGTTCAAAAATGATTATATAATCAATTATTTTTGTCATAAAGGTGAAATGTTCCAAATTTTTTATTATGTTCTCATTTTATTTTTTCCATTCATTATTAATAGTATTTATTTATTATTATCATGGTTATATCGATGATCATTTCTTTCATTACAATAATATAAAACTATTTGTTTATTATATGAATTTTTAATTCAGCAATAAAATTTATATGTGTTATTGAACCATAATTTCTATTTTTGTTGTTTCTTAAAAACAATTATTATGTATTATGTGTTATGACAATGTTTTTTAATTATAATTTTGACATTGATTATTAAAATAATAAAATTTAAAGATATGTTCTTTTTCAAAATAACCAATGTGATAAATAAATTTTAATTTATATTTTTATAAATGATGTTAAAAATATATTTACATTGTTTCTTATATGTAAGTCACCTATAAAATTTATCTTAAATGAAAAAACCCAATGTGAAAGTCTTATTTTTTACTATTGAGCTACCCAAACTAACGATGTTCCCCTAGATATTAGATATCTTCTATAAATATCCATTCATATGATGAGTCATTCTCTTACCTATATTCTATTTGATTCTCCCATGGTCCTGGTCCCCTAGATCATTCTCATAGTCTGTTTCTTTTTCTTTTTCATATATATAGCTTCATTAATCATTTTACCTTTGGATCATTGATCACTACCACATGTAAATGATGTATGCATTATATACCTACAAATGAATGGTGGACTTTTTCCTTTATTTATTTAAGTGCTCAAATCCACGATTACTTGATTCCTCCTATTTCTAGGTTTTGATGACACATGAACAATTTATTCATATTTTCCGACTTTTTGAGATAGTTTGAGAGATTTTTTTTTCATCCCCACTTTATATACATTAAATCCATGAGTGATGTGTTTTTAATTAATGATCAAGGGTAATATTTCTCTTTCATGGCCCTGATATATATTTTTCAATGCCATTCCCCCTTATAGAGTTTTCAAGATGGATTCGAGATAAATATCTATAATTTAAAGAAATTTGATAATCAATATAGACTATGATGATCAAATAATTAATTCTTAATCCTATTTACAACACCATGTTGAGAAGTTGATGATATAAAATTCCTTAACATGAGGAAACATTTTCTTAAGAATGCAGGAAACATTTGGTCAAGAGGTTATGTTGGATCCAAATATAATATCGACATCTTACTTAAGGCTACATCAAAGCTTTATAGAATAAATTTATATGATTTAAAACATCCCAAAAAATAGATAATCCTGATTCCAAGAACATTGGAATGCGAACATAATGTGCATTGGGACATGGTATACCAATTTCGTGAGAACACAATTTTGGGAAATTATAGCATCCATGCCTTTTCTTACATTACTATTACATCATTTCAATGATAAACAACATAATAGTATTACAATTAGAGGATCCAAAGGTTTAGTTTCTTGGGAAAACTAGGACCATACATAACAAATACAACATCAAGCATAAACATTCATTTAATTTCTTCTTCTATAGCCTCTTATTTGAGCTTGTCCTCTCCTTAGTACATGTAGCCACATGAGGATATACATCAAAAGGGGTGAGATAAAAGCCCAGTAAGAGGATAGGTAAGAACAATATATCATGGGGTGAGCATAATCATAACATAGTCAAAAAGATCATGAACATGAGAGGAGCATAAATAATAGACTTGAAATGTGGGAATTCATAAAAATGAAACATCATGTCTTAGTGGTTAACTACCACACATACTCGTGAGCCAAGATAGAACTTTATTCACACATCATTTCACTTTTACTCATGAGATTAATCACTTTACCTAGTGTATTGGAGTGCTGTATAATTCTAGGCGCACCCGTCAATTTGAAACATTCATATTGCACTATATAATTCCAGGCGCACCCTTCATATCATAACATTATCATTATCATGATTGACACATAGAACACATATCAAAAGTGAACATAACTAAACCATGTAAAGGAACGGGTTTAATCTCATAATAATACATTTATAATCTTTGGGTTCCCAAAATAAAGAGGGAACAACATACATGATACAAGAACCATTAACCATGAATGAGAGGTAAAAGTTGAGTTCTTAAAAGAAGAGTTCTTATAGAATAAATTCAGATAGTCATAAACTTCATTATAAAACATTTATATCCCAGAAAAGGAAATAAAATGATGAACAAATGATCTTTAAGGAGTGACCATATCAAAATGGGGTGAAAGAGGTTGAACCTGAAGGATGAAAGATGGGTTCAAGAATTTCCCCTTACCTTGTACCCGAATGCTTCCTTCTCTTTAATGTCCTGTATAATGATATTATATTCCTTAATTAGAAATCCAGAACCTTTTGTACATTAATAGGTTTCATTCTGGTTTCATTATATCATATTATGTTCCTTTGGATGACTTATAGAGTTTAAAAACATTGTTCGGGGATGTTCATTTTTATGGTTTTTCATGGGTGGTTCGCTTGTATTCTTAAATTGAAGTTTGGGTAGAACACGAGTAAACATCCAGAACTGATATTACATGTTATTAATGAGATTATAGGAGTTTTAATGATATTATAATGAATCACATTATATCCATGTGGATGAATCATTAGATAAGAATCAAACGAAGATTGTGTGGGTTAATTTGAGCGGTTTTTCGATCACAAAGAACTTGTTTTAATTTATCCCATAGTAATATGTTAATAAGATAGTTCAAGAAAATTAAATAGGAAATAATACATATGACATATTTTGGTTCAACCATAAAAATGTTTTCATGACCAGATATGAAGGTAGAAATGGAAGAAGAGAGTATGTCGTTTTTGAAGGTGATATATTTAACACCTCATGAACAACGTTCTCTTTACTAAAATAAAAGGAAGAGGGAAAGGGGGTGGGGTGATATAATATCCCATTAGCATAATAAAATTATATTTGATGTATAATACTGGATTTACAATACAATTTATATGAAAGTAGTTGGGGATAGATCAAGAAATGAACTTGAACTTGAAAGAAAAATAAGGAAGAAGAGGGAGAGAAATTACCTCTAGAATCCTCCTCTTGAGAACCTCCTTAAGGGCCTAAGCATGGTCTTTTGATGAGACCAGAAGATCTTGGATTTGGGGGAGGGGATGGGGAAGGTGTTTGGTCAGATCTTAGACAATGCTTGAAGCTTTAGAGGTGTGGTTTGGCAAGAGGTGGGGGAGGGCTTATTTATACATGAGGAGGGAGGTGTTTTTAGTATAAAATATTAAATAAAATAATATATCAAAAGTTAGACTTGTAATAGTAGTTTTTTGACATCCTAAATCATATATTAAAATAATTTAATTTGTTTTTGGATTTAATTCTTCTTTATAATCCTAATTCATTAATTTATTAAAAGGAATGTGGAAGAAAGAGAAAAAGACACTTTAAGAAATCACATTTTGACTTTAGGCTTTGGAAAGTTCTTTTCAGGTTTGAGAATTGGATTTATTGTATTTTAAGGAACCATTTATGAAAATTAATATAATTTTCCCGAAACTAAATCTCTAGAATGTTTATGTCATCATTACATCATTAATGATGCAATTTAGTATACACCGATTATGCGAAAAACTGTATTTTTTACTATTCATCCGAAAATTGATGTTTTTCAGAATAAAACCAACAATTTAACCCTACCATTTTTTGATGTGTAGAATCCAAAAATGAAGTCAAATTTTCAAAAATAATTTTCTAAATATTATTAATTTAATATTTAATTAAAATCATAATTTACTTAAAAAAACAGTTTTTAAGATTAAAACTAACTTTATAGTTCTTTCAAAAATTACGTAGGGCCTTATAAAATTATCTTAAAAATATTAGCCATTGATTCAATAATTTATTAATATGTTTCAGGGAAATATATATTCTTTTAAATTAATTAATTAATTACAATTAATTATTTATGACTTACAAAATACCAAAATGTTTACTAAGGTCAAATTGTCACTTTCTAAGATGTCTAAATTTTATTTAATTAATCATAGGTAATGTTACTCTTATGTTGGATGATTTACTATTCATTAGGTTCATATTACTATTCATAAGTGTATGGTACTATTCATAAGGGTAGGTCACTATTCACCAAAAATTATTTTTGTTTCGTTAGACTCCAAAAATCATCTTGAACACAACCGTGTATGTTGGATTTTCATAATTCAAAACATAGAAGTGACAAAATTTTGTTTAAAGGTCACTTATCACTTAGTTGTTAATTATGTTTTGTTTTCATGTTATTTTATGACATAAATATAACAAGGGTATTTCCATTGAAAAAATTTGGGTCGTTACATTCTTCACCCCTTAATAAATTTCGCCCCTGAAATTTCACTTTACACAAAAAGGTGAGGGTACTTCTCCTTCATTTCCTCTTATGGTTCCCAAGTTTCTTCCTCAAACTTATGGTTCCTCCACAACACTTTGGAAAGATGGGTTGTCTTGTTGCGTAGAACCTTATCACTTCGGTCCAGAATCTTTAGTGGTTGCTCCTCATAGGAGAGATCATCTTCCAGCTGCACCACCTCCGAGTTTAGTACATGTGAGGGGTCTGGTATGTACTTCCTCAGTAGTGATATATGAAACACATCATGAACTTGAGCCATATTAGGTGAAAGTGAAAGACGATAGGCCATGGCTCTTATGTGGTCAAGGATTTCAAAGGGCCAATATACCTTGGTCTTAGCTTCCCTTTCTTCCCAAATCACATGACTCTCTTCCATGGAGATATTTGAAAGAAGAATATATCTCCAACATCGAACTCCAATTCCCTTCAACGGTTGTCAGCATAGATCTTTTGCTGACTTTGAGCAACTTTGATGTGTTTCTGGATGACTTGAACCTTCTCTATCATCTCTTGAACAATATCAGGTCCAAGTAACTTTCTTTCTCCAACTTCATCCCAACAAGTTGGAGTTCTACATCGCTTCCCATAAAGAGCTTCATACAGAGCCATATAAATACTTGAGTGGGAGCTATTATTGTATGAGAACTCAACCAATGTGAGATTCTGATCCCAACCACCATTGAATTCTAGAGAGAATGATCTTAGCATATCTTCAAGCGTCTAAATAGTCCTTTCAGACTGGCCATCAGTTTGGGGGTGATAGTCCGTGCTGAAATTTAATTCAGTACTCAAAGCATGTTGAAGGATCCTCCAGAATTTAGATGTGATCCTTGGATCACGGTCAGAGATAATTGAGGGTGGAACACCGTGCAGTCTCACCACTTCCTTCACATATATTTGTTCAAGTTTTTCAAGCGAGAGATCTTCCCAAATAGCGATAAACTGGGCTGTCTTGGTGAGTCAATCAACCACAAACCATATCCCATTATTTCCCTTTGATGTCTTTAGGAGACATATGACAAAGTCCATAGTAACATTTTACCATTTCGACATGGGTATAGGCAATGGATGCATCATACCTTTGGACTTTTGTCTCTCAACTTTAACTTGCTAACATACCAAGCACCTTGATATATATTCCACAATCTCCTTCTTCATTTTATCCCACAAGAAGTGTTCTCAGAGATCACGATACATCTTGGTACTCCTAGGATGGATAGAGAAAGTTGAGCTATGTGCATTATCCAATAGACCCTTCTTTATCCCGGGTGATGATGGTACACAAAGCCGCGTTCCTAACCGAATCACACCATCATCATCGATATGGAACTCTTACAGCTTCCCTTCCTTTATTGCATTCACCCTCTTTTGTATCTCCACATCATCCCTTTATGCTTCCCTAATCTTCTCTTGGATGGATGGTTGTGCAATCATTTGGGAAAGGTAGGATGTATCCCCGGCCGTTGTGATTTCTATATCCATTCTTTGAATATCCAAGAAGATAGGGTCTTTCTCAATCCGCAACATGGATAGAGTAGTAGGTTCTTTTCTGCTTAGAGCATCAGTTACCTTGTTCACCATTACAGGATGATAGTGAATAGAGCAATCATAATCCTTGATTAGCTCTAACCATCCCCTTTGACACATGCTGAGATTCTTTTGTGTGAATATATACTTTAGGCTCTTGTGGTTGGTGTATATATCACACTTCTCTCCAAAAAGGTAGTCCTGCCAGATTTTCAAGGAAAAAATCATGGCTTCCAGCTCTAGATCATGCATCAGGTAGTTCTGCTCATGGATCTTCAACTATCATGAGGCATAGGCTATCACATTATCATTTTGCATGAGTACACAAACCAATCCTTTCTTTTAAGCATCACTATATATCACAAAACTGTCTCCACTTTTCGGTAGTGTGAGTATAGGTGCAATGGTCATCCTTCTCTTTAGCTATTTGAATCTTCCCTCACATTATTTAGTCCATACATACTTTACCCCTTTCCTTGTTAACTTAGATAGTGGGCTTGATAATCGTGAGAACTTTCTCACAAAACGTCGGTAGTACCCAACTAATCCAACAAAACTACGGATTTCTGTGACACTAGTGGACTTGGGCCATTCCTCAATCACCTTTGTCTTTAAAGGATTCACAAAAATTCCCTCACTTGTAATCACATGTCACAAGAATGTGACTTGATTCATCCAAAAGACACACTTGCTGAACTTGGCGTACAAATTCTCCTTTCTCAATGTCACCAACACAAGTCTTAGATGTTCTTCATGTTCCTCCTTGCTCTTGAATTAGATGAGAATATCATCAATAAACACTACCACAAATTTTTCGAGGTAATGTCTAAAGACTTTATTCATCAAATCCATGAAGATTTCAGGGGAATTAGTAAGTCCGAAGGGCATCACCAAAAAATCATAGTGCCCATACCTTGTACAGAAGGCAGTCTTATGAATATCTTCCTTCTTCACCTTTACCTGATGATATCCAAAACAAAGATCCACCTTTGAGAAGTATTGAGCTCCTCTTAACTGATCAAACAAGTCATCAATCCTTGGAAGAGGATACTTGTTCCTTATGGTGATCTTGTTGAGTTTGTGATAATCAATACACAACCGCATGGTTCCATCCTTATTCTTCACAAAGAGCACTGGCGCACCCCAAGGTGATTCACTAGGGTATATGACCCCTTTGTCCAGATTCTCCTGCAGCTGCTTCTTTAACTCCTCCAGTTTGATAGGAGCCATCCTATAGGGGCACTTTGAGATATGATTAGCTCCGGGTATGAGTTTATTTGAGAACTCTACCTCACGATCTGGGATAATTCCGAGCAACTCTTCAGAAAATACATCGTAATATTCCCTCATGATGGACATTTCCTCAAGGATAGAACTTTCCTTCGACTCAACCATTTGGGCGAGGTATGCTTCTTCATAGGGAATCAACACCCAAACCATTGAAGGTTTTCTCAAAGCAGATTCATGATATTCCTTTCATTTTTAGAGGAGCATGGGATGGTTCAAAATATGAATATATATTTCCTTTTCCCAACATTTGATATGTGATCTATATAACGAGAACCAATCCATTCCCATTATAGCGTCGAATTCCACCAAGGGAAGTATTAAAAGATTTTCCAGAAGAATCATCCCATATACGTCAACAGGATAAGAGTCAGACACTTGGGTTGCAATGATTTCACCACTTGGTGTTTTTACAGATATCTCTACATCAAGGTTTCGGGGCTTTGATTCTATAGTTCTAGAAAACATGTAAGATATAAAGGAATGCTTAGAACCAGAATCAAATAAGACTTTTGTTATTCTTGAGTGAATAGAAAGTGTACCTTGTATGACTTCATTATCATGTTCCACCTCCACAGTAGTGATGGCATAATCCTTCCCTTGTTCCTTTGGCTTTGGTGGCTGCTGACACTGATTACCCTCGAGAGCTCGAGGGTTGGTGCACTGGTTTTCATAGTGCTCAGCTCCTTACAGTTGTAGCATTGAACCATGAGTGGTTATCTCCTCTCATCGGCTAAATTCTCCTTCCTTTTCATTTCTTTTCGACACTCTAGGGAATGGTGTCCTTCTTTCCCACACTTTAAGCATTTCCCCGTCCCTTTGAGGAAGTTCCCATTGTGCAACATCCCACAATTTTGGCATGTGGGTTGTTGATTTTTCTTCCCACCTTTATAATTAGATCCACTAGCTTGAAAATCCATCTTTCTCTTCTTATCACCATAGCCATAAGACCATTCTCCAAACTCCATCTCCACTTTGAGAGAACACCGAACAAATTCTTCATAACTCCCAAAGTCTAAAATTGAAAGAGCCTTTCGAAGGTGTGGTTTTAATCAACTAAAGAATCTCTCTATTTTTCTATCATTGTTGATAAAAAAAACCCGAAGCGTACCTTGAAAGCCTTGTGAAATTTGCTTCATAGGTTTTGACAGATTCTCCATCTTTTTGCCTGAGCTCTATTAATTCTCTCTCCATCTTCGTGCGAAGTGTTCGTGGGAAGTACTTAGTAAGAAACATTATCTTAAAGTCTTCCCATTCCATCTCTTCAATTTCCTCACTTGGCTTGGTGTTCTTAATCAAATCCCACCATTGATCGACTTCTCCATCTAGATGATAAATGGCTAGAGTCACCTTCTCCATCTCAGAATAGTGAAGAACAGAAAAGATCTTCTCCATGGAGTTGACCAACTTTTCCACAACTAGTGAATCAGAAGATCCACAAAACTTCGGTGGTCGTTGCCGCATAAAACATTCAATAGGAAGTTTCTCCCTCTTTGGTGAAGGAGGACGTTCCCAATTATTATGGTTATTATTCATAACATGAGATAATTGGGTAAGCATCACCATGTAGTTTTGAACTCCACCTCCCAAATCATTAGGGATGTCGTTCGGGAAATCGTTGCATTGGCCCTCGCATAAGTTGTTGGCCTGATTTCTCCTGGTTCCCACCATTTTCTAAAATAGAAAAGGATAAAACAAAGAATAACTAAAAAAGTCATGAAAAACTTATTCATTTAACAATTATACCAAAAACATAACATATGGGATCCCTAGGTAAATATTCTTGTGTATATATTTGTACTTAGTCTCATGCTAGAGGTTTTCTCTAGGGTTTACTAATCCTAATTTTCAAATTAACAAAACCTTGCCTCTAATACCAACAATAGCGACCCAACCTTTTCTTACATTACTATTAAATCATTTCAAAGATAAAAAACATAATATTATTACACTTATAGGATCCAATTGTTTAGTGTCTTGGGAATACTAGGACCATAAATAACAAATACAACATCAAGCATAAACATTCATTTAATTTCTTCTTCTATTGCTTCTTATTGGCACTTTTCCTCTCCTTAGTACATGTAGCCACCTGAGGATATACATCAAAAGGGATAAGCTAAAAGCCCAGTAAGAGGATAGATAAGAACAATATATCATGGGGTGAGCATAATCATAACATAGTAAAAAAGATCATGAACATGAGAGGAGCATAAATAATTGACTTGAAATGTGGCAATGCATAAAAATGAAACATCATGTCTTAGTGGTTAACTACCAAACCTACTCGTGAACCAAGATAGAATCTTTTTCACACATCATTTCACTTTTACTCATGAGATTCATCACTTTACCCAATGCATTAGAGCTCTGTATAATTCTGGGTGCACCTGTCACTTTGAAACATTCATATTGCGCTATATAATTCTGGGCGCACCCGTCACATCATAACATTATCATTATCATGATTTCCACATATAACACATATCAAAAGTGAACATAACTAACCCATATAAAGGAATGGGTTTCATCTCATAATAATACAATCATATTCTTTGGGTTCCCAAAATAAAGAGGGAACAACATACTTGATACAAGAACCATCAACCATGAATGAGAGGTAAAAGTTGAGTTCTTAAAAGAAGAGCTCTTTTGGAAAACATTCAGATTGTCATAAAATTCATTTTAAAACATTTATATACCAGAAAAGTAAATAAAATGATGAAAAAATGATCTTTATGGATTGACCATATCAAAATGGAGTGAAAGAGGTAGAACCTGAAGGATGAAAGATGGGTTCAAGAATTTCCCCTTACCTTTTACCCGAATGCTTCCTTCTCTTTAATGTCCTATATAATAACATTATATTCATTAATTAGAAATCAAAAACCATGTGTACATTAATATGGTTCATCATGGTTTCATTATGTCATATTATGTTCCTTTGGATGACGTATAGAGTTTAAAAACATTGTTCGGGGATGTTCGTTTTTATGGTTTTTCTAAGGTGGTTTGCCTGTATTTTTAAATTTAAGTTTTAGTAGAACATGAGTAAAAATCCAGAAATGATATTACATGTTATTAATGAGATTAAATCAGTTTTAATGATCTTATAATGAATCAAATTATATCCATGTGGATGAATCATTAGATAAGAATCAAAGGAAGATTGTGTGGGTTAATTTGAGCTGTTTTTCGATAAAAAAGAACTTGTTTTAATTTATCCCTTAGTAATATGTTCATAAGTTAGTCACAGAACATTAAATAGGACATAATACATATTAAATATTCTGGTTCAACCATAAAAATTGTTTCATGACCAGATCTAAAGGTATAAATGGAAGAATAGAGCATGTCATTTTTGAAGGTGATAAATTTAACACCTCATGAACAACGTTCTGTTTAATAAAATAAAAGGAAGAGGGAAAGGGGGTGGGGTGATATAATTTCCCAGTAGCATCATAACATTATAGTAGATGTATAATACTAGAGTTACAATACAATTTATATGAAAATATGTGGGGATAGATCAAGAAATGAACTTGAACTTGAAAGGAAAATAATGGAGAAGAGGGAGAGAAATTACCTCTAGAATCCTCCTCTTGAGAACCTCCTTAAGGGCCTAAGCTTGGTCTTTTGATGAGACTGAAAGCTCTTGGACGTGGGGGGGGGGTGGGGTATAGGGAAGGTGTTTGGGTAGATATTAGACAATTATTGAAGCTTGAGAGGTGTGGTTTGGCAAGAGGAGGGGGAGATCCTATTTATACATGAGGAGGGAGGTGTTTTTAATATAAAATATTAAATAATATTTTATATCAAAAGTTAGACTTGTAATAGTATTTTTTTGACATCCTAAATCATATATTAATTTAATATAATTCGTTTTAGGCTTTAATACTTCTTTATAATCCGAATTTATTAATTTATTAAAAGGAATGTGAAAGAAAGAGAAAAAGACACTTTAAGAAATCACCTTTTGACTTTAGGCTTTGGAAAGTTCTTTTTAGGTTTAAGAATTGGATTTGTTGTATTTTAAGGAAATATTTATGAACTTTAATATAAATTTTCCGAAACGAAAGCTCTATAATTTTTATGTCATCATTACATCATTAATGATGCAATTTAGTATACACCGATTATATGAAAAACTGTATTTTTTACTATTCATCAGAAAATTGAAGTATTTCAGAATAAACCCAAAAATTTACCCCTACCATTTTTCAACGTTTAGAATCCAAAAATGAAGTCAATTTTTCAAAAATAATTTTCTAAATATTATTAATTTTATATTTAATTAAAATCATAATTTACTTAAAAAACAGTTTTTATGATTAAAACTGATTTTATAGTTCCTTCAAAAAATACGTAGGGCCTTATTAAATTGTCTAAAAAATATTAGACATTTAATAAATAATTTATGAATACATTTCAGAGAAATATATATTATTTTAAATTAATTAATTAATTATAATTAATTATTTATGACTTACAAGATACCAAAACGTTTACTAAGGTCAAATTGTCACCTTCTACGATGTCTAAATTTTATTTAATTAATCATAGGTAATTTTACTCTTATGTTGAATGATTTACTATTCGTTAGGGTTATATTACTATTCATAAGGGTATGTTACTATTCATAAGGGTAGGTCACTATTCACAAAAAATTATTTTTGTTTCATTAGACTCCAAAAATCATCTTGAACACAACCGTGTATGTCAGATTTTCATAATTCAAAACATAGAAGTGACAAACATATGTTTAAAGGTCACTTTTCACTTAGTAGTTAATTATGTTGTGTTTTCATGTTATTTTATGACATAAATATAAGAAGGGTATTTCAATTGAAAAACATTGGGTCGTTATAGAAATTGACCCAGATATCATTGGAACTGGTGTAATATGAGGTTCCTCCATGGGTATCTATTGGTGTTTCAATGTAATGTGAGTATGTCTCCATAAGGATACATTTCATGAAACTTTATTCTTATGTTCTTCAAAAAATATAAATTTTCATGGGTTTTAGGGGATCATATTATGATCATCACATTAGAAGAAATCTATTTTACTGCCTAATCAATCATCACAAAATCAATAAGTATTAAAGAAAACAATAATATAAATATGGATACTTTATATATAGTGTAATTTATCTTTATCATTCTTGATGTATGATTATTTATATATATTTCCAAGTGATAGACAATGAACTCTTGACTCTAAAAAAATGACATTGACTACTAGAATCCTCACACGCTTTGATAGGAACCTCTAAATCCAAAGGTGTGTTAGCACCTTAAACTTGATGATAAATGGATAAATGTGTTAAAGATATATTACAATATAGATTATCAGTATTGTACTATTATACACACACCCCAATAAGAGGATCATTTCCTTTATATACACTTCTTTCATTCAATCAAAGGAGATAAGGTTTTGTTTCTATATGATGTCAGTTGATACACATTACACATAATGTGTACTTGTGGATGTTTATCATTTTAATGCTTTAAATGATTATAGTGATTTTGTATATTAATAAATGAACCGTCTCAATGATTCATAACTTAAGGAAACTATAAAGAATATGTGGCCGAATCCACGCACTTAGTATCGTAAGCCTATACATAAGATATACATGACATGCATATAATTAGATATGATTTAAGTGAAATTGTACAGTAATATTCCCCTATTTTTATTTTATTTCCAAAAATACCCAACATGTACTAAAATACAATATGTACTTTATACAATACTACATAAATCTTTATGAATCCATCAATTCTCTTTTGTATGTGGTTTATCAAGAAATATTTATAGAATAAACAATTTATCCCAAATTTAAAACATATTATAAGGATTAGTTGTGTGACCATACATGCCTTTATAGAATTGAAAATTGATTTAAAATCCCGATTTCATAGACTTAAGCAAAGATAGGCCTATAGAAAAACATAAGTTCTAGTTAAGATACAAAGGGGTTTGCAGTGATCATGACCAAAAATATCCATATCTACATATAAAAATGTACACCATAAGATGTATCTAATACATCATATTTATGCATATATACACTATTTTTCTATGACATAGAGTAATAATTATACATGGAACATGTCAATATAGTATTGGTTATCTCATACATTCATGATTCCTTGAAATCGACTAACCAACATGAATGAAAATATCACATGTCATTCGTCTAAGGAGCCTAGTATATCACATGTAATTTTACTAAGTTTGAGCATGAATTTAATCATTTTAATTAAATCAAGGTACCATATGTATTTACTCAATATAATAATGGAAAAATTATATCATAATTAAGCTCCAAATGATGACATGATCATCAACATACCCAACCACTCCTTGATTAGCAAAGGCTCGTGGCTTGTGTAAGAAAGGTATAAAAGTATGAAGGTTCTCATGCAAGGTGTCTCTCTAACCTCAGGTAATGGGGATTTATAATAAGAATGAACCCCTATTTATATCAATGGTCACATGAAATTTCATGTGATATACTTTGGCAGGGTATTTTAGATAATAAGTCTCAAATTATTATCTCATGATTCAATTTTTTGTATATCACAAACAACCCTTTTTATCACATAAAATTTGATACTAATGGTAATCCTAATATATTATCACAACCAACAATACTCTACAATGATCCATTGGGAATCTGAATGTCATAATTTGAGGAGATAATTTTCATTTCAATTCATGAAAAATATACATCCATTGTGAATTAAAGGATAAAGTGAGACTACCTTTTATACATCATGATACATTTTATATTCTTAAAATCATTTTAGAATTATTAACAAAATCATACATAAAAACCAATATAATATATTATATATAACATGATACTCGATATTTCTTATGTTTGATGCACTCTCAGGGGTTTTGTTAAACTCATTACATTTCTCTATAGTCCCTACCACATATCTATGTTACTACTTGATAAAACCCTCCTACTAAAATTTTTAGCTAGTAACATATATAAATAAAGTAATTTTTAATTATGGTGATATTTAGGAATAATATTCTTAATCTTTAACTCCATGAACATGTTTATACAATTTAACACCATAAAATCAAATGTTATAATATTAATAAATTTTATTGTCCATTTAGAACTATTTTTAAGTTAATCATCATCATTATTCGACCATCTTACAACAAATTTTTTCCTTGAAAACTTTTTGTAACTAATGTAACTATTTGCACTAATCTAGAACCAACATACCCTAAAACTTTAAGGATATAAAGTAGCATTCACATTGCATTTTTACTGGCATAATCCATTATTTGTTAAATTAAAACTTTACTTAGTCCAAACCAACTTACACTAACTTCTTAGATGATATTATTTTCACAATATCATTCTAAGATACAAAAACTCTTTTATGTTAGGAAATAACACTTATATACTATTATTAGTAATATTCAATAAATATTACATTTTTTCCATATCATATATGGTATTATATGTCTTTGGGGAATTTTATTCTAACAAGAAAACATTATTATTTAAAATATTCCACTAATTGTGGTGGAATCTCAATTCCTCATATTTTAACAAAATGTTGATAAAATATTTTATCTTGGATAAAACATTTTTATCCTTGCCTAATTCTCAAACATGTTATGGAATCTGGTCATAATCCTTGGGTATTGAATTAATCATCTTATAATACTCATAATAACTACTTGTAAATAAACAAATTCTTTTATCACACAAGTGATAGGAGAAAAGTATATGCATCCTTTACAAAAATCCATCCATGTTTGGTAAATTCCTTGGGATTCAATTATAGGATTTAATAACCCTTTTATTCATCATTTTTATAAAAACTAAAATCTTTATTAATTCTTCCATTTCTTTTGAACACCTGTATAGTTAGAAAAAATTTAAAACATACACTCAATATCACATACCCTTAAAAACTATAAAAATAAATTTTTATAACCCAAATACATGACATGAACATTCCATGGAGTTTATAAAACTCCTTTAGGTATCTTTTAAAATTCCATATTATAAAAAAACTTGCTTCCTTCTTAATAAACACAGGTTTCAATGACCATGGATGATTAATGAAATAAATATTTTTATAATTTATAAATAACCTTTCATATTCTAGATTTAACTTTTACCCACTTGTATTGTTGATATAACCCCAAAACCAGGACATCATATGTCCAAGTTCATTATTCCCCAACACTTTGAGAAAATAGGGTAAACATTTTCTGAATGCATTCAATGAATGAATTCTATATCTAGGAAAAGAATTATAGGATACCTTTAGTATCATATGTTCATTGGAAAGCTCAATTATATTGAGTTTATATGGGGATACAAAAGTTCCCTAGGTTATTTTGTATATAATATATTTGAAAAATTAGAGGAATCTATCTATTATTCTCATAAGTATAAAGATACATTTGTTTAAATACTTCAATAGTTGGTTATTTGGGAATGGTTTACTCCAACACATTGAATTACTCTTACTTAAAAACTTTTCTTAAGTTACCAATCATAGTATTTTCTTACATTAAGCTTATCCTTTCTTAGGATTAATCACAAATTTATATTTAATGATGTTGATTTCATTTATCTATATAATAATTTTTAATCAAATGAGTATTATGTTCTATATAAATTTAATAAATACTTTTATTATAATTGATCCCACTAAAATGAAGACCAATTTAGTAACCCACCAAATCCATTAGTGGGTAAAGATCCATATTTCACTAAGATTTAGTTTATTTTAAATTTATGTCATCACTTATCCATTTAGATTAGAAATCATCCCAATCATATCATATATGGAACTTGAATAGTTTAGTGGAAAACTATTTTCCTAATCTATGACATGGATAAACTCAAATCTATTCTTCATGTAGCCTAATCATATTATAGTATCCTATAAGTGTGCAAACAAAATAAAATTCTAATAAAAAGAACTTAATACTATTAGGGTCACCCATTACTTTCTTTCCTTATATATTGTAATGTAGGGGCACCTATCTTTTTCACGACCTACCCAGTTGGATGATCATGGTCCTGATAATTTCTATTTTGGAAGGAATATTACACTTATTATTTTAAATAGGATTTAATTCCCACAATACCACATTATTCCCTTTACTTATATGCATTATTTTGGTAATTTAGTTTGGAATCATATTACTTTTATCAAATGAATATGTTCAAGCCATATTGATGTGAAACTATATACACAACTCATAGCTTGTGTTAGTAAGGAAAATTAAATGCCAACAATATTATAGATACCCAAATTCACCCCATGTATAATGTATACAAAACCCTATAATGTAAGGGTTTAGAATTCCATGAAATAAAAAATCCCCATAAAACCAATCCTAGAGACATATATAGTCAAACCTTATTTTTTAGTCAAAGATAATACTTAAGGTTAGTGAGATATTGGATCCAAATTACATTTACTAAGGTATAGTTTACTCAATATATATCTCTATTCTATAATAATTCAAACACCTAATATCTATAAATCAAAATTATCTACTTAATTTTGTCTCATAACTCAACAAAATCCAAACTTATCATAGAAGAAAACTAAATCCATTATCATACCTAGCATGGAACACCATATATACATGTATAATAAAATCTAGAAGCAGTTAACAACTAAAAATAAAACAAAAATCATAGTTAATAATATAAAAAATTAATATATGTGAATAATAAACCAGGGAATAACTTTTAGACAAATGAAAAATTCACATATTTAAATATAAGATACACTATTTATGCATAATTAATAAATAACGATAACAATAAACAATTTAAATGTAAATACCATTATGGAAATTTAATAATTTTGAAAATAAACTCTTTATATTCATTTCTAAATATGTACTCTTTCATATTATTCATTATTTGAAATTTACTTTAAATATATGATATTATAGGAAGTATAAACATTTAATATTTCAATTTCGATTATGTAAACTATTTACATAATCCAAATATAATATATTGATAATTTTAAAATCGTGATCAAATAAATCATCAAAAATATTTTTTAATTGGTTTAAATGTTTTTCTCAAATAAGGCCCTTAATTTGAACTGTTCAAAATTTTAAATAGAAACTCTTTTATATATGGGACTTATTTTGTAATTCATAAATATTTTATAAAGTATACTTATAATTTAAATACAAAAAATTTATATCTAAATTATAAGTCCTGGAATATATGTTTCACCAATTTAATATACAACATATGTATATTAATTCCATAACTATAACATCCCATGCAATTTTTATTGTCTTATGTTTTACTTCTCTCTGCATGTTTAACAGTTATAAGTATTAAATTATCTATTATATTATACCATACATAATATTAAAATTTTGTAAATAATATATATATATATATATAAAGAAAACAAAAAAATTATTTATTTTTGAATCATGAGATATAAATATTATCATTTCATATTTAATTTAGGCATGAAAATATTATATTTACAGTTCTTAACACCTCTAATATATAAAAAAATTATATACTATAATCATTTTATCCAAAAAATTAAATTTTATTCAAATTTTGATTAAATAATATATTATGATTGATATAGGGGATATCATTCATAATCTAAATCCTTTTAATCCAACATAGGTCAGTGATGATACTTGTATAGAAAGTAGTTCTATTATCATTATACTAGTATTGAAACCATGTTATTATTCATATGAATATCTCCTCTAATAATATTATATAGGTTTAGTTATAATGATTAATTCTGTCATACTCTAGTACCTTTTTAATATAATGTGGATTTATATTCTTTCATATGTGAGATTTATACCATGGATAATGATTAACAAAGTGCTAACACTTAGCACATATTTAATCCTATGAAGGTAGCTTCAATGAATCTTACACAATGTCGATTCATAATCAGTGATATCACATATATCAATATCATGATTCGATTCTATGTATTCACACCACATGAGTTCAAATATTAGAGTATGATATATTATATATTGTATCTTATGAAACAATTGAAAACTACATTTTTCAATGTATTTCACCTTACAATACAAATTAGTCATACCCTACGACTAAAAAAATAGAACTGGGTGGGAAATCCAATAGCTAAGATTCAGCCATATCATATCATACATTTTGATATAGCCTATTGCAGATTAAATTAAAAAATTTCATCATAAAAATAATAAAATAAATTTTTTATTTAAAGTTAAAATTTTCACTTATATCACTAATGGGTTTGGGAGGACTATCTCATGATCATCACAGTGGAGAAAGCCTATTTTTTTCCCAACATATCATCATAAAATAAATATGTAGTGGATAACTTGATTATATAAATAGGAATGACTCATATGTAGTGTGCTCCATATATACCATGATTGATAAGTTAAACTTAATGAATATCACTGAATGATGACCTTTGGACTATTTCTTTTAAAGGGATTGAACCAACTACATGAATCCTTATATTCTAAGAGAGGACCCTCAAACTCCAAAGGTATACTAGCACATTAACCTTGATGATAAATGGATAACTGGGATAAAAATATATTTTATTATAGATTATCAAGTATTTTACTATTACACCTACCAACTAATAGGGGGATCACATCTTTTATATAGGCACCCTTTATTCCATTAAGGGGGTCAATGGTTATCTACCTTTGCATAAAAATGTCATGAATTATCCATAATGCATGCGTACTTGGATTTTATCATATAAACACTTGAAATTATTATAGTTAGACTATATATCCATACATGAATCATATTAACGATTCATAATTGAAGGAAACCATAGGTAATATGTGACATAATCCATGAACATGGTATTATAAGATCATACCTGTGATATTAATTACATGCATATCTTAGGCTATGATTTAGGGGATATCATACAATATGATATCCCTATTTTAGTGCATTTCTATGATGTTGTTATAGTGACACCCTCTCAAAAATTTACATGAGACAATTTTAACTAGGGAATGTAGTATTGAGTGCTTCTGTGAGGCTATGTTGGTTCCCTCACATAGTCTCAGCCCTATAAATATAAATTTATATATATTAGTGGAAGAATTATTAAAAATAAAAGAATATAAAAATTAATTTAATTAACAAATTAATTAGCATAAAATAAATATAATATATAACCAAAACAATCATAAAATGTATTCAAGTATGGAATGTGTATGTTTAATAATATAATTACACATGTGAATAAAAAATGACATGAATTAATAATTAATGAACTTGTTTTAAAATTTTAATACATAACACCCCCAAATCAGTGAAATTCATTACGATCTTGGGTTTTTTTGTCACGAAATCCACTCAAATTTTCATAAAATAATAGAAAACAATTTAGTGATTGTTTTTAAATATACAACCCCAAACATAAACCACTCTTATCCTCAAGCATAAATCTCATAATTTTTATTAATTATTTCATTTCTTCACAAGATTAGAAAAATAATTCATTTGAATTCAAGTAAAAAATGAGGGTACTTTTTTAAAAACATTTAATGATATTATTTTGATCCACCCCTTCTCAAATAAATCAAATAACTTTAATATAATGTAGTTCACTCATAAAGTCTATATTTATATATTAAACACATATATAGGTTTAAAATTCTTAATTTAGGGATAAAAACTCACTCTTCCTCCATTTTCTCTTATGGTTGGACACACACAAAACACGCTTTTTACATTTAATTTTTTCTATTAATTTTGTGCAAACAATTATTCAGATCATTCTAGTTAATCAAAAAAAAATTCCAATAAAAAACACACCCTAGACTATTTTTTATAGTCAAGAAATAGAATAAACATTATATAAATAGATCACAAAAAACTTTAAACTCTTATTTTTTTCATTTTATTACAATTTTATTAATACACACACAAACATTCCATATTTTAAAACTTTAATGACTTTGTAACAATTATTAACTAGTTTGGACAATACATATATATGTTTAACATTTAAAATGAACTTATGAAATGTTTAACCTCAAAAAACTCATCAACACACCAAATTCAGTGATTTTAAATCAAGTGAACTTGTTGTTGATGGACAAATACATCCATAATCCTTTCATTTAACTCCCTTATAAATAGTAATTAACTTAAAGGTATTATTATTACCCTACAAAACATGTCTTATATATTAGTTACTTTACATAATCCAGGTGAGTACACATTTTACCAATTCCCCTATACTCATTCTAGGAAAGATATATAACAAAAGAAGCTAAATAAAGATATCTAGTTTATATAGAATGAAATTAATATCGTGCAAGGAAGGATAAAAATAAGGGTAACTTATTTACTTCCCTAATGTGATGTGGTACCTCCCTTTTACAGGGGGTTGGGTTCTTCTTCCATCAGCTTCTAGGGGGAATTATAGGTTCTTATAAGTGAGATATAGGGAATATATAGTGGGTTTTATTGTAAAAATATAATAATTAACTAAAATAGTAAATAATATAAAAATTCTTATTTTTCTTCGGGTTATTCCGAAGAGTTCTTGAGTTTAAAGTACCTCAACCAAGATTTTATCTAAACTAACCCCAGTCAGCTAGAGGGTGTGTTTGACGCAACTATAACCACCATATATGGGTTTCTCCTCAGATCCTAATAATGAAAAAACTAGTCCCTTACAGGCTTTAATACAACAAACCTTACTTCATATTCTATAAAAGTGAGTTATAGATCCAATTTTATAGTAAGGTGTAGTATAAAACCCACTTTCTCAAATATGTATATGATATTACATAGGATCAATGAAAGTGGTTGTGAGTTAAAGGTTTTCAATTCTATTTCTTTTTTTCAAAGCTTCTTACCACTTATCATGGGACCTTCTCATCCCCTATTTATTCTAGACACATTTTTATAAATTTTTAATATTCTCAATATGTTTAACTAGTTACATCTATTGATCTTGATCCTTTTTAAATTTTTTGTGTATAAATAAAAACTTATTATTATATATCATGTTTTCTAGTTTATTAATCTATAATCATTGTAACACATTGTTCTATTTTGTCTTAGATAATGAGAAATATTTATGATAGTTGGGATTCCCATTTATTTGGGTCTTATTTGATTTATATGAGTGTTTACATGATCAAATTAATTATGTTGGAATAAATATCAGTATTTTCCTCCTCTATGGGAGAGAGTTTCCTAGAACTAATCTATTAAAAATCCATAACAGATGTCTAGACTTGTAACAAATGTTAGATGAAATATCCTATTTGTCACTGTATCTCACACCGTACATATTTCCTTTAATTTTTTCAGTGGATTACAATTTTATATATTCATGAAAATAAAGATATGAAGAGTGGGTAAAACCAACATAATTTATTTACAAGATATGAAAATTATTTTTTTATTATTTTTAATCATATTCATTTTATGTTTTTTATAGTTTTAAGTATTTTTCTAATGTTTTTGGTGTTTTCCCCCAAAAAACATGGAATAAATTATCCCTAATAATTAAATCCATTATTTTCTTAAAATTTATCTAATTTAAATAAATTTTTAATTTAGATATTAGAAAAACATACAGAAAATGGTACTAGTGAACTTGTTTGAGTCCTTTATCATAAAATACGAAAAAAAGATTGGTTTAAGTGATGTGTGTCGAGATAAATAGTTAATTAAAAAACAATAATTCAACTAAATATTGAAAAATAAGAGATATTAATTCTAATAAAGTAGATAACTCTTGTAAAGGATGAATGAAATAAAAAAAATTACTTATTCCAGCCAAATTTCATGCCAAAATAATGAGAAACCACAAATAACTCCATAGAGACACACACTTAGAGATGATATTTTAGTATCCCTAAGGAGAATACATTTCTATATAAGGTTTACTAATCTTATCACTAATAGTAATGAGTTTTATGATCTATGGTTTTTTATGACTTTGTTCCTTATATTGGGTCCTCAACATGAGTTTTCTAGGCCATTATTGTTGTGATTGTTAGTTACTCATGTGTGGGTGTCACTCCCTACACCAAACTCACTAAGATCAAAAATTTTCCACCTAATGTTCATAGAATTGATTCAAATCTAATATTTACCCCTCATTTCACCAAAATATACTTAATAACAGTTGATATATATAAATGTACATTACATCTAGCACCATAGTGCTTGATGTGATGAAAGAAAGGCAGTAATCACATAAGCTAGAGAAGTTTAACTATAGACCCTCCCCTCACCCCACCCAATCCAAAATCATCCCACCATTAATGGTGGGGATAAAAATAGTTGATAGATATATAACTGAGTTTTTGAGATTCCACTCTTGCAATTTCAATATCTTTCATAGGTTACCCATTAAAAATCCATCTATACCTGCACTGTAAAATTTGAAAAAACAATAAAAGGAAACACTTATATCAAATTTACAAGGAAAATATATTAAAAAAACTACCTTTTAATCATCAATAAAAAATTGATAAACACATAATCAAATATAAAAATATAAAGAAAGTGAGAAGAAATCCTATTAATCATGTACAGACTTTGGATAGTTCCCCAAACTGATAATGTGATCATCAAGATTATATCTGTAACACCCTGAGATTTAATGAGATATATTATTTTTAATTTCTTTGATGTATTCTATTTTACAATACACCAAGATTAGCTTGTACTATACACAACACTGTATTAGCTTGCAGTATACACAACACTATTCTTGGCTCATGTTACACACAATTTCATGTTCATTTTGTGGAAATTATTTTACGCAACATTAAGTATAGATTTTGTTTAATAAGTTTTGATTATGCTATACACAACAAAAAATGGAGATTTCACTACATGCAGAACTGACTTGGCTTGCATTACACGCAATCAAGACCTTCTTCGATAGAGTGTGTAGTACGCAATACCAAGTTTCACTAAACGAGATATTATTATAATATTATTATGAACTAGCAGTTATGAATAGTAATACCCTCTTTTTGAAATTTTATAATTTTTATTTTTTAAAATGGACTTCATTTTTGGATTCAGAATATCGAAATTATCCTTGGGTGAATTTTTGGTATTTTTCTGAAAACTTTCAATTTTTGATGAATAGTGAAAACACTGGGTTACTATTTGAAAACCGACTTTTTATTTAAATAATTAATTATTTTATTTAAATTTATTTTAGGTCAAAATTGATACATAATACCTATATAAGTTCAATGTAATTCATTTGAGTCATTTTATAATAATTTTAGATATATAAAAATTTTATTGAATTTTTCACCGTCTTTTACCCACCTCCTAGGAGAATTTGAAAATCTACATAAAACATAATTTTAACTCTTCTGTGAGTCGAATTTCGAAAATCCGAGAGTCATAGTTAATATCAAGGTGTAAAATCTGGTTCAATAAGATAAAAATATTTTTTGGTGAATAGTAACTTTTTACTTTTATTTACAACGGTTAAAAGTAAATAGGGTAATTAAGGGTAAAAATGATATTATTATTACACAAAAACATGTCCTAATTCTATTGGATAAGTTTAATTAGACCAAAAACAACCTTAGGAATAAAATATTACCCTTTAGGTCCACTTGGATTAGATTAGGACACTTATTATTATTTTATATAAAGAAGAGTTAAAATAGTTAAAAATCAATGTTTAATAACTAAAACATTTATAATATAGGGTTATACATAATATAAATTGTAATATAAATATTCATTAGAAATATAAAATAATTTCATACATAATGGTATTTTATTTATAATATTTAGACATTATATATTTAATTTATTTATGACATAATGATGATATAGTAATTACCTTATTAATGAAATATTAACGCAATTGATGTTATAAATACCCAGATAAATATAATTTGAGACTTTTTATGAATTTAACTAATTTTAAAGGTTAATATGACATTTTATTATTGATTTAATTAACTTTGTTATAACTAATAATTCTGACATGATTTTCACAAAAATCAAATACCAAATAGTGTCAAAATTGATATAAAATAGTTTTTAAAACAAATATTATATTATTAATTGTTATAATATTCCTAAAAATCTATGTTTCGGACAAATGACTTATATAAGGTTATATATATTAATAATTTACCACTTGGGTTTCTTTTGGCTTTTTATAGTTTGTTTATTAACCATATAGTGTAAGAAAACAAGAAGACACGGTAAAAGTTAAATTATTTAACTTAGAGTTAAATCTAAAAGATAAGGTTAAAATAGTAACCTAAACTTTTCTAAAACCTATTTGTTGAAAGTAGTTAGACCCACCCCACCTTAGCTTATAAATAAATCAATTTGGTGCTATTATAAACCGAATATGACTCTAATATAAAATAATATTTTACGTTTTTCCAAAGGTTCGTCTCTCCTCCCTTATAAAAAGGGCATCCCTTCCCTCTTCACTTCACACCCTTTTGAGCCTTGAATCTCGGCCAAAACCTGACAATTTCTATTCTCCACTTCCATAGAAGCATTCTGGAGGTTCTGGTATTCTCAAAATCCCAACTCTACTTCCTTAAGAGGAAGCATAAAAGAGGTGCATCGAAGAAGATGTAATCTCTTCTTCCGATTCTCTCAAGTTTATTTCTTCTTCTACTTATTCTTATTTAGTTTTATCATTATAAAGTAATAACAACAGTATTACTTATATACTAATATTTTATTATAAATATGAAACAACCCTATTTCACCTACTATCCATCCTACAGAAAATGAAATCACTGCGCGTGCGTACGTACGGAATACCGTCTCCATGTCGTGGTGTAATCTGTTTTCGACCACCACCTTACTTGGATGGGTATAATGGTGTAAATAAATAACTATATATGACTATTTTAAAGTGATATTTATTATGAAATATTATACATACACTTTAATACAATTCCACGACCATGATAATGATATCATCGCTTGTGCGTACGTACGGACTACCGTCTCCACGACGCGATAAGATGCATTCTCCATGTTAACCATTCATGAATGATTATAAAGTATATATAATGAATAATAATGAAATATATGACATAATAATGATACTATATTTATGTATATATATATTTCTATTCCATCTACTTAATTTCATTCAATTCAATAAGGAAACGAAAATAGCGTTCATGCGTACGTACGACCTACCGTCCCCATGAACGGTGTATTTCATTCAATTTATCAATCTATCATATATATATATATGTATGTATATTCTGAATATATATTATTTATAAATCATGTTTTACATTCTGAAATTATGTAAATCAGGATATAAGTAATAATATCAAGAACATCAAGTCGAGACACGTATGATAAATAAAACGATTTTACCCAAAATGCTGATTTAACATGGAATTTACAAAATAACGGGTAATATAAAGTCATAAGTGAACCATATATGATATCATAACAATGAATATGATTCTGTAATAAGCCAATGACATTATTTAAATCATTATAAAGGAGGTTCAGATACATACGAAGCATATAAGACATAATGTAATGGATAACTTTTCCAATCTCATTTTTATCTGAGATTGTTTATTTGTAAGTATTTACTGGGGTTATATTTATTATCCATGTACCTATTTTCTAAAAATGGTTTCATGTATGTTTAATTTATTTTTACCCATTTTTTACTTTTACTACATGGTATGTAAGGAATCATTCTTTTGATTACCATACGAGGTACTTTTTGACTTTTCTAACAAAAGTAAGGGAAGATTGTTATTTTTAACTTATACAGCATGAATGAATTTTTACGGTTTCATAACAATTTATTTCAATGAAGTTTCCTCTACAAAATTTTCTGGCTATTTTCAAAAAATACTTTTCTTTTAAAATTGCATGGAATTTTGTGAAAAGAAAATGATTTTGGAGAAGAAATAATATTTTCATCAAGAATTCATTTCAAGTGTTTTATAAAAACCATTTCCATCTAGGATGACATTATTTCATATGTTTATGTTTCAAGTATAATTTATCTATGATTTACATGGTTTCAATTCTCTTAAGATGAAATTATATCCATTTGTTTTATATGGATTATGTTATGATGCGATTATGTTTATGAAACCCATTTTATTCTTTGGGTTATGATGAATGTTTTGAGTTTACTTTGTAGAACAAGTAAGAATGATTTTATTATGAGATGGGTGGGAACTATATCTCCCTCCAATGCATTGGGTAAAGATTTATATCTCATGAGAAAGACATGGCTGGAATGGTAAGTTAATCCGGTTCAGTGTTATAGGACTAGAATGAGGAGTGAACTTGATTCAGAAAGGGACTTTTTCCACTAAGATGGTCATGGCAACAATGCCTTGGTTACTATAGAAATCATATCATGTGCTTAATGGTTTTCCACAATTACATGTTTTATTCCCAGGATATTTTATCATGATTGATGTTACTTTATGATATATGCCTTACGTACATCCAAGATTTATGTCTTTTCTCATGATTTTGATGATTAGACTTTATGTTCATGTTTTTGCATTCAAATGTTCATGGATTATTTTATGTTCTCTATGCTTTCCCTTACTAAGAATTTGAGCTCACCATTTTTATGTTTTCTTTTCCCTAGGATATAAAGAAAGGTTTTAGGTAAAAAAAATCCAAAAGTGAAGATCATTATGGGAGATGTTGAAGATCTTTCACCATGATTAGAAGATTACGTTCCGAGATTCCAAAGACACTAAACTAATACGGTCTTTGGGCGTCTATTTTTGTCATGTATTATGTATTCCGAAAATTAATGTAATTTCCATGTACGTTAATCTTTGGGTCTCTACAATATCTCTCTTGGAAGTATCCTGTAATATGATGACTTATCTTACCCATATACACTACTATCCTCTTAGGGAATCAGTCCCCCATAATAATATAATCCCATTTTTTTCATATAAGTAGCTTAATTAAGAATTCCCCATTAGGATCATAGATCACTACCACAATAAATAGGATTATAAATGATAAACATCAAAATATATAATAGACTCCATCCTTTATTTATTTCAATTCTTAACTTCATGATCACTAGATTCATCATATTTCAAGGATCAGCCGACACATGACTAGTTCATAAGATTTTTCTTAACTTTTTTTAGGAATTAAGAGGTAACATACTTTTGGTATCCACTTCATATTCATGTAATCAATGAGTAATGTGTTATTAATAAATATATAGGATCATATTCCTCATAAATTTATTAAATCAACATTTTAAACGTTTTTTACCTTAAAGAGTGTTCAATATGGCTTTGGGAGGTGTTTATGGAATTATAGGAAATATGATAATAAATATAAGATTCATTGATAATATAATGAAATATCTAGCCTATTCATAGTTATATGTGAGTGGATAATGATATGTAAAGCTTTAATGTGAGAAAACATTGGGTCTTGAGGACATGTCATAGATAGACATAATGTTGGGTTCTTGCATGATGCTACACTAACAATTTGTAGAAAACGTCACAATGATATAAATAATTCCCCAAAAATAGAGTCTCACAATGAAAGGACTATTTGAGTGTGGATGTAATATGCATTGGGGGCTTGGGATGTTGTTGGTGTGAGAACGTAGTCGTGGGAAATCTTTTCAATTTCTATTAACACAGGTATAATATGAGGTTTATCTATGTGACACTGTTAGTGTGTCAATATAATTTGCAGTATCCTCCATGAGGCTATATTATGAAATAATGTATTATAATTCTCTATTTCCTAGATATTTTGGCATGGTTATACCAGCTAAAAAATTAACATGAGATTTCAATTTCCATGAAATATAGTGTTGAGTAATTTCATGAGAGCAAATTGGTACCCAAACATAGTATCAATTTATAGACACAAAATTACATATATAAGTATAAAAATGTGATAAAATAAAATAATAAAATAATTATTTAAATTAATTAATGAATTATCATAAAATAAATATAATACAAAATCCAAAACATCATAAAATGTATTCAGGTATAGAATGAGTATGGTTAAGAATGGTGTTTCATATATAAATAAAAAATTAAGTAAATTAATAATTAATGAGATTGTTTCCAAAATTGAATATATAAAACCCAAAAATGTGTGAAACTAAATGCATGAATTGGATTTTGGTATGAAATTCACTAAAATTATCATAAAACAATGAAAAAATAGATAAATTTTTTGGTTATTAAGACAACATTGATATTATTCTTCATATTCCTTTTTTCATACATTTAGTATGCTCACATAGGCTTAAAACAATTGATTTATGACTCATTACTTAATAAAAATATTAATTAAAGTTTTATAGTTAAAGAAAATTAAAACATTTGGAACAAAAAATGGGGAGAACGTTTAGACTAGAAAGTTAAGTGATATTATTGATACTAGGAGTTTTCAAGATAATAAAGATTACCTAAAGAGAAAATGTTTTTGAAATGAGGAGTTTATTGAAGTGAAGTAAATTTTCGGTGGATATGGTTTATGAATTTGGTGAAGGATTTTTTTCAATAAATTTTTTAATGTATGAATTTTATTTAAAATGAGTTGATTAATGGTGTTTCATTTGAGGTGAAGTTTATTACAGGATCCTAGAGTGATAGGAAGAGGTTTGGAAGAGATTGTTTTTGTATTTTGAGATTATTTTAGTGAAAATAGGATTTACTATATTGTATCTTATTACCAAGAAGTCATATAGATAGTTTGAGAGGAAAAATAAATTATTTAAATAGTAAAATATGGGAATTTGAAGATCTTTCAATTGAAAAAAATCCACATCTGAAATTGGGATGCTCTCTATGATATATAAAAGTTGTGATGATATGAGGTAAGAAATTATAGAGTTTATGGAAATGTTAAGTCAAAATGACATGGTACCTGATTGGGAACCAAAATATGATCCTCTATGTCATATTCCATTTGATGATACCATTTTGAGAAGAGTTTAAAATTTTAAGAGTTTGTACTAAGGGAGTAAAATGACCTTTCCTAATAGAGTGAGAATAACTTGATAAAAGTGAATTGTGTATAAGAAATAAAAAGAGATAAACTATAACATGGTAAAATTTGGACAATTCTTGGTGTGAGTATAAAATTATTTCCCAGCATTTTTAAGGATTCTATTTTATAGAACAAGGTATAATGATTTATATTTTAAACTAAAATAATATCCATCTTTGTCATGGTGAGAGAGGTGATTATGTTTTAAATAATGGTTTCAAATAAGTATAAATTGGGTAAACTAAAATGACTTGATACATAGTATGGTGATGTCTAACATGCTGTGTTGAATTGAAAATTATAAATTATAAATTGATTTGTAGATGTGTCTTGATTTTTTCCACACAAGACTTACTAATTCAATACAAAAATCCTTAAATCACATTTAACGATTATATAAATAACTTATGTAACCAAATGCATCAAATTTTTTGGGAGTTGAGGGATGTTACAATGAAAATTAATATTTTGAATTTGAAATAAAAAATTGATAGAGGTAAACCATGTTAGATTATGGTGTGAGTTTTTATACGAATGTATCAGGTGAAATTGAGTAATAATGAAATAGATAATATTAAAAGGAAGATTAAAACGATAGAATATATATAGTAAGTATAAATGAAGATAAATAATAAAAAATAAACTCAACATATTAGAGAGTATTTCTTATAAGTGTGTGATTTGAAGAAGAAAAATCACAACAGAAAAATGAGGGAAGTATACTGTGGTTTATGATTATCTTTTTGTTTGTATTTCATATTTTATTATCATTATTTTTGTGATAGATAATTAAATTAGTTGGGAAGACACATTATATATCAAAAGATCAAGGATTAACCCTGCTCGTTGTACCTAGTAATTTGAAACTAGTGGATCTTGTGATCATGGGTTTTACCATATCATTCTAGGAATATAGTAATTCATCTTCAGTAGTTAACTTTGTAAATTCATTATTCCCTTTTTTGTTTTACTAATTTAATTTTTAGATAACTATGAACAACTTATAGTCACCCACTCTAAAAAGTGATAAAGGTGATGAATATGTATACTAAAGGACAACCATGCTATATTGGTGTAGAATATGACATATTATTTCATTATGTACACCTTGAATTAGTATGATAAATTATACCATGGTGGCTATTCATAGTGATTATCATACTATATGATAATTCAGGGTTTGAACTCCATTATTGACTTCCAACATTCATTCTTATCCAAATCATCTTGTGATAAGAGAAGTTTGAATGTCCAAGGATTAACATTCGAAGCATATTTTAAAATGATTCATCAGTACAGACAAATATTCTATATCAAAGGAGGGTCCTTGGATGTATGTATAAACTATTTAGATCTTGGGACATGTTTCATATTATTCAATCATTTCGTGAAAATGCAGAACTCCTTGTGAAGTTTTTTATTTGATCTTAGTCTCTTATATATTTTAAAAAAGGTTATAGTAGACCATGGTGTTGAGATAGATCCTTTATGAGCATCGAGATAATTATGAAATCAGTGGATACCTTGCAAGAAAATATTATTTCAATTTCTTCTTAGGGATATTCATTAAACTTTTGTGATAATATTTGTAAATCTATATTGGAATGTGTAAGGTAATATGTTCTCAATCATTATTTATATTTATTCCAAACATATAGACATATTCTCATATTAATTTATATTTAGATAATTTGTTTCATGAATTTGAATGTTATAAATCCCTCAAAAACCTTTCAGTGGTATCATAGTAGATCTATCAATGTTTAGTTTAAATTATAAATTGATAAAGAAAATTAGAAAACAAGTTTTCTAGGTGCCAAAGTATATAAAAAATAAAAATTCATTTTTCTCTGGATAATTCAAAACTATAGCTTGTTTATTCTAAAAATAGGTATTTCAATTCTTAATGTTGAAAAAAAATGACATAGTTCAAGAAAAATGGGTGTTTTAGGCATCAATTAAATGTTGCAAAAAATATGGCATCATATGATGATGATCAATGCCATGGTTTGGAGGTTTATGTACCATAGTATAGATCTACCATAAGTACTAGCCATGTCATTGAACTAATAATTTTTGAAATATGAAGATCTTCCCAAAATGACCTACTCCCCAAAATGACTATACAGAAATAAACTCCAAAACAACAATTGTATCTGCATGGAATGAGTGTCCACTATAGAGAATACCACGACATAGTGAATTTCATTTTAGTTAAAATTTTAAATAAATTAAATTATTGATAAAATTCATAAAATCTTTTTTGGTGTCATCATAGAGGTCGCATACTGAATCTGTGGGGGGATGTAAATTATACCATTTTATTAGTAGATATGATCAAATTTTAAAGTGAATTTACTTGGTAAATAAATTATAAAATTTTTATAAATTAAATATGATAAAAATATTAAACTGTTTATATTTATTATTGAATAATACATAAATTTTGAAATAAAATATTTATTTTAAGCCTTATTTGGAAGATTTTATTTGAACCACTCCAAAAAATTGTTTTAGATGATATGATCAACTTTTTAAATATACTAGATCTTGTGATATTTAATTTATGTAAATATTTTTCATAAAATGTGAAATGTTTATTATTTTATAATAAAAGTTTTATAGAATATATCATAATTTGAATACAAAAGAGTTCATATGAAATCTATGTAAATGATAATATGAATAATCCATATTAGATTAAAGTGAATTTTTTATGTTTATCAATTCCTATATTATAAAGTTTTTATAATTTATATTTTGAATTGTTTATAAATTATATAGATCATGCTTAAATATATGGATTGTTAATTTATAATACCTTCCATGTTTTATTCATATATATCATGTTTTATATTATTAATTGTGATGTATTATTTAGTTTAAATATTTAAATTTCTTCTATTAGAACACCCTAGTTTTTAGGAATCATTTTATTCCCTAAATATTTATAAATATCATTCAAAAAATATAATTTTTTTATGTTATAATATTTTATCTTTAGTAGGAATTAAATAATAAAAGATATGAATCAAACTTGAAACTCTTAATTCATTCATAGTAGAGAATTACAACAAAGGTACATGAAACCATATATTACACACCATGGAATATTTCATACCATGGATGATTATATCCATTAAAAGTGTATAAAGTAAAATGGGATGATAAATAAAAAATAATAATATATTTAAAACTAGAATATCACTTCAATCAACTTTGTGATGTACCAACCAGAAATCCACCAAAAGTTCCTTGAACCAATTAGACACATGGACTCAAAAATGCCTCCCCATACGCCAAAGGCTGTAGACTAGTAGTGAGGGACTAGAGTTTTTCTATGAGGAAACTATTCCCTCATGTTAGAGTGTAGTACAATGTAATAATAGATAAATAATTAACAATGAAAGTGACAATAAGAATATAAAATAGAATTAGTAAATCATCCAAACACGATATATATAACTGAAGAGGAACTACAATATTCAAGTCCTCTATAGATGATGATGATTTCAGGATACTATAAAAAAAGCTAAAAGTAGGTAGGCATAAATAAATTCTATACAAAAAATAAACAGAAATTACAAAAGGATAAACTCTAAAAGCTTCTCAAACCTATTCTCAGGCCTCTTCTTCCATACATATTCCTATCACATATATCAAATATCCAGAGTGAGACCCTTTCCCTTAAAAGGACCTAAAATCATGAAGTTATTCTATGTACCAAATTAGTAGCTTAAATAGGGCGTGAGTACAACTCAGTAGTCCACCATCAATGATGTTTATAATAAATATAGTTTGTGAATATAAATGTTACGCTATGTAGGTATATAAATTATAAGTTTAATTTAAATGCATGACATAAATACCATGTCAAGCTCAGACTCCTCATGGGATGCCTGACCCACCATACCTACTACAAACTTATCCAAATGCCTCTAAATAAGTGATTTGTAAATATTCAGGGCATGAAGATATCATAAGATTAATCATGTAACAATAATAATGATAGAGTAACCAATGTAAAAATGAGGCATCCATGACCATTGGAGGTTGGTCTAGCTCATAGAAATAACCAAAGAACCAAAAAAAGGATTTACATGTAATATGAGGGATACACCCTTGTAATTATACTAGAAAAATATCTCTAACCAAGTCTTTGTAGTATGCCCAAATTAAATCCCATGCTATGAAATACAAGAGCCCAAGGTAATGATCCATGGTGTTATGTTTCCGAAGACATCATGTTGAATCCAAGAAGATATTCCAAGTTATTCTAATTTAGGGATATAAATCAAAAGAATCTTTATTAATAAACTAATGCATTCATGTACTAAGACAAAGACCAAATTCAAAGGTAGTTATCTCCCTTGGAAACATTATCAATGAATCAGGTTGACGTCCTATGAGTGCTCAAGGAATTCCCTTGGGAATCCAAGGTCAGATCAAGTCTGACCAATATTTTAATAAGAAAAAGGTGCATAATCAAATATAATTTTTTAATAAATAATCATAGGGTATGTGTAAGTCCGTACCTCTTTACCAATCCATTTAGTTCAAAATATCTCATTTTTAATTTATAAATGAGAATGTCTGATAAGGGAGTTCTCACATTTTAGGAAGTTTATACATAATCGATAGGGGTCCAAGTAAAATTTACTTTCCAAACTTTCTAAAATTTAATCAATTATAGTAAATTAATTAAATTACTTTTTAAAAGTCCAGAAAAAATATGTAATGGGTGTCAAATTATCATGTGCATAATGATTCACCAAAAGTGGTGATACTTGGTGAGTTTATAACCTTCAATAATGTCAAAGAGTACCATAAAGAGGGTATAGGTCAGATTTCCCACCATTAAATTAACATTTCTCATAATTATAAAGAAACACATAGAGTTTCTAGTATATTCCATGAATATAATATTTATAAATGATGATACTTTGGGTGAAATGGTATAGACTACCTACCTTATGAATTTAAGGGAATACTTGTCCAATATTAACCTCAGATCCAGGTGGTAATAATACAAAATGGAGGAATATATGAGTACCCTAAAAATAGGGCACACTATATTGAACTAAAATTACACTAAATATGGCAAGGTGAACTCATAAAGGAAGAAAATAAACTAAATAACATGCTGAAAAAAATACAATGAGATGAACAAGAGCCTGATTGAAGTCAAGATGAGGGAGATATGTCACATCCAACCTTAAAGTCATGGAGGAGATGTAAAGGGAGGATAGTATTGTGTGCCGAAGAGGAGAGAAAATAATGGGGTGGTTATAATGAAATAGTGTAAAATAGATGTTTCACCTCACCTTTATGAGGCACACAGTTTTCCCATATGGTTGGTTAAGCCATGTTCCAAACATCCGAAAACATGTACAAGGAAGAAACCCCATTCATGGTAAGGTACCCAGTTAGAAAAACCATGTTATATACATTTTTGATATACTAAAGATCTATAGTTTTTCACATGGGTGTGCGACTTCCCTCACATCGCATTTCAAACCACTCCCTCTCTATAAATGGGCCACAAGGATGAGTCACATGGTTAATACTAACCACGAATCAACCATGAACCTCATACTATTTCTTTAAAAATTGGAGCTCTAGGCTCTGAAATATTCCATACGCTCTTGAACCCTTAATAATTTAAAACTAATTATAATGTTAAAATAAAGTTTCAAACTAATAATTAAAGGGTTCATACCTCAAGATACAATATAGATCTTATAGTCTCCCCACCTTAAAATAACTCATCCCTTAGTTTTCCTTCTAAGGGTGGTGAAATGTCATCTTAGAAATGATCTGGCCATTAATATGTACATGAACCTCCCTATCCAATTTATTATCCTATATGTGGCCATGTTGATATAGAACCCAGACTAAAGGAACTAACCCACATTGGAGAGAATTCATGCTATGGTCAACAATCCTTACATGATACTCCTTAAAGGAAACATTAACACCAAATTTGAAATCCTCAAGATGTGAAATATGATATAGTCTTGAATAGTAACATTGAAGCTGAGATATGTGGAAGAAATCATATATAGATTGGTACATTGGATAAAGATATATCTGAAAGCATATTAACCCAACTCTCTTTAATATATCAAAAGGAACAACATTATGATGTGATATCTTACCCTATTTTTGAATCCATATATGCCTCAACCTATTTGAAAATCACTAGAAAACACAATCCTAGATTTTGAAATTCAGAGGTTTCCAATGATGATGAGTGTAAGACTTCTACCTAGTCTGAGCTATAGAAATATTCCTTTGAATAATATTCACCTTCTCTAATGTATCTTGAATAAGATGAGGTCATAATTGCACTGGATATCCTACCTCTACCATGTAAATGGGTTAAGGGAATAACAAACCATATAAGGCCTCATAAGAAGCCATCTATGTTGTTTCCTGAAATCTATTATTGTAGGAGAAATCTGCTAAAGGTATTTTATTTTCTCAAGAACCTATTAAATCAATGAAATATGATCTAAACACATTCTCCACTATTTGTATTATAAATTTGGATTTCTTATTGGTCTATGGGTGGTATGATGTACTAAAAAGTACCTATGTACATAATTCCCTTTGCAACCCATTCTAGAACCAAGAAGTAAAACAAGCATCTCTATCTGATACAATTTTCCATAGAACTCAATAATTTCAAATAATCATACAAACATAGATCCTTCTGAGACCATCCTTTTAAAAGGTATCCTTGATAGGTAAAAAGTGAGTGAAATTTATTAGCATATCGATGATCATACATACTTTATCATCGCCAATATGGGATCTTAGAAAACCAATCACAAAATACATGTGACATCATTCCATTTCAACTGTATCATGGGTAACAACTATATAGTCTTGTTGGTCATCCTCTTCCATCTTCACCTACTAACAGTAAAAACACTGATAAATGAAACCTAATATATTTATTTTCATTTCATGACACAAAATTTGAAAGTGTAATTCCCGATACATATTGGTAACACTGAGATGTACCACCCAAATAGAGGAATGACACTAACACATCAACTCCTTCGGTATGTTTTTGACAACCCATATGTTTCTATGAATGTACAGTATCTCATAATTTTCAATAATCATACCTGGTGTATGGTCCTTTCCCAAAATACCATCCATTAAGAATAATACCTCAGGGTATAAATGTTACCACATCTTCAATCTCTCCATATGTGAATAGGTCACTACTAAAGATGATTGGATAGGCTGACCATGATTCTTCTGAACCTCTATATGCCTATCAAAAAATACTGCCATTAACTACCAATCACTAATGCCCTCTTGAATTTCTTTTATCCAAATCCACCATCTCAGAGCATTTTTATAGAATTTATCTTCCCAATTATATAAGAAAAGTAAAAGTAAAAGTATTGTAGGTATTCAACCCACCTCCTCTATCTGATATTTAAGTCACATTGTGTAAATATGTAATTGAGGATCTTATGATCTGTAAAAACTGTAAAATACTCTCAAAGAAAAGATTCTTCCAACAACACAAGGCATGAACTACATATTCTATATTGAGATCACATGTGGGGAAATTTCTCTTGTGTGGACTTAACTAATGAGTCCTGTACAGCATGGTTAAATCTTCCTGTTATATAATTGATCTTAGTTTGATTCTTGATATATCAAAATAAATTGTATATATTCCTCTTGGATCATGCAGAATCAGGATCAGTGCTAAATTCAGTCACCCTTTTAGCTTCTTAAAGGTTTTCTCACATGCGTCTGACCATAGAAACTTCATTCTTTTATTTATCAAACCTATAAGTAGTGGTTAAAATCATGAAATATTTTAAATAAAGTGTCAGTTATATCCATCCATCCCAAAAAACCTTGGTTGTCAAAAAATTTCTTAGGATTTTCCTATATAACTCCCACTCTCACCATATTTGGGTCAATAGATACTCCGACCTCGAAGATGATTTAACCCATGAAGTGAACCTTGATGATCTAAAAGTTGAATTTAGGAAGATTATAATATTGTTTATTTACTCTTATTTTATTTTTAACAATATCAAGAAATTCATCTTGGTCATGTGGAGTGTAAGAATATGCCAATATTTAATCCACCGAGACCATCACAAATGAATCCAAATATGGTTGGAAAACTATATTCATAGAAGCCATGAAAATTTCATAACATTCGTCAAACTGAATGACATAAATAGATACTAATAAAGATGATACCTACTATGAAATTATATAAAATCTATGTGTGAATTTATAACTCATACCTAATGGTATCCTAACCTCAAATTGATCTTGGAGAAAACCCTATCTTCTTAGAGCTGGTCAAATATGTAATCTAAATGAGGTAGTGGATACTAGTTCTTAATGTTAAATTGGTTCAATATATGGTAATCCAAGAAATCCTAATTCCACCATCTACCTTCTTATTTAAATGGATAGAAAAACTCAAAGATAAATTAACAGGCCATATAAAACCCTTATCTTTTAAGTCCTCTAACTACCTCTTGAGCTCCTGCAGCTGAGTAGTATACATATTTTATAGAATAATGGATATATGTTATACACCTAATACTAGATCAATAGTAAACTCTACATATCTCTTAGGAGGCAGTCTAAAAAAATATTCTTGGAAGACATCCCAGAAATGATCCACTATAGGAGGAAAATCAACTGAATGTGTTCCCCAATTATCCATATATAGGATAGAGTTCTGGACTGTCACTTTTCCCAACCCATGATACTCTAGTCCATCTCTACATTCGTGGGAATTCCATTTAACCTTATAAATATATTTAAATCCCTATATTGTTGTAAATTACACCTTGTAGTGATATCAGTCCACATAAGCATGATAGGGAACCAAGTAGTCCATCCCAATAATGAATTCAAAGTGCATCATCTTGAAGATAAATATCTCTCATAATAAATGATAGTCGACAAACTCAAGGAGGCTTTCCTTACACTGGAATACACTCTGCGATTGAATTCCCAATACATTATCAAGTTTCATCATGCTAAAAAACAACAAAACATCAATTCCAAGGCTTTACATGATATACATAGAGATAAAAGAGTGTTAATCACATATGTAAAATAAAGTATATACCAAAGTGGTGGCTACCTAGATCGTACCTCTCACTATGGATGGTCGAGAGCACTTCCCCTTAGCAATAGGTTTTATTGTGTATATCTATATTGATACTCAACCTTGATCCACAACTTGACAAATCATAGTAGGTCGACCCTACTAGAACTACACATTCTGGGTCTGGACTCCTCGACCATGTCCACCTCCTTGACCTATATGGTATGTGGTACTCAAACTCCCGGCCTGATATGGTTTCACTGATTCTACTCCAGAAGGTGGACCAGGTTCAGATCATATCCCACTTGGAATATATGGGAACGATACACAAAATCCCAGAATATGAACCTTTTTATAATAAGATCGACTCTCCACTAGGTCTCAGTCGAACTGAGGCTTTACGTGACCACGTATCCCACACTGATGGAATATAACAAGACTTCCAATGTGAATACATTAACTACTACTAATTTATTGAGAGCCCTTTAGATGATTCTTCCATCTTTTGGATGAACTACCCTACATTGGTATAGATCCACCCTTCTTTCTATCATCAAATTCATTCAATTTGTTCTTGGTAATTAAGTATTGGTTCAGTATATCTGAAAAAAAATTAGTGAGAAGATATTTACTAGAGTTCAAAAGGCATACTTGATCCCTTCATCAAAACAACCCACTTTAGATAAATCATCAATAAAAAAATTAGATGTAAAGTATTTAAGCTCTGTAAAATGAGTATAATAGTCCATAATAGATATATATCCCTACTCTAGGTGAATAAACACTCTTTCCCAATTTTATCTTAGTGTCTTGAGAAAAAATTTATAAAAAATGAGAGATTCTAAATATCCCTAAACTATACCCCGATGATTTTCAACCTAGTTTATCACATCTCTCCATCGCTTGGTAGAGCCGCATATGATATATGTGGCATGCATGAACCTCAATTCTATAGGCTTCTCCAGATTCTCAAGTATATGTACGATGAAAAATATCCATGATTTAATATCTAGAGATCCACTATCCCCAAAGAACATAGGTGGGTGTTACTTCTCGAATTACCTCACCAACATTGACATAGTCTATGTGGGTCATGGAGATCCCTCCATAAACTACAATAAATATAAAAAATTCTGAAAAAAGAGTGTTAGTATAAAATCTAGGCATAAAATGAGGTACAACTAGAGGTACCTCATGTGGCACTACTAGAGGGTTAGGTCGCACCACCTTAGAAGCATGGTTATTTCCACCTTCTAGGAATATGAACCAAGGCCATTATGGATGAATATATCTATAATTACCAAGAACACATCTCAGAACATGATAAAAGAATAAATAATTTATCATGGTATTAGAATACGTTGTGGGGTTCATTACCCATAACCTACTAACCCAACTGCACAATATCTACAGTTTGGGTATTGGTAAGGTTCCATGTTTTAGTTATAGGGGTTCTGACATGTGAAATGTAAATTAGAAGTTATAGAAGAAAAAATCATTTATGTTTTAATTTACATACCCATTTAATGATAACCAATTATATTTAAAATTAAAACTTGATTGTTCACAGGTGAATTTATGTATAGATTTTACATTTATATGTATATATTTATTAATTTCTGGTCAGATGCATATATCATTCCTAAATTATAAAGTCCTTTAATTTACATGTTGAAAATTATACTACATGTAACCACAACCAATATTTTATGATGGTTTAACCAAATGGATTTACATTCCCAATTTATAAAGGAATACACACTATTTAAATTACATTTGATATAAATTTAATTGAAACTGAATAACGTTTTAGATCATGTGACCAATAGTTCATGATTAGAATATACTATAATTGGACATTTAGGGTTCCACCATCATGATATATGGGGAAAAAACTATTTAGGTTGATAAAAATACATTAAATAGTCCAATTATTTTATCTCTCTTAGAAATGTTAGTTCAATAATAGGTATAGAAGTCAAAGAACTGCTCATAATTTAAATAAGTCATGGAGTAAAGTTAATATGGCATGTCATTAGAATGGAATGTAAATCCACAAGGGCATAAGATGATCTATGAGACACCATATCGTTTCCACACTAGGCCAAGGATATATTTAAAATCTACAATGATAATAAACACCACAAATCATCTGCGTCACCCAATGGTGAAATTAGTACAACTATAATAGGCATTATCGAGATCATCAAACCCCATCCCAGACAATTCAACTTTTCACTACACAAATGTTAGTTACTCCAATGTACAAGATCATTAATAATTTCAATCATTCATAGTATCCCATATAATAACCCATACAACAAGACAAAAAGGGAAAACACAACTCAAACAACTTTTTAATGTCCCAACCCAGAAGCAACTGAAAGTTACCCAAAATAGTTGGCCACATGGCGTCAATCATGCCAGCTCATATTCTAGAGGTTTCCAATTACCAAAAAAACCTTATGGTGATTCTAAGTGGAGACAATAACCTTAGGTTAGTGTGTATCTCAATGGAATAATAGACAAATAATGAACAAAAAATCCAAAAATAATTATATGTAGCAACATTAGAAAATCATAAAAACATGATATTAGATGATTATGATTACCTGGTACAATAAAAAAAGTTGTAATTATTAAAGAATCAATACATGCTCTACCAATAATACATAGAAAGGACAAAATGATAAACTAAAAATGAACCCCAAGACTCAGCTCATTCCTATGATCCCATACACCATCCAATCACTTAAATTAAACATCTAGAGGAAGAACCTTTCCCTTTTCCTAGCATGAAATCCTGATGTCTATCCAAGTACAAAATCAATGGCCTGATTATGGTGTGTGTATAACTCAGTTTCCCACCACCAATGTTTTAAATAACAAAACTAGTTTTTTAATTTAAAAATAATAGTGTGTAGGTATATGAATTATAGGCGGAATTTAAATGCATGAAATAAAGACCATGTCAGTCTTGGACTCATCATGGGATTCTCGACTGACCATACCTACTTTGAACTCACCTCTATGTCTCTAAATAGGTAACCTATAATTTATCAGGGCCTAAGGACATCATATGAGAAATAATGTAACAATAATAATGATGGAGGACCCAAGGTAAATCTAAGGCATCCTTGACCATAGGAGTTCGGTCCATCTCATGGTAATAACCATAAAGACTAGAAAAAGGTTCTATGTGTAATCTATGGGATACACCCTTGGCATTCCACTAGAAAATATCTATAACTGAGACCTTTGAGTATTTTAAAATTAAGTCTCGGTATAAGAATGATTGGAGACCAAGGAAATGATCCGAAAAATCATGTGTTCAAAGACATCATGATGAATCAAAGGAGATAATCCAGGGAATTATAATTTAAAGATATAATTAAAATTAAAATTTGTTACTAAACTAAGGAATTCATACACTATGACAAGAAACTAATTCAAAGGTGAGAATATCCATTGGAAACCAACTTAATAAATCAGGGTGGTTTCCTCTATGTTCTCAATAAATTCCTCATGAAACCAAGTATGTCTCAAGTATGACTACTCATTTAACATGAAAATGGTCTATAATTAATTAGAACAATTTTCAAATAATCACATTATTTGTGTTAGTCAATGCCTCTTTACCATTCAATTTTATTCAAAACATTTCCATTTCATTTATAAATTAAAATGGATAATAATGTAATTCAATCATTTAAATCACTTTATGCATAATCAATAGGGGCCATGTAAAGGTACATTGCACACTATCTCATAAATAATAATTTATGAATACTTATTCAAATTACATTTTAAAAGTCACAATAACATGTGTAAAGGGTTTTAAAGGATCATGTTTATAAGGATTCACCTAAAGTGGTGATCCTTGGTGGGGTTCCGACATTCAAACATGTCAAAAAGTATCATAAAGAGGGTTTAGTCCATAGTTCCCAGCACAAAATTAATATATTTTATAATTATAAGGAAACATGTGGAGGTTCAGACATGATGCATTATGACAATATTTAAAAATAGTGAGACTTTAATGAAAATGGTAAAAACCACCTACCTTATGGTGATAGAGGAACACTCATCTAGTATTGGATTTGGAATCTAGGATGGAATGAGAGAAAATATAGTAATAGATGGATTCCCTATAAATAATAAATATTTTCTTATACCAAAATAATGTCAAATGTGGTGAGATAAGCTGATAAACAAAGACAACAGATTGAATCACTCATCGAGAGGAATCCAATGAGATGAATGGTGATCCGATTAGAGTCTAGAAAAGGGAGATAGACCAAAGACTACCTTGTATGTATGGGGATCCAATGGGAGGAGGGTGTTGTGAATGGAATATGATAGAAAAGAAGGGGGTCAGTTATAATGAAATAGGGGAATAATGAAAATTTCACCTCACCTCAACGAGGAATATTGTTTGGCCACACAGTTGGCCAAAATGTGTGCCAAACATGCACCAACACTATCCAAGGAAGAAAATCCTTCACATAGTTAGTTGCACAGTTAAACAAAACTTATTCTAACCCTGTATTTTAGATCTATTAAATGTCTTTTGTTTTTCACATAGGTGTGCAACCTCTCCCACACAGTTTTTATAATCACACTCTCTCTATATATGGGTCTAACGATGGAGTTGCATGGTTACTTGTAACCATGCACCAACTGTAAACCTCATACTATTTCTCTAAAAACTGAAGCTCTGATCTCTAAAAAATCCATAACCACTCCCAAATAGTTCATTAACCATTTATACAAATGTATATGTTTAAAATATGGTTCAAACTAAAAATTAAAGAGTTTTTACCTCGAGAGAAAAACTAGGGTCTTACAATCTTCACTCTTGAGAATCACCATTAGTAAAAATAATCCAATAGTGTGAAAAAACATTATGAAAAAAAAGAAAACCTATTGTGAAATCTAAAATGAAAATTAAGGTAATGATAAGTATGATATAATAATTTGGAATGGAATGAATTTATTGGATGTAATGAGGGGAAATATAACTGTTATATAGGGAAATATGGTTATTTGAAATATTATCATTGGATGTACATGTATCTGATAAGTATACTAAAGTTGTGTTTTGTCAATAAAAAACATAAAATAATATAATTCATAAATAACAAAAAGTGGAATAAAAATTTAATATTTAATTAAAATATTTATTTATAAAAGTATTTATATATGTTACATATTACTATTAAAGTTTGATATGATATATTTATAAAAATAAGATATATATTTTAATATTACTGGAATGATAAAATTACATTTTTAGAACATAAATAATTCATTTTGATGGTATTTATAGAATATTATTTAATATAAACGATATATTTTTCAAGTAATTATTTATTAAGTTCTGTGTATTTTGTAAATAATCATTACTAAAGAAATATTTTAAGTAAATTTGTTGATAATATATAAATAAAAATCCATCCAATAATTATTTCTAGGAATATAATATAAATAAATTCATTTTATGCTAAAAATATACATCTTCCCTAAAATTTGTTTTATGCATTATGAATTGATATATTAAAAATAATTTTTATCAACTATCGAAATTGATTCAAATAATTTTTTTTATTTTTAATCAGAATACCCAAATTTAGTGATATGGTCATTTTCATTTTTAATATAAAAATAATTTACCAATGTAAATATTAGTTACCAAGATAAAATAATTATTTTTATCAAAATTGTATAATTTTAAAATAAATTAAATTGACCTATTTTGATTACTGCAATATATTTTTTAAATATGAAAAAAAATATTAACTGTCATTTAATTTTTAATTGATTAAAAATAAGAATGAAAAATACTTAATTTATAAAAGTCATTTTTATACATATTTTTTTATCTAGGTCTGATATTTTAATTTCAAAGTTCATTTTCTAATATTTTGTAATTGAATTAGATTAAATTGATTCCAAATTAAAAATAATCTTGTTGAAAATGGTTAATAGGGTTCATCTTATATTTTTAAGTAAAATAATAATTAACATGATAAAAATTTAATAAATGTTAATATAGAAAAAATGGGAAAATTAAAGTGGGCATAATTTTGTTAATTTTACATAAAACATAAGCCTTATAAAACAAATTTTTAGTGGTAAATTCATTCCCAAATTTATAATGAAAAGTTCCCCACAAAAAACCTAACTCCCATATGAATCCACATTTACCTCTTAATTGTTTTGAAGGATTTATCCCTCTTTTTGACCTATAAAATGAGCTTACTTCCATGAATTTCATGCCAAACATTTCCTTCAAATTACTGTTAGACCCCTAACCATTTTACCTATATTAGAATAATTTTAACCATTTGATAGAACTTTTGTATAAGAGAGTGTCCCAAGTCCTTAATTTCTAAAGGATTCTTCAAGAGAAGCTTCAAACTATCACCATGAATATTATATAGTCCCTGACTTCCTCTTATATGTTTTTCTAATCCAAACTAATAAAAATATATAATAACCATAATAATATAATGATATAGATAAAGATATTATACTTTAAATGTTATTATATTAATGTTATAACCATTATCCATATCCCTCTTATCCATTCAAAAAATGAAAATGTGGCTCGTGTTACCTATAATCTACCATCTCCATAAATGAAATATTTATTTTTTCATAACTACCTTTCTTATACGGTTCTAAAAATAGTCTCAATGAATTATTATAATATTTATCACATGATTAATATTGTGTTATTAAAAATTAGTCATTCTATTAATAATAATAATTGTAATTAATTATTTTAAATTCAACATCATAGAAATAGAATACCAAGAGGAAAGGATGGTTTTTTATTTTTAACTAATAGATTATTATATTTTCGTTTTGATAATTTTTTTATAAATTACTATTTATAACATTAATAAAATATAAATAACATCATTATTATTCTATAATTATGATATTATAATCACTTCATAATAATACTCATCCATCAATTAAAACATGTTCTTATTTAAGTCAGTTTATCCTCCTACATGAATGATGCAATAAATTTCTATCTTGGATGGATATGTAAACTTAATTAATGTTATTTTATTATATTTATAAGTAAATAATAATTTTTTCCAAAAATGGTAATTTAAATAATTAACTCATTTTTAAGAAACCACCCTTCATTCGTTAAAAATTACCAAAACCAGATCATTATCGATTTCATTTTCAAGAGTTGTAACTAAAAATATCATTGAATTAAATTTGAAATTTATAAATAATTAGAGAAATCATATTCTATAATCTTTAAAAATATTTAAATTTTGAAATTTTAATCAATAAAAATGACCCAATATTTCCATTATAAAATTTGTATATAACGAATGAAATTATTAACATCTCCGAATGAAAACAAACTATAACTAAATAATATATGTGCAGATAATGATGAAAAATTATGTTTATAAAAGGAAATAGATATTAATAATTTTATTAAATATTTTATTAATATATCAATTTTTATTATATTGAATGTTAAATCAGTTTCCAAGAATTAAAGACTAAAATTAGGTGTTTCTCATCTTAATTTTTATTCTTTGAGACGTATGCCTTATTCTCCACATGTTTAATTTTGTGTAGAGTATATAATTGCATATAGATTCCATTTTAATACATTTAATGTGATTTAGGGTATTTAAACATCAATATTAATTTCTATTTTCAAGGGCTATCAATTCATTGTTACTAAATCCATAATGGATTTTGTGGACTCAAATATCATTCGTTGAGGAATAACGGTTCCCCTTGAACTTATTTATCATATATTTGGCTTCCTACACCCAAATATTTTATATATGTTAACTTTTCATTCTATCTAGGGAAAATTATAAATTTTAATAACAAGATTCTTGCTTGATGAATTTCTTTTTAATGTATAATAAGTTATAAATAACTGTCATCCTATCTAATATGCTCTTTCTATTTCATTTACATATTATTTATTTAAATTTTTTCCTTTTCTAAATACAAATATATATTATAGTTTTTGATATTAATATTCTCTGTATATCTTTCCAAAACGACTCTTAATTACTCTTTTAAATAATGTGGGTCTCAATAAAGGTATTATAAAATTTTAAAATGGGTTTTCCAATCATGATCCTATATTTTATATTATACTCCACATTTACTCTAGATAACCTATATTTTTTTTCAAGACTCTATTATTGGAGATTCTTTTTGAAGAAAAGCTTTAAAAAAGTCTTCAAATCATCTATTTTAAAGTGAATTTCTAAAGTGACTCTTAACCTTTTCATTTTATGACATTTTTAAAATGATTTCTAGAAAATATTTTATGATTTCACATCTATTTTAAAATTATATAAAACGGATTTTTCTCATTTGAAATTATATTTCATGAATTAAACTATAAATTATATTATACTATTTGTCTTTTAGATATTTAAATTCATAATATCAAATGGCCAAATTTTTGATATCTTTTTACGTGGAACCATTTAAAGGGTTTTTTATTATAAATGTGTCCTTAATATATATAAATATCCTTCATAGTTTATATATATCACTTGGGATTTTCTATAATGATACCATCCAACCCCATTCTCTGAATGGATTATGATCATTTAATTCCATTTATTAATTGGGGAATGTATTGACATCATAAATACTTGATATTACAATACATATGATTATTTATTAATAGTCAAATTGATTATATATTTAATTGTTATTTATTTATTTCATATGATGAATGTATTATAATTTTGAAGTGATGGGTGGGGACTATAATTAATTATCCCCTTGATGCGTCAATATACATTATGAGAAAAACATAGTTGGCTGTTTTCTTGTATTACTTCTCATTTATTAATAATATCTTAGCTCGTGGTCGTGGTGGTATGTATTATATCATAACTTTAGGACATGATAGTAAGATCAAAATGTCTGCCATTATGTATTCCATCACTATGAAATTAGTTATTGTTTTTTATGTGTTTATTTATTGTAATTCCATCCATGGATATATTATATGCTCATATTATTGGTTATATAACATTATTTTATTATTATTTATTCCTTAAATATTATTCATGTCTTTTTTATTCGATGACTTCTTGTTTTATATTCCACCCTTTCTATGTGTTTGAGATCATGATTCTTATGTTTTCTTATTCCCTGGTTTATGAAGAAGAGTGTTAAGCAAGATATTTATAGATGGTTATTATGTGTGGATAATTTTGTGGGTGATGTTGATGAATAATTATAATATTTTAAATGTTTGGTTTTGTGTAAAAAATGAGCAATTGGATTAGAAATATATGGGTTTTATTTGTTAAAAGTTTATCTTAACTCTATAAAATATGGTGAAACAATCAGTTTTAGTTGATTTACCATTTTTTAGAATACTTTTATGTGATATATTTTTTTGGGTGAAGTTACAAGAGGTTCTATAGATTTTTCGAAAAAACATTGGTGGGATTTTAAACACTACCAAATTAGATAAAGGTTAATAGAAACTATTCTTAGCTTCTGAGGTAATCATGTGAGGGGGGTTGAGGGAAAATGAGAAAGTACACAATTAGTGAATGATTTGGTAAAATCAATTAAAATTTGTAATTTTTTGGATAATGGATATTTATATGGTTTTTTCTCAATTTTTCAAAACATGAAGGCATGGGTAACATCCAATAACACCGACAATGTTTTCCAAACTGCACAACCTAACTATAAAATATAATTAATTATGTCAAAAAATTAGGTCTTTAATAAGGTTTAAGTTCTAACACCCCCTTTCCCTCTTTTATTTGTGTATTTTGAGTTATGGGATTCCTCTAGAAGATTTTGGGGTTCCTATTAAATCTATGAGATGATTTTAATTTATCATTGGGTGTTATACATTAGAAATCAAAGAAAATGGTTATATTTTTCCACACCATTGTGACCTCATCATCCTATATTAGAAAGAAACATACACTATGGCTATTATTCTTAGATATATATTCTAGGATCAATATTAATCATAGTATTCTTATTATTTGTTAAAGTAAAGATAATAAAATCTCAGATGTAACAGATTATAGTGAAATTTCCAAAAATTAATGTTTTTGCGGTAGGTATCTTATCTTCCTCTCCACTATTTACATAACTACAAGGATTGTAATTTTTATGATAAAACTGCTATTTTAAATTAAGTTTTTAGGAAAATTGGTTCTGGAAAAAAACATGTTTTACATCATTGAGAATAAATATTATGGGACTCTACCATAAAGAGTTTGATGTTTTTCAAAAATGATGATTTTTTTTTCAAGGAACTGTTTGGGAGTGAGAGCTTTGAAAATAAGTAGTGACCCTGACCCCAGCAACCCAGAGCTGATGTTTACATTATTACATTGGAATAAGATACATATATTATTATCCCAAATGATCAAATAGTTTATTCTTAGTAAACTAGATACAAACTTGAAATTATCTTCACAATTTAAAACAAAAAAAACAAATACTTTTTTTCTTTAGGAATTCCATTATTCCACATAGAATATTGATGCATATCAATATAAAAAACAACCTTGTATCCTTGAAAAAATAAAACATAAGGTGTGAGTTTTGATTCTCAGTAAGGGTAAGCGTATAATGGAAGCTATGAAAAAATAAAGAATAATCAATATGGACAGGAAAAAACTAAAACACATTCCATTTAATCAATAACATGAGAATAATTATCACGACCCATCCTTGGGACCTGTGCCATGACTACCCCATGCCCGCCTTCCATAGGCCAGGGGCTGGCAACTAGCTCCAAAGGCGTAAATCCCAATATTAGGGAAGGAATTGCCTTTAAGTAAGAAAACAAACACCACAGAGTATGCAAGAAGATGTAAACACTAAGTGAACTGAGTACAAAAGAAAAGTGCTGGAAAGTAAATGGGCTAGAATACAAACCCAACTGAAAGAAAAGTAAAACTGAAAAGAGAGTACAACAACAGAAAAGTAAAGCAGCAACACTGAGCCGTCCTCTTAAAATCCCACCAGAAGGGTGGGTACAGATAGTCTCCTTTGCTCCTCGACTCCAGCCGTCCGCTCTGTGTACATCCCGTCCAGTGATCCACCTCCAGTTACCGTCCAGCTCCAAAAGCTCCTACCTCAAATAGTGGAGTTCCTCTTCTGCATCCAACACAACATAATGTGGGCATAGCCCATGCATGGGTGAGTATATGCTACTCAGTAGGGACCCCGAGACCCCCGAAGATCTCCCAGAATCCACGAAGGATAAACCACAAAGGAAAGTTACAATCACAAAGTTACAACCAACCCTACTTAGATATATGCCCATACATATACCTAAATCATCAATTCTAGTTTGGCTCCAACATACGAGCCCAAGTTCGATCTAGTCCACTCAGGATAGTATAACCCAATCCAAACAGGAAAGCACAACCCAATCCACACAGGAAAGAAAGTCAATCATATAAAAGATATTGATTGAAAATCAAGACTCATCTCACACAGGTATACTCTTTGTAAGGAAATAGAGATGATCAGATGTAGCCACTGATTCATCTAAGCTATTGGACCCACATATGATACAAGACCAGCTAAGCTGTCGGACCCACAAAAGATACCAGACCAGCTACTCTGCTGGACCCACGTAGGATACAAGTACAAAGTCGAATACTGCCGGACCCACATAGGATACAAGAACAGTAGTCAAGTACTGCCAGACCCACATAGGATACAATAATAGTAGTCATCACTGTCAAACCCACATAGGATTCCAGTACGGTCGTCGTCGTTGCCGAACCCACGGAGGATCCCAGTAAAATTGTCATAGTCGTCATAGTCGCAGCCAGCTCTAGGGTTCCCGCACACAACATGCTCGATTCTGGGAGGGTCCGCTCCACAAGACAAGGGGTTTGATACATTAACTGACATGATGTACAGATTTGATGTATCCCAAAGTTCCGTCTCATTAAAAGGAACTCAACGTGACAGACGACGCGTCAATCGGACGCCCAGTTTAACAGATTATGGATTTTTCGTCCTAGGGACCCATTCAGTTTTTTAGTCAAAACCAACCCGACCATACTCCAACGAAATCCAAAATTAGAGCGGAGTAAGCCAAAAGAACCGTCTCACTAAGAGGAGACCAACAAAGTTGACGTAATGTCAATCGGACGTCCAGAGCTCAAGTTATAAGCGTTTCCGCTCCGAGGGCCCGGTTGGTTTTGTGTTTGAACCAACCTGGCCATACGCAAAGTTTTCTGAAACATTTAGTGTAAAATAATTAAATGACCGTCTCGATCCGAGGATCTCTACGCAACGGATGGTGCGTCGATCGGAGGTCCGTAGCCCATGTTATAGGCGTTTACACAGATCTGTCCGGAAATAGGGGGTTTGGGCCCGGTCCGACCCGGCCCAATACCCCATGGGTCGGCCAAACCGGGTCGACCCGACCAGGTTCTGGGTCTGGATCGTTAGGGAGGGGCCCGGCCTGGTGTGGAAGGCCCGGCCCGGCACGGGCGGCCCAGCCCGGCACGGGCGGTTCGGCCCGGCGCGGGTGGTCCGGCCCAGCGCGGACCGCGGCTCGGTACGAGGCCAAGATGAACGCGAAAGGGGGAGCGCGCTGCCCCCCTCGTTTGGAAATGGTGGCACCCATGTGAAGGGGGGCCCTCCCCTATCTCCCGCAGGGGGTTACAACCCCTGGACTTCCGAACAGCCTGCCGTGTTGGCCGACCAGTGTGCCGCCACGGGACCCTCGCAGGTTCCGCCTTCCTGGAGCGCCGACAGCCAGCAGATCTGGCCACCCTCCTCTGCACCGCCACACCATTAGGCCACGACCCTTGCCTGACTGGTGTGGCGCTATGGTGCCATTTCCCTCCATGATGCTCTGGGGTGGCGCAACGATGCCGTGCCCCTCCGCCGCGGCCCGACTCCATCAGCGGCCTCTTTCGTCCTCAACGGTGCGGCACGATGGCGCCATGCTCTTTCGCCGTGATTTTCCACATTTTTGCGTGGTGCGTCGGCACCGCGTCACCTTCGTTCCAATCCACAACGAAATACAACAACAATGGGTACAAGGGTCGGCCGTGTTTGTGCGATTCGGCCTCCTCCCTTTAATTTGATAACAAGCGGCTAATATTTAACGATGAACGCCAAAATAATCACGAACGTAAAACAATCCCCTACCTTGAAGAAGTTGTTGGATGAATATCATCGTGGGAAACAGCGTCGCAAGGTGAAGCTCCATATATGTTGATGGAGAATGTCCGAGGAGGAGCGATGTCTCCCTTCCTTTGACATCGGAAGACGATTGAAAGATGGCGCGCCGTCATTCTTCGGGAAAGGCATCACACACTGGCTGTGGAGAGGAGAAGGGATGACACATTGATCTCTCTTTCTGGTGATGGACTTCTTCGTTGAAGTCTTGGTATTCTCTACAAAGAATATGAAGTTCTTCAACAAAAACACACAAGAGCTCTCCCGTTTTCTTCGCACAGCTAAAACCAAAACCAAAATAAAATCAGGCTTTGACTTATTTTATTCACTTATGCCAACATTTTCAAAATTCAACACATCTAATTCATTTAATTAAAGAGTTTCAAATAATTGAATAAATATGTGTTGGCATTCAATTAAGAAGAGAAGAGGGAAGGTCATAAATTAAAATGGGGGTTGCCAACATTATGAGGGTTAGAGGAAATTGAAGGGGTGGGGCTCGTGTGGGCCCCACCTCACTAATATCCTAACAAGAGAAGTTTGGATATTCCCTCACATGGAAGTTAAACCATATAGAAAAATAAAGTTGTGACACAACTTTATTCACTTAACACTTAAACAACATTTTTAAACATCTCTTCCCATGAAAACGCGACTCTAGAAAAGGTCTTCTTAAGCAAATACCGGCGCTGTGGTTTCATCGGTGCCCTCAGATTTCGATTCCAAGCACCAGTTCAAAAGTTAGAAAAACCCGCTCATTTGTTCACTGAATGTACCTGAGCTAAACTTTGGAAAACGATTTTGGGCACACCGGGCCTCAGAATCTGGGGCCCTCAGAAACTGCATACTCGTTAAATCCCAAAGAATTTAAGAAAAAAATTTCCTTGAAATTTATGAGTCTTTACATTACTCCCACCTAAGGGATTTATGTCCCCATAAAGATACATCAAAAACTAGGAGAACAAATGAGGGTACTGCGCACGAATCTGAGCCTCCTGCTCCCAAGTGCTCTCCTTGAGGTTCCCATGCTGCCACCTAATGCACACTAGATGAATCGACCTCTCACGTAGGACCCGCTCCTATCGATCCTTGATCTCCATGGGGACCTCCGCAAAAGTCGCCCAGTCATCGATATCCAACTCCCCATGGTCGATGATATGCGTCGGGTCATGCATGTATCTCATCTACTGAGATACGTGGAAGATTTCATGCACCCGGTGCAACTGAGGTGGTAGAGCTAGGTGATAAGCCACCTTGCCAATCCTTCTGAGAACCTAGAATGGTCCGATGAAGCACAAAGGTTACTTGTCACCCCAGAAAAATCTTTGTAATCCACGCCGAGGTGAGACCCGTAAGAAAACGTGGTCTCCATCCTTGAACTACAGTGGTCTCCGCCTCCTGCCAGCATAAGGCTTCTGTCAGCTCTGAGTTGTCCTCATCCACTCCTGGATGACCTGGACCTTCTATGTCATGGCCTGGACCATATCTGGTCCCAGAAGTGCTGACTCCCTAGGGTCTGTCCACCATAGAGGCGATCTGCAAGGTCGGCCGTACAATGCCTTTCATGGTGCCTTCCCGATAGTGGAGTGGTAGCTGTTGTTGTATGAAAACTCCACCAAAGGTAGGTGATCCTCCTAGATGCGACCAAAGTCTAGGACACATGCACGAAGCATGTCCTCGAGAGTCTGATTGGTCCTCTCCGTCTGACCATCCGTCTGAGAGTGAAAGGCTGTGCTCAGGCCTAGCTATGTCCGGAATGCCTCCTGCAACCCCTTCCAATTCCATGAAGTAAAGAGAGAATCTCGATCAGAGACGATAGATGATGGCACACCATGAAGCCATATGATCTCATGAACGTAGATGCATCCCAAGCTCTCCACTGAGCCCTGCTCTCTGATAGGTAAGAAGTGATCCGACTTGGTGAGTTGGTCTACAATCACCCAAATGGAGTCGTTTCCTCTCAAAGTACGCGGAAGCCCAGTCATGAAATCCATAGATATCATGTCCCACTTCCACTCCGGGACCTCCAGGGGCTGTACCAAGACTGCTGGTACTTGGTGCTCTGCCTTCACCTGTTGGCAGGTGAGGCATCGAGAAACAAACTCTACTACAGCCTTCTTCATACCCGGCCACCAGTGCTGTCGTCTGAGATCCTTTTACATCTTCACCACTCTTGGATGTACCGCTAAAGGGGAAGTGTAAAACTCTCTCAGCACCTCCTCCAATAAAGCAGCTGGTACCATGGTACGTCCTCTGAAAAGGACAAATTGCTCTCCTCTTACAAAGAATCCATCAGGTGCCTGTCCTGTGGAAATTTGTGCATGTCGCATCTCACAGTCAACGTCCCCACACTGTGCCTCTCTGACCCAATGAAGAAGTGGAGGTGTGACTGTGAGCGACTGTAGAAAGGCTGTCCCATCTCTATCCACGAAGGATATCCGCAATGCGGCTAATTGCTCTTTCTCCTATCTAAGGAGCTGAATTCACATCATACTGCTGAGAGAATCAACTACTACATTACCCTTCCCATGAGTATAGAATCTCTCAAATTCATAGTGCTGGAGGAACTTGATCCATCTTCACTATCTCAGGTTTAGGTCCTTCTGCGAGAAGATGTTCCTGAGACTCTGGTGGTAAGAGTAGACTGTAAAGCGCTTGCCCATCAGATAGTGCTGCCACATCTTCAAGGCGAAGACCACTGCTTATAACTCCAGGTCATGGGTAGTGTAGTTCTATTCATGTTGCCTCAACTGTCGTGATCCATAGGCGATCACTTCCCACTCCTGCATCAGGACACACCTGAGTCTGGTCCCTGATGCATCGTAGTAGACTACGTAACCTACTCCCTCCTCTAGTATCCTCAAGATGGGTGCACTGGTCAATCTCTATCTCAGCTCCTGGAATCTCTGCTACCATCTATCTAACCACAAAAGGGTCTCCCCTTCTTCATCAAAGCTAAAAGTGGTTCTGCAACTCTGGATAAGTCTAGCACAAATATCTGATAGTACCCAGCTAGACATAAGAAACTCCTCACCTCCTTCATGCTTCTCGGTGGATCCCAAGCTAGCACTGCCTCGATCTTCACAGGATGCACCGCAACTCCTTCTTTAGAGATGACATGTCCTAATAAGTGGACCTCACGTATCCAGAATTGACACTTCAAGAGATTACCATAAAGTTGGTGCTCTCAGAGTGTGTCCAGTACAACCCGCAAGTGGTAGGCATGCTCCTCCTCAGTAGTCGAGTATATCAATATGTCATTCATTGAAGACTACGAAAAATAAAACGAGGTAAGGCTCTAAGATCCTGTTAATGAGACTCATGAACACTTCTGGAGCATTGGATACACCGAAAGGCATAACCAAGAACTCATAGTGGCCATACCGACATCTGAAGGCCGTCTTCTACACATCCTCGTCTCGAACTCGGAGATGATGATAGCATGACCTGAGGTCTATCTTCAGGAACCAACGTGCTCCCTTGAGCTAATCAAAGAGGTTGTCAATCCTTGGAAGTGGATACTTGTTCTTCATAGTCACCTTGTTTAGGAGACGGTAATCGACACACAGTCACAAGCTCCCATACGCCTTCTTGGCGAACAAAATCGGGGAAGCCCTGGGTGAAACACTGAGTCGAATGAATCCCTTGCCCTGCATGTCCTTCAGTTGTACCCATAGCTCTCGAAGCTCTGTGGGAGACATCCGATATGCTGGAGTAGATATCGGGGCTATCTCTGGGTACTGGTCAATATAGAAGTCTACCTCTCTACAAGTAGGTAGTCCAAGAATGTCGTCAGGAAAAACATCCACATACTAATCACCCACTACAGGAAAACTCAGACTTCGCACATCAACTGCTCCTAGGATGAGGCTATCCAACTGATGAGTGATCGTCTCTCCTCTCCTCTGTGTGAGTCCATCCTGCGCTGCAAAGGCTCCCTTCTCGTTGTTGAAGGTGAACCTGCTCCCATCGGTGCGGACACACTGCACCTTGTACCTAATACAGTATATCTAAGCATGAACTGTAGATAACCAATCCATTCCCAAGATGAATTCGTAAGGCCTTGACTCCACTATAAGAAGATCCTAGCCGAAGCTCTCGCCACCTAGAGTAAGCTCACACTGCCGGAACCAGTGCGTAATCATCGAGTCTGCTCCCGTAGGAGTCTCTAGCTTTATGGATCGAGCCAACGGCTCCGTTAGAATCTCCGAGCTCCGAACAAGGGCAGCGGTAATAAAAGAATGAATCGCTCCTATGTCTATAAGTACTGCAGAAAGGGTGGAGTAGAAACATATAGTATCTCAAATCATCTCAGGTGTGCCGTAGTCATAGGCCGCTGCTGCCTGAAGCTAAGCCTGCCTCTGTCCGCCAGCTCCCTGTGGTTGGGGTGGACCTCCTGGTGGTGGTGGTGGTAGAGCCTCAAAGTGTCTCCCACCACCTGCTACTCATCCATCTACTCTGCCTCGTCCGTCTAGTCCCTATGGACCGCCAGGGTCGAACCTCTTCCTCTACCTGGGTGGTCCCTCATCCATCTGCTACTCCTATGCATGGCGGGTTGGGCAGTCACGATCCATGTGGCCCTGCCCTCCTCATTCATAACACTGTCTACTCCTCGTAAGACAGGCTCTACGCCGTGTTCCCCGCACCTCTGAGCTAGTGTTCTGAGGTCATCCTTCTAATGGTCTGGTCCGGTTGGACCCCTGTGACATCCGTCGACTGCCGGCTTCAGAAGACTCAGCTACATGCCACCATGCGGTAGGTCTCGCTACTGGTGTATGCCCAACAAGAAAGCTCTCTACGAGTAGGGCTCACTCCAGTACTTATGCCTACGTCAGAATGCTGAGGGAGATCATCGATGCCCTGATCTCATGCCTCAGTCCCTGATCGAAGGTCCAGGCCAGGAAGAATGGGTCTCGTACCACGTCCGTGGAATAGAGAGAGAGATCGGTAAATCTCGCCGAGTACTGGTCTACCGTCATGCTGCCCTGCCACAGCTGTAGTAGCTCTTGAATGCGCAACACACAGAGGGTGTCTGGTAAGAACTCCGAGCGGAAGAGGCTCTCAAAGTCTGACCAAAGAAGAGATGACGGGTCATGAACCTAGAGAATAATGCTCCACCATCTACCTGCTTCTGCGTGAAGGAGACTCGCTACAAGGATCACCATGAGGTTAGCTGGTGTCCTCACTAACCTGAAAACTCGTACAACAGCCTCCAGCCAATCCTCAGAAGCCTGAGGGTCCATCTCCCCGTGGAACCTGGGCGGTCTCTGATGCTGAAAATTGTGCAGTGCACTAAGGCGATGTTCACTCTCAGCGGCTGTGGCTGGTGGCATCGGTGGCTCGGCAGGTAGAGGTACTGCTAGTCCCCCCGCTATAATATGGCCCTTCATCGAGGCCTCGTCGCTAGGTGGGCTGTCGTATTGCACAAAGCTCGGAACCCTTGCTAGCTACCGTCGTGGGGCCATATTGAAAAGAGGAAGGTGTACCATGGTCAATACAGTATACCTGGTGAGCTGACACAACGTAATCACAAAGAAAACTTTGGAACACACATGAAATAAATGTTTTCGTGTACTGATCCGTAAATCAGAAGTCAGGGTCCTGGTGTATGGATACGTCGGCCGCCACACCAACACTAGTCTCCCTGGACTGATAACCACACTCAATACCCTTAACATTATTGCTTCACATAGATGAAAGATCAGAGACCTGAGTTTTGCGGTAGAACAAAACTCCTTTGATACCAATTTGTCACGACCCGTCCTCGGGACCCGTGTCGTGACTCCCCCAAGCCCGCCTTCCATAGTCCAGGGGCTGGTGACTAGAACCAAAGGTGTAAATCCTGATATCAGGGAAGGCATTGCCTTTAAGTAAGAAAACCAACACCACATAGTATGAAAGCAGAAGTAAACACCATGTAAAATGAGTACAAATGTATGTGCTGAAAACTAAATGGGCCAGAAAACAAAATCAACTGAAAGTAAAGTACAAGTGAAAGGAGAGTACATCAGCAGAAAAGTAAAGCAGTGACACCAATCCATCCTCTGGAAATCCCACCTGAAGGGTGGGTACAGATTATCTCCTCTGCTCCTCAGCTCCATCCATCCGCTCCATGTACATCCTGTCCAGTGATCCACCTCTTGGTACCATCCAGCTCCACGAGCTCCTACCTCAATCAGTGTTGTCTGTCGTCTGCATCCAACACAATGTAGTGCGGGCATAGCCCATGCAGGGGTGAGTATACGCTACTCAGTAGGGACCCCGATACCCCCGAAGGTCGCCCAGAGTCCATGAAGGATAAACCACAAAGGAAAGTTACAATCACGAAGTAACAACCAACCCTACTTAGATATATGCCCATACATATACCTAAGTCATCAATTCCATTTTGACTCCAACATCCAAGCCCAAGTTCGATCTAGTACACACAGTATAGTACAACCCAATCCACACAAGAAAGCACAACCCAATCCACACAGGAAAGAAAGTCAATCATATCAAAGATATTGATTGAAAATCAAGACTCAGCTCACATAGGTATACTATTCGTAAGGCGATAGAGATGATCAGATGTAGCCCCTGATTCATCTAAGCTGTCGGACCCACATAGGATATAAGACCAGCTAAGCTGTCAGACCCACAAAGGATACAAGACCATCTACTCTACCGGACTCACGTAGGATACAAGTATAGAGTCGAATACTACCGGACCCACATAGGATACAAGAACAGAAGTCAAGTACGTCCGGACCCACCTAGGATACAAGAATAGTAGTCATCACCGTTGAACCCACAAAGGATTCCAGTATGGTCTTCGTCGCTACCGAAACCACGGAGGATCCCAGTACAATCATCATTGTCGTCGCAGTCGCAGCCAGCTCTAGGGTTCCCGCACACAACATGCTCCATTCCGGGAGGGTCCGCTCCACGATCCAAGAGGGTCGATACATCAACTGACACAAAGTCCGGAGTTGATGTATCCCAAAGTTACATCTAGTCAAAAGGAAATCAACGTGACAGATGACGTGTCAATCAGACGCCCAGTCTGAGAGTTATTGGTTTTTTCGTCCCAGGGGACCAGTTGGTTTTAAAGTCAAAACCAACTCGATCGTACTACAACCGCGTCCAAACCTTGAGCGGAGTAAGACAAAATAACTGTCTCACTATGAGTAAACCAACAAAGTCAACGACACGTCAATCGGACATCCAGAGCTCATGTTATAAGCATTTCCGCTCCGAGGGCCCGGTTGGTTTCGTGTTAGAACCAACCCGGCCATATGCAAAGTTTTATTAAACCTTGAGCATAATATACTGAAATGACAGTATCAATCCAAGGATTTCGACGCAACTAACAGTGCGTCGATCGGAGGTCCGTAGCCCAAGTTATGGGCATTTGAACCGATCTGTCCGGAAATAGGGGGTTTGGGCCCGGTCCGACCCGGCCCAATACCCCCTAGGTCGGCCGAACTGGGTTGAACCAAACAGGGTCCGACCCATTAGGGTGTGGGCGGCCTAGCCCGGCACGGGCGGCTTGGCCCAACACGGGCAGTCCGGACCGGCGCGGGCGGTCCGACCCAGCGCGGGCCACGGCTCGGCTCGAGGCCGAGCTGGACGCGGATGGGGGGGCACGCTGCCCCCCTCGTTTTGAAACGATGACCCCCACATGGAGGGGGGCCCGCCCCTATCTTCCGCCAGAGGATAAAACCCCCGGACTTCCAAACGGCCGGCCGTGTTGGCCGGCCGGTGTGCCACTGCGGGACCCCCACGGGTCTCGCCTTCCTGGAGCATCGGCGGCCGACGGATCCAACTGCCCTCCTCTACACCGCCACGACCATTGTCCGACCGGCGTGGCGTGATGGCTCCGCGCCCCTCCGCCGCAGCCTGCCCCAGCCGCGGCCCTCCATGATGCTCCGGTGTGGCGCTACGACGCCACGCCCCACCATCGCGGCCCGACTCTGGCCGCGGCCTCTTTCAGCCTCAACGACGCGGTGCGACGGCGCTGCGCTCTTTTACCGTAGTTTTCCTGATTCCCGTGTGGTGCGTCAATACTGTGTCGCCTCCGTTCCAATCCCCAACGAAATACAACAACAATGGGGATAAGGGTCGGCCGTGTTTGTGCGGTTCGGACTCCACCCGTTAATTCAATAACAAGCGGGTAATATTTAACGATGAACGCCAAAATAATCACGAACGTAAAACAATCTTGTACCTCGAAGAAGTTGTTGAACAAAGATCATCGCAGGAAACAATGTCACGAGGTGAAGCTCCGTATATGATGACAGAGAACGTCCAGGGAGGAGTGGTGTCTTCCTTCATTTGATGTGGGAAGAAGATCGAAAGATATTGCATCGTCGTTTTTCGAGAAAGGCGTCACACACCAACTGCGGAGAGGAGAAGGGACGACATGTCGATCTCTCCTTGCGGTGACGGCGTTCTTCATTGAAGTATTAGCTTTCTTCGCGAAGATGATGAAGTTCTTCAGAAAAAACACACAAGAGCTCTCCCCTTTTCTTCGCACAGCTAAAACCAAAACTAAAATAAAATAAGGCTTTTCCTTATTTTATTCACTTATGCCAACATTTTCAAAATTCAAAACATCTAATTCAATTAATTAAAGAGTTTCAATTAATTGAATAAAGATGTGTTGACATTCAATTAAGAAGAGAAGAGGGAAGGTCATAATTTAAAAGGGATGTTGCCAACATTATGAGGGTTAGAGGAAACTGAAGAGGTGGGGCTCATGTAGGCCCCACCTCACTAATATCCTAACAAGAGTAGTTAGGATATTCCCTCACATGGAAGTTAAACCACCTAGAAAAATAAAGTTGTGACACAACTTTATTCACATAACACTTAAACCACATTTTTAAACAGCTCTTCCCGAGAAAATGTAACTCTTTAAAAGGTATTCTTAAAAAAATACCGGTGCTGCAGTTTCATCGGTGCCCTCGGATTTCGATTCCGAGCACCGATTCAAAAGTTAGAAAAACCCGCTCGTTCGTTCACTAAACGTACCTGAGCTATACTTCGAAAAATGATTCCGGGCACACCGGGCCTCGGAATCAGGTGTCGTCAAAAACCGCGTACTCGTAAAATACCAAAGAATTTAAGAAAAAATTTTCCTTCAAATTTATGGGTATTTACAATAATATTACCGGAATAAATCGTGAACAAATAATTCTATATAAATAATCACATGACCTTGAAAAATTATCGATGTATATTATAACTAATTTAATATTCAATTGGAATATCAATAATTAAGTTCTTAATGATGGAATGAAAAATTCTATACCTCTTAAACATACCATTGATTCCTTATGCCAAGATATCTAAATAAATAGGGAAGCCCTTGAACAAAACATGATAGATTTTGTCACATGAGTCTTACTGATTAATCAAGGGGATATAGTGGACCGCACCCATCACTTACTAAGTCAAATACATTCTATATATGAATGGGGAAAAACTTAATCAATATACAAATTTATATTGAAAAACAAAATTATGAAATTTTAATTGTTATCCCAATCAATAGACATTATCATAAAACATCTAGAGTAAAATAGTGAGTGGTAATAAAAATTTACATTCCCAATAAAACTAATCATAAACCATCCCTATAAATAGTAAGGATAGTATCAATAAAAAATATCTTATGTTGACATAACTAAAATATAGGTTTTATTTTGTTGATGTAAATAAATACCATTAAAATATTCTTTAAAACATTTTTTAGAAAAATAACCTTTTCATTTTGAAAATAAGAATTATAAAAAAAGGTTCAAAAAACATTTTTAAAATAATTTTATTTGAATATAACCTCTGAAAATTTGTAAAAAAATATTTAAAACATCGAATGGTCATGTTAGAAGAAAATTGAAGCATCATGTCCTTCTCCATTAGCTTAAGTGAAGGCGGAATTACTAGTTGGCCTTAGGCAACATCCCCAAGATGCTAATGGCTGGAAATAAATTCCAAGGGCTTCAATAAAATTGTGTGATGATTTTACCATTGAAAATAAAACAAATACAACCAATAATAACTTATTAAAAACCACAATATGATGTATATTAACAATTTAAAACAACTAAATTTATAACAAACCAAACCAACTACATCATAGTATCATACAAAAACCAAGACCAATATCGTCTACAAAGAGGAATACAAAACCTACAAATATCAGAATCCAAATAAAAACTCAATATCTCCCCAAATTCTCTCTTATAAAACTCCATAATACATCAAAATGTGTCATGATGCACTACTAAATAAATTTGATAACTTCACTTTACCAATATTCTAATAGAAAATATCTACAAAATCACTAAAGTGACAAAGTAGGGGTGAGTAATAAAGCTTAGAAGGCTTTCACTAAATGAAATACCTACTCACACCAATAGGATAAAACTTGTTAAAAAATATATAAAATAATATTTATAAAATACTTTGAAACAATTTATCTCAAAATATAAAATAATTTCCATACCAAACCAGTTTCCATGGAAAAAATCCAAGCAACTATTTAATATAATTCACAATAAATTTTTGCATTCCCAATCAGTGATTATCACACACACCCACACATGCATGATTCAGTTGAAAGTTCCATACTCATGATTATTTACTTCTGCATCCCCAAAGAATTCACTAAGTGGAAAATGTTGTAGTTCCCCAATGGAACGCACCCTTTACCATGGGTCACGTCCCTTTTTGTACCCTAATGGAACACACCTGTTCTTTAGGGCCACGATAAAAGTATGAACTAATACAAACACATGTATGCCAAAACCATGCCAAAAAACTGTTTCTATCTATTTTAAAAAACATAATTTTTATTTAAAACCTTTCCAAATAACCTTTTAAGTTGAATCAAATGAAACCTCATTTTAAAAAGTCATCATTTTAAAATCCATAAACAAAGCACTTTACAAACCACTAATTTTCCCAAATCCAGAAACCATCAGTTATGAAGGTTTATAAAAATATTTCCACATAAAAAACAACCAGTTTTATATAATTAAGTTAATTCAAATATATATCTTCAATTTCTAAAAAATATTTTTCAATAGTTAATCCACCTACCTCCAGAATTATGGAAAAAATAAAGAATGACAGAAATTATGAAAAATACCTGGTGGAATATCAAAAAACCTACCTTAGATCTCATTACCTAACATCAACAAAACCATATCTAAGAATTATTGGCATCCAAAATTATAGATCATTATGCATAAGATTAGATATATGGATCTAAGAGAGGGAAGAGTAGTAAATCTAAGGAAAAAACCAAGAATAGAGACTTACCAAGGGAATCTGGCTTCAACACACCATGATTTTCCAACGGATCACTTGAATATCAAAGTGGAGATTCTCCACAACCTTGGGGAGGAATAAAAAATGATTTTGGGGTAAGATAGAGGAAAAATAAGGGCATTTGAGGTTGAACTAAGTTAGATCCACTTTATAGGATCTAAATTTTAATTGTGCACATTTGGATCACATGGTTAGGAAAACCATGCACCAACCATGGTTTCCCTTCTATTCCAATTTTCATAGTTACTCATAGGTGGCCACATGGTTTGGAAAAACCATGCACTTAATAGCTCGCCTTCCCAGAAGCTCTTGTCTACCTATACACAATTTCCTGTAGGAGTTTCATGGTTTCTAATAACCATGATAAAACTGTGAACCTCCATAAGAGATCCAAAAACATTCCAAATGTTCTCCAAAACTTCCCAAACATAACCCAAACACTTTTAATACTTAAAATAGATAAATAAATGGTTACATAAATGAAACTGTGGGTGTTTAATTCTCCCCCCCCCCATTAGTCTTTCTGTACCTAGAATGTAGAAAAACACCATTTAATTGAATGATTTCAGGCCATTTATCAATCATTTACTTCTCTCATACCCAAATATCTTCCTAAATTTGACTATATTTCTAGAAAACTCACAATAAACTAATTATTTTCCCATGAAATACATTCTCTTACTATGAAAAATCTGTAATGAGACATGTACCAATGAATCATCCAGATCTAGGTCAATGTGATCCCATAAAATCACATGGTTAGGATTCAGCGGATAATATTTTGAATGGGATACATGAAACAAATTATGCACAAGACTAAACCATAGTGGCATTGCTAGCTGATCTTCCACCTCACATACCAGTTCAAGTATCTCAAAAGGTCCTATGCATCATAGAGATAATTTTACCAATTTTATAGATTGATGATGGACATGACTTAGAGAGATTATAAAGGAAACATTATCACTCAACTTATATGAAAAAGGCCATAAAATATGATATTCATTAGATTTTTGATGACTCTAAGACATATCTATTTCCTTCCAGATCAATTGAATCTTATTAGTTTTCTCTTGGACAAGGCTCATCCCAACCAGTGAAGACTCACTTTTTTCCACCAATAAAAGAGGAGAATGAAAAAGGGGGATCATACAATACATTAAACGATCTATATGTATCTTGTACTATTAAAATTATTATAAGAGAACCCCAAGAATAGTATATGATCCTCCCACGAGTTACCAAAATCCTTTATAGAAGCCTGCAATATGTCTTCCAATGTTTGTATCATCCATTCATATTTTTCATCAGTCTATGGACGATACAACATTCTCATAATTATTTGAGTATTAAGGGAGTTCTCTATGGATTTCTGGAAACTATATATAAACCTTGGATCTGAATCTAATATATCGAAATAGATAAACCATGTCTCTTTACCACTTCTCTAATACAAATGTTGGAAAATTACTACACCCTATGAGATTCATAAATAGGGATGAAATGGGACAACTTTGTGAGATGATCCACTATCACCCAAATTAGATCATGCTTCCAAACCATTCTTGGGAGACTTGTCTCAAAATCCATGGATATATGATACCATTTACAAATTGGAATAGGTAATTAATGTAATATATATATTGGTTGTTGATTATATTCTTTAACATAATAACACATTAAGAATCTCAAAAAAAAACTCATCCACCTTTATTTTCATACTGATCCTCTAAAACCATGATTTCAATGCCATATATTTCTTCTTTATTCCAAGATGAATATCCATTTATGAATAGTGGTAATCTTGAAGATGTTGTTACTGACAAGCCAGTGGTACGACCATCCAACTTCAAAATCACAAAACTGGACTCCCATCCAGATTCCATTTTTCAATAGTATCCCCACCATTAACATTTTACCATATAAAAACACAATAAAAAAAAGATTTCTATACATTTTTAACCATTTAAACCAAATCATGAACAAAATAAATTTGGAATACAACCACACACTTCAATGATCTTTACAGTCTATGTGAATTTTGTCTATCACTCACATCAAATACCATTGATCTAAAGCCTCTATTGGCAACCAAGTATATAACTCTTTACTTAATGCATCTTCCACCAAATTTCCTTTACCCAGTGTATACATAAAGTCAAAGTCAAACATTTGGAGATAATCCATTCATATTATCCGTATAATATTCAAATACCATTGGAGAAAATAAGTTTCAAGCTCTTATGAACCGTAATCACTGTAAATTTATCACTAAAGGGGTAACAATTCCATGTCTTCAAAGCATAGACTACATCAGCAAACTCCAAATCCTATATTGGGTAGTTCTTATTAAGAAATAATGACTTCCTTTATCTATAAGCAGAAACATGATCTCCCTATATGAGAACAAATCCCAACCTCGATACCAAAACATCATAATACACCACATACCCTTGTCCCGATTCCATAAATATAAAGATCGATGCAGAAGTAAGTTGAATATTTTGATCTTGAAATGAATTTTTACATTATTTGTTCTACTAGAATGAAACATTATTCCTTGTAAATGATTTAATAGGTGAATCTGGTCCTAAAAATTAATGAAAAAGCATCAATTATAGCCATCTAGACTAAGGAAATTTCATATCTCGAAGACATTCTTTGGTGGTTTCCAAGAGATAAAAACCTATATATTTTATAGATCTAGATAAACACTTCTTTTAGAGATTACATGGCCATGAAAAATTACCTATTTTATACAAAATTCCCACTTTGATAATTTTTCATATAGATAATGATCCCACTAAATTCCCAACACTACCACCAAGTGTTTCTCATTCTCATACCTTGTAATTTAATACACCAATATGTAATACTAAAACACCTCCACAAAAGAATCATGATATATTTGAAATATCTGATTCACAAATTCCATAAATTGTACTAGTGAATTCATAAGACCTAAAGGTATAACCACATACTCATAACAACCATATCTACTCCAGAAATATATATTTGGACTATCCTCCTTCTGAATCCGAAATTGGTTATATCATGATTGCATGTCAATCTTAAATATCCACTAAGCCCCCCTCAATTGATTGAACATATCATCAATGAATGGAAGTGGATACATATTCTTTACTCTAACATAGTTAAGCTTATGAAAATAGACACACAAATAATGTGTTCTATCTATATTTTTGAAAAACAAGACCAGTGATGCCCACAATGATGTACTAGGCCAAATGAGACCTTTGATTTCAATCTCTTCTAACAGGACATTAAATTCCATTAACTCTATCAGTTCCATCCAATAAAATAGAAGGGAAATAAGACTGGTCTTCAAAAGGATATAATTCATGAACTCCACTTCTCTTTTGGGTGGGAACCTAGATTTGTTTTAGGAAAAACATCTCGAAGCCGATAAAAAACTAATGAAAAACATTCATTCTTGATATCGTCAATCGATTCTAATGTCAATGCTACCAATTGATATGAGATCATTCCAACTTTTTGTTCCAACAAGTCTATTTCACTGTAACACACTGAGATTTTATGAGAATTATTCTTTTTAAATTTTTATGTCTTTTTTTGTACGCTTAACCAATATTAGCTTGCAATATATGCAACAATATATTATCTTATAGTATACCCAACACTATTCTTGGCTTGTGATTCATACAATTTCAAGTTATTTCAAATAAAATTCATTTTACACAACATCAAGTATAGATTTTAATCAATGTATAATTGAACTATATTTTTAGAATATTATACACAACACCAAATGGATATTTCCCTATAAGCAACCATGACTTGGCATGCATTACATGTAAGAGCAACCATCCTCAATAGCGTGTGTTGTACGCAATACTGAGTTTCACTAAACAACTATATATTGTTATAATATTATTATGAACTTGAATTTATGAATAGTATTAACTACATTTTGATTTTTATTACATAATAATTCATCTTACACATGTTCTAAAACATTTTATGAGAAAAAAATAAATTTTTCGGTTAAAATAAGTATTTTTCAAAAAAAATGAAGTTTTTCCGCGTTTTGAAGGTGCATACAATTTAAATCTAAATTTTTACAAGTTTATAAGTCCAAATTTACAAAATAAACTTATTATTTTGAATCAGGATATAAAAATTTACATTGGAAAAAGTTTTTTTATTTTGCTGATAACGTTCATATTTTGATGAATTGTAAAAACATGCTAAATTTTATTTGAAAACAAATTTTTTCATTAATGTAATTTATATTGTTATATTATAATATTTAATTGTTTTAAAGTATAAATATAATATATTTTTACCATTTAATATCATTTATGTCATTAGCATTAATGTTACATTTAATTCATAGGTAAAAATATTTCAATCTTTTGCAATGTTTTAAATAAAAACCCGTTTTTCAACAACGGGATTAATTTTAAATTAATAACTGCATCTTTTGTATCTTGAATTTTAAAAATATGGATTCTAGATTTGGAATTAGTGGGTCCAAATTATTTTAATAGGCTACTTTTTATTTTTGGGAACTATAAATAGTAACTACAGTAAATTTTATTTACAATAGTTAAAGGTAAATAATGTAATTAAGGGTAAATATAATATTAAAAAATTACCCTAAAACTTGTATTAATATAATTGGACGATTATATTTTGTCCTAAGATATATTTGGGTCTAAATGGAATCCATTGGAACCCAAATGGATGTGATTAAGGCATTTAGCTTATTTTATATAAAGGAAAGTGAAATATGTCTCACTCAAACTTTAATAATTAAACTATTCTCAATATAAGGTTATACAGAATATAAATTCAGTTATAAATACTAATTTAAAATCTAAAATGTTTTTATTCATCATGGTAATTTATTTGTGATTTTTAAGTAATATATAATTACCTTAATAGCTTATACATTAATGATGCAGAAATTAATTACTTAGTGAAAAATCAATACTATAATATTTATTAAAATTATCATATCCATGAAAGGACCAGAAACATGACAAAACATTATTTTTCGAGTATATCTATACCATAATAATCCAATTGTATACTTGTGGACCATTTGGATCTTTATAAAAGCGATTATGACACTTATATGTTTTTATTTTAAATGATGTCAAAGTTTTCATCTTTATGATTTAATAAATATAACAATTTACATGTTGTGATTTTTAGATGATAAATATGAGTAAAAGTATTATTTTGAAATATATTATACTTATAATCATCATAGTATTTTTTTTAATTTTTATACAACTAATAAGTATATTCAATGAGTATACAAAAATGTGGTAGTAATTGTTTTATAAAGACAAATATAAAATAAATGGTTTTATAAATAATAAAATAAATATTATATGAACTAATTAATGTTCTCCACAAAATTTCTAGAAGAATATGACATTTTAGGAATCTATTAAACATTTTTTTGAATATATCCTCACTGTGTATTTTATTTAAATTAAAATAAATGAATAGTTTCAAAATTAACACTATTGTTATTTTATAAAAATAACATATTATTAAATTGTTTAAAAATCACAAAAATATTTAAAAATTATAAATTGAAATTTATATGGTATAAATGTCATAAATTTCCCAATTATGGATTATTCAAAACACATAAGTAAGTATTTATAAAAATTTTAAATTTAGAATATTATTACCACAAATAAAAATAAATAGATTAAATAATGATAAATCATGTAGTTAAGGTTTAAAATAAATTACCAACATGTCTAAATATTATTGGTTGATGAGATTACAACCCTATATCTTATAATATTCGTATTTGAGTCATTTATGGAGGTTTTTAAGAGGGGTTTGAGTTTATTATAAATTAATATTTTAGAGGTTTCCAAAAGTGACGCTCTCATCTCTTATAAAAGGGCACCTCCCCCTCTCCTTATCAAACCATTTTTAGCCTTCAAGCTCGTCCAACCCCTGCCAATTTCTCTTATTCACTTCCCTAGCAACATAATAGTGGTCATGGTCTTCTTTAAAGATCAACTTTAGTACCCTAAGAAGATGTTTAGAAGAGGCGTGTCGAAGAAGATGTAATATCCTTTACTGATTCTTTCAAGTTCATTTATTCTTTTACTTCCTCTTCATTTCTTATTTCATAATAAATTAATAACATCAGTATCAGTAATATACTGATATTTTATTATAAAAATTAACCAACCCTATTTCACCTTCTATCCATCCTACAAAAAACAAAATCACCGTACATGCGTACGTACGGAATACCATCTCCATGCCGTGGTGTAATCTGTTTTTCCACCACCACCTTACATAGATGGGTATAATGGTGTAAAGAATAACTATATATGGTTATTAAAACATTATAATAATTCTGAGATATTATATCATCCACTTTAATTCCATTCAATAATTATGGGAACGATATCATCGCTCGTGCGTACGTAGGGATTACCGTCTCTACGATGCGATGAGATTAATTCTCAATGTTAACCATTCAAGAATGATTATAAAGCTTATATAATAAGTAATTATGAAATATATGACATATTAATGATACTGGATTAATTTATATCTTATTTACTTACTTCCATTCAATTTAATAAGGATACAAAAATAGCATTCATGTGTACGTACGGTCTACCATCTCCATGAACGGTATATTTCATTCCATTTATTGATATATTATATATATTTAAATTTTGAATATATATTATATATAAATCATGTTTTACATTATATAAGTAATTAATAATGATCTAAGTAACCATATGAATAATTACAAGTCAAAACACATATAACAAATGAAATGATTTTAACCAAAACGATGCTTTAACATGGAATTGACAAAAGAACGGGTAATATAAAGTAATAAGTGAATCATATATGATATAATAAATATTATTATGGTGTTTTTAAAAGTTAATAATATGTCTAAACACACTATACAGGAGTCTTAGACACATATAGAAGAAATTGGACACAAGGTAAGGGATAATTTTTCAATCTCATTTTTATCCGAGATTGCTTTTACGTAAGTATTTACTGGGGTATATTTTTCATCCATGTCCATAAAATGTTTTTCATAAAGATTTTAATATTCTTAAATGTATGTTTAATGTCATGTTTACTCCTCTTTTACTTTTAATTTGTGTTAGGTAAGGAACATTTCTTTTGTTTACTATACATGGTACTTTTTGACTTTTTCGTTAAAAGTACGAGGAGAATGGTTTTTTAAATTATACGGCATGAACAGATTTTTACGGTTTCCTAACGCCTTATTTTGATGAAGATTACCCTAAAATATTTCATTATTATTTTCAATAAAATCCTTTTCTTTTAATATTTCATGGCATTCTGTGAAAAGATAATGATTTTTAAGAAGAAAGGATATTTTCCTCAAGAATTCATTTCATGTATTTTATTAAAACTATTTTTTCATCTAAGGTAACATTATTTATTATGTTTATGTCTCAAGTATAATGTCTCCATTATGTACATGGTTTCATTTTTATTATGATGAAATGATATCCATTTGTTTTATATGGATTATGTTATGATGGGATGATGTTTTTAAAACCCATTTTATTATCTGGGTTATGATGAATGATTTATGATTGTTTTGTGGCACACATAAGAATGATTTAACTATGAGATGGGTGGGACCTATATCTCCCTTCAATGCATTGGGTAATGATTTATATATCATGATATAGACAAAGCTGTAATGGCAAGTAAATCCAGTATAGTAATACTGGGAAAGAATGATAGGTAAACCCAATTTAGTAAAGGACTTTGTCCACTATGATGGTCTTGGAAGCAATGCCTTGGCTACTATAGAAATCATATCATGTGATTAATGGTTTTCCAAAATTACATGTTTTATTACCATGATATTTTATCATGATTGATGTTCCATTATGATCCATGCCTTACGTACTACCATGTTTAATGTCATTTCTCAAGATTTTGATGTTTAAACAATATGTTCATGTTATTAAGTTCAAATGTATATAGTTTGTTTTATTTTCTCCATGATTACCCTTACTGAGCATTTGAGATCACCCTTTTTGTGTTTTCTTTTTCCCCAGGATATAAACGAAAGTTTTTAGGTAGAAAACGAATAAGATCTTTATGGGATATGTTGAAGATATTTCACCATGATTAGAATATTAGGTTCTAAGTTTTCAAAGACACTAAACTAATACAGTCAAATGGAGTTTGTTTTGTAATGTATTAAGTATTTTGAAAAATTAATGTAATGTCTATGTATTTCAAACTTGGGTCTCTACATGCACCTATCTTTACGTTCCTATCTTCTCTAAAGAGATGCTTGATTCCATCATTATTCATATAATTAATACACAATGTATAATGGTCGATGTGATATTTGAACACAGTCAACCAATCCATACCTAAGATTATATCATATAATTATATCTCAAGAATAGAGAAATATGATATCTAATCAACTCCAATAATAGTTATAGATCATGATTTACACATAAATACTCGACGTTATCTTTAAACTCGAGGATTTTGAAGTTTCAAAAAATAACGCCTCATCTCAACATTTAAACTCAAAATATAGAAAACACAATAAGAGATAAATGAATGTTATATACCCATATCAAAGAAATATTGTATAAGGGTATAGTTAAAAAGAACCATACCTCACGCCGTTGATGGTTTAGATTAATCATCTATAATAACTTTATCAGCCTATATAACTTCTTACTCTTTACAAACTATTATTTATTTCCCAAATTAGATTTATCTTGTCAAGGATTCATTGTATTTCTAGAATCACCAAGGATAGATCAATTATACTGATGAGAGGTATTATTCTACAATTATCTAATAATTTAATATGACATATACGACACATGACAACTATCCCGAACATCCGACCTCATAGCACTATGATAATAGTGATGAAGATTCCCCATATGATTGAAATTGTGGAATTATCTTAGTGGTTTTGTACATTATCTCCTTATGTGGTTGAATGATCCACAATGAAAACATCCATCTTCGTTCATAGTTCTTAGAGGAATATTTTCCTATCCAAATGTCTGATTCTGATTCATAATCCTATCATGGAAATACATGTCCCTCTTCCACTTATTCCTAGAATTATAGTTCCCACCACTTCCCATAATCATCAACAAAATTCCTCCACTCGTAGCTCTTGAGTTAACTCTTTTTTCCACCATATCTCTACTGACTGTCTCCATAAAATTATTTATATATAGAAATAATATCTTTGTGAGAATATTCAACCTTAGCCCCAATTCAAAAATATTTTCCCACAAGGAGGAACCAATAGATAAATCAGGTAAAAATTAGACTAAATTCAAAAATTTATCTGCGTACTCTATAACTGAGTGGTTCTCCTACTTCATGCTGAAAAAGTCTATTTTTCTTGCAATCCTGAGCACATGAGTGTTGAATTTTTTGGTTAAAAAATTCTTCAAAATCCTCCATGAAAGGAATTGGTTTAATATATCATGAAATAATAAATACCACCATTGTAATGAAAGATCCTACAGAATATGTGTCTCCAAATTTAATTTTAGTTATGATAGTTTTCCAAAGAAATCAATGATTTGATTTATCCTATTGAGCCACAACCCTTCCTTCTTTGGTTCTGAATCACCTCAAATTATGGGTGGATTATGATTGTGGAATTGGAAGGAATGATACACTTTTCATGGTACCTCTATTCACTTACCTCTATCCATATCATGAATATATTGGACTATAATATGAACCAGCTGTTAGTTCACCTATGGTTCAGGTGTAACCACATTCTCAACAGCCTCATCTGATTGGTTTTTTCAATGCCAACCAGGTTCCATTTTTTATAAACCCAAAAAACACCATAAGTCTCACTTTCTAGAAACTAAATGATTAACAATTTAAAATTCTACTATATCATATATCACACAATGCTTTCCTAAAACTATAATTTTTCCACATTCAACCATTTTTGAAAATTCCACCAAAGATTTGAAAATCAATATATTTTAAAAAATTCCATAACATGCCATATCAAAATCTCATATTTAAAAAAATTTAAAAACATTCCAAAAATCAACATTTTGTCACTAAAACTTAAATCATTACTCAAAATGACAGATGCACTCCTATTGGGAAGTCATTTCTATCAATGAATTTCATGCTCTTCTCATTGGATAAATCCATAACAATGAGATTACAACTTTTATAAGTGTCTCCAAAACATGTATGTAGCCCACTACCTAGTAACTTGAAGTTCATCATAAAAAAAAGGTTAGATACATATTTTTATGATCAATATTTCATGTCCTGACAATCCTACTCCTTTCTACCAACCCACACAAGTACTAAACCAGAATGATTATTAACTCCAAGAATGACACAACTGACACCACTTGTCTCAAAAAGATTTGGAACAACAAATACTGATACCATTTGTCACACCCCACACCTCATAATTGTCTTGAGTCAAGGTGGAATTGATTCATGGCCATAGGAAACATATGAAAGATTCCAAAGGCTTCCAATAAATGTTAAGGGGTTCAATATAGTTGGGGGGTGGTTTTTCATTTAAAAATAAAACATCCACAACAAAGCATACCTTATTCAAAATTAATATATAAAGCATGTAAACAATGGATAAAAACTCAATACATGAAAATCAAAACCAACTACATCAGATTACCATACATTCAAATACCAAACTCAACTGTAAAGAGGAAGACAAAACCAAAAAATCTCAAAGACTCCAAAGACAAACTCCAAAACTCCCCACTTTCTCAATGACTGAACTCCACAATCCATACCAAAGTATCATGATGCATCATTAAATAAATATGATACCATTCCATTACCTATATAACAATAGACAATATCCACAAAATAACCAAAGTTCCAAAGAAGGGTTGGATAATGAATCTTATTATGTTTTCTCCAAATTAAATCCATACCCACTGCACTATGATAGAACATATTATCACATTTATATAAAACAATTTATATAAAACAATTTTAAATATTTTATATCATAATAAAAAAATCCATACCAAACTAGTTTCCAAGTAAAATAACCCATCAACTCTTTAAACTCTTTCATATTGTTTTTTGGCATAATCAATCCGTGATTCACACACACACACCCATACATGAATCCTTCAGGTGATACTTCCATATTCATGAGTAGTTTTATTTCTATCCACCATGTCATCCCTAATTTTCCAATATCCTTAGGCGTCAATGGAAAATTATCCTTATCTTGGGACACATCCCTTTTTAAACCCCAATGGTACACGCCCCTTATTTAGGGTCACATTGAAAGCATAAACTCACACAAACCCATGTATGCTAAAAACACACCAAAAAACCATTTCAATTAATTTAAATGAAAATTTGTTTTATTTAAAACCTTTTCATAAAACCTTTTACCATGAATCAAATGAATCCAAATTTTAAAATCATCATTTTGAAATCCAAAAAAAAAAATAATTTATAACCAACTTATTTTCACAAAACCACAAACCATCACTAAAGAAGGCCTCTAACAATATTTTTACACCAAAATCACAACAAATTTTAAGGAATTAAATAAATTTAAAACTAAAACTTCATGTTATAACAAATAAGAGTCGAGGGTGAATCCACCTACCTCAAAAATAAGGGAAAAAATAAATAAAAACATGAATTATTCAATAGAAACTGGTTGAATCTCCAAGAAACCACCTTATATATCATTACCTAACATCAATACAACCATATCTCAGTAAGATTAGAATCCAATAGCATAGATATATCCCCAACAGACTAAATATATGAATACAAGAGAGGGTAGAGAAGTATATATAATGAAAACAACCAAGAATAGATACTTACCAAGGGAATTAAGCTTCAAACCACTAATATTTTATAATATATCTATTTTGAATTGAATGGGAGAGTCTCTATAGCCTTTGGTAGGAAGAAAAAACGAATTAGGGTCAAAATAGGGGGGAAATGAGGGGATTATGTGGATAAATCAGGTTAGATCCAATTTTTTATGATCTAACTTTTAATCATGCATGGTAGGATCACATTGTTTGGAAAATTATGGTCCAACCATGGACAAACCTCTTTCACTAAACACCCCATGCATGATTGGATCACCTGGCTAAACAAACCATACACCAACAATGTTTTTTTACATAATTTTTATTAAAAAATTTCCTCCTAGGTGGTTTCACGGTTTGGAAAAACATAAACAAAACCCTAGACCTTTCCATAATCCCATTTCATTATTTTCATAGTTTCTTGTAGGATTTTCAGGGATTCTACTAACCATTATCAAACACTTAACCTCCAAAATATCCCACAAAACATTATAAATGTTATATAAAACCTAAAAAACATCACCCAAACACTTATGATCCTTAAAATACAAAAATTAAAATTTTATTATATTAAACAGAGGGTGATACACAAATTAATTTCATACCTTACATGTTAAAATAAAGATTCCATTCATATTTTTTTTTGTAAAAGCTAAATCGAAATTTCTTAGAAAATGAGATAAAGATGAAATTATTTCTTTTTAAAAAAGTAAATTTTTTTATTTTTTTAATAAATTAGTTTTTGAAGGTTAAAAATATTTTTGACACATTTTTAGAAAACATTGGTTTTGAGGAAATAGGATTTTCGACTCGAGAGAGAAATAATGTTGGATTTTCATAAAAAAATTTCTCAATAATTATAATTTCCAAAGATTTGGGATAATGGTAATATTAATTTAAACATATCATAAATAAACATATGTGAGTAATATATATTTATTTTAATATTTAAATATCCAATAATTCCCCCATGGGAGACAAAAACATAAACAATCTCAAATAATGATGAGATTGTGAAATAAAGCCTTAGTAGTTTTCTATCTTATGAATCATAAGAACCATACAAGAAATAAAATAAAATGAAACCTTAAATACCATTAATATAAATATATTCATTATTTAACATATAAAATGGTAATTATATAAACTATACAATTGAATTAAGTGGTGAATATGGCATATGTCTAAAAAAAGTAAAAGTGAGATAAAAAACCCTTACCTCAGGTTTGATTTCCTTCATACGTGTCCATAACTACTATATAATAACTTTAATAATGTTATTAATTTATACCAGTACCATAATAATATTTGTAATATCATTTATGATCCAGTTATAACATTTGACTACTTTTTTTAAATAATATTTCATTATTTTCGTTGTTTTGGGTGTTAATTGCATTGTTTTCTCGTGCGTGTTTTATCATGAAAGTTATAGTTATTGTTCATAGGATATATATATCATAATAATAGTTATAATAATGTTATAAATATCATATTTAATAAGTATATATATTTTTATAACCATTTGTGAAAGTGTACAAGGAAAATGAATCGCATCGCTTCGTGGAGACAGTAGGTCGTACGTACACATGAGCGACAATATCATTACATTAAAGAGTGAAAGGGTAAGGAATTGGGTGGTATATTAATTTTATATAATAAATATAATATCATATATATCACATATATTAATTAATTTTATCCTTATTACATTTCTTGTAAAGCATTAGTGAAAAATGAATCACACCACTTTGCGAGGCGGTAGTCCACTGTACACACGAGCGTTGTTATCGTATTTGAAATATAATGAAAAATAAAAAGTTATATATAAAATTAGAATTGAATAATAATAATAATAATATAAATTTTTTAAATAAATCATTATATCCATCTTTTAAGGGTGGTGATGGAAACCGAACTACATCGGTTCTCGAGGTGGTAGTCCGTTGTACACATGATTGATGATTTTGTTTCCCATTTGATGGAAATGGAGATGGATAAATATTATTACATAAAAATAATAAAATATAATTATATTATAGATATTGGTTATTTATATTATAAATTTTAGGAAATAACTTAAGGTGTAAAAAGAATAAATTAAATGACGGAGATTTTTTAATAAAATTGCCTTCTCTAAGAGAAACCTCCTTTGGATCCCCTCTTAAGAACCCTATGGATGGTCTTTTGGGAGAATCAGAAGCTCTAGAACATGTTTAAGGATATTTGGAAGATATATTTTATCTTTTATTTCAAATGGAGTTCATGGTGTGAATTAGTGAGGGGAGGGAGTGCCCTTTTATTTATAGGGAAATAGAACCCTTTTAGAAATTACAGGGAAATTTCACAAAAGAATCCAAAATGATAAGGTCGTGTACTTGAAAAAAGATTCCAAATAACTTAATGTTCAATTTTTTTATAATATAATGTGTAAATAGATCCATCCGGTAAGTTATTTATAGTTTTTTAGATCATTTTAACCCTTATCTTCATAGTTTAACCCCTAGTAAACCCATTTTTACCTTAACCACGATAATTAATTTTTACAGTTTTCATTATTAATTTTTTGAAAAAATAATCTCACCTTATTATATAAAATAAATTATGTTTATTAAAAATATATAATAAAATTTTCCAAAATAATTTCATATAATTTAAAAAATTCAATTTGAAATTATACCCACAGACACAAAGAAAAAGAAACTTTTCAAAGAGAATATTATTATAAGTATAAAAGGTTTTAATATAAAAATTCAATATGAAATTGATTCCAATTAACTAAATTAGTTATATTTTAATATTATTGAACTAATTTTACTTTTAAAATAATTAAAAATATAATTTGAGATTGTAATTAATTTAAACGAAAAAATAGTTTTCAATAAAAATGAGAATTTTTTATTATTCATCAATTAATGAATCTTTTTAGAAAAAAAATTCAACCTAAGATAATTTTGATATTTTTATTTCAGAAATAATTTTTTTTTAAAATAAATTTTCCAAAAGTTTCAAAAATTAATTTGAACATAAGTGTGCAAGAAGCGACAAAACTGTTTTGTTTTAAAAATACAATTTTTTTGAATACATTTCTTTTACTTTAAAATGATTCTTCTTTTATTTATAATAATTATATATCCAATTAAACTTTTTAAAAAATATATTTTAATTAATTATTTAGTTTTTTTATACCCTCTATGTTAACAACTAGGTTATAATGGTCATTTTTTAAATAATTATACTTTAATAGAGAATTGTGTATTGTTCAAACTTAGTGTTGTGTGCATCAGAAATACATGCTTGAGGATAAAAAAGGTTTAGTGAATTTAGGTACTGGATGAAAAATGTTCTAATTTCATAAAATATCTTCAATACCCCCCATAAATATCTTACTAAATAGTTCTCTTGTTATTATTTCAAAAATGAAGTTTATTTTATCAAATAAAATTTCCAAAAGTGTTAAAAATTAATTTTAACATAAGTGTTCAAGAAGTAAAAAAACCTTTTTCTTTTAAAAATAAATTTTTTCATAATACATATTTTTTTAAAAATGAATCTTCTTTTATTTCTAATAATTAGATATCCAATAAATATTTTTATTAAAAATATATTTTAATTAATTAGTTAGTCCTTTTCATAACCTAAGAGTTAATGACTAAGTTATAATGGTTAGGTTTTAAATAATAATATTTTAATAGAGTATTGTGTTTTGTTTAACCCCAATGTTGCATACATAAAAAATAATTTCTTAAGGGTCAAAAGGTTCAGTGAATTTGGAGACTAGATGCACAATTTTCTAATTTCATAAAATATCTTCAATATCTCCCACAAATATCTTACCACATAGTTCTATTATTAGATATACCGAACATAAAAACTATAATTGTAACCTAGGTAAAATAAACCTAAGAAAGTTTGAGCTAAGATTCTCAGTAAGGGTAAACCAGTTGGATTTTAATTATCAATTAAACATAAAATTAGTGTCAGTGTATTATAACATGTGATTAATATTTGAAAAACCATATCCAACACATAATAGATCATAATCTTCAGTCTGACATAAATCTTGGAAGCTCATAAAATATGAATCATAAATGAATCAAAGAACATAACTAATGATAGCTTAACATAGACATAGAAATGTGGGAAAACATAACAATATAATGTTGGCAACATGTATAAATAGAAACATGTTCACTCATTAAGTCAAGGACATGAAATTAGATACTCACATACACTTATTGACATTGAACCAAGTCCATTCATATGCTTGTGGACTTGAAATCCTGGTTCACGCATATGCTTATGGACAAGAAACTAGATCCATGCATATTATTATGGACATTAAATCAAGGGCTAGGCATAAACTTATGGATATGAAAACCAGGTCCATACATTATCTTATGAACATTAAATCTAGGTCCATATATAAAATAATGAACATAAAATCAGGTTCATGCAAAACATATTTAACTCATGTGTTTTCCATATTTACCTAATGTATTGGAGAGATATATAAATCTAGGCCCACCCTTTACAGAATTAAAGTCATATATATGTGTTTTAGTGGATCATAGAACATTAATCATATCATAAATCATGATAACTGATTGGTTTTCCTAAAAATTTCATCATTTCACATCCCATGTAATGGAAATGAGTTTCATAATCATTTCATCACTTCATCATAGCATAACCCATGGAAAAGTAATGGGTTTAATAATCATCTTTTCATAATAGTCATAAAAAATCAATAGAAATAATAATTATGGTATCATTGGATGATATTCCCATTAAATCTTAAGTAACATTAAAGTATTTAATTTTAAGTGAAAATGAATTTAATATATCACTAAAAATATTTCTTGAGAAAAATAACCTTTTCTCTTTGAAATCACATATTTAAAAACTAAACATTTCCCAAATATTAATTAAAAAAAATTATTTTGAAAGGAATTTGGAAACTTGTAAAAGAATATTTAATTAATTTATTGGTCATGATGAATGTAAATTCCATTAATGTTGTATACGTTAAAACAAATAATCCTTTCACATTTTCAGTAAACATTCCAATGTACATCATTTAGAAAATGAAAATAATATTTATTTTAACTTTTTTTTTTAAAATGTCTAAAAATGGGTAAAAAGAAATTTAAAAAATAATTATATAGTAGTAAAAACATTCTTGAAAACAATTTTAGAAAAAATAGGCCTCAAATAGAATGAGTTTTCGATTAAAGAGAGAAATAAAATTTATTTTTCTTAAAAATATCATATTTGTAAATTTAGTTCCTAAAGATAGGAAATGAATGGAAAACATGAAATATATATAAATTTACAGAGGATAATAAAATTCATGAGTTTCATGAGAGTTATATCATTAAATTTCAACACTACATAAATATTTATAAACAATCGTGATAAATAATGAGATTGCAACATAAAACCTTTACCACTTTGATAACTTATGAATCGTAAAAACCCTAAAATAAAGGAACATAGATTAATATTTATATCCCATAACTATCATGAGAATAATCATGAAGAAATTTTATGCATATTATATAAACAATAATAAATATAAAAGTGGTGAATATAGAATGTTTCCCACAAAAATATTAGTGATATTAAATTCCTTAGCTCGAGTTTGACTTTCTTAAAATGTTATTTGAAATTATGTATAATAAATTTAAATTTATTATAATTATATAAAAAAATCATTTACAAACTTATTAAATAATACATATTCATTATATATTTATATAGATACTTCTATAAAGGTATAGATAGAAAAATGAATTACACCATCTATGGAGAAGGTATGTCATACGTATCTATGAATGTTGTTTTCACTTTTAAATAGATGGAACTAAATAAAGGTAAAAAATAATTCAAATTAAAAAATCATTATTATATAATATAAATCATATATATTAATTAATATTATCCACATTACCATCCAATTAAAACATAAATAAAAAAACACATCGCTTTGTGGAGGTGGTAGTCCAAATGTATGAATGATAAATGTCATCATTTTCTATTGGATTGGAAGGTAAGAAGGGATAAATGATATTATCATTAAAGAATAAAAATTATATCATAAATATAATATTTAATAATTAAACCCATTAAAATACCCATCCATGAAATATGGTGATGAAAAATGAATTGTATCACTACGTGGAGACTATAAGTCGTACGTATGCACGAGTGATACTTTCACTTTCCATTTGATGGGAAAGAGGGTGTATAATGGTGGTTTAGTGATCATAATAAACTTTAATTATATTTATGATAATAAATATATTATTTAATTATATATACCATATATTTATGGGATAAAAAATAATAATTAAAAATAAAGAGATCGTTTAAGGTAACAAGCTCTTCATTGAAAGAACTAATTTGGGCTGCCTATTAAGGACCCTAGGGTTGGTCTTTTGGGGTCTTAATAACCTCCCAAACTTGGATAATGATGTTTAGAAGAGAAACGGGTATGGATTTGCCTATTTTTGTGGCTAGATGGGGTTCAAATAAGTGATGGTTTGGTGTCCACTTGTAATAGAGGGAAAAGACACACTTGGAATTATTAATGACAAAAATATAACAAGACATTATCAAGAAAAATGATTCCAAATAGCCATTTATTTGTAGATAAGGTTAGATATGGTTGAAATTTAATAAAAACATGAAATTTTTATAGGTTTAAGTGGTATTTTCACTGTAACTTTTGGTTTAACCCCTTCATTAACTTAGTTTAACCTTGCCCATGGTAACATCGTTTTCACTCTTAAGAGATTATAACATTACATATAAGGTAAAAATTGGTACATAAATAAAAAAGGGAAGGAATTTTAAACCATATATTATCCCCCTTACACTATTTTAATATTTAAATGTTTTTATATAATTTAACAAAATATTAATTTGATAAAATATCATTAATATCAATTTTGAAACTATTCATTTTTTTTTATTTAAATAAAAAAAGACCAAGTTAAAATTTTAATATAATAATTTTAATAAAAAAAAATTATTCATAATTATCAATAAAATTCATGGAACACTATAATTCACTTAAATAAAATTAATTTTAAAAATTTTAAAGTAATTTTCTTATTTTTCAATTAATTGAATAATTATTGCATCGGTGTTGCATAACTATTTAAGGAAAATATATAATTTTTAAAAATTATAAATAAATTTATTAATTATAATAATTTCATTATTATCAAAATATACATTTATATTCATATACATTTTTATTTTTTCCCTATGTGGACACTTATGAAATATTTACAAGTAAGAGAATGACATTTTTTATTTTTCATTGCATTAAATAATATATAGGTAATTCTCATGGAGAAGTGTTTATTAGGAAAATAAATTTAGATATTAATATGATAATATGATAATATAATTAAACTAATAATAATTATAATGAAAAATTATGTCCTTATAATGTAGTTTTAACATAGATTATCCCAATTTACCATTTATCGTTGTAATAAGTTTTACCACGCTTACTATTCTTATTGACCAAAAAATAAAAGGGGACTAATTAAAAAATTAGAACCTAATAATTTAAAATAAGGAATAAATTTTTCAATATTCAATTTCTAAAAATGGTATAAATTAATTTAAAAAATTAGTGTAAAAAATGCGATGAAATCTGTTTTTTATAATAATAATTTTTTTGCATAAAATTGAATTTATTATTTCCCACACATAGAAAAATATTAAAATAATGATAAAATATTTTGGTGGATATATAATATATTAATTTTAATTAAAAAATTAAAAAATAGTGATCAAGTTAATTTATTAAAATGAAAACACAGATTGTGCATAAACATAGGTTTTTTTTATAAAAAATATAATTTTACATATAATTATCTTTTACCAAATTAAAATATAAAATTGATTCTGGTGAACTTAATTGTATTATTTAAATTTTAATATATCTAATTTCAATTTTAAACTATCTAAAAAAATTTAACATTTTTACATGTCTGAATCAAAAAACAGTTTTCAATAAAAAATCATTATTTTTCATTATTTATTGGAAAATCATAATTTTCAGAAAAATCCCAAAAATTCATCATCATCTATTTTTGATATGATAATTAAAAAAATTTAGTTAATTTTATGAATTTTTTTAATGTTTGAATAATTATATATAATATTTTCTCACAATATGCAATAGAGTCACATTTTAAGGACATATTTTTTTAAGTAGCATATACATTGGATAAAAATTGAATGATTATTTTACTAATAATTAATCAATAAATTTATATATTGTTAAATATTTTTATATATTTGATAAATTATTTAATCCTCTTCATACCCACCATTTTAATTACTAGTTTATAACAGTCATATTTAAACAATAATATTTCATGGTTTTGTTTAATTTCGATGTTGCATATCGTATACACTATTGAATATAATGTTCTTTATCGAAAATCATGGGGCATTCAAATATATGTAAAATATTAAATTTAAGAGTTACAATAGTTAATTTATATTTCAAGGAAAATGTTAGATGGAAAATTTTCAAATATGTTGTTGTTGATATGTATATAAAGTGTTCTAAATTGAAAAATAATTATTAACATTGAAGCATTAGATTTAATTAAGTTAAAACGTAAAAATACATGTTAAAGGATTAAAATAACTGGAATTTTATTTCAATGTATCACCATTATTAAAAATTTATTTTCTCATAGGTGTTATTTGCTAAAGAGTTTAATTAATGGGTTTTATCTAATAATCACCTAGAGATGTGAAAGTAATTACATAGAGAAGTAATGAGTTAAAAAACTATAAAATTGAAATAAATATAAGGTTGATATAAAATTATAGAATATATGATATAATAATATATACTCTTATTTATGGTTTTTAGGGGTGCTTAACGGGCCTCAAGGCTATGAGAATGGCTCGTCAACTCGTATTTTTAAGGTGGGATAAACTCGAAAAATATGATCACCATTTTAAATCGTATTAAATTTAAAAAGGGGAAAATAAAATGAGATTATGTGTACTAGCCTCAAAATATTAAATCCATCATATTGGTAAAAAATATATTTTTTATTTTAATTTTATTTCAATTTATAATATTTTTTTACGAAAAATCATATATATTTTATATATGTGATGAAAACATACACAAATTAAAAACTATGTGATATCTATAACATGTTTAATATTAAATATTACTTTATATTAAGTGTTTTTTTAAAAAATATTTTCTGAAATCTTGGTTACATATGTAGGCCATCCAATAGACTAATCTCCTTAAAACACAGATCGGTGTCCTTAAACCATGGACCGAATCAAACTCAATTACTAGAGACCACATTAAATGTGGGACAAAATGGAAAATATATTTTTAGACTAGGTCAATACTAGATTTTCATATAACTCTCTAGTCCATCCTATTAACCACTCCATGTTTTTTAAAAATTCATAAAAGTGTTTTTGAATATAAAAAAATAATGATATATAAAACAAAATATCTATTTTATCATTATTTCACGATGGATGGAAGAACTCATGAAGTGAAATGATGAATGACCTTTGAAAATAAGACTTTATTTTATCCTTGACCAATTTTAATCATGTATTATTATAAGTTATGATGAAATTTTAAGTTTACCATGAGTTTAATTCTTGTATATATATACAAATTATGTTCATAAGGCACAAAATGGATTATGTACACTAGATAGACCATAATGTATACCACATGGTGTGTCGTACATCGTTTATTTAGTATATTATGGGTGCATTTTTTATATTTTTATTTCCCCATTACCCATTATTGGTGAGATAACAAGCACGAGATCCATCATACTACCTTTCTTATGTAGGCCTCAAGGCCCAAAAAACTAGGGGTGGTTGGATATCATGCTAATCATGTCACAAGTTTGAGAATAACCAATATAAGACTTATCCTATCATTTTAGTAGTATTATATGTTATCCCTTGATTGATATAGACTGACAAAGTTTATAACTATGCCTATTATAAGGAATATGATATTCTTATCTATCAGGTGAGTGGCATGTGATGTGATCATCCATAATAGCGAATGAAAACTAATGTATTCATCGATATGATCAGTTTATACTTCAATAATATAGAAAAAATGAGTAATTATATGATATATACTCTATCTCCCATAGTATCTTGATATAACATCCCATGTTTTAAAAAGAAAAGACTTTGTTCCCTAAGATACAATATACTCAACACCGAGATTAAACAGACAACTAAATATTGTTATTATGTGAACATTATAACGTAGGAATAAAATAGATGGTAATTAATAGTATTAACTAAATTATTAAATATAAAATGTTTATACTAATTAATAATTTATTAATCAATTCTTAAAAAATTAATCACTTAGTTTTAATAATGTCATTTTATTCATCAAATAGACATTCTTCAAGAATGATTATTATTGATTTTGGGAGAGAAAAATATAATTAATTTGTTGAAATTTTAGAAATATTATTTAATGAAAAAAATAACATTTTTTTAATCATCATATAAAAATTATACTATAGTGAAATTTTGAGAATATTATTCAATGTTTAATTTTTCAATGAATAGTAAAAAAATATTGACTTTTATTGAAAGTCGTATTTTCTTTTCATGTATTTACAAATTAAAAATATATTATAGATTATTTTTAAAATTTAATTATTTTTATTTTGATTTAAAATAATAAACTTTTGGTTTTTTAAATGGGTTTTATAATTGAATTTAGTATAAAACATTTTATGTTTAAAAGGCCATTTTTTCAAAAAACTATTTTTCATTTTGTTTTATCGATTTAATTTAAATTAAATCTTTAAAATTATATGTTTTAAACGTTTGAAAAATTTATTCCATATTTGGAATCATTATTTTACAATTTATTAAATAAATTCATTTTTTTGTTTAATATGTATAGAAACTTTGATAATTTTTTATAGCACGATAAAGGGTAAATTAGACTATTATAGATAAAAATAAAATGATAAGGGATAGAAAATGACCCTAAAACTTTTCTAAATTTTAATTTAGAATTAATATTTATACCTAATTATTATAGGATTTGTTATATGACCATTTATTATGACTGGGATTAGATTATGACCTTTATAATATTTTATTTAATTAAAAGTCAAACATGTCACACTCTTGTTTTTAATTTGTAGAATATTTTTAATATAGTGTTATCAGGAAGATACTTTAAACTATAAATATTATTTTGAAATATAATATATTTATCTTATGCATGAAAATTTATTTGTAATTATTAATAAATATTTAATTACCTTATTTTATTTCACAATACTATTGAAGTAATTATTTAATTAAGGGAAAAATCAAATAAATGAAATTGACATTATTAAAAGTAACTTTAGTTTTGATAATTAATTTAATAAATGAATTTCATATGTTAATTATTTATTTTATGGATTCATTAAAATATTTTTTAATGTTATAATGTTGTATTGATATTTCAAAAAGTCAATTTAATGAATAGAATCAAAATTGACATTAATGATATTTTAAAATAAATAACATTTTATTAAATGATATAAAATTATTTAAAATCATAAATTCATCCATATTATTGGGATATGGTATAAAATTTTATCATTTATCCATTTATGGGTCTTTTTTAATTTTATAGTAATTTTGTTAACCCTCAAAGTGTAAAAAATCTATGTTGTAACGGTAAGATTTAACGGGGTTAAATAAGGGTTAAAACCTATCAATAAGTACTAAAAATAATTAAAACGTATATAATATGTATTTTATGAGGGTAATTTTTCCAACAATCATTTTATCTTATTAATTTATAATTTTTGACCAATTTAAAAAAAAATTATATTAATTTAATATTTTGATAAATTCCAAGAGTGCCCCTCCACTCTTCTATAAAAGGACACCTTTTCTTCTCATTTATTCATAGTAAGAAACAATTCCTGTTTGGAAAACACATACCCAAATACCTTACTAGAATAACTATACTCATTCTAGATACTGTATTTTAGGTATATCATCATCCATAGTGGTCTTAATGTGTTAAATAAAAGAGGTTGTCTGAAGAAGAGGTATCTGTTTTAATCCAGTATTTCGATTTTATTTATCATTACACCAAAATAAAATATTATTCAACCATGAAAAATAATAAATAAAGTCCAATAAATATAATTTTATATTATTATTTTAGTTTAATGTCCCATATCCATCTCCACTTCCATCAAATTAGAAAAGAATTCCCTATTCAAATGCACGATAAACTACCATCTCATGAACAGAGGTAACTCATTTTATAGTTATAGTGACGGAATTGAGGTTTATATATGTTTTTATTGAAATATATATCCTTATTAAAAGATATTAATCTATTTTATATCTTACATTTCTATCTATAGAAAAATGATAACGCCATTCATGCATATGTTTAGACTACCACCTCCATAAAGTGATGTGATTCATTTTCATAACCAAATCACATGAATGATATATATAAGTATATTTAAAGATAAAATATAATATTTAATATATTATTCACATTATTTGATGATAATATTATACTTATCTTCTTTCCACAATTATTATTGAAAAATGGAAACATTACTCATGCGCACGTACGACCTACCACTTGCATGATTGTTGTTGGTCAGAGTAGAGTACTAAAGAGGGGGTGAGTTGAGTATCTATAAAAATTTATCTTAAGAGGTATAATTTGAAATTCCCCAAAATTTAAAATTCAATTGACTAGTAAGCCATTAGTGAATTTATAAGAGTTTGACTTTTCGATTAATTTCTCAAAAGAGTGATTAGTTCTTAGATGCATCAATTTGATAATTAATACAAATTTTGAAACTAACCTAATTATTAAATACTATTATAAACACTTGATAATATGAATTATCAGTGTTTAATTTATATTTATGAAATATGTGATAAAAAAGAGTAAAACTAAAAGTAAAAACACGGTGGAAAAGACACAATAGGTTTAGTCTCAAGCAGAGACCTAATCATCTCCACTTGGTGATAACCTACCACCAAGAAATTTAAATTAATAACATTTTGATCCATACCATGGATCAGGGTTCATAATAGAACACAAGCTGTTAAGGTCATAAGATATCTACCATAGTTCTTCGTGGGTACAAACTACCAGGTCTAATAAGGACCTCTTCCACACTTATTTGTGGGAGTAAAAATCTGTAAGAATGTATAAGTTAAAGTATATCATGTATCATTCAGTTTGATATAGGATAATGTGTGTGCTTTAAAGACGGATACACGTACTGCTTAAATGTATGTAGAAAGAACAAAATAGAGCAAATAAATTTGAGAAAGGATTTAGAAGGATCTATGTGTCTTGAGATGCTGCTTTAGACTTTTCAGATATAGCTGAGATAAGGTTTGAGTCCTCTTCTAGAAGTTGGCACAAAAACTGAGTGTCGTATTCTGGCTTCCAGGTTTATGTATGGTTCTACGGGTATATTATTATATTTCTTTTATATTCTTAAGTAGTTTGTCAATTAAATTCACAACTCGATTGAGATTGCCTCGTGTGTTCTTCCTTTTGTTCGCAAGTTTACATCGGGTGCATGAGAGTCATTGATGTTCTTCTATATGTCTCAGTTTCAGACACACCAAAGTTATCTTATATTATATTCTATGTGTATCTTTATTTTTACTTCAAAAATTATTTTTATACTCGAGGAATGACAAAGAGAATATTATTTCCACGTGCATAGGTTCATCATACCTCGTACTGCACACTAAAATTCCTAAAAAAGATTAATAAATATTTTAGTATCATTAAATAACTCAAATATGTATGTTAGAAATAATATTAATAAATTAAAATTTAAATAGTCTATCAGTGACTTGTCTGTCGGTGAGTAAGTATATCAGGGAGTCATCTATTGATATCCCCTTCAGTCTGTGACTGAACCCATCAGTATGTCATTTTGTTGGACTTTCCATACATTAGTGACTCATTACATCGGTGAGTCATTTTAAATATCGGTGATTCCTTGCTTTGGTAGCACCATGTATCAGAAGGTCACTTTTTCTAACGGTAGTTTGATTTCATTGGTAGGTCATCTATGTCGGTATGTCATATGAATCGGTAGGTCATCTACATTGGTAAGCCATATGCATCGGTCAGTTGTCTGCATTGAGAAGTTATATGCATCAGTAGGTCGTCTGCTTTGGAAAGTCATATGCATTGGTAGGTCATTTGTGTGGGTAAGTCATATGCATCGGTAGGCCGTCTCCATCGATAAGTCATATGCATTGGTACGTCATCTTACTGTCAGTGAGTTACTTCTTCTGTCGGTGTCAGTGACTCATACTTAGACAATTTTATATGTTCTGTCTGTCTTGTAGTACAATAGAGTCAGAAAGTATTAATAACCAATAATTACACAATGATAATCAATTATAAAATTGTTTATACTTAAGAAAACATAATTAGTTATATGATTGAAATAATCTAATATACAAGATAAGCCTTGACATAATTTAGAAGTTGTCATTAGGTAAGACAGATTTTAATATATGACAAGATTTGTTATAATTAAAACTATGAGGGAAGATACATGTTAATATCTGACATGATTTGTGATAATTAAAACCATTATAGTCAGAGATAGTGGGGAAAAATATCCTATGGGCCATAAATCTTCCAATTTTACATGATCACAAATCATGGAATTATTAAGTACCATTGGCGAATGATTAAAGTTAAAAAAATTTGATTATTAGCTCCCATAAAGATGAATAGGCTAAAAAATAATTATAGGAAGTGAACTGTATTCGAGTAACATTTAAAATCCATAAACACTTAATATTTCTTAAGAATTTTCTCCCTCTTTTGGGATTTGAAAAAATTGGAAGGTTAAAAATGAATATAGAAAAGAAGAAACAATGAGTTGTCATTCATAAGAAAATTTTTCCGAGATAAAAAATAAAAAAGACTCAACACTATAAAAAAACACTCCACACTACTTTGGATGGTCAAGGGGTGCCTTCCCCCTATTAGATGGATCAATGGTTGGTCCAGGAGGTTGTGGTGGAGGAACAGGAGCATCCGAAGGGATCTTTAGTGGAGGAAAAGGAATTCATGTTGGAGTAGTTGGATTCAAGCTAGGTTTGTGCTGGGATAATAGTCGAGGATGATGTTTTTGTGGAATAACAGGCTAGATTTGGGACAAGGATTGAGCAACTGACATTGGAGAGTAATACACTGGTAGAGTAGAGTGAAGAGAAGTAGCAGCTGGATAACAAATGTTTTCACTCTGAATATGGTGATATAGATTAAATATTTTTATGAAATCTTTAATAATATCACCCCCATATTTCATTTCTTTCTCAAAGTCATCCTTATTCTCCATAAATTTATCCATCATATAAGTGATGTACTTCAATTTCTTGACTTGTTCTTTGAAAGATTTTGTAATTGGGGTAAAGTCATATTTTCATTGCTTGACTTGTTCTTCGTGAGTGGAAGATGCTCAATTGGTATATAATTTGACCATATCATGCACACGATCAAAATTATTCTCAATATTTACTAGGCTATCCATGCTAGATGTTTCAAATATATCTTTAAGATCCTCTTTTTCAATAGTTCTGATTGCCTCAATACCCAGAGTCTTAGAGGTCTTACCATACATGGAAGTAATAGTAGTAGGAGTTGAGGTTAAAGAAGATTACACAATTTCTATTAATTATTTTCTTAGTTTTGAAAAATCGGGAACTTTAAGATAAGAAACAAGATCGACAAGTCCATTCATGACACACTCCATTGTAGTCCTGTACTTAGTTGTTAAAGTATGGATGCCAATAGTTAACTACTTCATCTCATTCCCAATATTGTGGTTTCTTGACACAATGGTTTTTGCAGTTGTAATCAAATTTGGATTAATTTCTTTTATCACCATTTGTGAGACTGAAATAACATCAACATGAGATACACTTTCTAAGGTAAGAGTAGAACTATAAGTTCATGTTTTCCTTACACCTTCAACAATAGATTAGATAACTCTCAAGTTATCAGTCATCTCTGTGTTTTCTCTTCTAGCTTCATCAATATCATATATCATATGAGATTGTACTGAATGTATTACTAATTAACCTATGTCTTTCTAGATTTTTTTTTTAAATTTTCCTTAGTAACATAGTCACTAAAAAGGGTTTCATACATTGGTTATCTTTCAGAAGGTACAAAGACTTCATCATTTGAATCTTCAAAATATAATCCTATTGCCCAATACCTAAGATTACTTTCCCATTAAACAATAATATTATCATCCATAGAAGTGAGAGTATCTAGCCTTACTCTTCCAAGTGGATTATCTTCTTCATCTTGATTTTCTCTTTCTTGAGGATCCCCGTCAATCTGAGCCTTCATTACTGGCTGCTCATCTTGAGCATAAAATCATCTTCTTTCATAAACCAAATTAGGCACATGAATATCTTGAGCTTCCACTACAACATAAACTTCATCATTTCTCTCACATCAATAACAACTTCAGGAGGTTCATCCAACGTCACCTGATACACAACTTCAATCATTTCAACAACTTCACCTTGATCATACATAGGATTTTTATTAACACTTTCATTACATTCATCATCATCATTCTCATAGACATGTTCTTAATTTGTATTTTTATCACCATCCTCTTCATATTCTTCCTATTCACTACCCCTTCCACTTTCACCATTTTGAATTTCTTCTTCTTCTTCTTTAGAGCCGCTGGATCTACTTACTTATTACAAACTACCTGAGAATTTTGTCTCATCATCTCTATTATCTTCAAGTGTGGGCTCATTAAAGGGTAAGATAAGTGTATGACTAGGAGGTCCAAATTAAAAACCTTTTTGAGGTCCATTTGTGTTAGGATTACTCCTATTATAAATAGGTGATCCCTGATCTCTAACTAGAGTGGCAGGCTCCTCTTCTTATCCTGAAGAGTAAAAAACTTCCTCAGTTGGCACCAGAAGAGGATCAACCATATTCTTAGGTCTAGTTGGATGATCCCCTAGATTGAAATTATCATAGATATTATCTTCATCTCCAACCCATTCTCTCTTCCATGGGTTCCAGTTGATTTTCATCCTCTTACAAATCTCTTTACTGAGGCAGATCCCACTGCACTTAGAAATAGTTTCTTCACCATCATCTACACAACCTTTTTCATTAAACATAGACAAATCATCCTTAGATAGAATATGGAATTAGTTTTGAAGGGAGGTTTGATCATCTCATTCATGTTCACTGTGTGGTATCTATACAAATTTATCTTGATCCATTTTCTCAACAGATAAACCAAGTAAACATCTTGATATTTAAGAGAAGAAATTTTCCCTTTGCTGGTGTATATTTGTTACTGGATAAACATAATCATGATTCTACATTCTCCACTTAACTCTATAGAAATGGGTCTTCTATGCTCATCATTATTAGTGAGTTCCATTAACACTGTCTCAAAGAAAAACATATCACTCTCAGGTGGAGAGGTACCTTGATAATCATAAAATACACCTTCATTGGAAACATTAAGAAATTAATCCTAATGTCTTGAAGAGAAAGAGATTCTCTTCCATTTAATATGGAATTTATTTAGGTGACACTACTTCATTCCAAAAAAACTCCATATTCATGTGAAACTCATGAACTAGCTTTGGGTAAAAGTTTCATGTATTATTTTAGAACCACTCAAGAAAACCTTGATCTTGTAGTACCTTGAGAAGAAGAGAATTGATTTCTATCATCCAATTGGCAAGAAATTATTTTTATAGAGTTACAACATGATTTTCTAGAGTACGATTTATGGGTTTTGAATATATTCTCAATTCAACATTCTGTTTCTTAGAAGCAGAATACTTCCCATCATCACGAGCTTGTTTCACACAAAATATTCCAATCGGTTCAGTCTAATGGTTAGAAGTTTGAAAGGTTGGGCGTAAAAAGAGAGTAACGTCTTAGAGAGTGTAGAGGTAAAGAAGTAGAGTAGACCAATTCGAATTTATGTCATTTAGGGATTTTGAAATTACGCCATCATGAAATTGTGAACCAGGTTTAAAAAAAATTAATGAAATAATGTCGTTTTGATAAAAACATAAACTGTATAAAAACAATGAGTCATCAGTGTCCACATGAATGATTTTTCAAAAAACTAATGGCGTTGGCATGAAAAGGCATCGATGTCAGCATGAAAACCATGTTAGCATAAAAAAGTTTTGGTGTCGGTATGAAAAACTTAACAAAAAAAATATTAGGAATAAAAATATAAGGTATTATATATCGATCATTCCTAACTCATTTATGATGTACTTCATTCTTTTAGAGTTTAATGGATTAGTTAATATATCAGAAAGATGATATTTAGTTCCAATAAATTCTAAAGTGATATCACCCTTTTTATAATTATATCTCCAAAAGTGAACTCTTACATCAATTTGTTTTGTTCTAGAATGAGAAAGCGGATTTTTAGATATGATAATAGAACTTGTATTGTCACATTTTATAGGTACATCTCTAAATTGACATAAATAGTCTAGAAGAGTGTGTTTCATTTACAAAATATGAGCACAATAGCTACCAAAATCTTGGTATCAAGCTTTGAAATTAGATAGTGAAATATAATTTTATTTCTTACTACACCATGAAACCAATGACTTTCACAAAAAGTGACATGTTCTAGAGGTTCTCCTTCTATCTAACTTTCATCCCCTAAAATAAACATCATAACAGATCACTATATCAAATGATTGTCCTTTAGTATAAAACAAACCTAAATTTATAGAATCTTTGAGGTATTTGAAAATCCTTTTAATAGAATTTAAGTGATATTCCTTGGGGTTAGCTTTAAAATAGGCACACATACACACAAAAAACATTAAATCAGGCCAAATAGTAGTCAAGTAGAGAAAACTTACAATCATTCCTCTATAAGTGGTTGGATCAATATATTTACCATCTACATCAAGATCCAACTTACACATCATACTCATTGGAGTGTCACTACTTTTATTTCTATCAAATCCAAATCTTTTTAAAAGTTTGTTTGTGTATTTGCTCTGATTTAAAATGATACATTGTTTATTTTGAAAAATATGAAATCCAAAAAGAATTTGACCTCACACATCAAACTCATTTCAAACTAACATTGCAACATTTTTGAAAAATGAATACATAAAGTATTTTTTGAAGACCCAAAAAGGAAATCATCTTCATAAATTTTAAAAAATCAAACATCATTAGAAATTCGTTTTATAAAAATATTAAGTGTAAAAATTATTTTTTTAAAACCTTTTGTAATGAGGAAAGTACTTAGTCTATCATACCAAGCTCTTGGATCTTGTTTTAAATAATTTAATGATTTTTTTAATTTGAAAACATGATTTTGAAAATGAGGGTTTGTAAAACTGAGGGGATGATCAACAAAAACATCCTCAATTATATACCCATTTAGGAATGTCATTTTAACATCTATTTGATAAATATGGAAATAAATATGGGTAGTATAAGCAAGAAGGATTGAGATGGTCTCAAGTCTAGAAACAAGTAAAAACTTTTCCTCATAGTCAATGAATTCTTCTGAACTACATCCTTGTCCAGGAAATCTGGATTTATTTCTAACAATATTACCAAACTCATCTAATTTGTTCCTAAACACCCACATAGTGCCTATGGTCAAGGTTTCTTTGGGTCCATCTACAACATTACAAACTTTTTTCTTTCAAATTGATTATGTTTTTCTTGCATATACATCACCCAAAATCCATATCTAATTGCATCATTGATGTTTTAGGTTCAAGATCTGACAAAAAGGCTTGATGTTCTTACAGGTTTGTAAGAGAATGTGTAGTTTGTGTCCCTTTATCTATCTCTACAACAAAAAACATAGAAAGGATGGTTCTTGAGAGCTCCAGTTGGTTTAGAAATGAATGTGCTAGTAAATATAGATTCATCTACATGTTAGGCTTGATCATGTCTAGAGTCTGAAGAATATCCAGAACTATTTGATTTAGCAGATTCCTTGAGAAGAGTATTAGATGATTTTTCATTTATGTACATATTTGACACATCATCTTCAAGGTTGTCTAGGGAGATATTAGGTTCATGTGGATATGTTTCATAAAATTTGATATGCACAGATTCTTCCACACCCTTGGTTCTTTTATTAAAGACTCTATAGGATTTACTTGAGATTGAGTAACCTTGGAAGATTCATTTTTCACCCTTGGATGGAAATTTGTCAAGATTTTCCATTTCATTACCAATGTAGAATTTTAAACAAGAAATATTTAAGTAACTAACTTTGGGTTTTCTGTTGTTCCATAACTCAAAAGAGTCTTCTAGAGGATATGTCTAATTAAGACTCTATTAATTATGTAGCAAGCTATATTCACAGCCTTAGTCCAAAAATTATATAGGTAGATCATATTCATTAAGCATTTTATGGGTTATCTCTTTTAAGGTTATATTTCTTCTTCCCACAACTCCATTTTGTTGAGGTGTCCTAGGGGTAGATAAGTTATAACTATAGAAATTGTGAGAAAAGAATTATTCAAAGTATTGATTTTTAAACTCCTGGCCATAATCCCTTATTAAGGATTTTCTTCTATGTCCACTTAGGTTTTACACTATTTTAGAATACTTGGTGAATAAAGTACATGATTTACCTTTGTGAGGTAAGAAATAATTATAAGAATACCCTGAATAGTCATCTACAAGAACATAAACATAGTATTTACCATTTAAACTAGAAAACCAAGATGGTTTAAACAAGTCCATGTGAACCAACTATAAAGGTTGAGAAGTTGAAACTTATTTCTTTTATTTGAATGATATCTTGTGATGTTTACCCCTTTGAAAAGGATTATAGAATTTATCATCTAGAAAATAAAGTTTGGGTAGATCCATGACTAGTCCTTTTCGAGTTATATTTCTAGGAGAGTGTACATTATAGTGTCTTAATATTCTAGGAAAAATACAAGACACTTTTTTAAAAACACTTAAGCATAAGACATTTTGAGAGACTAAAGAATCTATGTTAACACCATATACATTTATTTTCTAAAAGCATAAAATATTAATTCATTTGTAGAATTAAAAACATTACAAGCATTATTTACAAATTTAACATGAAATCCATCATCACATAATTGTGAAAAACTAATAAAATTATATTTCAATTCATAAAAAAAGTACTTTAGAAATTTAAATTGAGTTAGAGTTACCAATTTGAACTAAGTCAACTAGTTTTCCTTTAGCATTGTAACCAAAGGTGACATATCCACTATCAATCATGATTCGTTTCTGGAAGCTTGAGTAGTCTCTTGTCATGTGTCTTGAACATCCACATTCCAAGTACCACTTACTCTTACAAGAGCTCTTCAAACACATTTTATACAAAATAATCAAACAAAATTAGATTTTGGTACCCAAACATGTTTGGGTCTTGTGACATTAGTAATTTGTGAATAGGAACCCAAATTTTTCTTATGGGTTTCCTATAATCATTATTTAAGATATTTTAAAAATAAACTTTTTTAGTCCACAAAAACTAGAGGTAGTAAATGATTTTCTAGAACTAGAACTAGCAGCAAAATTTTTATTTTTATATAGAAAAATAGATTTTATAAATTTAGTTACAAAATGTGTTTTGGATAGGTTTCTTTATCTTGGCTAATATCCAATAACAGAAGTTTACTTTAGAGCTATCTGTTTATTAAGAATTTGACTAATATTATTTTTACCATTGTTAAACATTTCTATATTTTCTTCAATTTCTCATTAGATATTTTAATTATTTGTTTTCTATGAGTAGTTGATAATTATTTTTCATTTTACGTGGTAAGTTCAAACTTAGTATTTACAGTGAGAGCATGTTGTTTCCTTAATTCAATTCATTAAATGTATCTTATATCATGTTACAATATTCAAATAGGTAATCACTTGTCATATTTTCAGAATCAATTTCATCTCGAGAGTAGTAATAATTGTGTACATGAGAATCTAAGGTTACCTCAGATGAGTTTTTCAAAAACACATATTTTCCATGTCATCTCTCTCATTATGAGATGATGCTAATTCACTAGAGATATCCTCAGAGGCACTCCAGGTGGCCTTCATATCTTTCTTAAACTTTTTGTATTTGTTTTCATACTTCTTTTTATATTAAACTTTTGGACAGTCAGCTTTGACATGTCCTCTAATATTACATACCTAGCAGAAAATTTCTATTGATTTTTAATTTCTTTTCTAGTCCTTTTTCCAGTTTCACTTATTATAATATCATCCTTTATAATTGGGATTCTTGGATAACTTCTTCTTTCTATATAATTTCATGAATCTTCTGGATAGCTAAGCCATATCTCTATCACTGCCTAATATTGATTCATAATTATAGGAGCTTTCAACAGAGGCTATCACCTTCACCTTTTCTGTATTCTTAGAGGTAGTAGTCTTGAAGGATATAGATTTCTTCTTAGGTTCATCCTCTTCTTACTTGTTGAATTTCAGAAATTATTCAAACATCATCAGTTTATCGATGAGTTATTTGGCTAGTATTTTTCTAATGTTACATGATTCTTTAATGGAGATAGAATTTCCTATCCATCTTTCAGGAAAGCATCTGATAATCCTCATAATTTTTTCTACGGTAGAAATATAATAACCTTGCTATTTATTACACACTTAAACCTGATTTATTATATAAAATCTTTACTTGATACAACATAGAAGATCAAGAGGTCTAGTGTCTTTGGGGATTAAGAACATTACATAACATCTTAGAACATAAAACACTCAACATCCTTATTAAAAACATTGTTTACATGAAAACTACATTCCGTCGTACATAGCATTGCATGGTATAACCTGAGGACATGCATAAGAAAAGGGTGATCTATAAAGCCCAGTAAGGGAATAAACATGGAATAACATGAGGAATAAAATACAAGTTAAAAAATAGGAATATCAATGGAGAAAAAGATAAACATGAACATAAAGGCATGATAAAGCATGATAATCATAACATGGAAATGTGGAAAAAACACTTAAAATGAAATTATCAAGAGCCAAGGATCATTGCACATGGAGCATGAGTAAACCCTCATTGCACATGAAGCATGAGTAAAACCTAGTTGCACTTTAATTTTCATGAGTCAAAACCCATTACATATGATGTATCATGATACTATACTTTACCCAATGCATTGGAGCACTATCAGGGTGAACCATTCCTAAACATTTCATTTCATGTATAAGTGTGCCACATGGATCATATAACTTGGAATCAATCAACATCATAAGTTATTCCAAGATTAAGTAATGTGGGATAAATACATAAAATTTCCATCCAATATGTATATGTGAATAAAGGTGAATACCCTTGATAGAGACATGGGTATGGTATTCACTACACAATGATCTTGGCTTGGAAAAAATGTTGTTCAATTTCGGCAGCATAACAACATGACATAAGGATTCATTAAAAAACAGCTAATGAGAGTGAAAAGTTTGTATCATAATATTTACATCAAATGGACAGTAAGGGGGTCATATAGATACATGTCCCAACAAACGTAATGAAATTTCGATGTATAATACAAAATAATTACTTGGATGTAAAAGTGGAGAGAGAAATGGGTCTCCCATCATCCAAACATAAATAAGAAACTATGGGGAAGGTGATAAATCATACCTCAATTTTTTTCAATTGAAAATAAAAGGGTATGAAAATGTTAAGAAGCTTGGATAAAAAGAGAAATGTAGGAATCCCTTACTTGGAAGTGTGATTCCGAAGGCTTAGGAGAGGATTAAGAGAGGATTATTGGGAGATTGGGGCACCTTGGGAGGATTTTTGAGAGAGTAGGCCATGGGTTGGTTGAACTCTAAAGGATTTTAGTGAAGAGGAAGTGGGAGCTTGGGTGGCTTTATATAGGAAAGGAGAAAGAATTATTTATTATTTAGGTTTGGGACACCTCACATTAAACTAATAAAAACCACAAACCAGACCCTAGTTTTTTCCCATGGTTTATGCCAAAGGGAAGTGGAAAACAATATTTTATAAGACCAATGGCCAAAATTCTTATAATAAGAGGGTTGTTTATATAGATGTGAGTCACACTATCAGGGAAAACAATTTAAAAATACAAGATGTTTTATAAGTTTTGGAGGGTCCACTAATGCATTTTAAAATAAATAAAACAAATATAAAACAACCCTATTTTTGTTATAATGCACATATTTTTGGAACATAATGTTTATAGTATTTTATTACATCACAATTGGGTCATTATGATATCATAAAACAAATTATATATTTAAAAGATATTAAAATTTTACGCCAAAATTCGACTATCTCAGAAAATTATGAAAATTCACTGTTGGATAATTTCGACATCCTGATTCCAAAAATAATATTAATTTTATCTAAAAATATATATAAATATGTTAATTTTTACTTTTAAAATAAAAATTGACATTTACCAAAAATTCATGGGTTTTAACAAAAACAGTTTTCAAACCTTAATAAAAAGTACAATTTCATTCATAAAATTATTTTATCATTTATATTCAATAAAAATTATTTTAATAATATTATTTTGTTAAAATATTATTTAATTAAAAAATCCATTTTTTCATCGAAATAGATTTCTTGATTGAATATTAACTAAAAAAACTATTTGTGCTTTAGAAACTATTAACAAATAACAATAATAACATGAATACACATTCTTTATATAAATAATGTACATAGTTATATTTCTCGGGTCTTGTTATATAACCCCTTATAACACCCGCATAAGATCAAAGGGTATAGTGTGCGATGGGGACAAATTCTTGGGGTGGCTCGGATAACATCTTTCGAGGGGTAATCTCTATTAACTTCCACTTATCTCGTAGTTGGTTCCAATCAGGATTAATGTGTTCAATCTTGGCTTGGGCTTGGTCAAGAGAAAAGCCCAATGACGCCACCTTCTTTCCGAGATCCAAAAAATGGGCTTTGTACATGGAAAGTCTACTGGATGAGGCCATCACTTCCTTTGTCTGAGTAAATAGGATTTGTTAAAGCCCTATAGTTAAATTAATCATATGATAGCTGTTCAAAAACTATACTAGCAGTGGTCACAACTCATAATGCTATTTTAAAATCCAGAAACATAAAACCAATGAAGTCCACATTTTATATAACCATAATAAGACATTTAATTTTATCAATAAGAATTTCTATTAATGAATGTTTGGGTCGTTACAATCATCCACCCTTAAGAAATTTCACCCTCAAAATTTCCTTTTCCCACACTAAAACAGATGTGGGCACCTTTTCTTCATCACATCCTCTGATTCCCACATTGCTTATTCAAAAATGTGGTTTTTCCACAAAACCTTGATGAGGGGCATCTTATTATTTTGTAGAACTTTTTCTCTATGATCTATGATCTTCACTGGTTTATCCTCATAAGAAATATCATCCTCTAGCCACACTACCTCTGAAGAGAGTACATATGAAGGGTCTGGTATGTAATTCCTTAATAGGGATACATGGAAGGAATCATGTACTTTGGCCATGGTCGGTGGAATTTCTAGTAGATATACCACAACCCCAACACGATCAATAATCTCGAAGGGGATGATATACCTAGGACTTGAATTCCATTTCTTTCCAAACCTCATGACCTTCTTCCATGGAGATATGCGTAGAAATACCATTTATCCAACATGAATCTCATGGTCTTGTCGACAGTTATCTGCATAACTCTTATGTTGACTCTAGGATACCTTGATATGATGCTAAATGGTTTTCACCTTCTCCACCATTTCTTTGACCATTTCCAGTCCTATCATCTTACGCTCACCGACTTCATCCCAACATGCCAGTGTTCTACACCCCTTCCCATACAGGTCTTCATAAGGTTCCATTCAGAAGCTCGAGTGGAAACTGTTATTGTAAGAGAATTCAACCTGAGGAAGATGTTGATCCCATCCTCCATTAAAGTCCATTGAGCATGGTCTCAACATATCCTCAAGTGTTTGGATAGTGCACTAAGATTGGACATCAATTATAGGATGATAAGTTTTACTAAATTTCAGTTCAATATCCAGAGCATGTTGAAGACTCTTCCTAAACATAGCGGTGAATCCTGGATCTTAATCAGATACAATAGATAGTGGAACTCCATGCAGTCTTTCCACTTACATGATATATATCTATGCTAGTTGATCCAATGAAAAATCCACTTGAATTGTAATGAAGTGGGTAGACATTGTAAGAGGATTCAGAACAACCCATATTGCATTGTTTCCTTTGGATGTCTTCGAAAGTCCGGTGACAAAGTCCATGGTGATGTTCTCCCATTTCCATGCTGGTATGGGAAATGGTTAAATCATCCCCTTAGACTTATGCCTCTCCGTCTTCACTTGCTGACACACCAGCCACTTTGATGTATTCTTAGTGATCTTTTTCATCATATTATCCCACAAAAAATTCTCTCAGAGATCACGATACATCTTTGTGTTTGATGGGTGAATAGTGAAATTTGAACTATGTGCATAATCAAAAAGTTCATTCTTTAGTTCTATACTTGATGGAACACATAGTATTTTCCCAAATCTCACAATTCATTCTTCATTAACATTGAAATCAAAGAATTTTCCTTTTCGGATAGCTTCCAGTTTCTTCTGAATTCCCACATCATTCTTTTGAGCATCCATTAACCTTGTTAAAAGAGACGGTTGAGCAATAATTTGTGAAAGGATTAATGATGTTCCCTTCTTTATGATTATCATGTCCATCTTCATCAAATCTATGAAGAATAGATCCTTATCAATTATCATCAATGATATAATTGCTGGATCATTTCTTCTTAGAGCATCTTCCACCTTGTTCTCTTTCCCAGGGTGGTAATGTATTGAGCAGTCATAGTCTTTGATCATCTCTAACCATATTTATTAGCACATGTTCAACTCTTTCTATGTAAATATATACTTAAGGATTGTGTAGTTCGTATATATTTCAGAATTCTCCCCAAAGAGATAATGCCGCCAAATTTTTAAAGCGAAGATCACCGCAGCCAACCCTAGATCATGTGTTGGATAATTTTTCTCATGAAATTTAAATTGCCTTGAAGCATAGAAAATGACTTTTTCATTTTGCATCAACACACAGCCCATGCCTTTCTTCAAAGCTTCACTGAATACCATAGAATTTTCTCCAATTGTGGGTAAAGTGAGCACGGATGTAGTGACAAACCTCTTTTTTTAACTCCTTGAATATTTGTTTTCATTCATTACTCCAAGAAAACTTTACTCCCTTACGAGTTAGCTAGGTAAGAGGGTTGGACAATCATGTGAAATTTCTCACAAATCATCGATAATATCCAGCTAACCCCAAGAAGCTACAGATATCCGTTACCGATGTTGGCCTTATCCATCCCTATATTGAATATTTTTTAGAGTGATACACAAATATCCAGTTTCTTGTGATGATATGGCCCAAGAATGAGACCTCCTTCAACCATAACTCACACTTGTTGTACTTTGAATAGAGCTTCTCCTTCCAGAAGGTCTCTAGTACTGTTCTTAGATTCTCCTCTTGATCCTCCTTGGTTTTGGAGTATATCATAATATCATCAATAAAGACTACCACAAATTTTTCAAGGTAATCCATAAAGACTCTATTCATCATGTCCATAAAGATTTCTAGAGCATTAGTGAGTCCGAAATGCAATACTATGAATTCATAGTGCCCTTATCTTGTACAAAAAACAGTCTTGGGGATATCTTCCTTCTTCACCCTTACTTGATAATATCCTGATCGAAAGTCCACCTTGGATAAGTATTGTGCTCCATGAATCTGATCAAACAAGTCTTCAATTAATGGGGAGGATACTAGTTCTTTATCATGATTTTTTTAAGCTCATGATAATCGATGCAAAGGTGCATTGATCCATCCTTATTCTTGACGAAGTGGACTGGTGCACCCCATGGTGAAGCACTTGGGCATATAAACCATTTATCTAGATTCTAATATAGTTGTTTCTTCAGATCCTCAAGCTCCACAACAGCCATTATATAAAAATACTTAGATATTGGAAATGCCCTAAGTATAAGATCAATTGAGAATTTGGCATCTCTTCTAGGAGGAAGACTAGACAATTCCTCGGGAAACACTTCAACGACTTCCATCATAATAGGAATGTCTTCAAGGATAGTTTCCTCATTAGAACCAATCATCTAAGCTAGATACGCGTGATCATAGGGTATTAATATTCACGCTTGAGATGGTGGAGCTAAATAAGATTCATCTTCCTCCTTGCACTTTTATAAAATCAGGGTTTAATTCTCAACATGGAGAGTGATTTACCTCTCATGGCAATTTATGTTGGCTCTATATAAGGAAATCCAATCCATGCCAAGAATTGCATCAAATTCCACCACGGGGAGTATTACAAGGTTCTTTAGGAAATTCAATCCACAGATTATGATAGAGGTGGAGTTATATTCATGGGATGCAATGATTTCCCATTTTCCGTACTCACTGACATCTTTACTTCCATGATTTGTGGTGGTGTTGGGACTGTTCTATTAAACATTTGGGATATAAAAGAATGCGTAGAACCTAAATTAAAAATTATGTTCCATATCCAAGAATGAATATCTAGCGTACCTATCACCACTATGTTGCCATGGTTGACTTCGGTAGTAGTGATGTAAAAAGCTCTCCCTTGCTACCTTGGAGGTTTTTGGTTTTCTCAAAAAACCCTTGGCTTAGGGAACTGATTTTCAAGATGCGCTAGTTTTTTGTAGTTATAGCAATGAACAATGCATTGAGGTTCGAACAAAGTGTTCCTCTCCTCTGTTGTAACTGTGGTTTTTTCTTGTTGGTAGTTAACAGCTCGGTTCGCTTCTCTTACACACCTAAAGCATTTCCATGTCCCCTTCAAGAAATTTTTGTGGTGCTTCTTTCCGCACCTTTGGAAAGTGGGGTACTGGATCTTCATTGAACAATTGAATTTATCCATCAGACCACTAGCATTGAAGTCCACCTTATTCTTCTTATCCCCCATGTTACCCCTAATATTATTCGATCTCCATTTTGACCTTGGGGGTACATCCGAAAATTTCCTCATAGTTGTCAAAGTCACAGATCACTAGCACTTTCCATAGGATAGGTTTCAACCCACCAAAGAAGCGGACAACCTAACATTAGGGGTAACAATAAAGCCATAGGGGTATTGTGAATGAATTGTGATGTTTTCCTCGTATGCTCAGATAGATTAATCGTTTTTTTTCTTGAGGGATAAGAAGTACCTTTCCATATTAAGTCGAAGGGTGTGCGAAAAATATTTATCGAAAAACATCTTCCGGAAATCCTTCCATTCCAACGCCTCGATCTCTTCATCAGGTATCATATTTTTGAGCAACATCCACCATTGATCGGCTTCACCCTCCATTTGATAAGCAGAAAGAGGAACCTTATCTTGTTTAGAACATTTAAGGATGGAGATGATACTTTTAATGGATTTGATCCATTTTTTGGCGATTGAGGGATCATTTGATCTATGAAAAGTAGGAGGCCTTTGTCTCATGATGCTTCGATAGCAACTTGTTCCTTCTTGGGGGGGGGGGTTGAAAGTTCCTCTTGACCCATGTTTATATTAAAAACATGAGTTAACTAAGAGATATGTGTGAGAAAGTTTGCAGTTCCCACTCCCATCAGATTGGGCATCTCATTATCACACTAATCACATTGATCTTCACATAAGTTGTTAGAATGATTCCTTCTATTAACAGCCATTTCTTGTAATAAAAGGAAAGTTATGGGTAACACATAAAGCATAATCTAAGGAAAAAACTTATGACTTAAAAATAACATTTATTTCCTTAACTTATGAATCCATAGGCTTCAATATATGCTATTAATGATCTACTTTATAAAATATATTCTCAGGGGATTTTTTTAATTCCCTTAATAAGGGTTCATACTAAGATTGTGAATTTACAAAAAGCATATCCTCTGAGAGTGTTGTAACCAAGAGTGCAGAAATCCCCCTTGTTGTGCACCATTTCCAGTTCGAGTCTAGCTCAAAGTGATGTTTTTATGCTTTACCCCTAGGATACATCTATGCCAGAGCAGCCTTTACCAGCTCGTATCCAGACATGGATGAGTTTGTTAGAAAAACTACTTATTCAATACTCACCAATACTTAGAGATGTTTTTATTATAATTATTATTGTGTATATGTCTTCACTAGGGTTTTCTAATCCTATTCCTGAAAATAACTAAACCTATCCTCCAATAGCAACTATAAAAACCCTACTCTTTATTACACACAAAAACCTGATTTATTAAAATAAATATTCAACTGATACAATGTAGAAGATTAAGAGGTCTAGTGTCTTTGGGGTTTAGGAACATTAAATAATAAATTAGAACATAAAACACACAAAATCTTTATTGAGAACTTCCTTTACATGACCACTACATTCCCTCGTACATAGCATTTCATGGGATAACCTGAGGACAAGCATAAGAAAAGGGTGAGCTATAAAGCCCAGTAAGGGAATAAACATGGAATAAAATGAGGACTAAAATACATGTTTGAAAACAGGTATATCAATGGAGAACAATATAAACATGAACAAAAAGGCCTGATAAGGCATAATAATCATAACATGGAAATGTTGCAACAACACTTAACATGGAATTAGTATGAGTGAAGGCTCATTGCACATAGAGCATGAGTAAACCCTCATTGCACATGAATCACAAGTAAAACCTCGTTTCACTTTAATTAGAATGAGTCAACACCCATTTCACATGACTTATCATGATACTATACATTACCCAATGCATTGGAGCTCTATCAGGTTACACCTTTCTTAAACATTTCATTTCTTACATAAGTGGGCCACATGGATCATATAACTTGGAATCAATAAACATCATAATTTATTACATGATTAAGTAATGTGAAATAAATACATGAAATTACCATTAAATATGTATATGTGAATAATTATGAATACCCTTGATAGAGACATGGGTATGGTATTCACAACACAACGATCATGGCTTGGAAAAACGCAGTGCAATTTCGGCAGCATAACGATGTGACACAAGGATTCATGAAAATGGTTGATGAGAGAGAAAGGGTGTTTCATCATATGTAAATTAAATTAATAGTAAGGGGGTCATATAGATACATTTCCCAACAAACCTAATGGAATTTAGATGCATAATACAGAAGAATTACATGGATGTAAAAGAGGAGAGAGAAATCCCTCACGGAATTTCAACATGGTAACGAGTGTACATGGGAGGAATTAATGAGATAGAAAGGGGTATACCATCATTAAAACCTAAATAGGGTAATATGGGGAGGTGAAAAATCATACCCCGCCATTTTTAATTTAAAATAAAAGTGCATAACAATATTAAGAAACATGGATAAAAAGAGAAAGGTAGGAATACCTTACTTAGATGTGTGATCCCAAAGGCTTGGGGTAGGCTTGAGAGAGTATTCTTGGGATCTTGGGGCTCCTTGGGAGGATTATAGAGAGAGGAGGGTAGGGGTTGGTTGAACTCTAATGGCTTTGAGTGAAGATGAAGTGGGATCTTGTGTGGTTTTATATAGGAAAGGAGAGGGAATTTATTATTATTTTGGTTTGGGACACCTCACGTTAAACTTATCTAAACCAGAAACTACAACATGGTTTTTCCCATGGTTTTTTCCAAATGGGATTGGAAAAAAATATTTTATAAGGAAAATTTACTAAATTATTAAAATAATAGGGTTTCTTATGTGGAGGTGATTCACACATTCAAGGAAAACAATTTAAAAAGGCAAAATGTTTTATAAGTCATGGAGGGTCCACTACAGCATTGTAAAATAAATAAAAAAAATATAAAATCAAATTAATTTAATGCTAAAAATTTATTTTCTGAACATGTTGTTTATAGTATTTTATTAAATAACTATTGGGTTATTATGATGTCATAAATCACATTATATATTTAAACGGTATTTAAATTTGAGCCAAAAATTTGACTATCTCAGAAAATTATGAAAATTTTACCATTGGATAATTTAGATGTCAAGATTCCAAAAATAATATTAATTTCATCTAAATAATTTTATAAATATTTGAATTTTTTACTTGTAAAATAAAAACCTACATTTACCAAAAATTTATTGATTTTGACAAAAACAATTTTCAAAACTTAATAAAAATTACAATCGCATTCTTAAAGTTATATGATCATTTAAATTTAATAAAAATTAATTTGATGATAATATTTTATTAAAACAATATTTAATTCAAAAATCCATTAATTTATCAAAATATATTTCTTGGTTGAATATTAACTAAAAAACTATGTGTCCTTTAAAAACTATTTAAAAAGTAACAACAATAAAATGAATTCATATTCTTTATAAAAATAATGTACATAGTCATAGTGCTACGGTTTTGTTACTTAAACCCTTATAAAAACCACATAAAACCAAAGGGTAGGGTGTGCGATGGTGATATATTCTGGGGGTGGATCGGATAACATCGCTCGAGTGGTAATCTCTATTAACTTACACTTCTTCCATAGTCAGTTCTACTCAAGCTTAATGTGTTCAAGTTCGGATTGGGCTTGGTCAAGAGAAAAGCTCAATAATGACACCTCCATTCCGAGCTCCGAAAAATGGGCTCTGTGTAGGGAAAATCTACTAGATGAGGCCATCGCTTAATTTATCTGAGTAAATTGGATTTGTTAAAGCCCTATATTTATAGTAATCATGTGATAACTGTTCAACTGCTATACTAGAAACTGTCAAAATTCATAACAGTATTATAAAATCTAGAAACATAAAACCTATGAAGTTCCCATTTTATTTTACCATAATAATACATTTAATTAGATCAATAAGAATTTCCATTAATGATATTTCCGGTCGTTACAAGAATCACCTCTTCCAAGAGAGATTATAGTGGTCAAAATTTCATTAAACCTGAGATACATGTCAGAAATAGGCTCATCAGTCATTATTTTAAAATTTTCATATTTAATGGTATATGTGTTAATTACCATTTTTTTAACACTATAGTTTCTTTCATGTGAAACATAAAAAGTATCCCAAATTCCATGGGCTATTTACATATAGAAATTCTGTTAAACTGTTCATCTCTAAAAGAACAGTATAAGGTATTCATGGATTTACGGTTATTATTGTAATAACTCTTTGTTGAGTCATCCCAAGTAGTTCTAGCAGTAGAAATAATATTATATTCATCTAAAATTAATTACCAAATTTCAAAAAATATTCTTTCTAAGTGCATCTTCATTTAAATTTTACATTGTGAATAATTTGTTCCATTAAAGAATGAAGGTATATTGGTAGTATCACTTTACAATATATTATCCATAATAAAATTTTAGAAAAATATTTTAAACAAATAAATGTTTATTATTAATATAAATTTTAAGATATTTGAAATATAACTAAAATTACAGTTTACAATGTTTTAAAAAGCATTAAAACTAAAAATTCCAAATCACCTCTGATACCAAATGTTGGTCGGAGTAGAGTACTCAAGAGGGTGGGGGGGGGGTGAATTGAGTATCTATAAAAATTTATTCTAAGAGGTATAATTTGAAATTCCCCCAAATTTAAAATTCAACTAACTAGTTAGATAGTAGCGAATTTATAAGAGCTTGACTATTCGATTAATTTCTAAAAAAGGTTATTTGTTCTCAGTTGTATCAATTTGATAATTAATATAACTTCTGAAACTAACCTAATTATTTCATACTATTATAAACACTTGCTAAGACTAACTACCAGATTTGAATTTACTTTTATTAAATTTTCTATAAAATATATTAAAACTAAAAGTAAAAAACACACCAAAAATAAAAAAGAGGCTCAATATCTCACATAGAACAAATAACATCCACTTGGTGATCACGTGCCACCAAGTAGTTTAAATTAATAAATATTTTGATCAAACACTTGGATTAGGGTTCACAATAGCACACAAGATGACCAGTTCATAAGAAGTCTACCACAATTCTTGGTGGGTACAGACTACTAGGTCACACAGTCACCTCTTCCACAACTATAATTGGGAGTAAAAATATGTAAGAAGGTATAGGTGAAAGGATATTGTGTATCCTTCATTTTGATATAGGATACAATGTTTCCTTTATGTAAAGATACTAACACTACTTAGGAGTATTGAAAAAGAACACAACAGAGAAAATAAATATGAGAAATGATTTAGAAGGTTCTGTGTGCCTTGTGATGGAGCTCTAGTCTCTTTAGATAGAGTTAAGATAAGTTTTGAGTCATATTCTAGATGTTTGCAAGAAAAAATAGAGTGTATTATTCTGAATTCCAGGTATATTTATGGTTCTGTAAGTGTATTCTTATCATTCTTTGATATATTGAATTTGTTTTTCAATTCGATGAATATCTCAATTGAGATTTACTTATGTGTTCTTCCTTTTGTTCATGAATTCATAGTGTGTGTATGAAAGTTGCTGATGTTATTATGTATTCCTCACATGCGGGCACACAAAACTTATCTTATCTTCTATTCTATGTGTATCTTGCTTCTCTATTTAAAAATGTTTTTTATAAATGAGGGCCAACAAAGGGAATGTTCTTTCAACATGCATAGGATCTTAGTACCTCGTACTGTTTTCTAAATGTACTAAAATGTATTATTAAATATGTCAGTATTATTAAATGACTCAAATATGACCATTATAAATAATATTAATAAATAAAAATTTAAACAGTCTATCTGTGACTTATCTGTCGGTGAGTCAATTTATTAGTAAGTCATCTATCGGTACCTCTTATATTGAGGACTCAACCCATCAACATTTCATTTTGTCAATCATTCCATAGGTCAGTGACTAGTTAAATTGGTGAGTAATTTTAACTATCTATGAGTCCTTGCATTGGTAGCACCATGCATCGGTAGGTAACTGGTACTAATGGTAGGTTGATTGCATCAGTAGGTTTTCTATGTCAGTAAGTCATATGCATCGATAGGTTGTATGCGTTAGTAAGTCATATGAATCAGTAGGTTTTCTATGTTGGTAAGTCATATGCATCAGTATGTCATCTACCTCAGCAATTCATATGAATTAGTAGGTCATCTGTGTCGGTAAGTCATTTGTATTGGTATGTCATCTGCATCGGTAAGTCATATGCATTAGTAGGTCATCTGACTATCGGTGAGTCAGTTCTTCCATCGGTGTCAGTGACTCATACTTAGAAAATTTTAGATGTTCTGTGTGTCTTATAGTAAAACTAAGTAGAAATGTTTTAATACCCATAATTACACATAGATAATCAGCTGTACGATTTTTAGAGTTAAAAAAACATAATTAGTTATATTATTGAAATGATATGAAATAAAAGATATGCTTTTCCATAATTTAGAAGCTCTCATGAGGTAAGATACATGTTAATATATGACATGATTTGTGATAATTAAAACCATGAGGAAAGATAAATGTTAATATATGACATGATTCATTATAATTAAAACCATTATAGTCAGAGATAGTGGCCAACAATATCCTATGGGGAATCAATTATAATAGAGTTTATTTTTCTTAACCATATTGTGTGGTTTTATTTAACAGAATAATTTATGTATAAATAAATATTTATTTCATGAATATTATTTTTATATTATTTAATAATGACATATGTGTACATATTCGTCATACAAAAGTCATTTTGGAATTATGTTATGAACATCATCAAAACATTTGATGTTAACATAAATGAATATTTAATTGTATACAACATGGAAATGAGTGATATAAAATGAAGAATAAATATTAATTGGTTTTATATAATATATAAAATTACCCTATATTAATTATTTATGAAGATAAATAATGCACGTGATGATTCAAACTCAAGGTAAGAGACACTTTACTTAAATATCATTGTTTTAAATGTTTTCAAGATTTATTTTCTAAATAATTTTATTTCATTTAATTTTTTTAAAATTATTTTTATGAATTTATTTATATAATAATGAATGTTTTAAAAAGGGAATTTTCAAATTTTTCTCAAATTATTTTTGAAATTAATCTTTATAAGGTTTTATGTAAGAGATTTTCTTTTAAACCCCCTCTTTTAAAGTTCCCCTTTCAACTATTTTTAAAAATTAAAAATGGCTAATTTTTTGCTTATTTGGAAGAAGATAATTTTCCCACTTTCATGACACATTAATAATTTAAATATTTCTTAAAAATTATGCATTATTATTTTCACATAATATTAAATCATTTCGAGTGAATAGTTTTTCTGAAATATGTGATTTAAAAAAGACTATTTTTCTTTGGAATATTTTTATGATGCAAGGATTCATGTTTTATGATTATGATATGGTTCATGCCCATTGTTTTTTACGATGGATGGTTCCATTATAAACCAATGATTATTGGTTATGTGATAAATCAAAAATGGGTGGTTATGTTATTAACCAATGATGAGTAGTTCCATGGTAAACCAAGGATGGGTGGTTATATTATAATCTCTATTTCATTGGGTACTCCAGAGCTAGAGGTTGAACATATTGGTCACTCCATTTGTAAGAGTGATATGGAAAATGATGTCTTTAGATACCTAAATAAATTTTATATTCTTGTTAATTATTATTTAGGGAAATAATTTGATTTTAAAAAAGGTATGATAGATATCTTTTTTAAAATGATGGTGTCATCATTGGGGTTAAAGGTTTGTTTTTAAGAAAATGTTTTTTTACTTTTTATAGGACCAGCTGTTTCATTTATTTTATGTATCTTACTAAGAAATTTTTAATCATCCCACATATTAAAATGTTTTTTCGCTTGGTTTTAAATAATATTATTCACTATGAAGAGGTCCATATCAAATTTTTAAATATATTACATAAAAAGAAACAATGTTTTATTTTAAAAGGGTTTCTTTTAGTTGAAAAAATGGATACTGATTCAAAATTTCAACATTTAACGTATGAGTTTACTATGTAATAATTTCACATGTTTCTCTAAAACTCTAATCCTAAAATATATTTTGGAAAATAAAGTGGTTTCTAGTTTTAAAATAACTAGAATTTGTACTATTTGAGTATGGGTCCTAACCATTGGTATCAGATTAGGTATTGGTTATCTTTGGAGATTAGGTTGTTTTAAGGCGAGGTTACGTTTAGAGTTATGGATACTTTGTTGAGTTTATAATTTAATTTGTTTTCAAGATATAAATGTCTTATAAATCCCATTTTAAGCTTTAAGTTATGAAATTATATGGCAACTAATGATATTTTTTGAGGTAATTAGTGGTTGTTAAGTTTTGGGATGAAAAATTAAATGTATAAGATAAACATTGATATTTAAAAATTTCTTTAATGTTGAATATATTAATTCTATTTTGAGTATTTTTTATAGTTTTTTGGTATATTTATAATAATCATATATTTTAAAAAATGTTCACCCCATAAACCATGTGACAACTCGTCGCATCTAGAAAGGCTCTAAGGTTTGATCCAATAAATGTAGGGTGAAACGGGTGCATCAAGTACCACTGACCTATATGAAGTCCTAGATAGTATGATTTTTTAGATAAAATATTTTCTCATTAATGAATAAGTTGTTTTTTGGAACATATTTATTATCATATAGAATACCATGGTATTAAAAATTTTATGGATGATTAAGTGAATCATGTTATTTTAGAATAAGATCACTATAATTTTTGGAATCATTAAAAAAAATAAGGTAAAAAAATATGTTGAAATTTTATTTGGGAATAATGGTTGAATTATCTTATTGTGGATTTATGATATATGTAAATGATTAGCATATCCTAGAGATTATATGATTCAGGTATACACTTTTTGGTATGAGTCTTCATGTGTGATTGATGATATTTAGAGATAAATACTAAAATTATCTTGGAAGACGTTGTGGTCAAATAAGTCTATTTTTGGGTTTCAATATTAGTATGGAATATTATGAAGGATTTTTAAGGATAATTATTTAATGATATCTAGGGAACTTTAGGTATTAATTTTGAAATAAAAATATTAAAAGTAATTTTTATTTATTTGATGGTTTACTAATTTTGTGGAATTATATTATATTTTTCAAACCATTTTTGTTTTGGTTAATGTCAAAAGATAGGAAGAATAGATTTTTATACTTTTTTGGATTAAGTGATAAGTATAAGTTGATTATAATTCTTAATCCATGAAAAAACAAACTTGAATACTAATCATCTAGAGAAACAATAGATGATATTATGATGGAAATAGATTAAAATATGAAATTATACTTTTAAACTAACTATATTTCTATATTTTTATAGATTAAGTATTAAAATAACTCCTCAAAACATTGAAAAGGACATTGAAACAAAAATTTTATCCATTTACTTTTGTTACCAAAAAACCAAGGACCTTTTAAACTATCAGAAATTTATGGCTGGGTGATTGTTCAATTTCTCCTGAACATGTTCACTATAACATTGTATCAGTAAATGAGTGTTATATTTTTTCTTCCATGTCTTTGTTTTACTATATGGAAACTTAGTAATGTGTTATTCTAGATGACCTTCATACTTCATTTACATTCTTTTAAAGTGGATGTCTTATTAATCCTGTTACTTATGTGGGATTTTATTAAAGTTATTTTGAAAAGTCAAACCTTGAAAACCAAGTGTAAATTAAAATCATGGAGGATTAAAATTACAAAATGTGGGAGAATATAACATTTTAAATTTCTAAAATAAAAAACAATGAACAATAGTGTTCAAGACACACAACACTGAGCTTAAACGAATAACAAAATATTGTTAACATGTGACCATTATAACATAGCCATTAAGTTGATGGTAATAACTAGTATTAAATAAAAAAATAAATATAAAATGGTGTAATATAATAATTAATTCTTAGATAATTATTCACTTAATTATAGAAAAGTCATTTTTCTTCAAATACACATTCTTCAAGAATGATTTTTATTACTTTTGTGAGAGAATAATATAATTAATTTCTAGAAATTTTAGAAATTTTATTTAATTAAATTAATATTATTTTTTAAATAATCATATCAAAATTATCCTATGGTGATTATTTGAAAATGTTCTATTTTTTTTATTTTTTAATGAATAATGAGAAATAAAAATTTTTATTTAAAAATTTATTTTCTTTTCAAGTATTTACAAATTAAAATTATATTCATGATTATTTTTAAAAATTAATTTGTTAATATTGATTTAAAATAATCTAATTATGTTTTTTAAATGGATTTTATAATTTAATTTTTAATATAAATATTTTATGTTTAAAAATGTCATTTTTCTGAAAAAAATTACATTTTGTTTTACTGATTCAATTTTAAATTAAATACTGAAACTTATGTATTTTGAATATTTAAAACACAGATTCCATATTTGGAATAATTATTTCCAAATTTAGTAAATAATTTCCTTTTATTCTTCTTACAATATGAATTGTGACTTCGATAATTTTTTCCACCACGATAAATGGTAAATGAGGTAATTAAGGGAAAAAATAAAATGATAAGGGCTAAAAAATGACCCCAACACTTGCCCCAGTTTTGTTAGATAATTAATATTCATCCCTAATTATTAAAACATGGGTTTTATGACTCTTTATGGACACTTTTATTAGATTTCTACCTTTATAATATTTTATTTATAGAAAAGTCAAACATGTCATACTCTTGTTTTTTATAAGTACTATATTTTTAATATGGTGTTATTTAGAAGATATGATTGACTTTAAATAGAATTTTTAAATATACTATATTTATATTTAAAATTTTAGTTAATTGTAAATTTGAATTTAGATGTAACTACCTTAAATTCTTTCACAACACTGATGTAGTAATTATTTAATTAATGGAAAAATCAAAGAAATGATATTAAAAATAATAAAAGTGACTTAATTGGAAATATTTAATGTAATACACGACTTTTATAGATGATTTTGTTATTTTATTAATACATTAAAATATTTTGTTCAAAGTTATATTATTGTATTGATATTTTTAAAATTCAATGCAATTAATAGTATCAAAATTGACATTAATGATATTTTAAAATAAATAATATATTATTAAATGATATAAAATTACTAAAAATGATAAATTCATCCATATTATTAAAATATGGATTAAAATTTTATCCATCATCCATTTATATGTATTTTTGAATTTTATAGAAATTATATTAACCCTTAATGTGTAAAAAATCTATGTTGTCACGGTTAGAGTTAGAGGTTAAATAAGGGTTAAAACCAAATGAAAAGGATTAAAAAATAGATAAAACCTGTCTAATTACCATTTTATTATGTTATTTAGATCCATTATAATATTTTGTTTTAAATTAATATGTTTTTATCCATTTGGAATTGAAAATTAATTTATACTAATTTAATATTTTGAGAAATTCCGAGAGTTCCCCTCGCTTGTCATATAAAAAGACATATCCTCTTATCATTTATAAACACAAGAAACCCTTTTTCTGAAAATAAGTTCCCAAATACCTTAATATAATAAATCCTATAATTAAATAGGACTTAATTTTGGCAGAACACCAGGCTTAGTGGTATTAAGGTGTTATGAAAAGTAGGTTGTCCGAAGAAGATGTACCATTATTAATAATGTGTTTTTGTTTTATTTCTTCTTCCAAATATATAAAATATTATAATACAATGATAAAATAATAAATAAATTATCCTAAATATAAAGATATGTTATTATATCTATTTAATGACCAATATCCATCCACACTTCCATCAAATTGGAAAAGAATTCATCATTTATGTGTACGACATACTACCATCTTATGTACCGATGTAATTCATTTTCCATCACCATGTATTAAGAATAGTTACAATAAGGGAATTAAGGTTTTTATATGATATAAAAGAAATATTTTTAATTATTAAAATATAATATATCATCTACAATCCTACCTTTCTATGTAGAGAAAAATGATGATGTTGTTCGTGGGTATGTGTGGACTACCACCTTCATGAAGCGATGTGATTCTTTTTCATCACCAAATCACATGAATGATATATAGAAGTATATTTAAAGAATTAATTTAAAATTTAAGAAAATATTATATTTATGAAATATAAAATTATACTTATCTTGTTTCCATAATGGTATTTGAAAAACAGAAATGTTACTCATGTGTACGTATAGTCTACTGTATCCATGTTTGTATCGTAGTTCATTTTCCATTACCATAAATAATGGTTTGATTTAAAATTATAATTTATAAATAAAAATCATATTTATTTCATGAATATTATTCTATATATTATATAATAATATCCTTTTTTACCATATTCATCATACAAAATTCATTTTGGACTTAAGTACCGAACATCCTCCAAATGTTTGATGCTAACCTAAATGATTAATTAAATGTTTATAATACAGAAATGAGTGATATAAATGGAATATTAAAAATAAAAATGGTTATAAAGAAAGTATGAATTTAACTATGTTTATTATTTAGGAAGATAAAAAATATATGTGATTAGTCAGACTCAATGTAAGAGTTTCTATCTAAAAAATCTTATTTTAAATGTTTTAAAGATTTATTTTCTAAATACTTTTCTTTCATGTCCTTGTTTTTAAAATGATTTGTAGGAATGAATTTATATGTAAATGAATGTTTTAAAAATTTTATTATCAAATTTATATCAAAAGTTTGAAAAAAGGAATCATTTTAAGGTTTTATATAAGGGAATTTATTTTAATGCTCCTCTTTTAATGTTCCCCATTTAACTCTTTTACAAAAGTGAAATGTAATATTTTTTTACTTATAAAACATGATAGACTTTTCCTACTTTCATGAAACCTCAATACATTGATTTTTTTTATAAGTAAACATGTTTATTTTAAAATAATTGTTTTATTTAAATTTTCATAGTTTGTATAATATATATGATTTAAACACAAAATATTATTTTCCTTAACAATTTTTTTGTGATGTAGGAATTCATGTTTTATGATTATGATTTGGATCTTTCCAATTGTTTTTGATGATGGGTGGTTTCAATATAAACCAACGATATTTTTTTTTGCGATAATTCAATTATGGGTGATCACATTATTAACCAATGATGTGTGGTTCTGTGATAAACTAAGGATGGGTGGTTTTGTTAGAACCACCAATGCATTGGGTAATCTGAAGTTGTAGGATTACTATATTAGTTACTACATTTGTAAGAGTTATATAGAAAATTATGTCTCAATATACCTACATTACTTTTATATTCTTGTTAATGAGTATTCATGAAATAGTTTTAAAAAAGCATGATAATGGAATTTTTGAAATAGATAATTCCCTATTTGAGGTGAAAATGCATGTTTTTAAGTAATGATTTTTTTGAATTTTAGATAGACTAATAGTTTCATTTCTTTTATGTTCCATACAGATATTTTTTTTGATTATCCCATTTTGTAAAATATTTTTCTTAGGGTTTAATGAAAGATTAGATATAAAGATAAATTCAATGTAATTTTTTTGAAGATATGTCATTAAAAGAAAATATTTTATATTTTAAAAGTTTTTCCTTATATGAAAAAATTGATACTATGTATAAGTGTCCACTTTTAATTGATGATTTTACTATGTAAGAGTTTTTACTAATTATAGAAAACTGTAAAAATAAAAAATATTTGTTAAAATAAAGTGATTTATAGTTTTAAAATAACTAGAATATATATTATTTATGGATTGACCCTTACAATTGATGTATTGGACAAAGGGATCATATGAAGATACATGCTTGCATTCAAAGAATTTTCTAGTCAGAAATATATAGATACATGTGTTTGATGGATATCATGACACATATATTTGAATATTTAGTAGTATTAATTTTTTTTTTCTAGAGGCTGATTCTTACTTACATTTAAGAATTCGGGAATTTATATTTATTGAAATGATAAAAAGGAGAATGGGGTTCCACTCCATATTTGATTGATTGGGGATTTATTTTTTACTCATACAGACTCTCTATGTGTTTTATATTTTAATCTGAATGAAGTTTTGGTTGGATATTCACAAGGTATTTCATATAATGTGATACAGGGTAAAATCAATGATAACTTTTCAGTAGTTTTTAAAAGATATAAAATAGTGGGTTTGGATGTGATTACACATGTTATTTCATATAACGCCAAATTAGGTGAAATAGAACAATGTCTATGAGGCCTTAGTTTAAGTGGGAGATTATTAGAGATATTTCCAAAAGATATAAGATGGTTTTGAATATATCGTATGGTATGAAATAGGAATATCATTATGTTTGATATATTATAGTAGGATACCTCATTTTCCAATCATACTTTAATATAATGAAATTTTTTTAGGCTTATAAAATCATATCTTATGACTTATAACACGTTAGGATCCATGAGAAATTAAAATGTTAAATGTAAACATTCATATATTTTTTCATTCAATTTATCATTAAAACAAAGGAAATTAATGAAATAAAGGGTTTAATACATGTAAAAATGGTTACAAACTATTTTAAACAAACTCCAATTACCTATTCATTGTGTAACACATTTGTAAATTCATAGAGCTCTAAGAGTATCCTAAAATTGTTTATAAGGTTGATGAAGGCCATGGAAATGATGTGTGCATTTCTATATATTACCTTGAATATATATCATTCTAAATAATATTATTTGATGAGATAATATCATATCATGATGCATAGGAGGATCCTTCACATGTTATGGGTGATTTATTGTAACACCTAATGTTTTTATGATTTTTTTCTTTTTTGACTAAATTAAATTTCATTGATTGATAGAATTGCATGATAGATCAAGTTATGATTAAACTAATTGAAACACCAACTTAAGTGTGAGATATAGAAGAAACTGATTTTAGCTTGTGGTACATGCAAGACAATGTTTGTCTTGTGTTACACACTATTCTAAGTTCCTTTGATAACTTGCATTACATGCTAGACTGAGTTTTATCGTATTACAATATACTATTATTATTTAATATGATAGTTACCATCAACCAATTAGAATGAAGAGAATGAATAATAATAAATAAATTGTTAAAATATATAGTTTTATCATGTTTATTAGCTATATATGGATTCAAAATAAAGTAATAATCTTCTAAAACAAAAAGAAATGTATTCTATAGAAATATCTTTTTCAAATAGAAGGGTTCATAGCCCTTAGATTACATAATTTAAAATTAAATTTTTTCAGTTTTAAAAATATTATTCGAATAAATAAACATCATTTTTGAAATTATAATATCAAAATTATCTTAGGGTTAATTTTTGGTATTTTCTAAAGAAGTTTCATTTTTTGATGAGTACTGAAAAATAATAGTTTTTAATTGAAAACATCATTTTTTATAATTTATTAATATAGTTAAATAATATTATAAATTGGTTTTAATGTATAATTAGTCAAATTATTTATATATTTATCCAATTAAGTTCATTATATTTAATTTCACATTAAAATTGGATATAAAAACATTTCAATATTTTGAACATTTTCATTTTAAAAACCATTTGTCTCAACCCGAATGTGGGCTTAATTTTAAATTTAAAATTTACATTTATATGATTGGAATTTAGAAAAATGAATTCCATATTTATAATCATAATAATTTATAATGTCTATTACGTATAACTTACTTTTGAAATTAAATAATTGGTGAAAATTGTTAAAATTTATCATGACAAATAAGAGAAAAATTAGTTTACCATGGGACTAAACTTTACAAATAATGGAAAAAATGAACTAGTAAATTTTAAAACACCAATTTTATAAACATATTTCTACCCTTATTACCTTATTATCTAATTTTATGAGTTTTTGAAACATGTTTCAATGAAAGTGACATATATTATAAGATAGGTACAGAAAAAGGAAAAAAATGTACCTTTCATCCTTTTAATTTCTATAAAGCGTTAGCATAAGAAAAAAAACTACATAAGTTATGTTATATATATATATTATTTTTTAATTTAGATGTGTTTATTTTTCCATGATAATTTATTTTAATTTTTTTTTTCAGATAATATAATTACATTAAATTCTAAATAAACACCAATAGAGGAATAACTTTTTAAAAATTAAATAAATCAAATGATACTAAAAACATTAAATGTGATGTAAATTGAATGAATTATTATGTCATATTATTTTATAGATGAATATATAATGATAAAAAATAGTGAAATTAATATATATCAATTTCATGATTGTCATGATATATTATTTAATTTAAATTAAATAAATATTGTAAAAATTGACATTAATTTATTTTATAATAAATGATATTTTATTAAATGATTTAAATTTACTAAAATTAAAATTTTATTTAAATTTATTTCTAAATATTAATACAGTTGAAAAAAGTACCATTATTAGAATAATTTATCTTTTATAATGAACATATTGACCTGTAAATAAAAACATTATAGTCAGTGTTAGGTTTATAGAAGTGTTTTTTTACGTTACACGTGTTTATATTAAAATTAATTTCCAACACTCAGGAGAATTTTATTTTATAATTTTTATTTAATATTTAAAATCATTGGGTCTGAATTAAATAATAATACTCCCTTTAATTTAGTCTTAATGGATGAATTACATTGGTTAGAAAACTAGTTACCTTAATGAAAAACAAAAATGAAAAAATACCCAAACTTATGTGTTAAAGAACCAAATATTTAAAACATGTGTATAAATATGTGGCAGAGGTGTTTATTGACTATATAATCCCAAAAAATCTATAATTGTCAGTTTTCTATAAACATGTGGTAATCTTGACTTTCCAATAGTGAATAATTTTGAGTATTTATAAGAGTTCCACTACTCCTCAACTATAAAAGGGAACTCACTCTATCTAATTCTCCACACATCTAAAGCTATTTGAATTGACCGATATCTAATAAAATAATTTAAGATATTCCTTAATCTAATAATATATTCATTATTTTGGTCTTAAATCTATCCAATGGATGGTTTTTTGTAAACATAAGGGGGACTCCTAAAGAAGAGGTAACAATCTTCAAATAAGAATTTTATTTTATATCTTCCTCCACCTCCTTAAATTATTTTTATATCATGATTAGATAATAAAATTGTTATCTTATATATAAATTGAAGTTTTTATTTTAACTTTATTAACTAAAACCGCACATAATTCCATCAAACATGTTGCAAAATAATCATTCGTGTGTTTGGCGAACTACCACCTCATGAACCAATGCCATTCGTTTTCCCAATACCATCATTCAAGGTAAAAAATAATGATGTAAATCATATTTATATATAATATATATGATATTGAGGATGTTATTATGATTTTTTAATTTTTATCGCACACATATCTTCATCTTTCTATTTTGTGGGAATATGATAACTTCGTTCCTATGTACAGAAGACCACTGCCTCGTGAAGCGATGTGATTCATTTAGTATATACATGGAATGTATTAAGGATAGGTTTAATAAACATATGTGATATACTGGAAATAAAAAAACTATTATATATATATATATCACTTACTTTTCTTTCATTCAATATGATAAGAAGACGGAAACAATGTTCAGGCATACGTACAACCTACCATCTCCATGAACGGTGAAATTTGTTTCCTATAACTAAATTTTATGGATTAATCTAAATATGAATTTACTGAATATATATGATATTTTTATCATGATATAAATTCTAGAAATCATGAAATAATTATTAATGTAATAGGACTAAAAATAAAAAGTAAAAACTTCTGTGAAAAATAAAGCACTTATTACTCAAAACATAACCTTAACATAGAATTATTAATTAAAGGAAATAAATGGTAATAATAAAATCATATATGATATGATATATATGAATTTTTTTCTAATATATTTATAATAAACTTATATTTATTATACATGAGTTTTGAACATGTGTGAAGAAATTCAATACTTATGGTAAGATATATTCATCTGACTATTATTTTCTGTTTGACATTAGTTGTGTTCACCACTAATTTATTATATGTGGTGTCTATACAAGACATGAATTTATTTTATTATTATTATACATATACTTATTTGGATTTACATATCAATTTTTGGATCTATCATCCATGGGATTTATGGTCCAAAAGTTGACAATTTGATAAGAGGGGTTTTTCTCAATTTTCCTTCTCTGCGAAATAAATTATGTTATGCAAGTATATTCATCCTATAGGTTTATATGTAGACCATTTTGCATTTAATATAATTATTTTTCTCATAATTTTCACGAACCAACCCGTGTCAACCCTAAACCAGTCACCCGAGTCGATCCGCACTATGGCCCGAAGGGTGTTCCCAATCCCCATGGCCTGACACAAGTTCACAAGTATCATATAAACTAGTGGTAATGTTTTAACAAAATTAGAATTCCTGAAATAACTAAAAATATAAATAAAAAGAAAAAAATTCATAGCCAAATAGCCTTAAAAATCCATAATTTAAGGTTAACCACATTATGAAAAAACTCAAAAAAGACTACAATAAAAGAAAACTAAAAATCTTACCCAAACCTCTATGAAATGTGGGGAGTAATATCCCAAATAAACAACCACTAAGACCTATAAAGGAGACCATGGGAACTCAAATTTCCCATTCTAAACACATTTCCTTTACTAGTAACAAACATACAACAAGGTTTATATAGACGCAAAGGTGTATGTAGGGGGTGAGCCAAATTCCAGTCAGATGACACCCGAATAGGATTCTATGCTATAAACATTAAATGAAAAATGGATTTTATATTTTATAAATAAATGAAATGCTAGAGACAATATCATGGAGAATGTGTTTTAATAAGAATTAATTTGAATGAAAGAAACTTTAAATGAAAAACAATTTTAAGGAAAGAAACTTCAAATGAAAGAAACTTTAAGGAAAACACACTTTCTTTAAAAAATTACCAACCCAACACACCTTATTCTAGCAGTTAGTGCGATATAGATAGTAAGAACTAATCAAGGAAAAATCCCCTAGGCACTAGCTAGTAGTGAGAAAGTTGGAACCTTCTATCTTGGTGAAAATGTTGTATAGAAACCATGACCATCAATGTTCTCATGAACGAGCCACTAGTAGGGAACATAACCACAACCTATTGGTATCCAATCATCATCCATGTTTAGTTAGAGTTGTCATCATCATTCTAGTTATTGGAAACCTGGCCATAACCATTTAAAAATCACTAACATAATAGTCTTAGTCCGCCCACCTAGATACTTGAGTTACCCTTTTTGTGTTCAAACAGGTTCACATAACACATCACATTTAAACACACTAGTTAAGAAAAACAAGGTACACATAGTGTTCCGCCACTTTCACCCCCAACTCCCGTTTTAAAAATAGACGCATGCCCAAAAATTTACCAAACATTTTTCACACCACTTACATAATTTAAAAATTTATTTAAAATGTTCATAAAATAATTCCGAGAGATACTGAAAGAATTTAGACACAAAAACACACTTAAAATCCTCATTTAAAACCAAAAGCACACAAAAAACACTCTATATCATGATTCTCACCACATAAATAGTTTAATAAATCCTTTGAACAATTTATAAATCATTTACTAATGGAACAACATGGGTTTACATACTAACACACCCAATTTCACTTAAAAATGTTAATTTAAAATCAAACGAACAACATGACCATATTTAATTAAGATTTGAACCACTTAGACGATATAATAACCCACATTTACACTTTATAAAATATTACCAAGAATCACAACAATCATTTCACACAAAATACTACCAATTTAATATAAGAAAAAAATTTCAAACAAAATTCACATCAAATCATACTAAAAACCATTGTATTACCACCCACATAATTTATAGAACATTTTTAAATAATTAGGAATGAATAAACAACACATAAAATAATGGTTAATAATGAAATCACCTACTTTTAGATTAAAAATTCAGTTTTAAAAACAATTTCACAAAGAATTTCACCTATGGTAGAGGGAGAGGAGGAGTGGAAAGCAGTGCAGGAGGATGGTCACATGAGGAGGAGATGCTAGAGGGGATTTGAAAGCTAGTGGGGTCACTAGAAAGTTATAGCCAAGAGGGGGGCATCACGGGGGAGAGAGGGGTAGTGTAAGGGAGGTCACTGGAGGGAGAATGGGGAGCCGGCCAAGGGTTGCCAGAGAGTGAGTGGCTAAGGGGAGGGAAGCATGAAAAAGTGGGTAGGGTGTGACAGGAGAAGAGGGGAGGAGTAGGAGAGGAGGGAAGAAAAAATGAAAACAAAATGGAAAGGGAAAAAGTAATAAGGGTGAAAACCCTAAAAAACTAAATGTAATAATAATAATAATAACAATAACAATAACAACAACAAAAAACAATAACTGTAATAATAATAATAATAATAATAATATTCTTAAATAATATTATGATCATTATTATTATTAAAATAATTATTATTTCAATTTTATTTTTTTATTCTATTATGTTTTCATTTTATCATTCATTTTATTAAATTTTTTTGAACACCGGGTAGGCCACACGGTGACCTGAGTGAAGCCGTACAGTTTTGACCATGCTCTTCCCATGCGCTAGATGCTGTAAAACCCAAAACAATCATTTATCATTAAAAACACAAAATTCCAATCGGGACTCAAACCGAACAAATACAATGATACCCGATTCAAAGAAAATTACAAAATTAAAATAATTTAAAAAGGCCGGGCATGAAAATTCTTCTCACTATAATTATTTCTGCCCCCAGGAACCCAAGATAAATCCTAAAACTAATTTAGAAACTGATACTCCTTCATAGTCCAAGGGGATTCCAAATGAACAACAAACAGGAAAACACTAGAGCATTCTCAATAAAAAGACATACAAATGAAAATCATGAGACTCAAAATAAACTCCTCACTGTCTGACACACACCCCCAAAAGTGAAAAAACTTCTAATTGATTGATCAAATAAAAAGATATTCCCCCACCACACAATCCAACCTCTTAATTAAAACACCCATACATCACTAAAAAGGCTCACACTACTAGCCTGAAATTGGAAACAAGAGTGAACCCCCAATTTGATAAATACTACAATGAATTTAATTCAACGAAACTATTGGTTGTGCTCTGGTCCCAATCCGAAACTTATTTCCAAATCAACAATAATAACATAATCAAATTACTGACATGGGGATTCTGGAACAAACTCCCTACCAGAAGGAATATGACACATTAATTCATTGTAGTGGAGTTTCAGCAAAACCCATGGAGGGTCTCCCAACTATAAAGACCAACTAGCTTAATTGATTGTCATGAAGCATCACCAAAAACCAAACATGGTTATCCTGGGAGCTTCCCACACAACCTAATACCCCACCGTTAGGGGCCCAACCACAAAACACAAAACTAAATAGGAGAAATCATGTGGTTCATCCCTCATACTAGAATTACCATCCTCAAATGTTCCTGACCAGAACCTAAATTCAAATGGACTTTCAAGGTTGTTCATAGATGAACAACCGCACGACGGTTAACACCCACAAGGAAAAAGCACTAAAGTTAAAGTAAAAGAAACAAACCTGCCTCCTTATAATGAAGGAGGAACACTTTCACCCAGGAAGATCACAACATGGATGCAAGGTCCTCGTGTCTCTTTTCACCACATGAGAACATTATAAAAAACAACCACATGTGGCTTAAATTGTCTTTATTTACCATGAAGAAGAAAAACGTTTGACTAAGATCCCTTACAACCCTAGGGTTCCTAACAGTGCACCAGATTCTCTCCAAGACCTAATGTTGGAGCTCTAGTTATTGAACCATCTCCTGCATCGTAGTAAAATATCGAAATCCCCCAAACATGACTTCTCCTACTAATTCCACAAGAAAATACACCACATACAAGAATATACCAATAGATTACAACACAATCTGATACCCACTTACTCCCAAATAGTACTATCTCCCAAACATGGGGTTAAAATATGTATATGCATCATCTCTTTAAATCAGAACAAAAAACAATAGAAGAGAGAACACATGGGAGGAACCTTACTTCAAAACAGATAAATTGTTAATTACATGAAATGAATACATGATTCCATTAAATTAGAGTCTCTTTAAAGGCCCTTCACATCCACCATTGCATTTAAGAGGAAAAATAACACTACAAGATGTCACTAAACATACCCCTTTCCCCCAATAGAAACATTAAATATAGAGGGGCCTTAAAGTGAGTCCCCACCAACACACGATTCCTGAAAAGGACCCTAACTACCTCTCATGACCTGACCTACCACACTAGTGGCCTAGCGCTATCCTTTTCTTAGATGAAACTGAAAAAATAGCCAAAGGTCATTTATAAAAACATCCTATACAAACAACTCCCAACTGCTTCCACTATTCCATACTAGAATTCCTTATACCTTATCTGGATAGTAATTTGTGACACCTCGGTGTTAGACTTCACCCTGATAACTCAGGAAACTCGAAAAAACTAAAGATCTTTTTCCACATTCCAAATCCACCCTCCCACTGTAAGTGGTCCACTTAATCTGAACAAAGGGAGATAAACTCAACCTTGAAACCGAAGAAGAGAGTTCTTACTTTGATCAACTAGAGGACCTGCCAATAGTGAACCAACCGTGGATGGAATTCAAATATGCATCAACTTCTATGGGGGTGTACACTAGCTAGTAAGGAAAAGGACCAATACCTAATCAAACTGGAACATTAGACCAAAAGATACCACAAATTAACACTAAATGAATAAAGGGAACCACTACAAGGGATTCTTGAAACACCTTTCATAATATTTCACTAACCACCCATATTCACACCATCTTACCAACAAGAACATAAACTGAAGACACAAACAAACTAGAAAGGATTTTCAGCTTGAAATATCTCACAAAAAACATTCCCAAAATAAAAACGACACACCACACAATCACTGGTTATCCAAAAATCAAATTTTCATTAAAAATTAATTGTGACAATAAATAAGGTTGGTAGGTTACACATTCACCAATGGTATCCTATGGTCCTCACACAATCTTGTTATCATTCCACACTAGGCACCCACCTTATGTTCATTTAGGCACTCATCCACTCATTCTATTGACTATCCATATATCCATATATAACCTATGCATGTGGTCACCCATAAAATAACAATGATTAAAATGAAATCCATGCCATTTTTTTTCAAAATTAATATTTTACCCACACTTTCTCTTTCTAAAAAACAAAACTAATTTACACCCAAAATTTCACAAAGCTTCACAAAAATACAATAACGCCCAAATAAAAAACCATTTCAAATAAAATTAGTTTTTAAACTTTTCATGTAAATTACAAAACATTTCACCCCTCTCAAAACACTTCTAGCTTTATAACAAACCCAATTTTAGAAAATCAAGCATCGTTACATTAAAATAATTTTTTTAACAATTTCCAATTGAGTGTTCTTAAAAAAAACATTCAGAACCCGAGAAAATACAGAACAATACAAAAGGAAACTAGTGCCGATGGGAAATTGGACAAATTGTTAGCATCCATACGCCTAGTTCAGCACCATCACAAAGAGTGTTATCAGACAATCCCCCAATCTCTACATGACTTATGAGGCGTTGCGAGCTCACTAAGACCATTGAACCCACTCCCATTTAATTTCACTAAACAAAAAAAATCATGAAGGCCAAATAACTTAGATGAAACCCAAATTCCCTCGGTAACTCAAGTACCTTAATGAGGTGTGCTGGACAAGAACCTTACTCATAACCAGATAATCAAGTTCCAAAAATCCTTTCTCCACTATACCCAGACTCTGAAATAAATAACAAGAACCAAAAGAGAAATACCTCCTCTGATACCATTTTTTCATGAAACAACCTGCGTCAACCCTGAACTGGTCACCCGAGTCAATCCATTCCAAGGACCGAAGGGAATTCTATATCCCCATAGGCTGTCACAAGTGCCCAGGTATCTGATAGATAAATGGAAATGATTTACCAAAATAACCATTCATGGAATAACCAACAATATAAAAAAACTTAATATTCATAAACAAACAACCTTAATAAAATCTATAATTTAATTTTTAACACTTTAAGAAAAATCCCCAAATGGACTACTAGAAAATAAAAATAAAACTCCAAACCAAACCTCCATAAAATGTGATGAGAAACATCCCCAAGACACTACCACTAAGACCGATAAAGGAAACTATGAGAACCCAAAACTCCAGTACCAAACACCTTTCCTTTAACTAGAAAAAGGAGACAATAAGGTCTACATACACCCAAAGTTGTGTGTGGGGGTGAGATGAGGCCCAATTGAATGTCAACCAAATATGATTGCATGCTATAAATATTATATGACATATAAATTGCATGTTTTATAAATAGAATAAATGATAGAGAAAATTTTAATGAAAATATATTTTAAGTTGATTATAATTGAATGAAATAAACATTAAATGAAAATAAATCAAATAATGAAACTTAAAATAAAAATAAATTTTTAAAAAATCATATTTAAAGAAAATGCAATTGATTTTGGGAATTACCAACCGACCACACTATATAGAGATTATAAGTGTGATATATCCAGCTGCGAACTAGTCATGCAAAAAGACCCTAGGCACTAGATAGAAATGGGACCCTAGGAACCTCGTATCTCAGTGAAAATGTGGTATAGAAACCATGAACATAAACGTTTCGATGATCGAGCCACTAGTAGGGAACACACCCATAACTTAGTAGTCTCCAATCATTATCCATGTTTATTAATAGTTATCATCGTCAATGATGATATGTTAAACTAGGCCATATACACTTCCACATCACTAGTATACTAGTTCTAGTCACCCATCCTTGATACCCAGAATTCCCTTTTTTTATAAAACAAGTTCACATGTCACATAACACATCACATTTACAGACACAAGTTAAGATAAACTAGGTACACATAACATTCCTAAACATTCACATCCAAATCCCATTTTAAAAAAATATGGACGCCAAAAAAATTTCAAAACATGTTTCAAACCTCTTATATAATTTAATAATTCATTAAGAAGATTTATAAAATATTTAAAGGAGGAATTGCAAGGTTTTACAACCAAAAACACATAAATCCTCTATTAAAACCAAAACACACAGAAATAAAACTCCATATCATGATTCAAACTAAATAAATTATTTAATAAACCAATTGTATAATTTTTAAAGAATTTACAAATTGAACAACAAGGGTTTACATGAAAACGCAAGAAATTTCACACAAAAATGACACTTTAAAATCAAATTCACAGAATGACCATATTTAATAATTATTTACACCACTTAGATGATTTAATAAACCACTTGAACACTTTAAAAAATATTTTCATGTAGTACAACAATCCTTGTACACAAAATAAACCCAATTTCACTTATGAAAATATTTTCAAACCAAATTCACATCAAATTGTTCTAGAAACAATTTTCACACCACACCCATAATTTATAGAACATTATCAAATAATTAGTAAGTAATAAACAACTCAAATAATAATGGGTAACCATGAAATAAACTACTTTCACATGAAAAATTTATTTTTATAACCAATTTCATAAATTATTATTTCTAAAACTAGTTTTGAACCATACAAATAATCTATAAAACATGCCAAAAATTCAAAATCAATAAATTTCAATTTATCAACAATTCATAAGCATAGAATCACCTACCTCTAGTGGATAAAGATAAACAAATCAATGAAAAACCCCAGCCATACTCTAACCAAACCATAAGGAAATTAAATCAAACCCCAATCTAAGAAGAATAAATATAATGATCTTTGATCAGAACCCTAAATTGAAAGCATAGCCGTTGGAGTAACCAAAACCTTAAATAAGGAAGGAAGAGGCTTACCCGAGGTATATTGCACTTGAAACGGAGGGAGAGGAGGATCATAGAGTGGTCTAGGAGGCTAGCCATGTGAAGAGGGGACTTCGAAGTGGAGCTGTGTGCAAAGGGGGTCGCCAAAGAGTCCCAACCAAGATGGGGTAGTGCAAGGGCTATGCAAGGGAGAGCGGGGGTGGAACCCATGGGTAAATGGAGAGTGAGAAGCCAAGGGGAGGGTAGGGCTCGTAGGTGTGTAGGGTGCGATGGGAGAAGAGGGGAAGAGGCAAAGAGAAGCAAGAAAGGGGGAAAACCCTAAAAAACCTTATTTAAAAATAATAATAATAACTTAATAATAATATTAAAAATAAAAAAAATAAAAAAAATATTATTAAATAATGTTATCATTATTATTATTATGAAAAAAATTATTTTTTTTCATTTTTATTTTCTTTTTCTCTTTTGTTCTAATTTAATTATTCATTTTATTAATTATTTGGAGACCGCGCAAGCCGCACAATGACCAGGGTCAAGGCACATGGTTTTGACCCTGATCTTCCCATACACTGAATTATGCCAAGACCCAAACACTCATTTTTCAGAAAAAACAAAAAATTAAAATTGGGACTCGACCTAAACCTTGACATTGATACCCGATGCCAAGAAAATTAATTAAATAAAATAATTTAAATAGGTTAGTTGTGACAATACTAATGGTATTTTATGTTTCATTTTATGTTTTTACTTTATGGGGTTTATGATTAAAAGACAACATAGTGGTAAGAGAGTATTGGTACAATATCATCCTTTATTAGGATAGTTTATGATTATGATTCCATTGATTAAATATGATCATCTTTATTTCAAAACTTTTCAATAATATTATTATCCTATTATTATTCATGTTATATCCATGTAATAGAACCATTTTTCTACTCTTTAGTACTTAAGATAATTAATAACATGATTTTAATAAAATCTAACCTTATTTCTCTCTTCATTCAAACATCTATTTTATTCAAAAACAATGTTTTCTAAAAATGTCTTCAAAAAATACTTTTAAATTATATTTTAATATCATTTTCAATAAAAATAATTTTAAAGATGTTTATATTTTTGAAAAAGTATTTAAAATTATTTTCAAAGCTTCTTTTATAAGTTTCAAAGGTAATTTTCAAAGAAACTTTTTTCTAAAAAGTTTTCTGTTTAAAATGTGTTTTAAATGATTTTCAAATAACTCTATATAAGATTAAAATGATATTTTCAAAGAAATGTTTTGTAAAAAGTATATGTATTTAAAAATAATTTTAAATGATTTTCAAATACTCTATTATAAGTCTCATTGTATATTTTTAATAAAAAAGTGTATGAAAAGGTTTTATGTATACAAAACTTTTTAAATGATTTTCAGAGCATCATTTATAAGTTTTAAAGGCTATTTTAAAAGAAATAAAATATAAAATGTTTTTGATTTAAAAATTTATTTTCAAAAAAAAGTTATATTTTAATAAATATATGTTTCAAATGATCAATAAAAATCATTTTTCTACTAAGATTACATCTGTTGGTGAAACCTTTTCCTTTCTAAAGATATGATCCAAAAAATACTATTCTTTCATTGAATGGGTTATGTTTAATTTTTCAAGTTGGTTATGAACCCTATTTCTCTTCGAGGGGTTATACCATGGTAAAATGTTTATGAAACCCTCTTATTTTAATAGGTTACGAGATGATGAAATGATTATGAAACCTATATATTTTCTATATGTTATGTTATGATGACATGTTTATGATAGAAATTTCATCTCATGGGTTATGATTTGATGAATTTTTATGATTCTTTGGAACTCTTATGTATGATTTTATTTTGTAATGGGTGAGACCTATATCTACCTCTAATTCATGGGTAGAGATTTAAATCTAATGATATAAATTTGATTTGAAATGGGAGTGAACATGGTTTAGTATTATATGTCTGGAAGGAGAAGTAAAATTGGTTTAGTAATACAGGGATGGAATGGGATGTAAACTCAATTCCGTAATATAGGGCTGAAATGAGGAGTGAACCTGATTCAGTAAGTGAATTTATTCGATATGGGGGTCTTGGTAGTGATAATTCACCAATATGGATTTATTTTCTATGCTTATGTTTAGGACCAAAAATCTATGTCTTATTCCAATGTTACGCTCTCAAAGATCATGTTCCTTGATTTACTTACGATTCATGTCTTATGAAATTCCAATCATTATTCCATGACTGAATTTTATTATTTTTGATAGGTAGGGTATGCTTATTAGTTTTTATGATCATGTTCTCATACCCTTATGTTTATTTTAGGCTTACGTATTTCCTTTATTTACCCTGAACGAGTATCTAAGCTCACCATTTCCTATGATTCCTTTCCTTTGGTTATAAAGAATGGTTTTAAATAGGAGTAGGAAATAGGGAAATTTTTGTGGGGAAAATTGAAGATCATTCACCATATTAGAAGATTGAATTCCATGATTCCAAATACACTAAACTATTTTGGTCCTAGAGCATTTAATTTTTTAATATATTAAATATTCATATAAAATTAAGAAATATCCATGTAAGAGAATCTGGTTAACTATAGTTGTTATTATAAGAAATGATTAGTTAACCTTTGGAAACTAGGATATGAAACATTTAGTGAAATATCAAGGGATAATTAAAAGGATATGTCTAGGAATATCTCTGTGGAAATGTATAAGGACAAATCAATGTTTAGGAAAATGTCTTAAGATTTTGGTAAAGGATTGAGAGATTTGTTTCCAATTAATTATATCCCAATATGGATAATACAAGTGGTTGTGGAACTATAATAGATGCACATAGGTGTAACAACCCCAAAACATCGTATTGAGCTAGAAATGATCATGAACTAGTGAATGACAACAGGCATTGCCTCCCACCTAGTTTGAAACTATCAGGGGATATTATTTGGAAATTCAATGACTCTTTATGAACCATCATGAAGGGTTTAAATAGAATATTACCATGAATAACATATAATAAACCTAAGGTGTCATATATTAAATAAGGTGTATTGACTTAGATATCTAATAAGATATGTTTCATGAATATTTGGTTCCCCAATATGATTAGTGTTTCTCACAATATATTTTTTGGTTTTAGTCAATATTGGGAACCAGAATGAACTCAGTTAATGTTGAATTTGAATGAAAATTTTATGATGAGATTAAAAATGGGAAGATTACTATATTACAAGTTGTTATGATTATTCTTAATAAGTTTTCAAATAACATGATTAACAATATAAACCATAATAAACTCTCAGACTCACAAAAGAATAGAAGGAAAGAGTTTTATGAGAATTCACGTAATGGATTCCATAAAAGAAGGATGATTCAATTTTTTTGTCGATAATGTGGGAAGAAATACCCAAGTGGATGTCTTAGTGGAAAATGAATACGTTCTGACTATTGAAAAGAAGGACACAAAGAATGTAACTAGAAAGGGAAATTGAAAATTTCTGATAACAGAAATGACATGATTAATGAACTCTCTAAGATATCATTGAATGATAAATGATTTAGATGTAGAAAGAATGGGAAATATGAATATCTATGTCATAATGGTAAACATTGTGAGGAGAATCGAAAAGGAAGTATGATTAATGGTAATATTGCTTATGATGAAGAGACTAAAATTGAAATGTGAAAAGAAATAAGTGTTAAAGAATAAGACGATGAAGATTATTTAATTGTTCAATAATGAAGTTTGATGAATGAAGTATTTATGTATTGAAATTCAAAGTCTATGAAATATATAATTCCTTTTTAGTATAGGTTTTTCATTAATTATTCAAAAGGACATGTTGAATGATGCTCAAGGGATGGGAAATGTAAATTAATGGAAATTCAATTTTCATGGAAATGATATAGTTAAGTAAAATATGATCCTTAATATGTTCCTAATGTAGAGATAATAATGTCGGGATAATGAGATGATCAATTTGGAAAATGTAAATTACATTGTAATTATTACTTTGGAAATGATTACTTGTGGATTATGCTACCGTGAATGGAGTTTACAATAGTTTGGATTTAAGGACTATATATAATAATCAATGTTTTATAAGGAATGAAGAAGAATTAATGTTTTCAATAATGTTTTATGGTATTTCAGGATATTACCATGTTTTAAGATAATACATGAATATGATATTCACATGTTTGGTAAGTGACAATGAAGAGACGGTTTATGGTGTATTGGGGGGGGGGTTTAATGATTAGTTGATTTTTTGAAATTTAGTGACCTTATTTCAAAAGATTGGATTCTAATATTTTCGAACAGTTAAAAATTTAACCAATTACAGGATGTTTTAAGTTGATTTTTATGGGGTATTTTTCATTAATATATGAATTCACCATATGAAGAATTATCCATATTGGATAACCGATGATAAATTTTAACTAGAGGTAAAAGGAATGGCTTTTCCTTCTTTTATGGATCTTATTATCTGTTAATTATTTAAGTGTAACCAATTAACATTACTTTATTGGATTAAGAAATGATATGGATATTGATCAAGGAGAAACCAACTGGTGGGATTATGATGAAATAATTTCAGGATTTCTCCTCATGAAAATTCTCCACCATTAAGAAACTAATCTTGGAATAAAATGTTGTTTTTTATCAACATTTTTGATGATATCAATGGCCCTTTTCAACCCTCTTTGGTTTGTAGATCTGATCGTTAAATTTATCCAGACCATGTTTTCTACCAATCTAAATCTATATTTGGGTGTTAGTTTTCTCTTCCATGTCCTTGTTTTCTCTTTCCACCTATGTTATCCTATTTGGAAACCTTATTATGAGTTACTTTAAGTAACTATTATGTTTCTATCTTCCCATTTTTGAAAGAAGATTTAGTATTCATTTTTATGATGTGGGATTATATAAAGTGAGCATTCATGTATTATACGTTTCTGGAACCATATGAATTTCAAGGGAGAAATTCATTTTTTGTGGGTTATAATGTACCACTTTGAGTTTTTTTTCATTTTCTAATAAATTAAAATTATTACATGGCTTACATTGAATGCTACACCAAGTTAAGACTAATTTATGAAAAAAAAAATTTATATTTGTGTCACATATAAAACATAGTTTATCTTGTGGTACATGCAATACTATATTTTTCTTGTATTACAGACAATACTGAGTTCACTCAAAAGCATGTATTACATGTAAAACTATGTTTTTCTTAACTACAATATATTATTATTATTTAATATGATAGTTATCGCCTACCCATTGGAATCACATGAATGAATATGATTAAATTTCTTTTGAAAATATATATTTTTACCTTTTTATTAGTTAAATACTAATTAGAAATAAAAGAATAATCATTTAAAATAAAAATAATTTCTGAAAAATAATATCTTTTTTAAAAAAAGTGTTAATCCTGCTTGGTGCACCAAATTTAAAATTAAATTTTACTAATTATAGAAAATTTATTTGAATAAATGATATTTATATTTTAAGTTAGAATATCCAAATTATCTTAAGGTGACTTTTTCATATTTTTTTGAGAAGTTTCATTTTTTGATGTGAAAAATACTGAATTTTAATTGAAAACCGCCTTTTTTATCTAATTTATTTATATAGTTAAATTATATTTTAAATTTATTTTAATGTATAATTAGTTTAAATATACAAATAGTAACCCAATTAAGGTAATTTTAATCAATATTACAATGAAATTGGATATAAAATCTTTTCAATCTTTTGACCATTTTCATTTTAAAAACCCGTCGTCACGTCCCAACAAGAGTATTACTTTTAAATTAAACATTAAAAATTATATTATTTTAATTTAAAAAAATAGATTCCATATTTTTAATCATAATAAATTATAATTTAAAATAAAACTTTATAAAAATTTTATTAAAATTATTTTTAAAAACAGTTAAAATTAATCACAAAAATTAATTGAAAAATGAGTTTACATAGGTACTAAAATTTAATATTAAGGGACAAAATGACCAAGAAACTTGTAAAAAACCCATTGGATGGAAATATTTCTACCATTATTATCTTATTCTTAGTTTTAACGATTTTTTGTACACTTTTCCTTGAAAGTGACACATATAATAAGTTATGTAAAGAAACTAAACAAATGCACCCTTTTTCCTTTTAATTTCAATAAAGCATAAGAATAGGAAAAAACTACATAATGTCAATTATAAATGTTATTTGAGAATATAAATGATATTTTTTATCATGATAATCTATTTTAATTTTTTAGATAATATAATGACATTAAATGCTTACGAAACTGTAGCATAAGAATTATTTAGTTAATAATTAACAAAATATAACGATACTAAAAACATTAAAAGTGAAGTAAATTGAATGAATTATTGTGTTATATAATTTTTTTGATTAATATAACACGATATAAAATACGAACTTAATATATTTAAATTCCATTATTGTCTTTCTATTTTTAAATTAAAATTAAATAAATATTGTCAAAATTGACATTAATGTTATTTGATAATAAATGATATTTTATTAAATGATTTACAATTATAGAAAATCCTATATTATTTAAAATTAGTTTAATATTTTAATAAATATAAAATATGGTCCCTTCATGGACCAATTTATTTTTATAACGATCATGTTGACCCCTAAATAAAAACATTGTTGGCATGGTTAGGATCAAAGTAATATTTTTGTATGTTACATGTGTTTATATTAAAATTAATTTACAAAACACATGGTATTTTTACTTTATAATTTTAATTATATATATATAATTAGTGGGTATAAATTTTCTAATAATCATCTCTTTAATTTATTCTTAATGGAAGATTTACTTATGTTAGAAAAGTAGTTATCTTTATAAAAAACTAAAATGAAAAAATAAGGAAACATACGAGTTATGGAACCAAATGTTTAAAAAATGTTTATAGATGTGTGGTGAAGGTGTGGATCGACCATATAATCCATAATTTAAATTAATTATCTATTTTATAGAAACTTTAGGTAATATTCACATGCCAATAGTAAACACTTTTGAGTATTTACAAGAATACCACTCCTCTTAAACTATTAAAGGGAACTCACTCTATGTGATTATTCACATATCTCAAGACATTTGGATAGAAACATATCTACTATTATCACATAAAAATTCACCAAAACTATCATAAAATCCTTATTTTGTGAAGAAATCATACCAGTAAAGGGGCTAGTGTAAACCTTAGGGATATACCTGAAGAATAGGTAAGGATATTCAAATGAGAATTTTATTTTATACCTTAATATAAGTCCTTAAAATATTTTTATATGAAAATTTGAGAGTAAAATAAGTATATTTCATGAATTTATATGTTTTTATGTTATTTTTGTAACCTAAAAAAACACACACTTCCATCATGTGGGTTACAAAATCATTTTTTGTGTGTGTGGAAGACCGCCACCTCACAAACCAATGTCATTATTTTCCATTATTATCTTTTATGGTTGGGAATACTGATGGAAATATAGTTTATATATGATAAATATTATATTTAGGATTTTATTATGATTCTTGAATTTTTATATCACACATATCTTCAGGCTTTGAATTTTGTGGGAATACTGTATCTTCATTTCTGTTCATGGTGGACTACAACATCACAAACCGATACGATTCTTTCTCGGTATAAATTGAATATGTTACGAATTATTTTAATAAATATATATGATATATATTTAATATTAATTATACTAGATATATAGATATATATATCATTTGCTTATATTTCTTTCAATACGGTAAGAAAAAAACATAATGTTCTTGCGTACATACAACCTATCATCTCAATGAACGATGTATTTAGTTTCATGTAAAAACATTTTATGGGTTACTAAAAATAATCATATACTAAATATATATTATATTTCTATAATTATATACATTCTAGGAATTATTAAATCATAATTAAAGTAAGAGGAACAAAAATGGAAAGTTAAAACTTATACGAAAACAAAGGAGTTATTACCTGAATCACAACTTTAACAAGTAATTATTAAGTAAAGGGAAATAAAAGGACATAATAAAATTTTATATGATATGATATATATGAATATTTTTCTATAATATATATATAAAAAACTTATATTTAATATATAGGATGTATGAACATGTATTTAGGAAGTCAATACTTAAGTTAAAGAATTTCCTTCTCAATTTTATTTTCTGTGATACACAATCCATGTTCACACCCTCTTTCTTATATATGGTGTGTATAATTCCCGTGGATATATTTTATTATTATTATAATTTTAATTATATTTATTTACATATCCTTTTTATTATCTCTCTTCCATGGGGTATATAGTCCAATAGTTAACAAACAAGTAAGAATTTTTTCCTTGATTTTCCTTCGTTGATACGTACATTATGTTATGAACCTATATTCTTTCATGTGGTATATCCATAGACCCTTAGAAATGTAATATAATGAATTATTTTATCCCCATAATATTTTATGATTTGGTTTATGTTATTACTTAATGGGGTTTATGATTCACAGTTACAAAATTGGTAAGAGCTTACTACTACAATCTCATCATTTATTAGGATTATTTGTGATTATACTTCAATTGATGAACTATTATGATCCATCCATCAAGGATTATCATGAAAATTATTATCCTATATTTATTTATGATAAATTCACGTAATGGTACCATTTTCCACTCTATTGTTCTTAAGATAATTTAAAATGTTCTTTTAAGAAAATATGACCTTATTTCTATCATTGGTTAGAAATATATTTTATTCAAAGATCATGTTTTCTAAAAATGTTTAAAAAAATATTTTAAAAGATATTTTAATATGATTTTCCAGGAAAAGGATTTTAAAAATGTTTTATGTTTTATAAAGTGTTTTAAATTATTTTCAAATCATTATTTATATGTTTTAATGGTTATTTTTAAAGAAAATATTTTCACTCAAAATATTTTCAAAATTATTTTATATTTAAAAAGTGTTTTAAATCATTTTAAAAGATTCCTTTAAAATTTTAAAGGGATATTTTCAATGAAATATTATTAAAAAGGAATTTTGATTAAAAAATGTTTTAAATTATTTGTAAGGAATTCTTTATATACTTAAAAGGATATTTTCATAAAAACATTTACAAATATTTTTTATTGTTAAAAATTGTTTTAAATGATTTTCAAAGGTTCCTTTATAAGTTTTAAATGTTATTTTAAAATAAAATGGTTATAATTTTTTTTTATGTTTTAAAATGGTGTTTTCAAAGTGGAAATTATATTTTACTGAATAATTTTTTGGAATGATCAATCAAAATCATTTTGTATCTATTATTACATCGATTGGTGTTACCTATTCCTTTATAGCTATTTGATCCATGGAAACCACACTAACATAAAAACTATTTTCTATGTCTTAGTTTTTATAGAGTTTATTTATAATAAATGTAAAAATTTGGGCATATTAATTTTTCACATTGGTTTTTATCAATCCTGATTTGAAAAATTATGTATTCTCTGCTCTTTCACATTGGTTCTACAATTTGACCATTGTGAAAGAGTGGGGTTTTACATTGGTTATACTATTATCAATGTAAAAAACAATGAAAATACATTTTTAATGTTGGTTATAATAAAAATGATGTAAAACACCTTTTAAAAATTTATGTATCGATCATGGATTGCATTATGTAGTCTACCCGTTTCGTGACTAATCTCTCATTTCCCTCATGTAGAAGATGTAAATTTCTTGTTTCTTTAATTTGGTTGTCAAAATCTCACCTTTTGATCTAAATCTAACCACATGGTCTCATATAACATGGGTTATGTATCTGAAGTATTCCTCAAACTTTTTAGTTTCTCTTTTTCATACATTATTTGGCTTCAAATATCCAACAAACTATTGTTCAACAAGGTGTTCTTCATTCTCGCATTACCGTATTCATACATTCGGGTTTTTTGCACCATCATCTATGAACATTTGATTATAGATATGGTTGTCTTCAACTAGATCACCGAATAGTTTGAATTTTTAATTTTATATACATATTTCTAGGTTATTTAGGAATTTTTATTTTGATTTATGGTGTTTGATTCAGATTATGTTATACAAAAAACATTTGAGTTTTCATGAGTTTAGGGGTTTAAAAAAGGATCAATTAGAGTCTATTTGTTAGCTTACATGGTTAGATTAACAATACAAAGACCAGAAAAACAATTCTACAAATATTTCATAGGCTATAATATGACTCAACATGATCTATCAAACTATGTGGCCAATACATACACAATTATTCATCGCTATTTTGTTTGTTTATTATCTTCATTTTTCTCCCAATTCAATCCTAATGATGTTTATCCTTCATTGAGGTGAAATAAAGATTGGATTCATGATGATTTGGAGATATTATCACAAATCTTGTTTTATTTTTTGGTATGAAGTTTTTTATATGGCCACTATCAATTTTTTATTATTAAATAAGGATTTTGTAAATTTTTATTGTATTTAAAAGTATAACATATGGTTTTTTTCAATAATGATATTGACTCTACGTGAGTGTATCTAATTTTATAAGTATATATAGTTAGTGTTTCCAGATAATGGATGATAACTTATTTTCATAATAAATTTGGGTTCTTTTATAGTCTATTGAATTGATTAAAAAGGTTCTTCAATATTTTTACTCTTATATTTTTTTAATCAAACATGATAATGAATTGTAAATAATTATAGGTAAAAAATTATTATCTGGGTTTGGGATCAAAATAATTTTATTTCTGATGGATTCAATGATTTAATATAATAGTGTATCCCATAAATTTTTAATAGTATAATATAAATTATATTTTAATTTATAATTCCATTTTTTCCTAGTTGAGTTATTCAATTATAATAAAGTAACATTATAATAAAGTAACATAATAATAAAATTCAAAATGGTAGCTATTTTTTTGGGTTTTTAGCTTCTTGGAACATGTTAAAATTTTTTTCTCAGTGCATGACTCACATGATTGAGAGTTTATATTCTACTTATAATTTTATAATGTGTTAATTAGTTCTTGATTTTATTTAATGTATATTTTTTGTAAACTAAAAATAAATTTAGGATTCGATTATATTTTTAATTTAAATATTGAAGAAAATTTTTATTTTCATAAATAATCAACTATGAATTAGTTTTTATCATTATATATATAAAATAGATATGGTTTTATGGATATCATTGAAAATACTTTCTAATAATTTCATAATGTTATATTAATTAATTTTTACTTGAGGCATTTTTTTAAAGGAATCTATTTTTCAATTCATTATGCATGAATGAATTTTCTAATAAAAAGTTTCTATTTTCCTTCAAGTGTTTCCATTCTTGGTTTTCTATTTTTTTTTGAATTCACTTCTAATAACAATATTTTATGATGTATTACATTTGTTTTTTATATTTATTTTAGATATTTTTCATAGATAATGAATCGAAGTTGGATTAATGAAACTCGAATATGTGTCGAATATGACGAAGGTGTCCATGTTTTTTTAGAATTTTCTAAACGCAATGTTTTAAAAAACAACATGTTTTTTTTCTGTGCCTCAAATGTTTTAATTTGAATAATTTGAAAAGAAAATATATCAAATATCATTTAATTTGTCATGGTTTTAATTGGATCTATAGCCCATTAGATTTGTTATGGTGAAACCTTGCAGAATTATAGATCTATTGACGATGGTGGGTTGTGAGATGATAAATCAGATAAACGTGATGATATTATTTGTGATATTAATGTTGATGAAATTGAGAACCAACTGAAAATTGAGAGTTTATATGGTGATTTTAAAAAAACATTGTATCTGTGTTGTATGGAATATACAGTTTTATCAATGGTGTTAGGATTTCTAAACCCAAAGGGGAAACATGGATGGAGTGACAAGTGTTTTACAAAGCTGGTACAATTTTTGAAAGATATTCTTCCTAAAGAAAAATAACTTCTTGATTCACATTATAAGTCCAAGAAAATTTCATGCTCGATGGGATTGGGGTACAATAAAATACATTTCTTATCAAATCACTATGTGTTATATAGGAAGGAATATGAATTTTGGTCAGAGTGTCCTAAATGTGGGACATCAAGTTTTAAGTTGAAAGAAGAATCACAAGATTATTTAATGTTTGAGAGACCCCTACCAAATCATTTTTGAATCTTCATATAATTCCTCATTTGATACATTTATTTTCTAATTCACATGATGCCAAAAGGTTTTGATATAATTCTAATGAGCAGATATGTGATAGAAAAACACGTCATCCAGATGATCGTCCCCAATGGAAGAAAATTTATCACCAATTTACTACATTCAAAAATTATGTTCAAAATCTCAGACTTGGACTATGCATATATGGAATGAATCCACATCCAAAACTTAATAGCACACATAGTTCATGGCCTGTTGTATTGGTAATTTACAACCTATCTTCTGAATATTGTATAAAGTAAAAATATATCATGCTGAGTGTAATGATCAGTAGACCAAAATAATCTAGAAATAATATCTAAATTCTCTCAAAACAATTAATTGATGATTTCAAACCGTTATGGGAGGAAGGTATAAGGGTGTATGATTCTTATAAAATGGGATATTTTCAACTGCATGAAATGATTTTTTTTACTATGAATAACTCCCCAACATATGGAAATTTGGCAGGATACAGTGTTAAGGGGCATATTTATTGTCCAATTTGTGAACAAGAGACATTATATTGTCAACTGCATCATGGGAGAAAAATAGTATACGTGGGTAATGAAATGTTTTTACATATGGATATCTGATATAAATGATTAAAAATGGATTTAAACGACTCATATAAATTTCATATTTCTCCAAAACCTTCATCCACTGATCAATATTTTGAGAGGGTGAAAAATATTGATGTGAAATTAAAAAAGACACACAAATATGGTAATGATTGAAATATTTGGAAAAAATGGTCAATTTTTTTGATCAACCACATTAGAGATATCATGAAGAGAAACATACCATTGATGTCATGCAAGTGGAGAAGAATATATATGAATGTTTTATTGGAACATTGTTAGATATTACAAATAATAATAAATATCGGTTGAATATAAAAATGGATTTACTCTCAATGGGAATACATTTGGTGTTGGCTCCCACTCCTCATAGAAGGTGAACATTCCTACCACTAGGTTGTCATACCTTATCCAAGAGGGAGAAAAATATCTCTTGTAAATGTCTTCATGATATCAATGTGATGCATTGTTATTTTTCAAATATAAAAAATCATCTTTAAAGGATTTGAAGTCGATAGACATGAAATATCATCACCATCACGTCATGAGGCAATAACTCCTACAAGTTTCATTATATAGAATATTTCATACTATTGTCAGAATAAATATCATTAATGTGGTTATTTTTTAAATTCAATTTGTAATAATTTGATTGCTTGAAATGCTTTGAAAATTTTGGGGAATGAAGTGGTCTCAAATAATTTTTAAATTGGAAATTTATTTTCCTCCATACATCGTGATATTATTGTGCATTTAATGGTTCATTTGGTGTGAGAAATAAATATTTTTGGACTTATATATCTACATTGGATGTATCCTTTCGAAAGGTATATTAATATATTGAAGGGAAAAGTTTAGATACCATATTTACCTAAATCATCCATTGTTAAAAATTATATTTATAATGAAGTTGCAGAGTTTTGTAGAAGAGATTTTTCTGACACAGAGAGCATTAGTTTTCTTGTATCTTGCAGTAAAAAAGCTTATTTGGGGGGAAATGGTATTCATGGATTAAAATTCAAATCATTGATAGGTGAATAGATAAAGTATGTATAGTTATACATCTTGAATAAAATAGTTTCTACTCAACCATATATAACTTTTCATATTAATTATTTGAAATAATTTTTTCCAATGAAGAATGATGTGAGGATTTTGAATGAGATTAATAGAACTTTTTTCCATTGTTTATAGACATCGTGAAACCAGATGCATCAATAAAATTGAGGTGTTTAGTGGGTGTTCCAAGTTTAAATTTTATAACATGGTCTGAATATGACATTAATAGTGATACTTTTCATATAAATGATCAAGAAAACAGAAGTGTAGTTCAGAATATTAGTATGTCAACATTCGCAGAAGCAATGGATCTTTCAAGGGCTAATGAAAAATCCCAATTTCCACATCAACCACATATTATAAAGTCACTAAAGAAACATGGGAGGTTTATTACATTAAATATTATGTTCTATTGTTTAAGTGTAAATTTTTTGTCACTAACAACAATGTCTGGTCAGATAAATTTGGAATGAAACTAGTTAATATGAATAAGTTTGATTACAAAAATGATCCGTTTATCATCGAAACACATGAAATTTTTTTTTTCTATTTTCTTGATCAATCGGATAAGATGTGAGATATTGTGTTATAAGAAGAAAATAGTATGTTGGTGATGATAATATTTATGAAGATGCTAATTTTAGTGAGATCCATACATCCGTGTAATGAATAGAAAATAATATTGATGAACATGTCGAATAAATGATTCATTCCGTACAAAATGTTCATGATGACGGAATTTGGGAAAATAGTCTTTAGTGAATTCCTAACAATACATGTAACATATATTTAATTATGGTTTACTTTTTTAAATTTTATAAGTTAGATATTTTAATTTTAATTTATTTTTTAAAACACATATTATAAGTTATTTTTTTTGTTTTATATTAGTTTAGATTTATCTATTTTTCCACATTTACTATTATGTAACTTATATATTAATTGATTTTATTGAAAACCAATTATTTTAAATTTAAAATTTAAAATAAAAACTAAATATATTGAATAAAAATATATTATTATATAATTCTTTTTTTGTAAAAATTATTTATCATGTTGGGAAATTTTTACTATGTCATTTCATATCTCATGAATATTGTGGAGTTTTAATTGATTTATGTCATTTCATCTCTCATTAATATTGATAGAGGTCTATTTAATTATAAAAAAAATATGAATAAAATAGTGTTACATTTTTTTTAATTTTCGTTTTGTTTGATAATTGGAAATTTTTTATTTACTTTTGAATATAATTTTTGGATTTTTATTTTTTGTAACTAATTAATGTTGATTTATTTGTATGATAATGACAGATCAAACATTTGATCCACTGTATATTTATAAATATGATCATACTCATTCCTATGGAGAGTAACTTGAACATGCTCATATTGATGATCATCATCATCCTTCTTTATATGATATATCTACTTCCCCAAAGAAAAAAAGAGTTCAAGGGTTGGTAAACATGGAACCACATGTTTACCAAAATTATTAGTTTTCTACAGCTTGGACCAGAGGATACCAATAGTCTTTGATGATAATAACATTCCAATATCCCCAAATGAAAAAGAGTTCAAGACTTTTGTATCAGTACATGATAAATGAAAAGTTAGTATTTTGTTTGAAAATTGGTGAAATGTTGACAAAGAGACACTACCACTATTGTGAGAGACCATTTTGGTAAGATTTTTTTATTATTATGTTACTTATCTTGAAATTTTTATAGTAAGATATGTCTTCCCCCTTCATATCAGATAAAATATGATATATCTGACACTGGATGAGTCAAGAAGAGATGCTTATTAATAGAGGGTAGGATATGGTGGGATTTTAAATCATCGCTCACATCACAGTTCATTTTTGGGTATAGACAACATAAAAATCCATGTGATATATATTTATTTATAGATGAAGATATACAGAAAAAATTTGTTGAAAGTAGATAGAGTGAAGACTTTTTAGTAAGTGCAATGTTACTTTTTTAGATGTTTTTTATATTAATGACCATGTTAATGATATTTTTATTCTTAATTCAGAATATATATCAACCGAAGAGATATCATCAGGAGATTAAAGCTAGAAATGTATTCCATCCTACTTTATCTCGGGGAGGGTGTACATTATTTGAAGAAAAAAGATAGAATAAAAACCTCAAAAGCTAATATTTGATTCATTTGGATCCCTAAAGGTTACCCCTCCTCCCCCCCACTAGACATGAAAATGGAAGACGGGTTGAATGGGAAAAAAGAAAATATCTTATGGATGAGTTAATAGGTACAACTACAAGATTGTAAGATATTTATTTATTTATTTAAGTTAAATCAACTCTTTATATATAGTGATTCATTACATATTTTTTCAAATATTATTTATAGAATTATCTTGAAGAGGAGAGTCCACATGGAGTCTTTATTGATCAGGGTAGATATGTTATTTTAGAAGTAGTATTTGGAAAGCCTGAAAACCCTGGTCGTGTGTGAGGATACCCAATAGGTTTATTGATATGAAATGTGTTTCCATGTTCAGAATATTATTCAAATAATCATGTTTATAAAAAAAATAGAATCTTTGGAAGCCAATTTTGAGGATATTCAAGGGACTATGAATGACATGATCAGAGATTCAGTGCATGCACTGTTTGTATACATTCAATGATAGGTTTGGCATGCTGATCTGACTCCTCCACATCAACCTTCAGATACCACTCCTTCTTATCCTTCGCACACATATATATTTCTAGACCCCAATCCTTCTTATCCTACCATAACACCCCTCCTCCATAGTTTATAAGTCACTATGAGTTATTTTTTTATCATCCTCACCATTGTATTGTATATAGGATGATTTATTATATCAGTGATACCATTAGTCATCGCCAGATTGAGATAGAGAATAATAGGTTCACTGTACAGGATATTATAAATAGATAAAAAAATTCCCATATTATACAGATTAAGTGAGTACAATTGGAGAAAGTGTTGACCATTTTTTGGTTTGGCCATCTAGACTAGTTTGACATATTTCCATAGAGGTATGTATATTTGTTATATTTAATCTCAATTTTTGTTAATTTTTTTTCTAATTTTAAAGTTTATATACTTCTCTAATATTTTTAATAATACATCAATGGTAAAGTAATATTGTAAAGAAAATAAAAAATTCAAAGTTCCATGACTTCAAATACATATTCTAATGGTCTTGATTGAATTTTAACATACTCAAATTCGTTTTTGGGAGTATATAATATTCCATTTTATGCGACTATTTGTTGGAATACAATTACTATGAGCCTTTTGAAAAATTATATAAAGGGGATTGTAGTTGGAGATCAATTGGGCATCAATACGATGCATGTTTTTTCTATGTAAGTCAATTAACAATTTTTTGTTCCTATAATTTATTGAAAATTTCTTATTATGTCTTCTTTGTTTCAGTTATTTATATAAAATTTGTACAAAGCAAGATAAGACAAATGCATATGGATTTATGCACTCAGAATTGATTTCTTTTATAGTTTTGACAATGATTGATGCTAAAATAATGATTTATATAGCTAAAATATTTCAGTAGAATGTCATCATTCTGGGTTGGTTTTCTTATATCTTGAATGGTATGAAATTATTTTCCCACAAAGTGTTATATTTCACTTTACATATTAAAAAATCATATTAAATTTTCTTTTATATAAGTGGTCATTATATGTTTGGTGTTTTTATCCAAGAGAGAAGACATTGTATTGGCTATGCTCTATCCATAGTGAAGTGAAAGAAAATTTAAATAATTTATTGAAAAATTAAGTTTTCTTAATTTAATAATCGTTAATATTATAATTAATAAAAATTATTATATTCAAATTATTTACGCATAGGTAATGGTGTTTCTTTATAGATATGATAAGAAATAATAGAAACAAGATGGTCAATATCAAATTTATAAAACCTAAAGTGAATTATCATTTATAATTACTAAATTTAGGATATATTAATTAAAAATGTTATTTTGAAGTAAAATATCTTTGAAATGGTGTCATAAAAAAATAAGGTGGAACTGAATGTGGATATTATGTTTTGAGATTCATGTATGAAATAATTACAAATTGAACAATTATGTAGTTTCATAAGGTTAGATTTCACTATAAATATTTCAGTAATATTTAATATATTTATTGAAAATTCAAGTAAAATTATTTTGTTGTTATTTTAATATCTTTTTGACGACGTATGATCATATAATGCAGAAGAATTGATGTATTTGAAAATTGAACTGGAAAATCATTTTACTAGTTTGAATGGTTTTTATTTTATTTGAATGTTCAATGTATTCTGTGTTGTGATGGATTTTGGGATGCCTTTTCTATTTCCTCTTGTGCTATTTTTTGGTTTCTTTTGGTGGACAAGATGAATTAATGTATAGTACTATATTTTCCTTAATTATGTGTTATTTGCAACAGCTACCTTCTCTTTCCAATTGTGCTTTTTTATGTCTTCTATTTTTTGGCTACTACTGGTAGAGGATATGATTCATTCTACATTTATTTAAAAAAATCTTATCTTTCATATCTGTTATTTGATAACCAACATGAAAAATACATGAACACAATTTTTCAAATTGGTTATTTAAATTAATCGATGTGAAAATTTATTCGTACGTTCTTCACATTGCTTATGGGATAACCAAAATGAAAAACAAAATACATAGGGATTTTCACATCAGTTATTTAAAATAACTGATGTGATAAAGGGTTTGTAATTGGTTTTTTATTTCAGTTATTGGATAACCAACATGAAAACCCATGTAGAGATTATTTATAACATAGGTTTTATGTAAATGACATGAAAAACTATATTTACTATGTCCTCTATAACCATGTCTCCTATAAAAAGACATGAAAAATCATAAAAAATTGATGTGAAAAACCCTATATTCACTACTTCCATTATTATTATTTATTTGAATGGTTTGTTTTTAATATTACAAGTTGTTTTTGTAACACATCTATATTACATAGGTTATTCTATGATAAATTGATTATGAATCTTGCTTCTTTTCACAGGTTATGCTTCGATGTAATGATTATAAAATCTATCTCTTTTATAATGGTTATGATATGATGACATGTTAATGATACCCATTTAATCTCATGGGTTGTGATATGATTATATTTTATGATCCTGTGACACACATATGTATGATTTATTTATGTGATTAGTGGAAACTGTATCTCCATCCAATGTATTTGGAAAATACTTATATCTCATGATATAGATAGGAATAGAATAGGGAGTGAACTCGGTTTAGTAATGCAGGTTGGGAATGGAAATTGAGCTTGGTTTATTAATATATGGATAGATGGGGAGTGAAATTGGTTCCGTAATATTAGGCTAGAATAGGGAGTGAACTCTATGAAGTAAAGGAATTTGTCCACTATGATGGTCTTGGTAGTGGCCCAGACTAATTTGAAATGAATTTCTATGATTATATATATATATAAATATATTTCATTTCTTATTCCAATTTTATTATCTCATTTTTCATGTTCTTTGATTTTCTTATGAATCGTGTCTAATGAACATCCAATCATTTTTCCATGATTCAAGTTTATAATATTTGATATGTAGCGTATGATTTTTAGTTGTTATTCTCATGTTCTCATACCCTTATGTTCATGTTTGGCATATGTATTTCCTTTCGTTACCCTTACTAAGAATCCACGCTCACTATTTCGTGTGTTTCCTTTCCCCAGGTTTTAAGGAGGATTACTAAATTGGAATATCTTTGTTTGAGACACTGAAAATATTTCACTAAGATAGTAAATTTTATTCCAAGTCTCCAAAGACATTAAACTATTATAGTCTTCAGGAATGTAATTTTATAATGCGCTGAATATTCATAAAAAAGATGAAATATCCATATAAAAGATGTATAGGCTGCTATGTTAAGTGAAAATAGTGGATACAAAATAGAATAAAGAGTCATTAGTAAGTTTTTAGGGATATTAATCAATAATTTATATGGATAAAAGGATTACTAGCCTAATATGGTGGAAGGTGCATAATAGTTCTTTATTTTTGTTTATACATGGATTCGATTTAAAACATGTAAAATAATTTGTTAAGGGTTTATTTTCATTTCTGATGTGTTGATTAAGAATAAATTAGTCCATATAAATCTGAAGTTATTTAATTTTTACTTATATATCATAATAAAGGAAATTTGGATCCAAATGGTTTTGTTGATGTAGATTGGGCCAATGGTGTTAATGGCAGCAAGTCTACATCGGATGGTGTAATATTTTTTGATAGGTGTGTGACATGGAACATGAAGAGTCAATGTTCCATTAAATTTATTATTGTGGAAGATGAGTATGTTTCTTCATCTTAAGAAACAATATAATTTATGTGGATGATAAGTCAATTTAACAATATTAAGTTGGATGTGAAGTTTCAATTACCTATGGGATATGATAATCAGAGTGTGACCAACCTTTCATGAAATATGGTTTAACATTCTCAATAAAATTACATCGATATGAAGTACCAATTAATTAAATAAATGGTTTATCAAGGTATGATCAAGTTCATAATTGTTTCTAATTAGGATAAAGTGGGAGATATATTCCCAATCCCATTGTAAAGGAATCATTTTAATGGCTGAGTTTAATGATGGGAGACAAACTACATTCATTTTAATGCTAAGTCATGATATCCTACCCCCTCCCATGTGTTATTTGGATATTGTTGTCAAAGGGGGAAAATATATAAACATAAATGAAAAAAATATATTTTCTAAAATGGGGGAGAAATATATTATTAAGGGGGGTCATATATTTACAGCGAGTTTATTTCAAAGGTGAATGTTATAAATTTATTGTGTGTGTGTGTGAAATGTGTAAACAACTATAATATATTTATGATGAGTCTAGTAAAACTTAAGTACATTTACATGAAAAATTATTGATAATATGTCTTGGAAACAGAAGTAGAATAATATTCTTGTAAGTGGATATAAGTTTCTTTAATTGAAAATGGTTTAAATATATATCATCTCAAATAAATTTGTACCAGGGGTATAGGTCATACCTAGGGACAAGGATTATAGTGATCTTAAGTGGGTGTTTTATCACAAAAAAATATAAAATGGAGTGTGGTAAGTGATGTGTGTAAGGATAAGTGGATAAACAAGAAGGAATGAATTCAACAAAAAGTTGAAAACCAATGAATTTATTTCTACTAGAGTGGAAAGATCCTTCAAGTTGTAAATGGAATCATCTAAAATTACATATGCTTACCAACGAGTCATGCATATATAATAAGAAACCACCACTGGATACCTAGAGACACTTTGTTAGAGATGATATATAATTCTCCATAATGAGAATGTAGTCTCCCATAAGTTTACCTAAATATTATCGTTAAGCACAATTAGTTTTCAGTTTAATAGTGTTGTGATTACACTACCTCTCTCATATTGGGTGCCTAAATTGGGTTTGTTCAGACCCTAATAGTTTTATTTTTAGTCACTCATGTGTGGTTGCCACTCCCTATACCACCCTCACTAAGATAAAAAATGTTCAATCTAGTGTTCTAAACATGTGTTCAAATATTTTATTTTTCCCATACATCAGACCAAACTCTACCTAGAAACATTTGATAGACACATAAGTCATAGTGAAAAATTCCACTCTCACTACTTCACTTTCATTCATATGTTATTCATTCAATATCTATCCACGTAGGAATTATGAAATTAGATAACTTCAAATGAGAAAACACTCATAATAGATTATCAAGGAAAATTTGTTAAGAAAACACCCATGTAATCATTAAGAATAGACAATGACACATATATTCAATAAGTATAAATATAAAGAAAGGGAGAATACATCTTAGTAATCATGTGTAGACTTTAGTCAAACACTAGTAGAAAAATTATTTTTAAGTTTTGTTCATTAATAATAAATGTTAAAAGTAATTTTAATTCCATTTAATAAACAAATGATATTAAAAATCACATTTAACATTGGTTATTAAATTATTGATGTTAGAAAATAATTTTTAGCATTATTTGTTTAATAACTGATGTTAAAAGTGATTTTTAACTTTGTCAATTTAATATATAGTGTTAAAAAAAATAAAAAACCCAATAATAAAATTGAGATTTCATATTTCGACATCACGATTCTCCCCATTTCCAAGTGATTGCCCTCATAGTTTTTGTTTCCCACCAAAAAATATATCATTCTACCTGTAATTTTATTTTCCCCTCTCGACATTTTTCATTCCCCCCAACATTCTCAGTATATTCCTTCTTTTAAAATTTCACATTTTCCATTCATATATTCAAAATAATGTATCAATACTTTAAAAAATTATAAATATTTAGTTAAAATGATTAAATAAACATGGGAGATAGTGGAGTCATTGACTAGAGAAATGGTTGTGAGGATACTAGTGAATGGTTTTTATATTAATATATATGTCCAAAAATGATTATTTAATCAAGGATTTTTTCATAAAGGTTAAATGTTCTAGATTTTATCTTACATTCTCATCTGGTTTGTTTCATTCATTGCTAATAATATTTATTTATTATTATAATGGTTTCATGGATGATCATTTTCCTTCATTAAAATAATTGAAAACTATTTATTTTTTATATGAATTTTTAATTCAGCAATGAAATTGATATGTATTATTGAACCATAATTTCTATTTTTTTATTCCTAAAAAACTTATTTTGGATTCTATGTTATATCAATGTTTTCTTTAAATTATAATATTCACATTGATTATTCAAATTATATAAGTGAAAGATATGTTTTTCAAAAAAGGTGATGCTATAAATAATTTTTTATTTATATTTTTATAATTGATGTTAAATATATAATTACATTATTTCATGAAATTATGTCACCATTAAAATTGATCATAAAAAAACAATGTGAAATTACTATTTTTTACTAGAGATACCCCCTTCTAATTATGTGATCCTCTATATTAAATATCTCTTATAAATATCCTATCATGTGATTAGTCATTATATTACTTATATTCTATTTGATCCTCCCAAAATCTTGGTCCACTAGATCATTCTCATCCTTTGTTCCCTTTTCTTCTTCATATAGGAATCTTCATCAATCATTTTCCATTTGGATCATTGATCACTATAACATGGAATTGATGTACTAATTATCTACATAATCATTGATAGTAGACTCTATTATTTATTTATTTATTTATGTGCTCAAATCCATGATTATTTGATTCCTCCCCTTTATAGGATCAGATGACATATGAACTGTTTATTAGGATGTTACATAATTTTGTAGATAGTTTGATATAATTTTATATTGATCCTCACATTATATACATTAAATACATGTGTATAGTGTTTTTAATTAATGACCAAGGGTAATATTCCAATTCCATGGCCCATATATATTTTTTTCAATGTCAATCGCCATTATAGAGTGTTCAATATGGCTTCAAGATAAATGTCTAAAATTTCAGGAAATCTCACAATCAATATAGACTATGTTGATAAAATAATGAATTATATGACATGGTCACTATGCTATAATGAGAAGTTGATTATATTCAGTTCTATAACATGAGGCATCATTGTTAGAAGAATGCAAGAAACATGTTGTCTTGTAGTTATGTTGGATCCAAATGTAATATTGATATCTTACTTAGGGCTATATCAAATATTCCTATAATACATTTCTATAATTGAAAAAATTCACTAAGAATATATAATCTTGAATCCATGATCATTGGAGTATGAACATAATGTGTGTTTGGACTTGGTATAATATTTGCGTGAGAACCCAGTCACAGGAAATTGACCCATCTATCATTGGAACTGGTATAACATGAGATTTCTCAATGGGTATCTGTTAGTGTTTCATTGTAATGTTAAGGATTTCCCCTGAGGATGTATTTCACGAGAATTTCTTCTCAAATTATCTTGTAGATATACATTATTATGGGTTTTTGGGATCATATCAAGATCATCACATCAGAAGAAATTTATTTTACTTCCAAATCAAACATCTCTAAACCAACATGTATTAAAGAAAATAATAATATAAATAGGAATAATTTATATATAGTGTAATATATATTTTTAATTCATGATGTAAGATTCTTAATATATATTTCCAAGTGATATCCAATTACCTCTTACTTCTAAAGGAATGACATCAACCACTAGAATCCTCGTACATTTTGAGAGGAACCTCCAACTCCAAAAGGTGCATTTTCACCTTCAACATGATGATAAATGGATAACTGGGTTAAATATATATTCCACTATGGATTATCAGTATTTTACTATTACCCACGCCCCCAATAAGAGGGTTATTTATTTTATATATACTTCTTTCATTCAATGAATGGAGATGAGGGTCAGCTGCCATTTGATGTTAGCTGACACACATTACCCATAATGTATACTTGATGGAATTTTATCATTTGAAAACATTAAGTGATTATAGCAATTTTTTTAGTTATAAATGAGCCATATTAATGATTCATAACTGAAAGAAACTATAAAGAATACCTGGAAGAATCTACAAACTTATTATCGTTAGCCTATACATAATATATACATGATATGAATATGATTAGATACAATTCAAGTGACATTGTACAATAAGATGCCCCTATTTTTATTTTATTTCCAATAATACCCCCACATGTACTAAAATCCAATATGTAATTTATACAAGACTACATAAATCATTATGAATCAATCAAAACCTTTTTTTGATGTGGTTTATCAAGAACTATTTATAGAATAAATAATTTATCCAAAATTTAAACCTTGTTATAAAGATCAGTTTTCTGACTATATGGGACTTTGTGACATTGAAAATAGATATAAAATCATTATTTTATAGATGTAATAAAATATAAGGATATAGGAAAATATCATTTATAATAAAGATACAAAGGGGGTTGGTTTGATCATGATAAAACATATTCACATCTACATATAAGAATTTCCACTAGAAGATGTATCATATACATTATATTTATACATATATACCCCATTGTTCCATGACATAAAGTGACCATTATTCATGGAACATTTTAATCTAGTATTGATTATCTAATACATTCATGCTTCTCTCAAATATATTGACCATCGTGAATGAATATGTTACATTTCATTCATTTATGTATCAGAGTGGATGACATTTTACTCAATTATGTTTGGCCATGAATTTCATCAGTCTAATTAAATCTAGGTACCATATGTATTTACACAACATAATAGAGGAATAATCTGTTCTTAATTCAGATCAAAATAACTTTATGATCATCAACATACCCAACCACTTCTTGATTAACTAGTCCCCTATGCCAATATAAGGAAGGTATTAATGTGTGAAGGTTATCATTCTTGGCATCTATCTAACCTCAATTAATGGGGATTCATAAAAAGTATGAACCTCTATGTATATCAATGGTCACATGATATTCTACGTGATATACTTTGGGATGTTATTTTAGTTAATAAGCCTCAAATTATTATCTCATGATTCAATTATTTGTACATCATAAACAACTCTTGGTATCACATAAAATATTATATTGATGATAATCTTAATATATTATCACAACTAACAATACTCTATGATGATCCTCGAGGAAGCTCAAATTCATATTTTGAGGAGATAATTATCATTTTAATTCATGAAAAATATCCATCCAACATGAAATAATAGATAATGTGAGACCAAATTTTATAAAACATGATACATATTATATTCTTAAATTCAATTAAGAATTATTAAAAAAAATCATACATAAAAACCAGTCTAATATATTATATATAACATGAAACAAGATCTTATTTATGTTTGATGCACATTCAGGGGTTTTGTTAAACTCGTTACATTTCTATGTAATTCATGAAACATATCTATGTGAATACTTGATAAAACCCCCTACTAAACACTTTAGGGTGTAACATAAATAATTAAAGAATGTGTTTATTATGGTCATATTTAGGAAAAACTTCCCAATCTTCAACTCCTTTAACATGATCATACTATTTAACTCCATAAAATCAAATGTTATGAGGTTAATAAATTTTATTGTCTATGTTGAACTATTTATAAGTTCATCATCTTCATTATTAGACCATTTTGACAAAAAATTTCCATGTATCCTATTTTAACTAATTTAATTGTTTACATTAATCTAGAATGAACATACCCTAAACCTTTAAGGATATAAAGTGACATTCACTTTAAATTTTTTATGGGAATAATCGTTATCAAACATGTTATATAATCTTAGAATTTCTAAACCATATTACTAATACTAACACATTTTAAACAAACAAATTATTTTATCACACTAATGAAAAGAGACAAGTATATATATCCTTTACAAAAATCGATCCATGTTGGGTAAATTCCTTTGGATTCAATTCTACGATTTAATAAACCATTTATTAAAAATTTTTAATAAAAACTATAAGCTTAATTATTCATTAAATTTATTTTTAACTCTTATATTTAATTTTTTTAAAAACATACACTCAATATCACATATTGTTCAAAACTAAAAAAATAAATTTCTATAACACTAACACCAAACATGGACATTCCTTGGAGTTTAGCAATCTCAATTAGGTATCTTGGAAAATCCAATATTACAAAAAAGTGTGCTTCATTATTAATAAAACTAGGTTTCAATGACCATGGATGGGTAATGAAATAAATATTTCTAGACTTTTCAGATAACCTTTATTCTTCCAGCTTGTTCTTTTACCCACTTGTATTGTTAATATAGAACCAGAACCTGAACATCGTATGTACAAGTTCATTATTCACCAGCACTTTGAGAAAATAGTTTAATTTTTTTTTAAACTCATTAAATGAATGAATTGCATAACCAGAACAACCCCTAGAGGATACCTTTAGTGAGATATGGTCATCAGAACTCTCAATTATATTGAGTTTATGAGTGGAGAATAATGTTCCATTGGTTAATTTATATCTAATACATTTGAAAAATTAGATGATTAAATTTATTATTCTCATATGTAGCAAGATACATTTGTTTAAATAATATAATAGTTGGTTATTTTGGAAGGGTTTACATAAATCATAGAATTACTCTTACGTAAGAACTTTTCTTAAGTTACCAATATTTGGAGTTTCTTACATTAAGCTTCTCCTTTACGAGGATTAATTACAAAGTTATATATATGATGATGATGATTGAATTTATATATAAATGAATTTATTATCATATGAGTATTATTTTTTATATATATCTAATAAATAATTTTATTAAAAGTGCTCCCACTAAAATGACGACCCCTTCAAAAACCTATCAAACCCATTAGTTGGACAATATCCATATTTCATTAAGATTTACTTTGATTTATAATTTATCTCATCACTTATCTATTTAGATTTGGAATCATCCCAATCATATCAAATATGGATCTTAGATATTTGAGTGGAAAACTATTTTTCCAATCTATCACATGGATAAACTCAATCTATTCCTCATGTAGCCTTGTTATATTAGGATATACTAGATAATTTTAAAACAAATTAAATTATAATAACAAGAAACTAATACTATTAGTTTCACCCATTACTTTCTTTCCTTATACAAGGTAATGTAGGGGCACCCATATTTGTCATGACCTACCCAGTTGGATGATTGAGGTCCTGATAATTGCTATTTTGGAAGGAATCCACCACTTAGAATTTTAAAGAGGATTTAATTCCCACAATATCATCTCATGTTTTTTCCTTTACTTATATGAATGATTTTAGTAATTTATTTTATAATCTTATTACATTTATCAAACCAATATGGTCAAACCATATTTATGTGCAACTCTATACACAACTCATTGCTTGTGTTAGCAAGGAAAATTAAATGTGAACAATATTTACAACACCCAATTTAATCCTACGTATAAGGTATATGAAACCATATCATGTAAAGGTTTATAATTACATGAAATCAAACATCTCCATATAAGTAATCCTAAGGACATATATAGTCAAACCCTAAATTTCTAGCTAAGGAATAAGCCTCAAGGATAGTGAGAAATCTGATACAAATTCCCTCTACCCAGGTTTAGTTTACTCAATAGAGATATCAATTATATAACAATTCTAACACATAATATCAATAAATCATAATTAACTACTTAATATTACTTAATAACTCCATAAAAGCAAAATTTATCATTGAATAAAACCAAATCCATTGGCATACAAAGAATGTAACCCCATTTATGCAAGTATAATAATATATAGAAGGTGTCTAACATCTTAAACTAAAAAAATAAAAATTAATAACATAAAAAATTAATATATATGAATAACAAAAAGGGGAATAACATTTAAACAAATTGAAAATTCCTGTATTTATATATGAGATACACTATTTACGAAGAATTCATTAATAAAGCTAAAAATAATCATTTTATAATGTATATACCCTTATGAAAATTACATAATTTTGAATATAAAAACATTAGATTCATTTACTAAAATGAACCATTTCATATTATTCATTATATGAAATTTTATTTAAATATATGATATTACTTGAAACATAAATATTTTATATTTTAGATTTGATTATGTAAACTATTTACATAATCCAACAATAATATATTAAATTTTTTTAAATATTGATCAAATAAATTATAAATTTTTTTAAGTGTTTTAAATAATTTTCTCAAATAAGGCCCCTAATTTGAACTATTCAAAATTTTAAAAAGATACGCTTTTTATATTTATGCTTTATTTTGTTATTTATAAATATTTTATAAAGTACACTTATAATTTCAATATAAAATTTTCATATCTAAACTATAAGTCATGGAATATAAGATTCACTAATTTAATATACATCATATGTTTATTAAATCCATAACTATTACATCACATGGAATCTTTATTATCTAATGTTTATTTCTATATGCATTCTTAAAAATCTATAAGTATAAAATTATCAATTATATTAATCCATACATAATATTATAATTTTATAAATAATATATATATATATATATAAATAAATCAAAAGTATATTTAATTTCAAATCATTTTTTTTAATTTGGGAATGAAAATATTATATTTACAGTTCTTGACACCTATAATTTATAAAAAAAATTATATACTATAATCATTTTATCCCAAAAATTAAATGTTATTCAAATTTGGATTAAATCATATTTTACGATTGATATAGGGGTTATCATTCATAATCTGAATACTTCATACTACATAGATTGTTGATGATCCTTATATCGAAAATAGTGATATTATCATTATACTGGTGTCAAAATCGTGTGATTCTTCATGTGCAGCTCACCTATAGTAATATTCTATAGGGTTAGTGCTAATGATTAATGATCGCTTACTCAGGAACCCATTTAATGAAACATTGATTTATAGCCTTTAATATGTGAGATTCATATCTTGGATAATGATTACGAATGTTCTATCACTTACCACATGTTAAATCCTAATAAGGTGGATTTAATTACTCTTACATAGTGTCAAATCATAATCCGTGATATCACATATACCACTACTATGATTCTATTGTCTATTTTTTCACAACATGAGTTTAAATATTTGAATATGATATATTATATATCGTAGATTACAACACAAATGAAAACCACATGTTTTCGATGTATTCTACCTTATGATACAAATCATTCATACTATACGAATAAGAGAAAACGAAATTGTTCAGAAATAAAATGGCTAATATTCATCCATGTCATATCAAACATTTTGATATGGAATATTATAGATTAAAAGACACATGTTCATCATTTAAATAATAAAATAAAATATTGATTTAAAGGTAAAATTGGCTCCGACACAACTAATTGGTTGGGGAGGATCATCTCATGATCATATCGGTGGAGAAAAACCATTTTGTTGACCAATATATCATCATCAAATCAATATGCAGTGAATAACTAGATAATATAAATAGGAATGCCTCATATGAAATGTGCTCCATATATACCATTATTGATAGGGTAAACTTAATTAATATCACCAAATGATGTCCTATGGACTCTGGCTTCTAAAGGGATGAAACCAACCACAAGAATCCTTATATTCTAATAGGGGACCCTCAAACTCCAAAGTTATACTAGCACCTTCAAATTGATGATAAATAGATAACTGGGGTAAAAATATATTTTACTAGAGATTATTAAGAATTGTACTGTTACTCACACCCACATATAGGAGGATCATATCCTTTATGTAAGAACCATTTATTTAATTAAGGGAGTCAGGGGTCAGCTACAATTTCATAACAACCGACATGAATGTACCATAATGCATGTCTGCCGGGATTTTATCATATGAACACTTGAAATGATTATAGTTAGTTTTTATAGACATACTTGAATAATATTAATGATTCATAATTTGATGAAACCATAGTTAATATGTGACATAATCCATGCACTTGGTATTGTAAGATCATACCCATGATATGAATTACATGCATATTATAGGCTATAATTTATGGGATATCATAGAATATGATATCCCTATTTTATTTAATTAATTATATGTGGTTATATTGAAGCCCTATCAAAAATTGATATGAGACTATGTTGACCGGGGAACGTAGTATTGAGTGCTTTTGTGAGGCTATGTTGGTTCCATCATATAGTCTCAACCCTATAAAAAAAGTATATATGTTAGTAAATTTTTTTAAAAATAAAAGAATATAAAAATTAATTGAATTAACAAATTAATTAGAATAAAATATATATAATAAAAAACCAAAATAATCAAAAAATGTATTCGGGTATGGAATGAGTATTTTAAGGAATGGAATTTCATATGTGAACAAAAATGACATGAATTAATCGTTAATGTACTTAATTTAAAATTTAAAATTTTAAAGCCCAAAAATGTGTGAATCTTAATGTGCTCATTGGGTTTTTGTTAGAAAATCCACTCAAATTTACCAAATATAATGGAAATAAGTTAGTGAGTATTTTTATCTATGCACCCATAAAAATAAACCAAACTTATCCTCAGACATAAATCCTCAAAATTTTCACTAATGATTTCATATGTTTACAATATTGAAAAACATAATCCCTTGGTTTTTAAGAAAAAAATTTAGTTTGTTATTCTAAAAAAAATGAATGATATTATTTTGATCCACCCCCTCTCAAATAAATCCATTAAATTTAATGTAATTCAGTTCACTCTTACATTCTATACTTAAATATTGAACTGATATATAGGTTTCCAATTAATCATTTAGGGAGAAAAAATCACTCTTCCTCCATTGTTTCCTAGGGTTTTCCACACACATAACCGTCTTTTTAAATTTTTTTAATTTTGCGAAAAAACTTTATTGAGATCATTCTAGTTAATCTAAATCTATAAATTCCTATAAAATTCACAACCTAGACTATTTTTTATAGTCAATAAATAGATGAAGCTTTACATAAATAGATAAAAACCAACTTTTAACTCTTATTTTTTACATTTACTCTCAATTTATTTATTGGACACATGACTCTTCAATATTTGGAAATTCTAATGACTTTGTAACAATTCTAATATACATAGAGTAATAATTCTATATGTTTAAAATTTAAAATGAAATTATAAAATGTTTAACTTCCAAAAACTCATCAACACACCCAATTAAGATATTTTAATTGAAATGAACTCGTAGTTAATGGGATAATACATCAATAATAAATTCATTTAACTCTCTTATAAATTCTCATTTACTTAATGGTATTATTATTACCCTAATAAATATGTCTCATATACAAGTTAATTCACATAATCCAAGTGGGTACCCTTTCAAAAAATTCCTCTAAAATTATCCTAGGAAATATATCGAACACGAGAAGCTAAATAAAGAAATCTATTTTATATAGAATGAAATTAATATCATTAAAGGTAGGAAAAAAATATATGCAAGTTATTTAGTTCCCTCATGTGATGTGGTTCCTTAATTTCACTAGGGGTTGTGTTCTTCTTCTATTAGCTTTTAGGGGGATTATAGGTTACTATAAATGAGATAAAGGGAATAAATAGTTGGTTTTATTATTAAAATCATAAAATTTACTAAAAATATTAAGTAAAAAGTAAATGATATAAAACTTCCTAAGTTTTCCTTGGGTACATTCCAAGATTTTTTGAGTTTAATGTCCTTTAACCACGATTTTATCTTATCTACCCCCCTGTCAACTAGAGGGTGTGTTTGCCTCAGCTATAACCACCATATATGGGTTTCCCCTCAGATCCTCATAATGAATTAAAATGTAGTTCTTTATAAGATCTATTACAACAACCCTTACTTAAAATTCTATAAAAGTCCCTAGGAGATACTCCTTTCTAATAAAGTGTGGTAGATGACCCACCATCTCAAATATGTATATGATTTTACATAGTATCAATAAAGATGGTTGTATGTAAAAGATGTTCTCCTCTAGTTCCTTATTTCTTTCATAGGTTATTAACACTCAGAGTGTGGCATTATCCTCCCCCTATTCATTATCGACACATTTTTAGAGTTTTTTTAATATTATATACATTTTTAACTAGTTATTCCTCTTTCTCTTTCTCCTCTTTCCATTTTTTGTGTCTAGATCCAAAATTTTTCTTATAGATCATGGTTTCGAGTAAATTGTTCTATAATCATTGTAACACATTGTTCTCTAGTTTCCTAGCTAATTGAGCGATTCGTTCTAGTTGGGATTGCCCTTTTTTGTCTTATATGATTTCTTTGATTTTTTACATGATAAAAATCGTTATGTTGGAATAAATATCATTATTTTCCTCCTCTATGGGTGATAGTTTCCCAGAACTAATCTTTTTAAAATACATAATTGATGTCCACATATGTCACACATGCCATATGACATATCTTATTAGTCATTTTATCTCATCCAATACATATTTCCTATAAAAAAATTTATAGTGTATTTAAATTGGATAGATTTAGGAAAAGTAATATATGAATAGTGGGTACTACAAACATAATGTCTTTACAAGATATAAAAATTATTTTCTATATTTTTCTGATCATTTTATTTTTTTATAGTTTTGAGGATTTTTTAATTGTTTTTGGTGTTTCCTCCCAAAAATAAATGCAATCAATTGTCCCTGACAATGGAATTCATTTTTTTGTTAAAATGTATATGTGATAAAAATAAAATTTTACTGTATATATTGGCCGAACATAGAGACAATGGTACTAGTGAACTTGGTTGAGATATTTATCTCAAAAAATAAAAAAAACAATGGTTTATGTGATTCATGTAGAGATAAGTAGTCTAGTAAAAAGGAAATAATTAAAATAATAGTTGAGAAACAATTTCATGTAGTTCCACTAATGTGGATAACTCTTGTAAAGTATGAATGAAATATACCAAAATTAATTATTCCTAGAAAATTTTCCTGAAAAAAAATGAGAAACCACAACGAACTACCTAAAAACCCACAATTAGAGATTATATTTTAGTATCCCTAATGATAATTAATTTCCATACAAGGATTACTACACTTTTCACTAAGAGAAATGATTTTTTAGTTCTATGGCGTTTTTTTTCTTTTTTCACATATATTGGGTGATCAGCTTGAGTTTTCTAGGACCTTATTATTGTGGTTGTTAGTTACTCATGTGTGAGTGTCACTCCCTACACCACCCTCACTAAGATCAAGAATGTTCAACTTAATGTTCTTACAATTAGTTCTACTCTCATATTTATCCCTCATTTCAAAGTAATTTAATTAATAACAGTTGATAGATATAATGTTTGATTTTAGATGGAACCATAGTACATGATATGAGGAAAGAAAGGAAATAATCACATAAGCCTAGGGAGTTGAACTAGAGACCCTACCCTCTCCCCACCCAATCCCAAATCATTCCACCACTAATGATGGGGATAACAATAATTTATAGATGCATAATTGAGTTTGTGAAATTCCTCTCTTACTATGTCAATAACATTTATAGGTTACCCTCTAAAAATTGATCTATACAAGAAAAATAAAATTTTAAAGTAGAATAATTAAAAAAAACTTATAGAAATTTTACAAGTAAAGTATATTAAAATCAACTCCCATGTACTCATTAAGAACAACCTGAGACACACATAATCAAATATAAAAATATGAAGAAAGGGATAAAAATCCCATTAATCATATCTAGACTCTGGATATCTCACATAACTAATGATGTGATCCTCTATATTATATCTCTCTTGGAAATATTCTCTTGTATAATAACTACTTCTCTTACAAATATACACTTTGATAATCCTAAGGAATCAGTCCCCTAGATCAATATCATTATATTTTTCTTCTTTTTCAAATAGGTAGCTTCATTCAAAATTCCCTATTAGGATCATGGATAACTACCACATTAAATATTATTGTACATGAGATACATACAAATATATAATAATCTCCATCCTCTATTTATTTTAATTCCCGACTCTATGATAATGAGATTTATACTATTTCAAGGATCAGAAGACAGATGACTAGTTTTTAAGATTATTCCTAAATTGGTTAGGTAGTAACAGGGAATATACTTTAGCTATCCACTTTTATATGAATGAAATCCATTAGTAAAGTGTTATTATTAAATGTATAAGGTCATATTATTCATCTATGGATTGAATCAATCTTTGTCAATGTTTTTACCTTATTGGGTGTTCAATAAGGATTTGGGATGCGTTTATGGAATTTTAGGAAATTTGATATTCAATATAGGCTATGATGATCATCTAATGAAATATGAAACCTATTCATAGTGATATGTTGAGTGCATAATGACCTGTAAAGATTTAATGTGAGAAAACATTGGTTCTTGAGGACATGTTAGGGATAAAGATAATGTTGTGTTCTTACATGATGGTAAACTAATAATTTCAAGACTATGACACTACGAAAGAAAATCATACTCAAAAATAGATTCTCACAATGTGAAGACTATTAGAGTGTGTATGTAATATTCATTTGGGGCTTGATATTCATTTTTTGTGATAATGTTGTTCTGGGAATTCGATACAATTTCCATTAGCACTAGAATCATTTGAGGTTCATCTGTGAGACTCTGTTAGTGTTTCAAAATAATACTCAGGATCCTCCATGAGGCTATATTATGATATTATATCTTCTAATCTTCTATTTCCATGATATGTTGTCATGGTTATAACCTCTTAAAAATAACATAATATTCCAATTTCCAAGAAATGTAGTGTTGATTAATTTCATGAGATCACATTGGTACCACAACATTGTGTAACTATATAAATACATAATTTCATATATAAGTCTTAAAATGTGATAAAATTAATGAATAACACAATTAATTAAATCAATAAATGAATTAGCATAAAATAAATATATTACAAAATACAAAACATAATAAAATGTATTCATGAATGGAATGAGTATTTTCAATAATGGTGTAAGAACTAGGTTTTTGTCTATTAAAGGCTTTGGAATTTTCTTTTATGTTATTCTAGATAAGCACCTTCCGACGGCGTGTGATTCCGCGCCCCGATATGGCCGGAATTAAATTTTCACTGCGTTCACACTAGGCACACTGAATAAATGGGATAACTTTTAAATAGTGATTCAGATCAGAAATATGAGTGTACAGATGGGTCCAAAATGGGGTGTTTACCATAGGAACGACATAAATCATGTCAGCACAGGACGTTTGGACCCCTCGCCCGTTAACGGAACGTTAAACGGATAATTAAAATAATTAATCTATTCGTTTAACAGTTAATCTCAGGTGTTTCTTAAATGGTAGCTCGGATAGGAAAACTGAGAGCACCATTGAGTCTGGATCATGTCGTTTACCATAGGAGGGGTGTAACTTTCGCGGGCGCGGGCCTTTTGTGAAAAATGCCGCCAGGGGCGTTTCTGTAATTTTGAGGCCTCTAGTGTTGAGTTTAATAACTTTTGAATGGGGCCTCAGATTAAAATTATGAGACCTCCTTTGTGCTCGGGAGGAGGGGTTTACCCTAGGGGGGGGGGGCTTAACCTCGACCTTGCTGAGGGTTCGGGTACGGGATCGACGGGCGGGAGCTTAAGTGGTTTTTATTTAAACACTCCCCCCTTTGTTTGTTGTTTTCCCTGGTGCAAGGAGCTCTGGATGAAGGAGGAACACCTCTCCTCTCCTCCATCCCTTCGGCAAGGCGGAGACGGCTCCAGAGGATCGTCGGTGAAGCATTGGGAAATGCCCATCGAGGTAGGCTCGTGTTTATAGTTTTAATTCCCGCAATCTCCTTCCAATTGAATTTATTGCATCGAATTGTTGTCAAATTGTCGAGCGAAGGCCATTTTTTGTTAGAGATCGATTTGAGGTTTTCATCACACTTTTCAGATCGAAAATCAAAGTCCCGATGGTCCTAGCCTGGTCCATTGAAGATTCCAGTGGTTTTGGAGCTTTTTCGGCCGGATTTGGGGGTTTCCGGCGGTCCAGGGTGGCGGCAGATGGAGGTGGAGCGGGCTACGACAGCGGCGGAGTGAGCACAGGTGGAGGCGGTTGGCCGGGTGGCTCGGCAATAGGGAAGGCTGAGCGAGGCGGCCGAAGTCGTACGGCGCAGGCGGCCGCAGGGCGTCGCGGTCGAGCAGAGGCCGACAGAGGCATGGGGTCAGCGGGTGTCGGCGGAGGTGGCAACCACGGGGGAGCAAGACCTACGCGTTGCGGGTCTTTGTTTGATGAGGCGTTAGGAGGGGAGACCGGATAGGGTGGCCGGTCCGTTTGAAAAAAAAGGACCCAAGAAGGGTCTGGTGGTTTGGAGGCAGGCCGCGGCTAGCGGGCTGCGGTGAACTGGACCGGACCTGCGGCTGGGCCACGGGCCAGTGGTCTAGATTGGGCCGGCCGGGGTGGACTGGCCCGGCTAGGCCCCCTTTCATTCGGGGGGCCATATCTCTTAAACGGTGTGTCTGTTTGATGCGCCATCTGTGGCTGTGGAACCGTATCGACGAGGTGAACTTTTTGAGATGGTCTGGGGAATTTTTAATTCCCAAGACGAGGCATTCAGTGGTGCAACACGACGTTATGTGTATGAGAATTTTTCTCGGGGGTTCTTGTTTTTGATGGTGCGGACACATCCAATGTCCATTTTGAGCGTCATTAGTGGCATTGTGACCCCGGTTTTGAGACGAAGTTTTCCAATGTGGTTTCGGGCATTGAAACTGGAGTTGAGTTTTGGGCCCCATGGCCTGTCATTGAAGCTGTGAGCAGCGTTTTGTACCTTTTGCATTGGTCGTCCATTCGGGGCGTGCAAGCAGTTGTTTTTGGGTGTTTTCCCGAGGGCATCACATTGGCGCAATCTTCCCACTTTTATTCCGCACGCTAGTGTGGGCCTAGTGAGGGATATTTTGGGAGTTGGCGGTGATTTCCAGCTTTTTCACTGGGTGTCCTTTTTGGACAAATGAATAGTCCATCTTGTGTACTTTTTTGAGAGGATCGCAACAGTGCGATCCGTTCATTGTACTTCGGGACTGGGATACGGGTCCCATGTATCACCGCCCGTGTGCGGTGCGCCAAAATGCATCTTTTTCTCCAGATATTTGTTCCACTCAAGTGATCAGACCTTTTGACGTGTTTTCTCGAGGGGATCGCAATGGTGGGATGCGCCCGACTGTTTTCAGGGCCGAGGCTCGGGACCACAGGACGTCGGTCGGGCGTAAAGCGGTGTTGGACAACTTTTACGTCGGATATCCGTTGGAGGCGAGTAAGTAGTCGATCTCGCATGTTTTTTCGCGAGGATTAAAATGGTGTAATTTTTTTAGGAAAGTGGAGCCTCTTACGTGATCTTATTAAATGTGGAAATATGAAGGGTGCTCTGGTGGCAGTTCTTCTTACCGTTTTTAGAAGTGATCCCTTGTCCTGTGATCGCGTGAACTCCCGTGTGAGTGATGTAAATGTTTAAATATATGTGGTTGGCCGTGATAGGGATGTGGAAGAAGCAGGTTGGCGAAGTGACATTTACACCCTTCGCATTGACGTTGGGTTTTATGTGCACGATAGCCTTTAGGCTGAAAATGTGGTATACTCTGGGAGTATACAGGAATGCCTGGAGGTTCATGTTGTGGTTTGAACCCAAGGACATTTGTTCTTGGTATGAAGATGAGTTGGGGCCACACGTCATGAGGGCCCCATATGCGCATTGTGTTCTACTTTACAAACCTTTGATCTCTCGAGACGTAGAAGGACCCTCTGTTCATGACGGTTTAGACCAACATGGTTTAGTGTTTTCCCCTGGTTCTGTTCTCAATGGTGTGATCAGCAGAGTTGTTTGGGTTCCCCTTTTTCTATTAGTCGTGTGGGCTTTCAGTGTCACATCCCTTCATGTTCACTGGTAAAGTTTTTGAGGATTTGATGTGACCAATACATCACGTAGGCACTGATCCTCTACCAAGGATGTTGTTTCCAGTAGGGATGGATAGAGCAGTTTCGGGTTTACCCTCCAGCGGGGCTGGGCAGTGGGTTTCTCATTGACTTCTTCGGGTTTACCCTCTAGCGGGGCTGGGAAGTGGGTTTCTCATTGACTTATTATGGTTTAACCTCTATCAGAGACTGGGAAGTGGGTTAGCCGAAGACCTCCTAGGGTTTACCCTTTAGTAGAGACTGGGCAGTGGGTTACCTGATGACCTTCTAGGGTTTACCCTCCATCTAAGACTGGGTAGTGGGTTGCTCATTGACTTCATAGGGTTTACCCTCCAGCGGGGCTGGGTAGTGGGTTGCTCATTGACTTCTTAGGGTTTACCCTCTACCAGATACTGGGAAGTGGGTTCCCCAATGACCTTTTAGGGTTTACCCTTCAGTAGAGATTGGGCAGTGTGTTTCCCGACGACCTCTTAGGGTTTACCCTCCAGCAGAGACTGGGCAGTGGGTTACCCGCCAACCTCTTAGGGTTTACCCTATATCAGAGACTGAGTAGTGCATTGCCCGATGACCTCGTAGGGATTACCCTCCAACATAGACTAAGCAGTGGGTTACCCGACAACTTCTTATGGTTTACCCATCAGCAGAGATTGGGAAGTGGGTTACCCGATGACTTCTTAGGGTTTACCCTCCAGCGGGTCTGGGTAGTGGGTTACCTGACTATTTCATTCAACCTTAGTGCATTCTATTAGGCTAGTCTGTGGTTTTCCTCCGTGAATACCGGAGCGGGACCCTCCATTGTACAGGTCAGTGATATGATAGCTTTGAAATTGACAAGACCTCTCGACTGTGTGACAGTGAGGAGGTGTGGTTTGACTTTCCCCAGAACTCTCAAGTACGAGGGGCACTTTCCCCACCAAGATGCATCCTTGAGACACGACCTAAAACTGTGTGGGTGAGTCAGTGCCGCCCTAAGTGGATAGTGTCAAGGTGCGGTGATTTGAGCCCTTTGACTTCCAGTTCGGGGCAGACAGGTGGGATGATGTGCATTGATGGTGTTTACTTCTGGGACTGTTGGCTCCTCACTTTCTTGGGCTGACCTATGAGATGAAGATCACCTTATTATTTTGTTCGGGCTTCTTGATTGAGCATATGGATATGTATATAAATTTTTCCAGTACCCACTTCTTGGGTTTTGGTTACTCTCCTTCTAGGAGAGGCGAAGACGCTTGGGGTATGCCACTTGCTTTCCATGTCTAGCTTCTTGTGGTTGGACGAGTCTACTCTCCTGCTATAGGTAGTGTAGACTCGACGAGAATTTCATGTTCCCACCATTTCTAGCTCCTTGTGTCTGGAAGAGTCTACCTCCTTTATCTTGTTGGGTTGAGCTGGACTCTCTACTGTTACTCTACTACACTCTTTTTTACACTCTTTACTGCACTCTCGGTTTTACTTATTTACATTCTCCTATTCGATCCACTTCTCACCCTTCGGTACCTCCTTTGTTTCTCCCTTGATCCTTTGAGGTATCCTACTGAGTATTTTTATACTCACCCCTGCTTGGGATTTTCCAGCACTTGGTGTGCCTTTTCAGACGATGGACAGGTAGGTTGTGACGTCAGAGAAGCTTAGGAGATCAAGAGCTTGGACCGCGTGCAGTGATCATAGTCAGGTTCCAGGTGGGGGACCCTTCCAGCTATTTTCTTTTATTTACCGGATGTCGGGTTATGGCACTTTTCTGGTTGGGCGCGTATTTTGACCCTTTATTTTTTAGTTTACCTTCAGTACCTACTTTGTACTGTTAGAGGTTGATGCACTTTTGTGTCTTATACATTGGAGTTGGTACTGTACTTTTTCTTTTATTCTGAACTTTTGCATTGAGTGTGCTGCATGTGTGTGTGTACATGTACTTAGTCAATGGCCTCCCTGAGTTCCTTAGCCTTCTACACTGGTCGCCAGCCCCTGCCCTATGGAGGCGGGCTTGGGGTAGTTGCGGCTCAAGCCTGGGTAGGGTCGGGTCAAGACAAAGTGGTATCAGAGGTGGTTTATTCCTTGGAACATTGTTCAGATGTCCCTAAAAATGAATTGGTTGGGATTTTGGGAAACAATGTCGATGTGTTTTGAGAGCAGCTCTCAGGCCAGGGAGTCTAGTGAAGGTGTAGCGGCCGACGTATCCATTCACCAGGACCCTAATAACCGGCTTGTCAACATGGCTTGATGAGACACTTGTTGCAGGGAAAATTGGTTGTGCATCACATAGGATTGAGTCTTTTACTTTCCTTATTGAGTCAGCTCCCCATGGTTGTTACGGTTATATACATATATGCTCATCTGACAGCGGCGCTCCTTGATAACATTGAGGATGACCCCGCGAAAAAAACCATACAAGATACCTGCTTTGGTTTGTGACGACGACCCTGTGAGCTATGAGGCCTCAGTCTAGGACCCATCATGCGAGCCCCTTTCTCTGGGTGGGCCAGTAGTAGAACCCCCTACTATTGAGCAGCAGAGAAGACTGAGCTTGAGCGCAGGTTGAGCGCGCTCTGTGAGTTCCAGCGATAGGGACCGCTGAGGTTTAGTGGTGAGGCAGACCCTCAGGCCGCCAAGGTTTGGCTAGAGACAGTGGTTCGCCTTTTCAGGCATGTGCAGACACCAGAAGATCTTATGGTGGCTTTGGTCACCAACCTTTACCGTGGAGCAGATTGGCGTTGGTGGAGTCTGGTGACTCCGTTTCATAACGAGTCGTTGCTTTTGTGGGGCGACTTCCAGTTCTTGTTTTGTGATGGGTTTTCCCCTCCTACATACACTCCGTTCGGATTTAGGAGCTCCTGCAGTTTCAGTAGGGAGGGATGACAGTGGACGAGTACGCGGCTAGTTTCACAGACCGTGCACGCTTTTACCCGGACATGGTTAGCAATGGTAACTTCTGAGTGCAGAAGTTTGGGCTGGGTCTCCGCCGAGAGATTCATGCTATCATAGTACCCTTGGGCATTCCCACACATGCTAGGGTGCTAGATCAGGCACTTGTGGCAAAGTGCTTCCTGTCGTGTTCTACAGTTGGTGGTGGCGGTAGGCTTGACAGAGCCGAGATGTCTTCCTCAGCTACGGGGCATCAGTAGAAAGAACCTCGAAGTAGGTAGGCTTTCCGATAACCGGACTCAGGGGAATGGTTATACACCATAGTGGTGCCAGAGGGCACCAGTGCATCATGAAGAGAACCGGTGCTATGCTTGAGATGGGCGAGGTCACCTGGCACGAGACTGCCTAACAAGGAATGCTGAGAATATCGGGTGGGCAGCAGGTACGACACTACGGCAGAGGCAGCGCTGTGATCAGAGTAGTGACCAAAGAGGTGGTGCTTACTGAGGATCGGGAGGAGCTGGAAGTGGAGGAAGACCTTACGAGGTCTCCCCATCACCACTAGGTGGTCCACGTCAGGCTCTGGGAGCTGACAGTTGGGACCACGGACAACTGCGGGCTTTGGATGTCTACGTCCCTACAGAGCGTGAGGTAGTAAGAGGTATGCTCCACAACTCTTCTATTATTTTCAATAGAACTGTTAGACTCTGTATGTGAAAATCTTTTCTCCCTGCTCCTTGTTTGAGTTGTTACCAGGTTAGCGAAGGGCATTGGTGTAACCCTATGTTGGTAAGGTAAAAGGCATGGGAACTTTTTTTAGCCAATGGTGTTAACTACTTCGCTCTCCGAGCGTGTAAGATAGTCTTGGTTGTGAGACATCGACTATAAAACCTTGCATGACCAGATAACCTTGGGTGTTTCTCCATATGGATATTCTGAAGGAGGGAACCACCAAGCCTTGTTCCAGGTGCGGGCGGTGATTCCAGTCACGGCGTGTGACCTAGAGTTCCGATTGAGGAGGTGAGAAACCCCCGAGAAAGTTTAGGTCATTCGAGACCATGCGAAGTGATGGTGAGGTTACCTACCTCCTTTCCCTAACCCCAACGGCTGGTTCGGGTGCATAGTATCTCCCACGAGACTCACCCCAGAAGAAGTGTGTGTACTCCTATGCACGTCATCGGCAGGGGTAGACCTCGCGTGAGCATATCAAATCCTTTGGTCTGTGTGCGGTGACACGGGACTGTGCAAGAGTTCTTCTGGGTACGAGAGAACCAGGTGTGGGCTTAGTATCCTGTGTTGTTCCCTATTTTTGATTTTCGGGGATAAAAAGCTTGAAGAAGGGCATGATGTAAGTTCCTGGGTTTTGGCTATAAAAGATTCTGGAATATTCTTGATGTTATTCCAGAGCAGCGCCTTCAGACGGCGTGCGATTCTGAGCCCCGGATGGCCGGAATTAAATTTTTAGTGCGTTCACACTAGGTATGCCGAATAAATAGGATAACTCTTAAACGATGTTTTGGATCATAAATCTGAGTTTACGTATGGGTCTAAAATGGGTTTTTTACCCTAGGAACTACATAAAGCATGTCGGCGCGGGATGTTTGGACCCCTCACCCATTAACGAAACATTAAACGAATAATTAAAATAATTAATTTATTCGTTTAATGATTAAACTCAGGTGTTTTTTAAACGGTAGCTTGGATTGAAAAACTGAGGGCTCCGTTGAGTCCGGAATGTGCCGTTTAACCTAGGAGGGGTGTAACTTTTGCGGGTGTGGGCCTTCTGTGAAAAATGCCTCTAGGGGCGTTTTCGTAATTTGGCGACCTCAGGCATTGAGTTTAATAACTTTTGAATGGGGCCTCAGATTAAAATTATGAGACCTCTATTGTGCTCGGGAGGAGGTGTTTACCCTAGAGGAGGCTTAACCTTGACCCTGCTGAGGGTTTGGGTATGGTACCGATGAGCGGGAGTTTAAGTGTTTTCTATTTAAACACTTCTCCTCCCTTTGTTTGTTGTTTTTCCCTGGCACAAGTAGCTCTAGAAGAAGGAAGAACTCCTCTCCTCTCCTCCATCCCTCTAGAAAGGCGGCGATGGCTCCATCGAATCATCGGTGAAGCATCGGGAAACGCCCATCGAGGTAGGCTCATGTTTATAGTTTTAATTCCCACAATCTCCATCTAATTGAATTACTTGCATCGAATTGTTGTCAAATTGTTGGGCGAAGGCCATTTTTGGTTAGAGATCGATTTGAGGTTTCCATCACCCTTTTTGGATCAAAAATCTAAGTCTTGACGGGCCCGGGGTGGTCTGTTGAAGATTCTGGTAGATTTGGAGCTTTTCTGGCTGGATTTGGGGGTTTCCAGCTGTCCGGGGCGGCGACAGACGGCGGTGGAGCGGGCTACGGCGGTGGCAGCGTGAGGCCAGGCAGAGGCGGTCAGCCGGGCGGCTTGGCAGTGGGTCAGGCCGAGAAAGGCAGCCAGGGTCACGCGACGCAGGCGGCCGCGAGGTATAGCGGTCGAGCAGAGGCCGACGGAGGCGTGGGGTCAGTGGGTGTCGGCGGAGGCTGCGACCTCGGGGGAGCAAGACCCACGCACCGCAGGTCTTTGTTTGATGCGGCGTGAGGAGGGGAGACCATGGAGGCTGGTCCATTTGAAAAACAAAATCAGACCCAAGGTGGGTCCGATGCTTTTGAGGTGGGCCGCGGCCGGCATACCGCGTCGAACTGGACCGGTCCCACAGCTGGGCCCCTAGCCGGTGGTCTGGAGTGGGTCGGGCAGGGTGGACCGGCCCAGCTATGCACCCTTGCATTCGGGGGGCCGTATCTCCAAAACTGTGCATCCGTTTGACACGCTGTTTGCAGCTGGGGAACCATATCGACGAAGCGATCTTTTTGAGATGGTCTTGGGAATTTTTAATTCCTGAGACATGGCGTTCAGTGGTGCGACCTGACGTTAAGTGGACGAGTGTTTTTCATGGGGGTTCTTGTTTTGGACGGTGCAGACACATCCAATGTCCGTTTTGAGCGTCGTTAGTGGCGTTGCGACCCTGACGTTGAGCCGGAGTATTCTAGTGTGGTTTCGGGCATTAAAATTAGAGTAGAAGAGTAGGCGACATTGCCCGTCTTTTAAGCTATGCACAACGTTTTGTACCTTTTGCATCGGCCGCCCGTTCGGGGCATGCAAGCAGTGGTTTTTGGGTGTTTTTCCGAGGGCATCGCATTGGCGCAATCTACCCGCTTTAGTTCATCATGCTGGTGCCGGCATAGTGAGTGGTGTTTTGGGAGTTGGTGGTGATTTCCAGATTTTTCAACGGGTGTCTGTTTTGGACAAGTGAATAGTCCATCTTGTGTACTTTTTTGAGAGGATCGCAATGGTGCGATCCGTTCATTGTACTTTGGGACCGAGATGTGGGTCCCACGTAGCACTTCTCATGTGTGGTGTGCCAGAATGTATCTTTTTCTCTGGATATCGATTCCCCTCATGTGAGTAGGCCTTTTGTCATGTTTTCCCGAGGGGATCGCAATGGTGCGATGCACACGACTGTTTTCAGGGCCGAGGCTCGGGACCATGGCTCGTCGTTCGGGCGTAAAGCTGTGTTGGATGACGTTTACATCGAATATCCATTGTAAGCGAGTAATTAGTCGATCTCGTATGTTTTTTCGTGAGGATTACAATGGTGAAATCCATTCAGGCAAGTGAAGCCTCTTATGTGGTCTTATTAAATGTGGAAATATGAAGGGTGCTTTGGTGGCAGTTTTTCTTGCCGTGTTAGGAAGCAAACCCTTGGCGTGTGATCGTGTGCACTCTCGTGTGAGTGATGTAAATGTTTAAAGAGATGTGGTTGGTTGTTCTAGGGCCGTGGAGGAAGCAGGTTGGCAAATTTATGTTTACACCCTTTGCGTTGATGATGGGTGTTGTGTGTATGATAGCCTTTAGGTTAGAAATGTGGTATACTCTTGGAGTGTACAGGAATGCCTAGAGGTGCATGTTGTGGTTTGTACCCAAGGAAATTTGTGCTTGGTTTGGATATGAGTTGGAGAAACACATTGTGAGGGCCCCATATGCGTATTGTGTTCTGCTTTACATACCTTTGATCTCTCGCGATGTAGAGGGTCCCTCTGTTCATGCCGGTTTAGACCAACACGGTTGAGTGGTTTCCCCTTGTTCTGTTCTCGACGGTGTGATCGACATAGTAGTTTGGGTTCCCCTTTCCCATTTAACCGTGTGGGATTTCAGTGTCACGTCCCTTCGTGTTCCCTGGTTGAGTTTTTTAGGATTCTTTGTGACCAATACATCATGCGGGCACCGATCATCTACCAATGAGGTTGTTTCCAGTAGGGATGGCCAGAGAATTTCTGGGTTTACCCACCAGTGAGGCTGGGAAGTGGGTTTCTCATCGACTTCTTCGGGTTTACACTCCAACGGGGCATGGAAGTGGGTTTCTCATTGACTTATTAGGGTTTACCCTCCAGTAGAGACTAGTTTGTGGGTTACCAAAGACCTCTTAGGGTTTACCCTCCAGCAGAGACTGGGATGTGGGTTACCCAATGACCTCTTAGGGTTTACCCTCCACTAGAGACTGGGTAGTGGGTTGCTCATCGACTTCTTTGGGTTTACCCTCCAGTGGGGCTGTGCAGTGGGTTGCTCATTGACTTCTTAGGGTTTACCCCTAGTAGAGACTGGGAAGTGGGTTCCCCGATGACCTTTTCGGATTTACCCTCCAGCAGAGACTGGGCAGTGGGTTACCCGACAACCTCTTAGGGTTTAACCTCTAGCAGAGACTGGGCAGTGGGTTACCCGATGACCTCTTAGGGTTTACCCTCCTGCAGAGACTGAGCAGTGAGTTACCTGACGACCTCTTAGGGTTTACCCTCCAATAGAGACTGGGCAGTGGGTTACCCGATGACTTCTTATGGTTTACCCTCCAGCAAAGATTTGGAAGTGGGTTACCCAACAACTTCTCAGGGTTTACCCTCCAGCGGGGCTGGGCAGTGGGTTACCTGACAATTTCTTTCAGCCTCAGTTCTTTCTATTAGGCTAGTCTATGGAATATCTCTGTGACTACCGATGTGGGACCCTCAGTTGTACAGGTCTGTGATATGACAACTTTGAATTTGAGCAGACCTCTCGACTGTGTGACAGTGACGAGGTGTATTTTGACTTTCCCTAGAACTCTCAAGTATGAGGGGCGCTATTCCCACCAAGATGCATCCTTGAGACATGACCTAAAACCATGCGGGAGATTCAGTGTCGCCCAGAGCGGATAGTGTCAAGGTGCAGTGATTTAAGCCCTTTGGATTGCAGTTCGGGGCAGACAGGTGGGATGCAGGGCATCGATGGTGTTTACTTCTGGGACACTTGGCTACTCACTTTCTTGGGATGAGCTGTGGGATGGAGATCCCCTTACAGTCTTGGTCGAGATTCTTGATTGAGCATATGGATATGTGTATGCCTTGTTCCAGTACCCAGTTCTTGGATTTTGGTTACTCTCCTTCCAGGAGAGCCGAAGACACATGGGTTATGCCACATGCTTTTCGTGTCTATCTTCTCATGGTTGGATGAGTCTAATCTCTTACTAGTGGTAGCGAAGACTCAACGAGAAGTTCATATTCTCATCATTTCTAGGTCCTTGTGTCTGGAGGAGTATACATCTTTTCTCTTGTTGGGTTGAGCTGGACTCTCTATTGTTACTCTACTACACTCTTTGTCGTACAATTTACTGCACTCTTGGTTGTACTCCTTTACTTTCCCCTGTTTGATCCACTGCTCACCCTTGGGTACCACCTTTGTTACTCCCTCGAGCCATCGGGGTATCCTAATGAGTATATTTATACTCACCCCTGCTTGGGATTTGTCCGCACTTGGTGTGTCCTTACAGACGACAGACATGTTAGTCGTGATGTCATAGGAGCTTAAGAGATCGGGAGCATGGACCACGTTCGGTGATCGTAGTAGGGTTCTAGGTGGGGGACCCTTCCAGCTGTTTTCTTTTGTTTACCTATTTCCGGATTGTGGAACTTTTCTGGTTGGGTGGGTGTTTTGACCCTTTAGTTTGTAGTTTACCTTCAGCACCCGCTTTGTACTATTAGAGGTTGATGCACTTTTGTGGTTTATACATAGCATTTGGTACTTTACTTTTTCTTTTACTCTGCACTTTTGTATTGAGTGTGCTGCATGTGTGTGTACAGGTACATAGGAAAAGGCCTCCTTGAGTTGTTTAGCCTTCGGTGCTGGTCGCCAGCCCCTGGCCTATGGAGGCAGGCTTGGGGTAGTTGCGGCTCGAGCCCGGGTAGGGTCGGGGCGTGACAAATGGTTTTTCATATATATTTCAAAAATGTAGAAAATTAATAATTAAAGTGATTTTTTCAAAATTTAAACATGTTAAACCCAAAAATGTGTGAAAATCAATGCCTGAATAGGGTTTTGGTACGAGAGACACTCAAATTATCCTAAAATAATGGAAAAATTAGAGTTATTTTTTTGGTTTTGGAGACTAATTTTATATTATTATTAATTTTCCCTTTTTATTACATTTATTATGCTCACATAGAAGTAAATACATTTAATGATGACTCATTACTTAATTAAAAGAGAGATTTATTTTTGAAAAAATTAAATTTTTGTGAATAAAAAATGGAGAGAATGTTGAGACTATAAAGTTAAGGGATATTATTAAGACTATGATTTTTTGAGATAATAAAGATTACCTCAAGAGAAGGTGTTTTTAAATTGAGGGGTTTATTGACGTGAAGATAATTTGTGGTGGATATGGTTTATATATTTGGTGTTGGATTTTATTTTCAATGAATTTTTGTAAAATCAATTGATTCATGGTGTTTTACATGAGGTGAATTTCATTACAATATCCAAGAGTGATAAGAAGATGTTTGTAAGAGAAATTTTGGTATTTTGAGATGGTCTCAGTGAAAATAGTATTTTTTATATTGTATACTATTCTAAAGAAGGAATGTAGGTAGTTTGAGAAGAAAAATTAATTATCTAAATATTAAAATAGGTGCTTGGATGGTGTTTCAAATGAAAAAATTATATCTCTAAAATTGGTAATTTATCTATGCCATATAGAATGTGTCATGATATGAGGTAAAAAATTAGAGAGATGAGGGAAATTTTGAGTCAAAATGACATGGTACCTGATTGGGAACCAAAATAGGATCCTCTATGTCATATAATAATTGATGATACCATTTTGAAAAGAGTTAAAAAATTTATGAGTCTATACTAATGGAGTAGAATGAACTCTCTTAAAAGAGTGTGAAAAACTTGATAAAAGTGCATTGTGTCTAAAAAATCAAAACAACATCAACTATAACATGGTAAAATTTGGTCAATTCTTGGTACGAGTATAAAATTATTGTCCACCATGTTTAAGAAATATATATTATTGAAAACTGTACAATGATTTAGAGTTTAAACTAAAACAACATCCATCTATGTCATGGTGAGAGTGATTATGATGTTTTAAGGAATTTTCCAAATCACTTTGAGGTGGCTAAAATAAAATGTCTTGATACACACCATGGTGATGTCTGACATGCTATGTATAATTAAAAATTATAATTTTTTTTGTGATTTTCTAATGTGTCCCGATTGGTGCCACAAGAGACACACTAATTCAATCCAAACATCCTTAGATCATATAAAATGATTACATAAATACCTTATGTAACCTAATGGATAAAAAGTTATGGGATTGGATTGAAGATAGAATGAAAATTAAGTTTTTCAATTTGAAATTAAAAATCGATTGATGGAAACCATGTTAGATGATAGTGTGATTGTTTATACAAATTTATGGTGTGTAATTGAGTACGAATGAAATAGATAAGGTTAAAAGGAAGAATAAAAGGAGAAAATATTTAGAATAAGTATAAAGGAATATAAATAAGAAGGAAATAACTCACTATATCAATGAGTATTTCTTATTAGTGTGTGATTTGAAGAGGAAAATTTGCAAAAGAAACATGATGGAAATCTTCTATGGTTGATGATCATCTTTTGTTTATTTCATGTTTTCTTATAATTATTTTTGTGATATAATATTATATTAGTTGGGAAGAAACATTATGTATTATGAGTACAAGGATTAACAATACTCATTGTATCTAGTATGTTAAAACTATTGGATTTATTGATAATTGGTTTTACCAGATCATTCCATGTATATATACATTAATATTTAGTAGTGAACCTTGTAAATTAATTATTCCCTTTTTAATGATTTAATTTTTTAGATAACTATGAACAACTTATAGTCACCCACTCTTCACATGTGATGAAGGTGATAAATATGTGCGCCGAAGGCCGACCACAGCGTAATGGTTTAGACTGTGCCACATTTTATCCTTATCTAAAACATGAATTAGTATGACACACTATACCATATTGGTTATTCATATGTATTATCATACTATATGATAATTTAGGGTTCGAACCCCATCATCGACTTCTAACTACCCTTCTTAGTAAAACCATCATGTGGCGATTATTGGGGGAGTCTGAATGCACAATGAATAAAATTGGAAGAATATTTTAAAATTATTCATCAGTATAAACTAGTATTTTATATCCATGGAGGTTCCTTGGATATCTATATAAACCATTTAGATCCATGGACATGTTTTTTATTATTCCATCATGTCGTGAAACTATTAAACTACTTGTAAAAATTTGATATTATATATGACTCTCTTCTATCATTTAAACAAGGTTATAGTAGACCATGGTGTTTAGAGAGATTAATTATGAGCATCGAGAGAATCATACAATCTGTGGATACATTTAGAAAAAGGATTATTTCAATTTCTTCTTAGGGATATTCATCAAAATTTTGTGATAATATTTGTAAATTGAAATTGGAATGTGTAATGAAATACATTCTCATTATTCATTTATATTCATTCAAAATATATATATATATTATTGTATTAATTTATTTCAAGATTATTATTTTCATGGAATTATATGTTATAAATCCTTAAGATATTTTTTAATTGTATGAATGTGGATTTATCAATGTTTAGTCTAAATTTATAATGGATGAAGAAAACTAGAAAAAAATTCTAGGTGAAACGATATATAAAAACAAAATTTCTTTTTTTCTTGATAATTAAAAACCATTTTTTTTTTCTAAAAATAGGTCTTTCATTTCTTCATGTTGAAAAAAAATTAAATTGTTTTGAAAAAATGGGTGTTTTAATAATGAATAAAATGTTGCAGAAAATAGGGCATCATATGATGATGCTCAATGCCATGGTTTGGATGTTTATGTACTATAGTCTAGATAAACCATAAGTACTGACCATGTCATTGAACAAATCATTTTGTAATTATGCAATCCTTCCTAAAATTAAATACTCCACATAACAACTATACTAAGACGGACTCCAAAATGACCATGGTCTCTGCATGGAATGAGTGTTCACTATAGAGAATACCACATCATAAGGAATGCATTTTGGTGAAAATTTTAAGGAAATTATATTATTGTTAAAATTCTTAAATCCTTTACCAGTGTGATCTTGGAAGTCCCATACTGAATCTGTTGGGAGATTTAAATTGTACCATTTTTTAGTATATTTAATCAAATTTCAAAGTGAATTTACATACTAAATAATTTAAAAAATTATTATAAATTAAATAAGATAAAAAATATTAATGTTTTTATATTTTTTTGAATAGTTCATAAATTTTTAAATAAAATGTTTATATTAAGGATTTATTTGCAATATTTTATTTTAACCCTTCCAAAAAATAGTTTTGGATAATGTTATAAATGTTTTAAATAAACTGGATTTTTTGATATTTAATTAATGTAAATATTTTACATAAAATATGAAAATATTATTAACTTAAAATAAAAGTGTTCATAAAATATCTCATAATTTGAATAAAAAATATTTCACATTAAATCTATGTAAATGATAATATGAATAATTCATAATATATTAATGTGAATTTTTTATGTCTATCGATTTCTATAGTATAATTTTTTTATAATTTATTATTTAAATTGTTCATAAATTATCTATCCTATGCATAAATATATAGATTGTTCATTTATTTATCCATTACTTGTTTTATTTGTAGATATAAAGTTTTATATTATGTATTGTGATATATTATTTCGTTTAAACATTTAAAATACTTATATTATAACACCCTAGTTTTTAGGAATCATTTTATTCCCTTAAAACTTATGAATATAATTCATAAATATAGTTTTTCATTTATGTGATAATATCTAAAATTTAGTTGAAACTAGATAATACAAGATATGAATCAAACTAAATACACTCAGTTCAGTTATAATATATCATTACAACAAAGGTACATGAAACCATGTATTACACACCATGGAATATTACATACTATGGGTTATTATATCCATTAAAAGTGTATAAATTAAAATAGGATGATAAATAAAAAATAATAATATATTTATGACTAGGATATCACCTGGATCGTCTTTGTGATTTCTTGACCGGAAAGCCACCAAATGTGCCTCAAACCAATTAACCACATGACCTCAATAATGCCTCACCATATTCTTGAGGTGTCTAAAACGTAGTGAGGTCCTAGAGTGTGTTTATGAGGAGACTATTCCCTCATGTTATAGTGTAGCACATTGTAATAATAGAAAGATAACGATCAAAGAAAGTGATAATAAGAACATAAAATAGAAAAATTAAATAATCCAAACATGATATATATAATTAAAGAAAAACTATAACATCTTAGTCGTATATAGACGATGATGATTAAATGATACTATATAAGAATCAAGAATTAGGTATGAATAAAAATATTCTATACAAAAAATATATAGAAATTCCAAAAGTCTAAACAACAAAAGCATATCAACTCTATTCTTAGGCCTCTTCTCTCACACACAATCCAATCACATAAATCAAATATCCAGAGTTAGACTCTTTCCCTTTTCAGGACCTAATATCATGAAGTTAGTCTGGGTACCAAATCAGTAGCCTAGATAGGGTGTGTGTATTACTTAGTTGGCCAACACTAATGAGGTCTATAATAAATCCAGCTGTGATTACAAATGTACCATTATATAGGTATATGAATAAGAAGTGAAATTTAAATTTATGAAATAAATACCATATCACGATTAGACTCCTCATGGGATGCTCCACTGACCATACTTGCTTCGAACTAATCTAGATGGATCTAAATAGCTGACTTGTAAAGAGTGTGGGCCTAAAGATATCATAAGAGTAATCATTTAACTATAATAATGATTGAAGAACCAATGTGAAACTGAGGCATACATGACCTTAGAAGGTTGTGATATCTCATAGAAATAACCATACATCCTAAAAAGTGTCTATGTGTAATATGAGTGTCACAACCTTGGAATTTCACTAGAAAATATCTCTAAATTATACATTGGAATATGTACAGTGTAAATCTCGTGCCTAGATTGATTGAAGACTAAGGTAATGATCTATGATGTTATGTGTCCAAAGACATCAAGATAAATCCCAGAAGATAATCCATGTTATTCTACATTATAATTATAAATCAAATGAATCTTTAGTAATAGAATAATGTATTAATGTACAAAGACAAAGACCAAATTCAATGGTGGGTATCTCCTTTAGAAACTGGCACAATTAATTATGTCGGCGTCCTATGAGTGCTCAAATAATTCCCATGGGAATCCAAGGCTAGATCAAGTCTGACAACTCCATTAATAAGAAAAAGGTCCTTAATCAATTGAAATTATTTATAAACAATCATGGGCCATGTGTTAGTCCACACCTCTTTACTATTCCATTTAATTCGAAATATCTCATTTTCATTTATAAATGATAAAGGATAATAAATTTGTTCTCACATTTTTGGAAGTTTATAAAAAATCAACAAGGGTCCAAGTAAAATTTAATTTTCACACAATCTAAAATTTCATTATTTAAGATAACATAATAAAATTACTTTTTAAAATCCAATACAATACATGTATTGGGTGTCAATGTATCATGTGTGTAATGATTCCCCAAAATGGGTGTTACCTGGTGAGGTTCTAACCTTCAACAAGGCCAACGAGTATCGTAAAGAGGGTGTCAATCATAGTTACCACATTTAAATTAATATATTTCATTATTATAAAGTAACACATGGATTTTCTATCATGGGTCATGAATATAAAATTTATAAATGTTGATACCTTGGTTGAAATGGTATAGAATACATACCTTATGGATGTGAAGGAACAATTGTCCAATATTGGCCTCAGATTCGAGAGGGAATGATAGAAAAAGGAAGAATAAATGAATACCCTAAAAATAAGGAATATTATCTTGAACTAAAATATCACTAAATATGGTGAGATGAACTGATAAAGGAAGTAAGAATACTAAAGAACATACTGAGAAAAATCCAATGAGATTAACAACAGTTTGATTAAATTCCATACAAGGGAGATATATCACATAATACTTTAAAGTCATGGATGAGATCTAAGGGGATGATATTATTATTCGTGGAGGAGGAGAGAAAAGAACAGGTGGTTATAATGAAAGAGGGTAAAAATGGATGTTTCACCACACTTTAATGGGGCACAAAATTTTTCCAAATTCTTTGTTAAACCATGTGACAACTGTTTGTTAACATGTAAAAGGAAGACACCCCTTTCATGGTTAGGTGCACAGTTAGACTAACCATATTTTAACCATAGATTTAAACTCTACTAAAGGTCTATATTTTTTCACATGTTCTTGAAACCCCCCTATCACAGATTTTCAAACCATTACTCCTCTATAAATGGGCCATATACTTGATTCTCTTGGTTACTAAAAACCATGCACCAATTGTGCACCTCATACCGTTTCTCTAAAAATTTGAGCTGTAGTCTCCAAAAAATTCCCATACGCTCTTGAACCCATTATAATTTACGACTAAGTAAAATTTTAAAATATAGTTTCGAACTGAAAATTAAAGGGTTTATACCTCAACATAAAAATAGGGATCTTATAGTCTCCCCACCTTAATACAACTCATCCCCGTGTTCCCCTTATGAGAGTGGTAAAATGTCATATGAGAAAAGATCTGAACACTAGGATATACACCAGCCTCCCTCTCATAGGTCTCATCCTATATGTGGCCATTCTTTTATAGCACCAAGACTAAAGGAACTAACACACCTCAGAGAGCCTTCATGGTATTATAAATAATAATTATTGGACACTATTTAAAGGAAACATCACTCCAAATTTGAAATCATCAGGATATAAAATATGATACAGGTCTAAATAGTAACATTGAAGATGAGATATGTGGATGAAATAATACAAATATTTATACCTTGGATAATGGGCTATTTGATAGGGCATTGACCTGACTCTCTCCAATATCTCAAAAGGAACAACATAACGTGTTGATGAATTACCCTATTTTTAATCCTTAGATGCCTCAACCTATATGAAACTCACAAGAAAACAAAATCCACAACATTGAACTTCATAGGTCACCGATGATGATCAGTGTAACACTTCTAATTATAACGAGCTATAGCCATATTCTCATGAATAATCATTACGTGCTCTAATTTATCCTAAACAGTATGATGTACTAGTAGAACTGAATATCCTACCTCTGACAAGTACATCGGTCTTTGGAATAACCTACCATATAAGGGCTCACAAGGACCCATCTGTGTTTTTTGTCTAAAATATGTAATTGTAAGAGAACTATACCAATGATATTTTCTTTCCTATAAACCTCTGAAAAGAAGGAAATATGATCTAATCACATCTTCCACTATCGGTATAATACATTTTGATTTCATTTTAGTATTTTGGTGGTATGATGTACTCAAAAGTTCATATGTACATAATTCCCCCTTGAACCATTTCAAGAACCAATAAGTAAAATAAGAGTCTCTATCTAATATTTTTGTCCATGGAACTCAATTTATTTGGATAACCTTTTATACATAGATATTTCCGAGATCATCCTCTAAAAAGGACTAATTGATTGGTAACAAGTGAGTGACCACTATTATCTTAGTGTTTATCACACATACTTTATCAAATCTGGGAGGGGATCTTAAAAAACTAGTCACAAAATGCATGTGACATCATTCTATTTCAACTCTATCATGGGTAAAAACATCAAAAGTCTTGGTTTTCATTGTGTTCCACCTTCACCTACTAATAAATAAATCCCTGAGAAATAAAATCGGCTATCTTCCATTTCATTTATAGACACCAATATAGGTAGTGTAAGTCTTGATATATCTTGGTAGTACTAAGATGTACCAGAAAAATGGAGGAATGATACTCACACATCAACTCCACTATCATGTTTTTGGTAACCCAGATGTGTTTATGAATATAAAATATCTCATCCTTTTCAATAATCCTACCCGATGGAAGGACATTTCCTGAAATAATCTCCTTTAGGACTTAGACATCGAGGTCTAAAAGTTATTTCATATCCACTTTCTCCATAAGTGAAGTGGTCACTACCAAATATGCAAGGATAAGCTACATGGGATGCTCTTGAACCTCTATATGCATATCCGAAAATAGTTCCATCAACTAACACTCACTACTAGACTCCTAAATTTTCTATTGTAACTCCTTCCTATCAGATAATTTGTTATAGTATTGTGCTTCATAGACATATAAGAAAGATTAAAATCAAAGTATTGTAAGTATTCAACCCACCTCCTCTATCTTAAATTTAAGTCACGTTGTGTAAATATGTACTTGAAACTCTTTTCTCTGTAAAAACCATAAAATACTTTCCATGAAAAAATTCATCCCACAACATAAAGCATGAACTATAAATGCTATCTTAAGATCACATGTTGGATAATTCATCTTTTGTAGCCTCAAATAATGAGACATGTACACCATGAATAAATCTTCCGGAAATTGAAATTCTCCTTGTCCGATGCTTGATGTATCAAAATAAATTGTATAGCTTGCTCGTAGATCTTGCATAATCAGTATCATCACTGAAGTCAGTCTCCCTTTTAGCTTCATAAAGGTGAACTCACATGCATCTGACCATAAAAACATCACACCATTCATTATCAAACCCATAATAAGTGATTCCAAGAATGAAAATTCCTAAATAATGTTTCAGTGATATCCAACCAACCCCAAAAAATGTTGGATGTCAAAAATATTCTTAGGCTGCTCCCATGTAACTTCTACTCCGACCAGATTTGGGTCAACAAAAACTCCTACCTCAGAGATGCTATAACCCATGAAGTGAACCATTTCGATATAAAAGTTGAATTTAGAAACCTCAGAATATTTCTTTTTTTACTCTATGATTATTCATAAAAATATCAAGAAGTTCATCATGGTCATGTTGAGTACGAGAATATTCTATGATTTAATCCACCAACACTATCAAAAATGAATCCAGATATGGTTTAAAAACGTGATTCATCAAATCCATGTAAATTGAGTAACCATCTTCAAAATAAACAACATAACCAAATAATCATAAAGACCAAACCTTCTATTAAATTATTTAATAGAAATGTATAAATGTATAACTCATACCTTATGGTATCTTGAGATTAAATTGATCTCAGAGAAGGGCCTCTCTCCTCAAATCTTTGCAAATATGTCATCCATATAAGGTAGCAGATACCTGTTCTTCATGTTATTTTGGTTCAATTGAAGGTAATACTTGAAAATCCAAATTCCACCTTATACCTTCTTGTTAAAAAGAATAGGTGAACTCCAAGAAATATTAATTTCCATTAAAAAACCCTTATCTTCAAATTCCTTTACCTACCTCTTGAGCTCCTACAACTCCGTGGTATTTTTCCTATAAGGAGGAATGGATATAGGTGCTTCTCTGAACACTAGCTTGATAGTAAACTCTACATCTCTCTTAAGAGGTAGTTTAAAAAAATATTCAAGGAAAATATCCAAAAAATGATCTACTTGAGGAGGAAAACATCCTAATGTGTTCCCTAATATTCCACATATGGGAGAGCGATCACGACTATCAATTTCCCCATCCCATGATGTTCAGGTCCATCTCTACATTCATGAACATCCCATTTAACCTTATGAATATCACTAAATCCCTATGATAATGTAAATGCCACCTTTAAGTGATATCAGTACACATAATCATGAGAGGGAACCAACTAGTCCAATCCAAGAATGAAATCAAAGTACATCATTTTGAAGACGAATAGATCCAATAACAAATGATAACCACCATACTCAAGGGGGAATTCATTACACTGGAATACATTCTATGATTGAATTCCCTACATATAATCAAGTTTCATCACACTAACAAACAACAGAACATAAATTCCAAGGATTTACATGAAATATATATAGATAAAAGAGTGTGAATCACCTATGTCAAATAATGTATATACCAAAGTTGTGGCTATCAAGATTTCACCTCTCACTATAGATGGTCCAGAACTAAAATCTTCAGAAATATGCTATATTATATATATTTGTCTTGATCCATGGCTTGGATCCAAAACCTGAAAACGTAGAGTAGGTCCACCCGACAAGAACTACATATCCTAGGTCTGGCCTCCTCGACCATGTCCACCTCCTTGGCCTGCACAATTGGTGGTACTCCAACTCCCTGCCTTATGTGGTTTCACTGATTCAACTCCTAAAAATAGAGTTGGATCAGATTATATCCCACAAGGAATTTTTGGTGATGATCAACATAATCTATGAATATGACCCTTTTTTCAATAGTCTTGGAACTCCAATGGGTCTCAGTCACATGGAGGCTTTATATGACAATGTCTCCCACACTGAAGGCTTTTAACATGTCTTATAATGAAAATAAGATAGATTCCAATGATCTATTGAGAACCCTCTGGATGATGATTCTAGCTACCAGATGAATTACCTTACCTCAGTACAGATCCACCCTTCTTTTTAAATCAACTTCCATCAATTTGTGATCAATAATTAGGTCTTGGTTCACTATCTTTAAAATAGTTTTCAGTTGGAAGATATTTACCTGAGATCGGAAGGAATACTTGAGGCAAACCTCAAAAAATCCCAATTTAAATAAATTATCACTAGAAAAATTTTATGAAAAGCATTAAAGATCTGTAAAATGAGTTGAATAATCCATAATAGACACATATCCTGACTCTAGGTGTATCAAAACACTTTCCCAATTGACTCTCAGTGTCTTTCAAAAAAATTAATCAAAAAAGAGTGATTAGAAATCTCCCTAAATGATACCACAATGATGATTAATTTTTTAATGTCTTGGAAATTCCATGTAATTTTTTTAAAATTATATGGAATTATTCTAATAACACGTCCTATGACGACATGTGATTCTGAGGACTGGGGAGCCCAGAATATAATTTTGAATTTTTTAAGGAACATTTAGTAAATGCACGACTGGGATTTTATAAATTTTTAACAAGTACTCAGATTGAGAATCTGAGGACACCATTGAACTCAGAACACATGGATTCACCAAGAATAGAGTTAGCTTCGGCCAGCATGGGCCGAACAAAAAATTTTATTTCCGTACTTTTAGAGAAAAATAATAAAAAAAAACAGAAAAAGTTATTTTATGTTATTTCTCATCCATTGAGAAGCAGAAAATGACGAGGTGGGGATAGGGCTCATTAATGAGACTCATTAATGTTCCATATCACATAGTGTAATGATGCAATAATGGAATCATAACAACAACAATGTTTGATAAAAGAGACACTGTAATGATGCGATGTAGCAGTGTAACTAAAATGCTATGACATGATTTCCTTTTTATTGTCTAAGACATTTGTGGACCGAGAATTAAAACATAGAGGATTCTCTGAAGAAACTCCTACTAATTTCCTCTCTAATGAAGAATGATGAAGAATTCCTGTGAGACTTGACCAACATTGACGAGCCTCAAAGAATTGAGCTGGAAGTGACGACGTCGACGCCTTGAACACATGCGGATGAGCGCTTTGGCATCAAATTCCAAAGAGGTAAGGGTTTTATTTTTATTTCAATATTCTTCCTCCATCTTCTCCTTTTCTAGAAATGATGAACACAAACCAACTCATGAACAAGTTTATCCATGATTCGTGAATTTAAGCGGAAGGTTGACTTTTCTTTGGGATTTATTATTTGGGATTCAAACCCTGGATTAAACGATTGAACTTCAATCCAGAAACCCACCTTGATTAAAACCTCTAACATGGAGGGAATAGACAAACCGAACAAGGCCAGAGAACCTCCAATCATTCATTCTCGGTGGCCACATTATCAAAGTAGAGGAAATAAAATTTTGGGGCCTTAGTAGGGATGGCGGTGACCCAAGAGGCCTGTAGGCATAGATTGATTGGAAAACGGACCACCAGAGAATCAACGGGGGCCTGATGTAGGTACTTCTTACAGTGGATAGATCACATTGGTCATGTGATGGGGGCAATGCCACCTAGAACTACGATAGCAGGAGGCTTAAGCCTATCAAACGTGGTGGTGTGAGTTGTGGCACCATGCGGGTGTCGTGGGAAGGGGGTGTTCCGCGTCCGGTCCACCCGATTCAACCAGAAAAGCCATGGTCCATTGAATGTGAATGGAGGAAGCCCTGTGGTGTCCTACATGGAAGAGGATACCTGATGTGGTAAGTTGTTACCTCCCAATTGGGCGGCGCGCTAATGGTCTGCCCCTGGGAGAACCGAGCTAGGGTTGGCGGGCCATGCCCCGAACCTAGAAGGCCAGGACGGACCCGCGCTTGTAGGCTAGACCAATGCCCTGTGGGCCAAAACATCACTGGTAGGCTGCACCTCCACCCTTTGGACCAGGAAAGACTAGATCGGGTCACCGGGAAACCCGGCGGGCTGGACCCCTAGCGAAACCGGGCTGGCCCCAGCGAGACCTATTGTGCTTGGCCCACTGGCTAGGCCGAACCAAACTAACCCTGACCTGAACCAGGTCAGGTTAAGTTCGTCTTAATGAACCGGGGTATGTGGAACCCTAGGACAGTTTTTCCGGGTTGGTCCGACCGGGTTGGACCGGGTCCCATCGCAATAGCCCCCTGTTTACTATAACGCCTGTAACATATAGACCGCATGTCCGATTGATGAGCCATTTGCGGCATTGGAACCCATTTGAAAAGTTAGATATTTTTTTATGATTTTTTGTGATTTTTATGGATATCGAGATCTGAAAAATGGCTTGATGAGCGGTTCTCCCAAGGGTGCTACATAGGAAACCCAACAGTTGGCTGAGACTTTATGACTGATCGACATCGGCCTAGTGGGAAGTGGCTCTATGCGACCGAGTAGACCCATGGTAGGGATTGTATCTGTCTATCCCGATAGACCCATGGTACTCAACAGGAGGGGTACCTCAATTTGTCCAAGGTGGGTAGCGACTCTATGTGACCTCACATGCCTATAGTGGGTAGCGACTCTGTGTGACCTAGAATACCCACAGTGCTCATTAGGGATTAGTACAATAGCAGTCCAAGGTTAGTGGGAAGCGACTCTATGTGAGCCAATATTCCCACTATACTTAGTAGAGGAGGAGTTGTCTAGTAGCCTGAGAGTCTGATGATATGACTGATGATGCTACCTTCACTTCCCAAGAATATACCTAGTGTGAGTTTTCTTCTGCATCATGATTTATATTGAAGATTGATGTGAGGTATTTCCTTTTTGTCTCAGGGTCCCTACAGAGTATTGTTATACTCACCCCTACACAGGCTTCACCCGCACATGTTTTTTCTGGTGCAGACGATCGATGTTTTGACCGAGGTTCTTAGGGGGACCGGATTGACACATGCTACCACAGTGGACATGGAGGCCTAAGACTAGGTGGGCCCCAGTAGGACCAGGAAGACGGTACATACTACTCACCTTATAGTATCTTCACTACTCTTATGATCAGGTGGGGTTTTTCTGTAGATGGCCATCCGAATTAGTTTTTGTACTTTTCTATTTCATTTCTTTTGTTTGGGTTGTATTCTAGCACACTCACCTTTTATTGTAATTCGTAATCAGTATTATTTAGTCTACTTGTTTTTCCCCTTCAGTGTGTTGGGATGTGGTCAGGCCTATGTGTGCATACAAGTACTTTGAAAATTCCTCCCACTTGCAGGTTGACGCCTTCAGTGCTAGTCACCAGCCCTTAGCCTTCAGAAGGTGTTCTTGTGGTAGTCACGACACATTCCCTGGGGGAAGGTTCATGCAAAAGTGGTATCAGAGGGTGGTCGGTCCTACCACAAAGATCGATATTCGGTGTTTTCTTTTGGGGCAACACTGTTTGGTGTTGAGAGTACGACTTTCAAATTCAGGGAGTCCAGTGTTGGTGCAACGACCTCCATATCCATACACCAGGACCTTGAATTCGACTTTTCAGCTTAATACATTAAAAAATTGTTTTCATAAGTGTCTCCATATGTTATTTTGAATAAAATTAAGATAACCAGGTATAACCTTCTAACTGTTGTACATCTTGATCTATCTCAGGATACCTCCACATAGACGGCCATCCAGGATCCTGATACGAGGTCGTGAGGACGACCCACCTAGTTATGAGGTGTCCATTTATGGACCAATGTTTGAGATGTCCCCACAGGGTGATGCACCAGTGCCACCACAAATCGATGGTCAGCATCTACTTCTGGTGGTTCCGGCAGAGGACGTGCGTAGACATAGTGAATTGCATGAATTTTATAGATAGATACCTCCCAGGTTTAGGGGTGAGACAGATCCTCATGTCAATGAGGACTGAATGGATGTTGTGATGTGGGTATTCCTCTTAGTGAGGACTGCACCTGACCAAAAGTAAATATTGGTTGTGAGCCTTCTACAGGGTTCAGTAGGGATATGGTAGAGTTTGACCAACCTAACGCACAACAAGGGAACCCTTACCTTGGCACACATCGAGTGACATTTCTGAGAGGAGTTTTTTCTGGAGACCTTACACTCTGTGCACATTCAAGAGATTATTCACCTTTAGCAGGGAATCATGATAGTAGCTAAGTACTCAGTGAGGTTCACCGAGCTAACCCTCTACTCCACAGACATGGTGTGAGACACTTTCTTCAAGGCTCAAGCCTTTGAGCCTAGACCTAGGTAGGAGATCAGGGAATCATTTTTGTCTCTCAGTATCCCTAACCAGGATGGGGTGCTGGAGCGAGCCCTTCTTATGGAGTGATTCTTGGAAGAGCAGTCACTAAAAGCTAGAGCCGCCCTCATACCCTAGGTAGTAGATTCTTTCCCTTGAAGTAGACAATATACACATGGGCCCAAGCGGGCCAGGTCTTTCAAAGCCGGACCCCAAGACTCAGGGTCGGTTGTGTGGGTCTCCCAGTCTAGGGGGAGTCATTTGGGAGCCAGGAAATGCTTCACATGTGGAAGGAAGTGACACATGGAATGTGACTGCCCAACCCACCATATAGATGACCAGCAGACTATCGATGATCCGCTAAGCTAGGATCATCAGTTTGAGTGAGGTATATAGGGAAAAAGACATGGAATGAGATCTAGTTGATCTACAGGTGGTGGGAGATGGTATGAGCTATTACAGTCACCACCCCCAGGTGGTCCACCTCAACCTCAAGGCATAGGTGAACATGGGTGAGCTCAACTCTAGGTAGCAGAGGCTTATGACCACGGTGCACCAGAGATGATCCGAAGTATGATATGTTTCTTCTCCACCCTAGATAAAGTACTTATAGACACAGGTTCTAGTCACTCCTTCCATTCCACAACCCTCATTCAGATCTTTGAGATTCTGGTGGATCCATTGGCTTGATCCTTACAGCTAAAGACTCTTACAGAAGAAGAATTGACAATAACACACTGGTGTCAACAATGTGATCTTAATATAAGAGGTGAGATATTTGGCTGGGATCTTCTAGTAGCGGTGTTGAGGCCTTACGACATCATCTTTTGTATGGACTAGTTATCCATAATCCATGTTCAGATCAACTGTTTTAGGTGTACAATATGGTGTGTCCGTTGAGATGGGAACAAGTTTTCCTTCACTGGTGAGAAGGAAACCCTTGTAGTGTAGGACAGCCTCTCTCAGATAAGGGTGCAGCCGATCACTCACCAGTTATCTAGCCTCATCCTTGATGTGGTGGATGAGAGGGGTCCATGCATTCCTATAGTGGTTGATGATTTCAATGATGTTTTTCATGAGGATGTTCCGAGACTACCTCCTCACATAGAGGTAGACTATTGCATCAACCTGTACCCTAAGATGACATTGATATCCACACTGACATATTAGATGGATCATGTGGAGAATTGCGAGTCGAAAGTACACCTAGAGGACTTTTAGGAGAAGGGGTTTGTAAGGACCCATGTTTCACCATGGGCATCCTCAATGTTTTTTCCATGAAGGCAGATGAAAGTTTTAGGTTGTATGTGGACTTTCGAAACCTGAACTAGTGGGCCATGAAGAACAAGTATCCACTTTCAATAATTTATGACCTCTTCAACCAACTAAAGAATGCAAAGTGGTTCTCATAGATAGACCTCATATTAGGCTATCACCATATTTGGGTATGGGAGGAGGATGTATTGATGACCACCTTTAAGAGAGGATACAACCACTTTGAGTTCCTGGTGATGACTTTCGGAATGAGCAACACTCTATCATTGTTCTTGGGCCTCATGAGGAGGATATTCCAGCCTTACCTTGACCAGTTATTTGTGGGCTTCATTGATGAAATCTTCGTGTACTCATCATCATAGGTAGAGCATGATACATAGCTTTAGATAGTCTTGGATACACTCTAAGAGAACTATATTTATTGTAAGCTCTTGGAGTTCCAGTTCTTGATTCGGGAGGTCCACTTTTTGGGTCACCTCATCTCAATGGTTGGAGTTGCAGTAGATCCAGCGAAGAGAGAGGCGGTGCTTGCTTGGGAGACCCACATGAGCATGAATGAGGTGTAGAGATTCTTACGGTTATCTAGTTACTATCAAAGGCGTTTTACTGAGTTCTCCATAGTAGAAGCACCCTTATTATCTTTCACACGGAAGGGGAAAACCATTGTGTGTACAGAGAAACGTTAGTAGAGTTTCCACGAACTAAGGTAGAGATATACCAATGCCCCCATATTAAGACTACCAGAGGAGGGTGTTGGGTATGTAGTTTAATAAGACGCATCAGAAATTGGAATGGGTTATGTCTTGATGCATGAGAAAGCTGTGATTTTCTATGGCTCACGCTAGTTGAGGCAGCATGAGAAAAACTATGTGACCCATGACATGGAGTTAGCTGTAGTGGTCCTTGCATTTAAGATGTGGTGACACTACTTGATGAGTGAGCAGTTTATGGTTTACTCTGACCACAAGAGTCTCTTGTATATATTCTCCTATAAGGACCTGAACCTAAGACAAAGAAAATGGGTAAAGTTCATTCAGGACTATGGCTTTCAGATATTCTATACTTATGGGAAGGGGAACGTGGTGGAAGACACACTCAGTAGGAGGATCGATTTGCAGCTGTTGAGAGAAGACGAAGTTGTCACCGACAATGCAGATATACATTGTAAATCATGATGGAGGTGCTTACCTTCAGTTGATGACTGTTACTACCTCACTCTTATAGCGAGTCAGGGAGGCACAACTAGAGGATGATGACTGTGAGGCCCGACGGGCTTAGTTATCCTCTAGATGGGATCCTGATGGATTTTCTATAGGTGGGTAAGACACCATCCTTTTTTGTGGGAGCACCGTAGTACCAATAAAGTTGTGGGAGGAGGTGTTGAAGGAGTTCCATACGTCCACTTTGAAGGTAAATCTCTATGTGTCGATGATGTACCGGGACCTCCGACGTCATTACTGGTGGATATGGATTAAGAGAGTAGTGGCTGAGTTCATTTCATGATGCCTCACTTATCAGAAAGTGAATGATGAGCGTAAGGTTCCAATAGGCTTGACCCATCCATTCGAGGTACCAGAGTGGAAATGGGATTGTATCTCGATGGACTTCGTGATATGGATTCCATATGTGTCGAGTGGCCATGATTCTATTTCGGTGATCATTGACCGTCTCACCAAGTCGGCTCACTTCAAACCCATATGGGAAGAGGGAACGGTAGAGGTCCTGAGACACCTCTACATCCAGGAGATAGTGTGACTCCATGGGATTCCTTCAACCATTGTCTCAGACCATAACTCATGATTTACATCCCAGTTATAGAAGGTATTACTGAAGGCGTTCGAGACACTACTGCGTTTGATCATAGCTTTTCATCCCCAAATGTATTTTCAGATGGATCGAACTATATAAACCTTTGAGGATATGCTTCATTCTTGAATCTGTGACTTTGGTTGTTGTTGGAAGGACCACCTTCCACTGTTGGGGTTTACATAAACCAACAGCTACCACTCCACCACTGGCCTGACACCGTTTGAGGCCATTTATGGGCGGCTTTGCAGATCACCCTTATTCTAGATAGACCCAAGGGAGTTGAAACTCATGGTTCTGGAGTTGGTATGGGCTACCACCGAAAAGGTATAGATCATCCTTGAGCATATGAGGACTACACAGAGTAGGCATATGTTTTATGCCAATAAGATATGAAGACCCTTTGAGTTTGTGGAGGGAGACAACATGTTCCTTCAAGTATCACCCCGATGAGGATTGCAGAGATTTGGATGGAGTGGAAAGATATCTCCAAGGTTCATCAGACCTTTTCAGATACTGAGAATAGGTGGAGATGTGTCATTTCTCACAACCCTTCCCCCAAAGATGCACCAGATGCATGATGTTTTCTACATGTCTCAACTGAAGAGGTATGTGCTTGAACCATCACACGTCATTGACTGGGGAGAGCTGAACATTGATGATAGAGTGATGTTTGCAGAGTTACTGGTGGAGAAGGAGGATCAATAGGAGCAGGTCATATGTGGCCAGTCGATTCCTCTGGTGTGAGATCAGTGGTAACATGTGAATATATATGAGAGAACATAGGGGAAGGAGGCTCAGATTCGTGCTCAGTACCCCAATCTGTTTGTTTGGTTGTTGTTTATTTTTTGGGAATGTAAATCCCTAAGCTGGAGAGAATTTAATGTGTCGTAAATTCCATGTAATTTTTTTTTAAAATTATATGGAATTATTCTGAGAACATGCACTCTGAAATCAGGTGATTCTGAGGCCCAGAGACCTCAAAATGGAATTTTGAACTTTTTTAAGGTATATTCAGTAAACACGTAAGTGAGATTTTATATCTTTTAAATAACTACTCAGATAAAATATATGAGGAATTTTTTGAACTCAGAATACCGGGATTCACATAGAACGGTCTTAAATTTTGCCGGTAATGGCCGAATAGAAATGTTTATTTATTTAATATTTAGAGAAAAATAATAAAATAATTTAAAAATATATTTTATATTCCTTCTCATCCATTGATCTGCAGACAATGATGTTGTGATGCGACAATGAGGCAAAGATAGAGAACATTATTAAGGCTCATTAATGGCCCACATCATGTAGTGTAATAATGTAATAAATAAAGTATAATGGCGTGACATTTCCACATAACTAAAATTCCTAGACGTGATATCCTTTTTATTGTCTAACGAATTGGTGAATGTAGAATTAAAACATGGAGGAGTATTTGATGAAACTCCATTGAATTTCCTCTGCAATGAAGAACAGTAAAGAACACTTGTGATACTTCACGGACATTAATGAAACTCGATGAACAATGCTGAAAGTGATGATGTCGATGCCTTGAACTCTCAAGGATGAGTGTTTCAGCATCAAATGATAAAGAGGTAGGTTTTTGATATTTATTTCAATGTTCTTCCCCACTCTTCTGTTTTTCTCGAAATGACGAACATAGACCAACTCACGAAAAAGTTGATCTGTGATTTGTGCATTTTTTGCAGGAGGGTGACTTTTATTTGGGATTCTAACATTGCATGAAAAGATTAAACCTCAATACCTGAACCTCCCATTGATTTAAACATCTAATGTGGAGGCCACGGGCTAACCCAAACAAGTCCCGAGTGCCTCCGCTCGCGTGTTCCTAGTGGCCGCATTCTCAAACAGGAAAAAATTCGATTCCAGGGATTAAGAAGGGATGATGACGACCCGAGAGGCCTGTCGTTGCAGAAAGATCAGAAAATAGACCACCATATAAAATTTGATGGTCTGAAGAAGGTACTGCCGACATGGAACCACCTGCGTGGTGGTGGTGGCTGGCCCACAATGGTCACGTGAAGGGGGCAGCCCCACCCAGTTCTATGATTGATGTAGAGGTGGCCGGCCCTCACCGGCCACACTTGAGGATGGCGGTGTGCCCATGGGTGCGCCATATTGGCAGGAGGCCGTGACCAACCGGTCATGAAGGCAAGTTCCATGAGAAGGGGGTGGCCCACGTATGGGCCACCTGGTTTGGTTAGAAGAGCTATGGTCCATTGGCGATCATTGGAAGAGGATCCCCCACGTGTTAGACGAGACTTGATGCGACCGGTTTCTGCATCCCAGTTGTCACATCCCGGTCGGGTGGTGCACCACTGGTCTGCCCCTTTGTGGACTGGGCTAGAGATGGAGGGCCAGTCCGGACCCACACTGAAGGGCCATACTTTCACCCTATAGGCTGGACTTGTGCCCTTCGGGCGATGCTAGACTGGACTGGGTTGTCAGGAGATCAGGAAGGATGGACCCATGTCTAAACCGAGCCAATCCTAATGAGACCTATTTGGCCTGGCCCACTTGCTAGGCAGGAAGAAACCGACCCTGACCCAAATTAGTTTAGTTCAAGATTGACTTAATAAACTAGAGTGTGTGGAACCATGGGATGGTTTGGTCAGGTCGGTCTAACCGGGTATGTCTGACTGGGTTCGACCACGCCTCATTGCAACCACCGCCCTTTTTACTAAAATGCCTATATCTTGAAAACTATGTGTCCGATTGATGAGAAATTTGTGGCATTAGGAACCTATTGATACATAATATATTTTTTCATGATTTCTGGTGAATTTAATGTACATAGAGATGATACTAATGGCTTCAGGAGTGGTTCTTCCATGCGTGCTACATACAAAACCCTCTGGTTGGCTGAGACCTGATGACTGCTCGATGACGGCCTAGTAGGAAGCAGCTCTGTGTGACCCAGAAGACCCATGGTGGGGAGCGACTCTATGTGACCTGATAGATACATGGTACTCAATAGGAGGAGTACCTTATTTTTGCCATGGTGGGAAGTGGCTCTGTGTGACCTGGCAAACACACCTTGGGGAGAGGCTCTATGTGACACAGCTTACGCAAGGTACTCATCAGGGATGAATACCATTGCAGTACAAGGATTATGGGAAGTAGCTCTTTGTGACCTAGAAGTCCCACTATACTTGATAAAAGAGGAGTTCACCAATAGTCAAAATGTTTGATAATATGACTGATGATTCTAATTTCTCTTCCCTAGAATATACAAGGTGTGAGCTATCTTGTGCTTCATTATTTACATTTAGGATCATTATGTGGTCAATCCTTTTTATCTTAGGGTCCCTACAGAGTAATTTTATACTCACCCCTGCATAAGCATCGCCCACACGTGTTGCGTTCAGTGTAGATGATTGATAATTTGACGGAGTTGCTTAGGGGGATGGGTCAGACAAATGCTACAACGGTGGAATTGTAGGTCTTGGAACAGGTGGGCCCATTAGGACTGGGCATACGTGATATACTACTTAGGATTCCAGTAGTTTCATTAATCTTATGATATGGTGGGGTTTTCCATGGCTGGCCATTAAAGATCCTTTTTGTACATTACTATTTTAGTTCTTTTATGGGGTTTGTAATCTGGCCCACTCGCTTTCAACTATACTTTGTACTCATTATTATTTTAGTACACTTTTTTTCCCCTTCAGTGTGTTAGGATGTGGTTGGGAATTCTTTTGCATAATGGTACTCAGGAAAATTCCTCCCACTTATAGGTTAATGCCTTCGGCGCTAGTCTCCAACCCCTAGCCTTCTGAAGGTGGGAGTGGGGTAGTCACAACATAGGCCCCATGGGACGGGTAATGACAAATACAGTTTAGAACATCCCACTATCACTTGGTAGGGCCCGATATGATATAAGTGGAATGCTTGAACCTCCAATCTATAGCCTTCTACATATTCTCAATGATAGATAAGATGAACACTATTCATGATTCAATATCAAGAGAGCCACCCTCCCTAAAAAAAGTAAGTTTGTGATGCTTCTATAATTCCCTCATCAATATTTACATAGTCTATGTGGGTCATGGAGATCCCTCCATAAACAAAACTAAATATAAATAAACTTCCTGAAATAGAGTTTCAGTATCAAATACATGTATAATAGGTGGTAAAACTGGATGTATCTCAAGTGGCACTATTAGAATGTTAGGTCTCACCACATTAGAGTCATGGTCGTCACCACCTTCCCAGTGCATGACCATAGGAAATTATGGATTCAAATATCTAAAATTCGCATGAACACACCGCATAACTCAATAAAATAATTTATAATATCTCATGGTATTCGAATAAGCACTAGGGTTCATTCCACATAACCAATTAACCCGACTACCCAAAGCTTTTAGTATTGGTTAGGTTCCATGATTTAGTTATAGGGGTTCTGGCTTGTGAAAAATAAATTACAAGTTAGAGAGGAAAACACCACATAATATGTAATCCACATCCCAATTTAAAGACAACAAATTATATTTAATATAATAAATATTTGGTTCCATTGTGAATTTATCTATACATTTTACATTTATATGTACATATTTATTAATTTTAAGTTAGGTGCTTCTATCATTCCCAAATTATAATGTTCTACACTTTATAAGTTTCAAGTTATACAACATCTAACCGCAAAAAATATTTTATGATGTTTCATTCACATGGATTACCATTCCCAATTTATAAAGGAACACACACTCATTAAATTACAATTTTCATCAATTTAATTGTAACCAATTAACGTTTTAAATCATATGACCAACGGTTCATGACTAAATATTACTATAATTGGATAATCAGGGTTCCACCATCAATCTATATGGTAAAACACTATTTAGGTTGATACAAGAACTTTAATGAATCCAATTATTTTATACCTAAATGAAATGTTAGTTCAATAATTGGTAGAGAAGTCAAGGAACTACACATGATACAATTAATGCATCCAATAAAGAAAGTATGGAATGTCATAAGAATGGAATGTAAATCTTTAGGTGACTAAGATGATTTGTGAGACACTTTATCCTTACCACAATGGTCTAAGGATAGATTTAAAATCAACAAGTATAATAGACACCACAAATCACGTGCGTCAACCAATGGTAAAATTAGTACAACTGTAATAGGCATAATCCAGAACCTCAAATACCATCCTAGATAATTTAACTTTTCACTATAATAAGGTTAGATACTCTGATTCACAAGATCTTTAATAAATTAATTCATTCTTATATCCCATATAATAACCCAAAAAATAATAAAAAATGGAAAACGCATCTAAAACCACTTTTTGATGTCCCGAATCAGAAGAAACTAACAGTTCCCCAAAATAGTTGGCCACTTGGCCTCAAGAAAACCTCCTCATATGCCAGAGGATTCTAATTGCATGTTAGATCCTAGGGTGATTCTAGAAGGATAATATAACATCAGGTTATAGTGTAGTTCAATGGAATAATATATAGATAATGAACAACAACACCAAAAATTATTATATGAAACAATGTAAGTATATATCGAAAGATAATATATACAACTGAAGATAAAACACAATATCCCTATCATTTATAGATTATTATGATGACATGATACTATAGAAAAAGTTGGAAGTATGCAGGAATCAATACGTTCTATACAAAAAATACATAAAAATACCAAAAGGATAAACTCAAACAGCATCCGAAGAACAAGTTCATTCCTCTTCTCTCATACACAATCCTATCACATAAATTAATTATCTATAGGTGTAACCATTACCTTTTCCTGACTTGAAACCATGATGTCTATCTAGGGACCAGATTAGCATCCTGAATAGGGTGTGAGTATAACTCATTAGGCCAACACCAATGATGTCTATGAAAAATATTGTTTGTGAATATAAATGTAATTGTGTGTAGGTATATAAATAAGATGTTTAATTTAAATTCATGAAATAAATACCATGTAAGTATTGGACTCCTCGTGGTATTCCTGACTAACCATACCTACTTTGACCTCACCTGGATGTCTCTGAATAGGTATCCTATAAACAGTCAGGGCCCAAGAATATCATATGAGTAATAAAGTAAAAATAATAATGATAGAGGACCCAAGGTAAAAATGTGGAATCCTTGACCCTAAGAGTTTGGGACACTCACAGTAAAAACCCCGAAGGTGAGAAAAAGCATCTAAGTGTAATCTAAGGGATACACCCTCAGCATTCCACTTGAGAAATATCTCTACCTGATTCCTTTGAGAATTTTCAAAGTCCTAAGCTAAGAATGACAAGAGACCATTGAAATGATCCAAAGCATCATGTGTCTAAAGACAATAAGCTGAATCTAAGGAGATAATCAAAGGGAATTATAACTTCTAGATATAAAAAAATTATCTTTGGATCTACACTGAGGAATTCATAATTATGCCAAAAAAAAAATCAAAGGTGGGTATCTCAAATGGAAACTGACTCAATGAATCAGGGTGGTGTCCTCTAAGTAATCAAAAAATTCCTCTAAAATCTAAGGCTATATCAAGTATGACAATTCATTTAATAGGAAAATGTCCAATAATCAATTGGAACAATTTAAAAACTAATCATAGTCCATGTGTCAGTCCATGCCTCTTTACCATTCCATTTTATTCAAAACATATCCTTTACATTTATAAATGAAAATGGAGAATAAGGTAATTCTCACATTTTAATCAGTTTATTCATAATCAATAGGGGACAAGTAAAATTTACCTTCCACACTTTATCAGAATTAATATTTTATATTATCTTAATTAAATTACTTTTTAAAAGTCACACACCATGTGTAAAGGGTTTAAAATGATCATGTTTATAAGTATTCACCTAAAGTGGTGATCCTTGGTGAGGTTCCAACATTAAAATAGGTTACAAAGTATCATAAATTAGGAAAAGTCTATAGTTCCCACCACTAAAGTAATATATTTCAAAATTATAAGGAAATATTAGGAGGTCTGAACATGTGGCATGATGATATCATTTATAAATAGTGAGACGTTGTGGGAAATGGTATGGACCAACTACCATTTGGTGGTAGAGGAGTACTCATCAAGTATTGGCCTTTGATATAGGATATAATGAGAGAAAATAGATAAATAGGTGAATGATATATAAATAGGGAATATTTTCATGAACCAAAATAATGTCAAAGATGGTGAGATAAGTTGATAAATGAAGAAAATAAACTAAAGTACTCACCAAGTGGAATACACAGAGATGAACGATGGTCCGATTAGTGTCTAGACGAGGGAGATTGATCAAAGACTACCTTGGAGACATGGGATTTACTGGGAGGAGGGTTTTGTGCATGGAAGAGGATTGAAAAGAAGGGTGTTAGTTATAATGAAATTAGGAAATAATGAAATTTTCATCTCACCTAAATGAGTCATACTATTTGGCCACACTGTTGGAAAAAATGTGTGCCAAACATTGACTAACACATTCCGACGAAGACAATTCTTTACACGGTTAGGTGAATGGTTAAAAAAACATGTTCTAAAAAATTATTTTAGATCTATTAAAAGTCTATAGTATTTCACATGGGTGTGGGACCTCCCTTGCATAGTTATTCAAACCACACTCTCTCTATATATGGCTCGAATGGTTGAGTAGCACAATTACTAATAACCATGTTCTAACTGGGCACCTCATACTGTTTCTCCAAGAAATGAATCTTTGAGCTCTAAAATATCTGTGAACATTTTCGAACAGTTCCTTTACCATTTATTCCTTAGTATTTTGTTAAAATAATGGTTCAACTAAAAATTAAAGAGTTCAAACCTCGAGATAAAATCCGGGAATTATAATATTTACTCCTAAGAATCACTTTTATTACAACTAAACCAATAATGTGAAAGAACACCATAAAAGAAGAAAACTAATTGTGAAATCTAAATTGAAAATTAAGGGAATCCTATGTATGATCTAATAAGTTTGAATGGAATGAATTTATTCTATGTAATTAGGGGAAATATAACTGTTATATAGGGAAATATGGTTATTGGAAATATTTCATTGGATATACATGTATCTGATTGGTACACTGAAGTTGGTTATTATTAGAAACAAATATAAAATAATATAATTCTTAAATAATAAACAATTGAATAAAAATTTAATATTTAATTAAAATATTTATGTATAAAAGTATTTTTATACATTACATGTTATAATTAATGATTGATATGATATATTTATCAAATTAAAACACATAATCAAATATTAGTTGAATGATAGAATTACATTTTTAGAATATAAATAATTAATTCTAATGGTATTTGGAGAAGATTAGTTAATATAATGGTTATTTTTTTTCAAAGAATTGTTTTTTAAGTACTGTTTATTTTCTAAATAGTCATTATTAAAGAATAATTTTAATGAAATTCATTGATAATATATAAATTAAAATCCATCCAATAATAATCACTATTTATGTAATAAAATAAATTCATTTTATGATTAAAAGATACATCTTTACTAAAATTGGTTTTATGAGTTATGAGTTGATATATTAAAGTTAATTTGTATCAACTTTAGAAATTGACCCTAAATAAATTATTTTTATATTTTCAATCAGAATAACCAAATTTAGATATAAGTTCATTTTTATTTTAAATATAAAAATATGTTACCGAAGTAAATATTAGTTACCAAGATAAAATAGTTATTTTTATAAAAATTGCCTAATTTTGAAATAAATTAAATTGATCTATTTTTAAGAATATAATATATTTTATAAATATTTAAAACAAATATTAACACACATTTTATTTGAAATTGATACTAAATAACAATGAAAAACACTTAATTTATAAAAGGTATTTTTCTAAAAAAAACTATTTATCAATGTCTTATGTTTTAATTTAAAAGATGATTTTTGAATATTTTGAAATTGAATTTGATTAAATGGATTCAAAATTATAAATAAACTTTTTAAAATTGTATAATAGGGTTTATATTATATTTTAGGTTAAAAAGATATTAAAATGATAAAACATTTAATCAATGTTAATATGGGTAAAAATGGGAAACATAAAGTGGCCTTAATTTTGTAAATTTTACATAAAACATAAAAATTGTAAAACGAAATTTTATGTGGGGAATTAATACCCAAATTTCTCACCAAAAATTTATCACATAAAACACCTAATTTACATATGATTTCACCTTTACCCCTTAATTTTGTTTCAAGGATTTATCCATATCTTTTACATGTTAAACGTGCTCACTTCCACTAATTTCAAGACAAATTTATCCGTAAAATTAATCTTAAACCCAAAACCATTTTACCTATATTAGAATAATATTAAAACTTTTATTGAACATGGGTACAAGAGAGTTTACCAAGTCCTTAATTCTTAAAGTATCCTTCAAGAGAAGATTCAAACTATCAACATGAGTATTATCCAGTCCCTAACTTTTTCTTATCTTTTTTTCTAATCGAACCTAATAAATATATATTATAAACACAATAATATAATGACATAAATATAATTATTATACTTAAATGTTATTATATTACTGTTACAAAAATTATATATCTCCTTCTTATCAATTGGAAAAATGAATATGTCACCTGGGTTACCTGTAGTCTACCGTCTTCATGAATGAAATATTTTTTTCATCATTACCTTTCGGAGATGGTTATAAAGATAGATAAATTAAATAATTTTAATATTTATGACTGGATTAATATTAGTTATTTAAAAATAATTCCTTATATTAATAATATTAGCAATAATTATTTATTATTAATTCAACAACTTAGAAATAGAATACCATGAGGAAAGAATGATTTTTTATTTTTAACTAATATATTATTATCTTATCTTATTCTTAAAAACATTCTAAATTATTATTTATATCTTTAATAAAATATAAATAATATCATTATTATTCTATAATGATGATATTATAATCACTTTATAATTATACTCATCCATCAATTATAGCATGTTCTTATTTAAGTCAGTTTAACCTCATACAACGATGATGCTATAAATTTCTATCTTGGATGGATATGTAAACTTAATTAATTGTTTTATATGAAATATATATGTAAATAATTAATATTTTTCTTCTAAAATATTAATTTAAATATCAAAATAATTAATATGATACTACCATTCATTCATTAAAAATTACCAAAACAAGATCATTATTGATTTCATTTCCAAGAATTGTAACTAAAAATCTCATTGAATGAAAGTTGAAATTTATAAATAATTTGAGAAATACTATTATTTTAACTATAAAAATATTTAAATTAATATTTTTTATCAATAATTATAAACCAATATTTCCCTTATAAAATTAGTATTTAACAAATTAAATTATTAACATATGATGATGAAAAAATAATAACTAATTAATATATGTACAACGAATGATAAAAATAAGTGTATATATAAAAATATATTAATATGTTTATTAAATATTTTATTAATGTATTAATTTTATTATACATAAGGTTAAATCTATTTTCTAGAAGTCATGGGTAAAATTAATGGTTTGTCATCTTAATATTTATTCTTTCAGATGTATTCCATATTCCCCACTAGTTTTATTTTGTGTGGAGTAAATACTGCCCTATAGATAAAATGTTAATAACGTTCACGTAATTCAAGGTATTTAAACATCCATATTAATTTATATTTTTCAATGGTAATCAATTCAATGTTACTAAAACCATAAGGGATTTTTTTGACTCAAATATCATTATTTGAGTTATAACAGTTCCCCTTGAACTTATTTAGGTTATGTATTGTTTCATCCACCAAAATATTTTATTATATGGTAACTTATCTTTATATATAGGGAAAAATATAAATTTTAATTCAAATATTCTTCCTTGATGAATTTATTTTGAAATTATAACATGTTATGAATAACTCCCATCCTCTCTAATGTGATCTTTCTATTTCATGTTCATATTATTTCATTCCACAAATGTTTTCCATTTTTTAATACAAATATATGTTATCTTTTGTGGTATTTATATTTTTATTATGTCTTTACAAAAGAAACCTTTATTACTCTTTTAAATAATTTGGGTGTCAATAAATGTACTTTAAAGTTTTAAAATGTTTTTTCCTCTTATGATCATATATTTTATATCCACACCACATTTACTATATATGACCTATATGATTTTAAGAATCCATTATTGGATATTATTTTTGAATAAATTTTTTTAAAAAATAATTCTTGTCATCTATTTTAAAATGAATTTATAAAGTGACTCATAACTTTTTCATTTTATGACATTGTTAAAATGATTTATAAAAAATATTTTATGATTTCACTTACATTTTCAAATTTATATAAAAAGTATTTATATCATTTGGAATTATATTTCATGAATTACCCCATACATTATATATTAATATATTTCTTTTAGGGAATTAAATTCACAACATCAAATGATCCATTTTTTATATTTTATTACGTGGTACCATTCAAATGGTTTTTCATATAAATGTGATCTTAATATATGTCAATATACTTCATAGTTCTAATTTTTTACTAGGGATATTACCTAATGGTACCATCCAACTCTTTTCTTTGAATGTATTATGATAATTTAATTCCACTTATTAATTGGGGAATGTATTGACATAATAAATTAGTACTATACAAATTATTAGGGATTAATAAATCAAGATGATTATATATTGAATTGTTATTAATTTATTTCTTATGGTGAATTCATTGGACTTATTAATTGTGGGGTGGGAACCAGAATTATATAGTTCCTTGGTGTTTCAATAGTTGTTATGAGAAAAAATTACATGCCTATTTTCTTATTCCTTCCCATTTATTAATAATATCTCAAATAGAGGTCTTGATGGTATATAAGATATCATAACTTTAAGACATGATAATATGGTTAATATTCCTAACATTATATGTTATAACTCTATGAAATTTGTTATTGTTTTCCTTGTGTTTATTTATTGTTATTTCATCCATGGATAAATTACATGAGCATTTTATTGGGTATATGACATTATTTTATTATTATTTATTCCTTATATATTATTCATGTCTTGTTTGTTCCATGGTTTATTATTTGATATGCCACAATTACTGAGTGTTTGGGATCACATTTCTTATGTATTCCTTTTCCCAGGTTTATGAAGAAGAGTATTAAGAATGATATGTCTAGATGGTAATTATGTGTGGATAATTTTGTGGGTGATGTTGATGACTTATTATAAAATTTTCAATCCTCGGTTTAGTGAAAGAAATGACCAATTGAATTGGGAAGATATGTTGTTTATTAGTTAAAATATTATCTTAAGTATATAAATATGGTGAAACTATCAGTTTGAGTTAATTTACCATTTTATACTATAATCCCATGATATAATATTTTTGGGTGAAGTATCTGGAGGTTCTAGAGATTTTTCAGAATTTTTTTTTGGGATTTTAAACATTACACATTTAGATAATGGTTAATAGAAACTATTCTTATATTCCTAGGTAATTGTGTGAGTGGGTTTGAGGGAAATTGAATAGGTGCACAATTTTTAAATGATTTGGTAAAAACAATGAGTTTTTTTAATTTTTTATAAAATGGATGTTTACATGGCTAGTTCTTAATTTTCCAAACCATTAAGGCATATATGATGTCTAATAATACATACAAGGTTTTCCAAATTCTGCAGTCATACCATGACATATAATTAATTACGTCACAAAATTATGCCTTTAATATGGTTTAAGTCCCGATGCCCTAATTTATCCTCATGGAATTTGGGATCTAGACTTATGGGGTTCTTCTAGTAGATTTTGGGGTTCCTCTTCACATTGGAGGATGGTTTTAATTTATCATTGGTTATTTTACCTTGGAGTTTCAAGGAAAGTGATCCATTTCTCAACATAATTGTGATATCATCATCCTCTCCTTGAAGGAACCCTAGACTAGGGATATTATGCTCATATATATATATATATATTAGGATGGATTTTAATATAATTATTCTTACTATTTGAATAATTAAAGACAATAAAATATCGTATCTAAAAGATTATAGTGCACTTTTAGAAAATGAATGTTTTCGAGGTATGTAAACTATCTTCCTCTCTATTATTTTTAGAACTAGATGAATTATAATTTCTAAAATAAAAAAATTTGTTTTTTGAATTGGGTTTTTAGGATAATTTTTTTTAAAACACCATGTTTTATAGAATTGAGAATCAAGGTTGTGAAAGTCTACTATATCGTGTGATAATTTTCAAAAATAATGATTTTTAATAGAACTATTTGAGAGTGAGAGCTTTGAATGTATGTAGTGACCCCAACCCCAGTAACCCAAAGATGATGTTTACTTTATTATATTAGTATAATATATAAGGATTATTATTCAAAAGGATCAAATAGTTTATCAGTCTTGGTAAACTAGATTAACACTTGAAATTATTGTTACAATTTAAAACATAAAATTCAAAATGTGTTTTATCCACGAATTCTAGTATTTTTCCTAGCATATAACTGCATATCAATCTTAAAACTCTTCTTGAGAAAATAAAACATAAGGGAAATTTTTGATACATAGTAAGGGTAAGCATATAGTGGAAGCTATGAATAAATGAAGAATAATCTATATGGAAAGGTAAAGAACTGAAAAAAATTCCATTTAGTCAATAACTTGAGCATAATCTAACAAGAATAAATTATGATCAAATAATTATATATAAATAATCACATTATCTTGAAAACTTATCTATGTATATTCTAAATAATTTAATAATAACTTGGAATATCAAAAACTAAATTCACAATGATGGAATGAATAATTCTAGGCATCTTAAACATACCATTGAGTCCTTGTGCTAATATATTTAAAAAATGGGTTAGGCCTCATCCAAAAATGATCTAGTTTGTCTCATGATATCTACTAATTAATTGAGGGGCTATATTGGGCCCCAACCATAAATTTCTATGTCAAGTTCATTCCATATATGAAAGGGGTGAAACATAATCAACATTAAAATTTATATCGAAAAACTAACTTATGAAATTTTAATACTTAACCAAATCAATAAACTTAATCATAAACCATATAGGGTAAAATAGTAAGTGGTAAAAAAATTATACATTCCCAATAAAACTGATCCTAAACCATTCAGAGACACAATAAAGATGGTATCAATACAATATATCCTCAGTGGATCAAAACGAAAATAGAGGGTTGATGTTTTTGATGAATATAAATACCATGAAAATAACCTTAAAAATATTTGTGAGAAGAAATAACCATTTCATTTTTAAAATATCATTCTAAACAAAAGGTTCATATTTTTTTAAAAAATGATTTGAAAATAACCTTTGAAAACTTGTAAAATTATCTTTAAAACATCGAGTAGTCATGTCAGAGGAAAAATGATACATTATTCACCTCCTCTTTGGATAAAGTAGAGGTGGAATTGATACTTGGCCTTAGGAAAGATCCCCAAGAAGGTAAAGGCTGGAAATAAATTCCATGGGTTTTAATAAAATTGAGGGACAATTTCCATGTTGAAAATAAAACAACCTCAACCTAGAATATATTATTCAAAACCACTATATGATTTTTGTTAAAAAAATAAAATAAATTATAGTATAAAAACCCAAACTAACTACATTAGAGTACCATGCCTAAGCTAAGACAAACATCAACTACAAATAAGGGGAGGAAACCAAGAAAGCTCAAAGAATCCAAAGAGAAACTTCATATCTCCCCACATGCTCCAATCTATAACTCCACAACACATCACAATGTATTATGATAAATCACTAAATAAATTTGATACCTTTTCTTTACTTGTACCCTGACAAAAAATATCCAGAAAATCAAAAAAGTGAAAAAGTAGGGGTGAGTAATGACACTTTGATGACGTTCCAAAAATAAAATCCCTACACACGCTACTAGGACATAACATGTTAAAAATATATATAAAACAATTTATATAAAATAATTTGAAATAATTTATATTATAATATAAATTAAATTCCATACCAAACCAGTTTCCTAGGAAAAAAACCAAGAAACTCTTTAAACTATTTCACATTAATTTCTTACACACCCAATCTATGATTCACACACACACCCACACATGCATGATTTAGGATAGTGTTATATAATCATGAGTAGTTTCTCATACATACACCATGTTTTCACTATGGAAAATATCTAATTTTTCAATAACGGAACAAACCCTTTACCCAGTGTCACGTCCCTTTGTGTACCCTAATGGTACACACCCCTTCTTTAGGGGCACATCAAAATTATGAACTCACACCAACCCTTGTATGATGAAACCATTTAAAAAAAGATTTAAATCCATTTAATAAAAATAATTTTTATTTAAAACCATTCCACAACACCTTTTAATATGAGTCATTCAAATCCACATTTTAAAATCATCATTTTAAAATCCCTAAACAAAGAACTTTACACACCACTAATTCTCACAAAACCAGAAACCATCACAAAAGAATGTTTCTACCCATATTTTTCACATCAAAACCATAAATAATTTCATATAATTAAATCATTTTGAAAATAAGACTTCAATTTCTAATAAGTAGGGGTCAATAGTGAATCCACATACCTCGAAATTATAGAGAAAATGAAGAACAAAACAAATTCTAAAAAACATGGGTGGAATCTATAAAAAACTACCTTATATCTCATTATATAATATATACATAGCCATATATAAGAATTATTGGCCTCCAATATCATAGATATATCCCCATTAGATCATATCTATGAATATATGAGAGGGAAGAGAAGTAAATCTAATGGAGAAACAAATTACATAGACTTAGCAAAAGAATCGTGCTTCAACAAAATAAGATTTTCCAACGGATCACTAGCATATCAAAGAGGAGATCGTCCATAACCATTGGGAGGAAGAAAAAATGAGTTTGGGTAAAGATAGAGGAAAAGGGAATTTGGGGATAAATTGCGTTAGATCCACTTTTTTAGGATCTAATGTTTAACTATGCATGGTTGTCTCACACAGTTAAGAAAACAATGCCCCAACCATGTGCCAACCTTTTTCTCCAACCCCACCACTTGATTGGATCACATGGTTAGGAAAACCATGAGCCATAAATGTTTTCCCCTCTATTCCACTTGGCAAAGTTACTCCTAGTTGGGGACTTGGTTTGGAAAAACCATTCACTTTACTATTAACCTTCTCAAAAGCACATATCTACATTTTCACTATTTATTTTAGGAGTTTCATGGTTTTTACTAACCATGAACAAACTATGCACCTCCATAAGATCTATAAAAACATTCCAAAAGATCTCCAAACTTTCCTAATTATAACCCAAACACTTTCTATAATTAAAATATATTAATAAAGGGTTACTTACATGAAACTGGGGGTGCTAAATTCTCCCTAACATTAGCCTTTCCATACCCAGAAACTAGAAAAACACCATTTACTGAAATATTTCAGGCTATTTGTCAATCAGTTTTTTCTCGCATACCCATGTCTCTTCCTGAATCTAACTATGTTTCAACAAAACATTCACTAAACCAATGGTTTTAAGATGAAAAAATTTCCCATTCATATGCAAAATATGTACCGACACATGTACCAATAAATCAGATGGATCTAAGTTAAACTAGTCCCATAAAATCACAAGGTTAGGATTAGGCTAATACCTTTTCAACTGACTTACATGAAACAAATTATTCACTAAACTGAACAGTGGTGGAAATTCCTACCAATATTCCACCTTACAAACCCGTTAAAGTATCTCAAAAGGTCCTATGTATCATAGAGACAACATTCCCTATTTTCCCAAATAATGAGGCCCAAGACTCAAAGAGATTATCAATAACACATGATCACTCAACCTGAATGAAAAATCTTGTCAAAGAAGATATTTATACGATATCTAATGACTCGGATCTATCTCTATTTCCTTCTAAATCAACTAAACCTTATATGATGTCTCTTGGACAAGGCACAACCCAACCAGTTAAGTCTCATCTATTTCCACCTAGAAAATTGTAGAATTAAAAGGGGGATAGTAAAATACATTAAAAGGATCCATATGTATCATATACTAATAACTATTGTTATAAGAAAACTCCATTAATGGTATATGATCCCCCCATGAGTTACCCAATTTTTTTACAGAAGTCCGCAATATACATTCAAATGTTTCTATCATCCTTTTAGATTTTTCATCCATCTATGGACGATAATCCATAATCATAATCAGTTGAGTCCCAATGGATTTCCATAAGGATTTCCACAAACGGGATGTAAACCTTTGATCTGTATCCAATACTATTGAAATAGCTATGCCAAATCTATTTACGACTTCTCGGATAAATGTTTTGTACAAGTCCCCCACCCTTTGAGAATCATGAATAGGGGTGAAATGGGACAACTTTTTGAGTTGATTCACTATCACCCATATGACATAGTGCTTCCAGACCATTTTTCAGAGACTTGTTAAAAAATCCATGGCTAACTTATCCCATTTCCAAATAGTAATAGGTAATGAATGAGGCATACATATTGGTCATGGATTCTATTATTTAACCTACTAACATGTTAAGAATATAAAAATAAACATATCCAAATTTTTTTAAATACCAATATAATAAAACCATTATTTTAATGACTTATATTCATTATGTATTTCTAGATGAATCTCCCATCTTGAATGGTGGTACAAATGAAGAAGTTATTCCTGACAAGACAATGGTACAACCATCTGCTTTGAAAATCACAAAAATGAACTCCCATCCAACTTCCATCCCTTAATGGTATCCCCACCATTGATTTTTGAAAACATAGAAACACATTAAGAATCATATTTCAATGACTTTTTAACAATTTCCACTAAATTTGGAACAAAATAAACTGGGAAAAAAATTGCTACACTACCATGATCTTTACTATCCAAGTGCATATCGTCTATCACCGACATCAACTACCATTTATTTATACCTTCTTTTGGAAACTAAGTATACGAATCTTTTCTTAATGTATCGTCCACCAAATTTCATTTACATAGGGTATACATAGATCCAAATTCAGACATTTGGAGATACTCCATCTATATTATTTTTTCCTTGTATAAATCCCCTTGCAAGAACAAATGTTTCAATATCTTATTAATTGTAAAAAATGTAAATTTATTATCAAAGATGTAATGATGCCATTTCTTCAAATCATGGAGTATAGTAGTGAACTACAAATCATAGGTTGGGTAGTTCTTCTAATGAAATCATAACTTCCTTGATCCATAAGAAACAACATGATCTCCCTGCATGAGAACACATCTCAACCCAGATACTGAAGCATTATAATACATCGCATACCCTTGTCCGGATTCAAAAAATTTAAAAATCAATGTAGATGTAAGTTGAATATTTAGCTCTTGAAATTAATTTTTACATTATTTGTTTCATTGGAATGAAAAATTATTCATTTTTTATTATTTAATAGGTAAATCTAGTCATGAAAATTCATGAAAAAATCATTTCTAATAACCATCTAGACCAAGGAAATTGCATATATTGAATATATTCATTGGAAGTTTCTTAGAGATAACTACCTTTATATTATACAGATCGAGATAAAAACTTTTTTAGAGATTATGTGGCCAATAAAATGTACCTATTGTATCTAAATATCACATTTTGAGAATTTTTCATACACATAATGATCCCAAAAAGTCCCCAACATTTCTGATAAGTGTTTCTCATTCTCATCCTTTCTCATTGAATAAACCAATATGTAATCTGAAAACACAACCACAAAAGAATCAAGATATATTTGAAATATCTGATTCATAAACTCTATAAAGACTAATGGTTTATTCATAAGACTTAAAGGCATAACCACATACTCATAACACCCATATCTAATCCTGAAAGCTCTCTTTGGAATATCCTTCTTCTAAACCAACAATTAATGATATCTGGATTGCAAGTCAACGTTAAACATCCACTAAACTCCCCAAAATTGATTGAAGAGATCATCAATGCATGGAAGTGGAAAACAATTATTTATCATAATATGGTTAATATTACGATAATTAACAAAAAAATAAAGTGTTCTATCATTATTTTTGACAAAAATACTAGTGTTGCCCACTGAGACATACTAGGATGAAAGAACACTTTTCTTTATAGCTCTTCCAACTACACTTTCAATTATATTAACTCTTTTGGTTCCACACTATAAGATAGAAGGGAAGTATTATTATTCGTTGGAAGGATATAAATCACAATTTCCACTTATCTTGTGGGTAGAAACCCTACAAAAATTTCAAGAAAAACGTTCGTAAGGTGATAAAAACCGATACATCCATTCCATTCTCAATCTCATCCAACAATTCTTAAGACAATGCTGTTAATTGATATGAGATCATTCCAAATGTTGGTTTCAACAAGACTATTTCACCTATATTTACATTCATGTATCCTCTAAAGAGATGATTGATGCCATCATTATTCATAAAATTCACACTTCTTCTGTAACATTCGATGTGAGATTTGAATATAGTCAACCAATCCATACCCAGGATTATATCATAGACATATATCTCAAGAACAGAGAAATCCCATATCGAATCAGCTCCATAAATATTTGTAGATCATGATTTACACATAAAGGATCCACATTATCTTTGACCTAGAGGAGTTTTAAGTATCAAAAAATAAGGCTTCATCTGAACATTTAAACCGAGAAGATTAAAAACACAAGAAGAAATGAATGAATGGGATGCACCTATATCAAAAAAGAATGCATAAGCGTAGAATTAAAAAAAATCTTATCTCACACCACCGATGAACCAAATAGATCATCTATAATAACTTTCTCAGCCCTCTATGACTTCTTACTCACTGCACAGTATTATTTATTTCCCTATTGAGAATTCCATCATCGTTGATTCATGGTACTTCTAGAATCACCATGGCTAGATTCATTTTTCTAATGATAGGTATTCTTCTACCCTCGTCTCATCGAAGTATATGACGTATATGACACCTGATTACTATCCCGACACTTGAAATCAGAGAACTATGAAATTAACACTAAATAAGACTCAAATGATTACAATTGGGGCATGCTATTTGTCTTTCCATACATTATCACTTTAGGTGGTCGAACGATCCACATTGAAAACATATAGCTTTATTATTTGGTGATGAAGGAAGATTATCCTATCTATTCATCTGATTATAAATCTAAATACCATATTGGAAATATATTTACCTCTTCCACTAATTCCTAGAGTTATAGTTCCCACCATTTCCTATAGGTATCAACATAATTCCTCCACCCATAGCTCTTAAGTTTCCTTTTTCATCCACCATATCTTATTTTACTATCTCCATATAATATGTTATATAGAGAATGGAGATATTTTTGATAATATCGTACCTTAGCCCTTAGTAAAAAAATTTACCTTAAAGGATGCACTAGTAGCAACCTTAGGTGAAAATTGGACTAAATTCCTAATGTTCGCAACGTACTCTATCACTGAGTAGTTCAACTACTTTATTCTTGTTCTTGAAATCCTAAGTGTATGAGGGTAGAATTTTTTGGTTGAAAAATTCTTAAAAATCATCCCACGAATTCCTTGGTCTAATTTATCATGAACTACTAAATCCCACCACTGGTGTGAAATATCCTCCAACATATATGTCTTCAAAATGAATGTCAGTTATGCTGGTGTGTTAAGGAAATCGAAGATTCAATTCATCCTACTAAGACAAACCTCTTCTATAGTTCCGAATCACCGTGGAATATGGGTGGATTCTGCTTTTGGAATTAGAAGGAATGGTCTACATTCCTTTTTCCATCACTTCACTTACATATATCCATTTCCTGAAAATATTAGACTATACTATGAACCAATTGTTAGTTCACCTTTGGTTCAGGTGTAACCAAATTCTCAATAGCCTCTTATAGTTGGTTTTTTCTATGCCTACCAGGTTCCATTTTTTATAAACCCAACAAAACACCATAATTCTCACCCCCTAGAAACTAAATACTGAACAATGTCAAATTCTACAACAACATATATCACACAAATCTTTCTTAAAATTAAACATTTTCCACGCTCAACCTTTTTCGAAAATTCCACCATACTTTTGAAAATAAATCAATTTTAAAAATTCCCATATCACACCTTCTCAAAATCTCACACTTGAAAAAAAATTCAATACTTTCCACAAATCAATATTTTTTCACTAAAATTTAAATCATTACTCAAAATTAAAGATGAACTACTAGTGGGGAGTCATTTCTATCAATGTATGCCTTGCTCTTCATATTGGAAAAATCCATGACAATGAGATTACAACTATTATAAATGTCTCCCAAACATAGATGTACCCAACTACCTAGTTACTTTTAGTTCAACATAAAAAAGGCTTGATACGTATTTTTATGCCCTATATTTCATGTACTGACAATCCTACTCATTTCTACCTACCCACTCATGGACTAAACCAGAATGATTTTCAACTCCAAGACCTAGACAACTGATTCCACTTGTCCCAAAAGATTTGGACTGACTAAGACCAATAACTTTTGTCATATCCCACCCAGAATCACTAGTTTCAGTCAATTAAAAATTGATACATGGCTAGAGGAAACATCTCAAGGATGCCAAAGGATGGAAATAAATGGAAATAAATTCAATATAACTGGGGGATGATTTTCCCTTTCAAAATAAAACATCCTCAACCAATAATACCTTATTCAAAATCACTATATGATGCATGTTAACAATGTAAAAAACTCAATGTATTAATATTTAAACCAACTACATTAGAGTACCATAAAGAAATGAAGACCGACATCAATTACAAAGAGGATGACAAAACTGACAAAGCTCAAAGTCTCCAAAGAAAAACTCCACAAATCCCCAAATGCTCAACGCACCAGCTACACAATCCAGGCCAATGTAACATGATGATTCACTAAAGAAATATTATACCTTTTTCATAACCTATATCTCGATAAAAAATATCCACAAAAGCACAAAATTTCCAAATAAAGGGTGAGTAATGAAACATAGTATGTTTTCCCCAAATGACTGCCATGCTCATGCCACTATGATAGAAAATATTATCACATTTATAAAAAACAGTTTATATAAAATGGTTTATATAAATAAATTTGAATATTTCTATATCATAATATAAAAAAATTCCATACCAAACTAGATTCTGAGGAACACAACCCACCAAATCTTGAAAATATATCACATTCCTTGTTGGAAAACCTAATCTGTGATTCACACCTACACCCAAACATGAATGATTTGGGTGATAATTCTATAATAAGGAGTTATTTATTATACATACACCAAGTAATCACTAATTGGAAAATATTATTGTGTCGTAATGGTTATCTATCCTTATCTAAGTTGATGCCCCATTTTATACCCCAAAGGTACATGCCCCAGACAAAGGGTCACGCCGAAATCATGAACTCCCACAAACTCAGGTATTCCAAAAACATACTAATACAACCATTTAAATCAATTTAAATAAAAATAAATTTTTTTTGAAAACCTTTCCATAAAACATTTTACCATGAATCAAATGAATCCTTATTTTAAAATCATTATTTTAAAATCCATAAAAAACCACTTTACACAAAACCAATTTTTACAAAACCACAAACCGTCACTAAATAAATTATATACCAATATTTTGACATTGGAATGAAGACCACTTTCATATAATTTAATCAATTTGAACCTAATACATCATTTTATAAAAAAGAGGAGTCTAGAGTGAAGCCACATACTTTAGAAATAATGAAATCAAATGAAGAACATGATGGATTTTTCAATATAACTAGGTTGAATCTCAATAATCCCACCTTAAATCTCATTTACTAATATCAACACAACCATACATAAGAAATATTGGCATCCAATATCAGATATATATCCCCAAAAGACCATATCTATGAATCTAAGGGAGGGAAGAGTTGTAAATATAATGAAAACAACAAATAAGAGAGATTTACCAAGGGAATCAGGCTTCAATGTACCAATATTTTCCAACATATCTCTTTTATATCGAAGGAGAGAGTGACCACAACCTTGAAGACAAAGAAAAAACTGGTTTGGGTCCAAATAGTGGAAAAATGAGGGGATTTGAGGCTAAATTGAGTTAGATATATATTTTTAGGATCTAGACTTTAACTATGGATGGTTGGATCACACAGTTAGGAAAATCAAGGTCCAACTATGGACCAACCTCTGTCTCTAAACACCCCATATATGATTGGCTCACATGGTTAGAAAAACCATGTGCCAACAATGATTTTTTTTCTTATCACTTTTCAAGGTTACACCCAGGTGGCTGCACGATTTGGAAAAACCATACACCTAACCCTACACCTAACTATTATCTCCTTAATGTATTTTCATGGTTTCTTGTATGAGTTTCTTGGTTTCTACTAACCATTCTCAAACCTTTCACCTCTAAAAAAGCCTAAAAAACATTCCAAATGTCCTCCAAACCATCCCAATAATCACCAAAAACTTTTAAACGTTAACATAAATAAATAAATGGTTAATTAATAGAAATAAGGGGTGATAAACAAATTAATTTCACACCATAGATGTTAAAAGAATGATTTTATTCAAATTTTTTTTTAAAATCCAAATAGGTATTTCTTAGAAAGTGACGGGAAGATTCCTTTATTTTTTTTGTAAAAAGTAAAAATATTTATATATTTATGTAATGAATTTTTTTTAAAAGGGCAAAAATATTTTTAAAAACATTTTTAGTTAACATTGGTTTTGATGAAAGAGGATTTTTGACTTGAGGGAGAAATAAAGTAGGAGTTTTATAAAAACATTTTCACAATAATTTTAATTACTATAGAGTGGAGAAATAGTACTATTAATTTAAAATTTTCATCAATAACCAAATATGATGAAAATATTTTTATTTTAAGAAATAAAAAACCAAATAATTTCTCTATAGGAGAAAAAAAATAATCTTGAATAATGATGAGATTGTGAATTAAACCCTTTGTACTTTTTATCTTCTGAATCTTAAGAACCATAAAATAAATGAAATCAGATGAAATATTAAATGACAAGAATATAAATATATTACATATATAAAAAATAAAATTGTAATTATATAAACTACACAAAGAAAATTAGTGGTGAATATGACATATGTCTCATGAAAGTAAAAGTGTTTGAAGAAACCCTTACCTTAGGTTCAATTTCATTCGTACATATCCAAAAATCCTATATAATGGTTTTAAGAATGTTATTAATTTATAAAAGTACCATAATAATATTTATAATATCATTAATGATACTATTATATCATTTAACCAATTTATTTTTATTAATATTTCATTATTTTCATTGTTTGGGGTGTTAATTACTTTGTTTCTTTGTGCACAGTTTATCATGAGTGTTACTGTTCTTGTGCATAAGAAATATATATTTATACATATATATCATACTGTTAATTAAAATAATGTTATAAATATAACATTTAATAAGTATATATATTTTTATAACCATTTATTAATGTGTATAAGGAAAATGGATTGCATCACTTCGTGGAGACGGTAGGTCGTACATACAAATGAGCGATGATATCATTACCTAAATGAGTAAAAGGGTAAGGAAGTGGGTGATATATTAATTTTATATAATAAATAAAATCTCATTTATTACATATATTTGTAAATTTTATCGTTATTACATTCCATGTAAAGAAGAAGTGAAAAATGAATCACATCACTTCGCGAGGTGGTAGTCCGTCGTACACACGGGTGATGTAAAAATACTTGAAAAAAAATAGAAAATAAAGAGGTATATGTAATATTAAAATTAAATTAGAATAAAAATATCATAAATATCATATAAATGTGTTAAATAAATCATTATATTTTTCTTTATGGTTGGTGATGGAAAACAAACTACATCGGTTCACTAGATCGTAGTCCGTTGTACACATGATCAATGATTTTGTTTCCCATTTGATGTAAATAGAGATTGAAACATATTATTCCATCAACGTAAAAAATTATATTTATATGTTAGGTATTTGTGTTATTATATTGTATGTCTTAATATATAATATAATATGTGAAAGAATAAATAAAATGAAATAGCTTTGTTAACATAATTACCTTCTCCAAGAGAAACCTCATTTGGATCTTCTCTTAAGAACCAAAGGGATGGTCTTTTGGTAGGATAAGAAGATCTAGAACATGTATAAGGATGTTTGGGAGTTATATTTTTAGGGTTTTGTTTATAAAAATATATTTTGGGGTGTGAATTAGTGGGGAGATAGAGATCTATCTTAAATGAGGGGAAACCCAACCCTTTTTAAAATTACATGGAAATTTTCAAAAATAATACAAAATGATAAAGTCATGTACATGAAAAAATATTCCACATAAACTTACGTTCAAATTTTTTGTAATATAATGTTTAAATATTTCCATAAAATAATATTTTAAAAAGTTGGTAGGTCATTTTAACCCTTAACTTCTTTAGTTTGACACCCGGTAAACCAATTTTTACCTTACCCAAGATAATTAATTTTTCTAGTTTTCAGTATTAATTTTGGTCATAAATTAATTTCACCATATTATATAATATAAATTATGATTATTAAAATTATAGAATCAATTTTTAAAAGTTTTATTCCTATAATTTACAAAATTTAATTTGAAATTATTCAGAGAGACACAAAGAAAAAAACGAGTTTTCAAAGAGTAAATTCTTGTAAATATAAATGGTATTAATTTGAAAACTCAATATAAAATTGATCAAAATGACCTAAATTAGTTAAATTTTAATATAATTGATGTAATTTTATTTTTAAAACAATGAAAAATATAATTTATATTTTTAAATAATTTAAACGAAAAGGTAGTTTTCTATAAAAATTATTATTTTCACTATTCATCAACTAATGAAACTTTTTAGAAAAATAAATAATTTAAACATAATATAATTTTGATATTATTATTTCAAAAATGATGTTTTTTATCAAATAAATTTTCCAAATGTTTCTAAAAATTATTTTTAACAGAAGTGTGCAAGATGTAATGAAAATATTTTTTATTAAAAATCCAATTTTTCAGAATACATTTCTTTTAGTTACAAATGATTCTTATTTTATTTATAATAATTAGATATGCAATGAAAATTTGTAAAAAAAATATATTTTATTTTGTTAGGTAGTCCTTTTCATACCCTCTAAGTTAACAACTACGTTCTAATGGCCATGTTTTAAATAATAGCATTTTAATAGATTAATGTGTTTCATTTAAACATAGTGTTGTGGGCAACGAAAACTATTAAAGAAGTTAGATTTATTTAAAAAGATATATATTTTAATTTATCATTATTTTATATTCTCTTAAAATCTTGGGGTATCTTTTCATACACACTATCAGGAAATATTTTTCTATTTTTAGTTATTGTGGTATTATATTCTATCCCCTTAAATAATTTGAAACCTTATAATTTAATCATGATTATGGTAATCAAGGGATTGAAATTTGAAAATAACTATATTAGAGACCCACATCATAAAAAGGGTTAATAAAACTTCCTCTTTATAAGAGATACATTTAAGTATAAAGGTCATCCACGTGACTAGCTTTCCAAGTAAGTGAACCAAAATATAGGCACAGAAGAAAATACTAATACTCATGGATTAATAGAGTGTGACTGAGATAATTTATCTCTAGAAAGTGATTTATTATTAAAAATGTAATTACCATAAAACATAAAATCTATTTTGATTTAAAAGGCCAGTGGTTCTACATAAATTAATATATTAGTATAACAGTTTATTTCAATATCCTTTTTTTAATGCTGGGGAATTTCTTTACCATCTGAAGTGAGAATATATTACAATATACTTACATATCATATTTCTATTTCATAATAAGAAGTTCATATTTTAGTTGTGATTAAATAATTTTACACATCATTTCATACAATAAGATATAAATATCCAAGATGAATTTTTTATGCCTAAAGAACTAAATTTAACATTTAACAGATCATAAGAAATATAAAAGAGTTAAAAGTCTTTCCATCTGTTTATAAGTATTTTTCAAATAAAAAATGGTCAGAAAAATTTAAAAAATAATAATTAATTTAAAATTAATCTATTCCATTTATAGTTAACTTTAAGACTCATCCAAAATATGTATGTGCAAATTCAAAGTCAAAAACGTTTTGAAGAAAGGTCACTAAATCAACATTATATTCCTAAAACTATTTAAATTGGTTGTTAAGGTTACATTCCATATATGTGAATACCTTGATCACATTGAAAACTTAATGAAAACATCCATGTTAATAATTATAAAATCTTGAGTTATTGAATATATTTCATAAATAAATACTTGCAGTTAATGCCTAAAAATATGAAATTAACCATCAAAACTCTAATTAATTTTATGGTCTCCAACACTATTCCATAAGCATATAATTATTATATAAAAATCAGGAACATGTTAAAATTGATTTCAAAAATATTATAACAAAGTTATTTAATCTAAATTCAAGAACTTTAATCATTCCAATTCATCAGCAGTAATAGAATAAGATTCACGTTGACCCATTATCTCCTTTTGAGGTATATTATTTTAATTCTTGTAAAATTCATTTGCATAATGCTTTGTCTCATTATAGTAGAATCATTAAAAATTGAAATACTATTTATTTCCCATAAAATCAAGAGCATGGTGGATTTTTCTCCACACTTGAATGAAACTCCCTTTTTCCTTTTAAGCATGTTCCAAGGATTTTCCTTCCACAAGCATCGCATGTTGAAAAATAATTTTTCCCTTATTCTCTTTATCCACATTTTTCTATGTTGTCCCCTACTTCTCCTGCTTAATATTGAATTCATAATACTTGGGGAATTATTTATCTTTATTTATAGAACATGATAATATTTCGCCATTTAAAGAGAATGTTTTGGAGACTAGTTTCATTTGAAAAATTGTGTTAAGTACATTAAATAAAAAATGATTATTACCTTTTAGATTACATGCATTGATATAGTTCATATTCCTTCTGCTAGGTATAATTATAAAATGATGAAGTACACTATATTAGATCACAAATTTATAAAACATAATGTATAATCCCAAAACTAATGAAACACTCAACATTAATTGAGAAATATTTGTATAGATAATTTCATAATCATAAACATGATTTTTTGGGAATATATTTTTATTCAACTCCTTCATAATGGGTTTTAATGAAAATGGGATTTATCCAAAGAATAACCACCATGAGTGTCAAATCAGGTGCATAATAAGGCACATTTTCATGCCTAAGGTGAGGATTAGGTGAAGTATAAAGCATTCTTTTTAGAGTTATTACCCCTAAGTATATCTACGCCAGAACCACTTCCCTTTATAGTATCGAGATAATGATATATTTTATAGTAAAATTCACATTATCCCTTCCTTTCCAAATCATTAGGATGTTCTTATATTCAAATACCAAAATCCTATCATAGGTTTATGTTCCTAAATATATGTTTTTCTAAATCTAGTTCCCAATGTTTTTTCAAAACATTGTCTGATATCAGCAATAGAAACCATAACCCCAATAACCCGAAGTAAGAGTATACATTATTAAATTGGAATAATATATAAGGAATCTCATCTTGAAAGATCAAATAGTTTTTTATTCCCAATAAACTATATATATAATTGAAATTATCATTACAATTTAAAATATAAAATACAAATTGTTTTCTTTGAGAATTCCATTATTCCATAGATCAAATCCATGCATATCAATCAAAAAACATTTACTGGTCTCCTAGGGAAAATAAAAAATAATAAAGAGGTGATATCATATTCTTATCAATGGAATTAATAGATTAGAATATATGAATATATAATTCATAATCAACTTATAATGGTAAATAATTAAAATAAAATCCATTTAATCAATATTATGATCATAATATGATAGGAATAAATGATAATAAAATAATGATATATAAATAATCACATGATCTAGAAAACACAACCACATATATTCTAACTAATAGAATAATCATATATAACATCCTTAACTAAATTTGAAATAATAGAATTCATAATTCAATAAATCTAAAACATACTATTGAGGCCTTGTGCCAAGACATATAAATAAATGGGTAAGGCCTCATCAAAAACACGATCCAGTTTGTCTTATGTGACCTACCAATGCATCGAGGGGTTATAAAATGCCTTGAACATCACCTACTATGTCTAACACATTCCAAATATAAAAGGTGTAAAAATAATAAACACAAACATTTGTATTGAAAAACCAACATATGGAATGTTAATACAAACCTAATCAATAAATATAATTATAATCCATCCCAATTACTATGGAGAATAACAATAAAATTATACATTCAAAGTCAAATTGATCAAAAACCATCCATATAAATAATAAAGATGGTATTAATATGGATAATATTTGTTCATATTAAGTAAAATAGAGGGTTTATGACAATGATGAATATAAATACCACGAAAAGATCATTAAAAACATTTTAAAAAAACCACTATATTTCAAAAACCCTTTTAAAATAGAAACTTCAAAAAATATATTGAAAATAATTTTTCCATCAAAATAACCTTTAATACATATAAAATAATCTTTAAAACACTGTGTGGACATGATGAAAAAAACTTTTTTTCATGACATACACGTTAAAATAAATATTCCTTCCACATTATTTGTAAAATCTAAATAGCCGTTAATTAAAAAATGACATGAAAATTCCTTTCAAAAAAATTAAAAACGAAAAAATGTTTAAAAATGTATTTAATAAAAAAAATTTAAAGGTTAAAAACATTTTTTTTGTCGAAAAAATGGGTTTTGATGATAATGTCTTTTAGATTGAAGAGAGAAATAGATATGGATATTCTTATGAACATTTTCTCAATTATCATATGTTCCAAATAATAGAAAATGAAACTATTATTTTAAAAAGTACATTAATAACCATATGCAATGAAAATAGATTTATTTTAAGATTGAGATATCAAATAATCCCCCCATGTAAGACATAAACATAAACTGTCTTGAATAACGATGAGATTGTGATATAAATGCCTACCACTTTGGTAACTTCTAAATTGTAATCCTCATAAGATAAATGAAATACAATGAAAATTTATATAACATGAAGATAAAAAAAATCATGATATAGAATATCGAATGGTATGTATATAAAATAGACAAAGTTAATAAGCATGGAATATTAAATATGTCTCTTGGAAGTAAAAGTGAGACAATAAACACTTACCTAAGGTAAAATTTCCTTCATTAATGTCTATATCTTTCTTATAAGGTTCTTATGAATGTTATTAATTTATACCAGAGTCATAATCATATTAAAAAGATCATATATGATCTTTTTATAACATTTTAACACTCTTTTGTTAAAAATATTTCATTATTTTCATTGTTTTGGGTGTTAATTTCTTGGTTTTATCATACACGTTTTGTAATAAAAGGTATGATTCTTGTGCATAGTATATATATATATACAGCATCATATAAAAAATTAAAATAATGTTATAAATATCTTATTTACAATATATATACTTTTTTAAAACAATTTATGAAATTTGGATAAGGAAAATGAATCGCATCACATCATGGAAACGGTAGGCCGTACATATGCACAAGTGATGATATAATTCCCTTGATTAGTGAAATGGTAAAGAATTAGGTGATATATTAATCTTCCCAAATCGGTATAATTTCATATATACCACATATATTCATTAATATTATCCTTATTACATTCTGTGTAAATCATAAGTGAAAAATGAAGCACATCGATTCATGAGGTGGTAGTCCACTATACACTCGAGTAATGTTATCGTATTTGAAATAGGATATAGAATTAAAATTTATATGTTATATTAAAATTTGGAAAGTATTATAATATCAAAAATATTATATACATGTGGTAAATCAATCATTACACCCATCCTTTAAAGGTGGTGATGAAAAAAAACTACATCGGTTCATGAGGTAGCAGTCCCCTATACACATGATCATTGACCGCATTTCCCATTTAATGGAAGTGGAGACGGATAAAAATTATTCCATCATAAAAATGAAATCTCATAATATGATATATAATGATTTTATTATAACGTAAGTTTTATGAAATAGTTGAATTTAGTGTCCCAATTTTTTCGTTGTCAGACTTTGAAATACTTCTACATATATTTTTGAAGCCAAGCATAGAGAAGGCATGCGTTTCCAAGGCACGATGTTCCAAAAATTAATTTTATATAAATATGAAATATATATTATATTATTTTCATGTATATTCTTAAATAAAATGTGATAAATATTGAATAGGATATCAAATAAGAAATATAGAACTACAGTTGAGTTTGTAACACAATGTTTACCCTAGGTGTGACCTAAAAAAAGTTGGCACATAGAGTTCAGACCAAACTACCATTGGAGGTACATTAAATGGATTTATTAATTAATAAAATAACTAATTAATTATTTAATTTAACTTAAACTATTTTTTCCTACTAATACACCGCTATGGAAAATTATCATAATTTAACATCTTGCACCAATCGAAAATTTAGAGCATTCATTCTCTTTCCATTGGTGAATCACATACGATGATGAAAATTATTCAGATTGGAGAAGATCAAAGTGAAATGAACAAAATGTATTCTTTAATTCATTGGTGAGAATTTTATTTTATAATTAACTATCCAAGATCCATGTAGGACACATCAAACTACATATTACACCCTTTATGATTAAAACATATTGAGTAGGATCATCCCTTTTATGATCTGGCCAACATTTTTCCATTACATGCTCTCTCATATCAAAATATAATAGGTTATTCTTGTTTTCTAACAATGGATATCCCTATTTTAAATAATTATCTAAGAACACTTGTCAACAATCATTTAAACCCTTACTATGGTGATTTGTTTGTTATATCTTTGTGTTCCTCATTGATTGGACCCCATGGTCCCAGTTCAACATTTTTCGGAGGTACTTAGCCCGATAAGACCCCCAAAATCAAGATTAATCCATTTTTGAGGACCCATCGTAAAATATGTGATTAAATCCAATTCATCAATGGTTTTGTGTTATCGATTCATTTTCTTGGGATAAAAATTTGTGATGGGATGCACGCAAGATGATGAGGTATATAATATATTCAAACGATTCAATGGAATCAGTTTTTTCGACCACTAGATGGATGAAAATGATGAAGTGGTATTATATCTTTATTCTCAAGAGGAATCATATATGGAATCTATGGTGGTTCAATAAGATCTTACATGTGGAGAAAAAATTTGGTTTTCTAGAAAAATCCCAATTACAGACCATGTAGTTCTAATAACACATGGATTGTTAGGCCCTATGCTGTGATGGATTGGATTTTGTAATTTTATATGTTTATATTGACATGTATCCATACTATATTCCATGTGTCACTTATCGGGGTGAATCAGATATGTGAAGGGTTACACTGGTAGGACCCCATGTTAAAGTACATGTCTAGGCACATAAATGTCTATCGAAGTACACAATCACAACCAGAGACTTGGGAGACACCCCGTATAAAAAAACATTGTGCACTAGAGTACATGGGCATGATATGGATACGCAAACACATCCAAGCGCAAGGGTGGGAGCCCAAGTGGAATGGGCACACTATGTAGATCCATAATATACTGTGTATCCCTATATGGTTGGATATCTGTGTATCTTTAGGGAAATGACTATGTGAAGGAGCGGGAACACATTCCATGTGGGTCCCCCACATGTCATGTACCCCGTGGTTTCTCTTGAGTAATATTTAATCTCTCATACATACTTCATTTAGATTCATATTTTAGATATAGAGTACAACATACAGAGTGGTTTTACTTATATAATAAGGGGGTGTCATCTGTCGTGGATTTTGAGATACAATGTAAATTGTTTCGAGATTAATTCCTATTTATGCAATGCTTGATGATAGAAGTTATCACATAAGATAAAAATAAGATTTAATAGTGGAACCCTCCTACTAGGATAGAGCATGGGTCCTCCATTGTTCAGAGTAGAACCTCCCAACTGGGTTTGGTATTTTTTTCTCTATCAACATTTAGAGTGGTAGCCCTACAAGGCAGGGAATGGGTTCTTTATTGACTACTAGAGTGGAACCCTTATACCGAGTTAGGTAATGGGTCCTCTAGCATTAGATAGTGGAACCCTCATGTCACCATAAGGAATGGGTCCTTTATCCACCTATCAGAGTTGAACCCTCATAGTAGGACAAAGAATGGGTGTTTTATATTATAGAGTGGAACCCTCCAGTTGGGATGTGCATGGGTTCTATATCTACCAATTGAGTGAAACCCCCTTGTTGAAAAAGGCATGGGTCCCCTATTGACTATTAGAGTGGAACCATCCTATTAGAATAGGGTATGTTTCTTCTATCTATCAATTGATTGGAAATCTCCTATTGTATCACTTAATGGGTCCTCTATCTAGAGGTTATGACCCACTCAACTAGGATAAATGGTGATAAGGCATGGTTTGACTTAGAAGTTTTCTACTGTGTAGATTCACGAGATATTGGGCATCATTTATGAACTTATATAACTATGGGTGACACTTTTATTGGGATGCGTTGTGGGGTAGATGTCCCCTTACTATCTCATTTGGGATTATTTGAGTGAGAATATATCTATATATAAATCTATAGCCATATGTTTGGATTTGGTTACTCTCCTACTAAGGGTATCAAAGATTCACAATGTAGGCCATGTTATTTTTGGGTTCATCTTCTCATGTTTGGATGAGGTTACTCTCCTACGATAGTTGGAATGTACTCGACGTGTAGTCTATCTACACACTGTGTTCAACCCCTTGTGTTTGGATGATGTTACTCATACTCTATGGGTTTGAGTTGATCTACTTTTTGGATACTTTTTCAATTTTTTATCTATTCCTATTGTGCCTCTTACTTATCCCCTTCATATTTTGGGGAATCCTACAAAGAATGTATATACTCACCTTTCATGGGATTTTCTCACACGTGTTGTGTCTTATACAACCGATGAAAATTTTGGCAGTGACATTAGAGGATCTTAGGGATAATTGGTTCTTTAGACCACGTATAGTGGTCATTGATTAGAGATTAGGAGCTCAGATCTCTCAGTAATTTAATTTCATGTTTTCTCAGGTTAGTAAATATTTATAATTAGTCATGTATTTTTTACCTTACCTTTTTAGTTTTCACTCTCAAGATTATGTACACCATATGGGGTTTTCATTCTTGATTTACATTATAGTTTTTCCATATTTTTAATATTATTCCTCAAAAATTTTACTTTTATTTGAACGATTGTGTGCATATAGATTTCTAAGAAAATTCCTACCCATCTCAGTTATGCCTTCATCACTGCTTTCCAGCCCTGGACCATAGAGGTGGGCTTAGAAGAGTTCCAGAATGAGCCCCGGTTAAGGTTGGGACATGAATGATTGGAATCAGAGCTGATTCGATCCTTGTAACAATGTCTTGATTATCCCGCTTATGAGGATTTGGTTGGAATTATGGAAATAGTTTCCATGTTCCCTGAGTGCGGATCTTAAGACGTGGAATACATTGATGGTATGGGCGGACGCCGTATCCACTCACCGAGTCCTTGAATACCAGCTTGTCAACTCAGCACACTAAGACATTTGTTGCAGGGATCAAGTATACATGAACCATATAGGATTGAATCTTTGATTTTCCTTATTGATTCATCTCCCAATTCATATATATATATATATATACTCATTTGAATGTGGTACATATCGATCACATTCATGATAGTTATGTGAAGAAAACCAACCAGGTTATTAATTTTAATATCGTGAAGACGATCTGATAAGTGTTGGTTCCTCCATTTAGGGTCTATCCAATGAGATCTTTTCCTCCAGGTGGGCATGCTGAAACACCCTCGCCTATTGAGAATCAGTTGGTACTATTATAAAAGGATTAGGATGTGTGAAGGCTCAGTGAACCCCATGAGTTCCAGCACTATATACTGCTAAAGATACATGATGATCTAGATCCCCAGGTAGAATATGATCAAGATGAGTTAGTGATACATCTTTTCATACTTGTGTGGATCCTGACTGATTGAATGGTTTCACTCATAACTAGTGCTCTTCATAAGGAAGTAGTTGCTTCTGGTGGAAACAGCAGATGACACACCCATACTAAGAGCACATTATAAGTTCCAAAAATATTGATTTTTAAAGTTTCTTGTTAACCCAGGATACCATCTCAGGTGGTTGATTTCAGTCTTGATCCTATTGTTGGGATATTCCAATAGGATAGAACCCCATTAGATGATGATTCTTATGGTGATACCCCTCCAGTACAATGTGGGGTGTTGGTATAATCCTTTTATGGTGTTGTTTTTTCATGGAATTAGACTTGTGCGGAAGAGGGATGCTTCCCCCACTGAGATGCATCTTGGTGAAATGATTAAAAACCATGAGGGTGAGTCATTATTGCCTACAGTTGATATTTTCAAGGTGTTGTAGTTGATACCCATTGAATTATGTGTTTCAGATGTGAGAATGTGATGTAGTGTTGGATAAGGACCCAGTTTAAGAGAGGAGGGAGGCAAGGAAATGTATGAGATCCCGACAGATAAGACTTTGATATGGGAGGGATGAGTGTGGTTCATGGTACAAATCTTGTCACCACTACTCCGATAGGAGTTGTTAGCATGTATTTAGAAGCCACATTTCCTAGTGTGTATCTTATATTTAAGACTTAGTTATACTATAAGGATCCTTTTTCTTGACCATTGTGTTAGCTTTCCTATATAGAGGATTGGTGGTCACACATTTCTACGGATGGGATGACCTTAATCTATGAGGAGAGAAACATCCTTACACAAAATATTTTTATAGAGAGAGTGAGACCCTATGACGTTTTCCTCAATAAGAATGGTAATTTACTATACATTCTCATATTATTTCTTCTAGTGAGTGTGGTTGTGATTCTAGGTTGTGGGATGGAATTTTCCTCCTTAAGGTGGAATGATCCCTAGAAAGAGTAGGACGAGCTCATTCATATGAGTTTGTAGAATATTTATATATTGTCCAGTATTACCCTTTTTAAAATGGATCTTATGAGCTCTATAGTCTCTCCAATGATAGTGGTGTGTGATAACATACCAGGTTTAACTCCCCACCATGAGATACACCCCTTATAGGGGTGAACTAGGTATGGCTTGACATTTTCATTATCCCATCTGATGATCCCATTGGGATTCGATATCCAGTGGTATGGATGGATGGTCTATAAATGTAGGGATCCATAGAACCATTGTGTTCACCAAGGAAGATCCAGTGTTGTTCATGGAAAAGGAGGATGGGAGATTGTAGGATTACATGTATAATCATCGTAAGAACCTGACCATGATAAAGAAAAATTACACCAAGTATTGAAGACATATTTGAACAGTTGGGAGGTAAGATGTGGTTCTTGAAGATTGATCTTAGGTTTGAATACCACCAGTTGAGGGTTCATGAGGTTGATATTCTTAAGTTGTCATTACAATGTTTCTACAAACACAATGAGTTTCTATTGATTCCCTTTGTTGTGTAAAATTCTCCCACTTTGTTTACATATTTAATGAACTAGATCTTCCAACTATACATAGACCAATTTTTTGTTGTCTTAATCGATGATATAATTATCTACACGGCATCATAGGAGGAGAATGTAGTTAACTTTTGGTTGGTACTAGATTTTTTTGAGAGCACAATATTTATGGAAACCTCTCGATGTTCCAGTTTTAGATTTATGAGGTTTACTTACAGGTGAATTTCATTTCTGATCATGGTTTAGCTATGGATCAAATGGAAATCGATGTAGTGATTTCTTGGAAGACACCAAATAGCATATTTGAGGTATGATGTATTCTTTTCTTTTAGAGGTACTACATAAGTATTGTGGAATAATTCTCCAATATTTCATCTCCTTTGACTACCATAAAGTGGAAAGTGAATTCGTTGACCTGGAATGAATAGTGTTATAGAGCATTCATGGGCCCGACTACACATTGATTCAATGATAGGAAATTATCACATAAGGGTTGAAGTAGTTGAGTCCCCTTGAGAAGAACTATGAAAATCATGACCTATATATGTCACTGGTAGTCTTGTTATTGATGTTTTGGGGGAAATAACTTTTGGGGGAGGAATTTTTGGTTCACTCAGACCATTATCATCCTAGGTACATCTTCATATAGAGAGAATTGAACCGGAGACAAAAAACTAATTGGAATTACTACAGAACTATGAATTCGATATATTATATACTATGAGAAAGGGAAATGTGGTACCAAAATCCCATTGTAGGAAGTCTTAGTCTCACTTTGTGACGGAGGCTTATGAGTAGTTGGCCTCCTTGCAGGTAACCCTGGTAATGTAATAGTGTGCATTTTTTTCTTCAGTCAATGATTTTGACTCCTCCACTTCTGAAGCCTGGGAGAGAGTCTGAGAAGGGATTCATTGTCTATGAGTTCTTTCATGTCCAAATATCCATAAGATATTAAACATATTGATATTATGAAGGATGTAAACATGTCATCATTTTCTAGGTACGGACGGTTGTCACTATCATGATATAAAAGGATGTGATGTGAGAGTTCCACACTTCTCCCCTCTATGTACATCCCGATGTAGGGAATATGTACATATACCTTTAGGAGAAGTGTTTTCGGTATGATAGAATATAGAGCATGGATGAGTTCATCTTATGCTGCCTCACTTTTTAGCAAGTAAAGGCCAAAAACTAGGTTCTCGAACATTTATTTTATCCCCGTGAGATCCCATAGTGGAATTGGGATGGAATATGGATGGATTTCTTGATAGTGATTCCACTAACAAGGAAGGGTCATGATTCTATCTGGTTGATATTTGGATGAATCATGAAGTTGGAACATTTTTTATTATCATGGAGTAGAGTTTGGTGGATTGTTTGGGAGTATATTTACATATGGGAGATTTCTCACCTTCACGAGGTTAACTATAATTTTTTATCTGATCATGATGCATATTTATCTTCATTATTGTGGTGAGTCCTATATGAGTAATTCAATAACTAGATGTGTATTATTACAAAATTTCACCCCCCCCCAATGGATTGGAAGACCAAACACATTATCCATGTTTTGGAGGATATGTTGAGGGCTTGCGTGATGGACGTTGTCTTGAGCTGGGAGGATCACATTCCCTTGGTAGAGTTTTCAAACACCAATAGCTACCACATTTCTATTGGCATAAAACCTTTTGAGGACCTATATGGTTGACCCTAAAGGTCATAATTATGCTTGAAATATATTGGAGAGACATATATTTTGGGTTTAGAGATAATTCAAGCAATTACAGAGAATGTCCATGTCATCCCTGACCAGAAGAGGGTGGCTCAAAGTATGAAGAAATCTTACACAGATCCATATTGCAGGCCATTGGAGTTAAATTAGGGAAACCACATTTTCTTAACAGTCTCCCCAAGACTAGGATTGTGGAGGTTCATCTAGAGAGGCAAGTTATCCCCAAGTTTCATCATTCAATTTGATATCTTGAAGAGGGATAACGAGGTTACTTACCACCTATCCCTACCCCCACAACTATATAAGGTGACCAACATCTTCCACATGTCAAAATTGAGGAGATACGTGCAGGAACCTATGAACATTGTCATCTAGGGAATGCTAGACCTCGATAATGGATCCACTTTTACAGATCACTCAGTGGAGATCGAGGATCGACAGAAGAGGACCCAACATGGATAGACCATCCCCTTGGTTAAAATGTTGTTGCAAGATGATAACACATAGGAAAGATCCTAGGAGTAGGAGAGCTATTTGCAGGCTCAGTACCCCATGATTTTTGTTTAGATTTTCTATTGAAGGATGAAAATATTGAAGGATATAATAATATAGTGACCCAGATTTTACTTGTAAGGATTTGAAATATTTGTAAAAAGATTTTATGAGCTAGATGTTGAGAAGAAATTTGATTCTGAGTCCTGGTTGATCAAAATTAAATTTATAAAAAATTATTTATATTTTATATTACACATGTGTATTTGCTTAATGAATATGGGATAATAATTAAATGAGAGCTCAGATCAGAAATCTAAGACCACAGTTGAGTCTGGAACATGATGTTTACCCTCAGAGAGACCTTAAATAAGTTAGAATAATGGATTTAGATATAATGACTATTGTAAGTACATTTGGTGAATTAATTAATTAATTTTACCAAAACTATTTTCCCTACAAATACATCAATTTGAATATTTCACTAGTTTATCCTGTTACGCCTCTGGGAAATTTCGATTGTTCTTCCTCCTTCCATTAGATAATCACAATTGACGATGATTGATCACTGGATCAGAGTAGATTAGAGCGTAGAAAATTCAATTACATCATCCATTCATTAGAAAGAATGTTCATTGAAGAAAACAATCCAATAACTAGTTTTGACTCATCAAATTATGGATTACTCCATTTTTATTAAACTGATTGAGCCTGATCATCACTTTTATAATCTGTGGCAATTTTTTAACCATTTCATGCACCCATATATTAAAATTTAATTATTTTTTCTTGTTTTATAACCCTCAATATCCCCATTCTTGATAATTGTTCAAGGAGACTTGAAAAATATCATTTAAACCTTTTTTTGGTTCTTTTTTCACTTGTTTCGTCGCGCTTTTTAGTAATTGTACCCTATTGCCCCAGTTCGACATTACTGAGAGGTATTGTGCCTGATCGGGCCCACAGAATTACAATGAGTCCATATATGAGGGATGGATCAAAAAATATGGGATGAACTAAAAGGATCTTCAGGTTGAGAGTGATCAATTCATTTATTTTGGATCCAAATAGACAACATGAGGTGTGTGAGATAATGTGGTTCATACAACCATCGAATGATTCAACAGAATTAGTTTTTTTAACCACTGGATGAGAAAAATGATAAAATAGGACTAGATACCTCATTTTGGTGAAGAAACAATACTAGAATAACAGGATGAGTGATAAGAGCTTATGCACAAAGAACATATTTGGTTTTATAAAAAATACAGATTAAACAATGTTTAGTTCATAGAACACATGGCATGTTGGGCCCTATACTGCAGAGGCTAGGGTTTTGGAAAATTTTAAGTATGGAACAGTATGTATCCCTCTAATATGTAATGTATTAGTTCCCCATGAAGATAAGTTTTCGAGCATAGAACATTGGTAGAAACGCATGTGAAAGTACATGTCTAGGCACACAGCCCTGTACCAAAGTTCATGGGCACAACCAAACACATAAGAAACACCCTATGTAAAGAGGCATACCATGTACTAGAGTACACAAGAACAAGATGGATGTAGAAACCAAACCAAGAACATGGGAGGGACCTTGAGTAGCATGGAAATTCCATTTAGATCCCTTAAATTCCAAGTATACATGCCCAATTGGAAATTCGTGTACCTCTAGGGATGTCACTTGTTAAAGGACTGGGACCATTTTCTATGTCTCCCCCCTCACATGATGTGTACCCCTTTGTCCCTCTTGAAGAATATTCAATATGTTTTTTCTCATTCATTTGGATTTAGATTTTGACCCTTGAGTTTCTTATCCTGGGTGTTTTTCAACATAGAATGGGATGGTTCCCTAAAATTTGGATTTTGGGATACAATGAAATATATTCTAGGCTTGATGCTTATTTAATCATTGCTCGATGATAGAAGTGATCATGAAGGATCACTAGAGGCTTTTGGATTGGAACCCTTCTACTAGGAATGGACATGGGTACTCTATAGTTTAGAGTGGAACCCTCCAGTTGGAATGGGTATGAGTCCTCTATCTACATTCACAGTGCAACCCACCTACTGGGTAGGGCATGAGTCCTCTATTGACAACCAGAGTGGCACCCTCCAGTGGGGTCGATGAGTGGGTTCTCTAACATTAGAGAGTGGATCCTGCCAATTGGCACATGGCCTGGGTATTCCATATAATTTCATAGTAGAACCCTTCTATTAGGATCGGGCATGGGTCTTTAATATTTCATATTGTGACCCTCCATCTTGTTTGGGAATGGGTCCTCCATCAATCCATTGAGTGGAAGCCTCATGTAGGGCAAGGAATGGGCCATCTATTGACTATTTGAGTGGAGCCCTCCTATTAGAAAATGGTATTGGTAATATATTTATCAACTGACGGGAATCATCCTATTATACTAGGTAATGTGTACTTTACCTAGATTTTGTGGCCCAATTTACTGTGCGGTATAGTGAAGAGGTGTGGTTTGACTTTGAGGTTTTCTACTCAGCAAACACACATGATTTTGTTCATCATTGATGGACTACTGGAACTATTGGTGAATCTCTTCCTAGGATGATATGTGAGATGGAGATCCACTTGATCTCTTGTTTGTGATTATTTTAATAATAATATACAAATACATATTTATCCATACATTTTTATTTGGTTACACTCTTGCCATGGGTTACTAAGATGCATGGGGTATGCCATATGTGTTTTGTCTTTATATTTTCATGGCTTAACGAGGGTAATATCATAATTTGGGTGGAGGAGACTCAATATATAGTCCATTTACACAACCATTTGAGACCCTATTGTTTGGATGAGGTTACTCTTACAATCTTAGTTTGGGTTCAGTTGCTTTATGTTCATTGTTTCCCTTTTTTGGTCTATTTTTAATGTGTCTCCAACTGCCCCTTCAACTTTTTGGGGTATCCTACTGGGTATGCATATACTCACCCCTACATGGGATTTTATTAGAGGTGTCATTCCTTATGAAAAAAATGGGAAAGTAAGAGGTGTCTCTAGAGGATCTCAGAGATACCTGGTGCTTTGGACCATGCATAGTGGTCATAGATTGGATATCCAGAGATGAACTCTCTTTAATGTTTACATTCAAATTTTATTAGGTTGGGATATATTTCATGTTGGGTTTGTATTTTTCTCTTATTTTGTATATCATAATCTTGTACACTCTATAGGGTTTTCTTTCTTGATTTACATTAATATATTTCATGTTTTAATTATTATTACTCTACACTTATGTATTGAAATGGACATGTATGTGTGTATAGGTTTATAGGAAAAGGCCTCCTCATGTTAGTTGTGCCTTCGATGATGGTTGCCAGCCCCTAGCCAATGGAATATATAATGGGGTATGTATATCTCAATCATCGGTTCGGGTTTTTTCATTAAATTAAAGTTGGAAAATGAAGGAAATGAAATAGCATTGTTAAGATAATTACCTTATATAAGATAAACCTCTTTTAAATCTCCACTTATGGACCCTAAGGATGATATTTTGGGTGGCAAAGAAGATCTAATGTTTGTTTAAAGATGATTTAGATATATTTTTGTATGGTTTTTTAGAACCAAAGGACTTGAGGGGTGAAAATAAGTGAGGGTAAGGGGTAACCTTTTATAAGTGGGGAAAGTGAACAATCATGGAAATAACATAGAAATTTCAAAAAGAATACAAAATAATAAATTAATTCACATTCAAAAAGCTTCCAAATAACCTTAGGTTATATGTTTTTAAAGGATAAGGTGGAAATATGGTTAAAAAATAATTTTTTACTAGTTGGAAGTTTATTTTAACCCTTATCTTCTTATTTTAACCCCTGTAAAACTATTTTACCTTAACCATGATAATTAATTTTTATTATATTCACTATTCATTTTGGTCCAAAATTATGTTGATATTATTAGATATTATAAATTATACTATTCAAAAATATAGAATCAATTTTTACAAATTAAATTGACATAAGTGTCAGAATTCAATTTTAAATTATACAAACAGATGCGACAAAAAGTGATTTTTCAAAGATAAAATTATTATAAGTATAAAAGGTTATAATATCAAAAGTCAATATGAAATTGACTAAAATAACCTAAATTAGTAAACATTTAAAATGATTGTACTCATTTTACTTTAAAAAAATTATATTTTTAATTATCTTTGTAAATAATTTTAATGAAAATACACTTTTCAATAAAAATCAGTACTTTTCACTATTTATTAAAAACTGAAACTTTTCAGAAAAATTCCAAATAATCAACCTAATCCAATTTTGATATAGAAATTTCCAAAAATAATTTAATTTCAATTTTTTTCTGAAAGTTTCAACAATTAATTTCAACATAATTGTGCAAGAAGGGATGAAACAGTTTTCTTTGAAAAATATAGTTTTTAAGAAAATATTTATTTTACATTCAAATGAATATTATATTATTTATAATAAATATATAAACAATAAAAATATATAAACCTTATATGTCCATTTATTAATTATTCCTATTCATTCCCACCGAATTTACAGTTTGTTATAACAGCCATGTTTTAAATAATAATATTTTGTAAGAGTATTTTTTTTTCATTTAAACCACTATTGAGTCCATTACAAGCTATCGATGAAAATAAATTTATTTAAAAATAGATATATCATAAAGTATAATTATGTTATATTCCTTTCCAATGATGGTGTTTAATGTCATGCATGATATAAAATAATATATTCTTATTTTAAAATATTTGGGTGTTATATCCCAACCCCTTAGATAAATTGAATCCTCACAATTTGATCTTAATTACGATAATCAAGTGTTGTAAATTTAAAGATACATTTTTTGGATACCAAAATAATAAAAATAGTTAATAAATGTTCCTCTTGATAAGGGATAAAGAGAAGTATGAAGGTCATCCATACTATTAGGTTTCTAAGTAAGAGAAAAAAGCATGGACATGGAAGAGAATATTAATACCCAGGGATTGGTAGAGAGTGATATAGATAATTAATTACAAGAAAGTGATTGATTAATTGAAATTTAATAACCTGAAAACAATAAATTAGGGATGATTTAAAAGAAAAGTATTTCAATATAAATGATGATATTATGATAATATTTTGTTTGAATATGATTTTCTAAGATTTGAGGAATTCCTTTACCATATGGATAAAGAATATATGAAACTATACTTGATATTCTTCTATTTCATAGGCATAATTTCATATTTTGTTTGTGCTTCAATTATTTTCCATTTCATTCCTTACCTCATGAAATGAATATCCATCATTAATTTTTTATTCTAGAAGAACTACAATAAAATTTTAACAGATCATAAGATCAATAAAAGAGTTATAAGTCTTTAATTCAATAATGATATATTTTCTAAAACCAAAAGGTTTTGAACACATTATCTAATAACACAAAAAATTAAAATTAATACATTGAAATTTATTTAACCTTATGTTTCATACAATATTTTCTTTTTTAAATTCAAAGACCAACAAATTCGAAGGAAGGACACTAAATCAACATTATATTTCTGAGATAATATAAAGTGGATCGTAATGTCACAATTCAAATATATGAATACCTTGATCACCATAAAAACATAATTAAAACATCCATTCTTCTAAATGTGAAATATTAAGTTGTCAAATATATTTTGTAAAACAACACATGCAGAAAACTCTCACAAATATGACATAAACCATCAAACCTCTAACCAATTTCATGGTCACAAACACTATCCCATTACCATATCATTATTATCTCTAAAATGGAAGCATGTTAAGGGTTATCCTCTCTAATTTTTTTTCATGAGATTAAACTTATCATAAAGTCACTTTTATTGCTCATTGGTACCAGTCAACATATGCTCTCAGATTCATTAGGAAATTGCACTGTAGTATAATCCTTATACAATCCCAGATTCTTATAAACAGAATATCATTGGTTAGAAAAATACTATAAAATAAATCATGAATCCAAAAACATAAAACTAATAATATGTCTTCATTTATAGTAATAGCATAATATTGAACTTGACCCTTTAGTTCCTTTTTGAGTTATATTCCCTTGACCATTAGGGAATTCATTTGTATAATGACCCATCTCCCTACATTGGAAGCATTAGAAATTGGTATATTATTTGTTACCTTATAAATCATGACAATTGTGGAATTTTCCACTACACATGAAGAAAACTGATATTAATTTTAAGTATATACAATGGAATTTCCTTACAAAATTATCACATAGTGGAAAATCATTCCTTTTTCCTTATTCCGTTTATCTTTATTTTTATATTTCGTTATTTTCTTCTATTAATTCACTTCGAATTCATAAGTCTTTGGGAATTATTTCTCCATATTTATATCACGTTATATTATATACTCAAATGATGATAATGTTTTTGAGTCTATTTTCCTTATAATTATTGGCTTATGTTCATCAAAGAAAATATTATTCTTACTCTTTGGATTATGTGCATTGATACAGTTACCATTCCTTCTACTTTGAAATTTTTTTATATGATGACATACTCTAGACTAGATCATAACATTTTAAAGCATAATTTTTAATCCCAATACAAGTAAAACAATTAACATAATTTAAAAAATTTATGCATAGATAATCTTCTAATCATATGCATGGTTTCTTTGTGGATATCCTTATTTTCAACTCCTTCAAAATGATCTATAAATAACATGTGTTTTATACTTAGAATATCCCAAAATATTGTCAAACCATGTATATAGTAAGGGGTTTCATCACAGACATATTGAATATTGGGTCAATCCTAATGGAATATTTTCAGAGTTATTACCCCTTGGTACATTTGTTCTAAAACCATTTCTACTTATAATATCAAGACATTGATTTATTTTCTAGAGAAAACTACATAATTCCATACTTATAAAAACATTAGGATGTTCTTATATACATATCTTAAAATCCAATCATAGGGTTTTGTTCCCTAATATATGTTTTCCTAAATATGAACCTAAACCATCCTCTAAAATTTATCTGATACCAACTGTAGAGACATCTAAGCCAGTAACATAGCGGTGGTTTCTAATTTATTACATTGGAATAAGATAAAAGGAATCAGATCCCAAATTAAATAATTGTTTAATAGTCTTTTTAAACTAGATAAATACATTAATTTTTTGTTACAAATTAAATTATAAAATTCATTCAGTGTTTTCCTTGATAACACTATTATTCCTCATTTGGTATCCCTACATATCAATCACAAAACAGTTACAAGTATCCTATAGAAAATAAAACATAATAAATGGGTGATATAAGTTGCTCAGTAAGGGTAAGCCTACAAAAATATATTTGAATGAATAAGATATAATCAATATGGTAATGTAAATATCTGAAACACAAGTCATTTAATCAATAACTTGAGCATAATATTGTTAGAACTAATGATGATCAAATAATTTTATATAAATAATCTTATAACATTAAAAACCTAACCATGGATATTCTAACTATCAAATAATCACATGTAAAATCATTATCTAGATTCATAAATGATGCAATTCATGATTACAAATATCTGAAACATAACATCATAGACTTGTGAAAAGATATCTAAATAAACGAGTAAGGCCTTAGACAAAACTCAATATTGTTGTCTCAAGAGACCAATTGATGGATCAAGGGGATATATTGGGAACCAAACATCACATACTAAGTATAATTAATAAAAAAATATTCAATGGGTGGAACCAAAATCAATATAATAATTTTTATTGACAAATTAGAATAAGAAATTTAAATATACACCTCTATCAATAAACCCTATCATAAAAACACTCACTATAAAATGGTGAATGGAAATTAAATTATACATCCCCAGTCAAACATATCATAAACCATGTAAAATAATAATAATGATGGTATTAATACCAGATATTCTCACTAGATCAATAGTAAATTAGAGTGTTGATGTTTTTAATGAAAATAAAAACTATGAAAATATCCTTAAATTTTTTTAGAAAAATAAACATTGAATTTTGACAATTATATTTTAAAATAAAAAGTACACATTTTTTGTAAAAATACTATTATTTAAAAATAAACATTGAAAACTTATAAAATAATATTTCAAACATTTATTGTTCATGACAATAAAAAATTTCATTCATCTCATACATGTTAAAATAAAGATTCCTTTAATATTTTTGGCCAAATGAACGTTGTTTTAAAAATTACCTAATGATTACATTAAATTTGTTTGTTTAAAAGTAAAAATGGGTGAAAATATCATTAATTATTCATTTTTAAATGTTAAAATACGTTTTTTAAGACTTTTTTTTTGGAAAACATGGGTTTTTATGAAAAATTATTTAGGACCAAAGAGATGAATAAATTAGTATTTTTGTAAAAAACATTTCTACATCATTTTAATTAACAAAGTGCGAAAAAAATGTACTATTTCATGAAAAATTTCCAGAATAACCATATATATATTAAATATATGTATTTAATATAGAAATATCAAATAATTATCCCATGGGAAATGTAAATATACACAATCCCAAAAAATTGTGAGACTGTGAAATAAACCCTTAACACTTTGGTTGATTCTGAATCATAAGACCCTTAAAAATGAAAGAAAATGAAATTCAGATACCCTAAAGATAAATATAGTCATGATATAACATATAAAAAGTGACATATATACTCCAAAAAAAGGAAATAAGTGGAAAATATGGAATATGTCTTATGGAAGTAAAAGTGATATAAAAACCCTTACCTCATGTATGATTTTCTTTAAACATGTTAAAACCTCTTAGATAATAATTTTACTAATTTTATTAATTTATAACAGAACAATAATAATATTAACAATATCATATATTATCCTATTATAACTTTTAACATGTGTTTTATAAAAATATTTCAGTATTTTCATTATTTGTGAGTTAATTATCTGGTTTTCTCATGAGTGTTTTGTCATGAAATTTCAACATGTTTTGAATAATATATATATATAAATATAATATCAAGAATGATCATAATTTTTTAAATATCATATTTACTAACTATATAAATTTTTATAACTATTTATGAATGTTTGATAAGGAAAATGAATCACATCGCTTCATGAAGACAGTAGGTGGTATGTATGCATGAGGGACAATATCATTCCATAAATGAGTGAAAAGTTACGGGAGTAGATGATATATTAATTTTATAGAATAAATATTATATCTTATATATATAATATACTTAATAATTTTATCCTTATTATATTCCATGTAAAGTGTAATTGGAAAACGAATCACATCCTGTAACACCCCAAGCTTCTACGGTATGTTTCCCTTCGAATAATGCGATAACGTGTGTTGTACGCAACCTCGAGTTCTAACAAACACCACAACTAATTAAACTAGCCGTTGTGAATAGTAATACCTAATTTTTGAAATCATATATATTTTATATTTCAAAATGGACTTCATTTTTGGATTCGGAATATTGAAATTATCCTAGGGTGAAATTTTGGTACTTTTCGGATAACTTTTATATTTTGATGAATAGTGAAAATTACTAAATTTTAATTAAAAACAACTTTTTTAATCAAAATAATTAATAGTGATAAATTGTGAATTTGAGTGGTTTTAAAGTATATTTAGAATATATTTTTACCATTTAATATAATGTTGGTCATTGGACATAATTTTACAATTAAACCGAACATAAACAAGTGTCAATCTTTTGATAGTTATTACCTCTTAAAAACACGCTTTTTGTTTTGACAGCGGGAATTAATTTTAAATTAATTTATGCCACTTCTGTGTTTTGAATTTAGAAAAATGGATTCCATATTTGGAATCAGGATGTCCAAATTGTGTAAATAGGTAACTTTTATTTTTAGACATTTTGAATAATTACTGTGGTAAATATTTTATTTACCATGGTTAAGGGTAAATCCGGTAAATAAGGGTTAAAAATTAATATTATAATAATACAAAATTAACCTAAAACGTGTCCTAACCTTATTGGTGGACACATACCCGACCATGATCATCCTTGGGTCAATTTGGGGACCCCTTGGAGCCACTTGTATGTGGTAGGGACACTTTATATTAATAAAGTTAAAATAAAAATAAAAATGGCATAAGCTTACATCTTTTAGAAGAACAATTTTTACATAGGGTTATACATGTTGGATTTTCTATTATAAATATTAATTAGAAAGATAAAAAGATTTCCTACATAATGATATTTTATTTATAATTTTTGGACATCAAATAATTTAAATTATTAATGACACAATAATGATGCAATGTTTACCTCATTAATAAATCATTTAAATAAATAAGATTATAATGATTAAAATATTATCTAAAACCTGTCCAAATTTTATTGGTTGATGTTATTTAGAATATTAGTCATATTATCTTCGACCTCAATGATTTTTGGACTATTATAAACCGAATATAATTATATTATAAAGTAATACTTTCACACTTTCCTAAAGAGCCCCTCCTCTCCCTTATAAAAGGAGACCACTTCTACTCATTCCTCACACCTCTCAAGCCACTTGGCTCGTCCAAACTCTGCCCAAATAAGCTCCCCACATCCCTCTCCTCCTCCTTGAAGCTTCCCCTTAGGCAGAAATCATTTCAAGAAGTCCTTTGGTTCCAACCAAAGTGAGTTACCTAAATTAAAGGTAACGATTTCTCCTAAATTATTTTCATTTATTTTGCTTCTTCAACCCCCAAAATCTTTTTATTTCCTTTCTTTTGTAACAACACCAGTATCCTCAATATACTAGGATGTTGTTATAAGAAGGATTCAAACTACACATACACACAACTCCATCTAATGGATGATGAACATAATGTTTCTGTGGATGGCAAACTAACGCCTCACGAAACGATGATTGTTCAAATACATCTTACCGCCTCTCATGGTGGCCATTATGATGGCACTGTAATTAAATATGATATTAATGATATATATTTTATATATAAGCTTCTGTAATTCCATTTTATTTCATACCATTATTCGTTTCATGTTGTATATACATACGATAATTTCATTTGAGGAAGTGCGGACTACCGCCCCCTTAAAATGATATGACTCGGTCATACCACACATGGAACGTATAAAGGATGGTGTTAATGAACTTAAGTAACATATATAAAATATTATATTATACTGGAATAGTAATATACCTTTGTATCATTTGGATTCAATTCTTTTAAAATAAAAATTAAATGGAAGTAGCGTTCGTGCGTACGTACGGACTACCGTCTCCACGAACGCGGTGAGATCCATCCTCCATCGTATCCATTCAAGTATTATTCTCATTTTAGGGTTAAAAATAATGTTAATATCATTCTGATTATGAATAAGATTTAATCTATCCATTACAAACATGTCTTACGTAACCAAACATTTAAGAAGAACGAATCGATTATCACCTGAAACGACGATAATACTAAGATATTATTAATAAAGCAATGTTAAAAGATCATATATGATATCATATTAATGTATATGATTCTTGTATAATTTAATAAAAATTATTTCACCATTATACAGGAGGTTAACCGACCCCAACAAAGGAAAAGTACAAGGTTAGGGTTATTTCACAATCTCTTCATTATCCGAGGTTGTTTATACGTAATAATCTACTGGGATATCTTTATCATCCACATCCATGTTTCTTAAAAATGTATTTCAAAACATTTTTACTATTTACAAGAATATGGGTTAAAGTCATTTATACCCTTGTTTGACTTTTTATAAGAGGTTTATAAAGGAATCTTTCCGTCGTTTTCAAAACAAGGTCCTTTTTAACCTTTTCGACAGAATTGAGGTAAGAATGTTTTTTTTAACTTATACGGCGGGTGCGGTTATTTTACGCCGTTATAAAATCTTCAGAGCTTTCCTTACAAGCTTATAAGAATATTTTCAAAGAAAATGTTTTATTTTGTATGGATCTTAAATGATTTCAAAATAAAAGGAGATATTTCTTTAAAAAGAATTTTGATTTCATCTACGTCAACATCCTTTGATGGATTTTAAGATTATTTGAAGTTGATTTATTATGATACAAAACTTCTATATTGTATTGAAGTTTTTGTGATATGTTTGACTATGGATGTGCTATTTTTATACCATTCATAGTTTATGGTGAAATTATTGACATTTCGTATGCTAGTTTTAATACGAATGTTTATGTTTTGTTTAAACCTTTTCATATGGGAATGCATTGGACTTAATAAGTGACGGGTGGAGCCCGCTATAGCTCCGCGATGCATCGGTAGGTCTCATGAGACAAACTAGTGTCTTGGCACAAGGCCTTGACAAAATATTATTTGTAGTATTGGCATGAGGCCTTGGCTATGTGGTTATGATAGTCTGGCATTATGCATTCCAACATTATGAAAGTGGTTATTGATTTTTTCATGTGATTATTCGATTAGTAGAATATCCATGTGAATAAGTAAATGGCATTATTTCATTTTATTTATGCCATACCATGTTGAAAGTTAATATTTAAAAGGCTTTTGTTTTAGTTATACATTGCCTTAAATGTTTATTCTTATTTATGAAAGTTTCCGCTATATTGTTATCCTTACTGGGCATTTGAGCTCACCCCTTTTCTATGTTTTATTTTTCCCAGGATGTGAAGAAGTAAGTTATGAATGACCTGCAGGGATTTTATGAGGGGTTAATAGTGTGGATTGTGGAAACATTATGTTGTTGTAGTAGTTTTTCATTTTATGATGTAATGTAAAACTTATGAATATATCTAGTGTTTCCAAGGCTACTAAACCAATCGGTCTTTCGAGATTTGATCTTTCTTGTGATCATGCCAATGTTATGTAATAATGCACCGACTCTGGGTAACTGGGGTCGGGGCGTTACACATCCCTTCACGAGGTGGTAGTTTGTTGTACACATGAGTGACAAAATTATATTTGAAACATAATGGAACATAAAAAGTATATGTGATATTAAAATTAAATAAGTATTATAATATCATAAATATCATATAAAAATTGTCATTAGATCATTATATCCATCCTTTAACGGTGGTTATGGGAAATGAACTACATCAATTTGCAAGGTGGTAATACATAAAACACACGATCAATGATTTCATTTCCCATTTGATGGAAGTGGAGATGGATAAATACTTTTCTACAAACATGATAGTATATCATTATTTTTGAGATAATTATGTTATTATATTTTTAGTGTTAATACATAATATAATGTGAAAAAATAAGAAAGAAAATGAAAGAGCATTGTTAAGACAATTACATTCCTGAAGAGAAACCTCCTTTGGATCTCCACTTAAGAACCATAAGAATGGTCTTTTGGGAGGATAAGATGATATATAATATGTATAAAGATATTGGGGAGATAATTTGGTAGGTTTTGGCCAACTTAAAGGTATTTAGGTGTGTGAATAAGTGAGGGTAGGCAGTTCCATTTTATAAGTAGGGAAAGGGAACCCTCTTGGAAATTAAATGGAAATTTTCAAAAAACATCCAAAATGTCATAATTTGAAAAAATGATTATTTTGGATGGGTAACTTTGAATGGGAAAACATTGAAAATATATATTTTTGATATGGTCCCATCCAAAATTCCCCATCGCTGCAAATGGTGTTTGAAAAGTCATTTTTTGTGATAGCTCATTAGAAAACCAATCTTCGGCGATGGGCTGCCCACCCATCAAAAATATATTTTTACCATATTATTTAAAAAGGTATTTGTGATGGGCCAAGTGAATCATTGAAAAAAATTATTTTCACTGGGACTACATCCCATCACAGATAATTTAATAAAATAAAAAAATGAAAAATAAATAAAAAATAAAAAAATAAAAAAATAAAAAATGTAATAAATAAAAATGATAAAATATGAAATAATAAAAATATTACACAAAATATATACATAGAAATTTTAAAATAATAAATGTGTATATAATTGTGTACGGGGTTGGGGAGGGGTATTTTCATCTAGAATAAGAGGGAGAAGGAACTCTAACCCAACACCCTAATGCAGCTGTCACATGCACTCCATCGTCTTATCACGATGCTGCTTGTATTGTCATCTCATCTCCTCCTGCTACTGCTCATTTTTTCGATGGAGCTCTTATTGCTCCATATGAATGGAATCTATAAACACAATATATAATCCTATATTCTGCTCATACTATGAGGCTGATGATGTCTAATCTCTATGATCTCCCCTCAAACTGGATGTTGACCATGTTACATCACCAAAATAACTATTATGTGTCAATCGAGAACCGATACCAACCACTCAACCATTATTGAAAGCATACTGCATCACCTACATCCCTATTGTGTTATGAAATCCTGTCACACTGGTGGCTTGAATCATAGTCTTATCATGATTCTCATCCTGTGTTTGAGATGTTTCAGCATCACACGAATCCTTTAATTTTAATTTGAAATTAAAATAGTAAAATAAATTTTTTCATAAATTTTTTAAACTCAAAAAAATATGCTGACCAAAATATGATAATAAAAACCACCCACAATCTCGCCAGTGAAATGATCACTTTACATCCAATTATATACATTGAACTCCGATTATTGGATTTTTCAACTACCTATATGAGTATAAAATAAATAGTTTACATTTAAAGTTATATAAATTATTAGAAAAAGTACTTACCATTTTTCATCGATGCATACTGAATGTATGACTACTGGATTGATGTTTCACCTCCTGCCTCCACCAGATTCTCTAACCAAATGGTTCCCTCCAATGAAACATATATTTTATATAGTATGAATATAAGCCATCCAAAACATGAGATGATATGGAATTCGGTCCTTGGGTGCAACAAGACTGATCAAAATACAGGACTCTTACTTTCTTCATTGTTGTCCTCCCCATATTGTTTAAAAACCAACGACGACAATCCTGCATAATGACCTCCCAAGCCTCCTATATAGAATTATTCATGATATCATCAACGAGATAACATAAAGCCTACAAATAAATAATAATAGTAGGTAAATATTTCAATAAATTTCAAAATGACTAATATATATTTTTGTATCATCTTATGAACATGTAGTGTCAAATATCAATGATAATATGATCCCACATCACCCATCATCTTGTAAAATAGTATCTCATAATATAAATACCTTATCCAATAGCTATATATATATAAATCTATGAATAAACTAAACAAATAATCATATAATTAGTATATAAATAAATTAACAAAATGTAAAAAAAACTAACCAAAATAAAAAACTGAGCATACTTCCATGTGTATGGATCGACCTCAATATATAGTCGTCACTCACAAATATTTTCAAAAATCATCAATCTTACAAGCCACTGGCCCCTCTATGTAAGGACCTGACCTTAAAAAATATATATTATAGTTATTTTAAAATTATAAATAATATTATTTTTCCAAATATCTCTTAGGTTTAATGTTTTAGAGATTTTGAAACAATATTTTAAAGTAATACCATACATTACAAGGGGAAACTATTACTCAGTATCAATTTCCCCACCAAACATAACATTATAAAATTAAACAAGGTTTATTTCCAACATATAACATCAAAATTTTCATCTTGTCCTCATCCTTACCTTTACTCATCCTTTAACCCTATGAAAAACATTTAAAAACATTGGATGATCACAAAAATCTCAGTAAGGGAAATGAAAAAAGGATACCATTAGTCCAATGAAAATACTGAAAACAAATTTAAGGTTATTTTGATTAAATTAAAAAAACATTTTCACCTGAAAAATAAACACACATTTTTCTCAAATAAATCCTTTAAAACCCATAAAAGTCATCTAAAAACATCTTTAGGTGAATTAGAGTATGATCTATATAAAACCCTTTCAAACCCCATTAAATTGGAAAAAAAATATTACTGAATTATGATATTATTATAAACCAATGAATTTGAGATATTTAATGGGGATCACCCTTCATAAAAGCTATATCATGCTCAATAATTTTCTAGGAGTTATAATGGGTCTCAACCCTTCATATAAACTATATCATCCTCACATTTGAGATATAATAGAGTTCAAACTTTCGTATAATCTATATTAGGATTACATATTTATTATAAAATTATCAAGTACCATTCATGAATAAAAAAAATTCTTCATGAAACTATTGGAAAAACTCATTTAATTGAATATGAAAAACATTTTTGTATAAAATACCTCTTTCTTTTAAAATACCATTTTCCATACCTAGCAACTATATTTTTGTAAAACCATATTCAATTCCAAAATACCCTAAAAAATAAATAAATAATTTCATTTAATAAATAATGTAATATTGAAAAGAAATATAGAAATTAAATAATATCTAAAGCTATATAAAAAGCTGTTGTCACCATGTATTTTAAAAATAGAACATTCATTATGTTGTTTGTCAAAAGGTTCCATATAAAACATGTAAATAGATTTCTTTTGAAAAACATCAAATTATTTAGGCATAAAATCCACTTTATAATACTTTTATATGAACATATAATAAATTTCATGAATATTGACAATGAAGAAAATAATTTGAAATTTTATCTTCAAACATTATAAAAGAGATTTTTAAATCAAAGTGTCCCATACCACTCTGAATTATTTGAATCGTAAACCCAATGAAGTAATAAATTTTAGTATAACATTAAATAATATTATAATAAACAAATTTGTGATATGATATGTCAAAGGGGATTTATATACACCTCATAAAAGAAGGTGGTGTATAAAATCAAAATATGCCACAATGAAAGGATATTGAGATAGAATCCCTTAAAAATATCATATCAGGGAAGGGGAAAATAAAAAAATGAATAGAATATTTGAATCTACTAAAAATACACATAAAACGATTGAAAATAAAATATAATATATTGAAAATTAATTTCATATATAATATTTGTAATACATACTCAAGAAGTAGATGTTTAACCAAAAGAATAAAATTTGGTTTGAGAAATCCATTACGTCACTCTTCCCTTTAGTGGTGCATAATTTAACCTTATGTATAATAGATTAAAGAATGTTATAAACTCATTGAATAAATATATTGAAAGTTATAATATCCTATGATATGATTTTATAAAATCTTATGACCTATTCATTAATAATATTTTATCATTTTCATGGTTTGAGGTGTGTTTGTTTCATGGTTTCATGATCAGTTCATTTTTGTATAATTTTGGATGTTATTTTAAAATTAGATTAGAAATAAATAAGTGGAATGTAATAGTATTAATTAACATCAAAAGGTAATAACCGTACCATATATAATTTTTATTCTATAAATGAGGATGATTAATTAGATAAAATGTTAATGATAAATGTTTAGTTTATTTTTTTGGTTGTTTCAAACATCATGAAATAGTTTCATATTATTTTATATTATGTGTAAATATTAGTTTTGGAACAGAAAATAAGTTATAATATATATATTAGAATATTATTAAACCAGAATTAGGGTTTTATGAATACCTATGAAGGTGGTAATGGAAAACGAAAAAAATCATTATTCACCGAGGTGATTAACCGACAAAACTCGGACAATATATTCGTTTATATTAATAATAGGAGATAATAAAATTAATTGATAGAGATATTATAATAGAAACATAAAAGTCTAGTATATTAATTATTTTTTAGTTATCATGCATTGATAGTTGAAGGAGGTGTGGATAAAGTAGAAAAACAAAAGAAATTAAGAGAGATACATTGAGAAAATTACATCTCGAATATCATATCCTTGAGAGAACCTTGAGAAACATGAATTTGGTATTTTGGTGAGACCAAAAGAACATGGAAACTGAGAGATTTTTGAGGAGATATATTAGGATATGTATGTTTTTTGAGTCTAAATGGGGTGGTATTTATATTTGAGGAGCAATGGGTTTAAATAATTAAAATAATGACTATTTTATATTTAAATCCAACCACATTGGGGTGGAATTAATTTAAATGAATTTGATTGTTAATAAATACTATAGAGTATTTTTAGAGTTGATAAATACCTCAAAAAACAATTAAATTTTTTCGTTTATCAGTATATTGTGTTTTTACCATTTATCTTTAACCCTTGTCAATATTTTACTTATAATACAGCAAATGATGTTTTTTACCATGATAATTTTTTTATAAAAAAAATTGACTTAAAAAATAATATACACCTTATTATTCATAATATTGAATCTATTTTTGAAAAATCAATTGACGAAATTTGAAAAATTATATTCAAAATTATTCTCAAAGACAAAACCAAAAAGATGGGTTATAAAGGGAAAAGTTAATAAGTATTAAATGTTTTTATATACAATTTCAATTTTAAACTGATTAAAATGACATAAATTGGATTAATTTATGTATAACTGAACTTATTATTCTTTAAAAACAATTTAAGGTATTATCAAACTATAGAAATTAAATATATATAAAAAATTTCAATTAAAGTGCCGTATTTTTCACTATTCCTAAAAAAATGTAACTTATTAGAAAAATCAAAAAATGAAACCTAATGGAATTTTCATATTAAAATTTAAAAAATTAATTATTTTTTTTGAATAAAATTCAAAATAGTGACAAAAATTAGTTTTAAAGCTAGTTATTCTACAAAATGTTGCAGAATTTTCTTTTATAAAACCATATCATTTTATGCTTAAAATATGATTTATTTTTTTCTTAATCCAATAAAATTTTTTGGATGAATTTTTTAAAAAAATTATTGAATATATAATATTTAAATTTCTATTAAGTTATTTTACTAATTGGTATTAATTTAATTTATTAATAGAATATGTCATTACTTGAAGAAATATGTTTTTTGTAACAAAAACATATCTTTTATATTCAATTGGTTTTTATTTTCATTTATAGTTAGTTTTTAACTAATGAAATAATTTTATAAAAATGAGTAATCTATATATTAATATATTTTTTAATATCATTCATCCCCTCTATTACAATGGTTCGGTGATAACTTTCAAATTTAAATAATAATATTTATTCATTTGTTTATGCTCAATGTGTCATATCATGTATGATATTATGTATAGTGTTTCATTTTAATATCTTGGTGTTTTTAATTATACAACCTTTAAATAAATTGCATCCTCTCAAATTGAAGTAAATCTCTACAACATGGTTTTGAATTTTCAAACTACCTTTTTTGAAATCCCACATTGGAAATGGCATGTAAGGTTTCATTTTGAAAAGAGAGAAAGGAAATAATGAATATTACCAGAGATAAAAAATACTAGGTTTCCATATAGGAAAACATTGACATGGAAGAGAGTTCAAAATATCAAATTTTTATGGATATTGATATAGAACATGTTTGATAGAAAGTTAACAATAATAAAACATAAATCAGTGATAGTTTAAAGGCCATTAATTTCCTGTAATGAAATGAAATTTGAAAAAAAATTTGTTTCAAAATAATTTTATTCCTTTATTTTTTTAATTCCTATACTACCTAGACTAATAACATATGGAAATACACTTAATTAACAAGTAGTTTTTATCCTCATCTTTTCTCCAAACAATGAGTATTCAAGGGGATTTTTTCATATATGAAGAATAAAAATCAAATTCTATGTATCAAAAAATACAGAATATTTTTTTATATATTCCTAAAATATTTTGGTATTATACGACACCACAATAGTTAGTACAATATTAATTAATTCCCCAAAAAAAATAAAGGAAAAAATACTTTAATATCCAAATTTCTATAGTAATACCAAAATTTCAACACAAATTATTCAAAAAATAACTATCCTTAAAATTTCAATAAATATTATAGAATAAAATTTGAATCTCAAAAATCATATGGATTTAATCACCTAGTATTCCAAGATAAATTTTATATTTATCTTAAAATAAAATAAATTAATCTTGAATTCTAATAGGAAAAAGTAATTGCGCTTATAATCATCAAGATATTCTAGTTATTTATATTAATAATTTGAAACAACATAAATCTTACATGTTTACAAAAGATAACTCATCCTTTAGTTTCTAAAATAAAAACCCATATTATTCTATTTACCTTTATAATTTAAGATTCTTAAAATAGTGAACTTCTTCTAAAATAATATTGATAACTTAATCTCCAAATAAATTTCCAATCCCTTGGTTATCAATACAATAAAATTATATTCCAAAAATTATAATAACCTATATCCTTTATATTATTTAATGAAGAAAAATAATTATACTAACCAGGACTTCAGGTAGGCAAGTGGTAGGAAATACACCCCTATCCCCCTTAAGTTGTGGGTTCGATCCCTGAAACTTTGTCGGGAACAATGAGTTTTCACCCATCCTATAAGTTTTACTTTTTATAAATCTTTATCAATATAATACTTAAAAAATTATAGAGATATCAAAAACATACTCAAAATAACTGTATATATTTTAACCCAAAATGTTATATCGTTCCTTTCATTTTTCATCTGAAAAAGTGAGAATCCATAATTCCCTAAAAAGGTCTCTATAGATTAATAAACAATATGGTTATATAAGATCTTATAATTATGCTCAAATAACATCCTAAACTCTATGGTTATATAAACTCTACTCTAAAACCAAATGAAATGACCCAACCTTAAACATTATGTTTTTGAGTTATTTTAAAGATAGAAATTACATTATATTACCAAATTTCTTTTAGGTTTAGAGTTTTATAAAATTAAGACAAAATATTATAAATTAGTCCAACACATTATTAGTTGAAATTTTTTCTCAATATTTATTTTTATTACTAAAATAAATAGTCTAAAATAAAACATAGTTACTTTCTTGGATATAACATCACAATTTTCATCTTGTCCTCATAATTTTTCCACACTCATCCCTTAACCATATTTAAAATATTTATAAACATGGGATGAGAAGAAAAATATCAATATGGGATATAAAAAGAAATAATACCATTATTATAGTGAATATCATAAAAACACATTTAATTTTATTTTGAAAATATTGAAAAAAACATTTTCACATGAAATACAAAGGAATTTTTTTCTAAAATAAATCCTTTAAAAAAAATTAAGTAATCTAAAACTACTTTATGTAACTTAGAAAATAATCTACTTAATGCCCTTTTAAACCCATTTAAATTGTAATAACCATACATCATACTTATTATAATATTATTACCCAATTTATTTTTTATCCTTACTGGAGATCACCCTTCTTATAATCTATATCAGGCTCACCCAATTCTCATGAGGTATAATGAGGCTTAAGCCTTCATAAAAGATATAATAGGATCAATTTTGAGTTATCATGGTTCTTAACCCTTTGTATGAGCTATATTAAGATCACATATTTCCCATAAAAGTATCAAGTACCATATCATGAATAAAAATATTTCATCATAAAACCATTTTACGAACACTTCTAATCCGATAAAAAACATTCATATAAAATTACTATTTTCTTTGAAAATACCATTTACAATACCCAAACACTATTTTATTTAAACAACTATAATCAATTACAAAATACCCAAAAAATAATTAATTATTTTCATTTATAAAAACATGTAATATTTCAATGGAAGATATAAATTAAATTATAGTCATGGTGACTGAAAAATTCATTATCAACATGTACATTAAGAATTTAACATTCCTTTTTTCTTTTATCAAAATGTCCCATATAAGACACGTAAAAAGATTCCTTTTGAAAACCACTGAATTAAGTAGGAATAAAATGAACTTTTTAATCCTTTTATATTAATATATAATATAATATCATGAATATTTAAATGGATGAAAATATTTGGAAATTAAATTTTCAAATACTAAAAACATATTTTTAAATAAATGTTTCCTATACAACTTTGAATTATTTGAATCCGAAACCCTGTGTTGAACGAAAATTTAAAAAAAAATTAAATAACATGAAAATAATTAAATTCATGATATTATATGTCAAGTGGGATGTATATACTACTCATAAAATAAGGTTGGTGTATAGCATCAAAATATGAATCAATGGAAGGAATTGAGATGAAGTTCTTTACAAATATCATATCATGGAAGTAAAAATTTATAAAATGGATAATATATTTGTATCCACTATAAATTCACATGAAAATTGTTGAAATAAAACATAATATATTAAAAATTAATTTCACACATAATATTATCATGACATAATCAAGAAGTATATGTTCAACCCAAATAATGTAAATTGGGTTGAGAAATCCATTACCTCACTCTTAACATTAGGGGTGAAGAATTTAAAATCATGTATAATGGTTTAAATAATGATATTAACTTATTAATGAAATATATTAATATTTATAATACTTTATTTTATGATTTTATAAAATCTTATTACCCATTTCTTAATAATATTTCATTATTTTTATGATTTTCAGTGTGTTTGTTTCACAGTTTCATGATTGGTTCGTTTGGGTATATTTATGGATGTTATTATAAAACTGGATTACAATAATAGAAGTGGAATGGAATAGTATTAATTAACTTATATAATTATTAATTTCCCCTTATATCATTATATTATTTTAATGTGGGTGACTTATTAGATAAAACATTAATGATAAACGTTTAGTTTATTTTGGCTATTTTTCCAAACTTCATGAACTTGTTTCATTTTAATTAATATTATGTTTATATATTAGTTATAGAACAAGAAATGGTTTATAATATAAATATTAAAATATTATTTGAAAATATGTATTTTTTATGACCATACATGAAGGCAGTAATGGAAAATGAACAAAATCATTATTCACGAAGGAGATTAAACAACATAACATGGATGATAGTTTTGCTTATTTTACTAATAGGTGAAGAGAATTTAAATGGTTATGAGATATTACATAAAAAACATATAATTACTGTATAAAAATTATTCTTGATTTATCAAGAATTTATGGATGAAGGAGGTGAAGAGGAAGTAGAAAAATAAAATAAATTAAGAGAGATGGATTGAGAAGATTACATCTTGAATATCACCTCCTAAAGAGACACTTGATAACCATAGATTTGGTCTATTTGTGATACTAGAAGCACATGGACGTAGTGAGAATTATTTGGAGTTGTGTTGGTAGATATTGGAGTAGCTACATGACTTTTGAGTGGAAATGGGATGGTGGGGGTGGTATTTATTCTTGAGGTTATGTGGGTTTAAGGGATTAAAATAATTCCTATTTTATATTTAAAGCCAACTACATTGATGTGGAATAAATTTCAAAGAATTTTATTGATAATTAATGTTTTTTAGGTTTTTAGTCTTGAAAAATACCTCAACCAAATATTATTTTTTAAATTTCTAGGCATGTTATTCTTTTACCAATTAACATTAACCCTTTTTTCTATTTTAATTATATTATGGAAAATATTTTTTAACACAATAAATTTTTTAATAATAAAAGTAAAATTTTACTCAAATCCTTATTTGGACCTTATGATTATAGGTATGAAATATATTTTACCAAATTCAATTCACATATTTTGAATAATTATATTTAAAATTAACCTCATAGACACAACGAAAAAGTAGGTTTTTAATGTGAAAAGTTCAAAAATTCTAAATGTTTTTATATCCAATATCATTTTGAAATTGAATAAAATGACCTAAATTAGATTAATACATGAATAGTTTAATTAATTATACTTTAAAATAATATTCAATTATTATTATATATATATATATATAATAAATAAAAACACAATTTTGAATTAAAATGTGGTATTTTTTACAATTTATCAAGAAATGAAACTTAATGGAAAAATACCAAAAATTAACCCAAAGGTAATTTTGATAATTTTGATTAAAAAATTAAGTTTGTTTTTTAAATAATGTTCATAAAATTTCAAAAAAATTGTTTTAAAATAAGATCACCATCAAAAGCCGGAAACATTTCCTTTAAAAAAATATAGTTTTTAATGCTTAAAATAGGATTTATTCTTATTCTAAGCCTATTAAACATATTGGATGAATTTCAAAATATTTTATTGAATATATAAAATCCAAATTTTCATTATGATATTTTAATAATCATTATTAATTTAATTTATTAATATAAAATGTCAATACGGGAAAAATAAGTTGTTTTTTATAAAAACAAAAATTTAATAATCCATTGGTTTTTATAGTCAATTGTAATTGGTTGGTAACCAGTGAAATAATATTATAAAAATGGATAAATATAATTTCATAATTTATTTAATTTCATTCAATCCAATAATTACAATGGCTAGGTGATAACTGTCAAATGTAAAAAACAATATTTAGTTATTTGTTTAAGCTCGATGTGGCCAATCTTATATGACATTGTGAACAGTGTTTCATTTTTAATTATAAGGATTTTACACTCCAAGTTCACAATTAACCTCTAGGAAATTGAGGGTTATATGGTCAAGAATTTTTCTTCTCACTAGCTAGTACATCCTCCTAGATGCTACGAAAGATATCATCATATGTCTCATCATCCATTTGATACATGAAAATAATGTTGCTAGAAAATAAATAAAAACTAGTACTATATATGTTTACTATAACTAAAATTATTATTTTTTGAAATATTCATATTCATATATGATAGTTTCAATATCTTCATCATCCCCCTCAATATCATCAATTTCAATTGCAGTTTCAGTGACATCATAAATTTTTATTTCAAATTTATTTGTTATATCATCAACATCATCACCACCATCAACCTGTAACTGAGAGGTTACATAATCTATATTAGAGTATCTTCATTGATAATATTTATTTGGAGTTTTACATTGAAAATTTTCAATTCATTATACTTCAATAGAACCAAATTCACTTTTTATAAATAGATTTTCAAAGGATTTAATTTTTAAAAAATTTCACCAATAAATTAACTCTCTTAATGTTGAAAATTAATTGGAATTATATATTTGGTGTGCTTGATAAGAAAATAAAAATGGTTCATTTACAGAAATAAGGAATTTTTATTTAATATAAACAATTTTATGGAATGGATGAACATGAAATAGTTTTTTAATATTAAACCAATGACATTTAAACATCATTACATAATTTTTTCTGAGATAAAACATCTCAATTATTTGATCCAACATTCCATAAAAGTCAACTTAACTTTCTCTATAATGAGATCCTATTAATAAAACATCACTATTCATTTTTTTGATTTAGCAAATGAATATATATGAAATCAAAAACAAATCACTGCATAAGCATTATAAGATTTCACAATTTTTATAGTGGATTACTATATACACACAATCGATTATAAATTTTATTTATATGTTGTATTACCTGTAAAATTTAAAAAAAATTAACATTATAAAAAATAATAAATCTATTTCATATTTTAAACCATAAACAATTTACTATACCAGTCATAAAAACCAGTAAAAAAATTTCGTGCCAACGCTCTTCAAGAGAAACTGCTGTAATTTGATGAAATTGTTTTTAATATGATCAAAACATAATAAAAAAAATAAAATAATATGAATTTATTTTTAAAGAAATTTAAAGAATATTTGGTAGTAGTATTCACTTTATAGGTCAGGTCATTTCTTCACATTTGAGAAGAACATAACTATTAACCTTGTGATATTCATCATCTGAAAGTCACAATTAATGAACTCCACTAAAGCCATGTTAAGACTGATTAAAAAACAATAATTGAATGTTTAGTGAATCATCACAATTAACCTAATTTCAACCAATTAAATTATGTTTTAAGGATATTCAGGTTGGAAATAATGGGATCATAAATAAGAAGTTTCCTCCTCTCAATAAGTTTCTATAATTCACCCTTAAACTGATTATTTTTTAAGATTATTTTTTCATTAGTTTTTGTATACATCTCTCAAATGGATACATCTATAAGATTTTTACTGACCCTCTACATTTTTCTTCATGCAGGAAATAGAAAAACAAATGTTCCATTGAATTAAGAGAAATGGTGGAATTTTTTTCCAGTTTATATAATATTAGAAAAAATCTTCTTATAATATATTCAGTGAATCATAGTCTATTGTCAAAGAAAAAATGTCTCAAAAAATAGTATTTTTCTGTTACTAAATCCCAAATTGAATAATTTAAAAAACCATTAAATCCAATTGGTATAATTATTTCTTATATAACATGACAATCACAACTTTTTAATATGATAATATCACTGTTTCTATACCATAAAGCCAAGTTTTAGAAATTACCATCTAGTAGTATCAAAGCTATAATGAATTATGAAATTAATAAATGATTTTCATAGGAAAGTGTATAAGCCTCTATTGGTTTCAATAATTTATGTGATCTGTCACTATTAAATAACTTTGTTCTAGTCGTCTTCAAATTTGGGAAATATATAATAACCCCTTTACAATATCTTTGTTTTTACTAGGTGTGTCCAAATACGTTTTAAATATATTATCAAAATAGTTCTTTTAAATATTCATGACATCCAACATGTGACAGACCAAAAAATCAGACCAATATAGATGACCACAAAAACATACACTACATAATCCAATTGTGATCTTTCCTAAAGACATTTTTTTATTGTTTTATAGTTGGTCTACAGGTAATGAGAAAAAATGGGATATAATGAATAAATAATAGATTTTAAAACAATACCTGAGATCATATATAGAGGTCTCTCTCTTTCAGTTGTACCTTTTCTGAAATGATTTCTATTCCTTCAGAAAGGATGACCAATAACAAGGAATCTACGATGACAGTCGAAAAAAGAGGGTTTTCTCCCATTAACAGTAATAAATGATTTAATATCACTCATATAGTAAGGAAATAATTTGATACCATGTTTACTCCATCTATATAACGTTCCATATGGTGAAAATTCACTAATCATCCAAATTAATGCATCTTTCATTAGGATTTGTTTACAACAACATCATATGTACGATCAAAATTACGCCATAATAAATTTAACTCATTAATAAATGGATTTGAATAAACATTTATATTGTTTTTGGATGTCATGGAATTAATAAGGTCAAAAAGATATATGGATCATTCCTCAAAATCAATGATGTTATGTTTTATGGAATTATAAAGACTGTCCAACAAGAATATTTGCTACTGTGCAAAACAAATTGATAGAAACCATCAGTAGAAAGACCCAATCACACGTTTTGGGCTTATTATGATAAAGAATGAAGTACCTAGTAAAAATGATTCTATGAATCACTATGACAAGGATAATTTAAGATTTTACACAATGAAATATTATTTTTATTCCATGAAATCATTGGTGTTGTGTTTCAAGACATAAAAAAATACTAAAATCTGGGTGTAAGGGGGAAATACTACAACTATTTAATAGGAATAAATTCATACTTCCCTAGATGAGCCTCTTTATACCTCGATTGTTAACATGTAGGAAAACAAATGAATCGATTTTATAATAATATAAGATTCAATCATTTATACATGTATGAATATTTTGATAACCAAGAAAAAAAATTACAAACCAACATCTTAATCTAATATTAATTTATAGCAAACACATTTTCTTCATGTAATGAAGCTTAAACTAACGCTAATATATGTTAAAAAACAATTTTACATTCTTTTACATGATTTAATAGTCAAAATTTTTGAAACTACATCAAATTTTCTTATCTTACAAGAAATATATAAATAATACTTAGTAGACTTTAGTTACACATAAAATTAAGTTTTTTCAAACTCACCAATGTAATCAATATTGTCTTGAGTTTTAATTTGTTGAAGAGAAGGACCAACAACATAATGTACTTAATTTTGAAACCATGATGCATCTAGAACCAAATTATTAATATTTTCTCTGAACTACATTCACTATGTTGATACCAAAACAGATAATCTTTTTGAATGAAATAAACACAATTGATGACACCCAAAATTTTCAAATGTTTCAAAACTCATCATATCACATTTCTTAAATATATACTTAATTTTCCATTTTAAAATAAATTCTGTTTTTGATGATGTAAGTGATAAAAAATCTTTAACACCAAAATATATATAAGATTTATACCAAAATATTTTGGATTCATGTGATGATTATCTCATACAAATCATGTAATAATGACTATTATCGACTTCCCTATTATATATTTCTCTAAAAAACATCAAATAATAAAATTTCATATGATTAATTTGGTACAAGAAAGATATGATCCAAAACAAGTATAAAATTTAAAAATTATAATTTACTTGCAAATATTATCTATTTTAACTATTTACTAAGGATTTTTACTAATTAGTGTTGATTTTTACTAATTATTATTAATTACCACTAATTAAAAAAATATAAATGCTTCAACACTCTAAATTTAGACATGATTTATTCTAGAATAAATTGGATTCTTTTGCTGATTTATCAAATCATGATCTTATAATAAAAAACGTTTTCTATTTCCTAGATCTAAAATTATAAAAAAAATTCATTTTTTAGTATTTCAATTATATTAAAAAAGTAAAAAATTTATTATAGTAATTAAAATATTTGGGATTTTAGCTTGTTAATATAATTTTTTAAAAGTTTATATTTTTTTAAAAAAATTTATTATAAATTAGTATAAATTCACTGTTAATTAGTTTAAATTAATATATTTTTTATAAATTAATTAAAATTTTTATATTTTAATATAAAATACTAATAAATATTAAATATTAATAAAAGGATTAAATAATAGAATTTAAAAAATTCATGTCTTGAGAAAGGACCAATTTGTGCCAACCATGTCCATATTTTACATTACGTATATACTAAAAATGACGACCTATTTCATTTTCACTTATCATGTAATTTATAATAAAGTATACTAATTAATTATTTTATCAATTTATATAAATATTATATTTTTAATCTGTAAATAAATTTATAAATCATTTTATTAATTATACAAATTAGAGACATTTAATTACAAATTATTTCTAATTACCACTAATTTTTAATAATTACCACTAATTTTTAATAATTACCACTAATTATTACTAATGAACTCTAATGAGTACTAATTATTACTAATTACATCTAATTATTTCTAATTAATACTATTTGTTACTAATTTCCGATAATTAGTACTAATATCCCCTAATTATTAATAATTTCTAGTAATTATTACTAATTACCCCTTATTATAACTAATTACCACTAATGTTTACTAATTATCAACGAATATTACTAATTAACAATAATTATTACAAATTACCATTAATTATCACCAATTATCCCAAATTATTAAAAATTAGAACTTAATATCGCTAATTATTGATAATTATGTCTAATTATTACTAACTTTTTTTTTCCAATTATTGATAATTTTATCTAATTATTTCTATTCATTACTAATTTTAACTATTTTTTTTATAATTCCGTCTAATTTGGCGGGATTTTTCAAATTATTACTAATAATTTCGAAATATTACAAATTATTTCTAATTACAACTAATTATCAATAATTGTTATTATCAAAACTAATTATTTCTAAGTACCACTAATTACCACAAATTTCCACAAATAATCCCTAATTATTAATAATTATGACTAATAACCCTTAATTATGACTAACTACTAATAATTATGACTTATTTTTTCTAATTAATACTATTTTATACTAATTACTACCAATCAATACTAATTAATACTAATTAATAATAATTATTACAAATTACTACTAATCACCACTAATTATTACAAAGTACGACTAATTGTTACTAATTATTTCAAATTATTTCTAATTATTACTAATTACTACTAATTACTATTAATTACTTCTAAGTATTACTAATATCAACTAATCATTACTAATTACTACTAATTATTACTATGTTACTGTGAATTATTACTAATTTTTTCTAAGTACCACTAATTGTTACCTATGTCTTCTAAGTACTACTAATTATTAAAAATTATTACAAATTATTAAAAATTATTGCAAATTATTACAAATTATTTTTAATTACTACTAACTACCACTAATTATAACTACTTATTACTAATTACCACTAATTGTTACTGATTATTACTAATTATTACAAATTATAACTAATTTGTAAAAAATTATAACTAATTAGTACTAATTATTGCTAACTTCCACTATTTATTAATAATTACCACTAATTATAACTAATTACCAAAAATTATTACTAATCACCACTAATTATTAGTAATGACTACTGATTATTACAAAATATTAAAATTTATTAAATGTTATTATTAAGTACTTATAATTTGTTAAAACTAATTTCTATTTATTTAAACTAATTACTTATAATTATAAATAATTCTTAATAATTAAAACTAAATACTTCTAATTTAAAATAATTTTTCATACTTAAAATTAATTAATAAAAACAAAATAATGAAATTCTAATAAAAACTAATTACAACTAATTAATAATAAGAATATATATCATAAAATAAAACAATTTAACCAAAATTTAAAAGCATTAAATAAATACCTTAAAACAGAACTTTTTATCTCATGTAATTCCAAATATTTTCTTTCTTGTAAAATTTAAAACTTTTAAAAATTTACGGACAAAAAGGGGAGTGGAGGAAAAGATATCAGAGGAAGTGTAAGAGAAAGTGAAAAAAAATCGGGTGAGGTATATATAGGTTAAATAATTTGTAATGGGTCTCTCGTTGAAAATAGTAATTTTTGTGATAGGACCAGCTTTAAATAGCTCTTTGCGAATACTCTTCTACTGACAAATTATTTTCGATAGGTTATCCCAAATAACAATACTGTTGGAAGGTATTTATGATGGAAATACAATCCTATTGAAAATACCTTTCCCATATTTTGGCATGTAAATGTCACCAAAGGAATTTGTGATGACATTTTATTCCCATTGTAAATGTTTATTTAGCAAAGGCTATTTGTGATGTGATTCGTTTTTCATAAAAAAATAGTCTCTGTTAATAGACTATTTTCAACATGTGACACGCCTAACACAAATAGCTTGTTATATATGCCTGTTTTCCCCATAGTGTGATAAAATCATGTATATGCCAAAATCTTCCAAATAAAATTATGTTCGAATCTAGGATATTATAAGGTGGAAAAATGTCTTTAAAATAATATTTTGACAAATTTGAAGGTCGTTTTAACCCTTATCTTCTTCGTTGAAGAATTGGTAAACACACTTCTACTTTAACTATAGTAATTAATATTTATTGTCTTGACTATTCATTTTGGTAAAAAATAAAGTTACCTTATTATATAATATAAATTATTATAATTCCAAATATGGAATCCATTTTTCCATATTCAATTCACTGAAGTTTCTGAATTAAATATAAAATTATACCCATAGACAAGATGAAAAAAATGAATTTTCAAAGAGAAAATTCCTGTAAGTATAAATGTTTTTAATATCCAAATTCAATATTAAATTGATTCCAATGACCTAAATTATTTAAATTGTAATATAATTGAAAAAAATTTACTTTAAAACCAATTTTAAATATTTTTTTTCTTTTTGAGTAAATTAATTCACAATATAGTTTTCAATAAGAATCAATATTTTTCACTATTCATAAAAAATGATTTTTTTTTAAAAAATTACAAAAATCCATCCAAAGATAATTTTGATATTCCAATTTCAAAAATGAAATTAATTTTATCATGTCAATTTTTAGAAATTTTCAAAAAATAATTTTAATAGAAGTGCACAATAAGCAACAAAACTATTTTATTTCAAAAAAAATTGTTCAGATAACATTTATTTTACTATCAAATGTTTCTTGTTTTATTTATAATGAATAGATAACCAATGAAATTATGTAAATATTATATTTTCAATAATTGGTTAGTCTTATTCATACTCACCAACATAACCACTATGTTATACCAATCACATTTAAATAAAAATATTTTAATAAAGTAATGTATTTTATGTAGACCCAGTGTTGTGTGAATCACAGGCTATTAAATAAATTACATTTATTTAAAAATATATATATTGTAAATTCTAAGGATGTTATATTATCATCAAATCTGGGTGCGTCATGCCATACATGATATCAAATGAGATGTTCATATTTTAAAGTCTCTGGGTGTTTCAATGAACATGGGTATTTGAGCTCAGGAAGGCACATGGAAAGGGCCTCATTGGGCTTGTCTGGGTTATAGGGGGGGTCTCAATTTCAGACTCAAAGGATTTTGCCACAATGTGATGGCTTGGGTATAGTGGTATGATTATAACTCATGAATATAGACTGTTCAATGGGCCTTCTTTCACAATAAGTGAATTGGGTGTGTGATTTTTATGGGTATACATTCATGAAATTAGAAACCTGCAGGGTGTGAGTTTTATTAATGCCTTTTATATGTATATCAAGAAAAACTATTTTATATTGATATCTATATATTTATATTAAATGTTAGATAATTTGTTTTTTTCCTAGTGGCGTGTGTGATAATTCTAGAGGATTTATTAGAGAGTCAAGATAATCACCCCCACATATGCATCCCAGTGCGTATGTAGACATTGTTTATTATGATATAGGTAAGGGGAATGTCTCATAATTTTCTAACAGAGCACCTTGATGATGAAGTCTCGTTAGTTTGGATTTGGAACTTAGATAAGTCTTGTGGTGGAGTTTTTCATGGCACCACATTAGTGCTTGGTTTCTTTTCATGTTTTTGGGTCTTTTTCAATAGAGACTCATTGGTGTTTGTTTCATTACCATGACATTGATTATGTTTTTCATTACTGATGTATTTGTTTTTATATTGTCTTTAGAATAATGCATCATGTTAATTTTGTTATGTCGAGTACTCCTATTGTTGATTATTGACTTTGTAAGGAAACATTTACCAACATAATTTAGTCAAGACATGGAATTTATTACCAGAATTTGGTGTTTGGGGGATTTCACATAAGGTTAGTGGCACTCCAGTCCATCACAACCTCAAGGGTCAGGTTGGAATGTTTCAAGTGGTATTTGTTTGGTCTATTCTATCAGTTTGGAATGATATTTTTTGAGATAGGACATTATATGACATAAAATGTTTGTATAAAAAGGAATAAATAAATTATTTATACTAAACTTCATGTAAGTATGGTGGTTCAAGAATAATTTTTTAAGAAATTCTAGCTATGTTGTCACCCTATCATCATGATTATATCCAATGAGTGGCTAATATCATGAATTATTGACAGGCTTCCCCCTATGACTGTACAATTCCTTTGACATTTTAATGTGTTTATTTATGATTGAGCGGTGATTTTTATATGCCTATAAGAAAATTGTATCAGTTCGAAGAATTAGAAAGCATTGAGAGGATACTGGTAATACCATAGTTTCAGCTGAGGAACCAAAAAAGAACCAAAACCCATAAAAAGTATTATAGAAGAATTCTATGTGGTGAAAAAGGAAATAAATGCATGCAACCACTTTATATGGATCAGTAACTTTAGATAGAATGGCATGCACCATTTATCTTTCAGGTTGACTCAGGACCCGAGAAAGTAGAATAATGGATTTTTAGGATCAATAAAATATTTGATTTCTTAGGAACCTCCAAATTAAATAAAATAAAATATCATTTTTATATGCTCAAGGATCCAACATGACTATGGTGGGACCTATATGTTCAATACAAAGTCTATCAAGGCCTCAGATTGGATGGATTTGAGGAATCATTTAAAAAAAAATTCTATCTTTATTTCATTTGAGTTTCAAAAACTGTTTCCTTATAATTTAAGCATGGGGACATCTCAGTTATAGAAAATATATCCCATTTTATATACCTTCCTTTATTTTCACTAGAAGTGGTAGATATGGAATCACTCATGTCACATATGTTAAAATCATGGTTGTGATTAGACTTATGTAATTTTTTGGTGATGTTCTACATCAAGGATTATTAATTCATGCTGAATAAGGAATTGGTGGAAGAGAAATATATCACTAAGAACATTAGTCTAAGGAAAATCAGTTTCCGCCCATAAACAATTGGGAACTCTAGTGTTAGGAACAATATCAATAGAGAAAAAAAAACTCTTAAGGTAGGAAATAATTAGACAAATAGTCTACCATATTAGTTTATTTTCCACCACATCCCAGTATCCTACCCAATTCTATTCAATGTGGTTAATTTGAACATATAAATAGGTAACACATGACACAATCATGGCGTAGTCTTACTTATGGTTAGAAGGGTATGCTCAAACACTATTTAAAATATCACTTGAATTGGATGGGTGGTGATTGTAATACTATGTCACCACCATCTAATTTTCAACGATGATTCTATCATCATAGAAATTATTATACTCAGAGCTATGGTACTTAGGGTGATTAAATAATCACCCCAACTCCTCAGTAGAAACCACCTCATAAGGGGAGCATGACTTAGTCAGTTGGAGGGGGTCAAAAATACTTCTGAGATTAGTATAGTATTCCAAATGAATAATTAGGCCCACTAATGGTGACCGATATAATTATCCTTAAGTAAAACCTTATAAATACTTTTTTACATCTATGCTTCCCATTTTTTATTACTTCTCGTGTGGTAAAAAATTGTGCTTGTTGATGGAAATGATGCCTCACATAATGAACATTAAGTAAACAATCATTAATTGAGAGTGAAAAGGTTTTAAATGAATATAATTATCCATCATTATTGGATCAATATGGTTTTTATGGGATTTATATATTTTTGTAAAAGAAATATTTGATGTCATGTTAGGAATTTATTGACTGGTAATAATCAAGGATCGCATTGACTGCTATACTTAGTATGTTACTTTTACATCTCTATAAAGAGTTGTTAAATTATTCATGGGTGAGTTGGATGTGAATGAAAGTAGAGTAGGAACATTAATAGAATTTGTTTGAACCATCTCATATCAGTTGGATGTAAACACTTTAGGTTTTTTTGATGAAAACATAGATATTGATATTCCTAGTATAGTAGATCAATATTATGATATATTTGTAGAAATAGAATTCATAATTAAACCTGAAAGGTAAGGGAAATTTTCTATCAATATACTCCCATGAACAAATCCTAATTCACTTCCATCATATAAAATGGAACAGATAGAGTTGCGAGTGCATGAAATCTAATTAGAAGAATTTTAAAGTAAGGGTTTTATAAGACCAATAATATTACCTTGGTCAAATCCAACTATATTTTCTAATAAGGTGAATAGAACACTCCATATAATTTTTTATTATAATTAGATTAATGGATTTATGATAAAGAATCAATATCCTCTACCTCAAATTGATGTCCACTTTGACCAGTTGAAGGGATCCGAATAATTCTCCAAAATTGATCTCCGATGAGGGTACCACAAACATTTCAGTAGGTAAAGAGGGTATCCTAAAGATATATATTAGAATCCTTCACAATAAATATAAAACCATTCTTATTCCCTATTGTCTCATTAATCCCTTATAGTCATCATGGAATTGATGAGTCTTATAATTTTTTTATACCAAGATTCTTTCATTATGGTAATTTTTAGAGACATCTTAGTCTATTCTTGCCTTTAATATAATCATGAAAGGCAATTAGAGATTTTGATTGATACATTATTATATCATTATAATTATGATAATTTCCCAATGTATGAATCTTGGATAAAAAATATTTTATTCCTTAGGCATAACATTTCTGAGTAAGGCATATCACACTATCCTGGTAAAATTGGGGCCTTCATTTCTCGACAACAAACAAATTATGTCTTTAAGATATTAAAATTCCTCGTATTATCATTATATTATTGACCAATTGTGTATAATTTATAACATCTAACTTATCCCATGACTTCATTATAAAGGAATGATAATTCTATTATGCTGGAGTGTTGATTTTTTAAAAGTCATTTGAGAAACTCAATGATCATATTACTTTAGAACCTAAAAATAAATTTCAAAAACCAATTGAGGACTATTTTTTATGTTTTTTTGACTTTTTTTTATCTATATTTAGTAGATTCATTATGAAGATATATCATGTCATAGTTTATATATTCTGATAACTGGGGATACATGAGAAGAACTATTCAACCCATGATATAGAACTAGCTATAGTGGTCCATGGCTTAAAAATATTCCACCACTACCCATATAGAAAAAAAATCATAGTGTTCAAAGATCAAGAAAATCTTGAAACACATTTTTTCATAAAATATTTTAAACTTGAGACATTGGAATTCGATGTAATATCATTAAATGAATTAATTTGATTTAGTCTACACACTTGGGAAAGTAAATTCTATAGATGATGATTTATTTTATATGTAGTATAATCAATTGGTTTGAGTTGGTCTAGGACAATTGAAATTAATCAAAATAATTACTAATATACACTTAGAATGTAATGAGTAAGATTCAATATCAATATTCCCTCCAGTAACTCTGATTATGGGCTTACCTGAATTAGTCAATAAGGGTTATAAGATATACCCTTATTATCTTATGAGGGGGTCAGTACTTAATGGTTGGGAGGCCTTGTTATTTGGGTAGAAGATTGAGATTTTATGTTGTGATTTTGATATTGAATCATAGTTCCTCCATATTACTAAGAATAATATCTTTATACTTATCACTATTATAAATTGGGAATCCAACTATGTACCAAGAAAATGTACATGGTAATGAAGGATCACTTCTTGTGTCCATGTAAGAAATTAAAGATGTCCAAATACGTTATGCTTTACCTTACCTATCAATAAGTGAAGTTATAATATAAATAACTTACAATAATGTTTTAGTAATTGATTATACCCATATATAATTTGTTGAATACTACTATATAACTTTTCACTGGTCTACAAAGAATGACATAGAAGTATGATTCCATTTGGGTGACTAAATAGGTAACTACCACAGAAAATGTCAATGACATTATGATTCATCATTTTCTTGGAAGTCAATGAAGATACTACTAAAAAAAAGATTTTTTGTATGTTTTCTAGAAAGATCATATCCATAGATGGATTATATTAATGTAGAAGTTTCCTCAAAAGAAAACTCGGGCCATTCGGCTTGCGTTGTGGTGTGTGGTGATCAGAACGGCCAGGTTCTTGGATGATATTATGGTACATGTGAATATGACCACTCTTTATAAGCTGAGATTTATAACATCATTATGGCCTTCATGATTTCCAAACACCATTGTTGGAAAAAAAATATGGATAGAAAGAGACTCTAACACAATCGTGCAAGTAATCCAGAATGGAATTGTGCACCTTTCTTGGCCTCTCAATTCCAAATGGATGGGAAATCTCCAACATAAATCAGAGTGAAATAATATTACCACTCAAACTTATTGTGATGAAAAAACAGTTGAATATGGTATTGACAAAAAATTAATTAGTAATAGCATCATGTGGTTAGATAACCATCCAAATGATCGTAATCATTTGAATGAAAAATATTGTAAAATTGTTTCCACTTTTCACCTTTTGTAACTTTTTCTTTTCCTAAATAAATTTTTTTGTTTGGACTTTAGAATAAGGCATCACCATTTAAAAAAACTATTTTATGAGTTTTTTAAGATATATTTCAAGGAAGAGGTCAAATTTCAAGGGGTTCAAGTTTCATTTATCACTAATTGAGACCATAGATTCACCTCATGGTTTTGGAAGTCCTTACAACAGGCCCTTGGAACCATGATAACCATGATGATGACATATCATCCCCAAGAATATGGTCATTTATAATTTACAATTCATACATTTTAATTCATTCTTAATGATTTTTAATGGACTTATTTAGTTCATTGAAATATCAATTTGATTTACTAGAGTTTTCTTATAAAAAATTATCTATCCATGATACATATAGAAAATTATGAAGAATTCCAAGGATTTCAATGTTTTTATCAACTTATTTGGGGTCAAAACTAGGGGAAATTAAATAATTGTACAATTAATCACATGTGAGACTTTTGAGAAGATTCAACAAACCAAAAAATAGGCAAAGTAATCATAGATCCTTCCAAAATTATTTATAAATCATCATCATTTCCCCTTTTATTTTGATATGAATGATCATGTATTCTTGTGTGTTTATGCAAGGATAGTTAATCATCATTTGGATAAGAAAGGGAATTTTACTCGTTGTTATGTTAGAAATTATAAAATTCTTGAATGAATTGGAAAAGTTTCTTATCAACTAGCTCTAACATTGAGATTTGTTTCTATCCATAATGTTTTCTAGGTCTCAAAATTAAAGAAGTACCAACCCATTTCTACTCATGTTATTATTTAGGATAATGTGACTCTTGATCTTGATTCTTTTTTATTGACACCCTGATTCACATACTGTACAGTCCAGAAATGGTCATGCATGAAAGACATATATCAGTAGTGAAGGTATTATGGAAATATGGTCAAATGTAGAAAGATTTTTGGGAATAGAATATCTATATGATGGAGAAATGTCTAGATATTTTTCAACACTAGGATAGCCTCATGATTTCTAAAGATGTAAATATCAATGGTTGGTAGAATTTTCAACCCTTTTTTTAGAAATTTTCCATTTTATACTGTGCATTCAACTCATGAAATGGTTTGGTGAAGTATTAGGATGTTTTGGGGAGTTTTTGGACGTTTAATATGGATTTGGGAGGCCACATGGTTAGAGAATGGTTAATAGAAACCATATTGAGATTCTTAGATGACCATGTGGGAGGTTTTAGAGACAAATTAGAAGTGACATAGTTGGGAAAAATTTAGGAAAACCATTTGACAAACAATGGGATTTTGGAATTTTTCAAACAATGAAAATTTACATAGTCGATACATGGGTTTCAAAACCTCGAAGCCCCGGGTGATGTCTAATAGCACCTACATGTATGGCATATGGTTTTCCAAAATGTGAAACCTAACCGTGGGACAAAATAAAGTATGTCTGAAAATTAGTCTTTTAATACAGTTTAAGTTCTTAAACCCTCAGTTTTCTTTATGTAATTTGTTTTCTCAACCTCTAGGGTTCCTCTAGTCAATTTTTGGGTTCTTCTTCATTCTGAAGACTAATTACAACAAATAATTTGGTGTTAGACCTAGGATATCAAAGGTAATGATTATATTTGCACCATCCTTTCTGATATCCTCATCTTCTATTAGAAGTAACTATATGTCATAGATTTTGATCTTAGATCTACATGCTTGGATGAATTTTAATGCAAATATTTTTATTATTCATTAAACAAAATATACATAGAGAGTTGATATCTTCAATATTGTGGTGAAATTCCAAAAAAAATAATGTGTTTAAGGTTTTTGGTTTCTATCCCTCTCCAATCTCTCTATATATAGATAGATATACTTTTCTAAAATCAAACTATCGTTTTGACAATTAGGTTTTTGGGAAAATTGGTTTTTGAAAACCCCTTGTTTTAGGGATTTTTGAATAAAGGTTATTGGCCTAACCCATAATTGGATTTGATAAGTTTATGAAATGATCTTTTTCAAACTACATGGGTGAGAGAACATTGAATAGACATTAGTGAAAGAGTTCATGAATTCCCCTGGAAGGAGCCTCATATGGTTAGACTTGGTAAAAAGATAAATTCTAGACATAAATTTTTTTACTTCTATGTAATATCTTGAGTTCAGAGGGATGTGTACCACTAATGAGTATGAACTATTTAGTGGGAATTATTTTATAATATGTGAATTATGTGTGTGAGTTTCATGTGTATTCATTCATGACATGTGATACCTTTAGAGTGTGAGTATTATCACAATTTATTTATTTGTATAACTGGAATAATAGTTTTCTATGTCTTTTATCTTACTTTATATAAAATGTTATATAACATGTTATTGTCCTAGTGAGGTGTGTGGAATGTCTTGGGGATTTTCTAATAATTAAATATACTCACCCCATGTATATACATCAATATGTAAATAAATATGTTGTTTATCGTGATATAGGTAAAGGTTATGTCTCTTACTTTACCTATAGAGAACCCTGATGCTACAATCTCATAGTTTCGGAGTTGGAGATTGGATATGTCTTATGGAAGAGTTAGTTATAGATCCAAATTGGTGCTTGGTTTCTCTTGGTGTATTTGGGATCTTTCCTGATTTATACAATGGTGTTTATTTTACTACTATGAATCTAATTATGACTATAGTTTCTAATGTCATGGAATTTCTATTGGTTTTAGTATCATGTATCATGTTTACATTATTATATCGATTCATTATCTTATATTTTTTTAAAATTGAATGGGAAATTCATCACTTATGGTTTAGTCAGGACCTTGGAATTTATTTCCATTCTTTTTTGTCATAGATATTTCACATATGGTTAGTGGAACTCCAATCCTTCCCATGTCAATAGGTTGGGTGAGGGTATTAAAAACTATGTACCTAAAAGGTTTTAGGCATGTAAATAAATCAATATTTGTTTTTGATATTGAAATTGTGGATTCTTCAGTCTTGGTTGCATCAGTTTTTTTCAAATTAGGTATATAAATAATTTATTTATTATCATCAGATCTAATAATTTAGGTCCAGAGCGTCACATCAACAAATTATTAGACAAGTATTAAAAGAGTTACATGCTATGTATGATAAATTATTATGTTTTATTCATAGTTGAATTATGATTATAAATATGTTATGAACCTAAATAAAGAAGTTGATTATAGTTTTATTCATATTAGGTGTTGAAATTTTGGTGCAATTAAAATCCATACTGGGTAAAGTATCCCCATATAGACGAACATTAGGTAATATTTCTCCAAGTTCTAATGGTTTTTTCATTATTTAGAAATTATAGGGGTTAGATAATTGTCACACATGGATTACTCATATAGGTATTATTGATATAATATGGTTATAAACCAGTACATGAAATTTTTTCACATACCTTATACATGGGATGTATATATATATATAGAGTTGGATTTCAATTTATGTTAGTAACACAAGATATGATTTTTGTATATATTTGCATATCAATATGGTTTAAACATATTAATTTTGAGGAAGGAATAGGATTCCAAAATAAATCATTAGAATCTTGTATACATGTGAAAGGAATAACATGATATAAGATGGAGAGGTAATTCCCCTTTAAAATTACCATGTTTTACATCCCCTCTAAATAGAACAAATGTTAAAACCTTGATCATTAAACGAGGCAGGTTCTTTAAATGAATAGTTCCCGTATAGTATATTGTGTAAATAATGGAAAAAATAACTGACCCTAAGTGTTAGGTAACCGAATAACACTTTGATATATGGGTTACACTTAAATGCAAAAACCTATGAGTTAGGATTCTAGAGGAATGATGTTTAGTTTATCCATTTTATGGAAAACAAAAAAAAATTCTTCTTCACCATCCAAGAGACATATATGATATAATTAGCATAATTCCCTTCTAAAATGACTATGTCACAGGTGGAATTATAAAATATAATCATTTCTTACTAAAATGTATATCTTTGGTCACTAATAAATATTATGAAATTTTAAAATGGGTCATCATTTTAGTGGGAGTAAATTTAATAAATGTTATTATTAAATGAATTTAAACCATTAGTCACATTGAATAACTACTTCTATTATAGTTAAATGACATAATCACCATTATAATTTATTAGTTCAAGATAAATCCTTAGAAATGTGAATCTTAATTTAAGAAAATCCTTAAACTGTTATAAACATAAAAATATATTATTAAGAAATAATTAAAATTTTATGAGTTAAAGAAACACCTTCTAGAGTAACTAACTATAGAATTTGATTAACATGTGAATATATATTCTTATGATAATAATAAAATGATGCAATTTAATTTTAATATGTATTAGATCTATGTTTACCTAAGTATATTTAGTCTTTTCTCATATATTCAATACGATTGAATATAAAAAAGATTTGGAGAGACTAGAGGTTTCCTATAAGGATTATTAAAAAATTATACAGATTATATGAACTAATTCAAGAAATTTGTAGGTTTTAGTATTGTATTGACATTAAAAGTGGGTAAATTTAAGAACATGGACTTTCTTTTTAGGTATGGTTTTCCTTTTCTTACCATTTTTGGGAAAAAGAGTAATTTCTAGAAATTTTCTAAGTTCACGCTGTGTACTTTATGAGTACACGCCATGAACATCCTTTACACAGTAGGCCATGTTCTAGACATGTTGAAGCCACACCCACGGCTGTGTGAGAGTGACTTGGAGGATGAATAATTCAGAGAATAGAAACAGTCCAAAAATACACGCCGTGTATTTTGTTTTTTTAATTAAACACACCGGGGTCGCGTCTGATGGACAGAACAACCTTCTTCTATGTCGTCTTCATCCAAGAGAACCCGTACAGCTGCGACATATCTCCAATTTTTTGAGCTTTCATCCGACCTCCGATTCGAACACAGTTAATTGGGATGGAATTGCATCGGTGAGTTCTCTCTTCTGATTGAGCGTTGTTTTCCAATTCTTCTTCTTTTCCATGTTATCGTGGTTTGAATGTTTTGAACTTTTCTTATATATATGACATTCCAAGCAGATTCAAGCTTCAATATTATAGTATATTGATCTCCTAACCCCAAGGTAGGTGGTTTGTGTATTTTCGTTTGATGTTTTTGAGTATTTTGTGAAAATTCCACCAATAACCTTGAACGGGGTATTGTGTGTTTACCGTTTACCCCTATTTTTTGTCTACCATGATTTTATGCCTATGTAGAGGATATTTTGATATGAATAGGGTTGAGTGCTATGCTTTGGATGTGTTTTTCCCATGTATTGTTCTGTTTACGACCATTTCGTCCTGTTAAGCCTTTGGCTACCTTGCATGTTTTCCATGCCTATTACTGTAGGATGGAGAGTTATAATCTGACATGCTTAATATGTGGTAGACTGTTTGACCAAGTAGTTTTGTAGGTTTACTTTGGATATATAATATTTCTATGATTGTTTACTTACACAGGTCCATGAGAACCTGGTGTAGTAGACTACATGGGGAATTGACAGGGTGTGCTTCCTCAGAGAGTCTTTGAGCACTTTTAGATATAAGGGGGATTGACTGAATGAGCATCCTCAGAGAGCCTAGAACCACTTAATGCTATAAAGGGAATTTACTGAGTGAGCTTCCTTAGAGAGTCCTTGACTACTATAGACTATAAGGGGACTAACCGAGTGAGCATCTTCAGAGACTCTTCGATTTTAATCCTGAGCTGTTTAGACTGTAAGGGGAATTGATGGTGAGTGCTTGCTCAAAGATTCTATGAACATCTTGTGATATAAGAGGAATTGACCATGTGAGCTTCCTTAGAGAGTCCTAGACCTTGGGGCTATAATGGGAATTGACCGGGGGAGCTTCCTCAGAGAGTCCTTGACGACCCTAGACTATATGGGAATGGACCGTGTGAGCTTCCTCAAAGAGTCTTTCTTTACCTTAGACTATAAGGGGATTGATTGTGAGTTCTTCCTCATAGAGTCTTATTATATTCATATATATAACCAAAGGGGTTAGACTGAGTGTTCTGCCCAGAGGGTAACTTGTAATTTTTATGTAGGACAAGATGGGATGGTTGTGAGTACATCCCAGTGGGTTACCTATTTGTGGTTCAACTGTTTGCTTCACTGTTGCTTGATTTGAAACTGTGGATTGTTTACTACTTAGTACATTCTTATTTACTACTTTCTGTACATTTACCTTCCATATATTTACTGATTATTAAGCACAGATCTTCGGGTGGTTGCCTACTGGGATTTAGTCTCACACCCTATTTGGGTCATGATTTTGGGCCCAAACAGACTATATTGTTGCAGTTATAGATAAGGGTAAAGGCCCTTCTACGTTAGGTTCATGACTTGTTGTGGATCTGGAGAGCATGGGACCAAGCCATGGCTTGCAATGATGAGATGCTATTTATCTTTATTTTGTACTTCGGTTTAGTACCATTTTTATTTCCAGCATTGTGACTTGTCTGAAATCATTCCTAGACATATGTATCATGCATCATTTCATATATATATGTGATCTAGTTGTTTATCATCACATTCTTACACTGTTTACTGTTGTTGGATATTTACTGCTTCCACTATTGTATGTATTGTTTACATACACTATGTACTCTGCCAATGATGGCACAGTTTCCCCACTATCACACCCAAGGCCCCCGCTGCTAGTTGGCAGCCTCTGGCGTTTGGGGAAATACGCTTGAGGCCATGTGACCAACCAGGTACAGGGTGCATCTTGGTGGATTCCAGAACCGGGACATTAAAAAGTGGTATTAGAGGGTTTCTTTTCTCTTTATTTACTATTTTGAGCCTTTACATAGGGATAGGATGGAATAGTTACTTGGTAATAAGCTGTTCCTGGGAGTATCTAACCCCGTGCATAGGGAAAGGCCAATATTCCTCGTTAATTGCAATTTTTCTTGTTTTGAAATTATTATAGTTGATCTAATTTCACCTTCAGTGATTCACATTATTTGTGATGTTTTTTTGATGTTGTTGAGGTTCTATTTCTATTGAAACTTGATGAGTTGAGGTTATGCCATCTCATGCATCATATAATAAGTTTCTAGAAATCATAGGCCATTCATTTTTTCCATGCCATCTAGGATGTATTAGTGATTGCATTTGTTGTGATAGATTATCTGTAAAATATGCATGCTTTTGTGATAGTTTCCTTGATAGAAATACCTGTTTTTTGATAAGGTAGTTTTTGTGTAGATATTTTCTTAAATGAACACTAAACTTTGGTTCTTGAGGTGTTGTGGGACCTCAGGGACCAGAATTTGGTGGATCATTGCGTTGTTTTCCTTGATATAATGCTTATAAGATTCCAAACATTGATTCACAGGGAGTATGGGCCCTCGCGGATCAAAATTTGTCACTTTCAATGCGTGTTTCAATGTTTTCTGGGTTCTGGAGTAGTTTTTGAGGCTAACTGTCTGGAAAAACCTAGAATGCACACCGTGTTATGTTAAGTTCACACTGTGCGTTATTTTTTTCAGGAAGAAAAAAAATTTCTTAAGTAAATGCTGTGTAGTCTATATACATGTCGTGTAGAATCTAAACCATGTCATAGACCGTATGGACAGAGACACGGGATGGGGAAAAACTAGAGTGAACACGTCGTGTATTGACCATACATGCAGTGTAGTGTCTACATCGTGCTCACCCGTGTCACTAACAACATAGGTTGTCCGAGTCATGTCTAATACACATCGTGTGTCCCCCTTTAACACACCGTATAGTCTGACCTAGGTACCCGACCATGTCACGAACAACAAGAGTTGGTGTTACCCTTTCACGTACATTCCATGTCTTCCTTGAACACGCCGCGTAGTCTGACCTAGGTACCCGGCTGTGTCACGAACAACATGGGTTAGTGTTATCCCTTCTCATACATGACATGTCCATCTAGAACATAGTGTATAGTGTGAGTTGTGTGTCAGACCATGTCACTAGCTAACAACACGATCTAGTTGAATCCTGACTAGTATAAAACATCTATGTATTTTACACGCTGTGTAGTCTTTCCTTAGGAGAGCCGTGTGGCTTAACCATGTAGAAAGAATCAGGCAGGGAAAGAGGATTCAAGTACATGCCACATGTCATGACAACACGCTGTGTGTCTGGGGTGTTACACGACCATGTTAGGCAAGAGTACACGCCCATGTAAATGACTTCAGGGAACACGCTGTGTATGAAATGTACACACCATGTAGTCATGTTTTGTAAAACATGAATGATTTCATCCTCTTGTTCCCTTCATACACTCCTTTTTCAATCCTTGATAATCTTGATCTAAGGTGTGTGTTTAACCTTGCAGAGTCATGTGACCTTGATGTCCTCCGATTGTGCGCCAGTTTCCAGATGGTGATCAGACACTGGACATGGCTGACCAGGGACTACCTGTAGATGCTCCCATTGTGCCAACCTTGTAAGAAGCCATTGTACCTAACATAGGTGTTGATGCATAGTTCATGGAGGGATTTGTGAAGATGATTCGAACTTTTCATGGAGCGTCTCCTCCTGCCCCGTTGATGGCTGATTTGACGCGGGTCTTTCAGTAGCAGATCCTCCTACTTTCTCATGGGATAGAGGACCCCAGGCTACTGAGTCAGGGCTGGAGGCCACACTGAAAATTTTAGAGCATCTGGAGATACCATCATAGAAGAGGGTTTAGAACGCTACATAAATGCTCCAAGACTCCACCAAGAGGTGGTGGGATGTGATATCATAGGTGGGATGCCAGTAGAATATGTCTTGTGATGAGTTTCGGTGCATATTCTACGATTACATTTATCTGGGGACCATGAGGGCCGATCTAGCCCTGAGGTTTATTAGTCGGTATTAGGGTACTCTTTCTTTTATGGAGTATTCTTCTCACATCACTGAGCTGTAGTGTTTCATGCCTATTATAGGAGGTGATGATTTGATCCTTTCATGGAAGTTTGAGGATGGTCTGAGGCACGACATCCGGTCATAGATGAACATATTTAGGTTGACCTCGATATCTTCTATCATCAACCAGGCACTGATCATAGAGCACAATATGAAGGATTATGGAGCTGTGAGTTAGGGAGGTTCGACATCCAGAGTTAGTGATCCACCATCTAATAGAAGGAAGCACTGCAGGGAGGCTGCATGAGGAGATCAGAGCCGGCAAGATTCATCTCCATGTAGCCAGGTGGTGTGCTACCAGTGTGAGAGAAGTGGGTATATGAGGCCACATAGACCGAGATACCTAGTGGAGTGCCGATATTGCGGAAATATGGGTCAAATTTAGAACTTTTTTTAGTTCTTCTCACCATCAACTAGTGACATGGGGTTTTCTATGACTCCACATTCAGGAGAAATGCCATCGGCTTCTCACCAGTCTGGGACCTAGAGTTATTTAGGATGTTTGGGCTGAGGTGGAGGTCGTGGTCGTGTTATCCAGTCGCCCGTTTTTCAGTGACTTCAGGGTGGATCCACTCATAGTGGTCAGGCAGGGTCCCAGGGCCACAATACAGGCTAGACGATTGCAGTAGAGCAGACCCAGTAGGATTAGAATCCTGGACCTTCTACTGTTCGAGGTACGATCTTAGTAGCCTCAGTTTTAGCTTCTGCTCTATTTGATAAAGGGGCTTCCCATAACTTTATATCTATTACTGTCGTGGAGATCCTTGGGCTCTAAATCCTATATTCTACTAATATTTTGATTCTAGACACACCATTGGGGACTAGAACGACTAGTGTACGCAAGTGTAGAGAGTTCCCTCTACATGTTGGTGGATGTAATTTTTTATGGGACCTCTATTTCCTAGAGATGATTGGATATGATATCATTCTCAGGATGGACTGGAAATTTCCAATCCATGAAGTCGTCAACTGTTATCACCGCAAGGTGAGTTTTATATCACCAGTTGGTGGATCCTTTCTTCATAGGGGCGAGTGGGATGTCCAGGCGAGCCGAGCGGGTCCAGCGCATCATAGGTTGGGAGGAGTTACAGCCCCGGTTTCTAGTCTTTATCTAGATGACCAGGGGACTTCACATACAGACCTTCCTCCAGTGTTGGATCATTTTAGAGACGTCTTTCCAGAGGAATTTTCAGGTTTGACTCCAGAGCGTGATGTAGACTTATCGATTGAGCTTGTTCAAGGAGTAGCACTGGTGCCCATTCCTCCTTATAGGATGGCTACACGTGACTTTCAGGGGCTCAAGAAGCAGTTGGAGGAGTTTCATCCAAAGGGTTTCATCTGACCCAATAATTCTCCATGGGGTTCACCTGTACTGTTTGCAAAGAAGGCAGACAATACCCTCAGGCCTTCTGTGGACTATCAGAAGTTTAAACAGTCGATGATTAAGAACCGATATCCCTTTCTATGGATTGATGATCTCTTTGATCAAATTAAATGATCTGGGTTGTTCTCAAAGACTGATCTGAGATCCAGTTATAATCAGTTGCGTGTTAGACCATCATATATATCTCTTATAGCCTTCAGAAGCAGGTATGGTCTATACGAGTATTGGGTTGTGTTGTTTGGTCTCACGAACGTGCCTGCTGTTTTCATGGCACTGATGAACCGAGTGTTCCATCCATACATGTATTCTTTAGTGGTGGTCTTCATGGAAGATATCTTGGTGTACTCTCACACTCAACATGACCATGATACCCATATTTAGATCATTTTGAGTACACTGAAGGAGCATCAGTTATCTGCTACGCTCTCAAAGTTCCACTTTTGGATGGATTATATTCACATCTTGGGTCATGTAATCTCATAGGAAGGAGTATCAGTAGACCCATAGAAAGTGAGAGCTGTAGTTTCCTGGGAGTAGCTGAAAAATGTCTTTGAGGTGAAAGGTTTTCTAGGGCTGGTTGGATACTACAATGGTTTCATACAATAAATTTCATGCTTAGCAGCACCACTGACATGTCTGACCCAAAAGGGGGCGTAGTTCTTGTGGTCATATTCTTATGAGTCAGCCTTTTATGAGCTGAAGGGGAGATTGACTTCAGTACTGACACTAGTCTTTCCAGATCCATGAAATAGCTATAATATTTACTGTGATGCATCAGGTATCGGTCTGGGAGCTGTGCTTATGCAAGGTGATGGAGACGTTGCGTACAGGTCTCAGGAGTTGAGGCCACATGAGAGGAATTTCCCGACGTATGACCTGGAGTTGGTTTCTATTTTTCATTCCTTATGATGTTAGATACATGACCATCAGGGAGATCACTTTGTGTTTTTCACCTACCACAAGAGTCTCAAGAACATCATTACTCAGTGTGATCTGAATTTGAGATAGCGCAGGTGGGTTGAGTACCTATAGTCTTTTGAATAAGATCTTTCCTATATGACTAGGAAAGGAAATGTAGTGGCTGATGTGTTGAGTAGGAGGACTCAAATACAGGAAGTTAAGGAGTACAGCAGTGTGTGGAAGATTAAGGCCCTATTCTCTGAGATGCATTTGGAGGTGCACGACAGTTAGGGGAAGACTTTTCTCTCTTCTGTAGATTTTACCTATACTCTTCTGGATCGAGTTCAAATGAGGAAGCTATCAGATTCTGAAGGCCTAGTCTTAAGTGAGAGTGTGTTAGGAGAGGACCCTATTCCTGGTTGGACCATAGGCAAGGATGAGATCTTTCATTTCCATGGGCGTGTATGGGTTCCAACAGACATACGCGAGGAGATGATGCAGGATTCTCATTCTTTAGTTTGGGTAGTTCATACTGGTGTCACCAAGAGGTATCATGATCCACACCGTTAGTATTGGTGTCCAGGTATGAAGTGGTACATTGCAAGTTTCATCATGAGGTGTTCCACTTGCCAGCAGGTGATGGCAGAGCATCAGCAACCAGCAGGGATTTTACAGCTGTTACCCATTCTTGAGTGGAAGTGGAATGACGCCGCGATGGACTTCATCACCAGTTTGCTGAGGTCACCTTGAGGGAATGACATAGTTGGGTTGTCATTGGCAGACTCACAAAGGTTTCTCACTTCCTGCCGATCAAGGAGACCATCAGTGTTGATGAGCTGGGACGAATATATAGTTGAGAGATTTTACATCTTCATGGAGTTCCACACTCCATTGTTTCATACAGGGATGCACATTTTAATTCTAGTTTCTGGAAGGGGAATCAAAATGATTTGGGTACATAGGTACTTTTGTGTACAACTTACCACCCCCAGACAGATGGCCAGTCCAAGCGTATGATTCATGTTCTTGAGGACATGATCTGAGCATGCATTTTGGATTTTGTAGATTCTTGGGGGAAGCATATACCTCTTGTGGAGATTGAATACAACAATTTTTTTAACGATACTATTCATATGGCACCTTATGAGGCTTTGTATGGTAGGTCATGTCGATCACCCTTATGCTGGCTGGAGGCAAGAGAGGTAGCTTTGATGGGACCTCATCTTGTTCTGGAGACAACAGAGCAGATAAAGTTGATTCGAAAGAGGATGGCTACTGCACAGTGTCGACAGAAGTCGCATGCTAATCAGCGGAGATGACCTCTGGTGTTTGAGGTCGGGGATTAGGTTTTATTCCATGTCACACTGAGGTTTGGACACAAGAGTATTAGGAGATAGGGTGATATTTCACCAAGGTACGTCATGCCATTCAAGTTTTTGGAGAGAGTTGGGTCGGTTTCCTATCAATTTTAGTTACCTTAGAGGTATCGAGCTATGCGTGACATATTCTACATGTCTCATCTTCAACATTACCTTTCAGACCTATCTCATGTCTTTTAACCCGAGGAGGTTGAGCTCAAAGTGGATGCCTCCATTGAGAAGCATCCTATCCAGATTGTGGATTGTAGTACAAAGGTTCTCTATGGCCGGTTTGTTCCTATGGTACAAGTGTTGTGGCAGCATGGGCGGGTGCATGAAGAGACTTGGGAGAGGGAGGCTGATATTCGAGCATAGTGGCAGGAACTGTTCAGGGTTTCTTCTTCTAAGCCCTGTTAGGGAAATTCGGGGACGAATTTCTTTAAAGAGGGAAGTTTGTAAGAACTTAGACCTTATTTTTAGGTATTTTTTTTCTTTTCTGTCCATTTTTTTGCAAAAAGTGGAATTTATTGAAAATTTTTAAGTACACATTGTGTACTTTATGAGTATACGCCATGTAATTCCTTGCTGCAGCAGGCCGTGTGCTGGCCGTGTAGTAGCCACATGCACAACTATGTGGGAGTTACTTGGAGGCCTCCTAATTCGGATTATATAAATAGTAAGTACATGTCGTTTTCTCCAAAAGTGCATGCCATGTATTTTGTTTTTTTCATTAAACACACTGGGGTCGCGTCTGATAGAAAGAACAACCTTCTTCTAGGTCATATTCATCTGAGAGAACCCATACGACTATGACTTCTCTCCGAGCCCCCAAGCCTCCATCCGACCTCTTATTTGAACACCGTTGATTGAGTTGGAATCACATAAGTTCATTCTCTCTTCTACTTGAGCCACGTTTTCCAATTCATCTTCTTTTCCAAGTTATCGTGGGTTGAAATTTTTGTACGTTTCTTTGATCTATGAAAGTACAATGAGATTAAAGCTTCAAGGTCCAATTATATTGATCTCTTAGCCCCGAGGTATGTGTTTTGTGACATTCTATTCAATGTCTTTGAGTATTATGTGAAAATTACTCCAATACCCTTGAATAGGGTATTGCCTGTTTACCATTTAACCCATGTTGTTTGACTACCAAGCTTGTATGCCGGTGTATATGATATTTGGATATGAATAGGGTTTATTTCAATTCTTTGGATGTGTTTCTACCATGCATTGTTCTGTTTAAGACCGTTTGATCCTATTTAGGCTTTGGCTGCCTTTCCTGTTTTCCATGCGTGTTCCTGTAGGATGGAGAGTTGTAATCTGACATGCTTGATATGTTGTAGACTATTTAGCCAAGTATTTTTGTTGGTTTACTTTGGCTATATTACACTGTTATGCTCGTTGACTTACACAAGGCCATGAGAACCTGGTGTAGTATACTATAGGGGGAATTTACTGGGTGAGCTTTCTTAGAGATTCTTTGATGACTTTTGGCTATAAGGGGGATTGACTGAGTGAGCATCCTCATAAAGCCTAGAACCAACTAGGTATATAAGGGGAATTGATTAAGAGAGATTCTATAGAGAGTCCCTGATTACTAAAGAATATAAGGGGATTGATCGAGTGAGCATCCTCATAGAGTCTTTGATTTTAATCCTGAGATATTTAGACTACAAGGTGAATTGATGGCGATTTCTTCCTCATAGAGTCTATGAGCAACCTCGTCTATAAGGGTAATTGACCGAGTAAGCTTCCTCAGAGAGTCGTAGACCTTGGGGATATAAGTGTAATTTACCATGTGAGCTTCCTTAGAGAGTTCTTTGATGACGATAGACTATACGAGGAATAGACAGTGTGAGCTTCCTCAGAGAGTCTTGCTTTAACTTAGACTATAAGGTGATTGACTATGAGTGCTTCCTCAAAGAGTATTATTATATTCATATACCAAACCAGATGGGTTAGACTGAGTGTGCTACCCAGAGGGTTGCTTTTACTTTTTAGGTAGGACCAGAGGTTATGGTTGTGAGTAATTCCTAGAGGGTTACCTGTTTATGGTTTAGATATTTGCTTCACTGTTACTTGATTTGAAACTGTGGATTGTTTACTAGTTAGTACTTTCTTATTTACTTCTTTTTGTACTTTTACCAACCATATATTCACTGACAGTTAAGCACAGATCTTCAGGTGGTTACCTACTGGGATTTATTCTCACACCTTGTTTGGGTCAGGCTTTTGCGCCCAAACAGACTATATTGTTGCAGGTATAGATAAGGGAAAGCACCCTTCTAATTTAGGTTCTTGACCTGCTGTGGAGCTGGAGATCATGGGACCAAGCAATGGCTTGTGATGCTAATGAGCTGTTATATTTATTTTATACATTGGTTTAGTACCATTTGTATTTCCATCATCAACTCCAATTGTTTCTTGACCCTGTCTTCCATAGTTTACTGTTTGGATATTTACTTCTTCCACTATTGTATGTATTGTTTACTTCCGTTTTGTACTCTACCAATGAGGTCATATTTTCCCCACTATCACACATGAGGCCCTCTTTTCTAGTCAGCAGCCTCTGGAATTTGGGGAAATGCGCTTGAGGCCATGTGACCAGGCGAGCATAGAGCGCCTCTGGGTGGCTTCCGGAACCGGGATGTTATAGTAAATGTTTAAATAAAATGAAAATATTAGGAAATTAATACAAAGTTTCATTAAATATATAGTCATGGTAATTCAAACCTAAAGGGGATTAAAGAAGGTGGATTAATATTTATATAAGATGGAATTATCCCGGATACCAGAAGTGGTTTTGGAAACTCCATGGAAATTTTATGTCAATTTTTAGTGTTACGGAATTAGCTCATAAATTTTTAATGTCATGGGACATCGAATGTATTTTTTTCATAATCAAGGAATGAATAGACCTATATTGTATCTAAAATTTAAATGATTATGTAATGGTTTTTTGAATATTAGAGGTGAATTCGAAGGAAAATCTCAATCATAAATGGATGTACATATAGTTTGTGTATAATAATTTCAATTATGTTATAAGAGAATAATTTTTTTTATAAAATGTCATGAAAAATATGAGATATTGATTACACTCATTTTAATTATTAGATTTAATTTTATAACAAGTTTTAGAAGAAGTCCTGGATAAAATGAGTTGTATCTAGAATAAAATTAATAACAATGATATTCATTAAAATATGAGGAATTGAGATTCCACCAACCATTAGTGGTATATTTTAAATTACCCATGAAAATATAATACCATATATATTATTGATTTAATGTTTTATTATTAAATATTACCACCAAATAAAAAAAGTGTTATAATATAAAAAGAAATGAGTTTGTGTATCCATGTATGATATTATAAAGTGAATATAGTTTTAAAGAGGATTGTGGGAGTATGTTTTAGGATGGTAGTGGTTCAATTCTAAAAAATAAAATATTATTCCAACCAAGATAAAAATTTATTTTTACAAAAAAAAATTCAGTATATGGTTGTAAATAGAAATGAAAAAAGTTACATTTAGTTATCAGAATGAGGTGGATATAAATTTATATCCTAAAGGGGTTTTAGTATGTTATGTTAAAGAAAATATATAAAGTGTTATATTATTTACCAAAATTATCTCAAGAGAAAACATTTAATGAAAATATCCAATAATTATGATGATAAACATAGAATCTTCTCTAATTAGAAAAAAATAGTAACATCATAAAATTTGATATTGTGAAATAAACTGTTTTGAAAATATTTTAAAAATATTTAATATATATAATCTTATTCATAAGACTCAAAATTACTCAAACTAGGTTTATTGAAAGATATTAATCAGTAATAGAGTTTTGTGGGACAGATTTATTAGGTGGTCATATAGAGATGTGGTAAGAACTATATAGGGATGTAATGAGTGAACCAAACCTCAAAGTTTTGAAAAAATAAGGATGTTCTAGTAGGATAACATATGTGATATGATAGAAAAGTTACTATGTATGATTTCTAAGTATTATTTAAGGAGTTTAGGAATATAAAATTTATCATGTTGTATAAAAATTCAATCTACACTTCATCATTATTTTATACTAGTTTCATACCTTATGTTATGTGAAATGATAATTAGCCTCTCAAAAGTTGAGTTATAAATAATAGATTTATTTACTAAGTATTATATGTTGTGATAGATTATTAGTTTTATCATGAATATGATTTAAAATTAGTGTCTAAGATTTTCTAATGAAGCATAAAACTTGTTTGGTACACTAAAAATATGACCACAGAATAGTGGTTTGGATCGCATAGTGGTCTAGAATTATGTTCTCCATAATATAATTTAAGACACAATATCATAGTAGTTTGGCATGAGAATTATTGTACTATATTAAAATCTGTGGTTTTTTCTCCATAACTCACTTCCAATTATCATTATTGGTTGAATAATCTTGAGATAATTATTTGTGGAGTTTAAACATATAAGAATAATCATTTGACTACTAAACAATTATCATAAAGAATCGACCTCGAGTTATAAGACTTATAACATATAGTGCATTTTTTGAAATGATCCATAAATATTATAGAACATTCCATATAAAATTAGGGTCCTTGGATGTCTATATAAACCTGTTCATTACCTATATGTATTTGGGATTTTTCTAATCATGTTATAACATTGCAAAAGTCATTGATTGATTTTATTATTATCTCTCATTATCTCCCAAATTTTAAAAAGGTTCTTCAAGATTTTTGGGTTGAGTGATATCCTTCTTGATAAATGTGATTTTTATATGATCTATGGATACCTTTGGAGGAAGGAGTCTTCAGAAAATTCTAAGTGATCTCGATAAAAAAATATGAAAATATTTTATGGGTAGGATCAAAAAGTTAATGTTATGTCATGATTGATCTCCATTTATATTATCTATAAATATATTGATACATTATGGTATTAATAATGTTTTATAGTATTATTACATCATGTTTAGATGTTATACGTCCCTCAAAAAACCATCATAATGTTGTTCTAAAGTCTAACATAAAAAGGGGAAAAGAACTCATTGGTTCCCCTCACTCTCAATGAAATAATATTGATATTTGTTTATTTCACATGTTTCTCATTTTTAATTTTTGAAAATTAATTTTTCTGGGTTTTATATATAACAAATGTATTATTTATTAACGATAGTTCATAATATTGATTTATTTTGTATTCAAAAATGTAAAACATTAGTCTATTTTATTTTTAAATTCATTTTAAAATAAAGTAAAATACATCCTCTTAGATTTATATGAATTCATCTGACATATCCAAAAATATATTTGACTAGTTATGAGACTAATTTCTTATAAAAAATTTGGAAAAAAATAATATAATTATAAATATAAAATCTGTAACACCCCAAGATTTCATAGTACGTTATTTATTCAAAGTAATTCAATAACTAGCACCACATGAAACACCAAGTTCTAGCACACCATGACTTACCAAACTAGTCGTTCAAAAAAAGTTATAAATAGTATTTACTGAATTTTGAACTTTATATAATTATTATAATTTTAAAATCTATATTATGTGTTTATTAGTCATAATGTAAGAACAAATACATTTTTTCAGATAAAAAAATTATATTTCAAAAAATGAAATTTTACCGCATTTTAATGGAGAAACCGTTTTACATCCAATATTTGAAACTATTATATATTCAATTTGAAAAAGTAAAATTCTTCATTAAAATCTGGTCATATTTATTTAGTTTCAATAGTATTTTGGTGTTTGTCTGATAACATTCGTATTTGGGTGAATAGTGAAAAATATTATATTTTAACTGAAAAAAAATCTTTTTAATCAAAATAATTTATAGTGTTATCTTATAAATTTTAATTGTCTGGAATTATAAATAGATTATATTTTCACCATTTAATCCAATGATTCTCATTTTATGTAATTTCACTTTGAAATTGGACATAAACAAGTGTTAAACTTTTGATAGTTATTATTTCTTAAAAATACGACTTTTGGTTTTGACGGCGTGAATTAATTTTAAATTAATAAATGAAACTTTTATGTTTTGAATTTGGTAGTAAAGACTTAATTATTGAATTTTTAATATCAAAATTAGTTTAGGGTAAATGTTTGGTACATTTATGAAAACCTTTAATTTTTGATAAATTGTGAAAAACACTGAGTTATAGTTTAAAACCGAATTTTTATTTAAATAATTATTTATTTTATTTAAATTTATTTTAGGTCAAAATATATACATAATACCTATATAAGTTCAATGTAATTCATTGGAGTTAGTTTATAATAATTTTAGATATATAAAAATTTTATTGAACTTTTCATCGTCTTTTACCCACCTCCTAGGATAATTTTCAAATTCAAATAAAACATAATTTTACCGCTTCTATGAGTGGAATTTCAAAAATTTGAGAGACATGATTAATATAAAGGAGTAAAATGTGGTTCAATAAGATAAAAATAGTTTTTTGCGAATAGTAACTGTTGACTTTTATTTACCACGGTAAAAAGTAAATAGGGTAATTAATTTTAAAAATGATATTATTATTAACCTAACAAATGTACTAATTATATTAGATAAGTAAAATTAGACCAAAAACAACCTTATGAATAAAATATGAACCTATTTGGTCCACATGGATTAGATTAGGACATTTATTATTATTTATTTCAAAAAAGAGTTAAAAGAGTTAAAATCAATGTTTAATAACTAAAACATTTTTAATATAGGGTTGTACATAAGATAAATTCTATTATAAATATTCATTAGAAAGAAAAACTTATTTCCTACATAATGGTATTTTTGTATAATTTTTAGACATTAAATAATTTAATTTATTTATGACACAATGATGATGCACTAATTATCTGATTGGTGAAATATTAAAATAATTGATATTATAAATACCAAAATAAATCTGATTTGAGACTTTTAATGATTTAAACGAATTATATTGGTTAATATGACATTTTAGGATTGATTAAATGATTTTTTTTCGAATTAATAAAGCTATGAATACTTTATCAAAAATCAATTATGAAATAGTGTCAAATTTGACATAAAAGAGTTTTTTAAAACAAATATTATATTATTAATTGATATAATATTCATAAAAATTTAAGGGTCAGCCAAAGGACTTATAGGATGATAGTTATGTAATTTATGAACCACTTTAGGTTCTCATGGCAGTTTATAGTAAGTTTATTGACCATATAATATAAAAATAAAAAGAGACATGGTAAATGTCAAACTATTTAACTAAGTGTTAAATCTAAAAGATAAGGGTAAAATAGTGACCCAAAGTTGTCTAAAACCTATTGGTTGAGTGGTTATCGACCCATACCCACCTTATAATCTAAATAATCTAGTTTATATCCATTATAAAACGAATATTAATTTATTATAATATAATAATTTATGTTTTTCCTAAAGAGCCCCTCCTCCACCTTATAAAAAGACACCACTAATAACCAATTATTCATACTTTAAAATCCTTTTTTCGCCCAAAACCTTCAAAACTATCCTATAAACTTCCATAACATCAACCTAGAGACCATAGTTTTATCATAAAGTCATCCTAAAGATCCATTTTGATCAAATCACAAGGACGAACCTGAAGAAAAGGTAATGATTTCACCACCATCTTTCAAGTTCCTTTCTTCTTCCACTTCTTCTTTAATTTTTATTACCATTCTAAAATAATAACTCTAGTATCTTCTATATACTGTGATGTTATTATAAATATTACACAACTATATTCATTATTCTATACATCTTAGGAATTATAATGTCACCATGCGTGCGTACGTACGGCTTACCGTCTCCACGTCGTGGTGTAATTTGTTATTCAACAATATGTTATTTGGATGGATATAGTGATGAGTTATATGTATATAAATATTGAAAATAACATGATAATATCTGTGTAAAATTAATACACCATCAAATTCCACACCTTTACTGAAATGATATTGTCGCTCTTGCGTACGTACAGATTACCGTCTCCACGACGCGATGAGATTCATTTCCACATTCACCATTCATCAACGATAATAAAAATATATATTACTAATATTTTTGTAATATATGATATAATAATGATACTAGAGAGATATATATATATATGTGTGTGTGTGTGTGTGTGTGTGTACTTACATATATTTTATTCACTTAGTTCCGTTCAATACGTTATGAAAACGGAAACAGCGTTTATGCGTACGTACAAACTACTGTCTCCATAAACGGTGTTTTCTATTTCACATATATATCTATTATACATTATTATATTATAAATATATGTGACATATAAATCACTTTTTATATTCTAGAAGTATTTAAATCATGATCTAAGTGATACAATCAAGAGTAAAAAAGTTAAAACACGTACGATAAAGAAAGCGATTATTACCCGAAATGTTAATTTAACATGGAAATTATTATTAAATGGGTAGTATAAAGTCATAAATGAATAATTTATGATGTGATAAATATTAATATTTTTATGGTATAATTTAATATCATACTTCGGTCTTCATACAAGAGGTGAAACATACCCTCGAATAAAAAAAAGTGCAAGGTAAGGGGTTTTCATGTCACTCGTTATTCCCGTGAAATTCGTGCCATATTGCCACTATTACCTTTTTTGTGGTGTATGTACTTCCCATAATTGTATTATTTTTTTAATACACTTTAATATATTTTTATTTACATATTCATTGTGTGATACATCTTTCATGGGGTGTATGTTTCGTAAGTTACCAAATTGGTAAGGGTTAATTTCACAATCTCTTTATTATCCGAGGTTGTTTTTATGTAAGTATCTAATGGGACATAGTTATTAACCATGTACATGTTTCATGACATATATTTAAAAGGGATTATTTTAAGGAACTTTTTAAAAAAAACATCATTTCAAATGTTTTGAATATTTATTCTTATAAATCATTCTCATTAACGTACATGTCTTCAAAATGGGTTTTAAGGATTTATTTATATGGACATGAATGTTTTTAAAATGTTAATTTATTTTAAAAGATTCAAAGTGGTATGGGACACTTTGATTCAAAAATTTCATTAAATATCTTCCTTTTTAAATTGTGTGACTTTTGAATGTTTTCCTGAAAAAGGTATATTTCTCTCAAAGAGTTTTACAAATATTTTTCATCTATGTCAACATCCTTTGATGGATTTTAAACATGTTTGAAGATTATTTAATATGATACAAATATTCCATATTGTATTGAGGGTTTTGTGATATGTTTGACTATGGATGTGTTATTTTTATACCATTCATGGTTTTGGAATAAAGTATTTATATTTCGTATGCTAGTTTTAATAGGAATGTTTATGTTATGTTTAAACCTTTTCATATGAGGAATGCATTAGACTTAGTAAGTGACGGGTGGAGCCCACTATAGCTCCTCGATGCATTAGTGGGTCTAATAAGGCAAACTAGTGTCTTCTCATAAGGCCATGAAAAAAATCTTATTTGTAGTCTTTGCATAAGGCCTTGACTATGTGGTTATGATATTCCGACATTATGCATTCCATCATTATGAAAGTGGTTAGTGATATTGCATGTGATTATTAGAATAGTATAATATCCATGAGAATAAGTAAATGGAATTACTTCATTTTATTTTTTCCATAATATGATGATGTTCAAGTTTGAAAAGCTTTAGTTTTATGTATACATTGCCTTAATGCTTATGCTTATTGATGAAAGTTTCGGCTGTATTGTTATCCTTACTGAGCATCTGAGCTCACTCATTTCTATGTTTTATTTTTCCCATAATTCAAAAAGTGTATTGTGATTGATATGTAGGGTTAATCCAAGGGAATAATGGTGTTCATAAAGGATTATTTATGTTGGTTTTTATGTTATAAAGTGTAATGTAACATTCATGTATGTAATATATTTTCCCAGACTGCTAAACTGATCGGTCCTTCGGGACTTGATTCCTTGTAATCATGCCAAAGTATTAATATTATGCACTGACTCTGGGTAACCGGGGTCGGAGCATTACAGTTGGTATCAGAGAAAGTATAGCAATAACCTTGGAAGCTATATTTAGATAAACTCTAATTAGAGCACATAGACCTAAGATAGAATTTGAGAGTTAGTATAGAAGATATTCCTAGAATTTTTGTAATGTAGAGATTTTGTGAGTTTTCTAAGAAAATACATCCCTGTCTGGATACGAGCAGGTAGAGGCGGCTTTGGCACACATGTACCTAGGGGTAAAACTCGAAAAAATCACTTTGAGATTGACTCGAATGGTAACTGGTGCACGAAAATGGGCCTTGCTGTACTCTTGGCTATGACACTCCTGGAGGATATTCTTAGGATAATTCTCATTTTCTTTATAAATAATTATGAAGGGTTTATGATTATATACTTCCTCAATGAAAACATGTTTATGATTATGGATTACATCCATAAACCGTTCAATTTATGTAAGGTATTGTACAAGTTTTGAATTATTCATTGTAATTAATAAACTGAACTAGTTTATTATAATGTATAGAAATGGTACCCAGTAGAAGGAATGTGAACTCTAGAAATACGTATGATCTATAGAGTAAGAAGGATCATATCTTTCACGGTATTAAGCTAAAATTTAGAAGATAAATAGTCTACCGTGTATTCTCATCATATGAATAAATAGTATCATGTGTTAATAAGATTAGAAAACAATTCTCTAAGTCCTATGGCTTTGAAGGGAAGAAAGAGAAGAAAAGGATGGAAGAGAGAAAGATGGATAAATGGAAGAGGGAAAACGAATTTTCTCATATGTGATAACTATGGGACGAAACACCCTATAACTTTCCTGAAGGGAATGGGAGTTTTTTATAAGTGTAGAGAAAATGGACACCATGTACATGACTACAAGGGTAAGAAAAAGGTTTCAAATGTACAATGCTTCAAGTGCAAGGAGTTGGGACACTATGAAAACCAATGTCCAAATCATCAGAGTATTTCCAAAATGATGCTATTGGATAATAATCAAGTTACGATACTACCATAGATGATGAGGAATGATTAGAGTTCTTATGTTGCTATTAGATAATTATGTCATTTGAGTGTTGTATCAACAATGTACTAGTTATAATAATTATGGAGTATATAAGGATTGTACTGCAGTACTATTTCATTAAGTACTTGAGATTGTGTGGAACCAAGAAATATGACTCAATAGCAGGTTAAATTTATGGAAAATATATGGTTGAGAGAAAGATAAACCATAATATGGTTCTAATACCGAGGTAGTGATTTTGGAATAATACATGATGGATTTAAATTATATTGTATATTCATGACTACCTTGAAAATAATTAATGATTTGTATATTCCATCATTGTTGGAGTTTACAACATTTTTGGATAGAAGGAGTATATCCATTATTCTATAAGGAATAAGGGATCATGAATGCAATCAATAAGGTTTTATGGTAATCCAGGATGATGTAGTATTTTAAAAGAATACATGATGAAGGCGTTCACATGTTATTATGTGGAAAAAAGGATCTTCATTGTAAATTTTGGACTGTGAGATTGGACAGAAGTATTTGTGATAAGTTTGGTTTGAGATTATTATTTTTGGATTGCCATAAAAAGGACAACCCGGAGGTCGGGCTGGAACCCGTCGCGTCCGACAAGGCCGTGAGACTTGAACCCACAACCGAAGGGAGACAAGGGTGTATCACCTACCACTGACCCATGTGATGTCCCAGATTGAATAATGTAGTTTTTTTAAAGGTTCTGGTTGATGAATTGTAAATTCATTTTTTTGGAACCCTATACAATTATGATAAATTGAATATATATATATATATATTTGAAACCTTTCAGAGTGAAAGATGAGTTTGTTGTAGTAATTAGTTGAAGGATGAAACTCTACTTATACATATACATATATATATATTCCCTGTTAATTTATAGATAAAAAAATTATTAAATTTAGGGAAGGGATCTTAAATCTAAAAATGTGTTATCCTAATACCTTAGGTTTTGTTGCACAGATGATATTTTGAATTATCATTGATTGATGGATTTGGGGCTCTCAATTCTATAATTGTTTGTGACTGATGACCTTAATCACTCCCAATAAATATTTATGTTTTTTCTTAAAATTATGTGTCTCTAATTTCCTCCAATTTTCTCCTAAATGAGATCATAATTTGGTGGGGACTTTTTCATTCCCATTTTCGTCTTATTAAGACTTAATTTTGTTAACCCAATTTTTAATGTGGGTTTTTCGACAAAGGTATTTTATGTTTTCATCCTTTTCTTTTTTAAGAACAATTTCAAATTTCTAGGACACAACTTATTTAAGGAGGGAAGAATGTAACAGTCCAAGATATGATAGTACATTATTTTTTCAAAGTAATTCAATAAATTGCACCACACGCAACACCGAGTTCTAGCACACCATGACTTACTGAACAAGCCGTTCAAAAGATGTTATGAATAGTATTAACAAAATTTTGAACTTTATATAATTCTTGTAATTTTAGAATCTATATTATGAGTTTCTTAGACATAATGTAACAACAAATACATTTTTTCAGATTAAAGAAGTATTTTTCAAAAAATTCAATTTTACCACATTTTAATGGAGAAGATTTTTTAAATCCAATATTTGAAACTTTTATACAATCAATTTGAAAAAATAAACTTCTTCTTTATAATGGGGACGTAATAATTTAGTTTCAATAGTGTTTTGGTGTATTTCTGCTAACTTTCATAATTGGGTGAGTAGTGAAAAATACTATATTTTAACGGAAAACAACATTTTTTAATAAAAATAATTTATAGTGTTAACTTATACATTTTAATGTGTTGGAAGTCTAAATAGATTATATTTTTACTATTTAATCCAATTATGGTCATTTTAAGTAATTTCACTTTGAAATTGGACATAAACAAGTGTCAAAATTTTGATAGTTTTTATTTCTAAAAAATACGCCTTTTGGTTTTGACAGCGGTAATTAATTTTGAATTAATAAATGCAACATCTATGTTTTGAATTTTGTAAAATAGAGTTCATTATTGAATTCTGAATATCAAAATTAGTTTATGGTAAATTTTTGGTACTTTTCTGAAAACTTTTAATTTTAGATGAATAGTGAAAACACTGAGTTATAGTTTAAAACCAAATTTTTATTTAAATAATTATTTATTTTATTTAAATTTATTTTAGGTCTAAAAATATACATAATACCTATATACTTTCAATGTAATTCATTGGAGTTAGTTTATAATAATTTTAGATATATAAAAATCTTATTGAACTTTTCACCGTCTTTTACCAACCTCCTAGAAAAATTTGCAAATTCACATAAAACATAATTTTACCAGTTCTGTGGGTGAAATTTAAAAAATCCGAGAGACATGATTAATATCTAGGATTAAAACGTGGTTAAATAACATAAAAATAATTTTTTGTGAATAGTAGTTGTTGACTTTTATTTACCACGGTAAAAAGAAAATATGGTAATTAAGGGTAAAAATGATATTATTATTACCCTAACACATGTACTAATTCTATTGGATAAGTATTATTCGACCAAAAATGACCTTAGAAATAAAATATGAACCTCTTTGGTCCACATGGATTAGATTAGGACATTTATTATTATTTAATTCAAAGAAGAGTTAAAGGAGTTAAAATCAATTTTTAATAACTAAAACATTTTTAATATAGGGTTATACATAAGATAAATTCGATTATAAATATTCATTAGAAAGCTAAACATATTTCCTACATAATGGTATTTTATTTATAATTTTTATACATTAAATAATTTATTTTATTTATGAGACAATGATGATGCAGCAATTATCTTATTACTAAAATATTAAAATAATTGATATTATAAATACCCAAATAAATATAATTTGAGACTTTTATTGAGTTAAACGCATTTTATTGGTTAATATGACATGTTAGTATTGAATAAATGATTTTTTTTCGAATTAATAAAGTTATTAAGACTTAAAAAAATCAATTATTAAATAGTGTCATAATTGACATAACGGAATTTTTAAAACAAATATTATATTATTAATTGATATAATATTCCATAAAATATACGGCTCGGCCAATGGACTTATATGATGATAGTTATGTCATTAATGAACCACTTGAGGTTATCTTGGTAGTTTATAGTAATTTTATTAACCATATAATATAAAAATACAAAGAGACATGGTAAACGTCGAACTATTTAACTAAGTGTTAAATCTAAACAATAAGGGTAAAATAGTGACCCAAACTTGTCTAAAACTTATTGGTTGAGTGGTTATAGACCCATATCCACCTTAGACTTTAAATAATCCCATTTGGAGACATTAGAAACTGAATATTAATTTATTATAAAATAATACCTTAAGTTTATCCTAAAGAGCCAATCCCCCCCTTATAAAAGGACACCACTTATAACCAATTATTAATACCTTCAAAGACTTTTAGTTCAGCCAACCCCTACACAAAATTTCCTCTAAACTTCCCTCAATTCAACCTAGAGGCATTAGTTTGTTCATAATTACAACCTAATGATCCCTTTTGATCAAATCAAAAGAAAGAACCCGAAGAAAAGGTAATGATTTCACCACCATCTTTCAAGTTCCTTTCTTCTTCCACTTATTCTTTATTTTTTACTACCATTCTAAAATACTAACTCCAGTATCCTCTATATATTGTGATGTTATTATAAATATTTCACAACTATATTCATTATTCTATCCATCTTATGAATTATAATGTCACCATGTGTGTGTACGTACGGCTTATCATCTCCACGCCGTGGTGTAATTTGTTATTCAACACTATGTTATATGGATGGATATAATGATGAGTACTATGTATATAAATAATGAAAATATCATGATAATATCTCTGTAAAATTAATATACCATCTAATTCCACACCTTTAGGGAAATGATATTTTCGCTCGTGCATACGTATGGTACTGTCTCCATGATGCGATGAGATTCATTTCCACATTCACCATTCATCGACGATTATAAAAATTTATATTACTAATATTTGTGTAATATATGACATAATAATGCTACTGGATATATATATATATGTTTGTGTGTGTGTGTACTTACGTATATTTTATTCACTTAGTTCCGTTTAATACGTTATGAAAACAGAAACAACGTGTATTCATACGTACAAACTACTGTCTCCATAAACGTTGTTTTCCATTTCACATATATATCTATTATACATAATCATATTATAAATACATATAATATATAAATCATGTTTTATATTCTGGAAGTATTTAAATCATGATCTATGCGATACAATCAAGAGAAACAATTTAAAATACGTACGATAAAGAAAGTGATTATTACCCGAAATGTTAATTTAACATGGAAATTATTATTAAATGGGAAGTATAAAGTCATAAATGAATAATGAATGATATCATAAATATTAATATGGTTCTGGTATAATTTAATAACATACTACGGTCTTCATACAAGAGGTTAAACGTACCCTTGACTAAAGGAAAGTGCAAGGTAAGGGGTGTTCATCTCACTCTTTATTCCTGTGAGATTAGTGCCATATTGCCAATATTACCTTATTTGTGGTGTATTTACTTCCCATAATTGTATTATTTGTGTAATACACTTTAATTCATGTTTATTTACATATTTATTTTATGATACCTATTTCATGGGGTGTGTGTTTCGTAAGTTACCAAATTGGTAAGGGTTAATTTCACAATCTCTTTATTATCCGATGTTGTTTTTATGTAAGTATCTAGTGGGACATATTTGTTATCCATGTCCATGTTTCAGGAAATATATATCAAAGGGATTCTTTTAAGGAACTTTTTAAAAAACATCATTTCAAATGTTTTGAATATTTATTCTTCTAAATATTTCTCATTAATGTCCATGTCGTCAAAATGGTTTTTAAGGATTTATTAATATGGTCATGAATGTTTTTAAAATCATAATTTCTTTAAAAAATTTCAAAGTGGTATGGGAAACTTTTATTTAAAAGTGTCATTAAATGAATTCCTTTCTAAATTGTGTGACTTTTAAATGTTTTCATGAAAAAGGGATATTTCTCTCAAAGAGTTTTATAAATCATTTTAATCTATGTCAACATCCTTTGATGGATTTTAAACTTGTTTGAAGATGATTTATTATGATAAAAAACTTCCATATTGTATTGATGGTTTTGTGATATGTTTGACTGTGGATGTGTTTTTTATACCATTCATGGTTTTGGGATAAAGTATTGACATTTAGTATTCTAGTTTTAATACAAATATTTATGTTATGTTTAAACCTTTTCATATGAGGAATGTATTGAACATTATAAGTGACGGGTGGAGCCCGCTATAGCTCCTCGATATATCGGTAGGTCTAATGAGACAAATTAGTGTCTTGGCACAAGGCCTTGACAAAATCTTATTTGTAGAGTTGGCACAAGGCCTTGACTATGTGGTTATGATAGTCTGGCATTATGCATTCCTTCATTATGAAAGTAGTTAGTGATATTGTATGTGATTATTCGACAAGTATAATATCCATGTGAATAAGTAAATGGAATTACTTCATTTTATTTTTTCCATATTATGATGAAGTTCATGTTTAAAATGCTTTTGTTTTAGTTATACATTGCTTTAAATGTTTATGCTTATTTATGACAATTTCTGCTATATTGTTATCCTTACTTAGCATCTGAGCTCACCCCTTTCTATGTTATATTTTTCCCAAGATTCCAAAAAGTGTATTATGATTGATATGCAGGGTTAATCCAAGGGAATAATGGCGTTCATAAAAGATTATTTATGTTGTTTTATTATGTTATAAAGTGTAATGTAACATTCATGTATGTAATCTATTTTCCAAGACTGCTAAACTGATTGGTCCTTCGGGACATGATTACTTGTAATCATGCCAATGTTGTAAAATAATGCACCAACTCTGGGTAAACGGGGTCGGGGAATTACAGTTGGTATCAGAGGACGTTTAGCAATAACCTTGGAAACTATATTAAGATCAACTTTGATTAGAGCACATAGACCTAAGATAGAATTTGAGGATTAGTATAGAATAAATTCATGGAATTTTTGTAATGTAGAGATTTTCCGAGTTTTCCAAGAAAATACACCCTATCTAGATATGAGTAGGAAGAGGCGTCTCTGGCACAGATGTACCTAGGGGTAAAACCCGAAAACAACGCTTTGAGATAGACTCGAACGTGAACTGGTGCACAACAATAGACCTTGCTATACTCTTGGTCATGACACTCCCAGGGGATATGCTTAGGATTATTATCATTTTCATTACAAATAATTATGAAGGGTTAATGAGTATATAATTCCTCAATGAAAACATCTTTATGATTATGGATTATATCCATAAACTGTTCAATTTACATTAGGTATTTTACATGTTGTTAATTATTCATTGAAATTCATAAACTGACCTAGTTTATGCTATTGTATAGAAATGGTGCCCAGTAGAAGGAATGTGAACTCCATCAATACGTATGATCCAAAAAGTAAGAAGGATCATATCTTGCATGGTATTAAGCTATAATTTAGAAGAGAAATAGTCTCCCATGTATTCTCAACATATGAATAAATAGTATCATGAATTTATAATATTATTAAAGAATTCTATGAGTCCTATGGATTTGAAGGGAAGCAAGAGATGGAAAGGATGGAAGATAGAAAGATGGATAAATGGAAGATGGAAAAGAAAAATTTTCTCATATGTGATAAATGTGTGAAGAAACACCCTAGAACTTTGCTGAAAGGAATGAGAGTTTGTTATAAGTGTAGAGAAAATGGACTCTATGTACGTGACTGCACGGGTAAGAAAAAGGTTTCTAATGTACAATGTTTCATGTTCAAGGAGTTGTGACACTACGCGAACCAATGTCCAAATCATCAGAGTATGTCCGAAATGATGCTATTGGATAATAATCACGTTATAATACTACCACAGATGAGGAGGAATGATTAGAGTTCTTATGTTGTTATTAGAGAATTTTTTCATTTGACTGTTGTATCAACAATGTACTGGTTATAATAATTATGGAGTATATAAGGATTGTACTGCAGTACTATTTCATTAAGGACTTGAGATTGTTTGGAACCAAGAAAAGTGACTCAATAGCAGGATAAATTTTTAGAAAATATATGTTTGAGAGAAAGATAAACCATAATATGTTTTTGATACTCAGGTAGTGATTTTGGAATAATACAGGTTTGATTTAAATTATATGGGATATTCTTGACTACCTTGAAACTGATTAATGACTTGTATATAACATCATTTTTGGAGTTTACAACATTTTTGAATAGAAGGAGTGTATCTAGTATTCTATAAGGAATAAGGGATCATGAATGGAATCTATAAGGTTTTATGGTAATTCTGGATGATGCAGTATTTTAAAAGAATACATGATGAAGGTGTTCACATGATGTTACGTGGAAAAATGATCTTCATTGTAAATTTTGGACTGTGAGTTTGGACATATGTATTTTGGATAAGTTTGGTTTGAGATTATTTTTTTTGGATTGCGATAAAAAGAACAACCCAGAGGTTGGGCGGAAACCTGTCGCGTCCAGCAAGTCCGCGAGACTTGAACCCACAACCGAAGGGCGACAAGGATGTATAACCTACCACAGACCCACGTGATGTCCTGGATTGAATAATGTTGTTTTTTAAAGGGTATGGTAGATGAATTATAAATTCATTTTTTTGGAACCATATACGATTATGATAAAATGAATATATATATATATATATATATATATTTTTTTTAAACCTTTTAGAGTGAAAGATGAGTTTGTCGTAGGAATTAGTTTTAGGACGATTATATACTTATATATATATATTCCCTCATATTTTATGGATAAAATAATTATTAAACTTTAGGGAAGGGATCTTAAAACTAAAAATGTGTTATCCTAATAACTTATGTTTTGTTGAACCAAAGATATTTTAAATCATCAAAGGTTGATGGATTTGAGGCTCTCAATTCTACAATTGTTTGTGACTGATGACCTCAATCACTCCCTATAAATATTTACGTTTTTACTCCAATTATGTATCTCTAATTTCCACCAATGTTCTACTAATCGAGATCATAATTTGGTGGTGACTTTTTCATTCCCATTTTCCTATTATTAAGACCAAATTTTTTTAACCTAATTTCTTATGTGGGTTTTCCCACAAAGGTATTTTTTATTTTCATCCTTTTATTTTTGAAGAAAAATTTCAAATTGCGAGGATGCAATTTATTGAAGGAGGGAAGAATGTAACACCCCAATATTTCATAGTACGTTATTTCTTCAATGTAATTCAAAAAATGCACCACACACAACACTGAGTTCTAGCACACCATGACATACCAAACAAGTCGTTCAAAAACGGTTATGAATAGTATTAACTGAATTTTAAACTTTATATAATTATTATAATTTTATAATCTATATTAGGAGTTTCTTAGACATAATTTAAGAACAAATACATTTTTTCTGATAAAAGAAGTATTTTTCAAAAAATGTAATTTTACCACATTTTAATGGAAAAGCCTTTTTTAAATCCTATATTTGAAACTTTTATATATTAAATTTGACAAAATAAAATTCTTCTTTAGAATCAGGACATAAGAATTTTGTTTCAATAATGTTTTTGTGTTTTTATGATAACTTTATGTTTGGGATAGTAGTGAAAAATACTATAATTTAACTAAAAACAATTTTTTTAATCAAAATAATTTATAGTGCTAACTTATACATTTTAATGGTTTGTAAGTATAAATAGATTATAGTTTTACCATTTAATCCAATGATGGTCAATATAAGTAATTTCACTTTGAAATTTGACATAAACAAGTGTCAAACTTTAGGTAGTTATTATTTCTTAAAAATATGCATTTTGGTTTTGACAACGGGAATTAATTTTATATTAATAGATGCAACTTCTATGTTTTGAATTTGGTAAAATAGACTTTATTATTGAATTTGGAATATCAAATTTAGTTTAGGGTAAATTTTTGGTACTTCTCTGAAAATTTTAATTTTTGATGAATAGTGAAAACAATGAGTTATAGTTTAAAACCAAATTTCTTTTTAAATAATTATTTATTTTATTTAATTTTATTTTAGGTAAAAATAGATACATAACACCTATATAAGTTCAATGTAATTCATTGGAGTTAGTTTATAATAATTTTAGATATATATAAATTTTATTGAACTTTTCACCGTCTTTTACCCACCTTCTAGGAGAATTTACAAATTCATATAAAACTTAATTTTACCGGTTATGTGAGTGGAGTTTCTAAAATCCAAGAGACATGATAATATAAAGGACTTAAATGTGGTTCAAGAAGATAAAAATAATTTTTTTGGTGAATAGTAACTTTTGACTTTTATTTACCACGGTAAAAAGTAAATCGGGTAATTAAGGGTAAAAATGATATTATTATTACCCTAACACATGTCCTAATTATATTGGATAAGTATAAGTCGACCAAAAACAACCTTATTAATAAAATATGAACCTCTTTGGTCTACATGGATTAGATTAGGACATTTATTGTTATTTAATTCAAAGAAGAGTTAAAAGAGATAAAATTAATGTTTAATAACTAAAACATTTTTAATATTGTGTTATACATACGAAAAATTAGATTATAAATATTAATTAGAAAGATAAAACGATTTCCTACATAATCGTATTTTATTTATATTTTTTATACATTAAATAATGTTTTTTATTTTTGACACAATGATGATGCAGTAATTATCTTATTAGTGAAATATTAAAATAATAGATATTATAAATACCCAAATTAATATAATTTGAGACTTTTAATGAATTAAACGAATTTTATTAGTTAATATGAAATGATAGGATTTATTAAATGAGTTTGTTTCTAATTAATAACTTTATTAAGACTTTTAAAAAAATCAATTATTAAATAGTGTTAAAATTTACATAAAGGAGTTTTTAAAACAAATATTATATTATTAATTGATATAATATTCCTAAAAATCTAAGGATAGGCCAGAAGAATTATATTATGATAGGTATTTCATTAATGAACCACTTTAATTTTTCTTGGTAGTTTATAGTAAGTTTCTTAACCATATAATATAAAAATACAAAGAGACATGGTAAATGTCAAACTATTTAACTAAGAGTTAAATCTAAAATATAAGGGTAAATAGAGACCCAATCTTCTCTAAAACCTATTGGATGGGTGGTTATCAACTCATACCCACCTTATACTTTAAATAATTAAGTTTGGATCCATTAGAAACTGAATATTAATTTATTATAAAATACTACTTTAAAGTTTTCCTAAAGATCCCCTCCTCCCCCTTATAAAAGGACACCACTTCTAACCAATTATTAATACCTTCAAAGCCTTTTGGTTCAGACAAAACCTACCCAAATATCCTCTAAACATCCCTAAATTCAACCTAGAGTCATTATTTTGATCAGAAAGACAACCTATGGATCCCTTTTGATCAAATCAAAATGAAGAACCCGAAGAAAAGGTAATGATTTCACCACCCTCTTTCAAGTTCCTTTCTTCTTCCACTTCTTCTTTATTTTTTATTACCATTATAAAATAATAACTCTAGTATCATCTAAATACTGTGATTTTATTATAAATATTTCACAACTATATTCATTATTCTATCCATCTTATGAATGATAATGTCATCATGCGTGCGTACGTACGGCTTACCGTCTCCACGTCGTGGTGTAATTTGTTATTCAACAATATGCTATTTGGATGGATATAATGATGAGTAATATGTATATAAATAATGAAAATAACATTATAATATCTATTTAAAATTAATATACCATCAAATTCAACACCTTTAAAGGAATAATATTGTTACTCATGCATACTACGGATTACCGTCTCCACGACGCGATGAGATTCATTTCCACATTCACCATATATCGAAGATTATAAAAATATATATTACTAATATGTTTGTAATATATTACATAATAAAGATACTGGATATATATATATATGTGTGTGTGTGTGTGTTTGTGTGTGTGTTTACATACATATATTTTATTCACTTAGTTCTTTTCAATACGTTATTAAAATGGAAACAACGTTTATGCGTACGTACAGACTTCTGTCTCCATAAACAGTGTTTTCCATTTCACATATATATCTATTATACATAATTATATTATAAATATATATGATATATAAATCATGTTTTATATTCTAGAAGTATTTAAATCATGATCTAAGTGATACAATCAAGAGTAACAAGTTAAAACACATACGATAAAGAAAGAGATTACTACCTGAAATGTTAATTTAACAAGGAAATTATTATTAAATGGGTAGTATAAAGTCATAAATTAATAATGTATGATATCATAAATATTAATATGGTTCTGGTATAATTTAATAACATACTACGGTCTTCATACAGTAGGTTAAATGTACCCTCTAATAAAGGAAAGTGCAAGGTAAGGGGTTTTCATCTCAATCCTTATTCCTGTGAGATTCATGCCATATTGCAACTATTACCTTTTTTGTGGTGTATTTACTACAAAAAATTGTATTATTTGTGTAATACACTTTAATTTATGTGTATTTACATATTCAATATATGATACCTCTTTCATGGGGTGTATGTTTCGTATGTTACCAAATTGTTAAGGGTTAATTTCACAATCTCTTTATTATCTAAGGTTGTTTTTCTGTAAGTATCTAATGGGACATATTTATTAACCATCTCCATGTTTTAGGAATGATATTTCAAAGGGATTAATTTAAGAATTTTTTAAAAAAAACATCATTTCAAATGTTTTGAATATTTATTCTTCTAAATCTTTCTCATTAATGTCCATGTCTTCAAAATGGTTTTTAAGGATTTATTTACATGGACATGAATGTTTTTAAAATGTTAATTTATTTCAAGAGTTTCAAAGTGGTATGGGACACTTTGATTAAAAAAGGTCTTTAAATGTCTTCATTTCTAAATTGAGTGACTTTTAAATGTTTTCATGATAAAGGGATATTTCTCTCAAAGAGTTTTACAAATCATTTTTATCTATGTCAACATCCTTTGATGGATTTTAAACTTGTTTGAGGATGATTTATTACTATAAAAATCTTCCATATTGTATTGAAGGTTTTGTGATATGTTTGACTATGGATGTCTTATTTTTATACCATTCATGGTTTTGGGATTTAATATTTAAATTTCAAATGCTAGTTTTAATATGAATGTTTGTGTTATGTTTAAACCTTTTCATACGAGGAATGCATTGGACTTAGTAAGTGATGGGTGGAGGCCGCTATAGATCCTTGATGCATTGGTAGGTCTTATGAGACAAACTAGTGTATTGGAACAAGGCCTTGATAAAATCTTATTTGTAGTCTTGGCACAAGGCCTTGACTATGTGGTTATGATAGTCTGGCATTATGAATTCCATCATTATGAAAGTGGTTAGTGATATTGCATGTGATTATTCGACTAGTATAATATCCATGTGAATAATTAAATGGAATTACTTAATTTTATTTTTTCCATATTATGATTAAGTTCATGTTTAAAAGGAATTTGTTTTAGTTATACATTGCCTTAAATGTTTATGCTTATTTATGAAAGTTTCCACTGTATTGTTATCCTTACTGGCCATCTGAGCTCACCGATTTCTATGTTTTATTTTTCACAGGATTCCAAAAAGTGTATTGTGATTGATATGCAGGATTAATACAAGGGAATAATGGAATTCATAAAGGATTATTTATGTTGTTTTTTATGTTATAAAGTGTAATGTAACATTCATGTAAGTAATCTATTTTACAAGACTACTAAACTGATTGGTCCTTTGGGACTTGATTTCTTGTAATCATGCCAATGTATTAAAATAAGGCACCGACTATGGGTAACCGGGGTCGGGGCGTTACAAGTTCATAATTTTAACATTATAAGTACGGAATTACACTTATCAGATATTTTTGGGGGTTTTCACATAGATTATTTTACACTAATATTTAAAATTAATCATTTTCATTAAAAAAATAAAATAATAAATATAATATAATTTATTCAATAATAACATGTATTGGATGGTTTTTATTATAAATAAAATAACATAGAATATTTTTTTTTATTTTTTAATAATTATTTGTTTTATATATTATTTTTATTTTATAAGTATTACCATTTATTCAAATATTTTGAGGGTTTATTTGATATGATCCTAAATTTAATTATTATTTCTAAAATATATAAAATATTTATTATTTTATAGATACATGTATTAGTGGGAGATGGTTTTATTTATCATATAGTTTTTTTATAAAATATTTTTTTGAGGATTAAACAGTTTATTGATTCAGAAAGTTGACATCTAAGTCATATTATTACTTTTACTTATAAGAAATATGAATTTATATATATATATTACAGTTTTATATATTGAGGATTTCTCTTATAGGTGTTTTTGAAATATTATTAGAATTAGACACCTCATGAGGAAGAACATGTCTCTTTTCATTAAGGGTAAATTGTTTAAATGGATTTTAATCCGATAATATTAGTTATAATAAATATAATACTCAATGAAATGATATGATGGTTTCTTCCCAAATAGTGTATTTATAAAAAAATATAGGGTTTATGGTATGCTATGAATTTTAGTTTTTTAGTTTTTTAATGTTTAATTTGAGTAATTTTAATTTATTTTTTGGAAAATATTAGAAGAGGAGTGGGGATGCATTGTTAAATGATCATAGTGTTTACTAAATCCTGCCACCAAAACTCTGGCTAAATCCAATGGATGTCCAATGGTCAAGTAATTATCCTAGTAGGAATCCATTAAGATTCATGATATAAGAATTGGGATCCCAGTATGATACAAAATTTTTTCTAGAGGTCCACTAGATTTCTGATTCCTCAATCGACCCAATTTTTTAATAGGGGTATTTTTTTAATATCTTAGTCATAAGATTTGTGAATTTTAGTGTAATCCATATTACCTTGAGACAAAATTATAAAAATTATAATCTCTAATAAACCATATTGGTCTATCTTATTTGGAATATTTCTTCATTAATTATAAGGAGAACTATGATCCAATGGTGGAATTGGACTTATAATGGTATGTTTTTAGAAAACCCCATCACATTATAAGAAGGAATTTTGGTTTAAACATTATCATATTATAATATTATTTATGATTTAATTTAATATAATTATCTATTATTTCATGAGTAGGATTTAAACCTTCATTATTGATGAAATTTATTGATAATCAAGATGTATTAGGCTTCTCTCATTCTTTGATTTTTTAATTAGAACTTATATACGAAGGGTTAACTAATATGGTGATTTAATTTCATTTACAAGTTTTCTGGGATGAAAATTGAGTATAATCTAAATTGAATAATTTTATATGAATGGTAATGCAGCTAGAAAAAAATATTTATGTATTTTATAGTTGAAAATGTTAATTTACAGATGTAAAATATTAAATTAATGAGATAAATGGTTGATAAATTCGTGCATTTAATGTTTTCATTATTAGTAAAATTAATAATGAGTTTTGTGAGTTGAAAATTGATGTTTTAATGTTGTTTTACATTGTTTAGTTTTTTATTATGATGTAGATTCATTATAATTATGTATAAGATTACAATGGTCATTAAGAATAATTCTAATTAGAATATATGTTTTTAGTTTTGGATTTAGTTTTTGAATAAATTTTATCTTGAATAATAATGTGTGTAATATGTGTTGAAACTCAAAGTAATGAGTTATTAAAAAATAATATATTATGGAGACTTTATAATGAAGTTTTTCATAATGTGTAATGATTTTTAATTTCTATAAATGACATTTACATATATTATAATTGTAAATAAAAGAGAGAATACATAAATATTCTTAATAAAATGGAAATTTGAATTTAATTGGTTTAAAATAGAATCATTTTGTCAATTGTACATTGTAATTTTGTGTGTAATATCATAAAAAAAATTGTGGGTTGGATTTGAGTGTTTTTTGATTGAATTCAAAATAAATGAGTTATTTGTGTGATATAAATAGTGGATAATACTTGGGTTGATGTGTTGAAATCAAATTTTTTATGATATCATAAAATTACTATTTTGTTGTAAGAAATACATGAAGTTGACTAACTTGTTGGGAGACATGGGATAACATAAAATACATGATAATGATTTATGATTAAAGGGGTCTGGTAAGGCCTTGTTTTTGTAATAGGGTTATATAATATTCCCTGTGTTAGGATAGATTTATATGAGAAATGTGTTGGACTATTTTTTAGTCGATGCTTAGAGTCTCCACTAATATTGACCAAAGGAAGTATATGGTAACATTAAACACTAAGGGATGTTTGTGTTAGTGTTGGTTTTTACCATGAATTATTTCCCACTCTTTATGTATACACAACATGTTTACCTATGTAGGTGGAAGTTTATTCCAGGAGATAACTTGGAGTAGATTTTTTATACTTTTGGATCCATGGAGAGGGATTTACTACATAATTGTATACTTAATTTAGTTTTATTGTTCATTATATGGTTCTTAGGATTTATTCTATATTTTTCTAATGTATATTACATGTCGGTATTCTTGGGATGTTGTCACTAACTTTATTAATAATGATACTAGTTCTTTTATTTACTTAAGGATATGGTGTTCTTTAAATTAATATTTTTATTATAGTGGGCCAGTAGAGGGTAAATCACCCCCAAGAGAGACTCCCCACCCCTCGATGATTTTTTTGTCTCTAGTAATCAGTGAGAAAACATTAGTTTATATGAAACTGCAACTCAATTTAAGGGTATTTTTAGTTCAAGACATTATAAAATCTTTTCAATTTAGTTTCTCTTCTGAGATCTAGCTATTTAGAAAGTATGTATAAAGGAGACCCAGATTTGGAACATGGTAGGAAAGCTATATATGTGTTCCTAGACAAAAAAAAAACAAATTACTACTCTATGTTTCATAGGGATAATGGAATTATATTGATTAGTTTATTCATGATGTTTTTGGTTATGAGAATCACAGAAATTGAGGGCGAGTAGAGGGCTATTCATCGATCATTTTTGAACACATGAACATTGCATATGCATGCGTATATGAAATTTTGATTTATTAGTGATTTAATTATATTTTTTTAATTTTAATAAGTACATTTTTTGGTCATGTGTTAACCTCACATGATCCATTCCAAACACAAACTTTATAACAAAATATACAATGATCCAAAATTCAAAATTCAAAATCCTAATTCCAAACATTCAAATTTCCAAAAAAAACTAACATGAAGGTGTGATATAGAAGTGATGTTACCTTATGAAAGATACCTATTACCAACATCTCTCACATTATTAGTGCCTAATACATCCCATCAAAGATTCATTAGAATAGTCAACCTATGAGCCATCACAAAAAAACACCCACTAGAGAAATATTAGTACCTACATTCCCATCATAAATAACTATCATCGACAAACCACTCCAAAGAATCTGTCAATGAAACCCATCGAAACCTCATCACAATTGAAACAAAATCCATAAAACAATATCTAGGGATCACCATAACACTTAAATATTGAGAATATACAATAAAATCCATAGAAAAATGGATTTACAAACAATATTTTGAAGATAAAAATGATTTAACATGATCTTTGTATAAAAATGTCGTAGGAAACCTACAAAATGGAAAAGCAAGGAATGATGATGATGGATTCAGCAATACAACCACTACTATTCAATTAAGAGTGAACCAATAGGAATATAGACTACTAGAAAAACCTAAGACAACCATTAATAGACAATCGTGCTCCTAGGACACTGATGATAGCTCCTCCATCACCTCCATAACCACCTCAAAATAACTAGCACACTAGAAAATGATGGGGGTCAGACCATGGTATTTTTATAGTAAGAGTAGAGGAATATCTGATGATGGATTTAGAATTATTTTTCCCCTAAACCTCATTACTATCACAATCCATCCAAATAACTATCATGGATTAACAATATAGAGTATATTATAATAGTATGTGAAAAAAGATACAATCGGTAAGTGAGGGACAAAAAAATATTACTACAATAGGTGAGTGTTCAAGAGGGATCGAACTAGATTTTATGTCAATGGAGTGGGTAGGAACATTAAACTAGTGAGAGTGAAATCACAAGAGAGTGGGGATGTCCATCGATGGGAGGAATCAAGAAGTGGAGAAGGAGGGAAGGGGGAGACAAAACCAAATAAGCAATGTTCATGCCTCCCCCTCTCAATCACCATGAAAAAAGGGCATAACCATGATATTTGATATTGAGAAAGCACTCAGAGGCCACCCTCAGCATGTCCAGATACATATCTTAGGACCAATATTTATGAGTAATTTTATTAATGTAAAAATATTAAATTATAAGTAAACTATGTGGTGTTTTCCAAAATAGGTTATTAGTAATTAATCAGTTAATTGATATTAGTGAGATAAATCTAATGATAAAATGAGATTATTTTTATTTCAACAAAGAATTTATGATCATGTGAAGTAAGTCATGGATGTGTTCTTGTCTAATAAATGTTTTGAAGTCAATTTCTAATTAGTATGTTGGTATTTCTATAATCAAGATACAAAAGAATAATGATAAATATACTCATGAAATGTTAGTAGATAAGGAAAATTACAATGAGGGTCATATATAGGGAGTGTCCAAGAATTTCCCTCTAGCTGTAAAACCTAAGAATCTAGTTGAGAAGTGGAATAAAGAGAGTCATCTTAAAGTGATTGAGAACATGGAAGGAAGACCATATTAGAAGGTGGATGTGGTGACTGATGTGGTTGAGGATTATTGAGGATTATATCCTCTTAGTTTAAGAGGATATTTTGGGACTTATAGAGTAGAGTAATTATTTGAAGGAACATATAAATAATTGAGTTGATTTATAAAAAAAGGTAAAGAATATGTAGCATGTAGTAATTTTTCTAGAGAGACCAGCCAAATGGTAGTGGGATATTCCGGTATTAGAGAAGAGGACCAAAGAATTTACATGGGATATTTTAAAAGGTATCTTATTTGAGTAGTTTCAATAATAGATGATATATATATAATGAACATGAGCTTATGAAGTCAAAAAAATGGATTTGTTTTTTTCATGATTATGCCTTTATATTTATGGGCTTGCTTCATTTTTATTTGACCTTGGGTGGTAATGAGATTTCTAAAGATCATTATTTTTATCATGGTATGAATTTAGAGCCTTATTAAAGGGTTTTACTCTTTTATTTTCCTACATTCATAGAGGTGGAGAATAAATATCTCATGACTATGAAGGACTTGTAAGAGGAAATTGTAACTTCAATGGGTGTTGACAAATATATTGGTTGAAAGAAGAGATAAGCAGATGACTATCATAGATATAGTTATTGATATTGTGGATAAGTTAATAATTATTATTCTCCTTATTCTATAGTTAGGGAATATTTAGGGTTATTTTGTTGTGATTAAAAGTCTATACACATACTGTGTGTCCTAGTGAGACAAATGAATATCATTATTGTGAAAAATGACATATTTAAAAAATTTTCTAGAAGGGATATTTGAGGAGTATTAGTCAATATTTTAAATTATCTTTGGTATCTCATGCATGAACATGTTCATTATAATATAATTCCAGTCCTATTCTATTTGTTATGCTATTTATAAGAGTTCACAAGTTTTCTTGATGGTAGAATCAGTGGGGAGATGCAGTGTAAGGGAGTCAGGTGACCCAAGGGAGGGTCATGGTAAATGGGTTAGTTATTTATTCAATAAAGATACGGAACCAATAAATCTAAATTAGTGTTATTAAATGGTTATAGGTATAGTATCAGTTAAATATATATTAATCAAAATTATATTTGATAATGGAACTCTTAAGTATTTTATTTAAGCTTGTTCAATATTTGATTTATGTTGGGATGTTGAGTTTTTATTCAAAGTTTTTATTAATAATACTCATCTAGATAGAATATAGAAGTTCATTGGAAGATACCCTATATTTTTTATCATTAAGGACTTCTTAATTATATATATATATAAGTTTTTTATGTGATTAATAGAAAGAATTCTTGAAATTTTGTTTTGGAAAATATCAATTGTTCATAGAATTGAGTGACCTTTATTCTATCTTGTAGGGAGTCTTATTTTCTTCTAAAATAGTGGAACTATAATTCCCAAAAGTATGACTATGATTTGTGATAACTAAGAATGACCATATCTCTAATAACATCGATGATTCTTGGTTTAGTTAAATTAGTTGGTAGTGATGTTTTTTATTTTTTGTGATAAATAGGTATCAGTACATTTTTTGAGGTTTTTACAGGATTTTCATCAGAACGAGAGGTGGAGTTAGTTATCAAATTAGTAATAGTTACTGAGAATATCTGTAAAACCTCTTTATACTTGTGTGCTAATTTTTTTAAAATTATACTAGGTTAAAATTAAGATTCAATATTTGTTTTTGTATCAATATTTTTTGACTAATTGAGATGATATTGATAGTTTTCTATGAAATTTTTTCAAGATGTCATCAGTTGTCAGTGGAAACTAAATATATTCCAAATATAATATTTATAACTAAATATATTCATTATAAATTTATTTGGTGGTTCTATTCAAGGTGATGAATAAACCATTTATTTTTAGATCCTTTATGAATCATATTTACAATCCTTATATAGATTCATATGTTATTATGTTTATTGATAACATATTTTTATATTCATGAAACTATGGGGGGGAATTAAGAAAAATTGGACACATTAGTAGACCAAATGATAAATCATTGATTAGATTTTATAATTTCAAAAAGTTATTTGTTTAATTGAGAGGTGAATTTCCCTAGACATGCTGAAATTGAATTTAGAATATCTGTGGATATTTAGAAAGTAGTAATTATGATATATTGGGTGACACCAAATAATATTTTTTATATCCAAATTTTCTTTGAGATGTTTGGTTATTACCAACAATTCATAAACATTATATCTAATTCTTTTCCATCTATGACTTCACTGACTAAAAAGTGATTAAATTTTAATTTGGATGATAGATACAAGACCATATTCTAATTGATGAAATCTCTAGTAGGTTTATTGTAATGTATTTAATGTGGGATTGGGGTTCCTATTAATGTTAAAAATGATTTGCGAGGGCATATGGTTCTTGAATCCTATGACACATGGGAATAATTACTCAACCCATGGTCACAAATTGGACATGGTGTGTAATGGACTTAATATTTATTGACATTATCTATTTGGAGATAAAGTCATTAAATATAATAATTATAATAGTTTAAAGTATATATTTTCGTAGTAGGATTTTAATCTTCAATGGAGTATAGAGGTCTAATAATAATTCTAATGTCTATGTACCAATACACACATCCATATATAGGAACATTAAATAAGGCATATGAATGTGGATTTTCTGTTGGAGGGTCTCATTCTCATAATCACATTCACTAGAAATTACTATGGGCGTACACGATGAGAAAGTGTCTCATGGTCTTATGACTCTCCACCCATGATAGCCTATATAATTTTTCCCATAAATGATTTTATATGGCTTTAAAATATATATCTAAGAATATTTTTGTGGAACTTCGAGCATTTCATCATAATGGAGAACTAATATGAACTTTAAGTGTGATAGTTACTCTTAGGACATTATCATATAAAATGTCACATAGAAGAATAGTCATGTTATGTTATTTAGTTTATTAATACTCAGAAATATGATTACTGGAAATCATAAATTACAACAATGTTGGTTATAAGGAACCAAATTAGTATTTGGAAACTATTTTTTTAGATTATTTTAGATATTGGAGAGGGTTAATGCATTTTTTATATATTGTATTTACCTTATAAATATATTTTGATGCATGATATATTCATCTCACTCAACTAAGGTTTGAAAAACTAAATTCATTCCACTTGATTCATTTTGTTGATGTTGAGTTGGATTCAGATGCATCTTTCTTTGAGAGACTGATGAATATTGTGTATCACAATGAGAAGTTATTTTTTGGGAAAGCCATTCCACTTGTATGTATTCTATGATTGTATAGTAATGTGAAAGAATATACCTGAGTGAGAGAAACAAAAATGAAGTTTTAATGGTTGGATTTATTCATTGATGATGCTCGATGATTCCTCTCAAGGATAGAAAACCATATAATAAGGAGTTTATATCAATGATGGATTTGAAGATATGTTTTAAATTTTATGTTTCAGTATTTTATGATTTAATTGGATTATTTTTAGTTAATTTTTTATGAGGTAAAGTAATATGTGAAATTTGGGAGGGGATGATAATTTATGTGAACAATGATTTCACATAAATCATCTATTAAAAATCTTGTTTAATCCATTAGGAGTTCAATAGTCATGTAAGAAGCATAAAGGGATACCACTATAATGTTACCACTAAAGGATGATGATAGGTATTGGGATTCCAATGTAAAATTAGAAATTCTTATGGGGGTATATCAAAAATATGATTCATTTCTCAAGGCCTTTTGAAATAATGGATTTTTTTTTAAAATTACTAGTTATGGGATATTATAAGTGTAATTTCCATCCACATAAACCACAATTATGAGAACTTTTCTCTCTAATCTTCCTTACTCTCTCACTCTATAGTTTCTTTGGATTATTTGTTATTGATTTTAAATGGAATTTGTTTCTATTTGTGGTGTTGGATTAGAAATGGTAATATATTTGATATCCATATAAATTTGGGAAAAGGAATTGTTCTTTGGAAATTGTTATATTTTAATGTTCTTATATGATTCTAGTTCAGTGGAATTCTAGATTTATTCTACCTAATGAGGAATTAAACCTTCACCGCTAGTGATATTTTGTTCCAATCAATTGGTTAGTGACCTATATCTTTCTTTATTGATGAAATGAAATTTGTATATCAATTATTTTCTATTATTATTATTTCTTATTTTTTTAATGTGATGATAATTAATATTAACCTAAATAGAATTATTTTTAAGGAATTTTTATTCGGTTTATATGTACTATATATGTATTTTTGGGTTAGAAAAGATAATTTAAATGTTTTTTTAAAATAAAATTAATAATATAAGTGATGGATAAAATAATCAATTTTATTTTTTCATCATTAATGTAATAAATAATGGGTTGTTTTGTTGAAATTTCTTGTTTTAATGTGGTTATGTTAGGTTATAGTGTTTTTATTGTGGTATAAATTTATACTACTGTTGTATGAATTTATTTTTATTTATTAGAATAAATTGATATAGAGTATATGTGGTTAGTTTGGGATTTAATTCTGGAATACATATTTTATTATATAATAATGTAATTAATATATTATAAAACTCAAGGGAATGAGTTAGAATGATTAGAAATGGATTATGGTGATTTTAAAATGTTTTTTTGTGATGTGAAGTATTTTATACATGATATAAATGATATTTGGACTAATATAATGGAGAAAAAATAGATACTACATGGATATTCGTGATAAAATTAAAAACTAAAATTTATGTGGATTAAAAAGGGATTTTATGTGAAATATGCTTTCTTGATTTTGTATAATGAAAAATGAAATGTGTGTTTGAGAAATGAGTATTTCCATGAAAAATGGAAAAGTAAATGGGTTATTTTTGTAGATAAATTTGGGGTAATTGATGGATTGGTGAGATGAAATTAAAGTTGTGATAATAATATTATAATGTAATTTTTTATTATGAAAATCCAGGAAGCTTGATTACATATATGGTGACTTGGGTTAGGCTACAATATGATATGGAGATAGGTAAACCATGGGTTATGACTTTCCATTGTGTAATGTTTGTGGTTATATTGTATTCCATGTTTTTGGAATAATATTCAAATAATCCATGTTTTTTGGTACTTTGTACCTTAGTTGAAATTTTAATCTTCCACCAACATTAGTCAATGAAGGTATATGGTTTCTTAAGTGACTGGTTAGTGCCTTATAAATTAAATTACATGTGGTAAATGATATGGTTAGATCATTTCATAAATTAACACCATTTTTATATAATCAAATTAAACTCTAAGGGATGTTTTTTTTTCAAAAATTTATACTATGAATTATTTCTCACTCCCTCAGCGTACACGCCTCTTGTACGTGTAGATTATATGCATCATACTGTAGGTATAGACATGAAGCCTAAATATCTTGGAGTAAATGTTCAGAGAAATCCATAAGATGATTTATTATGATTTTATAGTCATATATATGTATAATTATTCTATTACATTTATAATTATTTTAACTGTATTCATCATGATATAACACTCATGATTTTTTTAGTTCACGTTTTGATGTATGCTAAATTTTAGAATTTATTGGATATTGTAATTTACTAACTTAGAATGATATTATTTATTTTATTACATTGATGTTATTTTTTTATTATGATGAACCATTATAATTTATATCACTAGCTAAGTGAAAATTATATACCCTTGGTTCTAATTGATATTCTTTAGTTAGAATTTAGCACACTTGAGGATATGTGATGCTTTTCCTTGGTGGAAAAATCATGCTATGTTTTCATGTTATTGAAGGAGATATACCCTAAAACAATAAACTAATATTATAAATATTAGATATATAATATGGTATGATATTAGAATATCATTAGATAATAGAATATGTTTTCATAACCACTGACTTTACATGTATGTTTCTTATTTAAGTTAACATTTAAATCTCGTCCATTGGCTATCATTAAAAAAATCATTAAATGAAACACATGGGAGAACATGGTTTCATAAGGGTTACAAAATTTGTAACTAAAAGTAACAAACACTCGTACATTTAGTAACATATACATCCATGGATAAACTATTTAGGTGTTTCCTCTAGGGATTTAAAAATGAGGTCGTTTTAATAAAGGTAGTGTATTATTGAAAGATCCAATTCCTAACTGAATGTCTCCATATAATTCATATATATTCTTCTTTTATGATTTTACTTGGTGATGCAAATTCATGTTGTGGGTTATGAGTGGGATCTTCTAAATCATTGGGTGATTTAATAAATCAAGTGGATACACTATGGAGGTGGAATTAATTTTCTATTCCTCTTTGGTGATCTTCTTCAAGCATGATGGTTGAATATGGATCTACAACAACATTATTGTATGGTACAAAACTATTGACACTATATTTTTCATAGTTATGATCTCATTATATAAAGATCTTGTTTTGGGTCTTCAAATTAATTTTTATTCTATTTTAATTGTTAAAATACCCATATAATCCTAATAGTGTTATCTGTGCCTTTCCATGTTGAATGATTCCCAACCCATATCGTAAAACTGAGCATCAATAGTTGCTTAAAAATCTAGCACATAAACATCTCAAGCAATTTAGTACATGTTGTTAAACATAACTGTAAGTTATTGGAGTTGTATTGTGGTATTAAGATAGTAAATTGTTTATTATTATTAATTCTGATCACATAATGACCATAAGAATCGTTAATTTTTAATTTATTCGAGGTATTCTCACTAAAGATACTAATATGTAGTAGCTATATTAAAAGCCCTTCACTCACCCACCCTACTTCGTTCCTCACATAATAAATTTAACATACATGATTTAATAGTATACATAATAGTGATGTGCATTATTTACAATACATGGAATCAATGATTTAATCTTATGTACTCAAGTAATCACAGAATTCTATTGATGATCATCGCATGGTTAATACCACACAATGTAAGATTTATCTTAAGTATGGCCTGATTAGATGTGGATAAATCTTATGCTTGGATTATCATAATCTATTTCATCCATGAATATGAGATGAAAGTGATAATATTACAGAAGTTTATGCCACAGGGGATTAATCTAACGTGGCAGGAATATCATAAGGTATACTGACTACGCATATGGGATGTTCTTGGTAATTCCTATGTAGGTAACTACGTGACTATTTTTTCTTACATATGATTTAAGACCAACTAGTTATTCTCACATGGGATGTTATATCAGAATTTTTTAACAAATATATAACAATAGACATGAAACCTCCACTATTGTTTTCTTGTGAATGCATATCTACCAAGGCTTTAGTCCTACACGGGTTTAGATGATAAAAAATTATTTTTCCAAAAATTAAATTATGAATTGAATTGTATAATTTATAAAATGTTTATAAATGATATAAAATTGTAAATTAAGGAATTTATTTATTTATAAGGTTTTTTATAATTTCACTTTTTTATAAAAGTTTTAATTCATTATTTAAATATTTTTAATAATTTTAGTATGTAAAACAAGATATTAATTGTTAATATTTTGAAATACATGTTTTTTATTATACGTTCTAAAATTATAATAATGATATAAATTATCTGAATAGAAATTTTTAGTAAAATTTGTAAAATTTTATAAATTATAAAAAAAGGAAAATAAAAAAATTAAATTAATAATTTTCATAATTATTATTTTGATTTATTGAAATTAAGACCCTATTTAGAAATTATGTAAACAACGTGAAAATGAATTTTTAGGATTGATTTGTTAAATATTTAAATAATAAAAATATGCGATATTTAGATTATGTAAATTATTACATAACATAATTGAAAATTAAAATGTTTATATTTCATGTAATATTATACATTTTAAGTTAAATCAAAATTAAAAATAGTATGAAAGAGTTCATATTTGATATAAATATAAAGACTATATTTTTTAAATTATAGAATTTCCATAATATATGGATAATTAATAAAATTATTATAATTATATTTTTTATAAAATGTTCATAAATAGAGTATCTCATGTTTAAATATTTGAACACTTAATTTATTTAGTTTATTCTATTTTTTAATATTTATAATATATTTTTTATATTATTATTGGTTTTATTATTATTTTTAAGTTATTAAATTACTTAAAAGTTATTATACATTAATATAAGAATTTATATGCAAGGTATGATAAGTGATTGAGTTTTCTTTGAACATGGTTAGAATTTTATTGTGATATAAGATTGAATCAAGTGGTTAATTATGATTTATGCACATTATATATTAGAATTATAATGGAATTAAGGTCTACATTGAGAAAAGTATCATTTAGTAGAAAGACTTGGGGTCAAACTGCTCACTATCCTAAAGGCTTATGCCTTGTCTAGAAAAGTGATGGTTGAATATTTGTAAATCTATAATTACTCATGTGAATATTATTATTTAAATATAATTATATGTATTTACATAAAATGGTTTTATGAACATTTTTCATAGAATGAATTTAGATATGTATGAATAAATATGGATATTCATTTGGGTTTGTAACACATGTTATGAGTTGTGTAAAGTGTTACACATAAATAAGGTTTCAAAATATTTATTTTGGGTAAGGAATATGAATAAATATTTAATCATTACAATCATTCATAAATTTTCAGGGAATATATGAGATAACATAATGATATTAAATCCTCTTTATAAGTTTTACTAAGTGTTAGGATCCTTCCTCAAAAAACACATATCATGAACTCAATCATTCAACCGACTTATTTTTTATAAATTAGGTTGCCCATGGATTATCTTGTGTTAGGAATGGTGGAAATGTGTAAACCTAAGATTTAGGTCATCAAATACCATCATGGGATTATGATACAATTATCTGGGAAACCCGAAAATGTATGTTACTAGAGGAATGGTGTTATATTTTTTCATATGATGGACTGAATAAAGATTTGTCCCCTCAATAATCTAAGGATAATAATTTATATAATTTTGATAATTACGTACCTAAATAACTATGTGGCGAGAGTAACTTCAAATTTTACTCATTACATAGTAAAATATAGATGTTATACCTCTACTAGATATGATAAATTTTAAAGTTCTCAATTTTTTATGGGATCACATTTAGTAAAAGTAATTATAATTGTGTGTATAAAATATCAATATTATAATAAAAACTTATAGTTTAGATAAAAACATCATGATCATAAGAATTAGCCTTTATATTAATATAGAAATGGATAATCTTACCGTAAGTATCTACTACCCATAGAAACTTAAGAAAAACATTTAATATAAATTCTAGGTGTTAGGGAAATACATTCAAGAATAAACAACTAGTTTAATTTCATTAATAAATGAATCAATATTCTTAAGATAAGAATGGAATGATTATTACAAGGTTTAGGTACCTTTATATAGAAAATTGATTAATAAAATTTATACTCCACTTATATAATCAACGCAATTGAGTGCGATAATGAATTATTGAGGTGGAATGATATCCTATAAGGATAATTTTTATTATTGAATTTTTTCAAGAATCATCATTTTAAATTATCCATCAATATCAATGAGTCTAAGAAATATTTACTCTAATTTCACGAAGTGTTGAGAATTAATGAACCGCTGAATTTGATGTCTATGTTTGAGTTCTGTATTGACACCAAAAGTGGGTAAATGTTCAAACAATAAGAAGAAAATTTAATTATAATTTACAATAAAGTTACTTAAAATATCCAACCATAGTCATTGAATCTTAGGTTTATTAAGAGTAAGGAAAATTTATTACATAATATGGTGTTTTTTGAAATACATCCAGGGGTTACTAAAATCAATGTAATATCCATGTTAGGTATTAGTTTTAATGTTATAAATTTCCATGTTTTGAAGGGTATATGATGCCAAATGTATACTATATAGATTTTTTAATTATATTATTGTTATAAACAGGGTAATAATTAATAAATTTTCATGTTTGAATTCAAATTTTTAATCCAAGGTTTTCTAAATAATTGAATTAAATTCCAAGGAATTTATCAAGTTTTATAGATTTTTTTTAAAATGTGTATAGTTATCTTATTTATCTTATATGATTATAGAATTCGATTACTGAAAAATATTTTTTATAAAAAAATATGAGAAAATATATTCAATACACATGGTTTATATTTAATTTAATTCTATATCATATTTTTAGAAGAACATAGGGATTTAAATGTTTTATCCAAGATAAAATATATTATCTATTAATTTGTTTTAATTTTTAAAGAATAATTTTATTTTCCAAAAAACCCTTCAAACACATAGAATACCTTATATGATATGGATGCAATTTTTTTATTTAATAAAAATTCGTATAAAGAAAAATATATTTTAGTTTTTAATACAATGTGATTTTTTGGTTTTATCATGATATTCTGAAGAGAAATTGAAATTTACAATGATTGTGGGATTATTTTTGAACATAGGGATGTTCAATGTTAACAAATCGAATATTACCACATGAAAAATACCAAGTAAATATCACTTTATCCTAAAAGTGTATAAGATGTGTTAGTAAAGGGTTAAATAAAATATCTAAAAAATATATTCTAATGGAAACATTTTCAAAAATGATGATGATGTACTTAACAAGAGTTCTAAGTAGATAAAATTTTTTATTAACATCAAATCATTTTATTTTACTGAGTTAAGGAGTGACAATATTTTTATAGAGATCAAAATTATGAATATGATTCATAAATCTCACCATTTTTAAATCATTCTTAATTTATACATGTATCTCACTAAATAGTTTAATGGGGGAGTTTTATCATATGGTTACATGAATATTTTATGGGCATTACATATGGATGTAATTATTTTAATAAAACCTCAGAAAGTCTAACAAAAATATGTATTGGTAGGTAATCTATCATATATGACATGTTACACAGGTACATGATTATGGTTTGGTAAGCGTTTTAAAAGAATTTAAGAATATAACATTCATCTTGATATATAAAGGGGGATCTCTAATTTATTATTCCTTCGTATTGGATCTATATTCATATATTGTGATATATATATACCTTGAAGTGAAATGATAATTGATCTCTCAAAATATGACATTTATATCTATTAAATGTTAATCATGTATTATTATAAGTTGTGATAAAATGTTATGTTTATAATGAGTGTTATTCTTGTATTGAGAAGTATAATATTACGATGAGGAAAAAAACAAGTTTTTTTACATTGGATTACCCATAGATTATGCACATCTGGTTACATATAATATTTATTTGGTATACTAGGGGTGTATGGTTCATTTTTAGAGTCCCCTCTACATCAGGTTAGTGTGATACCTTACAGGAAAACATTTATACTTTGAAACCTTTCTTACACAAGCCTTGAGACTTAACTAATTGTGGGTGTATATGTATGTTATTAATAATCTCATCAGTTGGAGATTAACAAAGATGATATTTTAACACTCATATGATGGGTATGAAATTTGATCCCTTGATTAACATAGACTGGGGAAGTGTACAACAATACCTATATAGTACATATGACATGATTACTAACTGGGTGAGAGGATTTTCTTGTGCTCATCCATAAAGGTGAATGATATGTCTTATATTCACCAACCCGATTGATCTATTCCCATAGAGTTGAAAACATAATGTTATTTTATATAGGATTGAAATAATTTTCATCCCATGTTTAATAAATATCATAGAGAATGATATCATATGAAAATTTATGCTTTCATATGAAATAGGTGGTTGACACATTTATAAGGATACATGTGTTTAATTGAGATCATGCCTCATCCCTTTGTAGTCTATGTGACACTAATGTTTTTTGGAGAATTCTTTTTCATTACATTTATAAATTCAATAATTCATATTAGTTTTCAATTATATATAGGCATATAGGGTTACACTATGTAGTTGACTGAATGGGTATTGAGTTTGACTCTATGTTATTCTTTAAAAAAGTTTTATTGTTAGTCCAAAATGAGTTTTGTATGGGTATTAAAATGGTATTATATATAATTTATTACATGGGTATGTTGTTCAAAATTATAAAAAAGTGTTTATGAATAATATTAAAATGGATTTTTTGATATAAATTCATAATTTATATTATAAGATATTATATAAGGTGAAATGGCATAAAGCCCATAAGGATTTAGATCAAGTAATAGATTAAAGGTGATATTCCCCAACACCATAAACTCATTTGTTGAGTTTTAACTATATCCTATGGTATGATATTTTCATATCATTTGATAAGTTACTATGATAACATGACCATATATGATTCATGGAAATTTAGGGTTAAAGATAATATTCCACTCTCTTCCACTAATGATACTTAACAAGCATTTTATTAAATAAAATTCATGGGAAAACATTGTCAGATGAGGGTTAAAATCGTAATAACTAAAATAAAAATTCAACCAAATTTTTCATAACATATGAATGAATTAATAATCTATCATGGATTTTACTTGAAGGATTTATAAAAAAGTCCTATACCATTGAGATAGTGTGTCGGTGGAAGCCCTTATTTTTGGACCAATGTCTTCCTATCCCATTTTATATATTCTTCTTCCACCCTTAGCCTCCATGAGAACATAACATATCGTGGGGTGATTATAGGGTTTTGATTGAGCCTCAGGTGATCTAATACTCCTCGTGGATACACCATAGAGAGGAGATACCATTTGGATTCCACTTTAGTGATATTTATCAAGCACTATGGTAGATTATAGAGGAGTGGAAACATCAGTGTAAGGTATACATAGTTTTTTATAAATTTAATATAATTATGATTTTTTTCAGGGAGATCATAGTTCGAATTTTATAATTATGTTTTATAATTACATTATTTTTTCAAATACCCTTAGAAACCTAAAATATTTAATAAAATTTATAATTATGGCATTGGAGGGATTAATATCCTCGAAAGTTTATAAAAAAGTAAATAAAATTATTTGAAATTCTTGATGACGAGCTTGTTGAATTATATAAAATATGAACAATATTTAGATAATTTTAATTTATCATGGGTATATTATAGTTGAACTATTTAAGTCCTTTTATAGGAACCTAATTTGATATGTTTTTAGTATTTTGATAGAAGGAACTCTCTATTAGAGGTAAGATTCTAGTGTCATGCTACCATGTTCAGAAGTTGATTAAGAACTTAGGATTTTTAAATGATACGATTAACACATGTTCCAAATACTATATGTTTTTCAAAAAATAGAATGTACATCACATTACGTGTACTATCTATAATTCATCCAGGTAGAAGGATAATGACGTAAATAATAGGAATCAAATTCTTCTGGGTAGGATTTTGAACCATGGGAAATAGATCACAACAATGAAAAAGAGGCATTAATTTTCACTAAAATTGATATTAAATATAATAATTTTTTCATTAAAAATAATTAAATTTATGAAAAAACATGTATAGAAAAATAAATAAAAGAATTAATTATCCAACATAATAGATTTTTTTTACATGAAACTCTTTTGATCATAGATGCTTAAAATTATATTATAATAAATATAATGTTTAACATGGTTTAAAATAGAATAGTTTTATCCTATTTAGGAATATGATTGGTGATAACGATAGAATATGACCCACAATGTAGTATTTATATAACCTTCCTTTATGGGTATGTGTGAAAAAACTATTCTTAATAACTTCTACTCTTATCAATTTTTAAAATGACTTGATGATAAAATTTATGTTTACCAATAACCATTTATTAATGAACTATATGAATTTTTTTGGAAAAAGGTGTGATGAATTCCGATATATCATGTAATGAAAATTTTATATTATTATCTAATTTCTTATAAAAAATTTAATGATTTACCAATGTATCAGAATATATTAGGTTTTAGTATAAGAGAATAATTCTCATATCCTTATTTAAATAAAAGTAAAATATAATATGAATTAATAACTATAAAAAGTGGAAATCCATTGGTCATAGAATCTTTTTTCTTCTATTACATATGTACAAAAGAAAAAATGTTTCATTTTAGGATTATATGGAACATAAAAAATCTCCAAAAATAATTATAGGAGTTTGAATTTTTTAAAATATTTACTCTGAAATAATTCAAACTTGTGTTTGATTTTAAGGATCTGTAACCCCCTACAATGTGTTTCTTTCCAACTAAAAATAGACAATACAATCATAATTTGATAAAGGGATGAAATTACTTAAAATTTTCTTATCAAAAACAATATTTTAATGCACAATTTAGATATTATTTACATTGAGAGAAAATATGTTATATAATGTATTTGATTCAATTTTAGGCATCAATAAGAAATAAAAATATCATTTCAGTACGTTATATTAATTAAAAGAAATTGTATTGAGAAAAAAAATTCATTTATATTTGGGGGAGGTTAACAAAGAATACATGTCTACAACACATTATATGATTTTTAAAAAAGATATAGAGTCATTTATTTCCATTTTGAATATGGTTGAGGAATAAAAGAGGGGTTGTTCTAATAATCCCATGTTTGAGATTATGATGAGTTCAGAATTACATGTGTCGAAAATTCATGAAAAAAATATTCAACATAAAAATAAAATTCTAAATATAAATTATTATATATTTCCTAACCATTTTATTGAGTCATTTATTGGGGGTTTTAATTTTTTTATAAAACCATGTAAATTAAACCATCACATAAGTGAATAGAATAATCTTTAAGGAAAGAGTATTCTAACAATAGTAAATTTATAGAAAACCTTTCCTATCATATTTTTTTTATTTCATGGTATAATTAGTCATATATTAAACTATTTAAACCTTTATCATACATAACATCCAATTCATGTGTATAAATATAATTACTCCTTACACGAATACAGTGAAATTATATTTGCATAATATATATCATTCGTAACATCAATTAACATATGTTTTTTTTATTGATAGATATTAAATATATATATAAATTAGTTATAAAACATGATGTGATGGTATAAAGAAATTTTGTTTTGAGATGGGTGAACAACGATGTATTGAATGTCACTACATCATAATTTTACACAAATTAGTGCATGAATTATTCCATAACATGTGACACAAACTGTTTATCCTTGTTTAATCTATCATGATCTTTATATTACCATGTAATAGTTACTTTAAGAGTTTTAACATCCAAACAAATCATTTAACTAAAAAATATTAACTAAAATTATGATTTGATAGTTAAAAGTATTATAACACATTAAATGAATATGAAATTTTTTCATTAAATGGTTTAATGTTAGAAAAATGTTTAGAATCTACGGAGATTCCTAAGATAGATATATAAATACGCCCAAGATTTATGAATGTAACGTATTTCATACTATGGTTTTATCAATTTATATACTTATCAAATCTAAAAATTACTCTCTATCCCTTCATTTCTCACTATCTCCCACCTCCCCCTCCCCAACCGCTTCCTCTTTGAATAACGGTCCTTAAATAATGTATGGAAGAGGGGATCCATCAAAAGAATAAGTATATTATTTATAGCTCATGGATTCCCCATGAGGAAGGTGACATTTGGAAACTTTTTTTGATCTTCACAAACCATCATGAAGAAGAAAAAGTAGAAGGTATGTAGTTCAATAGAAAAAGGAACATTCCTCATTAATATTTGTTTAGTTCAAATAAATGGACGTATATTGTGAAAAATTAGTCTTTGGTTTATTTTTCCACCAAATTTGGAAAAGGATATCCCAATAAAATACCCTTAAGTGGTGTTAGATCTACTTCCATTTCATTTTAATTGAAATTTTAGATATATAATGAATCTAAGAAAATATGGGATTTCAGAACCATGTTGTTATTTATAAAAAATTGTCATGATTCTTAATGTTTGTCTAGGTGAATGATATGTGATGTAATTATCAATATGATCAATTTATCCATAGAAAATTAAGAACATGTGATTAGGTTATACAATATTATCATGCTATGTGTATCATGGTCACTCAATATATTGTACGATGAAATTTAATTATTATTTATACTTGTATATGAAACAAAAAAATTGGTATAACGATATGATCGTACCACGATTCACTGTTTTATCCCACCCTTACACCGCAGTTTTAAACTAGTTTTGTAATGAATATTCAAAATATAATAATGAATATTCCAAATATAATAAAAAATTTCACTTTATTTTTGAATCAATAAATTAATGTTAATCAATATTATAATGGGGAATGTTACTTGTTTTTATTATTTCAATGTAGGTGGAGGTGATTTGGAGGGCCCTTGATGAAGTGGAAGAAAAATGGGTCAAAATTGCATGGATCCATAGACATCTGTCCACTGTTTTGCATATTACACAAACTCTGTGCATCCAAATGGGCTGATATTTTTTGGACCTGTCCAAACATAATAGTCTACATTTCATATTAAGGAATACAATACTGATTCGGCTTCTATGGGGCCCATCCGAACTGATATGTCCAAGACACCGAATATGGACCAAGTCAAATGCGGTGTTCTGTATTTTATCAATATCTTGAGCTGTATTTGTCCACATGGTGCCAAACATTCGGTGGATACATTCAAGAGGTAGTGATAGAACATTTCTATTTTCTTTAAAGCGAGATAAGACTGTCTGAAGGCTGAAACGCGTGGTACAAGTGGATTGATGAAATCCGTGTGCCTAAAAACACATTCCAATTTTCTTATAAAATGACACCTTGGGCTCCCAATTTGTATGTTCGGCCAAGAGGCAAGCTGCTTCTATTTTTGAGTCCCCAAGGAGTCTTCTCAAAATCCCTAGAAGTCTTGGAGGCTATGGGAGGTGCTACTTCAACATCATCTTTTTCTTCCCCTCTCCCGGGATTCTAAACCCCTTGTGATCATCCAGGGAGGAATGTGATGTAATCCCGAGCATCAAAGTTGTATTATTTTGAATGATCTTTTTAATTCTAGGTTGTATGTTGTTTTTCCTCATCCTCTATTTTTATTTAATTGAGTTATATACTGGTATGTTATACTCAACTCAAATGATCATGTTTGGGGTACCATTTCATGTGATGTTTCACAAACCGTTCATCCCCTTTTCTTCCCTCATTCAATTGCGGTGTTTGTGTGGTTCATATTGTTCAATTGAACTCACATAAACACTATAAAGATCATGAAAATTTATGTCATGGTATCACAAAGAAGTAACATACAAACCTGAACAGCACATCAAGTTCTTTGTGTGTTTCCTTGGTGAGTTTCAGTTATGATGTCGAACACAAATCACTCAATCATCGGCAGTGTCCAGTGAAACATTGTGTGTTTTCGATTGAACCCGAGGAGGTATCCTAGTATAAAATCAGTAACACTCTGGTTCTAGGTTTTACAAATTAGGGATTAATAGATCATAACCCCATCCCTTGAAGCGATGAAGGAAGAGGATCAGGAGAATTCCCTGGGTTGATGACATTTAATCAATCTTGTTCATTTCTACTTTGTTTTATCACTTTCATTTTCTATTTTCATCATTAATCATAAAAACACGATGTTTTAAAAAACCACATTCACCATCTACTTTCATAATCAAAAACCTTTATTTAAATTAATGATCTAGGGCTTCATCCAGAGACGACCTAGGGTTGCTGCTATACTGCAGAAATTCTAGTTAAAATTAAACAACTAATTTGACGCGCTCGTCAACGCGGGAAAATTTTGGCACTGTTTCCGGGGAGCCAAGATCTTATTTTTTCATTATTTCATTTCATTTAGTTATTTTACTTTTTAATTATTACTCCATTAAATACCCCACCCCAATTTGATTGTTTTTGTTTTTGGTTTTGTCTTTATTTTTTGTTGTTTTTGGTGTTTTCTTTCTCCCTCTCTCTCTCTCTCTCTTCTTCTCCATCTCCCTCTCTAATTCTATAGTATGACATTCTATTCTTCTTTCACCCTTCTTAAGTTTTTTTATCCATCTCAAATCAAAATAAAAAAACACAACAAATAAAATCAATCAATCAAACTGGACATCATTGTTGTATGACAAGATCTAGTAAAGAAACACTGCTCGAATTTGACCCTAAAATTGAAAAGTCACTCCACTCACAAATCAGGTCATATAGAGTAGGACAATCATGTAACACTAAGGATACCCATTTGGAACCTTAAGTGTTATTAAACCAATCAAAAATTGAACCAAATCAAACCCCAGAGATCATGGCTGCAAATAACCGAACATTAAAAGAACTGACCACCCCTGATGTGGATTACCAACCTGCGTACATCCAATATCCCGAAGAAGCAGCCAAATTTGAGCTGAGATCTGGTCTCATCGACCTCCTTCCAAAATTCCATGGCCTTCCTAGTGATGACCCTAACAAACATCTTAAATAATTTCACATAGTTTGCTCCACCATGAAACCCCAAAATGTGTCTGAGGACTTAATAAAGTGTAGGGCCTTCCCTTTCTCCCTTGATGGTGTTGCCAAAGATTGGTTATACTATTTTCCTACCACAATTGGGGGCTGGAATGACCTAATAATACTTTTTCTAGATAATTTTTTCCCTGCCTCCCGAACTGCTTCAATTATGAAAGAAATATGTGGAATTAGGAAATCACAGGGAGAGACCCTTCACGAATACTGAGAGAGATTCAAAAGACTTTGCTCAAGCTGCCCCCACCACCAGATTAGTGAACAACTATTGATTCAATAATTCTATGAGGGACTCATCCCCATGGATCGTGGAATGATTGATGCTGCAGCTGGTGGTGCCCTAGCTGATAAACTCCTTCATCTGTTCGTGACTTAATAACCAAAATGGCTCAAAATGCAGAACAATTTGGTACATGAGCAATTGCACCAACCCGAGGAGTTCATGAGGTAAGTCATTCATCCCTAGAAAAAAAGGAAGATAATAAACTTGATGAGATGAATACCCTTCTAAGGCAACTATCTCAAGCACAAGGTAACTCGCACTATACTTCTATTCCATTACATTGTGGTATTTGTTCTAATAACACTCTTTTTTCTGACCAGTGCCCACAACATCAAGATTCATCTGAGTCTTGTGTAGCTGTGTTCCCAGGGTGTCCATTCCAACAAGCACCTCCTTTCAAGCAAGAACAATTAAAGCCAAATCCAAATCTAGGGTGGCAAGCACAACCCCAATACGGACAAGGAGGAAACTCAAGCTACCCCAAGCAGAATTGGTATCAACAAGGCCAAGGTATTCAACGTTTTTATCCTTAAAATTCTCAAAACAATCATCCTCATCCTCCCAAATATGAACCAATCCTTGAGGACATGGTAAAAAAAATGGAAACCCAAAACCTCTAGTTCCAATAGACTACACAATCAGCAATTCAAGATTTGCGAACTCAAGTGGGTCAATTGGAAAACACCATCGGTGAGCTTAAGATGCAAGGGTCTCGACAACTACCATCCCAACCCATTTCCAATCCGAAGGACAAAGGTAATGTATGTGCAATTACACTCCGTAGTGGTAAAGAAGATTGTCCTTCTACTGATTCTACTCAAAAGGTATGTCCCCCTCTTGAAAACACTCTTTCACCAGCCATGAATGATTCCAATAAAGAAAAAATAAAATAAAAATGACAATAAAATTATCATTAAGGATTCCCATGAACAATCAATTACTCTTCCTTTCCCTCAGAGACTCTCTAAATTTAAAAAAAACGTTGATAATGAGATTGAAAATCAAATAATGGATACATTTAAAAAAGTTCAAGTTAATATCCCATTATTGGATGCAGTCAAGAAAATTCCCCGTTATGCAAAATTTCTTAAAGAACTTTGCACCCATAGACGAAGGCTGAAGGGGAATGAGAGAGTCAAATTGGGTAGGAATGTCTCCGCCTTGATTCAATCAGAAATGCCAACCAAATGCAAGGATACAGGAACATTCATGATACCATGTACAATAGGGTAGACCTTATTTTCTGATGCTATTCTAGATTAAGGTGCTTCCAGTAATGTAATTCCTCACTCCGTGTATACTTCTCTACAGGTTGGAGAGCTTCAACCAACAGGCATTGTTGTGAAACTTGCCAACCGGAGTACAACACATCCAAAAGGAGTGATTGAGGATGTCCTTGTTAGAGTGAAGAATCTCATCTTCACCGCTGATTTCTACATTCTTGAGAAGGAAGATACCCAAACCCAAGGACACACTCCTCTCATACTTGGGAGGCCATTCCTCAAAATAGCAGAGACAATCATCAATGTTCACAATGATACATTGTCCATGGAATTTGGTGGAGAAAAGGCAAGTTTTAACATCCTTGAGGCTATGAAACACCCCGTTGAAGAGTACTCCACTCTTCCTGTCTATTCGATGGAAGTGCTCTCAAACGATGCACACACACAAAATTCACTCCTCAACCCAAACTCTGATTCATTTTTGTTTTATTCACCCCTGAATTATTTGAGTTTTGATTCATGTTTTGAGTGTTGTGTGGGTTCTGAAAGGTGTAAATTTTGTGCTTTAATTGATGAGTGTGTTTATTCCGAGGTACCCATGACCATAAATGATTCTGCAAATATCATTTCTATAGATTCTCTATCTTTAGAGAATAAACATAAGCAGATAGATAGTTTAATGGACCTCACTCCCCCTAAATCCCTCCCTCAATCTAGAAACCACCGGTGTTGGAGCATTAACAACTTCCTTCTAATTTAAAATATGCATTTCTTGAGGGTATTAACCAACTGCCCGTCATTATTTCCAGTAACCTCTCTCCACAACAGGAATAAAAACTACTCAAACTACTGAGAGAGTGTAAAAAGGAAATAGGATGGACATTGGATGATATTCCTGGGATTAGTCCATCTATTTCTATGCACCATATACTTTTGGATGATGAGGCTATGCCAGTAAGACAATCTCAACGCCGGTTGAATCCCACTCTCCTTGAAGTGGTAAAATTGGAAGTCAGTAAATTACTTGCTCTGGGGATCATTTATCCTATATCTGATAGTAAATGGGTTATCCCAGTGCAAATTGTGCCTAAAAAACAGGAATAACAGTTGTGTTAAAGAAAGGAATGAGTTGGTTCCAACACGGGTGCAAAACAGTTGGTGAGTCTGTATTGGCTACCATCGACTGAATCAAGCCACGTGAAAGGACCACTTTCCATTACCTTTCATTGAAGAAATGTTAGAACAATTTTCTGGTAAGTACCATTATTTTTTCCTTGATAGCTATTCGGGTTATTTCTAAATCCATATAGCACATGAGGATCAAGAAAAGACAACATTTACCTGTCCATTTGGCACATTTGCTTACAGAAGGATGCCATTCGGTCTATGTAATGCTCCTGGTACTTTTTAGCGATGTTTGTTGAGTATTTTTTATGAGTACCTTGAGAGTTGTGTGGAAGTATTTATGGATGATTTCACGGTTTATGGTTCTTCTTTTGATGATTGTTTGGAAAACCTAGGTTCTGTCCTCCGCCGCTGCATTGAAAAAGATCTTGTTTTAAATTATGAAAAATTTCATTTCATGGTTGAGCGGGGGATAGTTCTTTGGAATATTATTTCAAATAAGGGAATTCAGGTTGATAAATCTAAAATTGAATTAATTTCATCCCTTCCATATCCAAAATTTGTTCGTGAGGTGTGATCTTTCTTGGGTCATGCTGATTTTTACCGTCGATTCATTAAAGACTTTAGTAAGATTACATTTCCCTTATCTCGGTTATTACAATATGATTCTGAATTTGTTTTTGATAAAAATTGTGAGGATGCTTTCAATTCACTAAAAAATAGTATTACATCACCTCCCATAATCCAACCACCAAGGTGGTATATCCCCTTCGAGCTTATGTGTGATGCCTCTAACTTTGTAGTTGGGGTAGTTTTATCGCAAAGGGTTGAAAAGGCTCCTTATGTCATTGTGTATGTCTCGCGTACCCTTCACCCTACCCAGGCAAACTACACAACCACTGAAAAATAACTCCATTCTATTGTGTTTTCCATGGAAGAATTTTGATCATATCTTCTTGGGTCAAAAGTGATTGTGTTTTCTGATCATACTACCCTTCGTTTCCTCATAGATAAACCTAAAGCCAAACCCCAACTCATTTGATGGATGCTCCTCCTCCAAGAGTGTGACCCTGAGATTAGAGATAAGAGACAAGTGGAGAATGTGGTAGCTGACCACATTAGCAGGATTTCCCCACCACTGGATGATCATGTAGACTCACCCCTACCAATTCGAAAATTCTTCCCTCATGAGAACCTTTGTGATGTTGTGGACCTTACCCCCTGGTATGCGGAAATTGTGAATTTTCTAGAAACATCTAGTGTCCCCCCTGATTTTATCACTTCACAATCTCAAAGACATAAGCATGATTCTCGTTGGTACATTTGGGATGACCCATACTTGTGGAGAATTTGTAGTGACCAAGTAGTTCGTCGGTGTGTCCCTGACCATGAGTTCACCTCTTTTTTGACCTTCTGCCACACTTTGGCCTATGGGGGCCACTTTGTCTCCCAACGTACAGCTCAAAAGGTCCATGACTCAAGAAATTATTGGGAAAAATTTTATAGGTGTCCCTATATATTTTTCAAGTCATGTAGTCATTGTCAATTCACAGGGAATATCTCCAAGAGGAATGAAATTCCCCAACAACCCATGTTATTTTGTGAGATCTTCGATGCATGGGGAATTGACATCATGGGGCCTTTTCAAAATTCATTTGGCTTTGTGTACATATTATTGGTTCTTGAATATGTATCTAAATGGGTGGAAGAAAAGGCCACCAGGGCCGATGACTCTTGAGTGGTTGTTGATTTTGTGAGGTCCCAGATTTTCAGTAGGTTTGGTCTACCAAGATTCATCATTAGTGATCAGGGTTAAAATTTTTGCAATCGTAACATGAAAAAATTGCTTCATAAGTATGGGGTTGTTCATAATGTCTACACTGCATATCATCCCCAAACTAATGGACAAGCAGAAATTTCAAATCGAAAAGTTAAGCGAATCTTGGAGAAAACAGTACAACCCAATAAGAATGATTGGAGTTTGCGCTTGGATGATGCACTTTGGGCATACCGTATAGCTTTTAAAACCCCAATCGGAATTTCACCATATAGGATTGTGTTTGGAAAAGCTTGTCACCACCCGGTGGAGGTAGAACACCATGCATATTGGGCTGTTAAACAATGTAATATGAACCTTTCAGATGCAGGTGAGGAAAGAAAGCTGCAGATTCAAGAGTTGGAAGAAGTTCGACGTGATGCATATGAAAACTACTGAATCTATAAAGAGATGACAAAGGCTATTCATGATATCATGATTCACCAGCAGAAGTTCCATATTGGTGAGAAGGTCCTCATTTACAATTCCAGGCTTAAGCTCCACCCAGGTAAGTTTCGTTCCCGATGGCTCGGTCCTTATATTGTTACTAATGTTTACCATTTTGGTGCAATACAGGTTTTGCATGAGCAGAGTGAAAGAAGTATTATCGTCAATAGGAAGCGACTTAAACACTTCTATGAGGATTTTTCGAAGAATCCGGTGGAGGAAATCCACATTCTTGATGCATCATACCAATAAAACGCACAATGTTTTATCCTTCCTTCTCACACTCTCAATTATTTTAGTGAGGACACTACACACTCTAGGTGTGGGGGGGGGGGTGTGAATACATTCCTGGGTTAGATATGAATTTTCATCATTTTCTCCTTTTGTTTTCTCTTTTTTTCCTTCTTTATGGTATTTTTTTTCCCCATCAACAATTTCGAAGTTCCATGATTTAGCAACAATAAAGTGGGGAAAGTAAAAATACCATAACGAAGGCTAAAAATAATTTGTGTATGATTTTACCATCAAGGAGTGATTTTTGGTGAATTGGTTTTCTATCAATGATATAGATTTTCGTATTTATGTGAAACCTTTGAGATGATTGATTCCCTTTGTGTGAGTAGTTTTTTGGAAAACTGTGTCACTAATATCTCCACAAATGTTTGCACCAAACTACAATGTGTGATTATTTCTTACTTAATATAAGGTAAACATACATTGGGTTAATATTTTTCAGCTTTAAATGGTATTTCCATACGTTCGTTCCTTATCCGATCTATTTCATTACTGTACCAGATTGACCTATGCGTGTGTACCTAATGTCTGATTGTTGTATGACCTCAAAAAAAATTGTTGTGTCTTGGGAAGGTCAAAAACCACTCCTCCTCAACCTTTTATCTTTTTAAAACTATTTCAATTAGTGTCGTGAGGAGATCAAACAAGGGTTGAGATATGAGTGTGAGATTTGTTCTAATTGCAACTTCAAAAAAATATAATAAATGAGGGGAGTGATGAAATGTGCAACATATGGGGATATCTTGGCCGGGATCTTATGGTTTGACTTCTTGGAATGCTTAAATGAGTGGGTCTTGAAATATTATTTCAAAGGATGTAGGACAGGTTCGGTGAAAAAAATTATTTAAGCTGAAAAAGGTTAAAATAACATATATTTATTGGATATCAAGTGGAAAGAATACCATGGAATGGTTTTCACACACACACATGGAGAGTTAGTGTTATGGTTTACTTCTGAATTCCTTTCTCAATTTTTTATCATGAATCTTTTTGAATTTCACTATGATATGATTTATGAGACATCTTTTTCTATTTTCACTTGGAAGAACTCCTTGGTGTGGTTCGTGCATTGATCACTTTACTTTAAATAAAATTTACTCAAATGATAAATCTTCAGGATGTTGGAAATATCTATATATATATATATATATATGAATCATTGTATATGGATATTTGACTTTTCCCAGGAGTGCAAATGTTTAGTTGTGGGGGTGTGATCGTGCCACGATTCACTGTTTTATTCCACCCTTACACCGCAGTTTTAAACTAGTTTTGTAATGAATATTCAAAATATAATAATGAATTTAACTTTATTTTTTAATTAATAAATTAATGTTAATCAATATTAGAATGGGAAATGTTACTTGTTTTTATTATTTCAATGTAGGTGGAGGTGATTTGGAGGGCCCTTGGTGAAGTGGAAGAAAAATGGGCCAAAATTGCATGGATCCATGGACATATGTCCACTATTTTACATTTGACACAACATACATGCATCCAAATGGGCTGATATGTTTTGGTGCTGTCCAAAACTTAATAGGCTACATTTCATATTAACTAACCCAATCCTGATTTGGCTTCTATGGGGCCCATCCGAACTGATATGTCCAAGCCACCGAATATGGACCAAGTCAAATTATATGTTCTCTATGTTATCAATATCTTGAGCTGTAGTTTTCCAAGGGTTTCCAAACTTTCGGTGGAGACAGTCATGAGGTAGGGGTACAATGTTTAGATTTTTTCCAAAGCTAGATAATATTTTTTGAAGGCCTAAATTCGTGATACAAGTGGATTGATGAAATCAATGTGCCTAAAACCACCTTCCAAATTTCCTATAAAATGACACCTTGGGCTCCCCATTTGTAAGTTCGGCAAAGAGGAAAGGTTCTTCCATTTTGGAGTCCCCAAGGAGTCTTCTCAACATACCTAGAAGTTCTAGAGGCTATGGGAGGTGCTACTTCAACATCTTCTTCTTCTTCCCCTCATGGGTTTCTAAGCCCCTTGTGATCACCCGAGGAGGAATGTGATGTAATCCCGAGCTTCAAAGTTGTATTATTTTGAATGATCTTTTTAATTACAGGTTGTATGTTGTTTTTCCTGATCTTCTATTTTTATTTAATTTAGTTATATACTGGTATGTTATACTCAACTCAAATGATCATGTTTGGGGGTACCCTTTCATGTGATGTTTCACAAACCATTCATCCCCTTTTCTTCCCGCATTCAATTGCGGTGTTTGTGTGGTTCATATTGGTCAATTGAACTCACATAAAAACTATCAAGATCATGAAAATTTATGTCATGGTATCACAAAGAAGTAACATACAAACCTGAATAGCACATCGAGTTGTTCGTGTGTTTCCTTGGGGAATTTTGGTTTTGATGTCGAACACAAATCACTCAATCATCGGTGGTGTTCGGTGAAACATTGTGTGTTTTTGATTGAACCCTAGGAGGTATCCTAGTATAAACTCAGTAAAATTATGGTTCTAGGTGTTACAAACCAGGGATTAAAATATCATAACCCCATCCCTTTAAGTGATGAAGGATGAGAATCACGAGACTTCCTCAGGTTGATCACATTTAATCAATCCTGTTCATTTATACATTGTTTTATCGCTTTAATTTTCTATTTTCATCATTAATAATAAAAACCCCATGTTTTAAAAAACCTCATTCACCATCTACTTTCATAATCAAAACCCACTTTTTAAATTAATGATCTAAGGCTCTGTCGAGAGACGACCTAGGGTTACTGCTATACTGCAGGAATTCTAGTTAAAATTAAACAACTAATTTGACACGCTCGACAACACGGTCATGATACACGTGTTTATTGGAGATAACACCATATCCCATAATATCTTGAGTAATAATGATGCCTTCTTAGGGTCCAATATTTACTTATAATTATGAATTATGGGATTCATAATTATTTTCAAATCCATAATGTTTTTTGGAATGTTTGAAAAATTATTACAATCCATGGAGTTTATATAGAATGATATATAAGAAAATGGGTTTCTAAGGATTAAATAACACTCCTTAAAAAAGTTAAAGACAACAATAACCCCTTAAATTTATTAATCCAAAACCATGCATAAACAAAATAAAGAACTTTTATACCAAACTAAAATGTTAACTGAATCATCTATCTCCAATCACACTATTTGATAAAGATCAATAATAAGAAATGAATAATATTTGTAATGAATGATGTATCCACAAGTTGACTTGAATCACAAAAAAATTATATGACTTTATCCTAAAATATCATGGTATTCTAAATCCTCTGAATGTAAAGAAATAACCTGAAAGCGATATTTCCAAGGGAGTCAAAAAAAGAATATTGGGAAACCATCTCAATTGTTTTGACCTTATAAAATATTCCTAAGGGAAACTCCCTAATAATTACATATGTTTACTTGTATGTTACAATAACATATGAGTAAATGGAATTCCAATTAAATTTATTGTAACTTTTAACTGACCATTTATTTACCATATAAATGAATATTTATAATATACTGTAAGTTTCATCATATCAAACACTAATGATGAGCTTTATATAGAAGATGCCAAAATGTTAATAATTAACATCTAACTACCTTTCATCAACCACATACTGTTATATTAATCATTATATATGATTAATCCACACTAATACAATATGATATAACAAAAATGTATACTATGATTTAAATTAGGAAACAATGATATGGTATCACATATCATATCAAACAATATTACCTAATGTATTTAATAAAATTTGTCTTCCATATATCATACTATATTATATAAAACAAAACATCATATATTTATTTAGATTTAGGTAATTTTCTCTATTAACCTCCCATAGGTACTAAGGCCTTATATACCATGTTCCATTTCACCTTATATTATATCATATACAATAAATTTGGAGTTCATACCCAAAACTCAATTTGGATATCTTCCAAAAAAACATTTGGAAATATATTATAAACATAACATAGTCACATATCATCTATAATACCATGTGAACATCCATCCAAAACTCATTTTCAAAATACTGTAAAAAATCTTAGAGATTCTCTATGAGTTTCATAAAATTCAATCCCCATTTAGTAAACCACAATGTGAGACACCATGAGAATTTTTTTATAAGAAAAATATTAATTCAAAAATTTATAAATATAATAAAACATTAGATTCTAGAAAATCATAAAAGAAACATAATCAACAATGGGATTTCAAATGATCATCATCATAAATATGTTTCTAGATACCTATGTCTACTAGTTGTATCATTTTTAAGAAATCATTTTTATATGATCCCTTTATACAAAAAATCATGTAAACAAGTGATAGAGTTTATTAATCACCTAAAACAACTCATATATTCTCAATTCTCTAAGTATAAACAAACTAAATAAAAGAACGTGTCAGATGTCAACCATCTGGATGGATGAACAAATCCAATTCACCACATCGAATATATAAACACATCACATGTATTATCTAGTTATGACTTTATACTACTTCATTATGTCTCAATAGGGGGCCCAAATGTTATACACATTTGATGATTGAAAAAATGTGATATCTATTAAACTGAACCAATGACTTAATTAGAAACATACCAAAAAACCTCCTAATTATCCCAACCATAAGGATGTTCTAATTAATGTCTCAAAGTGTGAAAGTTATCATGATAGATATATTCAATAACCTTATTGAACATGGAATTAAAAATATGAAACAAGCACCCCTAATATAACAAATACGTACTGTACGACACTCTGTGTGGTATAATTCATGGTTCATCCTGAAAAAAAAAACAATTATTTTTATAACTCATGAGTATATTTTATAAACAAATATGAAATACTAATCATGAAAATTATAACATTTAATTATAGAAGATAATTATTTATGCTTAACTTCTATTTGGGATAACTCAATATCATACTTTGAGTAGTTAATTTTTATTTCATTTTATGAAATATATGAAAGAAATATGAAATAATGATAAAACAATGTTTATCTTTATATACCACGATAAATATTGTTATATTATTAATACATTTTAATAATAATCTAACAAAACTGTACATAAGTGAAAGACTCATATATTATATGAAAGGCACCCATAATTATTAATGTTTGATATATTTTTATGATTTTATTAAACTCATTTCATCTCTTTATAATTCCCACCACATCCCCATGTGACCATATAAGAAACCCCTCCCTGTAATCTCTTTTAGTGATTAAAATCCATGAAGAATGTTTGTTTGAATAATGGTGAGATTAAGAATCATATTCTCAGTTCTCAACTCATTGAAAAATATTCAACATTTTATACTTCAGAACATCGAATATTATGATTTCAATTGATTATATTTTCTACTTAAAATATTTTTAATCTCATCAATCACATCTTTTATAATATTTTCTTTCAAACATTTTATATGGATACATTAAGGAAAATAAATCTATCTATTCTCATTAATTCTCATTACCAACATTCATTGATATATTTTTGGATATAAAGTGACATTAATGTTGATTTTCAACTATTGTAATCATTTATTATTTAAATTTGAACTTCTCTAAGTTAAAATAAAAATAAAAATACTAGCCTCTTAGAAACTATAATTTCTCTAGAATACCATGCCAAGATACACAAACTCATTTGTGTTAGGAAATAAAAATCGATTCCTTTAGTGATTATTTTAATAAATAAATTATTATCATCCATATATTATATGGTATTTTATGTTCTTCAATCATTTTTATAAAAAAACAACTTTAGTCTTTAAAATGCACTACAGAGGGGTGGTGGAATCTAAATTCCTCATATTTTGGAAGAAATATTGTATAAACTATTTTATCTTAGATATAAATTATTTTATCTTTATATCATTTATAGATGTCTTTGATAATTATGATGAATTACAAAACATGGGTATCATATCATTTTATTTATAATAACTCTTTATTAATTAATAAATTCTCTCATTATATAAAAAATGATATAATAATAAATATACTTCATATAGATCCATATGAGATTGAAATAATAATTTACATTCATATTATACATAATATAAAACTTTTCATATATATTTTAATGAATGATATACGAACCATAAATTATGTCCTTTTTTAAATCCTTTACATTTACAGCATTTTCAAATTATGTATTTGGTACCATTTACCCTACAAAATCAAAACATTAATTTGTAAAACAATAATAATTGATGTAAACCTCCATAATGTTTCTCAAATACTATTGGGTATTTTTGGTAACAAGATCCAATGGTATAATTTTACCACATTATTGACACATTCCTTAGGTTTCAATAACCTAGGATGGCAACTGAGACATATGATTTTTTAATGGATGAAAATTTTACCAATGTTTAACTTCAACAAAGTACTAGAGCTTTAATATATTATTTCATACTCCCCTATCCTAAATACAATCTGAAGATAAGGAAAAATTTTATCTAACTCATTCAAATTGTGGGAACCTTCTTAATAATAATTTCTAAATAAATTCAATTTATAGAACAATCCTTAATGTAAATATCTAATCTATGAAATCTATTGAAATTCCAAACCATATTTAATTCTTGTCGAATAGTAAATTTCATTTATAAATATTCCATTTAATAAATTCATTTCAAACCTAGAGTTAATTCTTATATACATAAAAAAAATAATTTATATTCACATATTACAAAACATTTTGATTTGGTTATTCTGGAAGGGGTTCCTTTAATAGATAAAAACATCTTTCTTTTTTAATAATGATTCTTATCTTATTGTAACTATCTCTATAGTTTATTCCATTAAATATTTCCTTCTAAATTATTGTTTCTAAAATAATTTATGGTAATAATAATTATATTTTATATAGAGAAAAGTTTTTTATCAATTGATTATCATGTTTTATATTTATTTTACAAGGTGTTTTATTGAATTAACTCTCGATAAATGATGGACCCTTTTAAATTCATCATATTCATTAGTGGACAAAGATCTATATTTCACGATGATTTGGGTCACTATAGAATTTATTTCACCACTTAGCTATATAGGTAGACAATTGTATCAATTTTATCAGATATGACTCTTGAATAGTTGAGCAGGTAACAGTTTATCTTAACCCATTATATATATTAACTAAAAATTATTCCTTTGGTTTCATAATCATATTAGGGGTTCCCATATATGTGTTTCCCCAATATCATACCAGCTATATGCTACTAATCATATTTGGTTTACAAGTATCATGAATTTCTTATGTAATATAATCACCAGAATTTGGCTCAACCTACCTGGTTAGATTATCAAGGTGTTAAAAAGTGTTTTATTTAGAAGGAATATAAAAATTAGAATTTTATTGGGGTTTATTATTTCACCATCTATTCCCACGTATTCCCTTTTCAAATATAAATTATTGTATTGACTTAGTTTTTTAAACCATATTCCTTACACACAAATATTATGTTAGAACCATATTGATCTATAATACTATACAAACCTGTATCTTTTAATACTAACCCTAATTGAAATCAAACGTACATTTATTGATTTTAAAATATATATGGTATATTAGACTATGTCATTTAAGGTGTAACATCTCGCTACCCCAAAACACTTGATAGTGCCCAGATTAGTAGTCTCCACAAGACATCAGGCATGAATCCCTGTACTTTAGAGGCAGCCAACTAGCAGTACGGGTCAAAGATAACAATGTGGGGAGACCATAACCACATATCAGTGTGTGAAATAATAAATAAAAGTAACCAAAAAATTAATAATAAATAAAAATCCATTAGATTTTTCATGATCAATAAACATAATCATCAATAATAAATGAATACATAAGAAATAAATCATACAAACTCACAATCAAGATATAAAATAACAACTGGTTTCCTAATAGGATGATCACATATACAAAAATAAATAAATATAAAGACATTGTGGCTTCAATATTAACCTTTTGACTCCCCTCATCCACGTCACCAGATTCTAATTGTGCTACCGCACTCTATCATAAATCTTTTGACCAATACCTAACCTGAACCTGAATTTAGTGATAGCTTATTGCGTACCCTTGTTCCATGGCCACTTAAGAATAGAGTAAGTATAAATCATTAGGGAACAACTAACATGGTCCCATACATAATATGTAAATTCAGTGTATGTTAATGAAGAATTATTAACTGTGAAATAAATATATTGTTTTGGAAGCATAAATAAATAAACACTATTGATATATAGGTTATAATGTGACATTTTGGATCAAACCAAAACTATTTTCCAGTGTCATGGAATCTTTGATATCACATAATCATGCCAAAAAAATGAATCACTAGGAGAAAAGGTGTACCCTGGAAAGAAAACACATCATATGAGTCAAATGGTGTTTCTCCCCTATATCATATTTCATATCATATGAGTCTAGGGTTGTACTTCCCCATCTAGATATCACCTCATTCAAGTACAGGGGTGTGGCTCTCCCCTTTCTAACATCACCTCATCTACGTCTAGGGGTGTTTACCCCTTCTGTATATCACATCATCTATGTACAGGGGTGTGGATCTCCCCTATAAAAAAATAAACACATCCACTACTAGGAGGGTGGTTACCCTAGTTAAATATCACCTCATCCTTGCCCAAGTATGTGCATCTCCCTTATAGAAAAGTTGGCTTATTTGGACCACTGGAGCATGTATAATGCATCCAAAACCATCGTATCTATGTCTCTATTATAACGAACCAAGCATGATGTATATGGATATTACATATTTTTAGATTAATATTAATTATATTTTACTAATTCATGCCTAAGGGCCATAATAGTTTAATGCCTTTGGAAACTTAGAATACATTCTTCTAACTTGTGAAAGATCTTAAACATATACCATAAAGATCCAGCCCTTTAGTACTCCTACTCAAATGATTTCATTATAACCAGAGGAATGGAATCATAAGAAATGGCGAGATTAAATGCTCAGTAAGGGTAAGAAAACAATATATGAACATATAAATGAAAAAAACATGAATATAACTTTTAAATATCAAAATATTGATTCATAAAATAAATAATAACAGTTTTTAAGGGACAAATAAAAAAGGAAAATTAACCATGATAATATTGAATTAGAAAAAATTGATCTTTTGGAAAACACATAAGCATATAAAATCATTTATATATTAGCCATGACTCATATCCAAGACAAATATAGCGGACAATGTCCATTACTGAACCATGTTTACTTGTCTTTCCAGTCCTATATTACAAAAGAAGATTTACTTACCATTATAGTCATGTATATCTTATGAGATTTAAATCTTTACTCAGTGCATTAGTTTGAGATAAAAGTTTCACCCATCTCATAATGAAATCATTCTGATATTGGTCCCAATAAAATAAACCATTCATCATAGAATAACCCAAGGAACAAAAAACGGGTATTTTAAACATCAGTCCATAATAATCCATATAAAATAAATTTATTTCATTAAAATAATTCCATCATAAAAAAATACTATAAAATAAATAATATGTATATAAATATAACACAATTTCACCATTGATGGAAAATAATTTATATAGTTTTTTTAAATTAATTTTTGAGGAAAATATTCCTTCTTAAAAAACGTTTTATTTTCTCAAAATGACATGAAATATTAAAAGAAAATAATTTAATTTAAAATTAAAATTAAATATTATAAATTATTCTTCATGGAAATAATGAATTCTAAAAGCATAAGAATCTAGTCATTCTATATAAGTTAAAAAAGAAATTCTCCTCATACTTTTTCTAGAAAAGTAAAAAAGTACCTCGTATGGTAAACTAAATAAAGATTCATCCAATCCATATAGTAAAATTAAAAAATGGATAAAAATTAATTTATATGTACATATAAGAATATTAAACAAATTTTCGAATTTTTTTAGAAAACATGCACATGGATGATAAATATACCCCTTGTAAATACTTGAGAATAAACAATCATGAATTAAAATAAGATTGAAATTTTTTCCATTACCTTTGGTCTTATATCCTTTGTATGTCTCTGAACCTCATGTATATCAATTTAAATAATTTTATTGAATTATTCTAGAATCATAATAATTTTTATGATATCATATATAATTATATTATCATCTTTTTGTTAGTAACATTTCATTGTCACTCATTTTTCAAATATTAACTACTTTATGATCTTATGCAAGTTTTTTCAGATAAGTTTATGTTCCTCTTCTTAAATTATAGTTATATAATTTACATAATGATATTAGTAAAAATATATTTATTCAATTCATGTATATAATCATGGTTTAATGAAGATCATGTAGAACGAATCACATCTCCTCGTAGAGATGGTAGGTTGTACGTACACTCAAGTGACAATATCATTCACATAATGGTTAAATGATATAGAATTGGATGTAGTATTAATTAAAAAGAGTAATTATCATGTTATATTCATTACTTAAATCCATTTTATTCATTATTACATCTATCCAAATTTAGTATTGTTGAATAAACAAATTACACAACATTGTGGAGACGGTAAGCCATACGTATAGAGGTGTGTTGATATTATTATTTATAGGATGGATAAAATGAGGTGTAAGGGTTTTTTGTATTTATAAAAACATCTGAAAATGTAGAAGATACTATATTTATTACTTTTTTTAAAACAACATAATAATATGAAGCATAAGATGAAAATAATTTTAAAAGAGGTGATAAAACAACAACTTCTTGTTCGAGTATCTCTTTTTGATTTGTACAGAATTCCTCCACAGGATAGCTTTATGCCCAATGTGTCACATATATGAGGAAGGGGGATCTTGGGATCTTATTTTATCATAATTTGGATGATCCATTGGGCTTTAGAGGTGTGATTAATTGGGTAGATGTGGTGGCCTTTTATAAGAGGGAGGAGGGGAACTTTAAGAAAGTCTAAAAATAATATTTTATTATAAATTGATTTTTGAATTCTAATAGATACAAAATGATATATTTTTAGGATAATATTTGAATAATTCTATATAATCTCATAAAATAATATTTATAAATGTAATTTATTATTTTAAAACTTATCTTTTCAGTTTACCCTTAATTACGCTCGTTTAATTTTAATTGTGGTTACAACATTTTAATTATTAAGAGGATATTAAGTTTAAATATATGTGTTAAATATACTATAATTGTACAAATAATTAATATTGAGACCGTATCAAATCCACTTTATAATTTTAAAATATTTTTATGATTTTTTTTAATTTATTAAAATATTATTTTAATAAAATATCAATATTGTCAATTTTTTATACTATTCATTTCATTGAATTTAAATAAAATCCAAAAATAAAACAAAATCCAATAAAAACGTTTGATAGTCTTATAATATGTCATATTCACCTAAAAAAGTAGTGTATTCCATTAATTATTTGAAATAATATTTATTTTACAATATTTAATATCATTTATTTGATATTTCTCTTAATAAAATAACTATTCTATCATTGTTGTGTCAATATTTAAGGTAATTATTTAAAATATAAATATTATAAATAAAATTACATGATGTATAATTTAATTATATTTTTGTAAACTATTTATTTTCTATGTTTTATCAAGTTTATCACTACATTAAAATTCTAATACTTATAAGAGATAAGTTTGTGACATGTTGTCACTTTCTTTTGTTTTGATTCTAATTACACCACTATCATGGAAAAAAGTCCATTAAATGAATAAATTAAGACTCTTAGGTGATATTGGTCAAATTTAATTCATCCAATATTATTTTTTCATGTGTTAGGGTAATTTTATTATCTATATCATATATTTTTACCCTAATTTACCTATAACTGTGGTAAATAAAATTAATGTAGTTACTTTTCCTAATAAAAAAAATAAAAGTAACCTTTTAACATAATTTGGAACCACTTTTTTCAAATATGGAATCCATTTTAAAAAATTGAAAACATAGAATTTTGGGTAATTAATTTGAAATTAATTCCCGTTTTCAAAACGAGAAAACAAGTTTTAAAAAAAAAGTAAAAACCATCAAAATATTGATGTGTGATTATACCTAATTTCAATATACAATTACTCAAAATGACCAAAATTAGATTAAATGATAAAAAATCTAATTATAATATAAAACCAATTAAAAGGATAACCTTTCTATAAAAATAAATTTGATGAAAAAACATTTTTAAATTAAAACGCAGTATTTTTCACTATTCATTAAAAAATTAATATTATTGGAAAATTATAAAACAATTCGACCAAAGTAAATTTTTATGCCCCTATTCCAAATAAGAAGTTTATTTTCGCTAAAATATCTTATAAATATCTAAATAACTATATTTAAATTGGGTTCACAATCAGAAGGTGGTAAAACTGCAATTTTAGAAAAACACTCATTTTATCCGTAAAATTGAATTTATTATTATATCTTTTATATAAAACATATAATATGAATTTTAAAAATTTAATTTATTATATTAAATAAATATTTAATTAACAAAATCCATAAATATTGATCTTATTTTTTATAGACACGCTTATTTTCATTTGATTAGTTTTTTAGAAGGAAGTTAATACCATTCATACCCGCCATTATAATGAATAAGTTATATTATTTAGTTATCACTTATACAATGTCTTTGGAGAAGTGAATTCAATAAAAATAACTATAAATTTTATGTAACAGAATCCAAGAATAGTGTTGCATATACTGCAAAATAATATTGTGTTGGGTAGAGCGCACACTAATCGTAGTGTAGCGCACAACACAAGAAATCAACGAAATTAAAAAGAATATATCTCACAAAGTATCTAGGTGTTACATTCTAATCCCACTAAAATGAACTCCTACCTATAAATTCACCAGGGTTATAAAAGTTTCACTACTTGAAATTTTCTTTCATAGAAACCCACATCATAAAAAGGAATACAAAAACTTCAATAAAAAAGGATAGGTAGAAACATAATGGTTGCCCAATGTAACTCATCATTAGGTTTCAATATAGGATAACATAGATGGGAAGTGAAAACATGGAAATTTTAAAAAAATATAACCATCTAGTTCTAATGGATAGTGATAGAGAACAAGGTTTGTATAAATTTAATAACCAGAAACCAATAGATCAACGATGATTTAAGAGACCATATAATTATCAGATAAGAAGGTACAAAGATAAAATTTGTAGTTTTCAAGATCTTTTCCCTAAATTTGATGAACATGAGAATAAATACTTACTTTATTTTAGTAAAATATCACCATTTGTCATGCCTAGAATAATTTTCACATCATCTCTTATTGAAAGAAAAGAAATTTAATTTCTCATTCTTGAAGTGTCAGCAGATCATGCGATCCATAAATAGAATAATAGGTCATTCCATCTATCTCAACAAAAAGGTTAACAAATATTATCAAATTTTCATAATCCCACCTATAGTAAGAAAATACATTAATCTAAAAAACTTCATATGAAGTATAAGTTATACTATCCACAATTGTATAACCTTACAATCCTTCCAAAAACTGAAATTCTACAACATTAGAAAGAGGAAAACTAAATTAGTTTAACATTAATCTTCCATATCTCATAAGGTAGTTATTTGTTGTCACATTTCAAACATGTGAATATCTTAATCATTTATTTTCCTGATTCACAGTAACAACCTGAACTATCAAATATCCTTATTAGAGACATGCGTGTTTTCTTATTCTTAATTCCAAAAATTTATAATCTTTATCTGAGATTGGATAATCCACATGTCAATAAATCCTAAAATAGTTCCAAGGTAACAAATATCATTTGATTTACTTATTCATATCCAATATACCTTTTTCCAAATATACTTATCTCAGAATCATGTTAATATTAAAGGTCATCCGTCAATAAATAATATGTTTTCAAAACACATCACCTTATTACCTCAATCACATTTCATGGTTACTAATACCACTCAGCATATACTTTCAAATACATTTGGAAAACCACAGTGGAACACTAAATGGATATTTTATTATTCTATAACACTATAAAAGTGATTCAACAACATTATTTTATAATCACATTTCATAAACACTCAATCATTCCCCCACATTATTTTAACATTAATTACCCTCAATGGTTATCTCATGTGATTTTCCTTTTTATTTGGCCTTAATAGGTTTTTTATGTTTATCATCATTGATCACCCATAGATTAGGGAATTGGTTAACTCAATTCCCTATTTCCTTGCAATTGTATCCTTTATGTGTGGGTGGTGCATTTTCTGTAGCCTTTTCTCTATTCATGTTATTTTATATCTATTTCTCATTACTTTGGAATTCAACTAATATATGAACATATATTACACACATAAAAAATTTTCTAGTCCCATTAAGATAGTCTCCACTATGCTTCTTTCCACACTTTGAGCATAAGGAAACACTCATATTTTTTTCACCACTATTTTGAGATTTTCCTTTGAACTTAGTATTTTGTTTATTATCAAAACCATGAGATTGATATGTAACACCAACTTAAATTTAGAGCTTTATGGGACAATTCAAAATATCTTCGTAGAAAATAATGTATCTTATATCTAATTCCCTTCATATACTTGGTTTTAAGCCACTAAATATTCGATCAACTTTACTTCTAGGTTGGATGATAAAGCATGTAACATACCTTTAATGTTTTGTAAAATTTTCCATGTTTGTACCAACAGAGTCATCATCCTTGCTCTTAATCTCAATTAACACATTTTCCATTTTTTTAAGAATAAGAGGAAAGTACTTATTAAAAAAAATTCTTGAACTCATCCCATTCCAAGGATTAAATTTCATCTTGTGGCCTTGTATTTTTTATTTAATTCCATCACAGGTCTGCTTCTCCTACTAAATGATAAATATCCCAAATTAATTTTTCATGTTCCAAATAGTTAAGGATGGAAAATATCTTTTCAATGGAACCGATCCATTGTAATGCAACAAGGTGATCATAAGACCCACTGAAAGAAAGTGGACGTTGCCACATGAAGGACTCAATATACTATTGTTCCATTCTTTACTAATTCGGATGTTCAGAATGATTTATAAATTGTGTAAGTATAGCGATAATATTTTTCATTACTTCTCCCATAACATTTTTTTATGAGGAAATTCTTTGAATTTTCCATTGCATTTATCATTAAAATAGTTCCATTGGGTTACATCCATTTTCTAAAACCCAAAAATAATAGTGTGAGAGGTAGAAATAGAACTAGGAAAACAATATAATAAAGGGGGTTTATTTTCAATCTCTAATATCATAGGGTTAATCCTACGTTATTTATCATTATTAACAGAATTCTAGTATTGTAACCTATAATCATACATATCTTTTACAAATCCCTTAGACATGTCTCTGGGGATCTCACCAAAGCTTTTGCATACAAGTTTCCAAAGGTTGACTATACCTTTCATCTCGTACCAACTATAATGACCCTAGAATGTTGTATATTAATATTGCATCTTTTTATATGAATATTCATTACATATTAAAAATGCATTCTTTAGAATCGTAATAGTTAAGTACCTTTGGAAAAATGGAATACATTATTCTATCTTGGGAAGGATCTTCAAAATCTCACAAAAAGACATTTCCCTTTAGTACTCCTACTTAAATGATTTCATTATAACCTAAGGAATGTAGACATAGGAATGTCTGATCATAGATGTTCAGTAAGGGTAGGAAAAAATATATGAACATATGAATGTAAAAAAACATTAACATAACTATCGAATATCAAAATATTGAGTAATGAAATTAATCTTAGTAGTTCGTAAGAAATAAATCATAATGGAAAATTTACCATAATAACCTTGAATTGACATAAAACATGAACTTTTGGAAAAAAAATAAGCATAGAAAATCATTTTAATATTATTTTGGGATCAAAGAAAAGACCATCATAGTGGACAATGTCCATTACTGAACTTGGTTTACATGTCATTCTAGCCATGTATTATGGAATTAGATTTACTATCGATTACAATTATGTCTTTCTCATGAGATATAAATCTTTACCCTATTCATTAGAGGGATATATTTGTCCCACCCATCTCTTAATTAAATCATTTTTACATATTCTACAAAAACATAAACCATCCATCATAGCATATCCCAAAGAACAAAAAATGGGTTTCTTAAACATCATTTCATCATAATCCATATAAAATAAATGGATTTCATAAAACTAATTACATCATAAAAACAATAAAATCAATTTTTTAAAAGAGATAGAAACATAACCCTATGTAATCTTAGATGGAAAATATTTTTGATAAAATTACTGAAATTAATTCTAGAGGAAAATATCCTTTGTTCTTAAAAAAAATTATTTTCTCAAAATGAAATACAATTTTAATAGAAAATAATTTAATTGAAAAAACTCATTAAATATTGTAAAGGAATCAATATGTAAATAACGTGTTAGGAAAGTTTAATAATCCATTCATGCGTATAACATAAAAAAACATCCTCGTGCTTTTGTTAGAAAATCAAATAAGTACCTTGTATGGTAAATGAAATAAAAATTTCTTCCAAACCATGTAGTAAAAGTAAAAAATGGGAAAAATTAATTAAAAAATATTTAGAATAATAGTAAACTTTTTATTAATTTTTTTTAGAAAACATATACATGGGTGCTAAATATAACCCTAGTAAATAATTGTGTATAAAAAATATAAGATTAAAATGAGATTGAAAAATTATCCATTACCTTAGGTATTATATCCAACATATATATTCAATAATCATGTATAATGATTTAAATAATGTCATGCTTCCAAAGAAGATGTTTATTTTGTTAAAAAGAACCCATAAAACTGTATATAACTATATTTAAAATGGGCTCACAATCAAAAGGTAGTAAAACAATATTTTTAAGAAAACACTCATTTTATCCTTAAAATTGAATTTGTTCTCATATCATGTATATAAAACATATAATATTAACTTTAAAAATTAGATGAAAAATATTAGATATATTTTTCAATAATAAAATCCAAAAAGAGTGATTTTATTAATTTATAGTCAAAATTACCTGCCACAATTCTTTTTTTAGTTTGTTGAAGATTCACTTTGAGGGTAAGTGAGAAATTACAAACCAGTTCATCTACATCAAGTCACACAATCACAAATCTTACATTATGGAATTAAAATATCAAAATGATAAAACAGAACCAAATCATCATGCCTAGACCATCATCACACACCTGTTTCAAAATTCAAAACATCATCATTGCGTATTACATGACCTGATTGAGGAAACTGCATCCACTGCATCTATCTACACTATGTCGCCATCATTCAATCCCCCACAAAAAGCCATAATAACAAAACACGTTGATAAAGACCTCACATCATCATGTACTACATCCTCCATGACTCGAAACTAATTGAATTTTATTCAAAGACCACACAAAATGTCCAACTGGAGACTTAAACTTCAACCTCGCCATCATAAAATCACAAAATCACCTTTGAATCAGACATAAATCAAAAAACCAGAACCTCATTCAGAATCAATCCATACGAAAAAACAAAAAACACAAAAAAAACAACAAAACCAAGGCATCGAGAGAACCCTAATATTCATACATTCCATTATAATGACAAGTTTATAATATTTAGTTAACACTTTAATCAATGTTGAGTGAAATAAATATTATCAAAAGAACTTAATATTGTGTGTAACACAATCCAAGAATAGTGTTGCATTTACTACAAGATAATACTATTTTTCATATAGCGCACACTAATCTTGGTGTAGTGCACAGCACAAGACATCAAAAAAAAATCTATCTCATAAAATCTTGTGGTGTCATATTCTACCCTCATTAAAATGATGATCTCACTAGAAATTTTTAGGGGTTATAAAAGTTTTACTACTTGAAAGTTTCATTCCTAGAAACCCATATCATAAAAAGGAATACTAAAACCTAATTTTGAAATGGAAAGTTAGAAAAAAGGGGGATACCGAAAGTAACTCATCACTAGGTTTCCACATTGGAGAACATTGGTGGGAAGCTAAAACATGGTTATGGAAGAAAAATCTAACCATAAAAGTTTTAATATATAGTGATAGAGAACAAGGTTTGGAAACTGTTAATAACTAATAAACCATAAATCTGCGATGATTTTAAGGAACATATGATTTATTCGAAAAGAAGGTGGTAAGATAATAGTTCTCATTTCAATATCATTTCCTTAAAGTTGAAGAACATGAGGAGAAAAATGTACTAGATTTCAGTACAATATCACCGTTGGTCATGCCTAGACCAATTTCTAAATCATCTATTATTAAAAGAACTGAAGGGGAATTTGTCATTCCTGAATTTTTAGCTGTAAAAACCATGAAATTTCAATTAAAATACTTTTGTAAATTCTTTGGAATTCTACGAGTCTACTGTTTCTGACGGCACTTGATTCTGAGGCCCAGTGTGCCCAGAATTAATTTCTGATGTTTTGTTCGGGTACGTTCAGTGAACGTACGAGCGGGTTTTTCTATCTTTTAAACCGGTACTCAGAATTGAATCTGAGGGCACTGATGAACTCACAACACCGGAATTTGCTTAAGGGGAACTTTACCACTGTTTCTTTTTATGTGGGTTGAGGGTTAATTTTTTGGGAATTAGTATAAATTAAATAAAATTGTTGAACACAATTTTATTCATATATTGGGTGGTTATTTCCTACAAGTAGAAGTTATAGGTGGGGCCCAGACCCCACATAACTTCTCATGAGAGAATATTTGTGAGGTGGGTCCCACACGATCCCCTAACTTTTCATCTCCCCTTAACTACCCATTAATATCCCCTTTAATTTACTATGATAACTTCCCCTTAATTAAGTGATCTCTTCACCTCCCTCTCTCTCCCTTTAATATTTTCTAACTCTTTTAATTATTGAATTGAACTCAAATTAATTAATTAAAGAGTTCGAATTAATTTTAATATATGGAAATGTTATATTATGGGGGATCCTTTTTATTATTTTAGTTTTGCATTCAATGTGTTGGGAGAGTTTTGAGAAAGCTCTAGAGAAAGAGAAGAATAGTGTTCTTCCTTTGATGAAGAACACCATTCATCAACGATGAACAACTCCAACGAAGAACACGAGGAGAGATTGCCTTCCTCTACTACTTCAATCAGGGCGAGAAAGGAGGAGATTCCACAATGAATGCTACCAACCTCCCTCTCCCTCCAACGTTGATGGAAGGTCACCATCATCTGTGATTCCAGATCACCGCGACGTCATTTCCCCATGACGCCCGACTACCGCGAACCTTATTTTAAGGTAGGGGGATTATGTTAAATTTTAATTGATTAAAAATTTTCTTTTTTGTTCGTTGAATCTGTGGTTTGTCTTTGGACATATGATACTGCCTAACACGGAGGGCGTGGGCTGAATGAACACGGCCCGACGACCCTCTGTTGATCCTTATTCTTTTTTGATGGCATCAGCGACGAAAGGGATGTCGGTGATGGGTGAAGGTGGCGGTCGTGCGCTGGAAACGTGCGGAAGAACAGCAGCCCGCAATCGTGGGCCGATTGACTAAAGGAGAACCAACCGGCCGAAGGAAGACTGCGACACCACAAGGGCGCGGCACTGTAGAGGACCGTGACCTGCGCTCCGCGGGCCACTTTGGCGGGCGAACTGGCCGACTCGTCAGTCGGCCGGGCAGATGAAGGCCGCGCCACTCATGGTGCCGCGCAAAGAGACCGGGGCCTGCCCATGCAGGCCGCTCATGCCGAGAAGTCCGGCCGGCTTCGTCCAGCTAGATTGGAAGGCCGACGCCACCAGTTTGGAAGACCGGGGGGCCGCACCCCCCCCCCCCCCCCCCACAAGGCTCGGACACCTGGGCCGAGACGATCGGCCAGTCGAGCAGAGGTGCGGCCGGTCGGGCCGGGTCGTGTAGTGTTAGGCCGGGCCGCGCCGGGCTGAGCCCCGCCAGCCCAGGCCGAGCTGTGTGCTTCACCATGCTGGTCCAACCCTAGGTTGGGTCGGACCCGCCAAATTGTGTCGGGCTGACCCGCCAGCCCACTGGGCTTAACGAGTTGGGCCTGTTTTCACTTAAATGTGAATACGTTAAAGACCACGAGCCCGATCGACGCGCAATCTATGGTATTGGGACCCTCACGACGAAGCGTTCCTTTTTAAATACTCTATGTATGTTTTGGAAGACTTTGTAAAACGTCCGGTTTTGGAACAGGTGTAATTCCAACTGGGCCCCTCGAATGGAAAAAGACTATATCTCACAGACCGGGCGTCCGATTGATGCACCGTCTATCGCGTTGGGTTCCTTTTGATGAGACAGAACTTCAGGATATATCAACACTGGACTTCTTGATAGATGATGTATCATCCCCCATGGATCGAGGAGTAGACCATCCCGGAATCAAGCATGCTTTATGCGGGAATCCTAGATCTGGCTACGACTGTGACGACAACTGTACTGGAATCCTCCGTGGGTTCGGCCGCGATGCAAACTGTACCAGAGTCCTATGTGGGTTTGGCAGTGATGAAAACTATACTATAATCCCATGTGGTTTCGGCAACATCGACATATGTACTAGAATACTCCGTGGTTTCGACAGCGAAACTTCTGTACTTGTATCCTATGTGGGTCCAACAGCTTAGATGAATCAGTGATTACATTTGATCATCTCTATCTTTATGCGAAAGACGTATACATTTGTGAGAAAAGTCTTGACTTTGAATCATTATCATCGATGTGATTGACTTGTTTTTCTGTGTGGACTGGGTTGTGCTTGGGCTCAAGAGTTGGTGCAGAACTCTGATTGATAACTTAGGAATATGTATGGGCATATACCTAAGTAGTGTTTGTTGATAATTCGTGATTATATCTTTCTTCTGTGGTTTATCCTTCGTGGATTATGGGAGACCTTCGGGGGTCTCGGGGTCCTTACCAATTATCTTATACTAACCCCTGAATGGGAAATTCCAGCACTATGTTGTGTTGGATGCAGATGACGGACAACAATGATCGAGGATGGCGACCACGTTTTCCTACAGGTCTCACCTCGATGAGGTCTACGGAGATTTGGCTGGGGCGACAAGTTATCTCCACACTTCATTGGGCCTTTATATGTCCTTATCAGGGTAGGCGAGGTGGTTTACCGCCTGGCCCTTCCACCTCAGTTGCACCGGGTGCACGACGTCTTCCATGTATATCAGCTGAGGAGATACGTGCATGACCCATCCCAAATCATCGATCACGAGGAGCTGGACATTGATGATGGGGCGACATTTACGAATGTCCTAGTGGAGATCGAGGATCGACAAGAGTGGGTCCTACGTGGATGGTGGATTCCTCTGGTGGGCGTTCGCTGGCAGCATGAGAACCTCTATAAAGGCACATGGGAGCGGGAGGCTCAGATGCGTGCTCAGTACCCACTTTTGTTTCCCTAGATTATGTTGTAGCTTTAAGGGGACGTAAAGCACTGAGGTGGGGGTAATGTAAAGGCCTGAAAATTTGAAGGAAATTTTTTTCTTAAATACTTTGGAATTTTACAAGTCTTCGGTTATTGATAGAACATGATTCCGAGGCCCGGTGTGCCCGGAATTAATTTCTGAATTTTTGTTCGGGTACATTTAGTGAATGTACAAGCATGTTTCTTTATATTTTGAACCAATGCTCGGAATTGAAATCTGAGGGCACCGATGAACTCGCAGCGCCGGTATTTGCATAAGGGGACCTTTACCGTAGTTGTGTTTTATGTGGGTTGTGGGTCAATTTTTGGGGAATTAGAATAAATTAAATAAAAGTGTTGAACACAATTTTATTCATCTCTTGGGTAGTTATTTCCTACAAGGAGAAGTTACAGGTGGGTCCCACACCCCACATAACCTCTCAAGAGAGGATATTTGTGAGTTGGGGCCCACACAAACCCCTAACCTTTCTTCTCCCCTTAACTCCCCCATTAACATCCCGTTTATTTTATTATGACAACTCCCCCTTATTAAAGTGATCTCTTCACCTCCCTCTCTCTCCCTTTAATATTTTCCAACTCTTTTAATAAATGAATTGAACTCCAATTAATTAATTAAAGAGTTTGAATTAATTTGAATATATGGAAATGTTATATTATGGGAGAGACTTTTTATTATTTTATTTTGGAATTCGTTATATTGGGAGAGTTTTTAGAAAGCTCTAGAGAAAGAGAAGAATAGTGTTCTTTATTCGATAAAGAACATCGTTCATCAATGACGAACAACTCCAACAAAGAACACAAGGAGTGATTTCCATCCTCCACTACTTCAACCGGGGCGAGAAATGAGGCGACGCCACAAAGAACACTACCTACATCCCTCTCCCTCCAACGTTGACGGAACGACACTGTCATCAGTGACACCCGATCCCCAAGACGCCGTTTTCCAACGATGCCCAACTACCGCGAACCTTATTTTAAGGTAGGGGGATTATGTTCAATTTTAATTGATTAAAATTTTTCATTGTTATTCATTGAAACCATGGTTTGTCTTTGGCCATAAGATACTGCCTAACGTGGAGGGCGCAGGCTGAATGAACACGACCTGGTGACCCTCCATTGATCCTTGTTCTTTTTCAATGTCATTGGTGATGAAAAGGATGGAGGCAACAGGCGAAGGCGGCGGCTGTGCGCCGGCCACGTGTAGATGAACCGCAACCGGCAACCGCAGGCTGCTCTACCAAAGGAGAACCGGCTGGCCAAAGTTGACCGGGCTGAAGGAAGACCGTGGTGCCACAAGGGTGCCGCACTACGGAGGACCGCGACCCGTGCTCCACGGGCCGCTTCGGCGGGCGAATCGGCCGACACGTCGGCTAGCCGGGCGGATGAAGGCCGCGGCACACATGGTGCCACACAAAGAGACCATGGCCCACCCATGTGGGCCACTCGCGCTGGGAAGACCCGCCGACTTCGGCCGTACTGATTGGAAGGGCGGTGCCACTTGGCACCATCAGTTTGGAAGACTGGGGGTCGCGCCCCCCGAAGAGCATGGCCACCCGGGCCGAGCCACTGCCAGACGGGCAGGGCCACGCGCTTAACTTGGCCAGTCCGACCCTCTGCCGTGTCGGACCCACCGAATCGGGTCGGGCTGACCCGCCGTCTCACTGGGCTTAACGGGCTGGGTCCGTTTTCACTTAAACGTGAATAACTTAAAGACCGCGCATCTGATCAACATGCCATCTACGAAATTTGGACCCTCGCGATGAAGAGGTCCTTTTTCAATAGTCTAAGTGAGTTTTGAAATACTTTGGAAATTGGTCGGGTTTGGAACGGGTGTAATTCCAACCGGGCCCCTAGAACGGAAAAGCATATATCTCTCAGACCGAGCATCCGTTTGACGCATCGTCTGTCACGTTGGGTTCCTTTTGACGAGATGGAACTTTGAGATACATCATAACTGGACTTTGTGATATTTGATGTATCGACCACCTTTGATCGAGGAGAAGACCCTCTTGGAATCGAGGGTCCTATGTGGAGGCACCCTAGACCTGGCTGTAATTGCGACAACAACTGTATTGGAATCCCCCGTGGGTTCGGCAGCGACGAAAACTGTAATGGAATCCTCTGCAGGTTCGGTATCGACGACAAATGTAATGGAATCCTCTGTGGGTTCGGTAGTGATGACCACTGTGCTGGAATCCTCCGTGGGTTCGACAGTGACAAAAACTGTACTGGAATCCTCAGTGGGTTTGACATAATATTCTTTTGTACTTGTATCCTACTTGGGTCCGACAAATTAAATGAATCTGTGATTACATTTGATCATCTCTATCTTTATGCAAAAGATATATACCTGTGTGAGGTGAGTCTTGACTTTCAATCATTATCATCGATGCGATTGACTTATTTTCCTATGTGTACTGGGTTGTGCTTGGGCTCGAGAGTGGGACCCAAACTGTGATATATAACTTCGGTATATGTATGGGAATATACCTAATTAGAGTTTGTTGATACTTTGTGATTATATCTTTCTTATGTGGTTTATCCTTCGTGGATTATGGGAGACCTTCGTGGGTCTCGGGGTCCCTACTGAATATCTTATACTCACCCCTGCACTGGCTATGCCCGCAATACGTTGTGTTGGATATATATGACAGACAAAACTGATCGAGGTGGAGGTTTGTGGAGTGGGACGGTACCCAGAGGTGGACCACTTGGCGAGATGTACATGGAGTAGATAGACGGACCTGAGGTGTAGTGTTGGCCATCTGTACCACCCTTCAGGTGGGATTCCCGGAGGATGAATCAATGGTTTTTGATTTACTTTACTACAGTTGTACTAGTTTTTCGGTTGTACAATACCTTACAGTTGGGTTTGTATGCTGGCCCATTAACTTTTCAGCACTTAGTTTTGTATTTAGTATTACTTAGTGATTCCCTCTGTTGTGTACCCTGTTGTGCTTGTTAACTTTTATAAAGGCATTTCCATCACTTTTTATCAGGTTTTATGCTTTTGGTGCTAGTCGCCAAGCCCTGGTCTATGGAAGGTGGGATTGGGGTAGTCATGGCACGGGCCCCGAGGATGGGTCGTGACATTATCAGATCATGCGATCCATAAATAGAATGATAAGTCATTCAATCTATGTCAAAAAAGGGTTTACATAGATTATCAAATGCGCATAAGTCCACCTATAGTGAGATAATACATTAATCTAAAAAAATTTAACCAAAGTATAATTTATACTATCCATTATTGAATAACATTACAATCTATCCAAAAATTGAGAATAAATATCCTTATAAAGAGGTTAACTAAATTAGTTTACCATTTATCTTCCATATCTCATAAATTATTTCTTGGTTTTAACCTTTCTAAAATGTGAATACCTTAATCATGTATATTCTGGTGTCATAATAACAACCTGAACTACCAGATATCCTTATTGAAGACATGCTTGTTATATTATTCTTATATCCAAAAGATGTAATCTTTATCTAAGATAGCATAACCCACATGCTAATAAATCCTTAACAAGTTCCATGGAAACTAATATCATTCAATTTACTTAATCCTGTCAAACATACCTTTATCCAAATATAATTAAATCAATATCTCATTCGTATTAAGGTTCATCCTTCCCTATATCACGTGTTTTCCAAAAACATCACATTAAATCCTCAATCACTTTTCATGGTTACCATTACCACTAATCATATACTTTCAAATACATGTAGAAAACTATAGTGGACCACCACATAGATATTTCATTATTCAATAATACCATAAAAGTGATTCTATAACATTATTCTAGAATCCCCATACCTAAACACTCAATCATTCTACCACTTCATTTTCATATTCAATATCATCAATAGATATTTCATGTGATTTTCCTTTGTCTTTGGCATTCAGTGGTTGTTGATTTAGATCATCATTGATCACCCTTGGATTAGGGCAATGGTTTGCATAATTTTTCATTTCCTTGCACTTGTAGAATTGATGTGTTGGTGGTGAATTTTCTATTTCCTTTTCTATATTCACATCATTAGCTACCTTTTTATCATTACATCATCATTAAACCATCTGATGGACTTATTTTTCACACTTAAAACGTTTTATAGTCCCTTTAAGATAGTTTCCCCAACAATTCATTCCACAATTTGAGCATAAGTAAACACTCATATTCATTTCATCATTGTTTTTAGATTTACTTTTGAGAACCATCTTTTGTTTCTTATCAAACCCATGAGATTGATAAGTAACAGAAACTTCCATTTATACCTTGATAGCACAATGCACATTCTCTTCATAGAAATTAAATACAATTATAGCTAACACCCTTTGAAGACTTAGTTTTAAGCCACTTAAGAATTGATCAACTGTACTTTCACATTGGATGATAAAGCCAAAAGCATTCCTTTCTAGTCTTGTTAAAAGTTCATCGTATGTACAAATAGATTCATCATCTTTTTTCTTAAGCTCAAGGAACTCTTATTACATTTTTGTTTAAAGAATATGAGGAAAGTACTTATTGGAAAATAAGTCCTTGAACTCCCCCCATTCAATGGATTAAATTGAAAATTGCTTCCTCATATTATTGATTAGAGTCTACCACTAGTTTGATTCACCTTCTAAACAATAAATAGACAAAATAACTTTTTCATATTCCGAATAGTGAAGGATGGAAAATATCTTTTCAATGGTACATATCAATTATTCAAAAAACACATGGATTAGAAGCCCCACTACTAGAAGATGAATGTTTCTTCATAAAGGAAACAATAGAAAGTTGTTCCCTTTCCTGCTCATTTGGAAGTCCATAATGATTTTTAACTTGTGTAAGCATAGTGATAATAATATTCATTCCATCTCCCATAACATTTGTTTGTTCAAGAGGACAATCATTTCATTTCTTATTGTGTTGAAGATTAACACGATTCCTTTGGGTTCCATCAATTATCTAAATACCAAAAAGTATAGTGTGAGAGGAAGAAATCTATCACGACCCATCCTTGAGGCCCGTGTCATGACTACCCCAAGCCATCCTTCCATAGGCCAGGGTCTAGTGACTAGTACCAAAGGCGTAAATCCCAATAAAAGGGAAGGCATTGACTTTATAAAAGTAAACAAACACAACATGGTACACAACTTATGTAAGCAATAAGTAAACTGAGTACAAAAGTATGTGCTGAAAAGTAAATGGGCCAGTATACAAACCCAGCTGAAAGTACAGTACAACTGAATGAAATTACAACAACAATAAAGTAAAACAGAAACCACCGAGTCATCCTCCGGATATCCCACATGAAGGGTGGGTACAGATGGTCTCCTCAGCTCCTCAGGTCCGACCGTCCACTCAGTGTATGTCCCATATAGTGGTCCACCCCTGGGTACCATCCAGCTCTACAAGCCTCCACCTCGATCAGTGATGTCTGTCATCTGTATCCAACACAACATAGTGCAGGCATAGCCCACGCAGGGGTGAGTATACGATACTCAGTAGGGACCTCGAGACCCTCGAAGGTCTCCTAGAATCCACAAAGGATAAACCACAATGGAAATATACAAACACGAAGTATCAACCAACCCTACTTAGGTATATTCCCATACATATACCTAAGACATCAATTCCAGTTCAGATCCAACTCTTGAGCACATTTACAACCCAGTACACATAGGAATGAAGTCAATCACACCCATGGAAACGATTGAATAATCAAGACTAACCTCACATAGGTATAATACTCATGAAGAATGGTGGAGATGATTAGATGTAGCCTCTGAATCATCTCATTTGCCAAACCCACGTAGGTTCCAAGTACATAAGTCATCGCTGCCAAACCCACGTAGGATCCAAGTACAGTCGTCATCGCTGACGAACCCACAGAGGATACTAGTACAGTCGTCATCGCTACCAAACCCACGGAGGATCGTAGCACTATCGTCATCGCTGCCGAAGCCACGTAGGATCCTAGTATAGTTGTCATCACTGCCGAACCCACGTAGGATCCAAGTACAGTCGTCATCGTTGTCGAACCCACAGGGGATCCCAGCTCGATAGTCGTCGCAGTACCAACCAGCTCTAGGGTTCCCGCACAAAGCGTACTCGATTCCGGGAGGGTCCTCTCCTCGAGTAAAGGGGGCTTGATACATAAACTACCAAGAATTCCAGAGTTGATCTATCCCAAAGTTCTGTCATGTCAATAGGAACTCAACGTGAAAGACGGCGCGTCAATCGGATGCCCGGTCTAAGAGATAATGGCTTTTTTGTTCCAGGGTTCCGGTTAGAAATAGGCTTGTTTCTAACCCAGCCAATATCCAATGAAATCCAAAACTCACTAAGAGTATCGCAAAAGAACTGTCTCATCGTAAGGGTTATAGTTCCGTAGACGGCGCGCCGATCAGATGTGCGGTCTTTAATTTATTCGGTTTAAGTAAAAACGGGCTCGGCCCTTAATCCCGGTGGGCTGGTGGGTCGGGTCGACCTGGTTTTGGCGGGTTCGACCCGGATGATGTTGGACATGCCCAGTGAAATGCGTGGCCCAGCCCAAAAGGCATGGCCCGGCCCGGCAGGGTGTTGCCCGGCCTAGCACGGTGCGGCCCAGCCCGGCGCGGCCCCGCTCGGTACAGCCCCACCCGGTGCGGCGCGGTGCAGCCCGGCTAGCCGCAGCTCGACCGACTGGTCGAGCAGGCTTAGCCCGTAGGCCGACCGGTTCGGGGGTGGGTGGGTGTGGGGGTGGGGGTGCAGCCCCCCAGCTACCCGAACCGGCGGCGCCAAGCGGCACCACCCCCCCCCCCCCCAAACCGGTCGGTGAGGCCGGCCAGCCTTCTGGCGCAAGAGGCTCGCTCGGGTGGGCTGTGGGTTTTCTTCTACGCGGCGCCCTCCTGGCCTCGCGGTTTGGCTCCGCCCAGCCGGCCGACGGGCCGGTCGGTTCTCCAGCACGGTTCCCTCCTCGTGTCGTGGCTCGCCTCTTCCCGACCGGGCGACGGGACAGCCAGTTATTCTGCAAAAGTGGCCCGCCCTATGCGGGCCATGGTTCTCACATCACGGTGTCGTGGGGCGCCAATGTTCCTTCCTTCGCCCCGGTTATTCTTCGTCGGTCGAGAGGCCTGCGGTTGTGGGTTCGGTTTCTTCCGCATGTGGCCGACGCACGGTCGGTGCCTTCAATTGTCACCACTTCCCAATTCAAAACAAGACAGGAAATGACGGAGGGTCATCGGGCCGTGTTTGTTCGGCCCTTGCCCTCCGCATTAGGCGATAACAAGCGGCCAAAGATGAGAAAGGTTTCATGAAGCACATTGAACAATTTTATTCAAATAAAATTGAGACAATTCACCCTACTTTGATAAAAGAAGTCATACGTCGGGCGTCGTGGTAGACGTCGTCACGGATGGAGGATTCATAGACGACGTTGGCATGCATCCAATGAGGAAACGACATCTCCACACTAGTTGCGGAGATGGGAAGGGATGGCATATCGTCACTCTTTGTGGAGTCTGTGTTCTTAGCCGAAGAGGCGTCGTTCTTTGTAGGAGGATGATGTTCTTCTATGAAAGAGGAACTTCCTTCTTCTTTTACACAAGAGCTCTCTCCAATTTCTCCCAACACAACATGTGCTAATGTAAAATAACAGTCTAATGCAATTATGTTATTAACACAAGCAATTTCAATTTAAAAATTCAAAACACATAATTAATTAATTGAAGTGGTTCACTTTATTAATTAAGGTGTGTTGGTAAGAGTTATAGAGGGAGAGATAGAGGGAGTTGAAGGTTTGCACAATTAAATAGGAGTTAACAAAATAATGAAGGGTGGTTTAAAGGGTTTTGGGGGAGGTGAAAGGTTGGGGCTTGTTTGGGCCCCACCTCACAAATATCCACACATGGATAGTTAGGTGGTTGTGGGTCCCACCCCTAACTCCCCCATGTAAAATATAACCACCACAAATATAAAATAAAATTTTTCTAACAATTTTATTCACTTCTTAATTAAACCACAAATTTTAACTTCTCCTCCCGTGGAAATGGAACTCCAGTAAAGGTCCCCTTAAGCAATTTTCGGCATTGCGAGTTCATCGCTGCCCTCGCATTTCAATTCCGGGAACTAGTTCAAAATATAGAGACACCCGCTTGTTCGTTTACTGAATGTACCAGAGATAAACTTCAGAAAAATATTCCGTGAACACTAGGCCTCAGAATCATGAGCCATCAGAAACAGTGTACTCGTAAAATTCCAAATAATTTATGAAAAAAAATTACTCCAAATTTATGGGTCTTTACATTACCCCCACCTCAAGGCTTTACGTCCCTATAAAGCTACAACATAGACTAGGGGAACAAATGAGGGTACTGAGCACGCATCTGAGCCTCCCGCTCCCATGTGCTCTCCTAGAGGTTCTCGTGTTGCCAACAAATGTGCACTAGAGGAATCGACCATCCACGTAGGACCCACTCCTATCGATCCTCGATCTCCACAAGGACATCCGTGAATGTAGCCCCATCATCGATGTCTAGCTCCATGTGGTCGATAATATGCGTTGGGTCATGCAGGTATCTCCTCAGCTGAGATACATGGAAGATGTCACGCACCTGCTGTAACTGAGGTGGAAGGGCCAGGCGGTAAGCCACCTCGCCTACCTTGCTGAGGACCTGGAATGGTCTGATGAAGCATGGATATAAATTACCGCCCCGACCAATTCTCCATAATCCACGTCGACGTGAGACTCGTAAGAAAACGTGGTTTCCATCCTCGAACTCCAGTGGTCTCCGTATCCTATCATCATAGGACTTCTTTCTGCTCTGTACAGTCCTCATCCACTCCATGATGATCTACACCTTCTCCGTTGTAGCCTGAACCATCTCTGGTCCTACAAGTGCTGACTCCCCAAGTTCACTCTAGCACAGAGATGATCTTCAAGGTCAGACGTATAGTGCCTTGTATGGTTCTATCCCGATGGTGGAGTGGTAGCTGTTATTTTACACAAACTCCACCAAGGGTAGGTGATCCTCCCAACTGTGACCAAAGTCAAGGACAAATGCCCGGATCATTTCCTTGAGTGTCTGAATGGTCCTCTCTGTCTGGACATCCGTCTGAGGATGAAAGGCGGTGCTCAGGCGTAGATGCATCCCAAATGCCTCCTATAACCCCTTCAAAAGCCAGGAAGTAAAGAGAGCATCTCGATCAGAGACGATAGACGATGGAACACCATGAAGCTATACGATCTCCTAAACGTAAGGGCATCACAAGCTCTCTACTGATCCATACTCTCTGATCAGAAGGAAGTGGGCCGACTTGGTGAGTCGGTCGACCATCACCCAGATAGAGTCGTGTCCCCTGGAAGTAGGTGGACACCCCATCCTGAAATCCATGGATATCCCATCCCACATCCACTATGAAACCTATAAGGGCTATACCAAGCCTGTTGGTACCTGGTGCTCGGCCTTCACTGGCTGGAAAGTGAGGCATAATGAAACAAACTCAGATAAAACCTTCTTCATACCTGACCACCAGTGCTATCATCTGAGGTCACGGTACATCTTCACCACTCCGGGATGTACCGCTAGAGGGGACATGTAAAACTACCTCAAAACTTCCTCCTGCAGTGCAACTGGTACCGTGGAACATCCCATAAAGAGAATGATATACTCTCCTCCTTCAGAAAATCCATCAGGTGTCTGCCCTATAAAAATCTGAGCACATCGCGTCCCACAGTCAACGTCCCCACGCTGTGCCTCTCTGATCTGCTGAAGTAGTGGAGGAGTAACTGTGAGGGACTGTAGAAAAGCTACCCCTTCTCTATCCACGAAGGATATTAGAAAAGCGTCTAACTAATCTGTCACCTCTCCATGTATCTAAATGCCTGATATCCTGCTGAGAGCATCAGCCACAACGTTCCCTTTCCCAGGAGTATAGACTATCTCAAAGTCATAGTCCTGGAGGAACTCGAGCAATCACCATTGTCTCGTGTTTAGGTCCTTCTGTGAGAAAATGTACTTGAGAATTTGGTGGTCAGAGTAGACTATAAAGCACTCACCCATCAGATAGTGCCACCACATATTTGGGGAGAAGACCACTACTGCTAAATCTAGGTCATGGGTAGCGTAGTTATGATCATGCTTCATCAACTACCATGAACCATAAGCGATCACTGCTAGCTCCTACATGAGGATGCACCCAATTCCGGTCCCTGATGCGTCGTAGTAAACTACGTAACCTATGCCCTCCTCCGGTAGCCTCAAGATGGGCGCACTTTTTAATCTCTATCTCAGCTCTTGGAAGCTATTTTGGAATCTTTCTGACCACATGATGGGTTTCCCCTTCTTCGTCAAAGATGAATGTGGTGCTGCAACTCTGGATAAGTTTGTAATAAATCTCTGATATTACCTAGCCAAACCTAGGAAAATCCACACCTTCTTCATGCTCCTGGGTGGCTCCCAATCAAGTACTGACTCGATCTTCGCAGGATCAAAAAAAACTCCCTCCTCCGAGATGACGTTCCCCAATAAGCGAACCTCTCGAATCCAGAACTGGCACTTCGAGAGCTTACCATAAAGATGGTTCTCTCAAAGTATTTCCAGTACATCCCGTAAGTGGTAGGCGTGCTCCTCATTATTAGTCGAGTAAATCAGTATGTCGTCGATAAAGACAATGAAAAAACGATCGAGGTAAGGCTGGATGATCCTATTTATGAGACACATGAACACTTCTGGTTCATTGGTCATGCCAAAGGGAATAACCAAGAACTCATAATGGTCATACTGACATATAAAGGCTGCCTTCTGCATATCCTCATCTCGAACACTAAGCTAGTGATAGCCTGACCTGAGGTTTATATTCGAGAACCATCATGCTCCCTTGTGCTGATCAAAGAAGTCGTCAATCCTTGGGAGTGGATACTTGTTCTTCATGGTCACCTGATTCAGGTGACGGTAGTCTACCCATAGTCATAATCTCCCATCCTCCATCTTGGAGAATAAAATCGGAGAAGCCCAGGGTGAAACACTAAGTCAGATGAATCCCATTCTCTGCAAGTCCTCCAGCTATACCCACAGCTCACGAAGCTCGGCGGCAGCCAACCGATATGCTGGAGTAGATATCGGTGTTGTACTGGGGTATAGGTCAATGTAGAAATCTACCTCTCTATGAGGAGGTAGTCCTGTATCAATTTCAGGAAAAACCTCTACATACTGATCTGACACAACCGGAAAACTCGGAGTCCGCACATCAACCGCTCCTAGGATGATACTAGCCAAATGATGTGTGATCAAATTCCCTCTCCTCTATGTAAGTCCATCCTATGCTACAAAGGCTCCATTCTTGCTGGTGAAGGTGAACCTGCTCCCATCTGTGTGAACACATTACAATTTTCACCTAATATAGTCGATCTGGGCATGGATTGTAGATAACCAGTCCATACACTAGATGTCACCATAAGGCCTCGACGCTGCTATAAGAAGATCCCAGCCGAATCAATCACCTCCTAGAGTAAGCTCACACTATTGGCACCAGTGCGTAATCATCAAGTCTGATCCCTTAAAAGTCTCTATCCATAAGGATCGAGCCAACGAATCTGTCGAGATCTCTGAGCTCCGAACAGGGGCAGCGACAATGAAAGAATGACTCACTCTAGTGTCTAGAAGAATTATAGTAAGGTTGTATTAGACAGAGATAGTAACTCGAATAATCTCAGGTGCACCATGGTCGTAGTCCCTGATCGCCTAGAGCTGAGCCTTATCCTATCCGCCAGCTCCCGGTGGTCGGGGTGGTCCTCCTGGTTGTGGTTGTGGTAGAGCCTCGAACCGTCGTCCATCACCTGCTGCTCGGCCAGCTTCTCTGCCTCGACCGCCTGCTCCCTACCGACCACCATGGCTGAACCTTTGCCTTGGCCTGGGAGGTCCCTCAACTATCTGTTGCTCATCTTCATGGCTTGTCAGGCAGTCACGATCCATGTGGCCCTGCCCGCTGCATGCATAGCACTTCCTGCCCCTCGTATGGTTGGCTCTGCTCCGTGTGCCCCGCACATCCGAACTAGTATCCCGAGGTCTCCCACATGATAGCCTGGTCCGCATGGACCTCTACGACACCTGTCTACTAGAAGCTACAGAAGAATCCTCTCTGTGTCGCCTTATGGTGGGTCTCGCTGCTGGCGTTGGCTCAGTAAGAAATCTCTCCACAAGAAGGGCTCGCTCCATTACTAATGCATGTGTCAGAATGCTGAGGGAGATCATCGAAGCACTGATCTCATGCCTCAGTCCATGCTCAATGGTCCGGGCCTGAAAAATGGCTCTCGTACCATGTCCGTGGAGTAGTGCGAGAGGTTGGTAAATCTCATCGAGTACTGGGCTACTGTCATACTGCCCTTCCATAGATGTAGTAACTCTTGAATGCGCACCGCACGGAGGGTGGCTGGAACAAAATCTGAGAAGAAAAGGCTCTCAAAGTCCATCCACTGTAGTGATTCCTTGTCATTCACCTGGAGCATCAGGTTCCACCATCTAACTACTGCTTCGTGCAGGAGACTTGCGGCGAGGATCACCATAAGGTCCGCTACTGTCCCTACCAATCTGAAGACTCTGACGATAGCCTCTAGCCAATCCTCGACTGCCTGAGTGTTCGTCTCTCTGCAGAAACTGGGCAACATCTGTCGTTGAAACTCGTGAAACACACTCAGGCGGTGTGCACTTTTTTGCTGCTGGGGCTGGTGGCATCGGTGGCTTAGCGGTTAGTGGTACCGCTGGTGCCTTCGCGGTAATGAGGCCCTACACCGAGGCCTTGTCGCTCAGTGGGTTACCATCTCACACGTAACTAGAAACCCTAGCTGGCTGCCTTCGTGGGGCCATCCTGAAAAGAAACAGGTACGCCACAGTCAAACAGTATACCTGGTGAGCAGACACAATGTAATCACAAAGAAAATTTTTGAAACACACATGCGAACAATGTTTTCAAGTATTGAGTCGGAAATCAGAATTCAAGGTCCTCGTGTATGGATACGTCGGCCTCCGCACCAATACTGGACTCCCTGGACTGAAAACCACACTTAATATTCTTAACCATATTGCTTAATAGAGATGAAATATTAGATTCATGGGTTTTGTGGTAAACCGACTCCTCTGATACCAATTTTTCACGATCGTTCCTTGGGTCCAGTTCCATGACTACACCAAGCCCGCCTTCCATAGGCTAGGGGCAGGAGTCTAGCACCAAAGATGTAAATCCCGATAAAAGGGATGGCATTGACTTTATAAATGTCAACAAACAAAACATATTGCACAACTGAAGTAAGAACTAAGTAAACTGAGTACAAAAGTAGGTGTTGAAAAGTAAATGGGATAGTATACAAACCCAACTGAAAGGAAAGTACAATTGAATGAAAGTAAAACAACATTAAAGTAAAACGACAACCACAAAGTCGTCCTCTGGATATCCCACCTGAAGGGTGGGTACAGATGGTCTCCTCAGCTCCTTGGGTCCAGCCGTCCGCTCAGTGTACGTCCCGTCTAGTGGTCCACCCCCGGGTACCGTCCAGCTCCAAAAACCTCCACCTCGATCAGTGTTGTCCGTCATCTGCATCCAACACAATGTAGTGCAGGGATAGACCATGAAGGGGTGGGTATAAAATAATCAGTAGGGACCCCGAGACCCCTGATGGTCTCCCTAATCCACAAAGGATAAACCAGAATGAAAAAAATACAAACACGAAGTATAAACCGAATCTACTTAGGTATATACACATACATATACCTATGTCAAAAATTTCAGTTCGACTCCAACTCTCGAGCCCATGTACAACCCAGTCCACACAAGAAATAAGTCAATCCCACCAATGGTAATGATTTAATAGTCAAGACTCTGCTCACAAAGGTATACTACTCATGAAGAAGGGTGGAGATGATTGGATGTATCCTCTGAATCATCTTCTCTACCGAACCCACATAGGATCCAAGTACATAAGTCGTCCATGAAAAACCCATGTAGGATCAAAGAACATAAGTCGTCGCAGCTGAACCCACGTAGTATCCAAGTACAGTAGTCAATACTGCCGAACCCACTGAGGATCCTAGTACCATCGTCATCGCTGGCAAACCCATGGAAATCCTAGTACAGTCGTCGTCACTACCAAAACCATGTAGGAACCTAGTACAGTCGTCATCACTACCGAACCCATGTAGGATTCAAGTACATTAATCATTGTCGTCGAACCCATGGAGGATCCCAGATCTATAGTCGTTGCAGTCACAACCAGCTCTAGGCTTCCCGCACACAGCGTACTCGATTCCGAGAGGGTCCGCTCCCCGAGTAAAGGGGGTTCGATACATCAACTATAATGAAGTCCAGAGTTGATGTATCCCAAAGTTCCGTCTTGTCAATAGGAAGGCAATGTGATAGACGGTACATCAATCGGACGCCCGGTCTGAGAGATAATGGCTTTTCCGTTCCTGGGGCCCGGTTAGAAATATGATTGTTTCTAACCCGGTCGATATCCAAAGTCATCCAAAACTCACTTAGAGTATCGCAAAATATTTTTCACATCATAAGGGTCCTAGTGCCGCAGATGGCGCGTCGATCGGATGCACGATCTTCAATTTATTCCGTTTAAGTAAAAACAGGCCCGACCCATTAAGTTCGGTGGGCTGGCGGGTCGGGTCGACCTAGTTTTGGTGGGTCTGACCCGACTGATGTCAGACCAGCCTGGTGAAACACGTGGCCCAGCTCAAAAGGCATGACCTTGCTCGAAAAGGCACGGCCCGACCTGGCACGATGAGGCCCAGCCCGGCACGGCCCGACCTGGTGCGACGCGGCCCGGCCTGGCAGGCCGAGCGGCTCGGCCCGTAGGCTATGCGGTCCAAGGGGGATGGAGGGTGGCTGCCCGAACCGGCAGCACCACCATCCCAAACTGGCAGGCCATCTGGCGCAAGTAGCCCGCTAGGGCGGGTGAGTATTTGTCTTCAGCACGGCGCCCTCTTGGCATTGCTGTTCAGCTCCGTACGGCCGGCCGACGGGCCGACCAATTCTCTAGCGTGGTGACCTCCTGGCGCCATGGATCACCTCCTCACGGCCGGCCTATGGGCCGGCCAGTTCTTCTTCCAAAGAGACCCTCCCTATGCGGGTCGTAGTTCCCGCAGCGCGGCGCTGTGGGGTGTCGCGGTTCCTTCCTTCGGCCCGATTCTTATTTGTCGGTCAAGCGGCACATGGTTGCAGGCCAGGGTTCTTCCGAATGTGGCTGGGGCATGGTTACCGCCTTCAATCATCGCCACTTCCCAATTCCAAACAGGACAAGAAATGACAGAGGGTCGTCGGGCCATGTTTGTTCGGCCCGTGCCCTCCGCATTAGGTGGTAAAAATTGTCCAAGGATGTGCAAGGTTTCACAAAGCACAACGAATAATTTTATTCAAATAAAACTGAAACAATTCACCCTACTTCGATAAAAGACATCGTACATCGGGCGACGTGGAAGATGGCATCGCGGAGAGAGGATTTTTAGACAACGTTGGTGTGTGTCCAAGGAGGAAACGACGTCTGCACAGTAGTTGCAGAGAGGATAAGGGAAGTCACGTCAACGCTCTTTGTGGGGTCAATGTTCTTCATCTAAGAGGCATCGTTCTTCATGGGAGGAGGATGTTCTTCAATGAAATAGGAACTTATTACTTCTTTTACCCAAGAGATCTCTCCAATTTCTCACAACACAATATGTGCTAAAGTAAAATAATAGGCTACTGCTATTATTTTATTAACACAAGCAATTTAAATTTCTAAATTCAAAACACTTAATTAATTAATTGAAGTGGTTCAATTTATTAATTATGGTGTGTTGGAAAGAGTTAAAGAGGGAGAGAGAGAGGGGATGTGGAAGGGTAACACAATTAAATAAGAGTTAACAAAATAATTAAGGGCGGTTTAAGGAGTTTAGGGGGAGGTGAAAGGTTGGGGCTCATGTGGGCCCCACCTCACAAATATCCACACATGGGTAGTTTGGTGGTTGTGGGTCCCACCCCTAACTCCCCCATGTAGGATATAACCACCATAGATAGAAGATTAAATTGTTTTAACAATTTTATTCACTTCTTAATTAAACCATAAATTTTTACTTCTCCTCCCATGCAAACGCAAATACGGTAAAGGTACCCTTAAGAAATTACCGGTGTTGCGTGTTCATCAGTGCCCTTAGATATCAATTTCGAGCACCGGTTCAAAAGATAGAAAAACCCATTTGTTAGTTCACTGAATATACCCGAGCTAAACATCAGAAAAATATTCTCGGCACACCGGGCCACTGAATCAGGTGCTGTTAGAAACTGCGTACTTGTAAAATTCCAAAGTATTTATGAAAAAAATTTCCATGAAATTTACGGGTCTTTGCAAAATCATACTAAGAAAAAAACATAATCAAGGGGTTTTGTTTTCATTCTCTAACATCTAAGGTATAATCCTAGTATATTCATTATCATTACTATAATTCTATGACTACAACCTATAATTATACATATCCTTAGGGAATCCCTTATAAATGTCTCTAGGGATCCAGCTACATTTTTCACATCCTAGTTTCCAAAGGATGACCAAACCTTTCCTCTTATACCAACTATAATGACCCAAACATGACTTGTATGAATATTATGTATTTTTTTTAGAATATTCATTACGTATTAAAAATGCATTCCTGAGGACCGTAATAGTTTAGTTCCTTTGCAAACTTGGAATACATTCTCGAAACTTACGAATCATCTCCAACATATCCCGCAATGATCTTCCCATTTAGTAATTCTACATAAGTGATTTATTTATAATATACATAATGGAATCAGAAGAAAGGGTGATCTTAGAACCTCAGTATTGGTAAGAAAACAATAGATCAACATATGAATGTGAAAAAACATGATCATAACATTTGAATATAAAAATTGTGATTCATGAAGTAAATCATAGTCATTCAAAATCCATAAATCATAAAGAAACATCAACTATGATAAGATATCATTGGAATAAAACATGAACATATAGAAAAAACACAATCATATAAAATCATTTCCATATTATCCAAGGCTTATAGAGAAGATGAGCATTGCAGACAAAGTTCACTACTGAACCAGGTTTACTTACCATTCCAACCCTATATTGCTGAACCAGATTTACATTCCATTATAGTCATGTCTATGTCATGAGATATAAATCTTTAAACAATTACTTTGAGGGATATATAAGTTCCACCCATCACATAATGAAATATTTTTTACATGCCCATGTTTCCCTCTAGAATAGAGGATGATCTCATTGATTTAAGGTTCAAACATTCCAAGCGTTTTCTAATGGGTTTGTTCGTAGAACCGAAAACATCGAATGATTGCATATCTATTTGAACCTACTTTCCAAAGGTGGGAGATCATTAGTTGTAGACTGATGAAGCTTAGGAATTTGCATAGGTAGAGAGGATGGGAGGTCGGACTCATCACACCTTTTTGAGGGGAATTATTGTCTACTCCGGGACTCTCTTTATAGATTTATGTTATATTCGTGAATCCTTATTACATTACCAGGTATAAAATGAGCTTTCCATTAGATCTAACAATCAATGATTGATATATAAAATATTTATAGAATCTTTTATATGTATTCGAGGTTATTCATCGATAGATAATCATCTGTATTTGTTTATAGATTCTTAGTCAATGGTATCCTTTAATACAAACAAGTTTCTTGGCCATTATGATGACCATACTGGTTTTAAAGCCACTTAGTGTGACACTTTATGTTTATTGTCATTCAGAAGGACATGGATTATTTCAGAGTTGGGATCGTACCCACAGATGGGCTACCTATGTATCCTTTGTTTAGAAAAAGGAATCAGAATCCACATAGTTCGAGTAAGGGAATATGATGTTTATGATTGATGGATCAAAGAAAGATGTCATAATTACTTTTACACTCTAAGCTCACGTGAGTCATGCTCGGTGTGAGAAACAAGAGGTATTGGTAAAACCAGACAATTGTGCCATAAAATATGCAATCATAAGAAATGATGTGGGGCTTATGTATGTATGACTGCCCAAATAGATGAAGATTAGAATTTACATCAGGGATGAAATCCATGAACAGGGTCCATAAAGGTATATGTACTTTATGGAGATTTGGATACTCTAATTTGGGGATTACTCCTGAAAAGGAGGCCCAAATTAGGAGGTGAATTATGATTGCCTTTTATTCCTGAGAAGGAGACCCAGATTAAAAAGTAAATTAGGACTGGTTAAGTGAAATTAAGACTAGGGCTTACTCCTGAGAAGGAGGCCCAAGTTATGGGACCTAAAAAATTAAGGGACTTGGGGCTTACTCTTTATGAGGATGCCCATATTTAATATTGGGGCTTACTCCTGAAAAGGATGCCCAAAATTAAAAGGAATTATGACTGGGACTTACTCTTGAAAAGGAGGCCCATGTTAAGGTGTTATCTCATCTTAAAGGATGAGGTTGAATGAATGAAATCTCAATTTTTAGAGACATAAAGGTGTGTAATTCACTAGGTTTTGATAGATATTTCCTAGAATTCCTTTTATATAAGAATTTTAATCAAGAAAACATGCCATAAATGGCTTTTAATAATTTTGTGAGGACTGAATCTTGATTAGGAGAGGTGGAATGGTATAGGAGGGGTTAAATGGGCAAGAAGGGCACCCAAAAAGGCAGGTGCGCACAAGTCATGGCAGGCACGTAGGTACTGTGTGGGCGTGCAAGTTCTGGTCACACAGGTATACCTGCGCGACACATGGGTACTTGTGTGATTGTTAACTAGTAGGTTAACACTTGGGTGATCCTTGACCAAAGCCATTAGAATTATCCTAAAGTACTTCCAGAAGAGAGGCGCGCAAGTTTTGGTGAAGAAGTAGGGTGGTGCATAAGTATGTTCATTTCCCTTAAGGGTAAAACACCTTAGGCACACAAGTATTAGTGAATTCTAGAACATAGACCTTAATCCTCTTGTTTAGACCTTCCATTCTAGGTAAAGAATTACCTTATAAGTGTTCGGAATACCTGAAGAAGAGACTTGGGCGTTCAGAGATCTATATCTGAATTCTGGAAAAATTCCCCCCCCCCCCCGAAATGGGGGGCCCACAGGGTCTATTTATAGGCTACAGAAGACCCCGAGAGGTTATCACTTAGGGCACGCAAGTCACTTACACGACCATTGGGTGGCGTGCAAGTATACTTGTGTGATAGTGAGGGAGCTTGCGCGACCTTTGTGCATTTGAAGACTTGTTCATGCCTTTGTCGATTTTTGATGTTTTCTTCAAAGGTTGAATCAATTTGTGCTAAGTCATTTCCCTTTACATTCTTTTATACAATGTGATAAAAAGGAGCGTCAAAAAAAGTCCCCCCTCATAGTTGGATCCAAAAGAATAAGGATGTGACTCTGAGGAAAAGAAGAAAACCAAAGGGAATGAGGCGTGCAGGTGCGAGTCGTGTAGCTGTCATCGCGCAGGTACGAGTCCCGCAGGGCTCGAGCGCACTGGCTGTAGGCGCGCAGGTGGGAAGCCTAACCTATAAATATGCAGTCATTTTCCGTGCATAGCACCTGGTTTCTGGATTTTTGGGCTCTCGCCGCGCAGCTCACTTCCACCATGCAAGTTTCTCGTTTTCCGTTGTTTCTTCACTGTCGTGCTGTTGTTAAGGTTATAGGACTTGCGCGGTGATACTTGCACACCAAAAACATGCGCGGAACATTAACACTTGCGCGACCTATCCATAATTGTGTTCCATGTTTAGACTTTCACGCCTTAATTCCATTGCCATTTTTCTGAAATTCCTTCACAAATTTTATGAAAAATCAACTTACTTAAGAGTTAATTCATTCAACTTTTGTGAAGAATCAATGACACTTAGAACCGGAATAGGTGATGAACTGTAAAGAAAACAACTTGATGGTATGATGGATATCATTGGCCACAATTATTATACCGTCAAAAGTAGCACTCTTCCGAATTTGGCTATGTATCTGAAGAAATATCATCGCGAGTTCCCCCAAAGAATTTATTAGCCTTTTTATGGATATTGTCATCTGCGAGAAGTTACTATTCTAGAAGCAAATAACTATCTCCCATTTTCGTGGTTTCAGAATTATACCAACTTTTCTTCAGAAAATATCTCATGTGAAGGAGTATTTATAAGTGCTAGAACAGTGGAGAAGGCCCAAACCTCATAATCCTGAACTGCAACCACATTGTCACCATTCAATCTTCCGAAATGCTCAGATAGATCAATCCAATGGCTGGAAGAAAAGTTGGTACTTCTATCATGGGGGAGGTGTGAAGCCATCTTGGATGTGGGCATACTTGGTGCGACAAACCTGTGCAGAGTTTGTCGACGATCTGAAAGGAGTGTCGATATACGAAGCTGTTTGGGTTGGGAAAACATATGTTTACAGACATGATAACTTCGTGTCGGAGATACTCAGCCAATGGAGCCTAGAAACTAATTCTTTCTATCTGACTCATGGAGAAGTAGGCATCAGTATGTGGGATGTCCAAAAGATCTCAGGGGATCCAATTCTGGGTGATATGTATGATTAATTCATTCCTCCCAAGGTGACATGGAATGATTCAGAGAAAACTCCTGCTTTAGTTAAAATATTCCATAGGCTCAAGAGTTCAGAGACCTCGTTAACTCATTCTTGAAAGGATATTCATCAGGAGGTGTGGATGAATATATTTCTTATTGAGAAGAAAGAAAAGGATCCAAAGGAGAAGGAGCCGACGGAGAAAGGATCCAAGAAAAAGAAATCCATGGATAAGAGGCACAAACGTCCTACCACCTACCGAAAACCTCAAAAGAGGGGTGCTCCTGGCACATTCTATCCAACTCTAGATAAAAGAGAGTTCGATAAGTGGGGATATGAGGTGAATCAAAGGATCCCAAAGAATACTCGTCTGGCGGGCTTCTTGGCTTTGTGGCGCATCGTTAATCTCTTAACAGTCAAGGATTCGAAGGGAGGCGTCAGGCCAGGGACCTTCATTATTGCGAAAAAGTTGGCTGAGGGAAAAATGGTTGGGTTGCATACCCACATTTTAGAAAATATTCATAGGAGTTTACTTCATGTATTCATGGGTAAATCTACTTTAATAATAGTGGGACCATTCCAAGTTTTATGGGGTTGTATCGCCACTCACTTCAGGACTTACAATGTACATAATGGATTAAAAATTCCTGGGAGTTCTTTCAGGTTGTCAGTGCAAGAATTATCGGGAGTTGCTCCATTAGATCTTAATGCCTATGATATGAAAGTGAGGCTGAGTATGTTGAAGGAATTCGACTTCTTTCTCTATGGAAATCCGCCAACTGAGTAGTTTGTTAATGATGGAACAACCCACTTGGATTTGAGGGCATACATGTTAGCATACAGATATGGTGTGCTAGTTGCCAGTATTGACGGAGAAATTATATGCGAGGACTATGCTCCATATATGTTTTCACATAAATTAAAGTGTCTACAATCGATTGCTGTATCTCCTCCAGTACATGTCAGGTTAAACCAACATTTGATGGTTGCTCGGAAACTGTGGTTGCTGACATCAAGGGAGAATACTGGGGAGGTATTTTATCTAATAGTTGAAAAAGCGGCACATAACTTGACTACATGGTATGTCGAGCACTGGATAGAATCATATCCTAAAAGGGTGATGATTCACCCAGTTTATCAGGAGGGGAAAATGAAGAAGACTGTGGAGAAAGAAACCCTTCCTCATGAAGGTGATGCTTCCCCACCAGAAGCTGATTCGCCATATTCTTCATCTAGGACTGATTCACCGGATTCCCATGACGGGGATGATGAGGCACAACAAGTGGAAAAGTGACCTCGTGCCCGATATAATCCTCCAATTAGAATCAAGAGACCTACTCCATCAACTCCTGGTGAGTTACTTCATTGTATTATTTTAATCACTACTACTTATAAAACAATAAGCCGTATTTTCTTATTATTTATCTGCAGTTGCAGGATCCGGAAAGAAACTGAAATCAAAGATCGTAGGACCTTCCTAGAAGCCTTAATATCTAAGATCAGAGGATGTCCAGACATGGAAGAATTTATATTGTGGTACTGAGACCGCCTGGCTAGATTTGTGAGAGGGCATACAACTTCCTGGAATAGGGAATCTTCTGGCTTCCACAGATATTCAATACGAGGATAACCCCAATGAAGTGCGGGATTACATCAGAGAGCTGGAAATTCCCATATATGCCATTGATGAGTCTGTTCCTGTCACCAGGCGGGTGAAGGAATTGATTGATCGTGGCACCGCTAAGGGGACTGATGAGGAGTGTCACGATTACGTGGCTCCTGAAGATGTGAGTTCTTTTTCATTATTTTCTTTGCAAATTGATTTCATTCAAAGCCTTGTTACTTAAGGGAGGTATTTTCTTCATCTTGCTTCTTGTAAAGAAAAGAACTACTGAGGTTCCTTCGCCACAGTATAGCCCTGGTGGTACTGCCATCGGGGCTGCTGTTGATTCTCCTCGTGAACTGGGTGAGATATCTCTAGGCCAGTAGGCCATGAATGAGGCGTTGGACATGGAATTCCATTCTCCCATTAAAGTTCCAATAAGGGAGACTACCGACACTCCCAAAAATCCAAAAGGACAAAGGCGACGAAGGAGAAAGTCCACTGCTAAACGATTTATCAGTAGTGGTAAGTCTTTCGGATAATCATGAATTTTAAACCATGAAAATGATTTCTCACTTTCCTTTGGATTTCAGGAGCTTATTTAATTTCCCCTATGAGGGAAAGGATTGATCCTTCTTTAAGGACTATGGAGGGTACTGTGGAACAAACGCAAATTCAGGCTGACTTGGATGCTTCTGAAAAAGAGCCAACATCTATTCCCAGTACTGCTCCTGCTACTGTTATAAGTATAGACGAACCTGTACCATAATAATTGGCGGCCAAAACAACTAAATCTTCCATCCTTCTTGAGGAAGCTGTCCAGGGTCAAGGGCCATAGAATGAAGGTCGCCAAGAGGACACAACAAATTCTCCCACTGGTGAGACTAACCAGGATTCTAAAATATCATTGGATGAAATGATGAATTGCGGCATGTCTTTTGATGAATTTTATGATCATGCTAAATTATTATGTGATTTAGAAGACCTTGGGCGCGAGTGTTATCCTCCATCCAGTAAATTTTCTTATAATTTACACTTCTAATCATGAATGAAAATATTATGCAGTTCCATCCATAGAAGCTGCTGAACTGCTAATTCCAGAAGAGGGTGTGGACATTGATGTCAACCCTACTATTGCAGATACATTATCTCAAGTGGAGTTAAGCCCAGTAAACCATCATGAGACCCATCTGGAAGATCCTGTTGAAATTGGGAATGATGGGGAGGAGTCTTCTCAAGCCACTGATCTACTGTTAGGTAATGATTGTAATGAGTTTTCAAGATAGGAAACCAACTTTCATTATTCTATGAAACTAACCAAAAATTTAATTGATCAAACAGGGCTATCAACTTTAATGGATAAAACTAGAGGTGAAGTCTCAACCTCCGCCCAAATAGTAGTAGAAGGGGAAGCAACCAGGGTTAGAGGGGAAGGAGTAGAACATGGCACATTATTAAGTTCATTAATCCCAGATTACATGCCCCCATGTGATAATGATGTTGAATCAGACCCAGAGGTGCTTAAGGCAATAAGCTATTCACGACGCAAGGCATGGAACAACATATGGAATATCATATCTGAGGTGCCTTTAGAAGAGCTATCATCGAAGATCCCACGATTGTCGTCCCAATTCATCATGCTAGGACTTGGCGGTTTTGGATTCCAATAGATCCATACCATGGTGAAACAAGTCATCTTAAGAAGGGATCAAGAGAAAAAGTGCCATGAAGATCTGACCAGGGTGAAGTTGTCAGTCAATATCAGCGAATTTGAGGCTACAGTATCTCGAGCTGAAGGTGATTATGCTGCCAAGATGAAGGATCTGAATCATAAGCTCAAAGAAAAAGTCGTCCAGCAGGTGCAACTCCAGAAATAGTTAGATGCTGCTACTGGGGAACTTGATCAACTCAATAATTCACTGGAGGGAGCTCAAATGAATGGTATGAAGACCATTTTAGATTCCAAGAAGGCACTCCATCAGGCTGAAAAGTGTGAAGTTGGTCAAGTGCATGAGCTTCAAGTAGTTGATGATGAAGTTGGGGATGTGGTTCATCAATTGAAGACTTATGTTGACAGTCTTTTGTAATTTCTCGAAAAAGAGAAGAGGCTCCAATCTATGGATGTCCCTCTAATTCTTGTACATAAAATGGAAAGAATTATTTCATCTTCAATCACTTGTGCACGCATTTTCTTGCTACCTGCTTTAAATTTTACCTAATCCAATGGGCCTAGTAATCATTGTTTGTTTTTTCTAGGATTATTATAAATAACCCTATAAAATTTGAATCTATTAATTGCTCAATATTACCTAAATAATACAAAATGTATGTTTAGTGAGCTGGAACTTGTCTTTTATTCAGATTTCCTTTTTCTTTTGTGGGAAGTTTAAAGTCATGCATGTCAGACATAAAGAGGCTAATTTTTTAAGGTTGAAATAGCTTTGACCGAATGAATTAGAATTCATTGAATTCCTTGACAATTCATCTGAAAACAAATTACCATACTCAAGTATGAAGGAAATATGTAAACTATGACTTAAGAATATTTGAATTTGAGGAATGATATGAAATAGAGATAAAATGCATTAGAAGAAGTAGTTCCCAATAATGATGTTACCATTATTTATCAAACCCGTTAGGGGGTTGAATTATGCAAGGCCACCTAAGGTCACGTGCAACATAGTTAAATAAATAGCATCTTTTGGATGAAAGGTCTGTTATGTAGACTATATATGCAAGGCCACCTAAGGGCATGTGATGCATAGTCAGGAAAAAGAAATCTCAAAAATTTACTTTCCTAGTGCTAAAAAGCCAATGGATGTTTATGGATATTCAAATTTTCCAAAGTATAGAGTTTGCTATATGGAAAGAGGTACTTGAATATGGAGAAGATATTTCTAAACAAGATTATCGATGAACTAGATGGATATCACTCCTACGAAGGTCTGACCCAAACATAGGGAAAGAGAATATAAACCATAGACTTGAATACTTTCAGATCATGAAAAAGGATATGGGAAAAATATGTTAAGGATGGAAATTTTTTGCGGATCCCTATATATTATCAAGACAAATAAAGACAAAAGAGGTTTGCCTCCCAAGAATTAAGTTACCATTATTTAACAAACCCGTTAGGGGGTTTAATTATGCAGGGTCACCTAAGGGCATTGGCTATATAAACAAATAATAGTATCTTTTGGCTGACATGTCCGTTATGTAGACTATTTATGCAAGGCCACCTAAGGCACGTGCTTCATGGTCAGGCAAAAGAACACTCAGAATTTCAGGACTTTTTTTATTAGAAGTTAATAAAATGGTTATAAAGATCTGAAAATATTTAAGGTTAGGATTATGACACATAAATATGGGTATTTTCCAATGAATGAAAAAATACATAGATCAATGCTAACCATAATCATGTTGTGGCTGGGTCCTGAATGGAAATGTTGGACTTCATTACATATCCCATAAGGATGGGAATCAAGACATACGTAGTTATTGAACTAAAGTTTAACATCATGTGGGACAAAAGGATTGGAGATCTTAGTTTAGTGTCACAGATCTTGGACCATTATAAGAAATACACAATGTGTGTTTTCATGGGGACTTTTCAGCCAGGGGACTGAAAGAGGAATTTGGGGTTTGGCCCAAAAGACTTGGGGATGGATTCGAGGGACACACGAATGTTCATACGTATCCCATAAGGATGGTAATCAAGCCCACATAGTTTTAGAACTACCTCTATACAAATTAGGTTCGTAAATGTGAAGGGTGAAATGGGAATTTAGTGCAATGATGGTTTAACCCAAGATAAAAGGTTCAGGTATTTCCATGTATGCACGTAGTATTAGAAATGAATAATGATTAAAAATCAATGTAAATAATTATTCCCTCTCAGGTGAGGGTATCAAAGAATACTGTAGTTTATTATTGTACCAGACAAAAGTGTTGCATAGTTTAACATTGTATAATAGGGACAAAACTGAACCAATGTAAAGATATTTATTCTTGGGGAGGTTTCACAAATCAACATCGTATGAGATAAAGGTGAACTGATGTGAAGAGATTGATCTTGGGCTTGAACCTTGGGAGGTTTCCTATGTACCCAGCCAGGAAGGAAAGGATCAAAGTCCGTGTAGTTCAATTAAAGAATTAATTAGTGATCAAGTTTTCCTTGGGGACAATGACCTAAAAAAATAGTGTTGGGACTTACACATGGTTAATAGCCCAGAGAGAGTGTTATAGTTGAAGTTTTCTCTAAGCTCATGTGAGTCATACTCGGTGTCAGAAACAAGAGGTAGCAACAACCCTAACGATGCACATTTTAATGTCATGTAGGGCATATAAAGGGACTATGTAGTTTAAAGTCTTGTAGTTAAGACTTTTGGTGCTGCACAATTTAATGTCATGTAGCAGGGACAAAGTATAATTTAATGTCATGTAGGACATATTAAAGGACTTTCTGTACAGTTTAGCGTAATGTAATTAGGACGATAGTGACAATACAGTTTTATGTCATGTTGGACAAAAGGGGAACTGTGCAGTTTAATGTCATGTAGTGAGGACAAAAGAGTACACCATTTAATATCATGTTGGACGTATTAGGGACTTTTTCACAGTTTAACGTTATGTTGGATGAAAAAGGGACGATACCGTTTAACGTCACGCTGGAAGTAAGGGACGTGCAAATAATTTAAGGTCATATGCATGGACTGTTACTATATAGTTTAACGTCATATAGAAAGGACGGTGAAGGGGACACAGTTTAATGTCATGTTGGACGAATTAGGGAACTTTTTCACAGTTTAACATCATGTTGGACAAAAAATGCGAATAGTTTAGGGTCATATGCAAGGACTATTGGATATGCAGTTTAACCTCTTGCTGGAAGGAGGTTCTATTTAAGGTCATACTGGACCAATGATGATATATTTTGTGTTTATACAAAATACTTTTTCAAAAACCTGGCATTGGTTGGAGTAGTGATGAGTTCTCCATCCATCGTGATTAATGAATAAGCTACATTGGAGTAGACCCTATGTATTGAGTATGGTCCTTCCCATTTTGGCTCAAGCTTGGGAGGTTTATTTCCTGGTCTCATTGGAGTTCTGAGAACTAATACCAATTCTCCCTGAGTGAATGAACGAAGATGAAATTTTTTGTTGAAATATCGTGCTATTCGATTATGATAGACTTCCAAGTGGTGCAAAGTGCACAATCTTTTCTCATCTAACCATTCCAATTCATTCAATCACTTTTAATATTGATCATATGTAGATGACTGATCAAAAATAGCTACTCTAAGCGAGGTTAGTTGAACTTCAATGGGAAAGACGACTTCCATTCCACATACCAGTGAATATGGAGTTGACCGCGTTGTAGTGAGAGTGGTAATCCGCTTAGCCCATAAAGCATGAATGATTTTATCAGGGCATGATCTCTTATCATTATCCACCATTTTTTGCAGTATATTTGAAAGAGTCTTATTGAAGGCTTCTATCTGTCCATTGGCCGCTGTATGATACTGAGATGAATGATTGGATATGATGTTGTATTCTTGATACAACTTCTTCACCTCGGATGAACAGAAGTTGGTTCCATTTTCCGTCAATATGGTATGAGGGACACCAAATCTGGTAATGATGTTAGACTTCATGAAGCTAACAATTCATTTAGAACTGACTTCCTTAAGAGTTATTGCCTCTGCCCATTTGGAAAAGAAATCAGTAGCAGTAAGAATATACTTAAATTGCTTAGCCGTAGATGAAGGGTAAGGTCCCACCACACCCATTACCTATGTGGAAAATGCCCACGAGTATTTAGTTGTATGAAGAAATTCTAGAGGTTGATGAATGAAGTTGGCATGTACTTGGCATGAATGACACTTCTTTGTGAAATCAACACAATCTTGTATCATTGAAGGCCAAAAGTATCCAAGCCTTCGAATCTGATCAGACGGTCTATGTCCAGACTGGTGGGCACCATAGACTCTTGCACACACTTCATTCATGACAGCCATTGCCTCTTCACCATCAATTCATATAAAGAAAAATCCATCAAAACCACGTTTGTAGAGAATTTTCTCTAGGTGATCTAGGCTATCATAAAGAGTAAAATTGACACACATCACTAGATTTGTTCTTTCTCGACTCTATAAGGTGGAAGTGTTCCATTTTGAAGGTATTCCCTGATAGGTGACATCCATCCTATAGTATGACCATACGACTCAGGAATGGGACTAATTTCATTAATTTCCTCTGTTTTGATTTGAACATAAGTTGAAATTGCACAATGGTGGGAAATACCGATGGTTGTCTCATCCCGATTTGGATCTGCCAGAGATGTTTCTATATTAGACAGTGCATCAGCTTAAGCATTTTGTGATCTTGGGACATAAAAAAATGTCGGTTATAAAGGGAATCCATCCATTATATATCTGATGTAATCATACAAAGGGATTAGTTATTTTTTTTTTCTGATAGCATAATCCCCATTGACTTGTTTGATTACCAGGGCTGAATCACCTTTCACCTTTAAGTGATTCACATGTGCTTGAAGCGCCAATTCCAATCCTGGGATGATAGCTTGGTATTCTGCTTCATTATTGGTACTACCTTACCACTATAAGAAAGAATAAGGTAACACTACCTTTTTTGGAGAAATGAGCACAATTCATAAGACAACTTTGTTGAATTTAGGATTTTCCATTTTCCTCCCTGTTGGACTTCTATAAGCACCATCAAAATACATTTCTCATGCCTGAGGAATTTCTTGAATAGAGAAGACTTACTCATCAGGGAGTTCAATATTTGAAGATGTGTCATCCACTGAAGGGTGTTCAGCCAGGAAATCAGCCAGATCTTGGCCCTTTATTGCCTTTTGAGACACATACGGACTGTTGAATTGCTGCAAAATAACTTCCCACCTTTCTAGACATCCTGTAATCATTGGACGACTAAGGATAAATTTTAGCGGGATATTACGAGATACCAATTAGACCTCGTGATGTTGTAGATAGTGTCTCAACTTCTGAACTGCAACGATTAATTCTAGGAAACAATTCTCAATACTTGAATACCGGGTTTCTGCTTCAAGCATAGTCCGATTGAGGTAGTAGAGGCTGTTTTCATTCCCAGCGTCATTTTTCTGAGCATAAAAGGCACCCAATGATCACTCTAAAGTTGTCATTTAGAGGATAAGTACTCTTCCTTCAACAGGTGGCATGAGTACCGGTGGAATCAAGAGGTATTTATTGAGAATATCGAATGATTCTTGACATTCATCAGTCCACTGGTAAGTGACTCCCTTCATCATCAATTTGGTGAAGGGTAAACGTTTTCCTGCCAAATTGGTGATGAAACGCTGAATATAGGATATGTGTCCTTAATGTCATCTTAATTATTTCAAATTTCAAGGAGGTGACATACCAAGGATTGACTTTGTCTTCTCAGGATCGACTTCAATACCACGATGGCGTACAACAAAGCCGAGAAATTTTCTTGAGGTTACCCCAAAAGCACATTTTAAGGGGTTCATCTTCAAATTATGTTGCCGAAGTTTGAGGAATATGACTTCTAAATCAGCCAAGTGATTAGAACGTTGTTTGGATTTGACCACCAAATCGTTCACATAGAATTAAACAATCTTCCCTAAAAAGTGTTTGAAGATACAATGCATGGCATGCTGATGTGTTGCCCCTTCTTTCTTTAAGCCAAAGGGCATTACCCGGTAGAAAAACACACCCTGAGGGGCCCTGAAAGCTGTGGATTTTTCATCCTCTAGAGACATTCGGATTTGATTATATCCAGAATATCCATCGATGAAGGAAAGTGCTTCATATCCAGCTGTTGCATCAATCCGGAGTTCTGTAATCAGAACTGGAAAATCATCCTCAGGACAATGCCGATTAAGATCTCTAAAATCAATAAAAACTCTAATTTGTCCGTTATTATTTGTCATAGGAACAATATTAGCCAACCACTTTCGATATTGAACTTATCTGATGAAGTTTGCTTTGATAATCTTAACAACTTTAGCTTCAATTTTGGAAGCATAAGTTGGGTGTTTTCTTCTCACGGCTTGCTTAAATAATTGATGTTCTTCTGGTAAACCCAAATGATGAGTATCAAGATCAGGATCAAGCCCAGGAATTTTTTTATAGTTCCAAGTAAATATATCTCTATTTTTCTTTCGAAAGGAAATATAAATTTCTAGCTCTTTAGGAGTCATGTCCGCACTGATTAAAGTGGGGCATGGATCTTCTTTTGTACCTAGATTTGTTTCTCTATGTTCATCAATGGTGGTAGTGATACCCTCTTCAAATGCTAGAGGAGAATCTCTGAGATTTTCCTCTTCTTCTTCATCATGTGTTATTTATTCCATTTCTACTTACATAGTAGATGATAAAGCATGATTTCCATGATCAGAAGATATGTTAAAATTCGAACATCTTGAAGAAGAAGCTTCCGTTTCTCACCCGATTGATGATGAAGGGTCTTCCTTGGGAAATAAAGAGGAGATAATGGATTGAGAATCAACATCAATGTTCACTTATGATGTTGCTATAAATTCTTCTAGCCTGGTTAGCGAAGTATAGACTTGTTGGATTTCAGTAGATGAAATGAAGATGTCACCATTTGGGCTTTCATCACTACTTGGGGGGTTACCAATTTCTCCCATGTTGTCTGGATCAATTTCCGTAATTGACATTATGGATCTTTCCATAAGAGTATTTTGATTTAGGTCTATCTTGACAATTTGACTGATAGGAAACACATAATATGTACTCACATGTGTAAATGGATTTACTGGAATCTTCTCCAAACCATACGGAGCATTAACTTTGGTAATCTCCCTGGTGGTGGATTTATCCTTTCCCTTCATGTGATAGAATTCCACCTCAATGTATTGAGACTCGCATGTCTTGAATGGGGCCTTATCACCATACAATGTCCCAAATTGACCATCTAAAGAATATTTGAGACATGGATGGTATGATGAAGGGATAACCGCATGTTGATGTAGCCAGGGTCTTCCAAGAAAGATGTTGATGGCTGAGTCTTGATCAACAACCACAAAATCTGAATTTGATACAAGATCTCCAAAATGAGTTTTGAGTTTATCTTCGCCCAGTGGTTCTTGTTAATTTTTATCATATCCTTATTACATCATGGTAGAGGGAGATAAATCAGATTTTGTGAGGCCCAATCGATGAAGTGTACAAATGGGCATGAGGATGACTCCTGAACCATTGTCAATGAAATCTCTTTGGACGTATATGCCATTGAACTTGCTAAATAAGTACAAAGGTCTAATATTTCCATGCACGACATCATCTTAATATTCATCAGTAAAAGATATTACTGCATGAAATTCTACAGGATTATTCTCTTTATGATATACTTCAGCTGCAACAATATCAGTTTCAAACTCCTGAGGACTTGACAAAGCCTCGATGAGTGCCTCTCGAAGATCCTTTGACAGATTCAAAGCATCCAAAATTGATAAATTGGACGGTACATGGGACAAGTGTTTCAATACATCATAATTTTGATCCAGAGGTCTACGTTTCCCAACAGGAACATGTGGTTTAGTAGGTGCCTTGGAAGCAGATGTTTTGGAAGTTGATGCATCTTGTATCGGGATAGGAGTTGGAAATATTCTTGGTTTTGGAAGATTAGACCGATTAGATCCATTTACTTATTGAGAGGATGAAGATGGAACCCCCAAACCGATCCTCCAGAATAACTGTGCCAGGACTAAATTTTCTATTGGTGGAAGAACTTTCTTGTTATTGTTGAGCTTGCTGAAGGGCTCTACCATGAGTTTCTGCTGCATACACTGTAGAGACCCGTATCTTGACGTACATTGACATTACATTACTTTTGCGGAATACTTAGTACATTACAAAAAAACACACACACAAGGACCGTAATAGTTTAGTGTCTTTGGAAACTCGGACTATAATCTTCTAATCGTGGTGAAAGATCTTCAAAATCTCCCATAAAGATCTTCCTTTTTTTTTTACCTAAAACCTTTCTTTATATCCTGGGGAAAAGAAAACATAAAAGGGTGAGCTCAAATGCTCAGTAAGGGTAAACAAAAGAAATATCAATCACATCATATACATAAGAACATAGCCTTTGGAAATCTTAACCTGCAAAAGAGCTCATAATATCATAACATGGGATAAATCATAGAAGTGAAAATGAGATCCCCATAATCATAACATAAAACTTGAATCTTTGTGTCATGCACACATAATCATGGAAAATCATTTCTTGTTAGTCATGACTCATTGCCAAGACTATCTTAGTGGACAAAGTCCCTTTCTGAACCGAGTTCACTCCTCGTTTCAGTCCTGTATCACTGAACCGAAATAACCTTCCGTTCCAGCCATGTCTATCTCATGAGATATAAAATCATTACCCAATGCATTGGAGGGAGATATAGGTCCCACCCATCTTATAATGAATCCTTTCTTATGTGTGCCACATAATCATAAAACATACATCATCGCATAACACATATAACAAAAATGGGATTCTTGAAACATCATGACATCATAAATCAATTCATATATGATAAAGGAATTCATAAACATAATTCCATCACAACATAGTCAAACCAAAAAAATATGGATAGAAACAGAACCCTTTATTATCTTAGATGGAAAATAATTTTGATAAAACACTTGAATTGAATTCTTGAGGAAAATATCCTTTCTTCTTCAAAAACATTTTTCCTTTCATAACATGTCATACAACTTTAAAATAAAAGAAGTTGATTAAAAATAAACTTGAAAACTTGTAAATTAAGCTTCTTTGAAGTAATGTTTTAAAAATCCATTCATGCCGTATAAGTTAAAAAAAACATTCTTCGTACTTTTGTCGGAAAAGTCAAAAAGTACCTCGTACGGAAAAACGACAAAAGATTCCTTTCATATTCTTTACTAAAAACTCACCTAAGGGTAAAATTGGATTTAAACTATTTCAAGTGGATGGAAACAATATTACATATTGAGGGAACATGGATGTGGATGATAAAATACACCCCAGTAAATACTTACGAATAAACAATCTCGGATAAAAATGAGATTGTGATATTTCCCTTACCTTAGGTCCAATTTGTTTCGTATGTGTCCGAACCTCCTGTATAATGATTTAAATAATGTCATTGACTTATTACAGAATCATATTCATTGTTATGATATCATATATGGTTCACTTATGACATTATATTACCCGTTCTTTTGTAAATTCCATGTTAAAGAAGCGTTTTGGGTAAAATCGTTTCCTTTATCGTTGGTATTTTGACTTGTTGTTATTGACATTATTATTACTTATATCATGATTTAATTACTTCCAGAATATAAAATATGATTCATATATCATATATATTCAGTATATATATATATATAATAGATAGATAAATAAAATAAAAAACACCGTTCATGGAGACGGTAGTCCGTACGTACGCATGAACGCTGTTTTTCTTTCCTTATTGTCTTGAAATGGAAGTAAGTAGATGACATACATATGTATATATATACATAAATCCAGTAGCTTTATAATGTCATATATTTCATTATTATTTCTTATATATACATTATAATCATTCTTAAATGGTTAACATGGAGAATGAATCTCATCGCGTCGTGGAGACGGTAGTCCGTACGTACGCACGAGCGATGATATCATTTCTATAAATATTGAATTGAATTGGAGTGGATTATACAATATATCAGAATCAATATGATGTTGTAATAACTATGTATAGTTATTCTTTACACCATTATACCCATCCATGTAAGGTGGCGGTGGAAAATAGATTACACCACGGCGTGGAGACGGTATTCCGTACGTACGCACGCGCGATGATTTCTTTTTCCGTAGGATGGATAGATGGTGAAATAGGGTTGTTTCATACTTATAATAACATATCCGTATATGAGTGATACTGATGTTATTACTTCATAATGAAAAAACCTAAGAAGAAGAAGTGGAAGAAGAAATAAAGATGAAAGAATTGGTAACGGTAATTACCTCTTCTTTGAAGTGCCTCTTTGAGACCTCCTCTTAGGGTACTAAAATTGGTCTTTGAGGAAGACCAGAACCTCTAGGATGTTGCTAGGGAAGTGGAGAGGATAAATTGGCAGGGGTTGGCCGAGCTTGAGTGCTCAAATTGGTGTGAGGAGGAGGGGGAGGAGGTGTCCTTTTATAGGGGAGGAGAGGGGCACCTTAGGAATATCTCAAAATATTATTTTATATTAAAGTCAAAATCGGTTTATAATGGTTCCAAAGGGTCTTATTTCGAAGCTAAAGTAGGGATGGGTCGAAATCCTATCAACCAATAGTATTTAGACAAGTTTAGGGTATTATTTTACCCTTATCAATTAGATTTAACTATAAGATAAATAATTTAACTTTTACCGTGTCTTTTTGTTTTCTTACACTATATGGTTAATACACTTACTATAACATGCCAAACGAACCCCAAATTGTTTATTATTAATATATATATCCTTATCTAAGTCATTTGGCCGAACCTTAGATTTTTAGGAATACAATAACAATTAATAATATAATATTTGATTTAAAAACTATTTTGTGTCAATTTTGACACTATTTGATATATGATTTTTGTGAAAGTCATAACAGAATTAAATGTTCGAACCAAGTTGATTAAATCAACATTAATATATCATAGTAACCTATAAAATTAGTGGAATTCATAAAAAGTCTCAAATTACATTTATTTTGGTGTTTATAACATCAATTATGTCAATATTTCATTAATAAGATAATTACTGCATCATCGTTGTGTCATAAATAAATTACATTATTTGATGTCTAAAAATTACAAATAAAATACCATAATGTAGGAAATCTTTTTAGCTTTCTAATGAATATTTATAGTCGAATTGATCTTATGTATAACCCCATATTAAAAATGATTTACTTATTAAACATTGATTTTAACTATTTTAACCCTTCTTTAAATAAATTAATAATAAAAGTCCTAATCTAATCCAAGTGGGCCTAAATGGTCATATTTTATTCCTAAGTTTGTTTTTGGTCGAATTCCACTTGTCCAATAGAATTAGGACATGTGTTAGGGTAATATTAATATCATATTTACCCTTAGTTACCCTATTTACTATTAACCGCGGTAAAAAAAAGTAAAAAGTTACTATTCACCAAAAATTATTTTCATCTCATTGAACCACATTTTAGTCCTTGATATTAACCGTGTCTCTCGGATTTTCGAAATTCCATTCACAGAAGCGGTAAAATTAAGTTTTATGCAAAATTCAGTTTTTAACCTACCACTTAGTGGTTTCACTATTCATCAAAAATTGATGTTTTTCAGAACAATGCCAAAATTTCATCCCAAGCTATATTTCATATTCCGAATTCAAAAATGAAGTCTATTTTACCAAATTCATAACATAAAAGTTGCATTAATTAATTTTATAATTAAATCCCGCTGTTAAAACAAATAGCGTGTTTTTAAGAAACAATATCTATCAAAAGATTGACACTTGTTTATGTCTAGTTTAAATGTGAAATTACATCCAATGACCAACATTGTATTAAATTGTAAAAATATATTCTAAATATACTTTAAAACCACTCAAATTAATGATTTATCACTATTAATTATTTCGATTAAAAAGTTGTTTTTAATTATAATTTAGTAATTTTCACTATTCATCAGAATATGAAAGTTATCCGAAAAGTACCAAAATTTCACCTTAGGCTAAATTCGATACTCCGAATCCAAAAATGAAGTCCATTTTGAGAGTTAAAATTTCTAAAATTTAAAAAGTGGTTATTACTATTCATAACGGCTAGTTTTAATAATATTTTAATAGCATATCATTGTTTCGTGAAACTCAGGATTACGTACCACACACGCTATCGAGGAAGGTTGCGATTGCGTGTAATGCAAGGTAAGTCAAGGATGCGTGTTGTGAAAGCTCCTTTTGGTGTAGCGTATAACACAAGACATTAGTAAAATAAAAAGAATATTTTTTTCATAAAATCTCGGGCTGTTACATTCTACCCCCCTTAAAATGAATTTCGCCCTCGAAATTCGTCGGGGTTATAAATGGTTTACTATTTGAAAGTTTCTTTAATAGAAACCCACATCGTAAAAGGGAATACCAAAACTTGGCTTTTAAAAACTAAAGTATGAAATGTAACGATTACCCAAATAAACTAATCACTGGGTTTCCACATAGGTGAAAATATGGATATGGAAGAGAAATCTAACCATCATGTTCTGATGGAGAGTGGTAGAGAACATGGCTATGGAAAAGCCAGTAATCACAAATCCATAAATTTGTGACGATCTAAGATACCATCTGATTCATCAGGTATAAGAGAACTAGGACAACATTTTTGGTTTTCAAGATCATTTCCCTAAAGTTAAAGAATTTGAATTAGAATAAATACTTACTTTATTTCAGTACAATCTCACTGTTGTTCGTGCCTTTAACAATTTCCACTTCATCTCTTAAATAAATGAAGTTGAATTTGTTATTCGTGAAGTGTTAGCAGATCATGTGATAGAATGACGGGTCATTCCATCTGTTTCAAACAAAAGGTTAGAAAAATTATATACATAAGTCGATCTATAGTGAGATTAATCACATATGGACTTATACTTCATATATCATATTGCTTAATATAATAAAACTAGTTTCTACTAAACAGGGACTTCTTGTAGGTCAGTGGTAGGCGATAAAGGCCAGTCGCACTTCGGTTGTGGGTTCGATTCCTACAGCCTTGTCCGAAGCGATGGGCTGTCGCCCGTCCTGCAGGTTGTCCTTTTTTCTAAAACTACGTTACTATAACATCCCATCAATAATATCGAAAATCTTATATCCTTAAACAATACTAACTTATGTCCAACATAATCCAGTCTAATCTTTAGGCTTATACATAATACTACAGTCCACTCTCATAATATAGTGACAACGATTACCGGAGATTTAATACTATCGTTGATCCCCACATATCATAAGATATCCAAACATTCAAAGTCCTTAATCGTGTATTCTCTTGAATACCTTAGTGAAAACATGAGTGCAGTTAAAAGTTAACACTTTCCACATACCAAAATCCTCAAAATTCTATATACTCAAACCATGATATCACTTAGTCCTTATATCAATCATGAGCTCATGAATACTATTAAACATTTCATTATCGTCTTATCCCATCATTATGCGCATATCATCTACTTTCCAAAAATACTGGTACCATTCATCACATACTTTCAAAACTTAAGGAAAGACAACAATGTAACAATCCTTAGATGTCTCTTTATCCCATAGTACCATGAGATTACTTATACAACATTACACTTGACAAACATGTAATCATTCCACTACATTCTTAAACCATTGACCGAGCTTCAACAATTTTTTTCATCTCACATATCATTTGTAGTCTCATCATCATCATCCACATAAATACTACCCATATGACCATACTGATTCTCTTCATTAGTCTTTCCCTTAGGGCATTTTTTTGCATAATGCCCATACATTCCACATTTAAAACACTTAACCATTTTTGATGTCGTAGCAATACCATTATCCTCATCCATGGTGTTAACCGACCCTTTTCCTTTGCACTTACTTGCTTTGTGTCCTTCTTTTCCACACCCAAAGCATCTTCTAGTTCCCTTGAAACATTCTCCTTGATGCCTCTTCCCACATGATTTACATAGGGGGAATTGAACTTTCTTTCCTCTATGATCATCATGAAACTCCATCTTTCTCTTATTAGCCGAGTCAGGAAACTTACCAAATTTTACTTTATTGATCATATTATGAGACTGCTGATTCGGCATAATAATGATGTTTGGACATCCAAATCCCATTTAATTATGAAGAATATCATTCCATTGTCCACCATATCCTCCATTATCGTGAATCATCTTGTTTCCAACGAAAAAAAATAGTGTTAGAGGAAAAAATCATAATAAAGGGGGAGTAACTTCAATATCTAACATCTTAGGTTTAATCTAATATCATTACCATAGTTCTATGGCTATATCCTATACGTATACTTATCCTTAGGGACATCCCTAGACATACCTTAGAAATATCTCTAGGGATCTCACTAACGTTTTCGCGTCCTAGTTTCCAAAGGTTGACTAAACCTTTCCTCTGATACCAACTGTAGCGGTCTAGAATTACTTCCAGTGGACTACAATTGATACCTATCAGGGCACTCCATGGGCGGCTACACCCCCTGGGCGGGACACACCACCATCCCCAGTGGCAGCCATTTCCTCATGAAGCCCTTGGGCGGAGAGCCATGCTTCGTCCAACGCTCACATGTGAGAGTTCCCAAGGATCAGATACATTCCTACCTCCTTTGCCTCTGATACCAACTGTAGAGACCCGTATCTTGACGTACATTGACATTACATTACTTTTGCGGAATACTTAGTACATTACAAAAAAACACACACACAAGGACCGTAATAGTTTAGTGTCTTTGGAAACTCGGACTATAATCTTCTAATCGTGGTGAAAGATCTTCAAAATCTTCCATAAAGATCTTCCTTTTTTTTTACCTAAAACCTTTCTTTATATCCTGGGGAAAAGAAAACATAAAAGGGTGAGCTCAAATGCTCAGTAAGGGTAAACAAAAGAAATATCAATCACATCATATACATAAGAACATAGCCTTTGGAAATCTTAACCTGGAAAAGAGCTCATAATATCATAACATGGGATAAATCATAGAAGTGAAAATGAGATCCCCATAATCATAACATAAAACTTGAATCTTTGTGTCATGCACACATAATCATGGAAAATCATTTCTTGTTAGTCATGACTCATTGCGAAGACTATCTTAGTGGACAAAGTCCCTTTCTGAACCGAGTTCACTCCTCGTTTCAGTCCTGTATCACTGAACCGAAATAACCTTCCGTTCCAGCCATGTCTATCTCATGAGATATAAAATCATTACCCAATGCATTGGAGGGAGATATAGGTCCCACCCATCTTATAATGAATCCTTTCTTATGTGTGCCACATAATCATAAAACATACATCATCGCATAACACATATAACAAAAATGGGATTCTTGAAACATCATGACATCATAAATCAATTCATATATGATAAAGGAATTCATAAACATAATTCCATCACAACATAGTCAAACCAAAAAAATATGGATAGAAACAGAACCCTTTATTATCTTAGATGGAAAATAATTTTGATAAAACACTTGAATTGAATTCTTGAGGAAAATATCCTTTCTTCTTCAAAAACATTTTTCCTTTCATAACATGTCATACAACTTTAAAATAAAAGAAGTTGATTAAAAATAAACATGAAAACTTGTAAATGAATCTTCTTTGAAGTAATGTTTTAAAAATCCATTCATGCTGTATAAGTTAAAAAAAACATTCTTCGTACTTTTGTCGGAAAAGTCAAAAAGTACCTCGTACGGAAAAACGACAAAAGATTCCTTTCATATTCTTTACTAAAAACTCACCTAAGGGTAAAATTGGATGTAAACTATTTCAAGTGGATGGAAACAATATTACATATTGAGGGAACATGGATGTGGATGATAAAATACACCCCAGTAAATACTTACGAATAAACAATCTCGGATAAAAATGAGATTGTGATATTTCCCTTACCTTAGGTCCAATTTGCTTTGTATGTGTCCGAACCTCCTGTATAATGATTTAAATAATGTCATTGACTTATTACAGAATCATATTCATTGTTATGATATCATATATGGTTCACTTATGACATTATATTACCCGTTCTTTTGTAAATTCCATGTTAAAGAAGCGTTTTGGGTAAAATCGTTTCTTTTATCGTTGGTATTTTGACTTGTTGTTATTGACATTATTATTACTTATATCATGATTTACTTACTTCCAGAATATAAAATATGATTCATATATCATATATATTCAGTATATATATATATATATAATAGATAGATAAATAAAATAAAAAACACCGTTCATGGAGACGGTAGTCCGTACGTACGCATGAACGCTGTTTTTCTTTCCTTATTGTCTTGAAATGGAAGTAAGTAGATGACATACATATGTATATATATACATAAATCCAGTAGCTTTATAATGTCATATATTTCATTATTATTTCTTATATATACATTATAATCATTCTTAAATGGTTAACATGGAGAATGAATCTCATCGCGTCGTGGAGACGGTAGTCCGTACGTACGCACGAGCGATGATATCATTTCTATATATATTGAATTGAATTGGAGTGGATTATACAATATATCAGAATCAATATGATGTTGTAATAACTATGTATAGTTATTCTTTACACCATTATACCCATCCATGTAAGGTGGCGGTGGAAAATAGATTACACCACGACGTGGAGACGGTATTCCGTACGTACGCACGCGCGATGATTTCTTTTTCCGTAGGATGGATAGATGGTGAAATAGGTTTGTTTCATACTTATAATAACATATCCGTATATGAGTGATACTGATGTTATTACTTCATAATGAAACAACCTAAGAAGAAGAAGTGGAAGAAGAAATAAAGATGAAATAATTGGTAACGGTAATTACCTCTTCTTTGAAGTGCCTCTTTGAGACCTCCTCTTAGGGTACTAAAATTGGTCTTTGAGGAAGACCAGAACCTCTAGGATGTTGCTAGGGAAGTGGAGAGGATAAATTGGCAGGGGTTGGCCGAGCTTGAGTGCTCAAATTGGTGTGAGGAGGAGGGGGAGGAGGTGTCCTTTTATAGGGGAGGAGAGGGGCACCTTAGGAATATCTCAAAATATTATTTTATATTAAAGTCAAAATCGGTTTATAATGGTTCCAAAGGGTCTTATTTCGAAGCTAAAGTAGGGATGGGTCGAAATCCTATCAACCAATAGTATTTAGACAAGTTTAGGGTATTATTTTAACCATATCAATTAGATTTAACTATAAGTTAAATAATTTAACTTTTACCGTGTCTTTTTGTTTTCTTACACTATATGGTTAATACACTTACTATAACATGCCAAACGAACCCCAAATTGTTTATTATTAATATATATATCCTTATCTAAGTCATTTGGCCGAACCTTAGATTTTTAGGAATACAATAACAATTAATAATATAATATTTGATTTAAAAACTATTTTGTGTCAATTTTGACACTATTTGATATATGATTTTTGTGAAAGTCATAACAGAATTAAATGTTCGAACCAAGTTGATTAAATCAACATTAATATATCATAGTAACCTATAAAATTAGTCGAATTCATAAAAAGTCTCAAATTACATTTATTTTGGTGTTTATAACATCAATTATGTCAATATTTCATTAATAAGATAATTACTGCATCATCGTTGTGTCATAAATAAATTACATTATTTGATGTCTAAAAATTACAAATAAAATACCATAATGTAGGAAATCTTTTTATCTTTCTAATGAATATTTATAGTCGAATTTATCTTATGTATAACCCCATATTAAAAATGATGTACTTATTAAACATTGATTTTAACTATTTTAACCCTTCTTTAAATAAATTAATAATAAAAGTCCTAATCTAATCCAAGTGGGCCTAAATGGTCATATTTTATTCCTAAGTTTGTTTTTGGTCGAATTCCACTTGTCCAATAGAATTAGGACATGTGTTAGGGTAATATTAATATCATATTTACCCTTAGTTACCCTATTTACTATTAACCGCGGTAAAAAAAAGTAAAAAGTTACTATTCACCAAAAATTATTTTCATCTCATTGAACCACATTTTAGTCCTTGATATTAACCGTGTCTCTCGGATTTTTGAAATTCCATTCACAGAAGCGGTAAAATTAAGTTTTATGCAAAATTCAGTTTTTAACCTACCACTTAGTGGTTTCACTATTCATCAAAAATTGATGTTTTTCAGAACAATGCCAAAATTTCATCCCAAGCTATATTTCATATTCCGAATTCAAAAATGAAGTCTATTTTACCAAATTCATAACATAAAAGTTGCATTAATTAATTTTATAATTAAATCCCGCTGTTAAAACAAATAGCGTGTTTTTAAGAAACAATATCTATCAAAAGATTGACACTTGTTTATGTCTAGTTTAAATGTGAAATTACATCCAATGACCAACATTGTATTAAATTGTAAAAATTTATTCTAAATATACTTTAAAACCACTCAAATTAATGATTTATCACTATTAATTATTTCGATTAAAAAGTTGTTTTTAATTATAATTTAGTAATTTTCACTATTCATCAGAATATGAAAGTTATCCGAAAAGTACCAAAATTTCACCTTAGGCTAAATTCGATACTCCGAATCCAAAAATGAAGTCCATTTTGAGAGTTAAAATTTCTAAAATTTAAAAAGTGGTTATTACTATTCATAACGGCTAGTTTTAATAATATTTTAATAGCATATCATTGTTTCGTGAAACTCAGGATTACGTACCACACACGCTATCGAGGAAGGTTGCGATTGCGTGTAATGCAAGGTAAGTCAAGGATGCGTGTTGTGCGAGCTCCTTTTGGTGTAGCGTATAACACAAGACATTAGTAAAATAAAAAGAATATTTTTTTCATAAAATCTCGGGCTGTTACATACACGGTTCTAGCAGGGGTAGAATTAGAATAGTGGCTTCTGAAAGATCCATTTCTTCCCCTGTATCTCAGACCCATGGAACTTCCTCTGATTCCTCTATTTGATACAAGGAATTCAGGCTCATCAAAATCAAAACTACGACTAGCATATGGATCTGTTAATTGAATCATATTAACAGAAACGAAGATCAAATCTTCATCTGATGAAGACTCTGCCTGATTAGCCTATTTTGGATGTGCTGTTTGGTGGGGTGGTGCCCGTTGCTTCAAATTAGATGGAATGAAATCTTACTGAGTCAAAGACAGCTTAGGCTTTGACACATACTCATCTTCTTATGATTGTTCCACCTTAGAATTGTGTCGTTTCTTTGATGATTTTACCTCTGATGAAGAGGGTTTTGCTGTGGCATTCATGGAAGAAGGCACAATTGGTTTCTTCAATTGTGTTCGCAAAATTTCATGACTTCAGTTAATCATCTTTCTTACCATCCAATCATCATATTTTTGTTCATTTTTTCTTTTGACTTTTTTCCACTCGCCTTCCTCCTCTGGAACTGTAGCAGTAACACATGCTACCTTGGTTGAAGAGACTTTTAGTTTGACATGTCCCGAGTCGACCGTCTTTTGTAGGAGGTCTTTGAAGAAAAAACACTCCTAGATGGGATGCCCCAACATCTGATGAAGTGGGAAATAATTGGGATGGTCTTCATCTCCTTCTTTGTTTGGCCTCTTTGGTATTGGAAATTGAACCAAATTATTTTCCAGAGTTAAAATGAAATAACCAGGAACTTGTTCATTTCGGAAAGAGTAAACTTTTCTTTTCAAACCCTCAAATTGTTTTCGCACTATGAATCGGAGTTTCACTGATTCTTGCTTCTTCGGAGTTCCCATCATAGGATCTCAAAAAGACACGTAATGCATCAAATGCTGTTCAGGATCGCTTGATCCATTGAAAATAGGGAATACAGGGTTCCCAAAACTTGATGGGGGAGAGATTGAATCTACCCAATCTGGGTAAGCTTTCTTTTCTGGTTGAACCTGCGCACGCTTCCCTTCCATAGTCTCTAACTGAGCTATTAATGACTCAATGGTAGTTATTAACTTTTGAGAAACATCTAGTTGAACTTGGACTTGGGAAGGTGCAATGATTGGAGTTTGGACAGGTACGTAAGCTGGTGCTGAAACTGATGGTAGCACTTCCAACTGTTGTTGCACTTGACACGTAGGATTAGAACTGTGACGGTGTACTGATAGAGGAGGATATTCTTGATCTATCTCTGTAGCTGCAACAAATTCCCTTGGCTGACTGACTCCGGCATGCTTAGGAAGAAGACTACCCTGAAGTAGTTCTACATTCACCCACCTCAATTCCTTCATTTCTTCCTCCTGTTGTGCAAACCTTTTTCTAGTGAGAGCGATTTGCCTTCTCCAGAGGAAGGATATGTTACCTAATTGTTTCCCCTCCATTTTTTGGATCCATTTCAGATAGGGGGAAGTGGGTTACTTGAAGGACTACCTAGGTTCTGAGTAATCCATTGATTTCGTGTACACACACCTTCTTCATTTGTGTCTGTGCGTACATCTTCTTGAGAAGGAACCTCTTCATCTGAATCCCCTAAGTGAGCCTCATCTGGTGGGTCATCAACAACTACATTGATGACATTGATTGATGCATAACGCATCACATACCTTCTATCAGCATTTCTGTGATATTTTATTCTTCCATGTCTTTGATGAGACATTGCCTTTTGTTCATTCGATCCCTCAGGTACTTCTTGATGAACCATAATTTGGAGGGAATATCATGATAATTTGGCTATTCGTTCCTCCTATGGCTTCTTCCCCAATCGAGAGAAGACCGACTTTCACTGAGGAGGGGATTGATGATTTGAAAAAGTCCCCAGTCTAGTGGATTGGGGCTGTTCCAGCTGCCTTTTCTCAACTCCTCGAATCCTATTTGTTGATTTTGAGGATTGGTTAAAAGAGTCCCTAGTCTAGAAAGCTGGGGTGGCTCTTGACAAGATATGTCTGAGACTTTCTTAAAATATCTCATGATCTTATGGACCTTACTCCTGAAATTAGTTGGATGCATCAACATGCATCCATTTTTATCACCCAGTTCAAAAGACCATTGGATGATTTCCTACACTTCTATCACTTGATGATGTGCTTACTCTATACGAGAGGCCTGTTCAATATTCTCATTCACTTAATGCCGGAGTAATTCAACATCTTTTTCTCTGTATTCTTGAATTTGAGAAGAACTAGTTGAGGCCCGTTCTTGGGAAAGATTTTGATTACAAACAAAACCCATTGATTGTGGATGGCCATGGGAAATAACATTGCATGAGACCATTTTCGGTGGGCTTTGATGACTGGAGATCACGGTGAAATTTAGTGCTCCATGAACACCCCATCCTCTGACATGAATACCAGATGGTTCATTGGCAATTAACTGGCGCAATTTTCTTAGTGCACCAAGGCATGAACATTGAAGGGATCTCTGCTGCTTTTCAGCCTTTGGATATCGAGTGACTGATAGAGATGCAAAGTCAATTTGACATTGTAACCCTTCTATTATGATAACATGATTTTCATATTCATCATAAGATAATACTTTCTTTTTCAACTGACAAAGAGTTTTGCATATGTTAAGACGAATATCATGAATTCCATCTTCCGTTAACATCTCTAAAATGTCATACTGAGAGTCATCCAGAGGCCAAAACATGACTGGCACTTCACCTTTCTCCAGTTATTTTCTCATGTTCATCATTTCCTCTTTATCATTCAATGAAGATTCTTCTACCTGATTTGACTAGAGTTGGTGCTTCCTTGTTGCTTCATCAGATTCAATAAGATTGGTAGAGAAATCACTGATCAAACTAGAAGATGCATGACATAGGGGTTGTTTGGAGAATGACCTACACCTTGGGATATATTCCGATTGAGAAATTATTTCACCTGCTAGCATGAAGCATCAGACATGACTGGTTTTTCATTTGCATGTGCCTCAAGATAAGAGGGATTTCTCGGCACTACATTGTCCATTGGAGAATTTTTCGGGCAATGTTTATCACTACTGTGGAGAGGAATTTCTCAGCAAAATTCATCATCATGGGGAGGACCACCACGGTGGGTTACAACAAAAGATGAGATCTCTTGCTCCTTGGTCATCTGACCACACAGAGGGTTTCTGTGGCTCTCATCTGAAGATGAAACTTCGAGATCAACCGAATTGTCATGAAGCAAGCCTTCTTGAGGAAGTGTCTATTGAAGACCTTCAGAATTAATGTTCCCATTGTTGGGAAATGAGGGAGTAGAATATTTCATTCCAACAGAGAACTGTCTGAGGGCTTCAAGAACTCTATCACTGAGAAAGGCCTTGTTATAGATTAGATATTGATTTCATGACTGTGCTGGGTGGGCCTTTTTCTTAGATGCCTTCTTACTCAATTTAGCAGGTGTGTGTGCCTACTTAGGAGAAATGATCAGGTTAGGCTGATTATCTCTGCTCAAACCAGGTGTATGTGCCTGATTTGGTTGTCCATATGATTTGGGGGAGTATGCCCCACAACCCTCTTGGAATATAACAGATGTGTGTGTCTATTCCGGAGTGAACAGTTGATGTGTCACTCCATTAGTAGGGATAGATTTATGTGTCTTTCCCTAAGATGTTACTAAAGCTATTATAATATCCAGGCAATCATCCAGAATATGAGCAGAGATTTGCTTCTGCTCTTTCACAATTGATAGAATATGCTTGGTGACTTCTGCTGCCGAAACGGGGATATACATCCATTCCGTGCTTGGAGTAGGTGTATGTTCCTACTCCTATGCTCCTTTTCCTATCAGTGAATCCTGATAGTACTCAAGTTTAGGGGCATAGAGTTTATTCTGCCTCCTGTTTGTCGCCGGAGCATTCCAACTGACTTCTCAGAGTGCTACCAAGCGAGACTGTTGGTAGGCTTGATTTGTAGTAGCAGGTGTGTATGTGCCTGCTGATTGCACTTCGCCAAATGTGGTTGATGAGATCCATCATATGTAGTCAGATGAGCCTACTGACTAGATGATGACGTATAAACAGGTGTATGTTACTATCTATAATACTCCGCCAGAATTTCGTGGTGGGATTTTCTTGATGCTACCAGACTAGTCTTTTGGGCAGCATAATTAAAACGGGCAGGTGTGTGTGCCTGCTCATTTCTTGACACCAAGTTAGGTTAGTGAACTTCTCCGGAGATGGAAGAGATGAGAACCTGCTCACTGTTAACCGGATTTCACCTCTGGTAATTCTTCATTCCTTCTTGGGTTTGAGAAACCTGAGCCGAATGCCTAGAGTCAGTACACTCATCATGTTGAGGGCGCACTTCAGCATGATTCTGACGGCGATTGTTGATAGGAGCCCTTTGGAAGAGCTCATGTCGGCTTGAATTAAGGCCCTAAGGGACCTTCTCATTCACCTACCTAGAATAAGGGAGCGAATGGTGATTGTGTTCTGAGGATAACGACCTGAAACGGTTGGAGATGGTGGTTAGCACCGCTTGCTTCTTAATCACTTCTCGTCGTTGTCCGAACGACCAGTGTGAATTGTTTACTTGGAGGGCTTGTCGGGCAGCCTCCAGAGTTGGAATAGTACTGTTTTGACGGTACTCCTTAACCAATGCATTTGATAACCTATGTTGAAGATGCTGAGTAGTTTATGTCGTCCACAGAGCGAACGATGATCCAGCAGGAGTAGCAGCAGTGGCATTCACAGTAGAGGTTTTTCACAGCAGACGTATTCACGAGTGTGAACTTGAGACCAGCCATTTCATAAAATGCAGAAAATCATGGAAAAGAGTGACTGTTTGATATAACATACATAATCAAGATAAATTCAGTCACTACATCTTTTGGATGAGTACATATGTCAATGATTGTTTTTTGGCCCTCTCATTGGGTTTTAAATAGGGGCCTAACAAATTAGCAAAGCATCATTTTAACATGGTAAATGATTCACGTCGGGTTCACCATTTATTGTTTCCCTCTAGAATGGGGGATGATCTCATTGATTTAAGATTCAAACATTCCAAGCGGTTTCTAATGGGTTTGTTTGTAGAACCGGAAACATCCAATGATTCCATATCCATTAAAACCTACTTTCCAAAGGTAGGCGCTCATTAGTTGTAGACTAACGAGGCTTAGGAATTTGCATTGGTCGAGAGGATGGGAGGTCGGACTCATCACACCTTTTTGAGGGGAATTATTGTCTACTCTGGGACACTCTTTATAGATTTACGTTATGTTTGTGAGTCCTTATTAAATTACCAAGTATAATATGATCATTCCTTTAGATATGACAAGAAATGATTGATATATAGGAAATTTATAGAATCTTTGATATGTATTCGAGTTTCTTAATTGATAGAGAATCATCTGTATTTGTTTAGAGACTCTTATTCAATGGTATCCTTTAATACATAAAAGTATCTTGGTCATTATGACGACCATACTGGTTTTAAAGCCACCCAGTGGGGCACATGAAGTTTATTGTCATTCAGAAGAACATGTATTATTTCAGAGTTGGGATCGTACCTGCAGATGGGATACCTACGTATCCTTTGTTTAGGAAAAGGAATCAGAACCCACGAAGTTCGAGTAAGGGATTATGATGTTTACGATTGATGGCTAAAATAAAGATGTCATAATTACTTTTACACTCTATGCTCACGTGAGTCCATCTCAGTGTGAGAAAAAAGAGGTATTGGTAAAACCATACAATTGTGCCATAAAAGATGCAATCATAAGAAATGATGTGGGGCTTATGTATGTATGACTTCCCAAATAGATGAAGATTAGGATTTACTTCAGGGAAGAAATCCAGGAATAGGGTCCATAAAGGTATAGGTACTTTATAAAGATTTGGACACTCTAATTTGGGGCTTACTCCTGAAAAGAAGGCCCAAATTAGGAGGGGACATATGATTGGGTTTTATTCCTGAGAGGGAGACCTAGATCAAGAAGTAAATTAGGACTGGTTAAGAGAAATTAAGACTGGGGCTTACTCCTGAGAAGGAGGCCCAAGTTAAGGGACTAGAAAAATTAAGGGACTTGGGGATTACTCCTGAAGAGGATGCCCATATTTAAGATTGGGGCTTACTCCTGAAAAGGATTCCCAAAATTAATGGGAATTATGACTGGGACATACTCCTGAAAATGAGGCCCATGTTAAGGTGTTCTCTCATCTTAAAGGATGAGGTTGAATGAATGAAATCTCAATTTTTAGTGACATAAAGGTGTGTAATTCACTAGGTTTTGAGAGATATTTCACATAATTCCTTTCAGATATGGAAGTTAATCAAGAAAACATGCCATAAATGGCTTTGAAAAATGTATTGAAGACTGAATCCTGAATAGGAGAGGTGGAATGGTATAAGAGGGTTTAAATGGGCAATAAGGGCACCCAAAAAGTCAGGGGTGCGCAAGTCCTGGCAGGGGTACAGGTACTGCGTGGGTGTGCAAGTTATGGTCACCCAGGTATACCTGCGTGACACATGGGTACTTGCGTGATTGTTCACCGGTAGGGTAACACTTGGGTGATCCTTGACCAAATCCTTTAGAGTTATCCTGAAGTACTTCCAGATGAGAGGCGCCCATGTTTTGTTGAAGAAGTAGGGCGGCATGCAAGTATGTTCATTTCTCTTAATGGTAAAACACCTTAGGCGCACAAGTATTAGTGAATTATAACACATAGACCTTACTCCTCTTATTTAGACCATCCATTATAGGTGAAGAATTACCTTAGAAATGTTCAGAAGACTTGAAGAAGAGACTTGGCCGTTCAGAGCTCTATATCTGAATTCTGTAAAATTCCCCCCCGAAATGGGGGGCCCACAGGGTCTATTTATAGGCTGGAGAAGACCCCAGGTGGTTATCACTTAGGGCGCGCAAGTCACTTGCGTGACCATTAGGTGGCACGCAAGTATACATGTGCGACAGTGAGGGAACTTGCGCAACCTTTATGCATTTGAAGCCTTGTTCATGCCTTTGTCGATTTTGGATGTTTTCTTCAAAGGATGAATCAATTCGTGCTAAGTCATTTCCCGTTCCATTATTTTAGAAAATGTGACGAAAAGAAGCATCAATAGTACACAAAAACATAAACCATTCAATGTAACATATCCCAAGGAACAAAAAATGGTTTTCTTAAACATCATTCCATCATAATCCATAAAAAATAAATGGATTTCATAAAAATAATTTTATCATAAATACAATCAAATCAATATAATAATGGAGATAGAAACACAACCCTATGTTATCTTAGTTAGAAAATAATTTTGATAAAATTCATGAAATTAATTCTTGGAGAAAATATCATTTCTCCTTCAAACACATTTTCTTTTCTCAAAATTCCACACAATTTTAAATGAAAATAATTTCATTAAAAATTAAAATTAAATATTTAGAAGGAAGAATTGTTAAAATAATTCATTATTAAAGCTTAAAAACACATTCTTTCCATATAAGTTGAAAAAAAATATTCTCATACTTTTGATGAAAGAGTCAAAAAGTACCTTTTATGGTAAACATAAGAATGATTCCTTCAAAACTAGTAGTAAAAGTAAAAAAGTGTGTTAAATGACATTAAACATACATATAAGAATAGTAAAAATTTTATGATTTTTTTAGAAAACATGGACATCGATGATAAATATACCCCCTATAAATACATACGTATAAAAAATATGAGATAAAAATATGATTGCAAAATTATCCCTTGCCTTGGGTTTGGTATCCTTTGTATGTTTCCGAACATACTTTATAATGATTTAAATAATGTTATTGACTTATTCCATAATCATAATCATTTTATGATATCATATATGAATATATTATCATCTATTTTATGTAACATTTCATTGTCACTCATTATTCAGATATTAACTGATTTATGTTCTTATGATAGTTTTCTTAGATAAGTTCATGTTACACTTCTTAGGTTATAATTATACAATTTACAGAATTATATTATTATAATATTTTTTATATTTATTCATTACATTAATTTATATAATCATTTTTAATGAATATCATGTAGAAATAATCACATCACATCATGGAGACGGTAGGTTGTACGTACGCACGTGCAATGATATCATTCACTTAATGGTTAAATGGTAAATAATTGCATGGTTTATTAATTATAAAAAATAATTATCATGTTATATTAATTATTTAAATACATTATACTCATCATTTTTACCATCCATATTTAGTATTATTGAATAGAAAATTACACCATAACGTAGAGACATTAAGCTGTATGCAAGCATGAATAGTGATATTGTTATTCATATGATAAATAATTGAAGGTATAAGGTCGTATCATAATTATAAAAACACCTTAGAATGTATATGAAACATCATTTATTACTTTAGTATGGAAACAACATAAGAAGAGGAGGTAGAATAAAAAAATAATTTTGAAATAGGTGATAAAGCAATTACATATTTTTTGAGTATCTTCTTTTTATGGGCCCACTAGGTCTCATTAAGATGGATTTTTTCCGAAAGTATGGCCTCTAAGAGGAATATATAGATGTTGGGAGATTATTTAAGAATAATATTTATGATCTAAGGGTATCTAGAGGTGTGAGTAAGTTGGTATATGTGGTGGCCTTTTATAAGAGTGATGATGGGAAATTTAAGGCAGTCTTGAAATATTATTTTATTTTTAATTGATTTTATAATTCTAATAGATAAAAAGTGATATAATTTGAGTATAATATGAGTATAGTTTTAAATAATCTCATACAATCATATTTAAACATGTATTTATTTTATTTTAAACCTTATATTTTAGTTTACCCTTAATTACTCTCTTTTGATTTTAATTGAAGCATCAACATTTTAATTATTAAGATTTTATTGTGTTTAATTATATGGGATCAATTTAATATAAATAGAAAATTAATTAACTATTAGACATTATAAAATCCACTTTTTAATTTAAAAAAGAATTATTATTTTTAAATAATTTAATAAAATATTATTTTAATAAAATATCAATGGTTCCAATTTTTAAACTACTCATTTCATTGAATTTAAATAACATATAAACAGAGTTATATCATAGAAAACAGGAATTTAATATCCTTAAAAAATTTCATATTCATGTAATAAAATCATGGATGACAAGAAAAATTTCAAATAATATTTATTTTACTATTTATAATATCATCTGTTTGATATTTATCTGCATAAAATAATTATTGCATCACTATTGTGTCATTATTTATAGTAATTATTTAATATCTAAAAATTATAAATAAATTCACATGATATAAACAATTTCATTATATTTCTAGATAATATTAATTTTCTATTTTTTATCAATTTTATCACTAAATTAAAATTATAATACTTTTAAGAGATAAGAGAGTGTCATGTTGTCACATTCATTTGTTTTAATTACAAAAACATCACATTAAGGGAAAATTTCTGTTAAATGAATCAATTATAACACTTAAGTGATATTGGTTGAATTTAATTAATCAAATATTATTTTGGTGGGTTTTAGGGTAATTTTATTATCTTTATTATATTTTTAGTTACCGTAATTTACCTGAATTATCTTTAACTACTATAAATAAAAATTATCGAAGTTACCATTCCTAATATCTATAAAAATAAAAGTAACATATTAACATAATTTCAACCCAATCATTCCATATATGGAATCTATTTTTCAAAATTAAAAACACATAATTTTTTTGTAATTAATTTAATATTAATTCTTATTTTCAGAGCAAGAAAATAGGTTTTTTAGAAGTAAAAACCATCAAATGACTGATGTGCATTTTTTGTAATTTAAATTTAAAATTAATTATAATTAGAAAAATTGTATTAAATGATAAAAATAATATAATTATACATTAAAACCAATTTAGAAGAAAACTTATTAGAAAAAATATCAGATGAAAAAGCGGTTCTAAATTAAAAAGCAATATTTATCACTATTCGTTAAAAAATTAATATTATTAAAAAATTACCAAAGAGTAAACCAAAGAAAATTTGGATGTCCCACTTACAAAAAAGAAGTTTATATTTTCAAAAATAACTTATAAATGTGTAAAAAACCAGATTTAAAATGGATTCTCTATTAAAAGGTAGTAAAATTACATTATTAGAAAAATGCTCATTTCATCCAAATAATTGAATTTGTTCTTATATAATGTCTAGAAAAAAATATAAGATGAATTTTAAACATTAAATTGAATATTTTATATTTATATTTAATTAATAAATACATAAATAGTGAATTTATTATTTTTGTGAAACACTTATTTTCATTAAAAATTGTTTATTTGGAAGAAGGTTAACACTATTAATACCCACCATTATAAGGAATAGGTTATAATATTTAGTTATCACTTACACATGGTATTGAGTGAAATGAACTATATAAAAATAACTTTAAATTATGTATAACACAAGACAAGAATATTTTTGTGTATACTTCAAGCTAATACGGTGTTGTGTATAGCATATGATAATCTTGGTGTAGCGTACAACACAAGACATCAAATAAATTAAAAAAACTATCTCCTAAAATATTGGGGTGTTACATCCATCGATTATAATTCCCAACATATATATTCTAGGTTTATTTCCATGGTATCCCAACCATGATTCAATAATTAGCTCCACATCCAAATCATAGTATCATGTTGCTGGCATCGCATGTATATCAGTCCATCTTGGTGGGAAGTACAACCCACCCGCATCATCTCATACAACATATATTGATGGGGTCAACCTCCTACTCCAACCCATCACAAAATAATAGGGCGGACTCTAATTTTTAAAAACTATCACTATCTTATTCATAATAGGATAAAACCATTGATTCTGGTTCAAAGGTGACACCCTCAATCAATACAACCCATTTCTCAGACACACCCTTTGCGGGGAAGAAAATCTCTATAGGGAAGTCCACTAAGGCCCCCTACATTATATCTCTTTCAAGAAACCCTTCTGGAAGTTTGTTATCCCATTACAAAAACTTGAGTTGAAACACATATCTTGTAGGGAATAATATCTATTTACATCATCGTAATCACATTTTGGCCTCCCTAGCCACATATGTAGAGTCATACATGGGGGGGGGGGGTGGACTCAAGACCATTTCCTTCTCATGTTACCCTTGGTCAATCCTCACACCCAAAATATACAAATAATACTATAGTCACACCTATCAGGTCTCACATATCATGGGTTGAAGAAGCATTCAACTTATTATTATCATACTATGCTAACATCTGTAAGGAATCTTATAGTTTTGTCATGGCATAATTGGGAAACTCATTAAAAATCTAATGCAATCTAATACAAGGAGGAATAAAGGGTACCTACACTAATATACTTTATAATCTTTAAATTTATTAATGAAACAACCATTAGGATATATTCATCCCTATGCAAATAATTATAATAAAGTCCTCAACCATCTTTGACTAAGGATTTTATGTAAGTTCTCAAGTTCCCTTATGGCCATGGAACATATTTCAACTCAGACATATACATTAAATTGAAATTAAACAATCTATTTAATTTTTAATGGTTAACCACCATTGGTGGTGAGAGTTAATATAAAATGAAATAATAAAATTTATAATACCATAATGTAATGTACAATGAACCACCTACCTCAAACCATAAGGATATTCCCTTTGAATCATGATGCAGTAGCTCTACCCAGACTCACCCAAGTTCCATTGTCATCATCCATCCACAGAAGGCCAAGGCTATCCCGACACATTGAAACTATATCTAAAGGCATGAAAAAAACTTGTGACATGATATTAACACAATCCCATGTGATTCCATAATAATAAGAACCAATTAAATAAGAAATTTAATATAATTTAATCCATATCTCTAGAAAAATCCAAACTACAATATACATTCATTGAAACAAAAAGAGACAACCTGAACATACTATCTTGATACATTCTCTATCTAAAACATACAAAATCTCCATAATTATTAGTTCATTACACCATACAATGATGTAATCAAAACTAAAACCCTAAACTATATAAACCAAATCAATTTAAAATAAAGAGGAACAAAAAATAGAGGACAATAAAGGGGTAATCTCCATTAAAACATGAATGCATTACACTTTTAATCACCCAAATTTAAGGAGTAACTAAGTATGAGGAATGAAGGAACCATCTTGGTTCATCCATATGTGATAGGGAGAGAAAGTGAAAAAAACCACAAAAGGGGAAGAGGAAAAAATAGGAAAATGATAAAATAAAAAACTGGTTACAACTACATTTCACAACTGGATCCACTTTTCACATCCTAAAAGCTCCACCCCTCAATAGTTTCATGACCTGAAACCATAGTTCATATCCCAAAACATCTTCACTGGATAGTTTCATATCTAGAACCACATTCCATAGTCTAAACCACATGAGGTATCACAACCAACACCAATTCACAATAAGAAAAGAGGTATCATACTTGGAAATTTTTGGGAATAGGGATCCCTACCTGGTCAAAACTCTATTAAAAACATGAATCCTATGTTTCATGATGTGAATGGTTAAAGAAGATAAAATTTACATATTAGGTGACCAGAACTGTCTTTGATGCTCACCTTAGAACCTATAAAACCAATTAGGTCTCAAGACAAATCCAAAAACATCCATCTAAGATTAAATAATACACATAATTTTAAAATGAGTCTCAAAAATCAAAATAACACACTCACAAAATCGTAATTATAAAATTCCTTTTAATTTCAAAATTCCTAAATGATCAGGGTTTTTTAGTCTCCCCAGCAAAACACTTATCACCCCTAAGAAATAATTTTCATCTTCCAATCACTACCCTCAACCTATACTGGTCATAAATTCACATTTCACTCAACACATTATACCATATAATTAAAAATATGATTCCAATATGTAACTCTAATGAGAAGGTAAAATTACCCTAAAAACACAATCCATATCTAACTACCATCATAGAAACACCCATACAGTGCTCCACGACACCCATCTATCCCAAGACACCATGATTACTTCATCAATAAATACATATCCAAACTCATGGTCTCCCCTCTATAGGAACCAGATAATAATGTTCAATTCACGATCCATTATGCTTTCCACCACATGAACCACATACCAAAAAATGCATCTCAATATTCTATTAACCAGGTCAATGTAGATTCTTTCACAATTCACACAATCCTAGTAAAAAATATTGTTCAAACATGGTACCACTCTTCATTTCCAATTTTGAACCAAATCATGCTTATGTCCACCACCCACACACAAGCCTAAATACAATATAATTTCTTAAAAAAATCCTCAAATGATCCCAAAAAAACATCTATCATTCCTTCTACCTCATTCCAAGTGTGGTTTCCAGCCTAATATATCCAATATCATGGAAAAAACCAATTTAAGGTCTTATGAACCACCAATTTTGGAGATAGTTGGACACACCTATGAATGTGTTGTCACATCATTTTCCAATTATGATGAATTCACTCTTGAAGGCATATCAAGATCATGAAATCACCCTCATAGAAGTAAAAACCCAACACTTGGTGTAATTCCATGGTAGGATTCTTAATCAACAAAACCTACAATCATGATGTCATCCTAAGTACCAATGCGCCATCGTTCTGACATACTCTCATTTCACATAAAAATCTCCCTACAATCGATTCCAATCCATATAATCTATCTAAAACCAAATCTAAATTTCAAAAGGGGAATTTCTTATAGGACTAGTTAAATTAGATTCACTAGCTCACCAATATCTATATTCTATAATTGTTGTCCAATGATTTCTACGATCACACCCATGACCCTTCCAATATAGGGGATTCACCTCTATGAAAAACACTATAAATATCATTTCATAAGTTTAATGAATTATTTCATCCCACGCATACACAAGTTCTATAAAAAACATTAACATGTACCCATTATTAGATTACCAAGAATGTCTCCATAGGAATCCTAAAAAATAAAAATTATTAATAAGGGCCACAAACTCTACATATAATAGTGATCTCTACACCACTTGGATTTCTATATACCACTCTATGAGCTAAATTCGAACATGTTCCTTTATAATGAACATCTCTCTCCCCAAGTGAGACACTCACTCATCCATTCAATAAAATACTGGGATCAACCCAGATTAGTTAAGGCATGAAACTTGATCCGTTTTTTATATATCCTAAACCACGGAAGGGAATTTATGATTTTTGTTAAAATATAAGAAAATAAAGCATGAAATAATTTTATCTAAACCTCCATTCCTTGGATTGCACATAGCTTCTCACTGATGTATCTAAATTAAACTGAATCCAATGGTTGTATGATCCAGTACAACTAAATCACATAACCTAACTCAAAATCCCATGAGTCATATCTCATCTTATCTAGGATCACATGCCTAAAACATTGACCAATATCCTCATTCATGTCAATATCATCCTACCAAAGGCATCCATGATGCTCTAATTCAAAATAATACATTTCACTTATAAAAATTCATATCACATGACTACCCATAGACCTCAGAATTGTTCCCAAAAGAAGAAGTATGAATACATTCTCTAAAAATCCTAGATCTAACTATCCAGGGTCATGATGTACTATCCCACTAGAGAAAACACTCAAAGCCAATCAGTCCAGGTATCCTACTAATCATACTATCTAAAATGAAACCTTGATACCAAAGCACCTCATGTCTTTTAATTCACTTAGACTAAGGAATCATTTTGAAAAAACTATATATGCCCAGTCAAACATCACATGAACCGGTCTCATAACAGAATAATATACCAATTATTCTCATTTACATGAAATTAACAAGCTTATTATAACCTCTCTAGTGGGTTACCCTTGTAAAAAATATGTCATATCATCTATAACACATGAATCACCTATCTTGAGTTGTGTCTCAAAGCATTAGGATCTCCCACCTAACCTGTTGGGAATACCTCACCTAGGTTATATGTTATAGAAAACACTTCTCTATTCCCATCATAATCATCAATAGAAAAACACCTTCTAATTTAACCACTCTAGGGGATCATGCACACGTATTAGACATCCATTCCAAGTCACCAGATTACTAAGGAATTGATTCTCAATGGGAATCCATATACATGGCTACCCCCTCAAGAATCACAATCTCAGGTTGGTCCTAATTGAGCCTCCACATATGGGAGCCAGCCACTCGATATCAAATTATAATCTTTCAACATATTCATATAAAATGTATAAAGCATAACTAAATCTATTTCAAGTATATCAGAGTATTATTGTCCGATTACGTAAAATTACACCACTTTCTTTTATAAACAAACTATATTGTTTTTACCTAAACATTAAATAATCAAACCTCATACTTTTGAGACTAGTAACAAGGTATAAAATTCTTGTAAATACACATTATGTGTCACTAAAAATCCATTACATCAAGTGAATACATAGTTTTTATCATACAGAATCTCACTAAAGATCCACATGATCTATCGTTAGAAGAAACACATACAATGGTCAATATGAGTAGAATACCACTAATATATTATTTCGGAAAACACCATATAAGTTGTTACTAATATTTTAAACAACAAATCACTCTCATAAGTGTTATCAATCATGAACATGAATGAAAATTTCATGTAAATATTACAATCCACAAATGATCTATCTAAATGATCACTTTTCTGTAAGCCAAGTGAAAAAAATCACAAAAATCACAAATCATAATTCCACAAACCAAGTGCATCATTATAGATGAAATAATTCAACCATAAAATCAGAAATCAAGATTTACAGACCCATATACCTCGTAACCAAGATTTTATATATTAAAAGGGTGTTTTAGACATACCAATATGATATCCATCACAAGATTTAACACAGTCCTATATCACATGTCTACCATCTGCACATGTAGTAAGAAACAAAACTCTAATATATTCTATGATATCAGAAACCTAAAAGATTAGATATCACTTTGTAACACTCTATAACCCTAGAACACTAAATAGTGTTTGAATGAATGGTATCTACCTGACCCCATGCACGACTTCCCTTACCCTAGAGGCTATTGACCAATAGTGGGGGAATAATTTAATACCATGGGGAGACAATAACACAAATATCAGAATATGAAATAACTAATAAAATTAACAAAAAATATAAAATTAATAAACATCCATAAAATTATGTATAACAAATAAACATAATCATCAATAATAAATGAATTAAGAAGAAATAAATCACATATACTTATGGTCAATCCAGTATATAAAAATAGTTCACCCACTATATAGATCACGTATACAATATAAAAAAATATGTTGAAAACAATAAGTCCCCACTATCATTATTGGGACTCACCTCATGAATGTTACCAAAATCTATTCGGTTGGTGTCACTTGATCATGAAACTTTGAGCCTCTTCCAAATATGAACCTGCAATAAGTGAATCCTACGAGGGTACCCATGTTCCATGGTTTCTGAAGTAGGGTGTTAGTATAACAGAGTATGGAATAACCAATATATTACAACACATAACCGGTAAATTAAGTATATGTGAATATGGTAGGATTATCTTAATAATAAATACAGTGATGAAGAACAATAAATAAATAACAACTATTGATCCTCAAGATTTAATGAGATCTCTAGGATCAACTCAAGCCTTCTTCGGCCAGTAATGAAGTGTCTCTAAGAATATGATAGAACTATACTATTCAAACACATCACATAGATCTAAGAAGTAACCTTCCTAAAAACACATCATTTGAGTCTGGGGGTGTGGCTCTCCGTGACTGGACATCACCTCATCCAAGTCTGAGGGTGTGGTTCCCCCAAATATATATCACCTTGTCTGAGTTCAGGGGTGTAGATCTCCCCTAATGTACATCCCCTCATCTATGTCCAGGTGTGTGGTTTTCCCCTACAGGATATCACCTTGTAGAAGTCTGGGGGTGTATCTCTCCCCATTAAACATCACCTCATCCATATATATGGAGCATGTCCAAGGCATCACAAACCATCGTATATGTGTCTATGTGAACTGTGCATTCCACCATAAAGATCCATGTTTCATGTATATGGAATCCTAACCATGACTCAGTATTAGTCTCCAAAGCTGGTAAAACATGCCTATAATTTAAGATATCACTATTCTTAACAGTATATTCAACACACCCTGTGTTTAAACAGATCACAACATAATATTAAAATATTATTATTTAAATATGATAAATTTTATATAGCTATTAAATTGGAAGGTAGGAATATTATTAAATAATTTATTACGTGTATATAATTTTTTACTCAATATAAATTTAATTATAAATTTTTATGAACTAATGACATAATATTTATAAAAGTCATTTTACTCAATGATAATAAGTTTTCTTCAAGAAATATTATTACATATTTATATGAGAAAAAAATATAATTATTTTTTTCCAAATTAAAAAAATTTATTTTATATAATTGAAAATATTTTCTAAATTAGAATATGAAAATTAATATTGCGTGATATTTTGACATTTTTTTAAAAAGATTAATTTTTCAAAAAATAGTAATGAGTGCTGATTTTTATTAAATCCCTATTCGTTAAAAGAGTTTACAAGTCCAATTTTATACTAATGTATTATAAATATAAAATTAGTTCTGGAATATATTTATTAATATAAAGTAGGTATTTGAATAAATTTAATATTCAATTTCGATATAATGTTTTTAGACTTTTTAATGTTTTTCTTTTGGAAAACCAGTTTTTTGACACTTTTTCAGGTTTAATTTAAATTTAAATTCTTCCACTTCTGTGAAATTAATTTTTTTAAAATGGATTAAATATTTTTAATAAGAATTTTTTATATTATAAAACAATTTTAACTTAATTTTTTATGATAATAAATATTTAACAAATAAAAAGTATTTTCCACAGTAAGGTAAAAATGGGTTCCCTGGGGGGATAAAATAAATATATAGGGGTTAAAAATGACCGAAAACGTGTATATTTAAAATTATATGATCATATTTATAAATTATTTATTATAATTTTTCAAAATGGTTTATTTTTTAACCTATTTTTTTGATAAAATGTATGGTGGAATTCTGTCATTTCAAAAATTTCAAGAGTGTCGTTTACTCCACTTATAAAAGGTCACCCCTCTCATATCCACTTCACACATAAAGAACCAATTAGTTCCAAAAATACTAGAAACAATAACTTCCATAATTCCATCCATTAATCTTAGAATCAATGATTTGTTCATAAATCCATCTTTGAAAGGTTTTAGTGGAAATGTAAAGAAGTTTCCCGGATAAGAGGTCACATCCTAAACTGCGACTTTTATATTATTAAATCATCCACATAATTAAAAAATTATATTAAAATGATGATATAATAAACTCAGTATATTAAATATAATGATACTTTTTTTCAAGGACTTACCTAAAACTGTATCCTCTTCACAAAAATGTGAAACAAAACAGTTGATCATGTGTACGTTAGACATCCACCTTGTGAACTAACGTTATTCGTTTTCCACCACCACTTATCATGAATGAATATAATTAAATATCAAATATTTATATGTTATATTTATAATAAAATTACACTTCTATAATTATAATATCAAATATAAATTTTTTACTTTTCATTTCATAATGAATACAATAACGTCTCACATATGTACGACAGACTTCAACATCGTAAAGGTGATGTGATTCGTTTTTCACATATGTTTCAAATGGAAGATATTAAGGATAAATTTTATGTTGATATTTTATATTAATTAAATATTAATAACTATTTTAAGTAAATATATCAAATACTCTCTTACCTTCCCATCCATTGAATAAATGATAATGTTATTCGTGTGTACAGAGGAATATCGCCTCGCGAAGCTATGTGATTCGTTTTTCACTACTAGTTTACATGAATTGTAATAAAAGATAATTGAAATGAATATATTTGTTATATAAATTAAATTGTTTTATATAAAATTAATATAAAATCCAATTCCTTTACTTTTCACCAATTAAGGAAATGATAACGTTGCTCGTGCTTACGTACAACAAATCATCTCCACGAAGCTATGCACATCATTTTCCATGTTCAAAACTAAATATTGTTTATAATGATGCATATAATGAGAAAAATGATAGTTATAAATTTAATATTATTTTTATATTATATAATTAAGTCCAATGTTTGAGATCTATAATTTTCATGATAAAATATACAAGTGAAAACAAGGAAATTAACACCCAAAACATTTGTGATATTGAAATATTGTTAAAAATGGGAGAAAATATTTTATAAAAGAGACCATTTATGATATTATAAATGATAATTTCATTATTTTGTATGTTAATAAAATGATTAAAATCACTATAATAGAGTTTAAATAGCTCTAAACTAAATGGAAGCATGAGGTAAGGGGTTTCTTAACCCAATTTTCATTCATTAGGTTATATGTCTACTTTGACTGATAATATTATGACAAGATTATGTGTGATATAAATTTTGGTTTATTTATGTTTTATTTAAACTTTTCCTTATGTGGATATAATTTTTTTACACATAATCACCTAATTGGTAAATTCTCACCTCATTGATAAAAACCTTGTAAGGGTTTCATCTCAAACATCCTTCGTTGAGGCACATGTTCATTTATGCAACTAATTTCTTCTGAATGGTGTATATAATTAATTATTACATAGTAAATATTTAATAGTTTATACATAATGATATTATATGTTAAAATTAATCTTATTTATTCATGGGAAGTTATGATTCAGATGTTACTAAAGTGGTAAGGGGTTTTCTTTCAGTCTCATTACAATCATGATTACTTATGCATGAATTCCCATTAAAGGAAATTATGTGACCATTTATAATCCACAAATTTAATTTTATTAGAATAAGTATATTCTTGAAGATTGAACCTAATATTACCATTTCCCACTTCTATTAATTAAAATTATTTACAAAATGTTTTTATGAAAATATTACTTCTTTTCTCTCTTAGGTCAAAAATCCATTTTCTTTCAAATCCATTTTCTTTCAATTCCATGTTTTCTAATTTGTTTTCAAAACAATTGTAAAATGTTTGATTAAAATAATTTTTACCATTAATTGTATTTTTATATTTTTTTTAAGAGGAATATTCCCATAATTTTTGTAATAAGGTACTTTTCGACTTTTCTTATAAACATTTGAAAGGAATATTTTTTTAACGTATTCGGCATGAAAAAAATGTTTCTCCTTCATTACCACTCAATGTTTTAATGATTATTCTATATTAATTAAAATTTATTTTAAAAGAAATTATTTAAATTTTTATAATTGTTTATATTTCATGCTAGGAGATCAAAATTATGTTAGCGTGAATTTTTTGATTTTTCTAAAAAGTTTCATTTTTTGGTTAATAGTGAAAAATACTAATTTTTATTAAAAAACAACATTTTCATTTAAATAATTAATATGAAAATTTTTATATTATTGTTGTTTTATATTTAAAATTAGTTAAATTATATATTTATTGAACCGAATTATGTAATTTGAATCAATTTCGATTATGAATATTGATAAAACAACTTTTTAAACTTTTGAATTGTTTTCTTTCAGAAAACCTTTTTCTGACACATATGATGGTTTCATTTTAAATAAAATCCTATATATTATGTGAGATAAATTTATAAAAATATATTCCATATTTTTAATGATAATAATTTTTATTTTCTAATAATTTACACTTAACTTTTTACCATAATGAATAGTGAAAATAGTAAAAATTATTTACTATGGTTAAGGTATAAACAAGTTTACCTAGGTGTTAAACTAAAATGATAAAATTTAAAAATGAAATGAAACTTGTATAATTATTATTTTATGTTTATAGTTTGACACCAAAGCTTCTTAGGTTAAAAAATGTTCCATTATGGAATACTTTTTTGGAATAAAATATGGGTGGAATTCTTTCTATCTAAAAATTTGATGCGTGTTCTCTCCCTCACTTATAAAAGCTCACCCCTATCATCCTATCATTACATTAGAAAAACCCATTAGTTTGACCAATACCTTGACATATCACCTCTATAATTCCATTTATTCGTTCAATAATCATTTATTCGATAATAAATCCAACCTCTAATCGATTTTGGTGCATGCCCGAAGAAGTTTTCTAAATAAAAGGAAACTTCCTTATTCAAGCATTTTATTTTATTTAATATTCCACACATTTCGTATATTAAAAAATATTATGATATAATAACCTTATTAAATTTTATAAAATAAATATTTTCATATTATTTTCATGACCTACATCCGTCTCTACCTCCCTCAAATGGGAAACAAAACTACTAATTTTGTGTATAGTGCACTATTGCCTCATGAAAAAACACAATTAATTTTTCATTACAACTTATTGTGGATGGATATAATAATTTATATAATATATATATGTATATATTATTTATGATATAATTATTATTATTTAAATATAATATTATATATACCTTATTAAAATATATTCCATAAATACTACGATAACGTCGATCATGTGTATGGCTGACTACCGTCTTGCGAAACAATGTGATTCACTATTCATTTAAATTTGAACTGTAATTTAATAAGGATTAATTACATATTTATATATTATATTAATTAAATATTAATATTTCTGAAGAAAAATTATCATATTATTACTTATCTTACCATCCACTAAATAAATGATAACGTCATTCGGGTGTACGGTGGACTACCCCCTTATGAAGTGATGTGGTTTATTTTTCACTAACACTTTACATGAAAGGTACTAAAGGAGACTTTTAATTAATATATGTGAGATATTTATATATTAAATGATATTTATTATGAAAAATTAATATAAAACCCACTTCCTTATCCTTTCACCCATTATGGAAATGAAAATGTTGCTTGTGCGTAAGTCTGACCTACCGTCTCTAGGAAGTGATGCAATTCATTCTAAATATTAGAAATTTAATAATTATTTTGAATTATTATTTAATGAAAAAATGGTATATATGAACATAATATTATTCTAGATATGATATAACTACATTATATGTCTGAGATCCATAATATTCATGATAAAAGATTCATAAGAAAACATGGTAATTAACACCCAAAACAATAGTGATAATGAAAGATTGTATACAAACAAGTGATGAAATTTTATAAAAGGGATTATATGTGATATTATAAATTATAATTTTATTGTCATATAATTTAATAACATGTTTATAACAAATATTCATGTGGTTATATAGCACTCAACTAAATGGAAGGGTGAGGTAAGAGGTTTCTTAACTCAATTTTCATTCATTGTGTTATATGTATACTTAGTTGATTATATTATGCCAAGATTATGTGCTAAATTAATTTTTATGGATTTATATTTTATTTAAATTTGTATTTTTTTGTTTATACATATTTTTAGATAATAAAACCATTGATTCACTCCCACCATAATGATATGATCTTTTTAAGGGTTTCATCTTCAACATCCTTCTTCGAGACACATGTTCTTTTACGCCCCTAATTTCTATTAAAAGGTGTTCATACTAAACCTTTATATAATTCATCATGAATCCTTCCTGCAACATGATATTTTAGTTTAAAATTTATCCACTTCAATAATGGAAAGTTATGATTCAAAATTTACCAATGGGGTAATATTTTAATTTTCAATTTCATTTTAATCAAGATTTCTTGTCATTGAATTTCCATTAAATGTAATTATATAATTATTATATAATAAAACAACTACATTTTATTATCATCTATTTTTTCATGATTTTAAGTAATTATACAATTTTCCTATATTTGGTAATTAAAATTACTAAGAAAACTATTTTAATAAAATCCTAATTCATTTATCCCTTTAATTGAAAATACTTTTTGTTTCAAATATTTCATTTCATTTTTTTCTAAGATACTTTATTATGAGTTTTTCAAATCCATTTTATCCTAAATTATATTTTTTCAAAATGTTTTAAAAATAATTTTCCCTTCATTTTCTAAAAAATGTTCTTTTTTACTATTCATTCAATCATATAAAAGGAATATTTGGTTTTTAATGTATTCAGAATGAACAAAAATCTTCTTCCATAATGACCAATCATTTTTTAAAGATTACATTTTAAGTTTCAATTTTTATATTAAAAAAAATTAAATATTTATGATATTTTTATATTTAAAATCTTTTTTTTTTCAAAATTCAATGGATATTTTTCTCAATAAATGTTCACTGTGATGCTTTAAAATCATTTTTCCTCTAATATGACATCATTTTATGTTACTCAAAATGAAAATTTTATTTTCCTATGGAATGTTTTTATTATTTTTAAATGTATTTTCATCAATGAATACAACCGTTGATGTTATGTATTGATTCTAAATTATGTATATTTTTTTCTCATATATATACCTAGTTTAATATACATTCATTTAATGGGATAATACATGCGATATGATAATTTTTTAAATGCCTTCATTATGTAATTTCATTTGAATTTGATATGAAGTTAGATTATGCATCCCATTTTCTTTCCACGGGTAATTTTTATGTTTTTTACTTATGATTCAATTACTTTTTGGGGAACACATGGTTCAAGAAAATTTTATGATGGGAACTCCCATATAGAACTCCTACACATTGGGTAAAAATTTAGCCTGTTAAGGCATCATGTATCGGATTAGGGAGTAAACCTCATCCATTTTGGAACTTTTTATACCATGCGATATTATCTAGGAAGTCATCCTTGACTCATCTGTATGTAATTTTATATGTAGTATCCACATTTACTTTGTGTACAGACCCGGAAATTTCAAGGAATTTTTTTTCTTAATTTTCATTGGAATTTTATGAGAACGCAGTTTCTGACGGTGCCTGATTCCGAGGCCTAGTGTTCCCGGAATCATTTTCTGAAGTTTAGCTCGGGTACATTCAGTGAACGAACGAGCAGGTTTTTCTATCTTTTGAACCGGTGCTTAGAATTGAATTCTTATGGCACCAATGGAACCACATCACCAGTAATTGATTAGGAACACCTTTTCCGGAGTTTCGTTTGACTGACGTGCCCTCTGTTGCTTTGAGACCTCTATGACGAGGTGGTCCTTTGAGATACTTCTTCGTGGAAACTTTGTGATACATGGAGTATCGTCCAGTAGCTCATAGAGCGGACCCTCCTGGTGACGAGCTAGAAGAGTGAAGAAACCTAGTAGCTGGCTGAGACTTGAAGACTACTGATATATCGTCTTGGTGTGTTTCAAATAGCCTAGTGGGGAGCGCTTGGTTGTAGTGGAAAACCCACGGAGCAGGAGTGCTTGGTTGTAGTGGCAGACCCGCGGTACTAAACAGAAGGAGTACCTCTGGAGGCTATGATGGGGAGTGCTTGGTTGCAGTGGCAGAACCACGGCGGAGGAGCGATTGGTTGTAGCGGCAGACCCATGGTACTCGACAGATGGAGTACCTCTGGAGCCTATGAGGGGGAGCGCATGGTTGTAGAGGCAGTCCCAAGGTGGGAAGTGCTTGGTTATAGCAGTATGCCCATAGTACTCGACAGGTGGAGTACTACAACAGTCAAAGGTTAGTGGGGCGCACATAGTTGTAACGGTAGGCCCACTGTACTCGACAGACGAGGAGTTCTCCATCAGCCATGATTTCGACATCATGAATAAAATCCTGGTTGAGCTGAGTCTATGAACTTGGTGTTTACCTCATGATTGATATGGGTCACATGATAACTTAGGTATATGTATGGGAATATACCTGGGTAGTGGTTATCCGTTGATTTCATAATCTTTGTGTTACCTCATGATTGAAATGGTTACTTGATAACTTGGGTATATGTATGGGCATATACCTAAGTAGAGGTTATCTGTTGAGAACTTTTTTCTGGTTATCCTTGTTGGATTTAGTGAGACATTGAGGGTCTCGGGGTCCCTACTGAGTATCGTTATACTCACCCCTGCATGGGTTATGCCCGCACCTCATTGTGTTGGTTGCCGACGACGGGCAGCGCAGACAGAGGCCGAGAGTTCGAGGACTGGACAATACCCGGAGGTGGACCTCACGACTGGATGGTACCCGGTGGTGGACCTCACGATGAGACAGTATCCAGTGTTGGACTTCACGACAAGGCGACACTCGGAGGAGGTTGACCGGCGAGAGCATTGTGGAGGCTATCTGTACCTACCCTTCAGGTAAGATCTGTGGTGGACGATCCAGGAGCTATGCTATCTGTACATACCCATCAATTAGGATCCTTGATGGATGATCCATGATCTTCTTGTCACCTTCCAGCTGTTTTCTCTTTTTCCTTGTACTTTACAGTTGGGCTTGTATTTCTGGACCCTTTACTTTCAGCACAGCTTGTTTCAGTTTTACTGATTGTTTTACTTCCTCTTATACTATGTGGAGTTTTGTTTACTTTTATAAAGGCAATGCCTTCCCAATTATCGGGATTTATGCCTTTGGTGCTAGTCGCGAGCCCCTGGCCTATGGAAGGGGGGCTTGGGGTAGTCATGGCATGGGCCCCAAGGACGGGTTGTGACAAATTGATATCAGCGGAGTTCGGTTCTACCACATAACTAAGGACTCTGATCCTTCTTCTATGTGAAGCAATAGTGTTAAGGGTATTTAGCATGGTCATCAGTCCAGGGAGTCCAGTGTTGGTGCGGCGGGCGACGTATCTTTACACCAGGACCCTGAATTCTTATTTCTGAATCAATACACAAAAACATTGATTTGCCTGTGTGTTTTAAAAGTTTTCTTTGTGATTAATTTGTGTCAGCTCACCAGGTATACTGTATTAACCGTGGCGAACCTGTTTCTTTCCAGGATGGCCCCACGATGGCAGCCAGCTAGGGTTCTGAGCGTTGTGCGGGACGATAGCCCACCGAGTGACGAGGCCTCGGTACATGGCCCTTTGACAGCAAAGGAACCGGCGGTACCTCTACTCGCTGAGCCACTGATTCTAGTAGCCCTAGCCGCTGATGGTGCACGTCGCCTTAGAGAACTTCACGAGTTTCAGCATCAATGACCGCCCAGGTTCGGCGGTGAGATGGACCCTCAGGCATTAGAGGATTGGTTGGAGGCAGTTGTAAAAGTTTTCCGTTTGGTAGGGACACAAGCTGACCTTATGGTGGTCCTTGCAGCAAGCCTCCTGCACGCGGTAGTAGGAATATGGTGGAGCTTGATGCTCCAAGTGCACGACGAGGCATCTCTCCTTTGGATGGACTTTGAGAGCATTTTCTGCTCAGAGTTCTTCCCAGCCACCATCCATGCGGTGCACATCCAAGAGCTACAACAGCTACGGCAGGGCATCTTGATAGTAGCCCAGTATGCGGTGAGGTTTAACGATCTCTCGTGCTATTCCAAAGACATGGTACGGGACCCATTCTTCAGGGGCCGAACCTTCGAGCAGGGGCTCAGGAGAGAGATCAGAGATTCAGTTGTTTCTCACAGCATTCCGACACAGACAGGGGTGTTGGAGCGAGCCCTCTTAGTGGAGAGTTTCCTTGCTGAGCAGTCTCCAGTAGCAGAACCAACCACTAACCGGCATGGGGCAAAGTCTTCTGCAGTGGGTAGTAGACAGATGACATAGAGGTCCAAGAGGACTAGACCTACAGGTGGTCAACCTCATGACATAAGATCGTTTGTGCGAGGCACCCAGGGTGGACAACGACTTACCATGAGCAGACAGTGTAATTCCTGCGGCAGGGTTGGTCAGATGGCTCGTGACTGTCCGACACTCCATACAAATGACCAGAAGATGAACAAAGGACCTCCCACATAGAGGCAGAGGTTCGATCGAGGCGGAACTCATGGAGAAGAAGACCGTGGAAGGGGAGCTGGCCGTGAAGCTGGAGGTGGATGACGCTCCTATGTGTTGCCACCACCACCACCAGGAGGTCCACCCCGACCGTAGGGAATAGGTGTACATGGGAGAGCTCAGCTTCAGGCAGCTGAGGCCTACGATCATGGACCTCCAGGAGCATATGTATAGGAGCGGGAGTAGCTCCAGACCTGGAGACTTTTGTTTAGGTTTTTTCTAGCTTTGTTGATGTTTGTTTGTAGATGCTTTGTGTCTTTGTACATTGAGCTGCAGTGATAAAAGACACTTTTCTTGTGGTGTTTACCTTCCTTTCCTCTCTTTAAGTTGTTACTAAGAGGTTCTGGTTTAAAAACTGTTGACTTGACCCTCTCTTTGAGATACCTACTCGAGGAGACATAGTGACCACACACAGATGCCCATAGTGTGACTCAACCCTTGGAGGTGAGAGTAACGGTTGGATCTCTTCGTAGTAGCGTCGAGGCCTTACGACGTCATCCTTGGTATGGATTAGTATCATCCATGTCGGGATTGACTGTATTAGGCAAAGAACGCTTTTCATCCAGGGGATGAGACCAAATTTCTCTTATCGTTAAATAAGAAATCTCAGTAGCTCTTGTAGGACCATAAAGGTCCAAGTCATCCAAGAGCGGATGAGGATAGCTCAGAGCTGGAAAAAGTCTTGTGCTGACAGGAGGAGGAGACCACTAGAGTTCGAGGATGGTGACCACGTTTCCCTATGGTTCTCACCTCGACCTGAGTTACGGAGATGTGGTCGAGGCGTCAAGTTATCTTTGAGGTTCAACAGACCATTCTAGGTCCTCAGCAGGGTAGGCGAGGTGGTTTACCACTTGAGCCACCCACCACAGTTGCACCAGGTGCACGATGACTTCCATGTATCACAACAGAGGAGATACGAGCACGACTCTTTGCATATAATCAACCATGGGGAGCTGGAAGTTGGCGATGGGGTGACTTTTGCGGGGTTCCAGAAGAGTTTGAGGATCGACATGAGCGGGTCCTATGAGGATGGTTGATTCCTCTTGTGCGCTTTCGTAGGTAGCACAGGAACCTCCAGGTGAGCCCATGGGAGTAGAATGCTCACATATGTGCTCAGTACCGCCTTTGTATCCCTAGTTTGTGTTAAAGCTTTACGAGGACGTAAATCCCTGAGGTGGGAGTAATGTAAAGACTTGAAAATTTCAAGGAATTTTTTTCTTAATTTTCTTTGGGATCTTATGAGAACACAGTTTCTGACGACACCTGATTCCAAGGCCCGGTGTGCCCGGAATCATTTTCCGAAGATTAGATGGGGTACGTTCAGTGAATGAACGAACGGGTTTTTATATCTTCTTAACTGGTGCTCGGAATTGAATTCTGAGGGCACCGATGGAACCGCAACGTCAGTAATGCTTAGGAACACATTTTTCGGAATTGCGTTTTCTTGGGAGGAGATATAAAAAATTGTGGAAGGTAAAATAAAATTGAGCTTAAATTTTATTTTATTTTCACTAAGTGGTTATCCATTATGTGGAAGTTGGGAAACTATCCTAGATTGGTTATAAGGGCGGTGGGGCCCACATGAACCCCACCCCTTCATATTCCCCAACTCCTTCAACTCATAATTTAATTAGATAACTTAACTTAATTAAATGTGTGAGCTTAATTTGAATGTTTGAAATTCAATTACTTATGGCATAGGTAAAAAAATAAGACGAAACACTTATTTTATTATTTTTGGAGCTTATTGTGTTGAGAGTGGATTGGGCGGGGGGGGGGGGGGGAAGAAACTCTAATGTTCTTCTTCATCATCGAAGAACACGTGGAACACACCGATCTCTGACGAAGATCGTCGAATCCTCGGATATCGACTACGCGACGCCGTTTATCGTGACGCTAATGACGTTCCTTCCACGATGCCTTCTTCCGCGACGATCAATTCCGCAAAGTTACTTTCCACGACGAGCCTTCGTTCAACAACGCTCTAGGTAATGGATTTTATTGTTGTTGTTATTCATGAATTCTTCCGTCGTCGTTCCTCATTTCATTTGGACCGCTTTCCATCGATTAACGGGAGGGGGCCGAACCGCACGGACATGGCCAACCCTCCTCCCTTGTATGTTGTGTTGTTGCAGTTCAAAGGAAAGCGGCGCGGTGCAACGGCACCGCACGAGATCATACGGAAAGGGTGTGCGGCACCGTTGCGCCGCTCCATTGAAGTCGAACAAAGGTGCGGCGCCATCATGCCGCGCCAGAGAAACACAATAACACCACGGCCGGAGCGGGGCCGCGGCAGAGGGCCGCGGCGTCGTCGCGCCGCACCAGTCGGACCAAGGCTGTGGTTGAGGCCACTGCAGAGCAGGGATCTGCAGCCAATTTCTAGCCATCTGCGTCGGAGCATGGGGACTGGCCAGCGCCGGTCCCGTGGCGGCAGTAGCCGGCTGGCCAGAGTGGTCCGGCCAGTCAGAGGAGGAGCCGGGGGTTACGACCCCCGGCTGGCCGGACAAGAGTGGCCCCCCACATGGGGGCCGCGGTTACGAACAGGCGGGTGGGAAGCCTCCCCCCCCCCCGCACTCCAAACGCTCAGCCATTTCGGCCGAGCCACCTTCCCAGCGCCAGCGCACCGGGCTGAGCAGCCAGGCCGCGCCCATGCAGGCCGGACCCGGACCTGGTTCGGGCCGACCTAGGGGGTCTTATGCCGGGTCGGTCCGAGCCCGAAACCCCCATTTCTGGACCTCTTACTGTCATTTGTCCATATCCTGGGCTACAGACCTCCAATCGACGCACCGTCAGCTGCGATGCGATCTTTGGATCGAGACGGTCGTTTAGGTATATTACACTCAAGGTTTTGGAGAACTTTGAGTACGGCTGGGTTGGTTCGGTTACGAAACCAACCGGGCCCTCGGAGCGGAAACACTTATATCTTGAGCTCCGGATGTCCGATTGACGTGCCGTTGACTACGTTGGATTCCTCTTGATGAGACAGAACTTTTGGAATACTTCGCCTATGTTTTGGTGGAAGTTGGATAGTGTCCGGGTTGGATTGTACCCGAAATCCAACCGGGCCCCTAGAACGGAAAAGCTGATAACTTTCAGACCGGACGTCCGTTTGACGAACCGTCAACGACGTTTGTGATCACATTGAGAAACAGTCCCTATGAGCATACCCTATGAGAGTTATAGGTACAGTCAAGATACGGCCGGGTTGGTTCGCAAACGAAACCAATCGGGCCCCTGGGACGAAAAGGCTAGTAACTCAAAGACCGGGCATCTGACTGACGCGTCGTCTGTTGCGTTGAGACCCCTATGACGAGGCGTTCTTTTGAGATACTTATTTGTGGAAAAATTGTGATACTTGGAGTATCGACCAGTAGCTCATGGAGTGGACCCTCCTGGTGACGAGCTAGCAGAGTGGAGATACCTAGTAGCTGGCTGAGACTTGACGACTGCTGATCTATCGTCTCGGTGTGTTTCAGATAGCCTAGTGGGGAGCGCTTGGTTATAGCTGCAGACCCACGGCGGAGGAGCGATTGGTTGTAGTGGTAGACTCGCGATATTCAACAGAAGGATTACCTCTAGAGGCTATGAGGTGGAGCACATGGTTTTAGTGGAAGACCCACGATGGAGGAGCGCTTGGTTGTAGCGGCAAACCCACGGTACTCAACAGAAGGAGTACCTTTGGATCCTATGAGGGGGAGCGCTTGGTTGTAACGGAAGACCCTTGGTGGGAAGATCTTGGTTGTAGAAACAGTACCTCAGTACTCGACATGTGGAGTACTACAATAGTCCAAGGTTAGTGGGGTGTGCTTGGTTATAGCGGCATGCCCACTGTACTCTACAGAGGAGGAGTTCTCCAACAACCGTGATTTTGATATCATGAATAAAATCCTAGTTGAGCTGAGTCTATGTCCTTTGTGTTTACCTCATGATTGAGATGGGTCACATGATATCTTAGGTATATGTATGTGCATATACCTGGGTAGTGGTAATCCATTGATTTCATAGTCGTTGTGTTTCCTCATGATTGATATGGGTTACTTGATAACTTGGGTATATGTGTGGGCATATACCTAAGTAGAGGTTATCTATTTAGATCATCTTTGTGGTTATCCTTGTTGGATTTAGTGAGACTTTGAGGGTCTCGGGGTCCCTACTAAGTATCGTTATACTCACCCCTGCAGGGCTATGCCCGCACCTCGTTGTGTTGGTTGCAGACGACGGGTAGCGTAGACAGAGGCTGAGTGTTCGAGGACTGGACGGTACCCGAAGGTGGACCTCATGACTGGATGGTACCTGAAGGTGGACCTCATGATGAGATAGTATCCAGTGGTGGACTTCATGACGAGGCGACACTCAGAGGAGGTCGACAGGTGAGAGCATTGTGGAGGCTAGCTGTACCTACCCTTCAGGTAGGATCCGTGGTGGACAATCCAGGAGCCGCGCTATCTGTACCTACCCTTCAGGTAGGATCCTTGGTGGACGATCCAAGATCTACTTGTCACCTTCCAGATATTTTATATTTTTCATTGTACTTTATAGTTGGGATTGTATTTCTGGCCCCTTTACTTTCAGCACAACTTCTTTCAGTTTTATGTAGTGTTTTACTTCCTCTTGTACTCTGTAGAGTTTTGTTTACTTTTATAAAGGCAATGCCTTTACAATTATCGGGATTTACGCCTTTGGTGCTAGTCGCCAGCCCCTGACCTATGGAAGACTGGCTTGGGGTAGTCACAGCACGGGCCTCGAGGGCGGGTCGTGACACTCTGATTCCATGATCATATGGTATCATGTTCTTTATGGTATTCTTACACAAAATTACTCACGAGACATATATTTTATGATATCATGTTATACCTTTGACTCACATGTAATGCTTCATTATCATGTTTATCCCCTTACATATCTTTTTTACTCACCCATTTCATTATGTATTACCCATGATATCCCATTAGGATTTAGTAGATTTAATGGATTTTAGGAGCTCGTGATGGAATATAAAATAATGATTCCTTGTTTTATGTATTTGGAATCCCAGTATTAAAAATACACTACACCTTTAAGATCCTTGTGTTGTATTATTGGATATTTATGTTTAAAAATTATGTAATAATATGTGTAGAAGGATTTGGTCACCATAGTTTGTATTAGAGTAAATTTGTAGTTATATTTTTGGAAAATAGCATTACAGAACATAGTATGAACCATAAGGATAATTAAAAGGATAAGTCTAAGTATAAGATTAAGTATATCAAAATATTCTGGAATCTTGATGAAGTATATAAAGAGATTATTTTGAGAAATTTCATCCAGGTATTGATACTACAAGTAGATAGGGTTATGTAATAGATGTAACTATGGGTAATAACTTTGAAAGAGTAATTTGATGATTGACTTGGTCTTTACCTTGTTCACGATGATAGGTCCTACTACACCCATAGTTCGAAACTCTATGGGAATATTTTTTTGAAATTCAAATTCTATTTATGAACCATAAGGAAGAACATAAAAAAATGGTTTGCTTAAAAAACATAATAAGAATCATTAACATGGACAACAATGACTAAAACCTAGATCCCCATACATTAGTACATTATTGTAATTTATAATTTATTACTTCTTTGTTTATATGTTTTCCTTTGGTATGTTAATACAATACCATATTTTTTACTTTAATATTTTAGTTAATGGATGGAAATAGTGGAAATTATTCTTACTACCAATGTTTTGGAAAAAGTAATGATCCACCAAATAAGATACCTTACCTTACGATAATGACACTTAGAAATCTAGTGATCCTGTAAAATTTTCTCTCTCAAATAACAAAAAAAACTAGAACAAAAATGAGTATCTATATATAAAAAAGAATACAATGATAGTGTCTCATGGGAGTTTAATTGTTAAATATTGAAAAATAGAGAAGATTCAATTTCATACATGTCAAGAATATGGGAATTAGAACCAAGGAGAATATCTCAATTGGAGGGGAATATGTTTCCGATGCATTAATATTGTGTATAGAGCAATGAATTGACAATGATTCGATGTATTATATGTGGGAAACTTGGTCATTATCCAAGTCAATTGTAATGACCCAAATTATTACAAATAAAATTACCCTTGTAATTTAATTAAATTCATTATTCTATATTATGGATATAGAAAACACAAGAAATTATTTGGTTTTATTATAACATATCAGATTTAATATACCGTTAAGCATCATTACTATTGATAATATAGTCGCTGAACAATGATCTCAAAATTAGTATGAATATAGGATTTTAAAAAATCCAATAGACATAGACAACTGAAGTAATGGATTCAACTAGTAGGATTATACCATATTAAGCACATTTATCAAAGGTTCTTAGATATATATCTTTACTAGGATTTGACCTTGACCAATCCAAAGCTGAGATCTAATAATATAAGCATGAGAGAAACTGTTTATAGGAGATGTTTGAGCTTTTCATGATCACAAAATAAATATTGTATGCCAAACCAGCCCATAAAAGCCTCACCATCACGAAACATACCCTTGGGGCATTTTCCAGTGTATTAAAGGGAAATGTATCAAGACAATAATAATATGAATATGTGTATTTTATTTTCAATAGAATAATGTTCATGTTTTCTTTAAATCATTACATTATAAATGTATTTTATTTTTATACAATAAAACAAAAATTATATTTTTAATTAGTATTAATTTTCAATTAAAACATTTATTTTAATGAATTTGTTGATTTTTTTAAATAGATAATATTTTATTAAAAATTATTACTAAATAAGTTTTATTAAATATAAATGATCATATTATTTTTATGAAGTCAAATGTAATGTTTATTAGGATTCAAAAAATATTATTATTAAAAACACAACATTTCTAAAAAAATGTTCATTATTTTTATAAAAGTGGAATTTTACATAATTATAAATTTATTTAGATAAATTTAATATTTTTTTGGAATCATAATTTTGAAAATATTCAATAATGAAAATTTCATAATATTTTGAGATTTGAATTTTTGGGTAAAAAACTAAGTACAGTACAAATATACGGTGTGTATTATAACATCATAATAATATAAAATTGTTGTAATAAATACAATAAAGGTAATATATGAAAAAATATAATGTTTTCCCTTTAATATAATTTTATTTTATTCTTATTTTATTAATATTATAAATCTATTATATATCCTTCAAAACCACCAATATATTTTATGGTTTTAAAATAATTTCTTTAATAGTATAACTCACTTCTACTTCATAAAGGGTATTATTTTTTTAGGTTATTCCCTTAAAATTATAAAATAATTAAAATCCCTCACTTTTTGAAGAAAATCTGTAAAAAAACCCTGGGAGGTTTTGTGGTTTTGGTTATTTTATAATATAGAGTCCGAAACCGTGGTTTTGAAAAAATTAAAGAATTTCCCACTCATTTACTATATAAACCGAAGAAAACTACCATTTATCTTCACTAAAAAAAATCATGGATCATGTATTTAATCTTCCTTAGCATTTATAAATTCTTCCTCTCATTTTCCCACGATCTCAACAAGCTCCGACCAAGCATTTGAAATCACCCTCTAAAGGCAATAGATGCTATCCTTCTTCACTTTATTCAAGTTTCTTCATTATATTATGCCTTCTATTTCCAATTACAAATGTTGGGTATTTTTTCGATGTATATATTACTATAAATTTGATGTTAATAATATGATATACCCCTTTGACTCTCAGAAACTAATTTTATGAAACATTATGTAACTCCATTATGCTTCAGAAATTTCATCGACATTTTTCATGCCAAAACATTTTGTAGTGAATACCCATACCCATTTTTTATCAAGTGTGTTCACATCTAGGCACATATAATTACTCATTTGGGAGTTACATGTATAATTTACACACACTATAATCACGAAATAAAATATTATAATGAATAGATACATTTTTTATAATCTATGTGGAACACTTAATTATGAGAATGAAATGAAAGTGATGGGTGCATCCAAAATTATATAGCACTCAAATGCATTGGGTAATATTTTAGTCCCATGAGACATAATTCAAGGGATCAGGGAGTGAAACAAATCCATCGTGGGAATTTTTTATCCTGATATCTTTGCAGTTAACCATGACCTAGGTTTATGATGCAGTGTTTTAATTTGTTAACACATTTCTCATGTTTCCCTTCTGATTATCATACTATATAATGTATCATTCCTCATGTTTAATATTGTCAATCCTTTTATTCTTCATTGATATGCCTATTGTATAACATGTATGATTTATTTCCTTTCATTAAATGTTTATTCCATTACTTGGATTTATATCTCACCTCTTTCTTATGTTTGTTCCTAGCTTATCCAATGCAGTTTTAAGTAAGATGGAAAAAATGAGCATTTTAAAGAGGTTTTAAATAATGGAGATGTATTCACCATTTTAAGTTGTTATTTAATGTAACTAATTCCAAATTTTACAAGAATTATTGGTCTTATAGATTATATTATGTGTAAACTTATGAAATAAATCATTAATAAATGTGTAATAAAGAGTAGGGTTGTCATTGGTAGTATCAATGGAAAAGTTTAGTTATTTTTGGAATTAGGATTAGAAAAACTTTAGAGAATTTATTTGAGATAACACTAAGTATAAGAAATATATCACTATATTTTTTTATGTATAGATTAATTGGTTTAACATGAAAAAATAACCTTTTACTGATAGTTCATGTGGATGTGGCTCTGGTGAAGATGTGCCAAGGGGTAAAACCCGAAAACACAAAATTAAAATAGACACAACTAATAACTAGTGCATAAAAATGGGCCTTTCTAAAAAAATTATTTGAAACTCCTAGGGGATATGATTTAGTAAATTCATAATCTCATTATGAACCATTATTATTGGAAAAAATATTCCCATAATAGTCTATGTTAGGAAATATATCATGGGTAATATAGATTGAATCTTAAAAATTAATAAGTTAAGAAAATACATGTAATTTATATGTTACTTCTTTAATTCAATTTTATTTCCATTTATATGTTTAATAGTTTAAATATATTCATCCCTAATTTTCCCTTTATTCTAGATAATGGCTCGAAATAGAAGATATCAGGTATGGAAAAAATGCAATGGGTATTGTGATGACTACCCCGATGAGATGCCCAACATGATGAGAGGGGGAATAATGAACTTTGTAACCAAAACCTATCAGACAACTTAGGATCTGAATATAAACCTAGATCAATAGGATCACCCAAATCTTCCAAAGAAATAACATGCTACAATTGTAACCTTTATTTGATAAATGCCTCTGAACTTCATTGGATCATCTGATCCCTTAATCATGGAACAATATATAAACTCCCTTGAGAAGATATTATCAATCCATCAATGTTCAAAATAAGATAATGTCCTCTAAGATGATTATTGTATGATAGGATATTTTGATTACTGGTGGAAATTGATCATGAATATGAATACTGAGGAAGATATCCAGTTGATTGGGTAGAACAAATACTAGAATGTTTTTTTGACAAATTTTTTCCTCACAATATCCAACATAAAATGGAAAGAGATTTCTTTTCACCAATGAAAAGAAAAGACCAATCAATAAATGCGTGTGGGAAAAAATTAAAAATACTTGCACGATATTCCTTCGGATCTGACATTACCCCTAAATACAAGGTTGACCACTTATTTGGTGGGAAAAAACATAGTCTACGAAAAGCATTAATGATATGATAATTTGACTGTTATGAGAATATAATTTTATATTCCCTCAAAGTTTAAATGGATATTGGATAACATCAAGGGTATAATTGGGATAAGAAGATGAAATTTGAGTTTAATTATGGTGTATTGAAAGAAGAATAATACTATTCTAATAAATTTAAACATCCCACTTGTCAAAATTATAGAAATAGTCACCCCAAAAATTGCCTAAGGAGAATGATGAAATGATATAGGTGTGGGAATTAAGGAAACCTAGATAGAGATTATTGTATATAGAAACCCACTAATTAGATAGAGGAAATGAATTCCCCAGTAATCCCATAGTGAATTTTCTATTATTTCAGCTGTAAGGAACCAAGACATTTGTTAAACCAATGCTAAATAAAGGGTTTTTAGAGACAATCAATGACCTCAAATATATAATGGGTGATATTTTTCCATCACAACCTCTGAGGTGGATCTGAAAAATGAAGTGGTAATAGGTATGATAGTTATTCACTCAGGAGTAGAAAATGTATGTTTTGATTATAGTTCCATGCATTCTTTAATATCATATAATTATATTATAACTGTTTAAACACCACCAAAAATCATGTAATTAAAGCTAGCAGTAAAAATGGAAAATGGGGAAATTATTCCAACTCAAGTATATAACTCATCCTCTATCAAAATTTGTGGGATAAACATCCCAATGAACCTTGTGATAATACCTTCAATGGAATTTGATTAAATTATGGGTATAGTTTGGATTTCCCTATATTGATTCCACATAAATTTCCATGAGAAAGAAATCACTCTCTTTATCACAAATCCTCCTCCTATTCCCTATAAGTGAAAGGGGTAGGATGAATATTATTTAGAAAAAACATCCCATGAATGTATATTATTGCCTTATGAGCAATCATATATTTCTATAATGATTTACTCTAAGGAACACATAATCCATGAATACGTGCCCATTATGAGGGAATCTAATGATGTGTTTCTTGAAGAAATGATTGGTCTTCCTCGTATCCAAGAGTTTAGATTTTCAATCGATATTATTCCCATGGAATTACAATTATCCAATACATCATATAGAATAATTATTGTGGAACTTGAAGAGATGAAGAAACAACTAATGGAGAATCGAGATAAAGGATTCATTTTCCCAAGTGTTTCACCAAGGGGTGCAACAATCCTCTTAATCAAGAATAAGGATGGGTAAATGCACCATTGCATTGATTATCATGATCTCAATAATATCATGATAAAGAAAAATTATTCTCTTCTATAGAACGATGACTTGTTCGATTAGATATGTGGAGCACAACATGTATACAAGGTGTAAATGCATTCAGGTTATTACCATGTTAGGGTGAAGAAGGAGGATATCCCCAAAACTACTTTTCATATGAGGTACACACTTTTTGAGTTCAGATTAATTATATTCAGACTCAATAATTCTTCTTAAAACATCGTGGAATTGATGAATGAATTTATTAGAGATTACCTAGAAAAATATTTTGTAGTATTTTTAGATGGTATTCTAATATACTTTAAGAATACAATGAGAAAGGGGAGAAAATGAGTACTACACTAAAGAACATACGAAAAGAGAATATCTATACAAATTACAAAAAATGTGTGGTCTCGGTGAAGAAATCCACATTTTTGTCGGATATTATCACAGGAAATTAGATATATATAGACCCATCCAAAATAGAATAAATTGAAGAATGAATGATGCTAATGTTTGTGATAGATATTCACAGTTTCCTTGGATTAAAAGGGTCTTATCATCAATTTGTGATAAATTTATTATGATTGTTAAAATATCTAACTCAAATAACTAGGAATGAAGTCATGTTTTTATTGTAATAACAAATATGAAGATAGATTAAAAGATTTGGAGGGGGGTTATCACTACACCTATACTCTTACTACTAATAGGTGGATCACTTTTTGTGGTATTCATAAATGGTTTGAATAAGGGATTGGGACATGTGTTAATACAGAATGACAAAGTGATAGCCTATGCTTCAAGGAAATTGAATGTTCCTGAATTGAACTACCCAACACCTGATTTAGAGTTGGATAAAATGATCTACATGTTGAAAAGATGGAAACATTTTCTCTTTGGGGATAAGTGTAATGTATATATGGATCAAAAAAATCACAAAGTATATATTTACATGGCAAAGATAAATATGAGACAATAAAGATGGTTAGAGCTAGTCAATGACTATGACTGCTCAATCCCCTACTGTCCTAGAAAAGGGAATAAAGTTGAAGATTCTCTAAGTAGAAAGGATCGTACAATTTTATCATTGATGAGATTAGAGAAAGATATGATCTTCTCAGAACTAAAATGTATAGAAATGGGAATCATAAATGAAGGAACATCATTAATCCTTCCACAAATGAATTCTTAATTATACCATCTAGATAATTTATAGGATTCTCAATGATACAATGTGAGAAATGGGATGAATGTAGAAGCTATAAGAAAAGAGAAATCCTTGAATTTTAACATTAATGAAGAAGGAGTAATGATATTTAAGTCATGAATTTGTGTATAACCAAATCATGAGTTAATGAAAGAGGCATTGGATGATGCACATTGGTTAGAAAATGTTAAGAAGGTAATCGTTAAATATACATCATGATGTAGTGTTTTTCAGTAAATGAAGGCTGAAAAGAGAAAACCCAAGGGGATGATTCAATAACTACCCATAACTAAAAGTAAATGGGAAACATCACCATGTAAATTTCCACCGGTATTCCTAAGATATCAAGAAGAAACACTGCTCTATGGGTTGCAGTGGATCATCTTATAAAGAATTAAATCTGCATTGTGATTCAAGAGGACTTCTCACACAATATACTTGTAAGGATATTCATTATAGATTTGGAGAAGCCGCATATAATTCCAATATCGAATGTATCTTATCTAGGTCCAATATTTACCTCAATGTTCTTGAAGAGCCTCTATCATTATATAAATAATGAGTTAAACTTCATCAAGAGATATCAACCCCAAAATGATGTCTAATCTAATTGGACTATCCAGAAACATAAGGAAATTTTGATAGCATATTCAATTGACTTTAAAAGAGCATGTGATCAATATTTTTATCTGGTTGAGTTTTCATACAATAAATGATTAAAATGTAGCATCCAAGTAGCTCTATATGAATCCCTTTATTAAAAGAGTTGAATAACACTTTCATTTTGGGATTAATTTGGGGATTGAAAACTGTTAGGTCTTTTAATGGTTGAGGAAATGGTAGAATAGGTTAAAACCATTCAACACCAGATCATGGATACTTGGAGTACATATAATATCTATGATAACAATCATCGATGATACATAGAGTTTGAGGTTGGAAATATGTTATTTGATCCTAAATATCCACGGAATAATGTCAAAAGATTTGGGATGAATGGAAATATTATTCCAAGATACATCAGTCCATTTGAGGTCCTTGACCACATTGGAGCAGTGGATTATTGACTAGCACTCACACCTAACCAAACTCAAGTACATGATATATTCCTTGTATCTTTATTATGAAATAATATACTATACCCCTCACATGTACTGAATCTTGATGTGGTACTATAAGAGAATGATTTCCCATATAAAGAGAATTCAGCGAAGATGTTAGATTTTGGGGAGAACGTTCTATAGAATAAGATTGTGCTATAGGTAAAAGTGCCATATAGAAACAAAATTTTTGAGGAAGAGAGGTATAAACTTGAGAATGTGATGGAAAAGAGTGCCCATCATCTATTTTAGCGTGGGAAAAGAAAAGTTTGAGGGTGAAATTTTTGAAGGTGGAAATATTATAATGACCTAACCTATTATAAATAAAATTCCACTTATTATTTATCTAAATTCATTATTATATATTATGGATAATGAAATAACATGCACTTATTTAATTTTATTATATCCTGTCATATTTAAAATATGGTAGGAATTATTACCCTTGATAATATAAATGTTGAAGAGGGATCACATGAATAATATAAATATGGGGTTTTAACAAATCGAATTGACACAAACCGAGGAAGTGATGTCCTCAACCATTTACATTATACCCTATGAAGCCCATTTATGTGAGATCATGAGGGATATAAAATTACAGGGTTTTCCCTTGGCCAATACCAAGCTATGATCAAACAACATAAGCTTGAGTGAAATCGTTTATGGTAGAACTTTATGCTCATTGAGAACACGACCGAAATGATATATACTGAACCACCCAATGAAAGTCTCATCGTCATGCACCATAACCTTAAGGCGATTTATGGTGTATTAAAAGGACTTATATCAAGACCATAATAATAATGGATATTTATATTATATTCTTAATTGAATAATGCTTATATTTTATTCTTATCATTAATTTATAAATGATGTTTATTTTTACGTAATAAACCACAAATTGAATATTTAATTATTATTCAATTTTAATTAGAAAATTTATTTTCATTCAATAATTTATTTCTGCAATAGATAATATTTTATTAAAATATTTATACTAAATAAGTTTTGTTAAATATAAAATAACATATTAAATTTATGAAGTCAAATGTTTTTTTATAAGGGTTCAAAAACTGTTATTATCAAAAAAACACAGCATTTCTATATAAATATAGTATATTATTGTCAAAGTGAAATTTAACATATTTACAAAATTATTTAGATAAAATGAATATTATTTTTGGAATCATAATTTTTAAATTATATAATGGTGTAATTTTTAAAATTTTATGAGACAGCCGAATTTTTGGGTAAAAAATTAAATACTGTATAAATATACGGAGTGTATTATGACATAATAGTGACCCAAAAGTGATGTAATAAAAACTATAATGTATATAAAAGAAAAAATATGTGTTATATATCGAAAATAATTTCACTGTATTATTATTTTATTAATCCAATAATGAATTTTTTAATCCTCTAAATCCAATAATATATTTTAGGGTTTTAAAATCATTTCTTTAGGATTATGACTTACGTTCACATCATCAAGTGTATTATTTTAGTAATTTCATACCATGGACTGATAAAATAATAAAATTTAATCCCATTTATAAAAAGTAGTTGGAAAAAACAATTTGAAAGATTTTGGGTTTTTTTATTTTATTATATTGTCCAAAACCTATGTTTGAGAAATAATTAATAACTCCCCACTAATTTAATTTATAAACCCACCAATGCACTCATTTATCATCCCAGATAATTATTGAACAACACCCTTAAACTCACCTACCCTCTATAAATTCCTCCCAAGGTTCCTCTAAGCTCTTAAGAATATTCTCCCAAGCATTTGGAATCACCGTCTCAAGGAAAGGGATCCTTTCCTTCGCCATTTTATTCAAGTTTCTTCATTATCTTATGCCTTATATTTCAAATTCCTAATGTTGAGATATATTTTTCCATTTCCCTATTACAATCCATTTTATGTTTATATTATGAGAATCCCATTTTTCTCTCATCAACCCATATTATGTAAATTTAAGTAACATTGTAATGCTGCCGAAATTTCACCATGATTTTCCATGCCAGACAATTGTGTAGTTAATACCCATACCCATTTTATTTAAAGGGTTTCAACTGTAATGTTAAACTTATTTATTTGGGATTTGAATATAAATATCATACACTACAAAATCATTTAATAAAATTTTATGATGAATTAATCGATTTTAATGAACAATGTAGAATACATTAGAATAAGAATGATATGAAAGTTAAGGGTGCATCCTGGATTATATAGCGCTCCAATGCATTTGTAATGTTTTAGCATAATGAGAAATCATTCAAGGGATTAATAAGTGAACCTAATTTATAATATGGCGTTTTCCATCTTATTTATTATTATTTATCCTTGAATTTTGTTTATGATGTTGTGTTTTAAGTTGTTGTCTCATTTCCCATGTTGCCATTATGATTATCATGCTATGTCATGCCCCATTATTCATTTTTATGATTATCACTTATTTTAGGAACCAAATATATTCATATTGTCTAAAATTTGTTATTTAAATCATGTTATACCATATATATTCCCATAGATGGATTTATATCTCACCCTATTATTATGTATGTTCCCTGGATATCCCATGCAGTTTTAAGTATGATGCAATAATATGATCATGTTAAATAGGTTTTCAATAATGGATATGTATTCCCTATTTTATGTTGTTATGTAACATACCTAACTACCAAATACACTATACTTGTTGATATTTTATATTGTATTATGTGAATATTTAGGTAATAAATCATGAATAAATGTGTAATAAAGAGAAGGGTTGTCAAATCAGTGCCCAAATTCAAGTATTATTTACTAAGGGACTATGTTATGACACTCATTGAAGTAGAACGATTGAAGTGCATAGGTTTTGGAAGTCTATGATCATTTTTCAAAGTGTTTTAAATGTATTATATATTCAAGAATCGTGAATATTCTATGGATTATACTAAATATTTTTCATTAAGGATTTTCAAGAATATGTTGAATGCCAACAATGACAAAAAAAATGTTATTTAATGGTAAAGTGATATTTTATGAAAAAAAAGATTTCAGAAAATATAAAATTAGAAAATTTATTTATGTTATCCTAATCACAGTCAATTAAAATTAGTTTAATTTATTGATTGAATCCCTTAGAGTTAAAAATGGGAGACTTGATTACTAATTTTTAATTATTTCACCATATTATTTAGAGTTGTATATGATCATGGTTAATTATGAATATTATAATCACATGGAATTTTCTACAGTTTTAAAAAAAATACAATCCGAAAGACATGTGACAACCCATCACAACTGGTATGGCCACACAACCAAATGGGGATAAGGGTCAAGCACATACCTCTAGCCTATATGATGTACTAGTTAGTATAATGTTGCTATTGCATATACATTTTGGTTGATAAATTTTATGTTGATTTTTTGAATCATATTATAGAATTAAATATGTCTAAATATTTATGATTTTGAAGAGATTAGTTATATTTTGGTAAATATTTAATTGGGTTGTGATTTGTATAACATTCAGTTTTACCATAAGGAAATATTTGGGAAGAATGATATTATGTTTTTGGAGGTATAAGTTAATGGGTAATATATGACCATTTCATTTAAAACCTTCATTCATGTTGAGGTTATTTAGAATATGGGGATACTTATTTATGAAATGATCTATTTTAATCTATTGGTTTAATTGTTGAATTTTAATGGTTGATATATTCAGATTCATTTTGGGAACTATCCTACCTTTTTATAACCAATTTGGTTTTAATGAATAGAGGAGGAATATATTGTTACACTTTTATGAATATTATGTCATGTTAAAATTTAATTTCACTACTTTAGGCATAAAATATTCATATTGGATATTAATTTCGTTAGATTAATAGGTGATGTATATATTGACAAAATCATAATGAAAGGATGAAATTGTGTCAATGAAATAAAAATATATAATGTAATTATTTTTTCTATTGTAATATATAATGATAGTAAAATAATCCATCAAATTTAGGAAAAGGAACATTAATTTTCTTATCATATTAACATCATATATAATGGATCAATGCTATTTGAATTCATCAGATACCTATGGTTTTGTTCTAATTTTCTTTCTCACAATCATTCACTTTTTGATGATCAATTATATACAAAAATATCTATAATTATTTATTCTTTTCATCTATGTACATATTTTAAATTCTCACCACTGTTCTATGACCTGGAACTTGGGTTATGTATTATTTCATATGACCTTAATTTTCCCTTTTCTCTAACTCATGGAGAAGGTTTTATTATCCCTTTTTAAGATGTAAGTTTTTACAAAAAAAAATAAAAATTCAAACCCATGAATTATTAGATCAATATTAAAATTATAGGATACAATTTACCTAAGGGGGAAAAATGTGGCTCCATGATATTTTAGAGGAGTAATATTCTCTAAAGCATATTCAACAAGAAACACTTAGTTAAAACATACCATGACATATTATTAAATTATTATTATTTAAATATGATAAAATTAACTTAGCAGCTAAATTGGATGGCAGGAATAAGATTAAATACTCTATAAAATTTATATAAAGGTCATATAAAATATATATTTATTTATAATTTAATATTAACTAATCACTTAATTTATAAAAATGTTATTTTATTCATCAAAAATATGTTTTCATCAAAAAATGATTTTTATTTCCTCATATGAATAAATAATATATTTTATATGTTTTAAAAAAATTATTTGATAGAATTGAATTATTTTATAAAATGAAGATATAAAAATTATCTTAGGGTGTGTTTTTTTGGATTTTATGAAAAGTTTATTTTTTCGAATATTAGGTAACATCCTTAACTGAGAATTTTATGTTTTTTCATACTTCACATAATTTGAATCTTATAAAAACATAATGATATAATAATCATGTAATATTAAATATAATAATTTTTTTGTGTTATGTTTATGAACTACAACCATATCCTTATCCCTCAAGTGGGAAACAAAACTATTGATCGTCTGTACAATGGACTACCACATCATGAACCAGTGGAATTCATTTTCCATTAATGATTCTCATTGATGGATATAATGTAGTTTCTAATGTTTATATATTATTTTTATGATATTATTATAGTTATGGAATTAAAATATCATATATACCTTGTTATATTATATTCTGTAAAGAATACGATAACGTCGCTCGTGTGTTTGGTGGAGTACCACTTTGCAAAGTGATGTGATTAGATTTTCAATTACATTTTACATGTAAGGTGATAATGATTAATTTTATGTTGATATATTATATTAATTACAAAATAATAATTATAAAAAAGAAATATATCATATAATTTCTTATTTTACCATCTACTGAATAAATGATAACGCTGTTCCTGTTTACAATAGACTACTACATCATAAAGTGATGTGATTAATTTTCACTAACACTTTACATACAAGGTAATACCGTATAAAATTAATGAATATATTTAATATATACTAAAAGATATTAATTATAGAAAATGAATATAAAATCTACTTCCATAATCACTCTCCAATTAAGGAAATTAAAATTTCTATTACGAGCACGTACGCCCTACCATGTCCACGAAAGGATTTGATTCATTTTCCTAGTTCAAAATAAAATAATGAATGTATAGATATTTGTAAAGAAAAAAAAAACTTTTATAACATTAATATTATTTAATAGATGATAGAACTACATCCTATTTCTTAGATCTAGATCTTTCCTGAAAAAACATGCATGGGAAAACCAAGCAATTAACACCAAAATCAACAGGGATAATAAAATCCTGCTAACAAATGGGTGATAAGATGTAATAAAATGAAATATATAATACATTATAAATGATAATATGATTATTTTATAAGTTAATAACATGTTTAAAACAAATATAATTGAGGTTAAAAGATATCAACTAATGGTATGTGTGAGGTAAGGGGTTTCTTTACTCAATTTTCATTCATTGTGTAATATGTATTCTTAGTTGATTATATTATGCAATGATTATGTGTGAAATTAATTTTTTTATAATTATATTTTATTTGAACATATATTTTTATACATATAAAATTGTTATAGATAGTCACCCAATCAATTAAATATCATCTCAATGATATGAACTTTGTAAGGGTTTCTTCATAAACATCCATTTTGGAGAAACATGTTATTCTATGCACCTAATTTTTTATGAAGGGTTTATAGACTTCTAATTTACATAATATAACATGAATCATTCCTAGATCATAATATTTTATGTTAAAATTCATATACTTCATTTATGGAAAGTAATGATTCAAAATTTACAAATGTGGCATGGTTTTATGTTACAATATTATTTTAACAGAGACTAATTATTCTAAAATTTCCATTGAAGGAAATTATTTAGTCATTTTATAATAAAACGATTACATTTTATTATCCTCAGGTTATTCATTAATTTCAATGTAATTATTCCATTTTAATATTCTTGGTAATTAAAATTATTGATAATTTTTTAATAAAATCTGATTTCATTTCTCTCTTTCGTATAAAATCCATTTTCTTCAAAATTCTTGTTTTCTAATTTTATTTCAAAAAAAAAATTCTATGATTTTTTCAAATATATATTTTCCATTAATCATATTTGGAAAAAAAATTTTAAAATTAATATTCCCATAATTCTTTGAACAAGGAAGTTTTATGTATTTTCTTTCAAAAATGTGAAGAGACTCATTGGTTTTTAATGTATTTGGAATGAACAGAACTCTTCTTCCATCATAAAATCTCAATGTTCTAAAGATTCCTTTTTATTTTTAAAAGTTAATTTTCAGAAAATTTTTTTTTAATGTTTGATAATATTTTATATTTTACATTATTATTTTCAAAATGGAAAGGATATTTTCCTAAAAAATACTCAAAGTGTGGTTTCAAAATAATTTTTTATCCAAGATGATATCCTTTGAGGTTACTCAAAATGAAAAGGTTATTTTCCTCAAGAATGTTTTTAATATCTTTGAAATTATTTTCATAATCAAAAACAACATTTGATGTGAATTATTTCTTAGAAATTATGTATTTACGTCTCTCAAATATATACCTAGTTTATTATCCCTTCTGTAAACATGCAAATATACACCTTATGATCATTACAAAAATTCTTTCATTATGAAATTTCATTTGAATATGTTATAAATAAATATTATTTAACAAATTTTAATTCCATGGGTAATTTATATGGTATGCCTTATTATTGATTTACATTGTGTGGAAGACATAGATCATGAACATGTTGTGATTGGTGTTCCTAGAACTAATCAAATGCATTGGGTAATGCTACAGTCTAATGATGTGTCATGTGTGGGATTATGGATAAAAACTAATCCATTATGGGTCTTTTTCCACCATGTGATATTGTCTAATAAGTCAATCTTGAATCATTTTTATTTCATGTTATATGTCATTTATACATTTCTTAAGATTACATGATCTTATGATACAAGTTTATTTATGAAATGATTCCATTAAATTAGTTATACTTTTCTTCTTATGATATCAGGATATACCATTAAGTCACATGTAATGTTTCATTATCAATTTTATTCCCTTAATGTGGTTTTTATCTAAACGATTTCTTTTTGTATTCCCTAGGATATCATAGGTGGACTTAGAAAGTTTAATGGATATTATGAGTTCACTATGTAAAATAAAATAATAATTCCATGTTTCATGTATCAAGAACCTATTCTTAAAAAATCACTAGGCCTTTATGAATATTGTGTTTTATTATTGGATATTTATGTTTAAAAATAATGTAATAATATATCTAAAAGACATGGGTCCCCATATTCTAATCCTAGGATAATTTACTAAGAATACCATGTATCATAGTACAACATTAGTGGGATGTGTGTCTCACCCACACTTTCTTGTGTAACTTACCTCAATGGGGCCGGCCTCCTACCCAAAACATGAGGTTAGTCTCTCTAGTATAAGACCTATCACTATCACAACCATAATAATCTCAAAACATTAATTCATATTCTATTGTCACACCCAGAATCATCGAAACCCATTTTCTATAGACACTATCTCGAGGTGAAAATAGCAATTGGACACCAACCTGGGTCACCTTTGTCATATATCTTCCAAGAAACCCTTCAATGGTTATTCTAAACCATTTAAATCACTCAAGTCTAATCCCATATCTTATAGGGAATAACATCCCTCAAAAAATCATAATCACTTTTCATTCTCCTTTGTCCCATAGACATAATCATATAAGGGGTTATGACCTCAATCCCTTACCCTTATCAAGTCAACCTATGTTGGTTCTCATAGCCAACCTATCTAAATCTTATATGGGGACCCACTACCTCATTCTCACATCTCTAGGATAAAATCCATCAACCCATGCTTTTTATACTAACCCAAAAACACAATGGAATCTCATGGTTTTTATGACCTACTTGGTTCACTCATTACCAATCCAATGCAGTCCTATACAATGAGGAATCCATGGAACCTATACTAAGTGCCTCTATGTTCCTTAAATTTTTTAATATATCACTCATAATGGTCTATTTATCTAAAAGAATACAATTATAATGAAGACCTAAACCATCCATTATTTAGGAAATTAAGTTAATTATAAATTTCCATAAAAGACATGACACTTTATTCAACTCAAACATAAGAATTATATTTCAATTAAAAAATGAATTTACATTTTAAAAGCCAACCATCATTTGTGGTGAGACCATAAATAACATGCAATAATAATATTCATAATACCATAAGGGATTGTACAAGGAACCACATACCTTAACCATGAACCCATTCCATTTGAATCATCACCTAAAAACCCTACTTAGTACCATCCAATTCTAACAGCCATCATCCATTATCACAAATTTCCAAGGGATCCAGTTGTGTTGGAACCACATCCAACATCTTACTAATATCCAATATAATTCTCTTGAAACCATCTCATAAAACTCCCCTATTAATTAGAATCAATTAAATAGGAATGTTCATTTAATTTAAGTAAAATCCATAAATATAATACATACAATGATTTCCTTCATCAAAATAGTGGTTGATGGCATGAATAAAATATTTTAGGATATTATTTATCTACACCATACGAAATCACCAATTTTATTAGATTATTATACTATATTCTAGTGTAAGGTTCAACAAAACAATATACTAGAGAAATCAAATCAATTGAAAATCAAGAGTAACCAAGAATGGAGGCCAATAAAGGAGGAATCACACATTAAAATTAATGAAATCATCCCATAAATTTCCAAAATCCAATGACGAATAATGGATTAGGGGAGTAACCAACCTAGTTTTACCGAGTGTGAGAGGGAGTGAATGAGACCAAACCCCTAAAAAGATAAGAGGGGAAAAATAATAAAAAAAATAAAAAAATAGGTGTAGAAAAAAATCATATACTGATCCAAATTGTAGATACTGAAAGTTCTTCCCCATAAAAATTTCATGTCCTAAACCCCTAGTTCCCGACCGTAGAGGTATCCCATTGAAATTTTCACATCTAGATCAACATTTCATATCTTGAACTACTTTAGGTAGAAAAACCAACACCCATCCTTTAAATAAATAGGGGGTTAAGGTTATGAAATAATTTGATTGAGGGATACCACCCCCCAAACTCCCTTCCAGATGTTAACCCCATGGTTCCTAGTGTAAATGGATACAACCACTGAAAATTCAGTGCTCAGGTGACCCAAACCATCTCCAAGGTGCACTTGAACACATTTATCATTGAATAGATCTCAATACACATCTATAAATATCTATTTAAGAATTCCCATAAATCAAAACTTCAATCAAAATCTAAAATTTAAAAATGAACCTCTCTCCAAAATAAAAATTCAAAATTTCTCTGAATTTCATTACTCATAAAGGAGTGATATTTTTAAACATTTATAATCATACTCAACCAATAACTCTCATATGAGTTATTATGGAGTAATAGGTATCATCCTACACTTTTATTCATAGTTCATAATCTCCCAAGATAATGACCTGTTTGATGTAATGTTTTACCTCCCATAGTTTTTTACTCAATAGATACATTAATTCCATCAAAATTATAACACTTAATGTATAGAAACTATAATAACCTTATTAATTTAATCTCACAACTCAATAAAATACAAAATCAAGATATAAGAATAGTAAATCATTTATATTACCTTTTATATAACTCCGTAAATGTAAATATTCATTTCAATACAATACACTAAAGCATACATCAATTAATCATATAAAAAATTTATATTTTTGAATAAATTTGTAAGTATCACTATACAAAGGAACAATTTACAATGTTAGAAATATGATAATCATTTATGAAATAAAAAAAAATTATAATTTTTTATAATTTATCTATACATTATTAATATCCCATAATTAAATAATTTATATCTATTTCTAATATGAACTCCTTCATATTAACCATTATATGAAATTTTACTTAAAAATATGATATTTTAAATGTAAAAATTTTATATTTCATATATATTATGTAAACATTTTACATAATCAAACTATGAAATATTTAATATTATTTTAACATTGATCATATTAGTTATTAATGAAACTAATGTTATAGTGTATATAATTTCACAAATAAGGCATTTTAATTTTAACATTTCCTATATAAAATTTCAAATAAATCAAAAATCAAAATAATCCTCTTTTTATTTTTTTTATGTTTTATAATTTATAAATAGTTTGTAAATTATTCTTATATTTTTTATATAAAAATTTTATATCCAAATTATAATTCATTCCAAATAAATTCAAAGGGTGTTTTATTATTAATAATTAATATTTTGAATATTTATTTACCAAATTTTTTATAAACATTTAATAATTAATTGTAAACACATTATAATTAATTAATTTATAAAAAATTATAAATTTTAAAAAATATATCATAATACCGTTTCTAAGGATTTATAACAATTTTATAAGTTATCAAATTAAATTCATAATTTAAGAATTTGAAAAATCAAAATTTTCACTATGTATTTTTTTATGACTCAAATAAGACATAAGCATAGATGAAATGTAAAACATATATCAAAATTTATGATTGATATTATATGGACTATGATAAATAAAATATCCCATTTCAATTAAAATTTATAGTATCTTATATCACAATATAAAGTATAGTTCAAAACCTATACTGTCGCTTTTGATAGGGTTCATCGGTCTGTGATATCACCCTTCAGTTCCTAAGGATCATAAATTGTGATATAACATATTTTATATTGATGATAAAAGTCTTTTTAAATTACATGAAAACATTTTAAATTGGTGATATCCCTTTATACAACTCCCAAGGTCATACACTATGTTATATAAAAAACTAAATGATAACACTAGATCACCTTTTGTGACGTCACATAATATATAGTGAAACCCAATAACAACATATAATATCACATACCATAAGTGAATCCACAGTTCAATTTCTATATCATATTTTATAATATTGATCAAAATAAAAATAATTTTTAAATGAAAATATTTATCATTTTACATAATATCTAATAAGATATATATTTCTTCTTAATTTTGAACATGAGTTTTTGGAGTTATTTGAATCATACAAATATATAATATCACTAATGGGTTTCTTATATTGAATAAATATTATTATAACTATGTATATATGAAACCAAAACCATTTATAATATTAAATGAAGAACTTGTGAACCTTACATCAAGGTAGGATAAATCTTTTATCTTCAATAATACTATTTAATGATGATCACTGAGAATCAGTCAATGATATCCTTCCTCTATAATCTATCTAAACACTAACCTAAATCACCCATCAATTGGGTGGGATCCTTAGCTACTCTTATGGTATGCTAGTATCTCTCAAAGAAAATAAAGGGGATGATATCTTTCACATATAATTAGTAGAACATGATTAGAAAATTTTATCAATGGTTTTAACCTCATTGTAATGGTATTGTGGACACTACTCAATCCTTCCATGTATTTAATCCTATGTTACGTAATTTATGAGTGAATTTAATTCTGATTAACATGCATGAAAACTTTTTCAAATCATGAATTTATCATATAAATTATTTATATAATCTCTAATATATTGCATCATAAAAATTTTAAATGATAAAACTTATTTGGAAGATATATTATTGTTAATACAGAAACTGTAATCAAATTTTATTAATCATACGGAACCATGTTAATAATATCATACAACTAACCCAAACTACTATATTAGGATATAGCTAAATTGTAGACTAAATATAAGGCCCCGACATTAAACATTACATAATCTTGAGTTAAGTCATGAATTCACACTAAGGATGTTTTTAGGTTTAGAGCTTTAAAGAAATAGGTCATAACATATACATAAAAACATGAGAATTACATGTAGACACATCTACTCAATATCCATTTTATTCATAAAATAAATACCCTTAAAATAAAACAAGGGTTCTTTTCTTGATATAATTCTTCTTGAATTCTCCTTTTTTATTAACCCACCTTATACCCTATGAAAAACATTTCAAAGACATGGGAGGAGAATAAAAAGATCAATACGGGTTATAAAATAAAGAAAGAAAAAATTACATCATCAATAAATACAAAACAAAATCTCTTTTACTTACCTCATGAAATCATAAGATTTATGAATAACACATAGTATTCAAAAATCATAAAGGTAACATGTGGCATCCATAACATACTTACATTTAGGCATTCCTAGTTATGTGGGGAGTTATGTTTAGAATACCCATCAGAGTATATTTCTTAAATTTATTAGGATCAATATAATGTTTACCTCTGTTACGTTATCCAATACATTGGAAAGCACTATCAGGCTCACCCTCCCTAGGTCTATCACAGAACCACCTGTATAAATAAACAATTTCCAAGAACCGTAGCATATTCATAACACATAAAACAATCATAAAGGAAAGATAACATTTCCACATTTCAATAACAATATATCATTTCAAAATATTGAAATAATCAATTCTTTCTCAAAACCATTTTCAATACCAAAATACATAAGAAGGGTATATGGTATTTATTTTCCTTAACCGAGAATTTTATGTTTTTTCATACTTCACCTAAATTGAATATTATAAAAACATGATGATATAAAAAACACGGAATATTAAATATAATAAATTTTTGGGTTTTTTTTATGACCTAAAACCATATCCTCATCCCTCAAGTGGGAAACACAAATGTTGATCGTGTGTACAATAGACTACCACTTCTTGAACCTGTGAAATTCATTTTCCATTAATGATTATCATTGATGGATATAATGTTGTTTATAATGTTTATATATTATATTTATGATATTATTATAATTATGGAATTAAAATATCATATATAACTTCTTATAATATATTCTGTAAAGAATACTATAACGCCGCTCGTGTTTTTGGTGGAGTACCGGTTTGCAAAGTGATGGGATTAGTTTTTCAATTACATTATACTTGTAAGGTGATAATGATTAATTTTATGTTGATATATTATATTAATTACACAATAATAATTATATAAAAGAAATATTTCATATAATTTCTTATTTTACCATCCACTAAATAAATGATAACATTGTTCATATGTACAATAGACTACTCCATCATAATGTTATGTGATTAATTTTCACTAAAACTTTACATACAAGGTAATACCGTATAAAATTAATGAATTTTTTTAATATATATGAAATGATATTTATTATAGAAATTTAATATAAAATCCACTTCTATAACCATTCTCCAATTAAGTAAATTAAAACATCTCTTGTGAGTACGTACGACCTACCATGTCCACAAAATGATTTGATTCATTTTCCTAGTTCAAAATTAAATAATGAATGTAGAGATGTTTGTAACAAACAAAAATTATTTTTATAACATTAATATTATTTAATAGATGATATAATTGCGTCCTATGTTTGAGATCTAGATCTTTCCTATTAAAATGCATGGGAAAACCAAGCAATTATCACCAAAATCAATAGGGATAATAAAATCATGTTAACAAATGGGTGATAAGATGTTATAAAATGGAATATATATGATATTATAAATGATAATATGATTATTTTATAAGTTAATAACATGTTTAAAACAAATATAATTGAGGTTAAAAGATATTAACTAATGGTATGTGTGAGGTAAGGGGTTTCATTACTCAATTTTCATTCATTGGGTAATATGTATTCTTAGTTGATTATATTATGAAAATATTATGTGTGAAATTAATTTTTGTATAATTATATTTTATTTAAACATATATTTTTATGCATATAAAATGTTTATAGATAGTCACCCAATAAATTAACTATCATCCTAATGATATAAACTTTTTAAGTGTTTCGTCATAAACATCCATTTTTGAGAAACATGTTCTTCTATGCACATAATTTTTTTTAGAGGGTGTATAGACATCCCATTTACACAATATATCCCGAATCATTCCTAGATCATAATATTTTATGTTAAAATTCATATACTTCATTTATGGAATGTTATGATTCAAAATTTACTAATTTTTTATGGTTTTATGTTACTATATTATTTTAATCGGGAATACTTATTCTAAAATTTCCATTGAAAGAAAATTATTTGGTCATTTTATAATAAAACCATTACATTTTATTATCCTTGGGTTATTCATTAATTTAAATGTAATTAGTCCATTTTAATCTTCATGGTAATTAAAATTATTCATAAATTGTTTTAATAAAATTTGATTTCATTTATCTCTTTGGTATAAAAACATTTTTCTTCCAAATTCTTGTTTTCTAATTTTATTTCAAAAAATTTTTACGATGATTTTTTCAAATATATTTCTTCCATTAATCTTATTTTGAAAATATTTTTTAAAATGAATATTCCCATGATTTTTTGAACAAGGATGTTTTTTGTCTTTTCATTCAAAAATATGAAGGGACACATTGGTTTTTAATGTATTTGGCATGAACTGAACTCTTCTTCCATCATATATTCTCAATGTTCTAAAGATTCCTTTTTATTTTTAAAATTTAATATTCAGAAAAAAAATTTAATGTTTGATAATATGTTAGATTTTACATTATTATTTTAAAAATGGAAAGGATATTTTCCTCAAAAATATTTAAAGTGAGGTTTCAAAATCGTTTTCTATCCAAGATGATATCCTTCTAGGTTACTCAAAATGAAAAGTTTATTTTCCTCAAGAATGTTTTTAATATATTTGAAATTATTTTCAAAATAAAAAAAAACATTTGATTTTATTTATTTCATAGAAATTATGTATTTACGTCTCTCAAATATATACCTAGTTTATTATCCCTTTTGTAAACATAGTAATATACACCTTATGATCATTACTAAAATTCTTTCATTATGAAATTTCATTTGAATATGTTATAATGAAATATTATTTAACAAGTTTTAATTCCATGGGTAACTTCTATGGTATTCCTTATTATTGATTTACTTTGTGTGGAAGACATAGATCATGAACATGTTGTGATTGGTGTTCCTAGAACTAATCAAATGCATTCGGTAATGCTTTAGTCTAATGAGGTGTCATGTGTGGGATTATGGATAAAAACTAATCCAGTATAGGTCGTTTTCAACCATGTTATATTTTTAATAAGTCAATCTTGAATCGTTTTTATTTCATGTTATATGTCATTTATATATTTCTTAAGATTACATGATCTTATGATACCAGGTTATTTATGAAATGATTCCATTAAATTAGTCATACTTCTTCTTCTTATGATATCAGGTTATACCATTAAATAACATGTAATGTTTCCTTATCAATTTTATTCCCTTAATGTTATTTTTATCTAAACACTTTATTTTTATATTCCATGGGATATCATAGGTGGAAATAGAATGTTTAATGGATTTTATGATTTCACTATGTAAAATAAAATAAGAATTCCATGTTTCATGTATCAAGAACCTATTCTTCAAAAATAACTAGGCCTTTATGAGTCTTTTGTTTTATTATTAGATATTTATGTGTAAAAATAATGTAATAATATATATAAAAGACTTGGGTCCCCATATTCTGATCCTAGGATAATTTACTAAGAATCCTATGTATCATAGTATATAATTAGTGGGATGTGTATCTCACCCACAATTTCTTGTGTAATGTATCTCAATGGGGCGGGCATCCTACCCAAAAAAACCCAAAACATGAGGTTAGTCTCTCTAGTATAAGACATATCACTATCACAACCATAATAATCTCAAACCATTAATTCACATTCTAATGTCACACCCACAATTATCGCAACCCATTTTCTATAGACACCATCTCGAGGTGAAAATATCAATTGGGCACAACCCAGGTCACCTATGTCATATATCTTCCAAGACACCCTTCATTGGTTATTCTAAACCATTTCAATCATTGAAGTATAATCCCATATCTTAGAGGGAATAACATCCCTCACAAAATAATAATCACTTTTCAGTCTCCTTGGTCCCATAGACATAGTCATATAAGGGGTTATGACCTCAATCCCTTACCCTTCTCAAGTCACTCTATGTTGGTTCTCATAGACAACCTATCCAAATCTTATATGGGGACCCACTACCTCATTATCACATCTCTAGGATAAAAACCCTCAACCCATGCTTTTTATACTAACCCAAAAACACCATGGGATATCATTGTTTTTTATGACCCACTTGGTCCACTCATTACCAATCCAATGCAATCTTATACAATGAGGAATCCATGGAACCTATACTAAGCACCTTTATGTTCCTTAAATTTGTTAACATATCACTCATAATGGTCCATTCATCTAAAAGAATAAAATTATAATCAACACCTAAACCATCCATTATTTAGGAAATTAAGTTAATTCCCAATATCCATAAAAGACATGACACTTTATTCAACTAAAACATAATAATTAAATTTCAATTAAAAAATGAATTTATATTTTAAAGGGAAAGCATCCTTTGTGGTGAGACCATATATAACATGCAATAATAAAATTGATAATACCATAAGAGATTGTACAAGGAACCACCTACCTTAACCATAAAGCCATTCCATTTGAATAATCACCTAAAATCCCTACTTAGTACTATCCAATTCTAACATCCATCATCCATTATCACAAATTGCTAAGGGATCTAGTTGTGTTGTTACCACATCCAACATCATAACAATGTCTGATGCAATTCTCTTGAAACCATCTAATGAAAACCCCCTATTAATTAGAATCAATTAAATAATAATGTTAATTTAATTTAAGTAAAATACATAAATATAATACATACAATGATTTCCTTCATCAAAATAGTGGATTATGGCATGAATAAAATATTTTTGGATATTATTTATCTACACCATACAAAATCACCAATTTTATAAGATGATTATACTATATTCCAGTGTAATCTTCAACGAAACACTGTACTAGAGAAACCAAATCAAATGAAAATCAAGAGTAACCAAGAATGAAGGCCAATAAAAGTGGAATAACTCATAAAAATTGATGAAATCATGCCATAAATTTCCTAAATCCAATGATGAATAATGGATGAGGGGAGGAACCAACCTAGTTTTACTGAGTGTGAGAGGGAGTGAATGGGAAAAAACCCCTAAAAGGATGAGAGGGGGAAAATAATAAAAATAATAATAATATAGTTGTAGAAACAAATCATATACTGATCCAAATTGCAGATACTGAATGTTCTTCCCCATAATAATTTCATGTCTTAAACCCATAGTTCCGGACCTTAGAGGTATCCCATTGAAATTTTTAAATCTAGATCAACATTTCATATCTTGAACAACCTTAGGTAGCACACCCAACACCCATCCTTGAAATAAATCGGGGGTTAATGTTAGGAAATAATTGGATAGAGGGATACCACCCCCACCCAAACTCCATTCAGGATGTTAACCCCATGGTTCTTAGTGTAAATAGCTACAACAATTGAAAATTCAGTGCTCGGGTGACCCAAACCATCCCCAAGGTGCACTTGAGCACATGTACCACTGAATAGATTGAAAACCACATCTATAGATATCTATTTAAGAATTACCATCAATCAAAATTTCAATCAAAATCTGAAATTTCAAAACGATCCTCTCACCAAAATAAAAATTTAAAATTTCTTTGAATTTCATTACTCATAATGGAGTGAGATTTTTAAACATTTAAAATCATACTCAACCAATAACTCTCATATGAGTTGTTATGGAGTAATAGGTATAATCCTACACTTTTATTCATAGTTCCTAATCTCCCAAGCCAATGAACAGTTTAATGTAATGTTTTACCACCCATAGTTCTTTTCTCAATAGATACACTAATTAATTCAAAATTATAACACCTAATGTGTAGAAATTACAATTACCTTATTAATTTAAGCTCATAACTCAATAAAATACAAAATCAAGATATAAGAATACTAAATCATTTATATTACCTTGCATATAACTCCATAAATGTAAATATTCATTTCAGTACAATACACTAAAGCATACATCAATTCATAATATAAAAAATTTATATTTGTGAATAAATTTGTAAATAACACTATACAAAAGAATAATTTACAATGTTAGAAATATGATAATCATTTATGAATAATAATAATAAAAATTATAAATTTTTTATAATTTCTATATACGTTATTAATATCCCATAATTAAATAATTTATATCTATTTCTAATATGAACTCCTTCATATTATCCATTATATGAAATTTTAATTAAAAATATGATATTTGAAATGTAAACATTTTATATTTCATATATATTATGTAAACATTTTACATAATCAAACTATGAAATATTTAATATTATTTTAACATTGATCGTATTAATTATTAAATATACTATGGTTATGGTGTATATAATTTCACAAATAGGGCATTTTAATTTTAACATTTCCAATTTAAAATTTCAAATAAATCATAATTAAAAAAAAACCTCTTTTTATTTTCTTTATTTATTATAATTGGTAAATAGTTTTTAAATTATGCTTATATTTTTTACATAAAAATTTTATATCCAAATTATAATTCATTTTAAATAAATTCAAAGGGTGTTTTAATATTAATAATTAATATTTTCTATATTTATTTACCAAATTTTTATAAAAAAATTAATAATTAATTGTAAACATATTATAAGTAATTAATTTATAATAACATTATAAATTTAAAGATATATATCATAATACCCTTTTTAAGGATTTATAATAATTTTATAAGTTATCTAATTTAATTCATAATTGAAGAATTTGAAAAATCAAAATTTTCACAATGTCTTTTTTTATGACTTAAATAAGTCATAAGAATAGATTAAATGTAAAACATATATCAAAATTTATGATTGATATTATATGGACTATGATAAAGAAAATATCCAATTTCAATCATAATTTATAGTATCTTATATCACAATCTACAGTATAGTTCAAAACCTATATTGTGGCTTTTGATAAGGTTCATCGGTCTGTGATATCACCCTTCAGTGCCTAAGGATCATAAATTATGATATAACCTATTTTATATTGATGATAAAAGTCTTTTTAAATTAAATGAAAACATTTTAAATTGGTGATATCACATTGTACAACTCCTAAGGTCATACACTATGTTATATAAAAAAGTAAATGATTACACTAGATCACCTTTTGTGACGTCACATACTATATAGTGAAACCCAATAACAACATATAATATCATATACCATAAGTTAATCCACTGTTCAATTTCTATATCATATTTTATAATACTGATCACTGTAACAATAATTTGTAAAGGAAAATAATTATCATTTTTTATAATGTCTAATATGATATCTATTTCTTCTTAATTTTGAACATGAGTTTGTGGAATTATTTGAATCATAAAAAGATATAATATCACTAATGGGTTTCTTATATTGAATAAATATTATTATAACTATTTATATATGAAACCAAAACCATTTATAATATAAAATGAAGAACTTTTGAACCTTACATCAAGGTAGGATAAATTATTTATCTTCAATAATACTATTTAATGGTGATCACTGAGAATCAGTCAATGATATAATTCCTCTATAATCTATCTAAACACTAACCTAAATCACCCCTCAATTGGGTGGGATCCTTAGCTACTCTTATGGTATGATAATATCTGTCAAAGAAAATAAATGGAAGGATATCTTTCAAGTATAGTTAGTAGAACATGATTAGAAAATTTTATCAATGGTTTTAACCTCATTGTATAGGTATTGTGGAAACTACTAAATCCTTCCTTGTATTTAATCCTATGTTACGTAATTTATGAGTAAATTTAATTCTGATTAAAATGCATGAAAACTTTTTCAAACCATGAATTTATCATATTAATTATTTTTATAATCTCTAATATATTTCATCATAAAAATTTTAAATGATAAACATTATGTGGAAGATATATGAATGTTAATACATAAACTGTAATCAAATTTTATTAATCATACGGAACCATGTTAATAATATCATAAAACTAACCCAAACTTCTGTATTAGGATATAGCTAAATAGTAGACTAAGTATAAGGCCCTAGCCTTAAACATTACAAAATCTTGAGTTAATTCATGAATTCACATTAAGGATGTTTTTAGGTTTATAGTTTTTAGAGAAATATTCCATAACATATACATAAAACCATGAGAATTACATGTAGACACTTCTACTCAATATCCATTTTCTTCATAAAATAAATACCCTTAAAATAAATTAAGTGTTCTTTTCTTGATATAAATCTTCTTGAATTATTCCTTTTTATTACCCTTCCTAATACCATGTGAAAAACATTTCAAAGACTTGGGAGGAGCATAAAAAGATCAACAAGGGTTATAAAATAAAGAATGAAAAAATTAGTTCATCAATAAAAACAAAACAAATGCTCTTAAACATAACACATGAAATCATAAGATTTATAAATAACACATAGTGTTCACAAATCATAAAGGTAACATATGGCATCCATAATATAATTACATTTTAGCTTTCATGGTTATGTGGGGAGTTATGTTTAGAATACCCATCACAGTATATTCCATAAATTTATTAGGATCAACATAATGTTTACCTCTGTTATGTTATCAAATGCATTGGAGAGATCTATTAGGATCACCCGCCCTAGGTTTATCATGGAACCACCCGTATACATAAACAATTACCAAGAACCATAGCATATTCATAACACATAAAACAATCATAAAGGAAAGATAACATTTCCAAATTTCAATAACAATATATCATTTCAAGATATTGAAATAATCAATGCTTTCTCAAAACCATTTTCAATACCAAAATACATAAAAGGGTATATGGTATTTACTTTCCTTTTAAAAACACTATTACTTGTCAAGGAAGCCAATGATAAAAAAATACATCCGGCCATGGAAAGGTTGTTGTCACCGCATACGTTAAAAAGAAACATTACTTTTTGACATTTAGTAAAACGACTAATAGAAAATGATTTCCTTTGAATGAAATTAAAAGTATAAGGGGTTCATACATCATATAAAATAATGTAATGTATTAATCAAAATATACCTCAATGAAAGGAGATTGAGACAAAATCCCTTACTTTGTGTCCGACTTGACTTGTTCATTCTTTAATATCCTGAATAATAAACTAAAGTTAATATCCACTTTCTTCATAACATTTTTCAAGTTTATTGTTACAAATATATCACTTATTTCAATGTTATAAACATTACATAATCATTTATGTTAATAATGGTCATTTTGACGATATTTGGTACTTGAGTCAAAAATGAACTTCTTATAACTTCAATTTTTCCATGTGGTAAAAAGTCCATTATCTCCCGAATGATATTCAATATATAGATACCACCTATATCATATATATCCATCATATATATGTATTTATAATAGTATATAACATTTGGAGATAATAAATGAAATGCACTATTCATGGAGATGGTAAGCCGTACGTATGCATGAACACAACATTCATTTTTATTTCAAATTTAATGGAATGAAAACATAATGATATATTAGTATATTATAATTCCAGTATACTATCATATATAATTTCACTAACTCTATCCTTTATATGTTCCACGTATGGCATGAACGAGTCATATCACTTTGAGGCAGTGGTAGTTCGCAATTCCTCAAATGAAATTATCGTATTTACCCATTATAGAAACCACAGAGGAGTGATATAAATAAAAAATAAAAAAGCATAGAGACAATATAAATATAATATATAGCACATATAAATTAATTTCCATCATAATGGCAATCATGGGAGACAATATGAGATAATTGAACAATCATCATTTAGTGAGGTAGTAGTTCACCATCAACAGAAACAATATGTTCGTAACTATTATATGGAGGTGTGTGGATGTGTTTTTAGAATAGTTTTCATAAATACATCCTAGTATATTTAAGATACTATTGTTGTTATAAAATAATGTAATATAGAGAGTTTCAGGGATTGAATAAGGAAAATAAATGAAAAGAACTTGAGAGAAGATGTTACCTTTAAATCAGGTAAGTCCCTTTGGTTTGAACCAAATGGCTTTATTGAATTTCCTTCGACCAAAAATAAGGATTATAGGTGTAATATAAAGATTTAGGTAGCTTATTGGTGTAGATATGGGATCATCCAAGAGGCTTGAGAGGTGTGAGTAATGGGTAAGATGTGGTGGCCTTTTATAAGAGGGAGGAGGGGCTCTTTAAGAAAGTTTAAAAGTATTATATTATTATAAAATGATTTTCTGTTTCAAAAGTTCAAAAACTAATTAAATTATAATATAAGATGTATATATGTAGAAATAAAATCATCTAATAATAAATGGATAGGTTTTGGGTATTTTTTAATCCATATATTTTTTTAACCATTTTCATAACTTATTTAACTTTTATCAGATCTTCTTGTATATTCAAAATATATGGATAATATATTAATTAACAAATTACAAGAAACAAAAAATAGATCATTAATGAAATTTGTAACATCATAAATGTAATTTTGAAGAATCTTATATTTTAGGACTATTTTATCATTAAATAAAATATTATTTTATTTAAAAACTCATTAATTTCAATGTGTATAGTATTCATATCCTGACTTTTAAAAAATCCATAAAAACATGATAAACTCAAAAAAAACTATCTTAATTAAAATATAACAAGTCATAATCATCCATAAAGCTTGTTTATAGCATAAAATGTTTCAAAATATATTTATTTTAAAATTTATAATTTCATTTGTTTAAAACATTCATTAATGTGGTAATCATTACATCATCATTGTGTCATAAATAAATTTATATATTTGATATCTATGAATTATAAATAAAATATCATGATGTAAAAAATATATTTATATTTTCAATGAATATTTGTGGTTAAAAATATATCTTATATAAAAACATATAAAAATTATTTTACTAAAAGATATATGAATATGTTATATTTTCTTTAACGTTAAATTAGTTTGTATAAAATGTCATTTTGAATTACAAGTGGCTCTATGGGGTCCCAAAATCGACCCAAGGATGCCCATGGTAAGAAATGTATTAGTATATAGGATTATAACACGTTTTAGGGTAATTTTATAATATTATAATATTATTTTTTACCCTTATTTACAAGATTTACCCTTTAACTCTAATAAATAAAATATTTATTGAAGTTACTATTCATAATGTCTAAAATAAAAGTTACCTTTGTAGTTAATTTGGACCTCTAGATTCTAAATATTGTATCCATTTTCAAAATTTAAAACACAGAATTTACAAAAATTAATTTAAAATTAATTCCTATTGTCAAAACCAAAAAGTGTGTTTAAAAAAAATAATAACTATCAAAAGATTAACACTTGTTTATGTTCAAAATCAATTTAAAATTACATCCAATGTCCAAAATTGGATTAATTGGTAAAAATATAGTCCAATTACACTTTAAAACCAATAAAAAACAATATAAATATATAAATAAATTATATTAAAAGGGAGTTTTGAATTAAAATGCAGTATTTTTCAGTATTTATAAAAAATGACCTTTACCATAAATATACCAAAAATTTACCCAAAGTAAATTTTGATGTCCCGCTTCTAAATAAGAAGTTTATTTTGTCAAATGGAATATATAAAAGTGACAAAAACTAGAATTAAAAAGGGTTCACCGTGAAAATGTTGTAAATCAACCTTTTAAAGAATATTAAAGTATTTCATGCTTAAAATTGGATCCATTCTTATTTTAAGCCTTTAAAATTTATTGGATAAATTTAATGAAATTTGAGAAACATGTATAATAATATTTTAGTTAGTTATATTCATTCCCTTTAATAAAACATATAAACGTTAACTACCATTTAAGATAATATTATATTATTATTTTCCATTATGAGTCAACCTTGTGTGCAACGTGATATTTAAGAAAAAACATTGTTTCATGTTAGGTATTCTATCAATCATAGAATCCCCTTTAATGTAAAATTAATATTTAATTCAAAAATATTAATAAATATGAAAATGTCATATTCTTTATTTTCCTAGGATGTCACCCTAATATTTGGCTTCAACATTTGTACCATGATATCATATATTGTATCCAATGATTTACCCTCAAGGATTTCATATAATATGTCTTCCCAATATTGTGCTCTGTGATATATATTAAGATCATGTATGTTTATTTTATGTTATGTAATTATCTATATCATACATGATCTCATGTTTTGTGAATGTGATATTTGTGAGTGTTCGATTCTATCAATTTGATATTCTTGAAACTCGTCTCTCTCTATGTCCTCACACAAAAAAGAATCTAGCAGACTATACTGAAGAGGGGATCCTTCAATAGTGATGGAAAAATCATGGAATTCCATGAATACCCTAGAAGTTAAGAGTCCTTTTAATTTTTATTTTATATCTTGATGAACCACAATAATGATGAAGAAAGAGACAAATTTAATATATAAAATGTATAACCTTCATTTATATTTATTCAGATTAATGAAATGGATGTATCTTGTGGTAAAATGAGTTTCAATTGATCATTTTTAATGCATTTGGAAAAATATTTTCACCTTAAAACACTTTAAAATGTATCAATTAATGTGTTTCATATCTTATAGATATTAAATAAATTTATAACCTCTCTTTAATTATTGAATTCTCTATTGGAGAAGGAAACTTTTTTCTTATAAACAATGCTAAGTGGGTTCAATCACATTTATGTTTGTTTCTCAATGCTCAATCTGTTATGTAATTAAAAAAGTAATTTATTGAGTTAGGCTATTATGTGTTTCATTTGTATATTTAAATTGTTATTTGTCTCATATTATTCTTTATTTTTAGACACATATCTCTAAGTTGAAATAGAAAAGGCCTCATACTTCTGATTATGAAATCCAAAAAAAGTATTTCAAATCATTTAATATATCATTCAAGACATATTTTTGTATGGATAATTGTTATATTTTTATTATAATATTACCAAGGATCATTGTTTTATCAAATTACATCCATTGAATTATATGATAATTTTTTGTCTATAATTTATAGAAATTTGGTAATCATATAGCGACTGGGGAATTTAAAGAACTAGATAATGTTCTAGTTATTACAGCTCGATTCTACATTAATATAGATTCTAATAGATTTCAATTTTGTACGAGTATTGTTGATGTGAATCAAGAAAAAACAAGTATTGGTTTTCTATTCATTGATGAATGTTAATTCCATGGTCTGATTAAGGACATTATAAAAGTTATCTATAGACATATAAAAAACTTGTATTTTCAAAGTGTGATTGTTCTAAATAAATTCATGAAATAAAAGATGATAAAATATATTTTATATTGATAAACCTTAAAAATATGCTTTATAAAAAATAATGATTTATCTATAGTCCCACTATACTAGCATAATTATAAAAAAATTCTTACATTGTTAGTAATAATTCAATTGTATAGTTGTTATAAAAAATATATTATATGTGGTTTTAAAATTAAATGAGTGTACCCTAATATTAATTGCTTCCCTGAGTAAAATATTAACTAACACTATAAATATAAACCAATATAAATATTTAACAGGTTAAAGAGATTGTTAAATGTGATATTGTTTATTTTTATAAACAATGAAAGGATTAATATCATTTTTTCTCAGTTATATTTATAATTTTTGATTAATTATTAATTATTTTAATTGTTCCATATATTAACATAATTTTGCTATTATAAATTAATATATGTCTCGAGAAGGGTCATATATTGGTGGTGGTATATATGATTTAAATTTTATGTAAATTTACTATATTTTTCTTTATGAGTTCTCTATTTTTTATATCATTATACAAAAATAATTATTACACGAAATATTATGAGTTTTTATTTAATAAGATTAAAAAAATATTAAAGCAGATAAAGTCGCCTTGTTATTTGGATTACTATTTTCAACTTTGTCACCCTGCTATGGTATTTATTTAATAACATAGTTATTTTAGTAAAATGGGGTTACAACTCATTGATTTTTTATATAGAAAATATGAAAAAAAATATCCCCATAAATTCTCCTTGATGAATCATGAGTGGTATTCATTCTCTCATAAGATGATTGAATGTCCAAGGAAGGTTTTTTAGGTCAGTTAAAAATATAAATTTTCAATATATTCTATGTTATTATTAATTATAATGAAATTTCCTTAAATAAGATAATTTTATATCAATCCATGATGTGTTTTTATTGGTGTATATCAAAAAATTAACAAAACATTAATTAAAATTATAATATAAGAGTGTAGAGATGTCACCAAGAACTATGTATATGTGTTCTATATATAACAAAACAAGTCTCGATAGAAGTTCTACCAACCTAATGACATGATTTGGTTTCATAATGGTTGATGGAGGTGACAGTAATGTGATTGACTATTTTTAATATTTTAAATAGTTAAATATTTCATATGTTTAATAACTAAATACATTTAAAGAAAATAGGGTCAAATCATCATTCATGTAATTGATCATTATTAGGGATGACTTGTAGACCAGTCACTCAATATGTTTCAAAACCATGATATAATGTTTGTTTAATTTTCATTTCCAATAAATTATTATATATGTTCATATGTGACATGAAAATAAATATGTGATTATTGTTTTCCATATTTATTTCAACCTTAGTGTAGATGTGGAATCATCAGCCTACAAATCAAAATGTTTTTTAAATTATTGTAAGTAAGGTATTTATTAAAATAATAAATTATTTTATTATATAGATTATTTATATTTGTTCATTAATTGATTATGTACAATCAACATGTATTGTTTAGAATTTAGTTGGCATAATTTATAGAGTATAAATGTCATATTATTTCATGTAAATATGAGATATTATAGTGATTTTGTGTTTTTTATAGATACAGAGAATCATTTATATATAGAATAGGTGTACCATGTTGGGAGTTTGTGAGTTTTTAGTTTATATGTGAATCTAAAGATATTGGGATGCAAAATTATTTTGAGACATATTCCATGATGAAGTCTATGTACCATGAGATAAATTATCATTTTACATAGATATATATAGAGTATGAAGAGAGATATCAATTTATAGAGATATTTTTAAAGAGGTGGTGACATTATTTTTTTCATAGGGACATGCATTCATTGATGAAACAAAATCATTAGAATAAAATCTTAATAAACTATATTTATAATGAATTTAATTATTATTATTATATATAATATATATTTGTTATAGAATATAAATGATGCTAATTAAAATGTGATCCAAAGTAAAACCATGAAATTGTGATATTAAGGTTGCCATGTTTTGTGTTAAATTAAACCACTTCATAGTGGATATCACTATGACATGATTTTATGCATGGCAGTACTTGTATTATATAAAATTTTTAATTGAATGATGATTCTATAAACTTAAATCCATCTTGACCAGTAATAGACTACAATTGATTATGTTTATATGAGTTTATAAAATTTTTAAGTGTTAAATTATTATATTCATTATAAATAACTTCATTTTTTTATAATTAACCTTTTATTTTTTCTATCTAATTGTTTTTACATGTTATGTTGGATTGGGTAAATGAGATAAAGGGGATTTGAAGGGAATATATTGAAGAATGGAAGAGGTACCCAAGAGGTGGTTACACCAACTACAAATTGGAAATGAACCAGGTACGTTGTGGAGATCTACTAGTTGTTGGAGGTAATTCTAGGCCACTTGGAAAATAAAGGACCTATACTGTGCACCCAATGGATACAGTGTTTTTCTTTTTTAAAAAGTTGGGTAGTGAATTTTTGATTTCCCCATAAATATTATTCTCCTAAAGCTATAATATGGGTTTCCTCTCCCAATTCCATTACACAACTTTTCTTGGGAGCCCCTCCTCCCCTTCCTCTTAATGTCCTTCAAACCAAGTATGTATCTTCAATTAGATTCATTAGTGAGGGTCCATATGAGTCTTTTATTGTCAAATATGAGCCAAATATATCTTATTTTTTTCATTTTAACATATGTTTATTTTATATTCAAGTGTTCCTTAACCTATCCGTCTTTATGAGTTGTGAATCTAAGGCTCTCCTTTAGTCATTCTTATTTTGGGTGGTGGAAAGAGGTCTTTATCATCATTATTTGTATGAGGATTATTTTTTTCAATTTTTATTTGTGTTTTATAATTAGAGAAGTGACCTAAATATTTAATTGTTCATACCTGGGGTTCTAAAACCAGTTAGTTTTTCATTATCATTCCTATTAAGAATATGTTTTTTCATCTACAAAATCTTGGGTGGGTGGACATCTTCTATTTTTCTCATACAATCAATTATGGTTATTGCAAGGGAATGGGGTAGGGTGAGGGATGACCTAACTAATACATCTCATATAGTAAAAAATTAACAGAAAATTGTTTTCACCTATACCTTGGCTATAATTTGTTATCCCCTATTTTTTTATTATGTTTATGCCTTAGTTGGGATTTTTTGTTTTCCCCATTTATGATAGAGAAGAAAAATGAAATTTCATATTTTCATTACATGTTTTATGTTGGATTATATAATGTTATAGGATACTGTGTTATAAATAATTTCCTTTGGTATAATTTGGTGTCACATTTCCTCGATTACTTAAAAGCAGGTTCTTATTGATCGTGGGTTTTCTTACATTTGGAAGGAAAAATAAAGACCGATTTGATCACATAGAGGGGGATGGGTGAATCAGTGATATTTTCTTTTCATATTTTCATAGTAATCGCCTCCTGTTATAGTGTTATGACTTTTTATGAAATAATAACACAATCCCAATCCATATGAAGACAAGAATTTACATGATTCACTACACAACATGATTAGATAGTCCTTAGAATAGTTTTGAAACAATATAATACCACATAAACCATTAGAAAATAATCCTTTTATATGTTTACAAAAAAGAAGAGAATATCCACACAATAGCATTGTACTACGATAAAACATCAGTGTATGTTCTCATCACACATGTAAATGATGTAACAATTATTTTCATATAACCTATAAGAAACCTTCACCAATTAGATTCAATATTTTTCACTTCACTTATTGTAATATATTCAAAGATAAATTCTTCTAATAATTTATTATTCAATTTCTTACTTAGTAATAATACAAAACTCCCTCCTTGAAATTTTTTAATAAAATTCCATTCTTTCGCAAATTCATCCAATTTCTCTATCTGATCATCTATCCAAGAAAACTCCTTCTGGTGAGTTATGATAGTCAGTACTAATTTCTTAGCCTTGTTTACTCATTCACCTATATACAAAAACAATCAAATTACAACTAATATTAAAACTTATTTGGTGTCTTCTATCTTGTGCCTCTAATCACAACACTACTGGAAAAACGACCTATACCCACGGTTCAAAACCGTGGGTATAGCCCCCAAAACCGTGGGTATAGGCTATACCCACGGTTTTGGGAACCGTGGGCTGGAATGGCGTCGGGATAGGGGTCTTGACCTATACCCACGGTTTGGTAGAACCGTGGGTATAGGTGGTTCACACATGAAACCGCTGCTGTACAGCGTGGCATGGGGTTTTCCCACGGTTTGAAAACCGTGGGAAAAATTTATATTCAAAAAAAAAAGCTCAGCAGGTTTTGAACCCGCGCCATGAAGAACAAATACGCGCAGCAACTGACCAGCGGACCAACTGAGCTATTATACTTATATGTATATAATGATTATTCTGTATTAATATATTAATAATGATGCGGTTATTAAAAAAAGGGACCGCCAGGTTTCGAACACGGGACCGGCAGGGAAAGACCGCGGCGAACCAACTAAGCTAGACCGATTTTGTTAATTTATATATACTGTGTTATACTTATATTAATATTGTTGAAATATTTAAAATTATATCCTGCCGATTTTCGAACACCGCACCTTCCATAACTGAAAAACTAACTAAACCAACACACCTAGCGAATTTATGTTCATTAATACCAGTATATGTGTAATTAAATTATTTACCACATTGTTCCCACGTAAAATTTATTTCGTCCCGCGCAATTTTTTTCCCATTCCCTCCACCCGCAATAACGCGGGAAACCTATACCCACGGTTTTGAAAACCGTGGGTATAGGTCTTTGAAAAAAATACCCCATATACCCACGGTTTTTAAAAACCGTAGGTATAGGTTTCCAAAGCAATGCCTATACCCACGGTTTTGGAAAAACCGTGGGTATAGGTCTTCACCAAAAAAACTATACCCACGGTTTTCCAAAACCGTGGGTATAGGTTCCCATACTATACCTATACCCACGGTTCTGGAAAACCGTGGGTATAGGGGGGACCTATACCCACGGTTTTCTGAAAAACCGTGGGTATAGGTCCAATTTCCAGTAGTGCAATTCTTCTATCTGATATCAACTTATTCTTTAACCAATAGATTACTTGGTTGTAAAAATTATTATTCCAACATTGGATTTAAGATATTCATCTATTTGTAGCTATTTATATAGTTCTTCACCTTTTAAATTCATGAAGAGTAGATCTCTATATACTATAATTTCACCCGATTTATATTTGCGCGAGTAGTAATAATGAAGTAATACAACTTAAATTTACCTCTCAATAAAAAATAAAAAATTCAAAAATCATTCTCAAAATAATTCATTGGACTCTTCTCAGTTCTTCAAGAGTATTGTTGAAGCTGCACATAAACTTGATCATCTGCAACATTTAAACAACTTCCTTCAAACTTGGAGAGAATCATATATATTCCTACCATGATATTTTGAATAATAAAAGATCATATTTGGAATTTAATATTCAATAACATTATAAAAATGTTGTAAAGAACATAAAATCAGTACCACTCTATTCAAAACATTAATCTGGTGATATTTTAGCAATTTTTCCATCTAGTTTAACTCTATCTGATATTCTAGTACGATTTCATTGGAACACATTAAAAAAAGTCTGTTCATAAATTTCATCATCTGATGGATTACATAATAACTCTTCATCCAGTACCTTCAAACCTCATAATTTATTTAATTTACTTCATTTAGAAACATTTGTTCAAGTTTTTCTATAAAATCCTCTTTTCTGATAACTCAAATTCTTCAATCCAATATTCAATCCATCTAATGGACTCTATGCATGGAATTTATGAGAGATTGTTTTAATGTGCTTATGTGATTGTAATTTATCTTATTTTACATTAATTATAATATTTCCTTGGAACTTCAAAAACATTACTCTATCTTGAAAACTTCACAAACTTCAAACACAACATATTCATAGTTAAACCTTTTACTAAAATATTCTATCCAATAAAACATAATTAAATTCTCATAGTAAAAACTTTTTACATCAAAAAAATTTAACTCCATTTCTACTTAGTCACAGATCTTAAGATCTTTGATAACTCAGGATATTGGAAACATAATACCAATAAAGAATCTCCAAATTTAATATAACAAAAAACCTTGTCTAATGAACCTTATAGAATCCTATTTTTCGTTTCGTATCTCCATATGAATCCCTCAATCTGGTAGAATATATCTGATGGACATAGTAATTTAAACTATATTTAGTCTTCTCTATATATTTTATAATATCGAAAGTCATATCAATTATTCATTATTATTATCGAGAAGAAAAATAAAATTTTATAATTTATTTATAAAAATCAAAACCAAACTACTTCATAAATTTCTCTAGCTCCAAAAAAACACATCAAACCCTCATGGTCCCAATTATCACATATTTTGGATTTATTATAAACCATAGAGAATGAATTACTAAAATTGTAATTCAATAAACAAATTACTTATACAACACTTCTAATACTACAAAAGAAAACTAAGTGTATTAAATAAGAATCCTTGAAATATAATTCATTGCTTCCAATAACCAATGGATTATGATCATTTTTCATACACATTGATAGAAAATTATTCATCCTCTTGAAATATTCATCACTAAAAATAATTTTACTAGAATAATATGTTTTTTACATCTAAAGAAAAAAACTATTAAAATAGTTCACACATTATGAAACATAGCTTATGAAATGTTTCCTCCATTAATGGTTTTGTGAATATATGAAAAAATTAATCCATTATAGAAATGAATCCTACTTTAGTTCACTAATTCACATATGCTCTTCAATGACTTGATATTTACTATCAATTTTTTTTAAATTTGAATGTTTCATTTTGTTTTTAGTAAGATTTATAATACCTTGATTATCACAACCCAAGAGAAAGAGAAATTTAATTTCAGAAAAAAAATGAACCATTTCTTCAACCTTATAATGTATATTATAACTTGAGTGAAAACAACATACTCAAATTTTCCAATATTGAATGTCATAAAATCCTATTAATTTTTTTACTAACTAACACAACTTTATCCTTGGAAAAACAATCCACCAGATCAAGATTTTATATCATCTAAAGTTCCTAACCAATATGAATCTATATAGACAAATAAATCAATTTTTCCTTATCGATCACATTTCAACTAAAAATCAGTTTTTCCTTGGATATATCTGAAAATAATTTTTCCAGCTATGAGATGAAATTATATTGGTTCACTTTGATTCTTAGATCCAAGTGTAATAACACACACAATATATGGTCTTGAATCTATAAATTTAATAAACATTTAACTAACATTCTAAACTCTTTAAGATATAACACATTTAATTCTCTATCATTCTCTAACATCATTCCCAATAAAATAAATGTAGAAAATATCATTGAATATTCTAATCTAATCTTACTTTTATTTTAATTAGAACATATATCATGAGATATGAGAATATATATATTATTTTGTGATATTTATATTAAAATAAAGTTTTTACATTATCCTTTCAAGGAAATTTCAAATAAAATTTTTAAATCATAGAAAAACATTTCACAAGTTTCATTATCATTCCCAGTAAACATGATGTTGTAAATATAAAAAATCACTATGAGTTGATCCTATTTATTTTATTTATATATATATAATATTATCAACTCTTCATTTATTGATGTTAAAATTCCATATAGAATTCTCCAATTTAGAATACCATGCTCATAGAGATTACTTCAACCCATTTTAATCCTTACTCATCTTTCACATAGAGCTCAATTCATTCATAAAAATGAGTCCATGTTATTGTTCTATATAAACTTATTCATTGATTTCCCCATTTATGAAAATATGACATAACATCCATTTTAAATTTTTAATATATCTGTTTTGAATTGATAGAGATAAATATACTAATAGTTTCTATTATTTCCACTGGAAGAAAGGTCTAATTAAAAGAAATGAATTCAATTTGTGAGTACCTTTACGAAAAAATCATGACTTGTTTTATACGAATTAACCTTTTTCATTAAAATTGTTTTAGAAGACACACTTCTTACTAATAACATTCTTATTAATTGGATTTGGTATAAGTTTTCATGTATCATTCTTCTCAATTTGATTCACCACTTAATTCATAAAACTAATCCACTATTTATGTTCTAAAGCTTCATCTACACCACTATATTAGAACTACAAAATATTTTCACCCTTTATTTTTATAATTTAGGGACTTACAAAAAGGTTTTGGTGTTCTAAAATCAGGTTTTATTTATAATACATCTCATATAAATTCATATCAGAGTTTGGAAATTAGAAACCTCAACAAATAAAATTCTATTATAAATTTCATGCTTCAAAATTATTCAATAAGAATCGTGTTAGATAAACATTGTTCATTCCATTTACACGAAACTTTGATTTCTTATTTGAGAAACATTATTTTTCTATGATTTTTATGGTGCACTCATTGGTCCTTGCATGCTAAACTCACATGTATAGCCTTCCCAACCCAGACATTGGCTTGGTCGATCATTCTATTAAGGTCATTTGACTAGACCCGACCCATGCAATGCTCCAAGACCTCCTTTAGTTCACCATATGGAAAAATAAGGGGCTTCAATATTACCCAATTTAGTATAAGTGTCATTTTTTATAATAGCCTCATTATGTGTTGTTTTTTTGGAAAATAAATAGCATATCTTGATCAATTTTCAACACATATCACAATGACATAGTCTGCTCATCCATCCATGGACTTTTTTGAGCAGGGATATAATGTTTTATTATTAAGCTCCATAGTGCTGATAACGGGGTTCATACATGATGATTAGATCAGTCCATGATTGTCTATTACTCACCCTCATATGTTGATTGGTACATGTAAAGGATCAGGTTCCCCCATGTTACTAATGGATTTAGATTATCTATCTTAACTTTTGTGTGCTACTCTTTCTTATTTAGGCTACCCTTATCTTCTTTATGCTAATCAATATGTGGATCCTTTTTAGATGAAGTTTGGTTATCACCATTTTATTGTGTTCTATTCATGGCATAAGTCTTCCACAAGAGTTGGTTATCCCCTAAACCATTAATATTTTCCCAAAAAAATCTTGAGACCCCAATATTTTTTTTATTGAGGTGATATTGGTTTTCTCATATCCTATGTGGTTATGGTAGTAGGGTTTAATACTCCCATAACAAAAATACATTCCTGGTCATGGTACAGGTTCAATTATGGGTTTCTATAACAATGAAACCAAATTGGTAGTTAGAAATCATAAGGTACAAAACCCAATAAACTAACACGTATATTTTCATAAGGATTGTGACCTCTTTTATGGTTTTGGGTGATGATGGATAATTTTGAGTGGTTGAGTGAATTGGAATCTTTGAGATTTTGGATTCCTATGGTACCCTTAGGATTCATTTGACTTGTGACGTATAGTTAGGATATCAACATTAGATTGAGTTGAAATTTTATTACAATAGTATTAACTAGTTTCTCAAGAGATATAGGCCCTTGTATATTAGAGTTGAGAAGGACGAGACTTCTTAATACCCCTGATACTTATAGTGGTAGATCATATATACATCTCTTCCTATGTTCCTCTTGGTTAACCTATCATACTAGAAGTTTTTAACTGGTTCATTTCTTTTTTATTTCCATTATGGTTTTGGGGAATCTAATTGAGTATGTTTACACTCACCCATTAATTGGACTTTTTCCCACATATAAAGTGTTTTTATAAGTACTGTATGATTTAAATATGGTCTTGGTGGATGTGGAGTTTGTGCAACTTATTTGGTGCTGAATCATGTTGACTCTTGGTGATATATGTTAGTTCATGCTGGTGGTGGTAACAATTGTGGATGAAGATAAATCCAAGAGTAAATATAGTAAGGAGGATCTTTTCTTATGTGTTGTTCCTATCAAATTTGGAGTTTAGATGGATGTACAGTTCCTTTGTTTTTTATATGGAATTATAATTATATCTATCATCTCATTTATGTGTTGAATATTGTTTAGTTAATTTTATATATGATAATGGTTTTGTTGGTTATTTTATACATTGGTCATATGTGTAGGTTATAGGTTAATATTGGTCAATGACTCCCATATTGTGGGATATTCCTACTCAGTACTAATAACCATCACTTGGACTATAATAGGAAGACTTGAGGATGCACACTTAGCTTACTATCGGCTTGGGAGGGGCACTAGCTGGTTGGGTCATGTAACATAAAAGAATGAATGAGAAAAAAATACAAATAATAGGATAGTAAAACAAGGAAACTGGTAGAATATAATTAATTTATCTACCAGGAGATCCTTCATTATAATATGAGATAAACATAATATAGAAACATAAATCCTTGAATATAAAAATGAAATAGGAATATTATGATCATATTAACTTAAAATACATTAAGATAATCATTTATTAATAACATAGTGGGAATATGAGTAAAATAAAATCAATACCGAGATCATAAGGATATTAGAAAACATACAACATCTAATCATAAGCATATTTCAAAGCTCACTAAAAAGACACCATATCATAGTGTTCATGGATCACCGCCCTTACACTGTATATAAAATATCATGATATATAAACATAATCTAATATATTGGAGGGATGTATAATTTTGGGCCCACTCATTACATTATAATATTTAAATGAATATGAATTTCACATATAATTAAGGCACACAAGAATCATAACGATAATAACCCATGGAAAAAATAAATGGTTTACAAATCAATAACATATAGCATACTCATAGATTAGAAAATTGATGAATAATGTAAGTTGAAACATAATAAAGGAATTAAATTGAAGGTGTATCAGAAATAAAGAAATCAATGAATAAAAGTTCATGGAACTATATAATAATGATAAAAGTAAAAGAAAAATTATCGAAAGAGAAATCATTAAAGGAGTCATTTTGACAAAAATATATAGAAATAAATATTTAATGAACAATGAATGAAAATTAAATCGTACATATACATACCCAAGAATATTAAAAATGTAATATTTTATATAGTCAAATAATGATGTATATGAAATATAATATCGAAAAAAGAGAAATATTGAATAAGAAATAACTTAAATTGAGTGAGAGAGATATATAGATAGAGGGAGTCCCCCTTTACGACATTTTGTGATGATAATTAATAAGGACGGTAAAGAAATAAGTAAAATTGAAAAATATAATGTAAAACTACTATTTAATAAGTAAATGTTCAATAATATCATATTTTTAGAATAAGATGGATAATATAGAAATCATATATTAAATGAAATGATATTTATCAAATAACTTTTAACAAATTTTGTAATGTAATTAGTTTTAACCAATGAAGAGTGGTCATAAAAGAGGCTATATAAATCTAAAGAAAAGTTAATTAAGAAAATTTATATTTGAATTTATGAAAAGAATTGATAAAAACCATGATGTGAGTACTAGTAAATTTTAATTTTAATTGATTATTCAATAACCATATTATTGTGTATTTCATATTTTAAGATCCATTTATTCTTATATCTTATTAATTTATTAGATTTATTTAACTTGAATTGATTATTTGTTGTTATGTGGTTTGTAGAACAAAACTGGATTTACTGTATTGGAAATGATCAAATTTATTTTTCTAATGGCTCCATAATCTCCAAAAGTAAAATGATATATATTCTATTTCATTTTATAAGCATAAAAGGTCAAAATAAAAGAATATTATCTAAAAGTGTTCAAAATAAACAATAAGTTATTGAAAGATTATTATATATGGTTAACTAGAACACGACGGGTTATTATTATTAATATTAAGATTTTTTCTATTTTATCATTAAAAATTCAAAATTAGTAATTAAAATGATTATTTTTTTATAATAGAACATGAATTTAATTTTAAATAATCCTTGAAAGTATCAATTGAAAACAAAACATCATTTTTCTTGAATTTAGTATATACCTACAAAAAGTAAACGATGTTTTTAAGAGACTTTAAAAGATGATAAAAAATAATATATATTATATTTTGATAAATATATTAGAGTTAAATTATATTTATATTTATATTTTAATTTATTTATAATGATAACTTTCATATAATTAATTTGGAAGGGGAGAAATAATATTAAATCATTAAATTATAAAACATTTACCATCCTCTTAGAGATGAATCCATTGGTATACACCTAAAGTACTATCAGAATTACTTTTTTGATCAAAACATTTCTCAAAAAAACTATTTAAGATGGTTTGGAAAGGTAAATATTTATATATATGTAAAATAATGATGTTTTTGAATTGAAAAAATTGGTGGAGACAGGGTGTATTTATAGGTGTAGGGTAGGAATTATTTTGAATAAAATAAATAATAATTTATTATTTTTTCTCAAGGCTATAAATAATATTGATTCTTTTTTACTTTTCAAAGTATTTTATCTAAATATATATTCATTATTAAAATTTAAACACTTCTCAAATAGAATGATATCATTATAGTATTTAATTTAGTATAAAGAACTGAAAATAGTAATTTATTAGAATAAAATATAAATTATGATTTAGATATTTATTTATGGGTTTGAAAATTCAATTTATTAATTGTAAACACAAAATTTCACTCATAAAATATATTTAATATCATAAAAATAATTTTATTAAATATTTATTCATTTTATATCATAATTATGTCATAAAACATACAACATATGCACAATTATAGTTTTACTATTTACCTAAAATTCAATATTTAAAAAAATCACCATCAGCTATTTTTTATGTGTTGATTCAAATAATTGAAACATTTTAATCAAAATATATTCCTAAAATAGATAATTTTAATATTCAAATTTGAATATAAAAATTAACAAACTAAAAAATAAGTTAGAACGCGCATTTTTTAATTTTCTATTACTCATACATACTATGATAAATAATTTGAGAAATACTTTTATGATGTTTTAACTTTATGTTTACTTATTTTATTTTATTCAAGATAAGGATAACTTGTTAAACATTTCACTATTTCTTAGGGATAGGTTACAATTATAATTGTTAAATTATTATTCTAATTATCACATCTCAATTTTAATGGTCATATAATATTTATACATCTTACAAATACCTCTTATTTACTTTAATACTCATTCACTCAATTTACTCCAAACCCTATTAATATATATTTTAATAAATTCCTATATTTTTTATAATGTTTTATTGATTTTAATGGTGTTGTTTACAAATATAATGTATCTAGGAGACCACAACCCAATGAATATACAATGTTTTATTATATCATTTAATTTATTTCACTATATAGTTGTACAGGTATTGATCCAATGAAATTTAATCTTCCTTGACTTGTAATTTTAAAATATGAAATAAATAATGTATTGTTTGTTTATATATTTACCACTTTTAATTTACAATTTTTTTTATACTTGAATTAATATTTTTTAACAAAAAAAGATTTAACTATAGAATGAATAATTAAGTAAAAAATGTTATATAATTAATCTAGGTTAATTTCATAAAATAAAGGAAAAAATTTATGTAATATTTACATATAAAATTTAAAGGGGAAAATTTGTAAACAATTTGATTTAAAATTTTTGATAGTACATTATATTATTCCAAAAAAAATTGTGATCTCATATTTTTTCTCATTTATAAACAGATATTAATTTTCCCACCAACATTTACAGACCACATTTTTAATCCCTAATGTTTTCTTAAACATTAACTATGTTGAAGTATTACTATAATTTATCATAAATAATTTATAAATTCTTACCCTCTATGTACATACTAATTATTATTAACCTATTACTCCATGGAAAATGATTATATATCAAAAATTTACTATAAATTTTATTATATCTTAATTCTGAAAAATAACTATATTCTAAAATGATACCTAAAAAGATATGACCATTTAACATCCCCATACTCTCACTCCTAGATCAAATGATTAAAATATATTATTTACATTTTTGGATTTAATACCAAAAAAAATGACCCAATTTTAGTGATACAAAACATAAAACATGAAATATAAATATTGTATCATTTATATACCCACTAACCTTGAATGTTTAGAGTTTTAGATAATTAGGAAAAAACTATTTTATAATAATACCCATTTATTTAAGAAATTAATTCCAATAATACCTAACTTTTCTTATTCCATATTACATCTTGAAAATTTCCCATAAAAATTTTCACATGTGAAAACATTCTAGAAATAATTCATTTAACATTGTTCTTCATAACATAGGGAAAATAAATATAAGATGGGTGAGCTTAAATTCTTAGTAAGGTTATTCATAAACATTAACAATTGAAATTCATCAGTGAGAATTAAATTTGAATAAGGTTATAATGAAATAATAAATGTTCATGATCATAATATATGTGAGTTCGTATCTATCAAAACAAGGATCCTAAAAAATATGACATGAAATAAAGCATAAAAAATGTAAATGATCATCAGAATTAATCGTCATTGTCCAGTTGAGGTTTATTTTAATCAAAGGTACCTTTATAAATCATATAAATAATTGGAAAAATATATTTATATCATGGAACATTATTTTTATATCACTCTTACAATCACTCTTACAATCAATCTTACAATAGTAATAACATAATCAATAAATTTCAAAAATCACTCAGAAGAAACCTCTATCTTGTTAAATCTATATCGTTTCTCAATGAATTAGAAAGGATATAGAAGATTCAACCATCACATATCATAAAATTTTTATTAATGATTTGGGATCAATTCTCAATTCCACATTCATTTATAATTTCAAATTACCACATCTAAAAACAAAACACATGGATTTTTTCATTTCATAAAAAAATTTAGAGCATGATTTACACATGAAAAAGAAATGTGTTTCCAATAATATATTTGAAACATCATCATAAAAATTCAAGGAATTAAAGTTAATGGTATATTAATATCAAATTAAAAATAAAGAATAAGAATCCATATAGATTTTTTTGATAGATGAAAATATCATTAAGAAACATTTAAAACATTTTCTAGAAAACTATGGAAAGTACATTTTTTATAAATTTTAAAATAATTAATTCTAAAAATAATTTCAAAATTATTATCATGAAATGATACCATGGAAAACTATAATGTATGTTCCAAATAATGTAATGGTTAGGATTGTGAGAACAATCCATTTATTCTAGAAACATTTTAAATAAACATTCTTTTCAAACATTTGTAAAAAGAGTAAAAAGTGACCCATGGTGAAGGTATTAAGAAACTAACTTTAATTATTTTTTTAAAAGTCATAGGTCATAGAAAATAACATTATTAAGACATTTATATTTATAAAATAATATTTTTGAATTAATATAAAGAACACAGAGGAAGAGTTTGGTTAAAATTCTTCAATACATTAGATCGATTTTTTATAAAGAAAAAAAACATTATAGAAAATTTTATAGAAAGAACATAAGAATGAACATAAAATACCATGATTATAAAAATATTAATAATATTTTATTTCATGATTCAGTTTACAAAACATATAAATGAATATAGGTTCATAAATAAAAACAAGTCAAAAAAAGGAAGTTTAGGATGAGAATCCCTAGAAACATGTGTAATGATTGATCAAAAATACATTCATTTAGAGAAGATAATGTGATTCTACAAAAACCATAATTTTTAATAAATAATAGGTCAAAATAATTCATTGTGAAATAATTACATTGTTTGAAATAAGTCATGTTGCATAAGATGAATTATGTCTCATAAGGATATTAACAAACAAAAAATATGTCATCATAAGAATATGTCAATGCTCACAAATAGATATCATAACATAGTGTGTTTGGATCACAACTCATTCACTATACATAAAATCTCATGAGTTATAAACATCATCTAATACAATGGAGGGCTATATAATTTTGGGTCTACCCATTAAATTATAATATTCAAATGAATATTAATTTAACAAATAATTAAGGCATATAAGAATCATAACCCTAATAACCCATGGTAAAATAAATGTTTTACAAATCAATACCATATAACAAACTCATAGATTGTGAAATTGATGAATCATGTAAGTTGAAACATAATAAACGTATTATATTGAATGGGTATCATAAATAATGAAATCAATGAATGAAATTTCATTAAACTATAGAATAATGATAAAAGTAAATGAAATATTATAGAAATAGAAGAATGGAAGAAACCATTTTAACCAGAATATATGGAAAAAATAATCAATAAACAATGAATCAAAATGAAATTAGACATATATATCCCCATGAAGATGAAAACAATAATATTTTATATAATCAAAGAATAAAGTATATAAAATATAATAAGAAAAAAAATGAAGTGGTATATTAAATTAAAAATAACTGAAATTTAGTGAGATATATGTAGAGATATAGAGAGTATCACTTTACAACATTTTGTGGTGATAATTAATTAGAATGGTAAAGAAATAAGTGAAACAGAAAAATATAATTTAGAACCACTATTTAATAATTAATTGTTCTATAATATTATATTTATAGAACAAGATGGATAATATTGAAATCATATATGTAATGAAAGGATACTCATAAAATAAATCATAACAAATTTTATAATTTAATAAGTTTAAATCAATGAAGAGTGGTAAAAAAAGGCTACAAATCCAAAGAAAAGTTATTTAAGAAAATATATAATATAATTTGAGTAAATAATGGATAAAAAACCTTTAAGAGAGTACTAGAAAATATTTATGTTAATTGATTTTTCCATAACTATATCATTTTTTATTTCATCCTTCATAATCCATTTATTCTTATATCTTACTAATTTATTAGATTAATTTTACTTGAATTGATCATTTTTTGTATTTTGGTTTGTAGTTCCAAACCGGCTTCACTATATAAGAAATGATCAAATTTCTTTTCCTAATGGTTTCATAATCATTAAAAGTGAAAAAACATAGATTTAATGTCATTTTATAACTATAATAGGTCAAAAGATCCATATATTATCTAAAAGTGGTCAAAAATAAACAATAATATATGGAAATATTATTGTAGATTGTTAACTAGAACATGATGGGTTATCATTATTAATATTAATATTATTCCTATTATATCATTAAAAAATCATAATTTTGGGTTAAATTGATTATTTTTTTTATAAATAAACATTAATTTTAATTTAAATAATCCTTAAAAAGAATAATTGAAAACAAAACAACATTTTTCATGAAGTGAGTATATACCTGCACAAAGGAAATGATGATTTTAAGAGATTTTAAAAGAAAATAATAATAAAAAATATTTTATTTTCATAAATATATTACTGTTTAGTTATATTTATATTTTAATTTATTTATATAGATAATGGAGACAAGATGAATGTTTAAGAGGAGAAAGAATATGAAGGCATTAAATTATGAAATATTTACCAACCTTTTTGAGTTGAATCCATTGGTATACACATAAAGTATTATAGGAATTAATTTTTGATCAAAAACTTCCTTTAAAAACTGGTTAAGATGGTTTAAAAAGGTAATTATATATATATATACAATAAAGATGTTTTTGAACTGGAAAAAAGGGTGGAGATAGGGCGTATTTATCAGTGAAGGGGAAGAATTATTTTGAATAAAATAATGAATAAATTATTATTTTTTCTCAAAGCTTTAAATAATATTAATTCCTTTTAATATTAAAAGTATTTGATCAAAATATATACATTTTCTTGACATTTAAACAGTTCTAAAACATAATGATATCATTATTGTATTTTATTTAGTACAAATAGCTTCAAAAAATATTCTTTTAGAATAATATTTAAATTCGGATTTTGATATTTATTTATGGTTCTAGAAATTACATTTTCTAATTTTAAATACAAAATTTTACAAATAATATACATTTAATTTCATAAAAACAATTTTTATATTTATTTATACATTTTATATCATAATTCTTTCATAAAATATACAACGTATGCACAATTGTAGTTTTACTATTTACCTAAAATTCAATATTTTAAAAAACACCACCCTTAGTTAATTTTTATGTGTTGATTCCAATAATTAGAACCTTTTAATCAATATATATTCCTAAAATAGGTAATTTTTAAATTCCAATTTGAATATAAAAATTAACATACTACAAAATAAGTTAGAATACACATTTTTTAATTTTTAATACTTATACATACATTATGATAAATAATTTGAGAAATAATTTTTTGATATTATAAATTTAGATTGAAATATTTTAATTTATTCAGTATTAATATAACTTGTTAATCATTTCACTATTTCTTATGGGAAAGTTACAATTATAATGTTTATATTACAATTATAATTGGAATGTTTCTATTTTAATAGACATATAATACTTATACATCTTATAAATACCTCTTATTTACTTTAATATCCATTCAGTCAATTTATTACAAAAACTATTTATATTTATTTTACAAAAATTCTAATATTTCTTATAAATTTTTGTTTTATTTTTTTAGTGTTCTTCGTGAATTTGAAATTTCTAGGAGACCACAACCCAATGAATTTCTATGATTTTATTACATCATTTACTTTCTTTTACTACAAAATTGTATAAGTATTGATCCTCTGAAATTTAATCTTCCTTGATTTGTAATTTTATTATATGAAATAAATAAAGTATTGTTTATTTATATATTTCCCTCTTTTAATTTACAATAGTCTGTTATTCCTGAATTAATATTTTTTAACAAACAAACATTTAACAATGGAATGAATAATTAAGTGAAAAAGTTTTGTAATAAATCTATGTTCATTTCATAAAAAAAGAAAAAAATATATTAAATATTTACATATAAAATTTAAAGAGGAAAATTTATAAAAAAAAATATTATAAATTAGGGATGCTAGATTAGCTCATTTTTATTAGAATTTTGTACACATATTTTTCTCTCGATGATTAAAACATATTAATTTTCCCACAAACATTCATAAACGACATTTCTAATCCCCAATGCTTTCATAAACATGAACTACGAAGAAGTCATAATATAATTAATGATAAATATATTAGAGATGTTAACACTATGTGTAAATAAAAATTATTATTAACCCATTACTCTATGGATAATGATTATATATATATAAATTCCTACAAATTATATTATATCCTAATTTTAAAAAATAACTATATTCTACCCTTATACCTAAAAAAGACATGACCATTTAACATCCCCATACTCTCACTCCTATATCAAATGATAAAAATATATTCATTACATTTTGGGATATAATACCAATAAAAATTACCCAATTTTAGTTATCCAAACATAGAATATAGAAAAGAAATATTGGATCATTTATATACCCATTAATCTTTTAGGATTAGAGTTTTAAAAAATTAAGAAAAACTCTTATCTAATAATACCCATTTTTTTAAGAAATTAATTCCAAGAATACCTAACTTTTTATATTCCATATTACGTCTTCAAAATATCAAATAAAATTTTTCACATGTGAAAATTTTCTAGAAAAAATTCATTTAACATTGTTCTTCATAACGTAGGGAAAATTAATATAATATAATTGAGCTTAAATTCTTAGTAAGGTTATTCGTAAAAATTAAAAATTAAAATTCATCAGTGAGAATATGATTATAATAAGTGTAGAATAAATTAATAAAAGTTTATGATCATAATTTAGTAGAATTTGTACCAATAAAAACATAGATCATTAAACATGTGACATGAAATAAACCTTTAACAAATGAAATGATCATAAGAATTAATCATCATGATCCATTTGATGATAATATTAATCAAAGGTACCTTCAAAAAATATAAATAATTAAAAAAATATCTTCATATCTTAGAACATTATTTTCAAATAACTCTTACAATTACTCTTACAATTCGAATAACATAATCAATAAATTTCAAAAATCACATAGAAGAAACCTCTAACTTCTCAACTCCATATCATTAACCAATGAATTAGAAAGGATATAAATGATTCAACCATCACATATCATAAAAATTTAAATAATGATGTGGAATCACTTTTAAATTCCAATTTCATTAATAATTTCAAATTATTATATCATAAAACAAAACACATGGATTTTTCATTATATAAAAAGTTTCATATCTTGATTTACCCATGAAAAAGAAAGAAGTTTCCTAATAATATATTTTAAACGTAATAATTAAAACTTAATTGAATGGAAGTGAATATGATCATAATATAAAATTCCTAGTGAAAAATTGGAATCAATATATATTTTTTGATAGATGAAAATACCATTAAAAACATTTATAACATTTTATAGAAAATTGTTGAAAATACCCATTTTTATATATTTTAAAGTAATAAATTATATAAATAAGGTTAAGATAATTTTCATAGAAGGTAACCATGTAAAAATATAATGGAATATCCAAATAATGTAATGGTTTGGATAGTGAGAATAATCCATTCTTTTCATAAACATTAAAAATAAACATTATTTTCAAACATTTGTAAAAAGAGTAAAAAGTAACCCATGTAAGAGGTATTAAAAAAATACATTTAGTTATATTAAAAAAAGCCATATATCATGTAAAATAACTTTATTAAATCATATATATTAATTAAATAACATTTTTTAATAAGTATAAATAACATAGAGGAAGAGTTTGGTCATAAGTCTATAAAACGTTAAATCAAAGTTTTATAAAGAAAACACCATTAGAGGAGATTTGAAAGAAAGAAAATATGAATGAATATAAAATAACATGATTATAAAATGATTCATTATATTTTATTTCAAGATTCTATTTTTAAAACATGTAAATTAATATAGGTTCATCAATCAAAACAAGTCTAAAAGAAGGATGTTTAGGATGAGAATCCCTTGATACAAGGGTAATGCTTGAATCCAAAAGGAATTAAATGAAGGAACATAACACGATTTTATAAAAAACATAATTAAAAATGAAATAATATTTCAAAAAAATCATTGAGAAATAATTAAACCATATAAAATACATCATGGTGCATAACAGGAATTATGTCTCAATGAAATGAAATTGAGACCAAGAAAACCCTTAAAAATTTTATAATATTTAAGTTAACATATAATGAAATATATAACATTTTTAATGATTTGAATATCAATATAAGAGATTTATTCTTTATATAATATCAAAATATGAATTATCAAAATCTTATAAATAGAATTAGAAGCATGATATAAAACAAGTCTCAAAGAAACAATATTAAGTCGAATAATTGTTACAAATATTGTATCATTGAATATAATATTTAATAAATGAATTTATTATGTCTAATAATACTGAAATAATAAATAAAAATAAAAAAATTTAAAATAACACTATTAGAGGATATTTCACACATAATCATGGAGTAACATAATCAATGAAGAAGAATTATAACCTAGTGAATGGAAATTGAGTTAAGAAACACATTAACACTTTGCTAAATTTTTAAATCAAAACCCCTTGGATAAAAAAATGAAATAAAATTAATATACCATGGATTATGATAGATTAATAATATATATTTAAAGGTTAATTATATTATTCATATAAATAAATTTGGTGCAAAACATTAAAACATGCCTCAATAAATGGAAATTGAGATGAAATACCCCACCTAAAGTGCATACATTCCATTTATATACTTTAAATACTATATAATAAACATAAATAAATTATCTAATTATTTAATAATATTTTTGAGGTTTATTAATTTACAATTGAACAATTTTTTCATTCATTTCATTGAAAAAATTATTTACTTGATCAGTTTAGTCCCAATAATGTTTTTTGAGGGCATTCAGTTCATAGTTGAAAAATGACATCGATATGTTGATCATTTTAAATCGAAATTTTTCCTATTATCTATAATAACAATCAATAAATTATTATAATTTTTATATACTAAATAAATTTTTTAATAATCCAATAAATTTTCACATGAAAAATAAATCCCATTACTTCATTGATGTGGTAGTCCACACATACACACGATTGTCGTTATATTTTTTCTTTGGATGGAATGGTAAGAAAGTATAAAATATATTATATTGAAAATTATGATATATATATATATATATATGTATATAATTAATATCATATATATTAATTAAATACAACTTAATAACCAACCATGAAACGTTGTGATGAGAAATGAACATATCACTTCCTGAAGGTCATTCATTTCCCCTAGGATGGAAAAGATGATGAAAAATAGTTATAATATACTCATAACAACATTTAAGTATACAATATATTCTTAGGTTATTATTTCAAAAAATTTAAAGAATATTTGAATACGGTATAAAAATAAATTAACATGAAATTGTTCTGTTAGGACTTATACCCTCTTCTCGGAATACCCATTTTGATTACACCTTACTCCATCTAGGTTCGATACTTTTCTAAGCTGAAAAACTAAAATATTTTTAGCGGGATTTTTGTGATATATTTGGTCCTACATTTTTGGCACTAGAGTGCTCAAAATATGTGAGTAAGAGAGGTTATGAGGTTCTCTTTTATAATTAAGGGGATGGGTACTCTTGTAATTACATAAAATATTAAATTAATATATTAAATTTAATTGAAATTTTGAAAAAATAATACTAAATTTATAATATAAAACGGTGATGAGTCTAAATAATCTCATATAATAAAATTATGAAATTTTGAGGTGATTTGTTCACCATTTTCTCTTAGTTTTAACCCCTGTCGACAATTTTTATGCTTAACAATGGGAACACATTTGTTAATCAATAAGGGTTATAAATTAAATTATACAGCAATAATTTTTCCCTAAAATTTCCATGGATGAAATTTTTATACCAATTCACTTTCTATATTTACACTTCTAATATTTTTATGATATTTAAATCATTTAATAAAATATTATATAACATAAAATATCATCAATTTAATTTTTGGACTGTTTATATAAATTGACATTAAGGATCGAAATACAACTAAATATTTCAATTATAGTATATTTAAAAATAAATTAAAAATTATAATTGAATATAAAATTCACAAAAAATTGAAATTAATCCAAAAGATATTACTCTTAATGTTTTCATAATCATTTAATTTGATTTTTCTATAGCATGCACATGTATTACATCAACATTGTGTAACCATTTAAGGTAATTATACCATCATGAAAAATTAAAAATAAATTTATATAATCAAAGTAATGAATTAATTTTAAAATAAAAAAATTATAATGTATTATTAATTCTTTTAATCCCCTTAAACAAATATTGGATTTTTTAAAATAAATAAGATGACATTTTTTGTTTTTCTTTACATAAAATAATATATAATTCACTCTCAGAAAAAAGCACATATTTTTTATAACATACAATATTGGATGAATATGTTATAAAAAACTCAAAAACTAGAATAAATTTATGTTTTAGGGTTATTTTAAAGCCTTATCCCATTGTTTTAACAATGTTTTTTCTGGTTTTACCATTACTGACACGACACATATTTACCAAAGTTATAATTTAGTATAACAAAAAATAAAATAAAAATATTTACCAAATTTGAGCCTTGTAATTTATAATATGGAAAAAATATTTTGATAATAAATTTAAATATGTTTAATACATCAATTTGAAGATAAATTTGTAAAACCCAATGAAAAACAATTTTTAGAGAAATGTGTTTGGACACCCAAAAAATGAACTTATACCAAAATTATGTCTAATGATGATTAAAATTAAATTAATTAGATTATAAAAAGTGGAATAATAATTATTAAACATTAATTTTTAATTTATTAAATAATTATACATTAAAATGTAATGAAATAATATTTTTATAAAAAAACTATATTTTTAACTATTCAATAAAAATTATACCCTTTTAGAAAAATGACAGAATATCACAGTAAGATAATTTAGATTTGATTATTCAAAAAATTAAATAAATTTTATCAATTATAATTTTTCAATGTGTTATAAATTAATATAATATTCACTCGTAAGAAATAATAAAGACCATTTTTAAGAAAATATATTTTTGAACCAAAAAATTAAATTATTGAAAATATAGTGCTTATTTACTAAGAATTAATCCATAAATATATATTGACTAGGACCATATAATATATATTTTATAGTTTGGTTAATACTATTTATTCCTGCTAATTTAATTAGTAGTTTATAATGAGTATATTTAAGTTAATATTATTTTATTGTTCGTTTGAGCTCGATGTCTTGTGTTTTATATGATATCAGATATAGTCTAATTTTAAAATACTAGGGTATTAAATTATCCCATTATATAATAAATTACATCCTAGAAATTTTATCTTTAGCAAGGTAATTGGGTTTTATCATTTTAAAATACCTTTTTTGAATACCCAATTCAAAAAGGGTTAATAAAACACACTTTTGAGAGGAAAGGAAGGAAAATAAGAAGGTCATATGAAATAAAACACAAATAGGTTTCCAAAAAGGAAAAAATTAGTTGTATATGAAAATGTGGAGATGTAGGAAAAGTGTAATGTGAAAATAATTATAGAGAGTGACATAGAACATTGATCATAATAATGTGAATGATCATGAGACTATGAATGATTAAAAATCAATAGACTAATGTGGTGTGAAAAAGATAAAAAATTGATCAAAAATGAAGAAATTCATATATCATTTTCGTTTCAAGATCAATTTACATTATTTTAGTAATTTCATTACTATATAGACTATGAATATAATGGAATATACTCACCTGATTTTCTTCAAACCCATAAATAAAAATTCTGCCTTTAGTTTCAATTTTCATCCAATTTTTACATTTATCTATTTTATTTATCTAAATGTTGAGTATGAATATTTAATTCTAGAAGCATAATAATCATTTTATTAACCATAACGAAAATAAAAGGATAATATATTTATTTCTTATCTTTAATAAAACCAAAATGGTTAGCCCAAGGTAAGATAAAACCCCAAACAAATAAAACTTCTTATGTATTAATAATAAATTATTTCCAAAATCCATGAATAATACATAAAATTTTAAATTAAATAATAACAAAAACAATTAATCTCATATAAAAAATAAACTCATTAAGAACATATTAACCTCAAAAGTTATCTTATAACATTCAAATCATATTCCTAAAATGAAATAACATTCTTTACAAAGTATCCTTAAAGTTAAATCACTTTGAACCCCAAGGGTAACATGTACATCAATCCAACAAAACATATCCAGAAGTCCCCTTAATAAATCTAAAATAAAATTACCTGAAGATGTAAAAGGTGGTGTTTATGCCATTAAACTTATAATCAACCTTAAACTTATAAAAACATTATGTTATACATGACTTGTAAGTTATTCTCAGATGAAAACATACTATTCTACAAAGTTATCTAAAACCCAAGCCAATGCCAAATGTAATATCCCTAGACTCACACTCTCAGATCAAGTGATAAAAAATAATAATATTTTTGGAATTTATACCAACTAATGTTAAAAAATTTCATCCTTTAAAAACATAAATCTTCAATTGAAAATATTGGATCACTTATATACCTAAGGTACTTTTAGGTTTAGAGTTTTAGAGAATTATGGTAAACTATTAAATAATAATACTCATGTCTTTAAGTGATTATTTTCCCACTATACCCAAATTTTGATATTCCAAATTAAGTGTTCAACATCTCCCATAAATTTCTTCACACATTATGCATTTCTATAATTAATTCATTTAACATTAATCTTCATAACCTAGGGAAAAGTAAAAAAAATAAGGGTGAGCTCAAACACTTAGAAATTGTAAACCTAAGCATTAAAAATTGAATTCCATTAGTGAGAATAATATGAAAATAAAGATATGATGGCATATAAATTTTTTGAGAGATTATAGTAAGATAATTGATAACCATTAAAATGTAGATAATTAAACATATTACATGTAATAAATCTTTGGAAAAGCAAACTATAATATGAATCAGTAATCTTGTTCCATGTGATGTTAATATTGACTAAAATTACCATTTAAAAACACATAAAATTATAATTTAAATATGTTTTTATCCTAGAACATTCTTATCATATCACTAATTTAATAACATATAAAAATTGAATAAAATACCTTGTAAAATCCAAGATCCCCTTCGAAAAGTCCTATATCTGGTTAACTCCATCTCTTTACCTAATGCATTGTATTTCTATAATGGACCCACCCATAACATATCAGACAAAGTCCCTTAAGGATTTTGGTTCACTATCCAATACCTCTTTCATGAATAATTTCTATGTACCATAACATGAAACAAAACACCTGGATTATTTCATTTCCTCAAAACTATCATTGTTTGATTTACCAATGATAAAGAAAGGGGTTTCCTAATAATCTCATCAAAAAATCATTATAAACCATAAACATAAAATAATTTAATTGTATCATAAGTTCACATTACTAGTGAACCATATGAAACATTATAGGATTTTAATATAGATAAAATACCATTAAAACAACATTTGAAATATTTAATGAAAAATAGAAGAAAACACCATTTTCTATTGTTACACTTAAAAATTATAAATTCCCAAAATAACGATAAAGTACTTTTATTGGAATATTATCATGGAATACTATAATTTTTTCATAAAATAACTTATTTTATGGTGAGAGTAAAAATACATTCATCTCTTAAATGTTAAAAATAAAAATTCCATTCAATGTTTTGTAAAGAGTGTCAAAAGTGACCCATACAGAAAATATAAAAAAATTACTTGTAAAAAATTCAAAATAAGGTAAAATATCTTGGGAGATAAATTTATAAAATCATTTTTTTACTAAGTAAAATAAATTAATTTAGAAAACGAAAATTGAAAATGAGTTACATTTGAATTCATTAAAAACTTTTAAATAACATTTTTTAATGAAAACCCATTATGACATTTTCAAACGAAAAAAAATTGAAATAAAGAACATAAGAATGAATAAATAATACTATGATTTTTAAAATAGTCATGATATTATATGTCATGTGTTAGTGTATAAACCATATAATAGAATATCGGTGCATAAATCGAAACATGCATCAATGAAGGATGTTTGAGGCTAGAAACTCTTGTTACTTGGGTAATGATTTAATAAACATCCATCGAAGGAAGGAACATAACATTATTATTTAAAACCCACAATTTTAATTAAAAAATATTTTTAAAATACAATCTAAGAAATAATTACACCATATAAAATAAATCATATTACATAACATGAATTATGTCTTAATGAAATGAAAATAAGACCATGAAAACCCTATAACCTTTTATAACATTCGAATCAATATACCATGAAAGAGATAACTTAAAATGAACATTAAATATCATTATCAAATAATCATTCATGATGTAATATTTCAATATTTATTCTAATGACCTTAAAAAAATAATTTGGGGCCTAATAAAATATATTTATCCAAGAAAACATTTTGAGATGAATAATCCATACAAAGATCATTTCATTGAAGTTGAAATTAATTCCATGAAATGAGTATAGGTAAATACCATAAAAAATAAAAAAATTAAATAAAACATAATATAATCATATTTCATTTCACACATAATCCTATCATGACAAAGTCAGATATGTATAATTATAACCCAATGAATTGAAAATAATTTAGGAAATCTCTGACCTCTTTGGTTATATATGAATCAAAACCTATTGGTTGAAATAAACTGAATTGAACTAAAAGTAAAATGAATTTTTATGTATTAATGATAATGAAATTAAAAGGTTAGTATATAAACCATATAAAATAAATTATCTTTATAAAATTGAAACATTTTTCATTGAAAGCAAATTGATATGAAATCTATTACCTTGAGTCCAGACATTCTATGTATTTCCTTTAACTCCATATAGTAAAATTATATAAAATAATTAATTATTTAAGAAAATTTTCCATATTTATTAATTTATAATTATTTATTTATTTTATTTATTTTAATGAAATATTTAATTACATTACTAGTTAAGTCCATATAATGTGTTTTGAGGGCTTTCGGTTCACAGTTTCAAATAAACTTCAGTATATAGACTCTGGTAGAGAAAGTAATTATTCCATAAAATATAGAATAATATTATTCAAATTAGTATCACATATTTTATATTAAATATAATTTTATAATAATATATGAATACTGTATATGAATAATAAATCACAATTATTTTTGGATGTGGATGTCTGTGCGTTCACACCAACCATGCTATACTTTTTCAATGGATGAAAAGTTGATAAAGTAGATAATATTTTATCATTATATAATTATAATTAGAAATATAATATAATATATTTTAATTAATCCATTATAATAACCATATTTGTATGGTGGTGATGAAAAATGAAACACATCTCTTAATGGAGGCCAGAATCCACACATACACGAGCGATATTTTTCTTTTCTCATAGAATGGAAAATTAGATAATAAATGTGTATAAAATATATTAAAAATTTTAATATATATGTTTGATATTGAAGTTATTATTTTATCTTGGTCAAAGAATATCTTAATAAAGAAGAAGAATAAATAAACATTTAATGCGTCAGTTAGGGCATGTACCTTTTTATTATATAACCCCTTTTGATTACACCTTAAGGGCTATGAGTTTGGTATTTTTATAATAATTGGACATCTAGTATGTGGGTAGGGATTTTAGGGAGATATTGTTTCATTTATTGGTTGAACTAGATTGATCAAAATGTGTAATGAATTTGGGAGAGGAGGTTCCATTTTTTATATGTGAGGGGAGGATCAATCGTGGAATTAATTAAATTATTAAATTAATATAAGATAACTTTTATTGGAGGGTTTAAAATTTGACATATTTATAATATAGGATTTTTATTATTAGAAATAATCTCCTATAATAAAATTTGGAAAATTCTAGTTGATTTTTTCAACCCCGTCTTTTAGTTTTTACCAGTATTAACCCTTTTTATCTATAATCATGGAACACATATTTCAATAACTAAGAGTTATAAATTTACGTTTAAGGTAAAAATTATTTAATAAATGTTCCATGTATGATGTTTTAAACCATTTCACATTAAAAATTTCCTATTTTAATATTTTTATGATTTTCAAATCAATTATCAAAATAATATAATAATATAATATAATATACCATTATTGTCATTTTTGGGAATATTCATTTAATTTGGATTTAATGTTCAGAACAAAAAAGTTTATTTATAATATATATATATTAAACATCACATATTAATTATAATTATGAATGAAATCTATGTCAAACCACATATCAGCCAAAAAAACATTATTTTTTATATTTTTAAAATAATCTACTTTGATTTTTCTTTCAATTTTATAACACTATATCAGCATTGTATAATAATTTTAGGTAATTATAGAATCAATAAAAATTGAAAATAATTATTATAATAAAATTAATTTCATAATTTTTAATATAATCATTTATAACTAACCATTTACTCTTCCTATCTCCACGAAAAATATTATAGTTATTAAATGAAAATAGAGTGACATTTTGTATTCTTCATCACTTAAAAAAATATATAAGTCATTTTAAATGATAAATGGGAACAAATTTTGATAATTTATAATATTGGTGGGGAATGGTCATGATACACTCATACAATATATTAAATTCATTTTAGGGGGTCTTCAAAGAATTTCATCGTAGTTCTAATCATGTTTACTCATTTTACCCTTACCAAGGTGATAATTGTTTTTCAACAATTACTCTTCAATATTAAAAAAATAAAAGGAACATATTTTCAAAAATTGAAAATCATGATTAAAAATATGGAATTTATTTCCCATGATTTGTATACTATAATTGTCAAAAATAATTATTAATATAAATGTGTAATGCTCAATGAATGTTTTTTAAGAACAATGCATTTTCTTCAAAAAATGAACTTATATAAAAATCAACTACAATAATGTCAAAAATGAAATTAAGTTTTTTATACCTAGTTAATGAATAATAATTTTTAATTAATATCAAATTAAAAACATAATTTTATTTATAAACAAAATTAAATGGAAATTTTTAAAAAAATCATATCTTCATTATTCACTGAGAACTCGATCTTTTAAGAAAAATCATAAAATTTCACACTATTGTAATTTTTATATGCTGATTTTTAAAAAGATTACATTTTTTCCTCCTTAATTTTGAAAAATTATATAAATTAATTATAATATTCTCTCATCAAAATAAAAAAACATTTTTGAAACCACAAATAAATACTACTACGAATTAAGATCTTATTTATTAAGTAGTCAGGAAAACTTTATTTGTTAGGATCATTATATATATATATATATCATAATTCAGTTACTTATATTCATAAAAAAATTCAATAGCTAGGTAATAACTTTATTATTTAAAATAAAATTATTTTGAGGTTTGTTTAAGCTCGATGTTGTGTGGCTTGTACACTATTGAACATAATTTTATTTTAAAATCTCAAGGTATTACACATAAAACTTGAAATTTTAGATCATGTGCTACCAGTGAATTCACAAAACATCAAGGATGAAAAATTATAGTGTCTTTTGTAACAAGGTACAAAATACATCATCACCATATTTAATTAAATCACACATAATTAAATCTTTCTTTGTAGACCACCTATAAACTGATCTAAATCACTTTAAAAACTATTATCATCGAGGAAAAAACATAAATTAAAGGGTGAGAAAAAATTCTAACAAATTCTATAGTCAAATGGAAATGTTAAGATCATAATTAGTAGGTTTTTAAATAGATCCTTGATTAGAATATGAGATAAACCTAACGACGAAACATTTAGAATGACAGTGGAACATAGAATATAAATTTTAGGATCAAAATAATGAGAAATATTTGCGACCATCCTGAAATCATAACATAAGGGTAATATGAAATAAATAAAAGGAATGTGATAATAATAATAATAATTTGTTAGATACATAAACTGTGTCATTATAAACAAATGTCACGGATCAATGCTAAGTCATCATAAAATTTTGTATAAAGTTGACTACCCTTAAACCATAGATAGAATCCCAAAAGATATAAACATTACCCAATGAATTAGTGGCCTGAATAATTTTAATTACACCTATCACATAATAACATGTATATACATATGGGTTCCACATATAAGAAATAAATGTATGAATCCAAAGTATAATAATCCATGAAAAAATAAATGGGTTAACAATCAATGTTATATGGAATATTCACAACGTTAACAATTGATGAATCCTTAAGGTCCTAAAATAAGATAGGGAGTTTCCAAAATGGGAATCAAATAATATGTTAATATATGGATAAAATCACATAGAATAAGAGGATAAAGATACAACTAAAAGATAGTATCCAAAGGAGATAAATATTAGATAAACCTTTATAAAAAGAATATATGGAAATAAATAAGCAATTAATAATATATTAAAATGTAATTAGATATGAAAGTATTAAATAATATGGGAAAATAAATAATTTATATATTGAATTAATGGAGTACCAAAAATATAAAATAGGGTTGATAAAGAGGATAAATATTGAATATAAATATATTAAGGTGGGAAAGAGAGAGAGAGTGTGTGTCTCTCTCATAAACATAGTAGGATTAAAATTAATAAGGATAACAATGTGATATGTAATAAAGAAAATATAGGTAAAACATCTATTTAATAAGTTAAATGGATGTAATATCAATTTCATATAATATGATAGATAATAAGGAATCAATACATGGAAAAAATGATATTTATAAAAGCACCCAATTGAATTTTTCTAATGTAATAAGTATATACCAACAATGATTGTTTGTTAAAAAGGTTATGTAAACCACTATAAATTATCAATAAGAAAATTAATATTTTAATATTTTTATAAAATGGATAAATATACTTTACATGACTATTAGACAAGGAGAGTAGATTATAGAGAGAATGATCCAGAGTAAATACCCAACCTAATGTCCCAACTCACATTAGATGCTCCTCTAATATCTAGAATGAGATAACTACATACATTAATTATAAATTTTATAAATTTTATAAATTTATCAACTTTTATTTCATATATCATAATCCACTTATTATAATATATTATTAATTTGTTGGATTGATTCTACATATGTGGATTATTTATTGTTTTTTAATAAACAGTTCCAATGCTACTTCAACATAATGATAATGATAATATATATCCATCTAATGGTTCTATTATAATTAAAATTTTAAAAATATTTGGTTGATGACATTAAATAGGAAAATTACTTAAATATTTTTACATTATCTATAAAATAGATCAAAACAAAAAAAATATTCGTAATCATTTTATAGATAGTTAAATAAACCATGATGTTTTGTCATAATTTGTATCAATATAATCCAAATTTTATCATTACATAATTTTAATAATGATTTAAATTGATTATTTTTGTTATTATTATACATGTAAACCATTTTATACCGTATATAAAAGGTAATCATAAAAATAAAACAACAATATTTATATAAGTATTGTAAACCTGTCATTGGTAAATAGTGTTTTAAGAGAGAATAGATGAAGATAAAAAACTAGCCAATATTTGATTCTTATAAATAATTTAGAGTTAAATTATAATAAAATTTTATTTTTTTAATAATAAAAAATTACCAATATGGATGTTTTAAAATAATATTCAAAATGAAATCATCTGGATTTGGATAGAAAACATTTCTCCTTAAGATGACTCATTTAGAATACATCTTAATGGTTCATGTAAAATAATTTTTATTAGACCAATTATTAAAAAAAGAGTTTGAAAGGGGTTTAGAGGAAAAATTGGGGAGATATTCTGTAGGATAATATGTTTTTTATTGGAATAGAACTAGGTGGATAAGGGTTGTATTTATAGGTGAATGAGAGTGGGTGTTTTGGAACAAATCATATAATAATATATTAATTTATCATAAGATTGCGAATAATGTAGACTATTGAATTTATTATTGTAATTTTATTTAAAAGAATATTATTATTTACATTTAAGCATATAGAAAACAAATTTTATCATTGGAATATTTAATTCAAATTAATGACTCTAAAATACTTTTTTTCTAAATAAAATATAATTTAGACATTCAAATTTGATTTATAGGTTTGGTATTTCCAATTCAATATTTATAAATAAATAATTATACTCACTAAATAAATGTAATATCATATAAATTTTTTTATCAATTATTTAATGATTATTATGTCGTAATGATTTCATAAATTATACTTATAAGAACAATTGTATTTTTATTATTCACCAAAAATTTAACATTTTCATAAATATACCAAAAAACACCCTAAAATACTTTTTATGTAATAATTATAAAACCATTATCAATTTTACCAATATATATTTCTATATTAAAAATTTCTAATAATTAAATTTTTATAGAAAAAAATAATTTTTTAAGAAATAATTTAAAACACTCCTTATTAAAAATTTACACTTATATAGAATTTATGTTATGAAATTTTATAAATGATATTATGGTATTCTAATATTTATATTTTATTGTTTTTTATGGTAATTATTATTTATTAGAAAATTTACTATTACCAACCACAAGGTTACCATTCTAACACTTGGGTTCCTATTATAACTATATGGTTACTATTCTAACAATTAGGTTACAATTAAAATTTTCATAAAATTTATATAATTATGTAAAATACCTCTTATTTACATTATTATTTATTAAAAAAATTATCTCAATGTTATTTTAATTTCTTTTTTGAAATTGGAAATCTTTCTTCAAATGTTATGTATTTTTTCATTGTGGTGTCCACACTTGGGATATGTGTTGGTGACTATGACCCATCAGATCTCTATGTTTTAATTGTAGTATTTCATTTTTTATGTTATGAAACAAAACAATGAGTGTTTATTTATATGTTAAATTCCATTTAGTTAGGTCATTACTTTATATGTGAATTAATATTTACTAAAAAGAATAGCCTTTAATAATAGAATGAATAACTAAATGAAAAAGTTACATATATAATATAGGGTTATATCATTATAAAATATAAATTTAATATTATATATATAATTCAAGGGAGAAAATTTATAAGAATATATATTAAAAATAAAGGATGTTACATTGGAAGTTAAGAAACTAGAGAAATAACTTGAGCATGCAGTATCTTGGGTCCAGGTTTGAGGACATCCTATATTTCACCCATGTTTTCCTTCTATAAGATAACATTAGATAAAAATTTCTTAAGAAAGAGAGACATCCTTTAATTCAGTATTAAATCATATAATTTATGCTTCCAATGTATTGGGTGGTGAAAAAGGAAGAATAAGTTATAAAGAAGATGAAATCATAGGTAAGAGTTTGTTAAGAGGTATGCAAGCTGATTTTCAAGAGGAATAGAGGTTTAGGCAGACGATCACAGATGCTTGGTCATTTTAAGACCTAATCATTAAGGATTTATTCACAAAATTTTTCTTCACACTTACTTTTTTCCATAAGATATCACGTATATATTAGGTGATTTATGTTTTCACACTATATTGGAGGAAGTCGTGGTCACCATTATGCTTAGTGACAAACTACTTAAGGAGGTCAATTTTTTTGGATGGTCAGGACACCTTCCAACGATAGTATTAGAAGATGCTGCTGAACGTTTTCTAGTATCCTTTGATATATAGAGTTGGTAGAGGTTATCCTCACAATAATCCATGTACCCATGACACCATATTGAAGAATGATCATAGAGGACTTGAATTGTGAGTAGTTGAGTTATGGGAGAACTGTTGAATGCTTTAGATGTAACAACTGAGATTTCAGAAAAAATATTCATTATAATTAATTTAAATTCATTTATATATTTATTTACACATAATTTATACTTTATATTGAATTATATGAAACACTGTGTTTATGTTTCATTACATGTAACTCTGAGTTCCTTCAATAACTTGAGTTACATGCAAGGCCGAGTCTTACTAGACATTAGTATACTTATAATATTATTATGTAATAGGATAGTTATCACCTATCCATTAAAAAGGTGAGAATGGATAATATTATCTTGATTATGAATATATGGTTCAAAAAAATTATATAATTAATCATTTGGTTACCAATTAATTAGAAATGAAAATAAAAACAAATTAGATATAAAGAATGTATTTTTATGCCCAAAAATGAATTTTATCTTAATAAAATAAATTAATCTCTATAATTTAATGATATTAATTAAATTTATATATTATATATTAATTATAACTTTTTTATTCATCCAATAATATTGAAAAAATTGATAAAATAATAAATCCAATTTTAAGAATAAAAATTTGTATTTAAGTAAAAGACATGTTTTCCACCTTTTACTGGTTGAGATGTATTAAATTTATTTCTGAAAAATTTATAAATTTTATTTGACAAAAAAACATATTATTTTAGAGATAAATGGATGAATTATCTTAGAGTGAATTTTCTCTATAGTTCAGAGAAGTTTATTTTTTAATGAATAGTTAAAAATGATTAATTTTAATTAAAAAATATTTTTATTCTAATTTATATACATAGTTAAATTATATTTTTAGTTATTTATAAAGTATAATTAGTTCAATTGTACATCCATAAATCTAATTTATGTAATTATAATTACTTATATATTGAAATAGGATATAAAATATTTCAAAATTTTGAACTTCTTTAAATTAAAAACCCATTATTTCATCCCATCCATGAGATTAATTTTAAATTAAATTATATAAATTAAATAATTTAAATTTGAAAAAATGGATTCAATATTTTTAATAATAATAATTTTTAATGTCTAGTAAGTTCAGCATAGTTGTTTTTTGAAGATTAATTTTAAAACTAATTAAAATTAACAGTAATGGTTTAGGTAAAAATGAATTTACTTAGTGTTTAATATTTAATATTATGGGAAAAAATGACCCATGAACTTGTTGACTACCCATATTATTGATACCATCCTCATTATTTCATTATATGAATAATTATTTGTTCTGGGATATGTTTAAAGAACCTGTTTCCTTTCCCCAGGTGAATATTGTTGAAGTAGATTTTAATGGAATCCATTTCTTTTCCATGGGTTAATCATGTTTCAATGATATTTTTATGGAACCCATTTTTTTACATAGACTAGCCATTTTCATTGAGATTGTTATGGAATACATTTATTTTCCACTTGTTAATCTTATTTCAAATATATTATTATGGAACCCATTTATTTTCCATTGGTTAACAAATTTTCCATTATATTATTATGGAAACCATTTATTATTCTCTAGTCAATTATGCTTAAAAGATAATGATATGAAATTCATTTATTTTCCATATTTTTACCATGTATTTATAAATTTTATGATGAAAGTTTTTTATTCTAGGTACATAGGCATTATATGAAACAATTGTGCCTAAAATATATTTTATGAAGGGTGGTGCCCCTTATTGATCTCCAAAGAATTGGTTAATGATAATTTTGTAAGTAAGCCATATAGGTAATCCAATTAAATTGGTTTTGAAATTGTTTTATGAATTTAATGATCTAGGTTACCAAAATGTTTTTTAGTTTCTTTTTATGATATTATAAATTTTATATTGATCAATAATGATATCACATGTATTTTGATTATATATTTTTATGAAACTTTCCTTTAACATGTTTTCATATTTTATGGTACATGTATTGATGTGTTAGAGTTCATTTATGAGTCACTAATTCACTTTTACTATGTTATCAAATACTTATCCACTCTTATTCTCATTGGGGATATTTGTTTTTGAACGCTTACATTTTCCCTTACTGGGAATTTTATCTCACCCTTATTATGTTTCCTTTTCCACAATTTTTAAATATTGATGTTGAAAAAGTTATGTATATAAGGGGAATCATATGGATGATGATGTTGTGTTAAGCTAAAAAAGAAAATCTGGGATATGTGGTAGAAATGATATTTTAAAGTCATGTGAATTATTTATGTTAGAGTTTGTCTTAATTCACTAAAACACTAAACCAAAAAGGTCCACCAAAATGTAAGTTATCCGAGTTTTATTTTTCATGTTTTAAGGTTTTGATTAAAAATTTGGGTCACAATTATTATCATTAAATCTAGGAATGTAAATTTATGGAATTCAACATATAATCTAAGAGGGTGGGTTCTTTACTGTTATTGTTGGTATAGAGGTTCAGTTTAGATAACCATGGAGATTATGATTTTATCATGAAAGGTTATCTATAGAGTTATGGATAAAATCAAAGGTACATATTGAGTTCAATTTAATATACACCTCACTTATGGGTTTAATTAGTATTTTTGAGGTTTTTAATAAAGGTTTAGGAGACATTTTATTGGTTTTAATTATATTTTATACATTAGTTTAATGTGAAGTAATCATTAATTTTTTTTCAAAGATATGTTTTAAATTATTTATAACCCTTAGGATTTATAGGATCTCTCATATTGATGTAATTATGGAAACAAAAGATTATTCATATAAATAACCATGAGATTAAATAAGTGATTAAGTGATCTATTTTATTTCAAAATATGATATCTATACTTTTGGGTTAAAAAGATAAAAGCTATGTGATAACCATTTGGGTTAATAATCTCTTTTATTTTGAGGTTTTTAGAATTTATTTAGTTTGAACTTTGGGGTTTAACATTGAATATTTTTATTAATGTATATTTTGAAGAGTTATACATTTGGGGAATTATCACACCATGTGCCTAAAATTTTGGTTTTGGTTAGTGTCTAAAGAGAGGTGAAATAAAATAAAAAGACGTTTTATGATTATGTGGTATTTGAATGTTTATTTTAGTGCTTTTGGAATTAAAAAATCATCTTTCATTCTCATATTTTGGAGAAAAAGATGATATTTTTGTGTAAATTGACTAAAGGATGAAAGTATACTTATAATGTTTATTTCTTTTTTTCCTATTGGTCTAGATGGTAGCAGAATTGTTTAAATCAACTAAATTGATCTTGTGAAAAATCATTATTATTTTACCTTCAATATGGAATAATCGATGGTATTTTTTTATCATCATCGGTTTGTAAGGACCTTACCTTTCCATTTATCATTGATTTGTTTTTGATCAATGACCTAAATAATTCTCTATAATTATTTATGATTTTACTCAATGTTCTCCCTATGTTGGATACTAGTTATGTGTAACATCTAATGACTTTTATGCATCCCACATTCCTATTTTTATAACATTTTTTTATAACCATTTCTAAGATATGGGTTTATATAAAGGAATTGTAAAAGTATTGATCCTTTAATAACCAAGATGAATTTCGTGGGAAGAATTCATCTTAAGGGGGTAGGATTTAACAGCCCCAGATTTTAAGAAATACATTATATGAAATTAATTTTAATTGTTGGATAGACTAAGTTAAATAAAATGAGAATCATATCTTTCATTATACACAACACCATGTTTATCATTAGTTCTATATAAGATTTAATTATTTCGATAACTTGTGTTACATGCAAGGCCTAATCTTTCTGGACAATAATATAATAATAACATTGTTATTTAACATGATAATTATCACATAGACATTGAAATGATGGGAATGAATATAATTAAATAGATTATTAATATATGGTTTATAAATTTTTATAAAATGAATTTGATGGTGACAAATTAATTAAAAATAAAAATAAAAACAAATAAAATATAAATGATGTGTTTTTATGAAAAACTATTTTTATTCCCATGATATATTTTTATCACAATAAACTGAAATATTCACTATTAGTGTAAGATATTTACTAAATTTATATGTTATATAATCATTCTATTCTTTTAAATTCATACAATAAGTTTGATAGTCTTATGAAAAGAATAAATCCAATTATAAGCATAAAAAAGTTATATTTTTCTAAACGGTGGATTTCTACACAATTAAATAGTGGACATGTTTTAAAAATAAATTTTCATAGACTGATAAATTTTATTTTACAAAATAATATTATTATTTTGAATCTACATGATAAAATTTCATTAGGATGAATTTTGATATATTTCATAGAAGTTTCAATTTTTTATGAATAATGAGAAACATGATATTTTAATTAAAAACTACTTATTATTCTAATTTATTTATATTGTTATATTATATTTTATATCTATTTCCAAGTATAATGAGTTAAATTATACATCAAAATATTAATAATATATCATTTTATTCAATTTAAAATTAAATTTAAAATAAAATAATTTTTAAATTTTGAAGATTTACACTAAAAACCCTTTGTTTCATCATGTCTATGGGATTAATTTTAAAATAAATTATGATATTTATGGGATTGTAATTTTTAAAAATAGAATAAATATATTTAATAATACTAATTTATAATTTATATTAATATCAACTTAGTAATTGACTGAATATATTACTGGATTTAATTTAAATTAATTATAGTTGTTAAGGTAAGAATGATTTTACATAGTGGTTAAACATTAATCATAAGGTCAAAAATGATCTATAAACATGTAAAAGACTGATTTTATGAAAATATTTTTACCATTAAAGCTCTATTATAGAAATACTTTGTTAGGGAAGACTCTTTTTATGTATAAACATGGGTACACATAACTTTCTTTTCAAAAATAAAATTTTTTCCCCTCCCTCACTTATAAAAGGCGACAATATATCCTGATCTGTTCAAACCTCTAAAAAATATTTATCATCCATAAACTACTAAAATAATCTCCCAAAATCCATAATAAATTCCAAGAAACCTCAACTTGGGAATAAATAAACACATGGTTGTAATTTTTTGAAGATTGAAAGGAGTTACCCTGATGAGAAGTTGCATTCTTCAATAAGAACTTTTGTTTTAATTGTTTCCCCACCCCTCCAATCATTATTATTATAAGATTATATAATATCCACCGTATCCTACATATAATCTTATTTTTTATGTTTTGGTTTTGTCCAAAACATACACAAATATCCAATAAATGGGTAACTAAATACCTATTTATGTTTACGGCTGACTACCGCCTCCCGAAATGATGTCACTCATTTTTTCATTACCTCATCTTATAGGTGAGAATTATGATATGCATTCTATTTTTATATGATATTTATAATTTATTCATAATTAGGGAATTATTATATAACATATACCTTTATGCTATCAATTATTTGGCAATATGATAACCTAATTTGTGCTTGTGTGGACTACTTCCTCCTCAAAGAGATGTGATTTGTTCACAATTTGCATGGAATGTATTAAATTTGGGTTTAATTAAATAATATTATATAAATTAAACATTTATAATATCAATGATATATTTATCTATGATTAAATATAAAATATTATTTTATTCATTCCATTTCACACACTGAAAATGTGATAACATCATTCATGGATGTGTGGACTACCGCCTCCAAGAAGCAATATGATTCTTCATTTTACATCACCATATCTAATGATTGAAAAATATAATTATAAATAATTAATTAATAAGGAATTTATTATATAATTGTAACTATTTAATGATAAAAATTACTTACATTCTTTCCATAATGATCATTTATAAATGGGATGGTTACTTAAGTGTTTGTAAGACCTACCATCCACATAATCGCAACATTGGTTTATTTTTCATAACCATCTTTCCAGTTTAATTTTAAAAGTATAATTGAGGAAAAATGTTGTTTTTTTAATTTTTACTATAATATATATTTTTAAATATTTATATAATTGACCTTAGTCGACCTATCAATGTGAGTTTTGACACATAAGAAAAATATGGGGAAAACATCCAACCTAATAATTATTGATAAAATTAATTTTATATAAATTTCTTATAAATTAATTAAAAGTAATAACAAAATTAGAAAAGGTTTTAGAAATGTAAATAATTAATAAAAGTTTATTATTCAGGAATATAGAGGACATGTATGAAAAATCAGACTCAAGGTAAGGGATTTTCATCCCACTTTTATGGCTATGAGATAAATGTCATATGCACCACATACATATTTCATGTGGAATTTTTACTACACATTTTTGATATATTAAATAATAAATTAATTAATATTAATGGTATTTAAATGTTATATTTGATTATTATTTATTTTTGGCCTTTTGATTCAGATGTTACTATAGTTATAAAGGGATTTTTAGTCTAACTTTTATTTCTCTGAGACTTATTCCATTTTCACTACTCCTTTCATTTGTTTAGTGTATCTACTGACCTATGAAATTTTACATCCAGAATATAATTTATTTTATGTTGTTAAATTTTTCAATTGATTTCATTATTTCACATATCCTATTATACAATATTTTCTCATGTTTGTAGGGATTTTCATCTCACTTTTTACAATAGTGGTATAATGGTCATATTCACCGGTTAAATATTTTGATTGGGGAATATACTTCCCATTTTGATATATAATATCACGACATTTTTTATATTCATGTTATTTACGAAATTTATTTTTATTATTATTACTTTTGGGTCATCTAATTCATATTTTACCATAGTTGTGAGGGGATTTCTAGTCTTCGTTTTATTTCTGTGAGACTTATAACATATTCAACACTTATTTTTATTTTTCAGTCTATATATTACTAATGAATATTTTTTATTATAAAAATACTTAAATTTATATTATTTTACATATTCATTTGTATATTTCTCTTTCATGGGGTTTTCTTATTCAATGTCACTAAAGAGGAAATGAATTTTTACATAAGTTGTCTTCTTTGATATGCTTGTTTTGTTATACACATATCTTCTCTTATGAGGTGTATATACCAATCCTTTTAAATTTTATATCAAAAATCTCTTAATTCTAATGATATTTTAATTTTCATTTAATGTTATTCAATTCATGGGGATTGTGATATAAATGTTTCAAAGTGGCATGGGACACTTTGAATCATTAACAATTATTTTCCTTAATAATTGTTTTACTAATCCTTTATGTTAATTCAAATTCATTAATTTTGAAACACCTTTTTGTTAAATCTCCACCAATGGTGATAATTTTATCTACAATATTCACATTATATCTTTATATTAGTTATGGTTCTTTCTAAGAGATGGTTATAGAACCCCTTTCTTTTTCATGGGTCAACCATGTTTGAATGAGATTGTATTAGACCCCATTTTTTCAATGGGTTAATCATGTTTCAATGAGATTATTATAGACCTTATTTATTGGATAACAATGTCTCAATGATATTGTTATGGAGACAATTTCCTTTCCCCAGGATAATCTTTTTTAAAAGGGATTGTTATGGAACCCATTTTTTCTATGAGATAATCATGTATCAATGATATTTTTACCGAACCCATTTTTTTTCCATGGGTCAATTATGTTTAAAAAATATTGATATGAATACCACTTCTTTTCCAAGGGTTTATTATGTTTTTATGATTTTTATGATATTTTTTTTTTATTCATGGCATTATGAGTTATATGAAAGGGGTGAGACTAATATAGGTTATATGATGGTTGATCCCCATTATAGATCTCCAGTACATTGGGAAATGATAATGTTTGAAGTCAACCATATGGTTATTCAAACTAAATGGGTTTTGAAAGGGTTTTATGAAATTGATGCTCCAAATTATTAAAAATATGATTAATTTCTTATTATGAGTTTATAGTGTTTCTAAGCATCAAGATTGATATTTAATGGGTTTTGATTATTGATTTTTATGAATCATTAATTTTCCATGTTTTCATATTTTATGATCTAGGTATTGATGGGTTTGAGTTCCTTTATGATTCTCTCACACACTTTGATTATTTAATCATACCCTTATACAATGTTATAGTCATTTATAATATTCATTTTTTAATTGTTACATATACACTTAATGCTAATTTTAGATCACCCTTAATATTTTTACTTTTCCTCTTGTTTTAAAGATTTATTTTAAACATCTTATATCTTAATGGAATTTTATCTAGTTTATTGTGACATATAAATGTGGAAAAGAAATGATGGGTCAAGTGGGATAAATTATCTTATAAATTCATGTTAATTTTTTATATGATAGTTTTTTATTATATCACTAATACTCTAATCCAAAGAGGTCTTATAAAATATGAGTGGTTGACGTTTTCCTTTTTCATGTTTTATGGTTCAGATAAAAAAATTGGGTCAAATTTATCAGAATCAAATCTAAGAATATAATGATATAGATTTTAGTATAGGATCTTGGAGTGTGTGTTATGGTCAATTATAATGGAGGTACTAATTACAGAGGATCCAAAGGCTGTTCAAGGTAAGATCAGTTTATCATATATCTTTTTGTATTACTTATTAGATTTTTTAATTTCACACTCTTTCTTTTGCCAACTTAGTGTGTGGGTATGGACTAGATGTAGAGATGTTCTTTTAGGACCCGACCCACCAGGGAATACATGGTGAGTAAAAATCATAGTGTCATAATAGGAAGATTCTCACTAATAGAGTAGGGGATTGTGACCATCACTGATTAGGCATAACCCAGATATGGGAGGCATTAACCTATGCATCTGTATGAACACACACACACACACATATCTAATCCCATAAAATTTTGAAAGTAAAGTAAAAAAATATACCAATTCATGAATAAATCTATAATCTAAAAAATAATAATTGAAAAGTATATAATGTGATAAATGGGACTACGAAAATCCAACCAAAAATGGAAATGAGTTTATCTTAATCTAAGGTAGGGGTCTACCATCAAATGTAACAATGGTAAGTAGCTTGGTTTTTTAGCCTAATACTATTCCCCACCTGCTCTCGGTCCTCCAAGGACATTAAAAAAATGAAATTCATCTACATAAGAAAAATAATATGTGGGAAAATCCCATGTAGGGGTGATTAAAAAATTTACAAGAAGGAAACCCTAAAATAGATAAGCATAAAGAACCATGATGAGTCAGCTCATAAGTATACAGATATGTTAATAAAGTTATGATACATAACTATTTTTATAAAAAATCCCAAATATACTCATAATAGATAAAAAATCTCTAGGGGTATCAAACAATACAATCTTCCACACGATTCTATTAAAGGATTCAATGTTATGGTCATTTCGAGAGTACTCACTACCTGATATATGTTTTCATTAATAAAACTCATCTAATTGTTCATTCTAATTTGACCATACTGAGAATATACTCAGTGGTTTTTAGAACATCTCAACATCTAAGTACGAGATCAAACCCAAGGGCAATGGTTGAAAAAAAAATTAAAATGGATCGATCTAGTTGATAAATTATTAACACCTTATGCATGGTGGTTAAACCGCGACCACTAACCCACCTATGATGAAGGTATGATAGAGGATCCCACCCAAGGATACAGAGAGGGAAACCATAAACTCTATGTAAGATTGATCCCAAAGAGGTGATCAAAATGCTATATGGAGTATATAACACCACAATGTACCATCATAGGTATGGAATAAGGAATCTCACATAGTTTAACCTGGATATTTCAAAATAAACAAAGTGTTGTAGACTATATCTAAGAAAGTACACTTCTTATATCAGTGGTAGATGTCATTTTCTGTTTTCCATGGGTCTTCCCTTTACTATCCATTTCACATAACTTGTAAATCTCCATATACATGATGTTTAATTTAATGGTATATGATGATTAAGTTCTTATATGGATTTTGATATGCCACCTCCCCATGCCCTTGTACACATGGTCATGAATGTGTACACCAGGTTGTGTCTGAGTTTCGGGTCATTTTTGTGTACTCTTCCCATGACCTTGATTCTGGATTTTTCTATTCATGAGTACCCTCTTGGTTACATAGTGAGATACCATCATTAGATCATAGGGTGTGAGACATATGTCATGTATTGTTTGTTAATTTTCATCATACATAATATTGTCACCGTAGCCGTGGGTATCACTCAATGTGTGTTCATTAGAGTACACACTGTGTAACGTGAAATTCCTAGAATTAATCATTTCTTACATGTTTTAATTTTTCACACCTTTTTTCTTTGATACAATGACCAATCATGCCTAATAATTGTGGATCTGTGGTTGACCATGCTAATAGTCACCGGTGTCACGAATCTAGGCTTCGTTCTGCTCGAAAAGACCTCCAACAAGACACACTATAATCATGCCATGGTGAACCATGAATTTATAATGCCACATATGATATCGTATATGCCTTCATCTCTATTCACTACTTTTATTCCAAGAATATTTATCTTGAACCTATAGCAATGATCTGTTGAGCGAAAAATTATTTTCATAATGATCGTCTACCGAGTATTCATAGAACTACATACCAAGTGAAATGAAATGACAATCATTTGTAGAACGGGGAGATAAATTCATAAGCCATATAATAAGTAATAAACCTAAAAAAGGTTTAGGTTTTCCTTAATTCCTTTTTATTATAGAAATAAACAATGGGTAATATAAAAAAATCAATTCCCCAAAATCTCAAGTAGAATAAACCTAAACTTGTACGCTTGACCGACATCTGACTAAAACATTTAGAAGAATCGATTTGAATTTATAATGGAATAATGAAACATGTATAAATCTATATAAAAAAAATATTAACTTTGGTTAGGATCAATCCTTGACGATGAATAAATCTATATCGTCGTCATTGGTGAGATCATCAATCTCTGATGTCATTGGTTATCCATCATATAACCCGATTATCGATCCATGATATCAGTGTTCACTAATACTCCCCAAACTCTCATATCACATATTGGGGTTATGCGACTAAAACTATGGATTTGAAATAAGTGTGCTTATATAGAGGTGTCTAGGTCTCTATGTCAAAGCATAACAAAATAAATAAATAAATTTAATTACTTTTTTATTTTGAACCACATTAACATCATAAAAAATGACCAATCTTGAAAAATATTATGTCATTACGATAGTATATTACAAATTTTGGAGTCAACAGTGGTCTGTCATTTTCTATTCATTTCCCCTCTCGATGTTATTTCACTTTTTTAGGAAAACTATTCACATGTGATATTAATATATATTATATTTTTCTTATTACCGTACCAGTATCATCATGCCTTCATATATTGTACCATCCTAGTACATTGATCCATTAATATTTCTAGATATATTTTAAATAATTTCATGGAAAAAATAGGGATTTTATAGGCATCCAATACCCATAGTTTTATCCACACGAGTTGGAGGTCAGAATTTCTTGGATGATGTGTAATTATGAAATAGATTGATGATGGGAAAACATCAATCGATGATATGTCTCTTCCTATTGTAAATAAATCCATTTGATTTCATCGTTATAATGGATTGGTTGTACTATATGAATTTATTTGTTCACTGTTTTTAGAGGAGAGTCAAATTTTCTAATGTGGAAGGCCATAAACTAGTATTTATTTGTGAGTGGAGGTATTAGATAGGTAGACGACATGAAAATCCCCCTATCTCATAGTTGGTAGAGTTTTTAGTAGAGGAGTAGGTAATGAATATTTCTAGAGTTATTAAGGATTTTCACAATGACTTCCCAGATTACTTAGTGACTGTACCACCTCATCGAGATATCTATTTTCGAATAAATATATAATTAGGTTCATCTCCAATGTCAATGGAACCATATCATATGACACCGATGGATCTATGTAAATTAAGAATCTAGATTAATGCTTTAAATAATATTTGAACATATGACCCAGTGTATCACCTTGGGGTGAATCTAATTTTCCTCCAAGTAAGATGAAGGTATTAAAAGCCTCTACATAAACTACTAAAAGTTGAATCATGTTTTGATCAAGAAACATTACCCTCTTCCTAGGATAGATGATCTATTTGAATAGATTAATGGATCCAGTTGGTCCCCAATGACTGTTTTGTGGTTAGTATATCACTAGATAAGGGTGAAGAAAGAGGATATCCAAAATATTTCTTTCTGATATAGGTATAGGCACTACAATTTTTTGATCTTGTTGTTAGATGTTAGAAAATCACCAGATGTGTTAATAGGGCTCATGATATCCATATTTCATGAGTTTCTATAATATTTTATAGTCTTTTTCGTCATGAATATCCACATATACTCAATATCATATGAGGATAATTCTAATCATCTCATAACTAAACTACAAGTTCATCAACATCATTAAATCTATATGAAACTATCCAAGTGAATGTTTTGGATACTGGTGTTGTATTTCCTTAGACATGTGGTTTCTCAATGGTGTGTTCTCATTGAAACATCCCATATATAGGTTTTTTTCTTAGGAAGAACTGAAAAAACATGGAAAAGGATTTCAGATTATTTGGTCTCATGGTTTATTACTGCTTATTTGTGTCCAATTTCTATCAGATATAATCCAAGGTAATAAAATTGACTAGGAAGTACCAGAATCTTATTTGTACTAATAAATGAAATTTATCTTTTGACTACCTAATAGAGGGATTGATAAGAACCCCAATGTGTTGATTTCTTGAATAAGGGGTTCTATTTGAGGTCTTTTTGGGGTGTTCCCTATCAAGGATTGGGATGTTTCTAAATATAGAAGATGGAAATGTTATTTTATGGGTCAAGTTAGGTTAATCCCCTTGATAATAATTATCCAACACATGATCTGGAGTTATAAATAATGGTGTTTTCCCTAATGATATAGATAACTTAACATATCAGTGAGTGCATTATTATCTTCACGTACCATACGTGTCTAAGTTTTGTTTTTTCTTAGTGAGACCTGAACCTATACCAGTGGTGGTGGATGGTGTTATTATAGGATTTTTATTTATAGATCTTCTACACCCTTGGAAAAGGTAATGTTGTTTCTAAAGTCTAGAGCTTGACATCACATAGAGATGTTGTTTAAGAGTCCAAGGATGTTTTTGAAAATGGATAGAAGAGCTTATAATGATTCATCTTAGTGTGTATGATGTATGTGATAGAGGTTTTCCTAATATAATAATTGTGGAATTGTATTTAATGTTGTTAGTATAGGAGTCTTAGTTGGTAGACTCAAGGGTGGTGGTGATGCTAGAACTTATTGGTAATGGTTATACTCTCGAGGGGTGGTCAGAGGATGATCTGGATATAATGAAACATTAGGGTAGGCCAGTTATTCCATTTCCAATGGATTAGGGAGTTCTCAATGAGTATCCTAACTTGACCTTAAAATTATATCCATGTATTTCTAATATGTATGATGACTTGAGGATGTAGCTTTGGGATATTTGGATTAATCAGTCAGTGGAAGAGTTTATAGAATGATTTTTTTTCAGAAAGTGAAATTTGATCTTCATGTTATAGGTGGTTTGTTTCTAAACTTTGATGTCCCTGAGTGAGATTGGGACGACATTTTGAAGAAATTCATCTTCGGGTTACCCTATCCTTTTGGAGTTTGTAATGATGTTTTATTATTTTGGACCAAATTAAGAATTCATCTCATTTTTATGGTTATTAGGGAAATGAGTTTTATATATTCCTGGGTGAGGTAGTATATGGATGAGATGGTGAGAATTAATGACCTACTAGAGACTATTTCATATAGAAGAGAATTTTTTTTACCTTGTAATTCCATAGAGGATTAAAAAATGATTTTATCTATTAGTTAAGCCTTAGAACCTCTTTCTATCCCTATAGAGATGAAAAAATTGATCATAACATCTGAATATTGAAGTATATGTTACATGATTGCATTTCGGATTTTGGAAGATCATGGGTGAAGAATAGATCAATTGCTGAGTTTTCTTATAATAATAGATATTAATCTTCCTTCATTGTGGAACTATTTGAGGATTTTTTTGGGAATCCATTTAAATATTCTTTGTGTGGAATTGAGGTTGGGGAGTAAGTATTGCTTGTTATTAAGGTTTCATATTGAAAAAAAGTGAATATCTAGGTAGTTTGAGAGTAGATAAAGGTGGCACAATACTATCATATGTAATAGATGGGGGCCCCATGATTTTGATGTTAGAGACCATGTATTCTTGATGGGTTCCCAGATTTAGGGGAAATAATGGTTTATTCAAGGGTGTGAGATTTATCTTATGTTGATTGGTAATTTTCTAGTATTAAATAATTTTGGCAAGGAGTATTATTGGTTGTTATTTTTTTCATATATGGATAGGGTTTATGACGTCATCCATGTGTTTTATCTTTTATAATATCTTCATGATGACTAACATGTCGTTGAATGTGGAGAGATGGTTATAGATGATGATGAAATCATAGAGAAATATGTTTTCATCCATGATTTTTATGATAAGTTTCTAAATTAGTGAGTTATTCACTTGGTTCATGTCTTATGGAGGAATAGTATTTTGGATATAATCCCTTGGGGATGCGAGTAACAAATGCGTGGTCAATATCATGAGTTTTTTGTTATATTTTTTCCTTTTTGGCTATACAATGTGTTTGAACTTATATTATTATATTATTTTGATTGTTTTCCATGTTGATGATATTTCCTGGTTATGCGCTTATTCCCATGGTAGATTGGCTATGTTCATAATATTGTGAGATCATTAAGAGGTATTTTGCGGGGACATTTTTTCAAACCCCTTTTCTATTATTTTGGATTATTCTTTGTTTGTAGATGATTATAATTGTTTTATAGGTATATAATGTAATGTTTTGGGTTTCTAAAACCAATACTTTATGTATTTTCAAATACTATATGTATTAGGAGGGTGATTATTTTCATTTTACCACTTTTAAATTTCATATTTTTTCCCAAGGTTACTTGACTTACCATGTGGTCTCTTATTTATTCATGTTATTGAGTAGTTTATTCATTTACTCTATTGATTTGGTCGTATGGACAATTAGTAAATTCCTATCATATGTAAACATTTAATTTGGTTGATATATTCTTTCACACAATCTCGTTTATCCTTCATGAGGTCTCTTGGTCCAGTCATTTAGACAGTCTGTTTTCTTTTGTGATATGTTAATTTTTATTTTGGTCCATAAATTTCATTACATGGTTGATCAGTTCCTTCATGCTATTTTTTGGATAGTCATGAGATCATTCTATTTTTTTCTTTTGATCGATATTTTGGTTCATACGGTTAATTGGTTCCTTTATTAGGTTTGTTCATGCAGTCACATGACTCTTCAAGGTCGATCTATTCATGTTGTAACATTAAGAGTTTTGAAATTCTCAAAATTTTCAAAATGCCTTGTTTTATGTAGTTTGAAATAATACAACCCTTTTAAAATAAAGAGTATAATTTATGTTTTGATTATATATTTTTTATTTTTTATGTGGGGATATAATAATATGTTTGAATTATTTAATGTTCGGGGTTTTAAAATGTGTAGTTCCATTGGTTTTTTAATAAAACCAAATTAAATGAGATTTAAAGGGGAATTTGGTTACTCTAATTTTTAGTGATATTTATTTGGTATTAAAAAACATGATATTCCCTCTGATTTGAGATTTTATTGTTTATTTTGAGTTTGAATGGTTTATAACCTCATTCATGAGCCTTGGGAGTCACATACCTTTGACTGAATCCTTCCTTCCTATGAACTCCAGAAATGTTAAATAAGTACATTATTCCTCTATTTCCTATAGTTACGTGGGATGTTTGAGGCCACTATATATATATATATATATATATCTTCCCCCTATTTTGGTATTTCATGAATCAAATCTTTTACCTAGGTAGGGGATCCGTCTAATATATTTTTTCTATTCAACTCTAATATTATCATGATCTTGTTTTCCTTTTGGTGGATGGTATGAATTGACTAACGAAGACAATGAACTATGTTAAATTTAATTTAAAGGGGAGGTATATATTCACATGTGGTTATATTTTTCCTTTTACTATCACTTGAATTCTTGTAAAACATAAAACCCATTGTGTTATACATGTTCTGTATTTTTTGAATTTTAAGAACCCCTGTTTTGAATTGAAGCCCAAATTTTGTTATTTTTTTGAACCCAACACTCATAAAATTATAAGTACTTATATATGGATAATGAATCATTTTCTTATGTTAATCCATAACTGTGTAAAAATAACCATCCATTATATGATTAATTAATGATAAATATCTATTTGAATGAATAATAGAAATTTATGGGTATCAAAATCCATTATTTATTCCCCAAGGGTGATTCCTGTTGTTCCCATGGTCAAGTGGGATATGTTGGGTTTGAATGGTGATGGTGGTGGCTGGTTTATATATGGTATTTTTAATGAGAAATGAATGTGTGGTTGTTGATATATGGTTATTATGATTATATGATTGGGCTACTGTATTGAATTTTATTGTAGATATGATGGTTGTTGTTGTGGGAAAGTATTTTTTCTACATGGTGTCTTCTGGTAGTAGCATCGTAGTGTTGGAATAAAAAAAATAATGGATGATATTAATATGGTTGGGGATAGAATTTAAATAATATGGGTTGGATATTATTTTATATTAATTTAATAATGGTTCTAAATAACAATGAACAAGATGGAATTTTAGGCGAATTCATATAGGGGAAAGTTATAGTGGGTTATCATTAAATATGAGGATGAATGTTTAAATCATTTAATGGTGGTTATTATGTGATAATCAAGGGGAATAGTTGAATCTGTAATTGAAATAAATAAAACTATGGGTTGTGGGTGGCTATTTAGTGTAGTGGAGTTTCATATAGTAATACCAACATGTGGTAACTATCATGTGGTGATTTTGGTAATAAAAATTGCATGATGTATCGATGTTAGGGATTTAAGTTGGGCTTGTGTTATATCTATTTATTTATATGGTTGTGTTTTCTTGATACTTCAATATTCACCCCACCCATGGTGAGTACGATGTACCGACACCAAAATGGTTTTAGGGGTTTATCCGCTATATCTAGAATGGTTATGGAACAAATAAATCACTAAACCAAATTTCATGAACTTCTTTTAGAAGAAGTATGTAGTTGTAGTACCCAGTTTATGGTGAGTACCAACCGATAGTGGTACAATTGGTTGTGAATAATGAAGATGAGAGGATATATTATGTGGTGGCAGTCTTTCATGGTAGAAAGAGTTTGTATTTGGTTCTAAATGTTTATTTGAAATTCGATTTTTTTATCATGGTAATATATTATTAATTTTTAATGATAGAATAATTACTTTATATGATTACACAACACTGACACAATACATGAACTAGCAGCATAAAAATAAAATTACATGATTTTAAAAACACGAATGTAATATTTTTTGGATTAATGATAGAGTCAAAACATTTGTATAGTTAATAATAATGTATAATGGATAGTGGAAGATTTTATATTTTAATTCCATACCAGTATTGATGGATTGAAAGTCTAAATATGGGAATAGTTATTAATATGACATTGATGGTATTTTATATTAAATAATATTTTTTCAGATGATTTTAAAAACATAAAAATGTTAAAAATGGACAAAGATGATGGGATATATTCCCAAATTACATCCCTTTAACATTTGTGAGATAATTGATACCTTAGATGTAAGTTTATAACTGTTTAGTATTGAAATAGATGTTACTAGGGTTGTGGTTAAAATTTGTTTAATGAGGTGTCAAACTAAAAGATAAAGTTTATAATTCAATATAATCATTTGAATATTTAATTGGTTGGAGTGATTTTTTAATTACCCTATCTGATAATCAAATTTATTTCTACTAGGTGAAACATACACATGAAAAAAAATTAATTATACTTAAATCTTATATGTAATTCCATGTATGTCATTTCATTAACTATAAAATTTCACAAAATCTCTTATATTCTTCACACTACATTGACAAACATAGAGGTTTTGGAATATTAAAAATACCATCTCTATTGTTCATAAGAAGAAATATAAAGGATTCCTCTCAAAAAAGACAAGTTTATATCACCTTTGAATCAAGACAAATATGAGGTTATGGTTTTACAATAAAATATCATTTTAAAAAGATTGGTTAAGATTAAATTTATTATGATAAATTTATATGATATTTCTTTCCCAAATATATTATATTTTCATCTCCTCTAGCTATGTATAGATATTTCAAATTATTCTTTCATTTTCATCTCTTTATGTTCTCAAGAGGTGGAATAATGTTTTCATTGAAATATGACATTGTTTTACTATTATGTTGAGAATATTTTTCTTCCATACCCATATTTTTATTGAAATTCATTAAAGAATGTTTTTAATATTCTCTTAGGTTTGTTTAAATTCATTTTTACATATTTTATAATTTATATAAATTTGTTTAAAATGAATTTTCTTTTCATTATACAAATGAGGTTCTATTGATTTCTTACCAAAAAAGTGAAAGGAATATTTTTTTTAATATACATAACATGATCTGAATTTTTCACTAGCATAAACATTATTTATTTGAAGATTACCAGTAATGTATCCATGAATCTTTTCAAATTAAATGTTTTCCTTAATATTATTTAAATAATTATATTTTAAAAAGTGTTTTAAAATTGAGTATATTATTTCCTCAAGAAATGTTCCAACAACATTTAAAAGTAAATTTTCATCTATGACAAAATCCTTTGATGTTATTTATTATTCACTATGTATATGATTTTAGGATACCAAACATATTATTTATCTAGATGTCTTATGGTTATGATGATGCAATATTATTGAAACCCATTTCATTTTCTTGGAGTTATGTTATGAGGAATGATAAATTTTTTATTGATCTTATGAAATACATATGAATGGAATATGATTATGTGATTAATTCTTCCGTTATAAACATTATGGAATACCACCTTTTTATTACATATCATTTTAGTACGTTGTATAATAATAGAGGATATTTTAATGTTTTTTTTCTAGGAATGAATGTACATAATAAATGAAAACATAAAAAATTATTATATTCAACTTGAAATAAATATTCAAGGTTAACCCTATATAGGTTTATCTTATCTCATAACATGGGGAAACAAATTAACATAAAGGGTGAGAATAAGGCCCAATCAAGGAAAAAAAGGTAAAAAAACTTTTTTTTATCTTGAGGAATATCGATAAGAACATGAAGAATTACATATTGGAATAAGAAAAAAATAGTAACATCATAATTAAAATTGCATGATTCAAAGAATATAAATGTGGATACAACATTTAATTGTGTCCTTCAAAATCCTATCACAAAGGTTTATCACCGAGGTGTCATAAAAATTACAGAGGTTATTCACCAAGGTATCATAATACTTGTAGTCTCTAAAGATTAAATTATTTACCAAATTCATTAGTTGGATATCATGGAACACCCTAAATATTTCCAAAGTAATTTCATCCACATAGATCATAACAAAAAATATCATAAATAACCCGTGGAGAATAAATGAAATGAGTTTTATATCAAAATAATTACGTTGAAATGTTTATTATGTCATTTTAGAAAAAACAAAATATGAAGATGGGTTCTATGTATGTTAATCCCAAAATTAAATATATAATGTTTAAATCTATCTGAAAATCCCTCAACTGGAATGATTTTTGGGTATTCATAAAATAAAAAGAAATAATTTCTTGAGGAGAGGAGATATATTTTGAGAAGTAAAATTTGATGCATAATGAGAATGAACCAAAGTTTTAGAAAATAATAAAAATTTAGAGGAAAGAGTATAAAATTCAAAAAATACTCTTAATAAAGTGATAGAATAAAATGGATAATAGAACATATTATAGAAATATGAAAGGCATACCACCAAAAAGAGAACTTCAAAGGAAAAGAGAAGTTGATATTTACCTTACCTTGAAGAGTGACTCCTAGAACACGTAGATTGGGACCTTAGGGACTTGAGGATATATTTGGAGGAATCCAGGGGAGGTTAGAATATTAGATATTCATGGATATTGAATTTGGAATGAATATAAATGAATAAATGTGTGGGTATTTATAGAAAAAGTGAGGAAATTGTTTATTAATTTCCTTATACATATTAGTAGTGTTATTTGAAAAACCATGAGCTTAACCGAGGTATTTCTCCTTGGTATTGGCCTCATAGGACACATATTACATTATTTTAATGCACAAGAGTCTACCAAAATTTTATAATACTGATAAATTTACCAAAATCTAATATTAATGTTCTAATTTTAGAAATGACATTTATATTATCAAAATAATTCTTTAAATATGTAAAATTAATCTTTTAACTATAAAAATACTTATTAATTAAAATTATTATTGGACATAAAATGCATAGTAGAATTCATAGTATTTTTTTGAATATTTGAAGAAATAAAATTATTTTCTCATTTTTATTTAAATAAGAGTGTTTTGATAATACTATTTAATTGTAAGAATCATTAATAAAAACATTGTTTAATATAATAATTTATAAATATTTGAAAAGAAATTTTTTCACCTAGAAAATGAATTTATCAAATTCCATCACAATTTTTATGAAATATTATTATTAAAATTAAAATAGTGGAATGAAAACATTATTTAATCAATTGGATTTTATATTAAGTGACTATAGACATGAAACCTAACCCCTCATAACAGCATTATATGACCTAAGGGTAAGGTGTGACATGGTGACAGACTCTTGGGGTAGCTTGGATAACATTTCCCAAGTATTAATCTCCACTAACGTGAACTTCTTTCATATGTGATTTCATTCCAGATTAACATGTTGAATATTGAATTGGGCTTGGTCAAAAGAAAAGACAAATGATGTTATCTCCCTCCCATGTTTTGAAAAATGGGCTTCAAATAACTTGACTCTTCTGGATGAGGCCATCAAAGCTATATTTTGATTTAATTAATCATTATAATTTGTATTTATAAATAATAATCATAATATAAAGAGTATTATTTCCAATGGTCATATTGAATAATTTTCATATTGACCAATGGTCATACAAACCAATGGTCATATTGACCAATGGTCATACTGAACAATGCTCATATTGACCAATGGTCATATTGACCCACGATGATATTGACTAATGATCATAATTTAGAAACTATCATATAATGGTCAAAATGAGATGGTTAAATTAAGATATACTCACTTCATTATTAATGATATATAGGTTTTTGTGAAAGATAATATAACAAAAATTTCCAGGAATCAATTATAATTATAATTTTTGGGTCATTACATTCTTCACCCCTTATGAAATTTCATCCCTAAAATTTCAACTACTTCCCCCAAATGATAATAGATGTGGGTACTTCTACCTCATTTTTTCCTCTAATTCCCACATATCTTCTTAATATTTTTGTTTATTCTATAAGACTTTAATGAGGTTGTAGTATTGTTTCATAGAACATTGTCTTTATGGTCCCCGATATCCACCGACTTCTCCAAATAAGATATGTCATGATCCAATTTTACTACTTCAAGATTCAGTACATGGGAAGGGCCAGGTATGTACTTTTTTAAGAGAGATACAGAGAAAACATTCATAAAATTGTGGTAGATTTATAGGAAGTTAATTCTTGTAGGACACTACTTCTATGAGATCAAATATTTTATATAGGAAAATATACCTAGGGATGAGCCTCTATTTCATTCAAAACCTCATGGATCTCTTCCAAGGTGAAATTAAAGGGAAGAATTTGTCCCCAACATCAAACTCCATGTCCCTTAGACAATATTCATCCTAACTCCTATGTTGACTCTGAAAAGCATTTATGTATTTTTGGTTGGTATGTACCTTTTCTATCATCACGTTGACAAGATTAGGAAGAAGAAGCTTTGCCTCACTAGATTCATGCCAACAAGTAGTAGTTCAACATATTATCCAATATAGGGCTTTGTAGGGTACCATTTGAATACATGAGTGGATGTAGTTGTTGTATGAGAACTCAACTAATGATAGATATTTATCCCATCCACATTTTAATACCAATTATCATGTTATCACCATGTCCTCGAGTTTATTAATATTCTTTTATGATTGGAAATGTGTTTGAGGGTGATAGGCCGTATTGAAATAAAATTAAGTATTTATAGCATGTTGTTGATTTCTCTTGATTTTTTATATGATCCTTAAATCACGATCAGATATGATAGAAAGTGGAACTCCATGAGTCCATACCACTTCCTTCATGTATATCCTAGTGATTTGGTCAAGGGAGAATTCATCCCAAATTGATATAAAATGGGTATTCTTATAGAGATGATACACTATAACCAATATCACATTGTTTCCCTTAAATGTTTTTGGGCAATGAGTGAAAATGTTTGAAGTGATATTGTCCCACTTACATCATGGTATGGTTAGTAGTTGTAATACACCTTTAGGATTTTTTTTCTCTTCCATCACTAGTTTACAAAACAGGCACCTTGTTGTATAGTTGGAAATCTATATTTTCATGTGATCCCACCGATAGTGATCATTAATCCCCTAATCATTTTAGTTATTCTTGTATGTATAAATAATTTATAGCTATGAGATTTATAAATTATCTACTTCTTTATTTTTCGAATAAATGGAACACATATACCTGTATGAAATTTCATTTCACCTTCTTGACCAATATTGAATTCAAAAAAAAATACCTTTTTTCACATTCTATATTTTATTTGGTATCAAAGGTTCTTCTCCTTGAGATTTCTTGGGATTCTCTAGTAATGATTGTTGAGAAATAATTTGGGATAAGGTTGATGATGTTCCATCCCTTATGATTCCAATGTCCAGTTTTACTTGGTCTGTGATCAAATTGTACCCTTTAATCCTCATAATTTCCAGCCTAATAGGGTCTTTTCTAATTAATTCATGAATGACTTCATTTTATCTTCCATGATGACAATTAATTGAACAATCATAGTCTTTAGAAATTTCCAACAATATCCTCAGTCACATGTTCAATTCATTTTTGTGTGAAAAACATATTTCAATCTTTGATGGTTTGTGTATATATCATATTTATCCCCATAAATATATTTCCTTCATATCTTCTGAGAAAAACTAAAATTATAGATAGGTGTAGGTCATTTGTAAGATAGTTCTACTCATGATGCTTAAAATTTTGATATGAAAAAGAAATTACCATTTTATTTTGAATGAGGATACATCCAATCCAATTATGAGTTTCATCACTAAAAATAGTGAATCCTTCTTTGATATAGGGTAGGTTTAACATGGGTGCATTAAATAATCTCTTATTCATCTATTGGAAACATTATTCACTCATTTTTGTCCTAATAAACATGACCCTTTTTCATGTTAACTTAGTTAGTGGATTATAAAGCCATGTTTTTTTCTCAAAACGCTCATATTATATCCTAAAAATACATGGAAACAACGAATCTTAGTTACAATTGTAGGATGAGGCCACTCCTCTACAACCATTGTCTTTGTAGGGTCAACTAACATTCCATTATTTGTTACTATGTTCCCCAAGAGAGAAACCTTTTTTAATAAAAATTTGCATTTCATGAACTTTGAAAATAACCTCTACGTCCTCAATGTTTGTAATATAACCCTTAAATAATCCTCATTCTCCCCATAGAATTTAAAATATATCAAAATATCATCAACAAAAACAAAAACAAAATTATCAAGGTAGTACTTAATGTTTCCATTCATCAGATACATAATAATAAAAGGATAATTAGTCAAGTCAAAGCTCATAACAATGGACTCATAATTTCCATATCATGATCAGAAGGTGGTCTTTAGAATAACTTATGTCTTTAACCTCAATTGATGACTACTAGATCAAATATCAATCTTAGAGAATAATTGAGCCCCATAATGGTGGTAAAATAAATAATCTATTCACAAAATAGGTTACTTGTTCTCTACTATGATCCCATTGTGTTCTATATAATAAATAATCAACTTTATGGATTCGTCCTTATTATTTACAAATGGATAGGTGATCCCTAAGGAGACACACATGGATGAATAAACCCCTCCTCCAAAATTTCATGGAGTTGTTTCATTAATTCTTCAAGATTCACAATTTTCATTCTATATGGGGTCTTTGATATCGTCATGGAACCAAGAATCAACTCAAGGGAGAACTCCATATCACATTTGGTAGTGGTCCCATGAAACTACTTTGGTTATACGTTAATATATTCTAGAATTATGGGGATATTCTCTATTCAAGAACATTTGTAAAGACCTAAAAATCTCAAGGAATTTTTTTTTCTTAATTTTCTTTGGGATTTTACAAGAACACAGCTTCTGACGACACCTAATTCTAAGGCCCAGTGTGCCCGGAATCTTTTTCCGAAGTTTAGCTCGGGTACGTTCAGTGAACGAACGGGCGGGTTTTTATAACTTTTGAACCGGTGCTCAGAATCAAATTCCGAGGGCACCGATGGAATCGCAGCGCCGGTATTTTCTTAGAACCATCTTTTCTAGAGTTGCATTTGCTCAGGTGTGGTTTTTAGTTTTTGGTGTTATGTTAAGAAATAAAATAAAAGTGGTACAACCAATTTTTATTTTATTTAGCTTAACTTAAGTTAAGTGGATGATGTAGGACACACTATATCTTACCCACCTAGTAAGGTATTTGTGAGGTGGGGCCCACACGAGCCCAACCGTTTCTTTTCTTTTAAGTAACGCACCAGCACCCCCTATTAATGAAGTCAACCCTTGCATTTATTCTGGTTACGAAACGCCTCATTAATGTGGCGGTTTAAGCGTTGCAGTTAATTCACTTAATTGTTTTTTTTTCATTTTTGAATTTTAAAATGCAAGACTTGTGAAATAAAAATAAGACAACTCTTATTATTATTAGGCTGGGGTGTTGAGAGGCTCGAGAGTTTTCACTCAAGCTCTTGAAGATCTTCTCTTCCTCGTGAATAACACGAAGAACGCAAAGAATGTGAATAACGCATGATCCTAGGAAATCAACGACGCTCCTTCCGCGACGCTTCTCCGCGATGCGAGGATCCTCCCTCCGCGACGCCTTCTTCCGCAACGGTTATTTCCGCGACAAATCCTCGCTCATCGAATTCGATGAGGTAGGGATTTATTTTAATTGTTGTTCATGAAATCTTCTGTTGCCTTTATTCATTTTTATTGGAGACGCCTGTTAACACAATAATGGGAGGGGGTCGGACCGCACGAACACGCCCGAACCTCCTCTCCCTTTTGGTTGTTTGATATTGTTGTGGCACGAGCAAGGCAATGCGGTGTCGACACACTGCGCGGGAATTATTAAGGAAAGGGGTAGAAGCGCAGCACCGTCGCGTTGCGCCATTCACGACGAACCAAAGACGTGGCGCTGTCGTGCTGTGCCGGAGAACCAAAAAAGAACCCCGGCCAGAGCGGGGCCGCGGCGCTATCGCGCCGCGCCGGACGGACCAAGGCTGTGGCGGTGCAGGGGTACCGGCGGCCAGTTCTTGGCCGTCAGCGTTGGAACAGAGGGACCGGCCCTTGCCAGTCGCATGGCGGCAGCAGCCGGCCGTCCAAAGAGGGTCGGGAGGTCAGGGGAAAACCAAGGGTTCGTAACCCCTGGTCGGCTAGCAGGTGCGGCCCCCCACATGGGGGTTGCAGCTTCTCAACGTGGGGGGGGGGGGAGGGGAGGGGCAACACGCACCCCCCTTCACCGCTCGGCCATTACGACCGAGCCGCCGGGCCGCACCCAAGCAGGCCAGACCTGGACCTGGTTCAGGTCGACCTGGTTCAGGCTGACCCTGGGGGTATCAGGCCGGGTCGGACTGGGCCCGAACCCCCTAATACCGAACCTCTTTCAGTCTGTTGGACATAACATGAGCTGCGGACCTCCGATCGATGCACCGTCAGTTTTATAGAGATTCTTGGATTAAGACGATCGTTTCAGTATAGTACACTCATGGTTTCGGAGTACTTTGGGTTTGGCCGGGTTGGTTCTTACACGAAACCAACCAGGCCCTCGGAGCGGAAACACTTATAACATGAGCTCTAGACGTCCGATTGACGTGCCCTCGACTTTCATGTATTTCTCTAATTGAGATGGTTTTTTGGCTTACTCCGCTCGAGGTTTGGACGTAGTTGGAGTACGTTAGGGTCAGTTTTGACTTAAAAACCAACCGGGACCTTGGGACGAAAACGCCAATAACTCTCAGATCGGGCATCCAATTGACGCACTTTCTGTGACATTGAGTTCCTGTTGACGATACAGAACTTTTGGATACATCAACTTCAGACGTTGTGTTAGTTGATGTATTAGCCCCTCAGCTCGTGAAACGGATCTTCCAAAACGAGCTTGCTGTGTGCGGGAACCCTAGAGCTGGCTGGGACTATGACGATGATGACGACTGTGCAGAAATCCTCCGTGGATTCGACAGTGATGACTACAGCACTCAGCGATCCTATGTGGATCAGTGCTACCGATCATGTGTTGGTTAGATCCTGTGTGGGTCAGCGCTCTACGGTCCTGTGTGGGCCAGCGCGTACAGATCCTGTGTGGGTCCGATCCGGTTTGGGTTCGATCCTGTGTGGGTCATTGCGGGGGTTAGTTACCTATCGATCCTATGTGGGTCAGATCCTGTGTGGGTCATTGCGGGGGTTAGTTACCTATCGATCTTTTGTGGGTCATTTCGGGGGTTAGTTACCTATCGATTTTGTGTGGGTCAAATCCTTTGTGGGTCATTGCGGGGGTTAGTACCTATCGATCCTTTGTGGGTCCGATGGATTAGATGAATCAGTGGCTATATCTGATCATCTATATAATTATACGAAGAAGTATACCTATGTGAGATGTATCTTGACATCCAATCCTTATCATCAATATGATTGACTTGATATCCTGTGTGGATCATGTTATGCATTCCTGTGTGGATTGGGATGTGGTTTCCTATGTGGACTGGGTTGTACTTGAGCTCGGATGTTGGAGCCCAACAAGAATTTATGACTTAGGTATATGTATGGGCATATACCTAAGTTGTATCGGATGTTACTTAGTGTTTGTATCTTTCCTTTGTGGATTATCATTTGTGGATTCTGGGAGACCTTTGGGGGTCTCGGGGTCCCTCCTGAGTAGCTTATACTCAGCCTTGCACGGGCTATAACCGCACTATGTTGTGTTGGTTGCAGATGACAGACAACGCTGATCGTGGTTGAGGCATGAGGAGCAAGTCGGTACCTGAAGGTGGGTCACTGGGCCGGACGTACACAGAGCGGACGACTAGACCCGAGGAGCTATGGAGGCTATCTGTATCCACCCATCAAGTGGGAATTCCAGTGGACGACCCAAGGTTGCGGCTTTACATTCAGTTGTTGTTTTCCCTTTCCATTTGTACTTTACTTTCAGTTTGGGTTTGTATTCTGGCCCACTTACTTTTCCGCACTTACTGTTGTACCCAGTTTTAACTTAGTGTTTACTTCTACTTCTTTCTTTCTCTGTGGTGTTTGTTTACTTTACAAAGGAAATGCCTTCCCTTTTTACTAGGAATTATGCCTTGGTGCTAATCGCCAGCCCCTGGCCTATGGAAGGAGGGCTTGGGGTAGTCACGACACGGGCCCTGAGGACGGGTGGTGACAAATTGGTATCAAAGGAGTTCGGTTCTACCGAAAAACATTGGACTCGGATATTTCTTCTATGTGAAGTAATAGTGTTAAGCGTATTGGGTGTGGTTATCAGTCCAGGGAGTCTAGTGTTGGTGCGTCAGACGGCGTATCTGTACACCAGGACCCTGACTTCTGATTTTTTACTTAATTCACGAAAACATTGATTGCATGTGTGTTTCAAGTTTTCTTTGTGATTACTTTGTGTCAACTCACGAGGTATACTGTTCTGACCATGGTGCACCTGTCTCTTTTCCGGATGGCCCCACGACGGCAGCCAACTAGGGTTCTGAGCGTTGTGCGTGACGACAGCCCACCAAGCAATGAGGCCTCTATATAGGGCCCTTTGACAGTAGTGGCACCAGCGGTACCTCTACCCGCTGAGCCACCGATACTACCAGCCGCAGCCATTGACGATGCACGTCGCCTTAGTGCACTTCACGAGTTTCAGCACCACCGACCGCCCAGGTTCCTTGGGGAGACGGACCCCAGGCAGCCGAAGATTGGTTGGAGGATGTTGTACGGGTTTTCAGGTTAGTGAGGACACCAGCAGACCTCATGGTGATCCTCACAGCGAGCCTACTACATGCAGCAATAGGCAGATGGTGGAGCTTGATGCTCCAGGTGCATGATGAGACATCTCTCCTCTGGATGGACTTTGAGAGCCTCTTCCGCTCAGAGTTCATCCCAGCATCCCACCATGCGGTGTGCATCCAGGAGCTTCTACAGCTACGGCATGGCAGCTTGACAGTCGCCCAGTACTAGGCGAGATTTACCGATCTCTCACGCTACTCGACAGACATGGTACGGGACCCATTCTTCTGTGCCCGGACCTTTGATCAGGGATTGAGGCATGAGATCAGGGCATCGCTGATCTCCCTCATCATTCTGACATAGGCAGGAGTAATGGAGCGAGCCCTTCTCACCGAGAGCTTCCTTGCTGAGCCGACTTCAGCAGCGAGACCTACCGCAGGGCGGCACGTAACAGAGTCTTCTGTAGTAGGCAGTCGACAGATGACTCATGGGTCCAGGAAGAATAGACCCTCAGGTAGACGACCTAAGGACACTGGCTCAGCAATATGGGGACACAGCGCGAAGGCATTTTTTCGAGAGGCAGACAATGTCACACATGCGGCGGGCAGGGCCACATGGCTCGTGACTGCCCAACACGCCGTGCTGAGGAGCATCAGATGGTTGTGGGGACACCTAGGTATAGGTAGAGGGTCGACCGTGTCAGTCCACAGGGAGCAGATGGATGTGGTAGATGAGCTGGATGAGCAGCAGGTGGTGGGTGACACTTTGAGGCTCTACCACCACCACCACTAGGAGGTCCACCCCAACCGCAGGGAGCTGGCGGGCAGAGACAGGCATATCTCCAGGAAGCAGAGGCCAACGACCACGGCGCGCCCGAGATGATTCGAGGTACTATCTATGTCTATTCCACCCTTGTTGCAGTTCTTATAGACACAGGAGCGAGTCATTCTTTCATAACTGCTACCCTTGTTCGGAGCTCGGAGATTCCGATAGAGCCGTTGGCTCGATACTTACGGCTAGAGACTCCTATGGAAGTAGACTCGACGATTACGCATTGGTGCCAGAAGTGTGAGCTTACTCTAGGAGGCAAGAGCTTCGGTTGAGATCTTCTTGTAGAGGCGTCGAGGCCTTACGACATCATCTTGGGCATGGATTGGTTATCTACAGTCCATGCTAAAATTGACTGTATTAGGCACAAGGTGCGATGTGTATGCACCGATGGGAGCAGGTTCACCTTCACCGGCGAGAAGGGAGCCTTTACAGCATAGGATGGACTTCCACAGAGGAGAGGACATCCCATCACTCATCAATTGGCTAGCCTCATCCTAGGAGTAGTTGAAGTGCGGAGTCCATGTTTTCCTACAGTGCTGGATCAGTATGCAGAAGTTTTCCCCGACGACGTTCCAGGACTACCTCCTCACAGGGAGGTATACTTTTATATTGATCTATACCCCATGAAAACCCCAATATCCACCCAAGCATATCAGATGTCTCTTGCTAAGCTTTGAGAGCTACGAGTATAGTTGGAGGACTTATAGGGAAAGGGATTCAGCCAACCCAGTGTTTCACCCTGGGCTTCCCCGATATTGTTCGCCAAGAAGGCGGACGGGAGCTTGTGAATTTGTGTCTACTATCGTCACCGGAACCAGGTGATAGTGAGGAAAAATTATCCGCTACCGAGGATTGACGACCTCTTCGGTCAGCTCAAGGGAGAGCGGTGGTTCTCAAAGATAGACCTCAGGTTAGGTTATCATCAGCTCAGAGTTCAGGATGAGGACGTGCAGAAGACGACCTTCAGATGTCGGTACGACCACTATGAGTTCTTGGTTATTCCATTCAGCATAACCAATGCTCCAAGAGTGTTCATGTTCCTCATGAACATGATCATTCATCCATACCTCGGTCGATTTTTTGTGGTCTTCATCAATGACATTTTGATTTACTCAACGACTGAGGAGGAGCACGCCTACCACTTGCAGGTTGTACTGGACACACTCCGAGAGCACCAGATTTATGGTATGCTCTTGATGTGTCAGTTTTGGATACACGAGGTCCACTTCATGGGACACGTCATCTCTGAGGTGGGGGTTGTGGTGGATCCTGCGAAGATCGAGGCAGTGCTAGCTTGGGATCCACCCAGGAGCGTGACAGAGGTGCGAAGTTTCTTGGGACTAGCTGGATACTATCGGAGATTTGTGCCATACTTCTCCAGAGTTGCGGCACCACTCTCAGCATTGATGAAGAAGGGGAAACCCTTTTTGTGGTCAGACAGATGTCAACTGAGCTTCTAGGAGCCCATACAGAGATTGACCAGTGCACCAATCTTGAGGTTGCCAGAGGAGGGAGTAGGGTACGTTGTCTACTGCGATTCATCAGGGACCGGACTCGGGTGTGTCTTGATGCAAGAGCGGGCAGTGATCACCTATGGATCACGTTAGTTTAGGCTACATGAGCAGAACTATGCTACCCATGATCTGGAGTTAGAAGTAGTGGTCTTTGCTCTGAGGACATGGCGACACTATCTGATGGGAGATATCTTTATAGTCTATTCTGACCACCAGAGTCTCAGGTACATCTTCTTACAGATGGACCTGAACCCGAGACAGCGGTGATGGCTCGAGTTCCTCGAGGACTATGAATATGAGATAGTCTATACACCTGGAAAGGGGAAAGAGGTAGTCGATGCTCTCAGTAGGAGGATAGGAATTCAGCTAGTTGGGGAGGCGACAGAGCAGCTAGCCACTTTGCAGATATCCTTCATGGAAAGAGATGGGGTAGCCTTACTTTAGCCACTCACAGTAACTCCTCCACTACTACAGCGGGTCAGAGAGGCACAACATGGGGACGCTGACTGTGAGACGCGGTGTGTGCAGATATCCTCAGGACAGGCACCTGATGGTTTCTCTGTAGGAGGAGAGCATGAAGTCCTTTTCAAAGGACGTAACTTGGTACCAATTTCTTTACGAGAGGAGGTGATGAGAAAGTTTCACACTTCCCCTTTGGCGGTACATCCTGGTTTAGCGAAGATATACCAGGATCTCAGATGATAGAACTGGTAGCCAGACATGAAGAAGGCTGTGGCAGAGTTCGTCTCTCTACGCCTCACCTGCTAGCACGTGAAGGTAGATCACTAGGTACTATCAGGATTGGTACAACCCTTGGAGGTCCTGGAGTGGAAGTGGGACGGCATATATATGGACTTCGTGACTAGAATTCCATGCACTTCCAGAGGTCACAACTCTATTTGGGTGATTGTCGAACGACTAATCAAGTTGGCTCAGTTCTTACCCATGAGAGAGCAGGGCTCAGTGGAGAGCTTGGGACGTCTCTACGTTCAAGAGATTGTACGACTTCATGGTGTGCCATCTTCCATCATTTCTGATCGAGATTCTCGCTTTACTTCCCGTCTTTGGAAAGGGTTTCAGGAGGCATTCAGGATGCAGCTACGTCTGAGCAATGCCTTTCACCCCCAGACATATGGTCCGACGGAGAGGACCATTCAGACTCTCGATGACATGCTCCGCGCATGTGTTCTTGACATTGGTCGCAGCTGGGAGGACCACCTACCCTTGGTGGAGTTCGCGTACAACAACAACTACCACTCCACCATCGGGATGGCACAATATGAGGCGTTGTATGGGTGACCTTACAGATCTCCTCTGTGCTGGACAGACCCTTGGAAGTCAGCACTGTGGGACCGGAGATGGGCCAGGCCACGACAGAGAAGGTCCAGGTTATCCAGGAGTGGATGATGACAGCTCAGAGCTAGCAGAAGTCTTATGCTGATAGGAGGTGAGGTCCACTAGAGTTCGAGGATGGCGACCACGTCTTCATTCCGATCTCACCTCTACGTGGATTAAGAAGATTTGGCCGAGGTGGCAAGTTGTCTCCATGATTTATCAGACCATTCCAGGTCCTCAGCAGGATTGGTGAGGTGGCTTATCGCCTGGCTCTACCACCGCAGTTGCACGGGGTGAACGAAGTTTTCCACGTATCTCAGCTGAGGAGATACGTGCACGACCTGACGCATATCATTGACCATGGGGAGCTATACGTTGATGATGGGGAGACTTTTTTGGAGGTCCTGGTGGAGATTGAGGATCAACAGGAGTGGGTCCTACGTGGACAGTCGATTCCTCTAGTGTGCATCAGATGGTAGCACTGGATCCTCCAGGAGAGCACATGGGAGTGGGAGGCTCAGATGCGTGCTCATTAACCACATTTGTTTCCCTAGTTTTTGATGTATCTTTATGGGGACGTAAATCCCTATAGCGAGAGTGATGTAATGACCTGAAAAATTCACGGGATTTTTTTCTTAATTTTCTTTGGGTTTTTACAAGAATGCAGTTTGTGAAGGCACCTGATTCTAAGGCCTGGTGTGCCCGGAATCTTTTTCCAATGTTTAGCTCAGGTACGTTCAGTGAACGAATGAGCGGGTTTTTCTAACTTTTGAACCGGTGCTTGGAATCAAATTCTAAGGGCACCGATGGAATCGCAGTGCCGGTATTTTCTTAGAAATAACTTTTCTGGAGTTGCGTTTGCTCGGGTGTGGTTTGTAATTTTTGGGGTTAAGTTAAGAAATAAAATAAAAGTGGTACAACCGATTTTTATTTTATTTTTCTTAACTTAAGTTAAGTAGATGATGTGGGACCCACAATATCCTACCCACATGGTAGGATATTTGTGAGGTGGGGCCCACACGAGCCCTACCGTTTCTTTTCATTTAAGTAACGCACCTGCACCCCCTATTAATGAAGTCAACCCTTGCATTTATTCAGGTTATGAAACGCCTCATTAATGTGGTGGTTTAAGCGTTGCAATTAATTCACATATTTGTTTTCTTTCGTTTTTGAATTTTAAAACGCAATACTTCTGAAATAAAAATAAGACAACTCTTATTATTATTAGGCTGGGGTGTTGAGAGGCTAGGGAGTTTTCACTCAGGCTCTTGAAGATCTTCTCTTCTCACGAAGAACACGAAGAACGCGAAGAACGTGAAGAACGTCAAATCCTCGAAAATCAACGACGATTCTTCTATGAAACTTTTTCCACGATGCTTCTTCCATGATGCTTCTTTGTGACGCGATGATCCTCCCTCCGGGACGCCTTCTTCCATGACAGTTATTTCCACGACGAATCCTCTCTCATCGAATTCGACAGGGTAGGGATTTATTTTTATTTTTGTTCGTAAATTCTTTTGTTTCCTTTCTTATTTTCCATTGGAGACGACTGTTACCGCAATAATAGGAGGGGGTCGGACCGCAGGAACACGGCCGACCATCCTCTCCCTTTTGGTTGTTTGATATTGTTGCGGCACGAGCAAGGTAAGGCGGTGCTGATGCACCGCGTAGGAATTATTATGGAAAGGGGGAGAAGCGCAGCACCGTCACACCACACCGTTGAAGATGAACCAAAGATGCGGCATCGTCGCACCGTGCCAGACGGAAAAAGGCCGTGACCGGTTCCGGACTACGGAAATGCAGGGGGACCGGCGGCTGGTTCCGGGCCGCGGCGGAGTAGGGGGACTGGAGGCCTGTTCCGGGCCACCGACGTCAGAACAGAGGGACTGGCCCTTGCCGGTCCCATGGCGGCAGTAGCTGACCAGCCAGAGCTTGCCGGCCGGTCAGGGGAAAACAAGGGGTTCATAACCCCCGGTCATCCAGCAGGTGCAGCCCCCTACATGGGGATCACGGGTTCTCAATGCGGGGGGCAGCGCGCACCCCCCCTTCACCGCCCGGCCGTTACGGCCAAGACGCCGGGCCGCTGGCCACGCCAGCGCGCCAGGCCGGGCCGCGCCCAAGCCGGGTCGGACTGTGCCAGCCGGGCTGAGCCATGCCCAAGAGGGATGGACCTGGACCCGGTTCGGGTCAACCAGGTTCGGGCCGACCCTGAGGGTATCGGGCCGCGTCGGACCGGGCCCGAACCCCCTAATACCGAACCTCTTTCGGTCTTTTGCCCATAACTTGAGCTGCGGACCTCTGATCGATGCACCGTCAGTGGCGTTGAGATTCTTGGATCGAGATGGTCGTTTCGGTATCATACACTCATGGTTTCGGAGTTCTTCGGGTTCGGCCAGGTTGGTTCTTACACAAAACCAACTGGGCCCTCGGAGCAGAAACACTTATAACTTGAGCTCTGGAAGTCTGATTGACGTGCCATCGACTTTGTTGGATTTCTATAAGTGAGACGGACCTTTTTTCTTACTCCTCTCGAGGTTTGGATGCAGTTGGAGTATGGTCAGGTCAGTTTTGACTTAAAAACCAACCGGGCCCCTAGGACAAAAAAACCAATAACTCTCAGACCGGGCGTCCAATTGACGCACCGTCTATGACGTTGAGTTCCTTTTGATGATATGGAACTTTTGGATACATAAACATAGGACTTTGTGTCAGTTGATGTATCAGACCCTCGACTCGTGGAGAAGACCCTCCGAAACGAGCTTGTTGTGTGCGGGAACACTAGAGTTGGCTGCGACTACGACGACGATGAAGACTGTGCAGAAATCCTCTGTGGATTCGACGGCAAGGAATACAACACTCAGAGATCCTACGTGGATCAGTGCTACCGATTCTGTGTGAGTCAGATCCTGTGTGGGTCAGTGCTCAGCGGTCCTGAGTGGGCCAGTACCTACAGATCCTATGTGGGTCTGATCCTATGTGGGTCATTGTGGTGGTTAGTTACCTATCGATCCTGTGTGGGTCAGATATTGTGTGGGTTATTGCGGGGGTTAGTTACCTATCGATCTATTGTGGGTCATTGCGGGGGTTAGTACCTATCAATCCTTTATGGGTCCGACGACTTAGATGAATCAGTGGATATAGAAGATCATCTCTATCGTCATACGATGAAGTATACCTATGTGAGATGTATTTTGACATTCAATCATTATCTTCAATATGATTCACTTGATATCCTGTGCAGATCACGTTATGCTTTCCTGTGGGGATTGGGATGTGGTTTCCTATGTGGACTGGGTTGTACTTGAGATCGGATGTTAGAGCGAAACGAGAATTGATGATTTAGGTATATGTATGGGCATATACCTAAGTAGTACCAGATGTTACTTCATGTTTGTATCTTTACTTTGTGGATTATCCTTTGTGGATTCTGAGAGACCTTTGGGGGTCTTGGGGTCCCAACTGAGTTGCTTATACTCACCCCTGCACGGGATATGCCCGCACTACGTTGTGTTGGTTGCAGGCGACGGACATCGCTGATCGTGGTTGAGGCACGAGGAGCAGGTCAGTACCCGGAGGTGGATCACTGGGTGGGATGTACACGGAGCGAACGATTGGACCCGAGGAGCTATGGAGGATATCTGTACCCACCCTTCAGGTGGGAGTTCTAGTGGACAGCTCGAGGTTGCAGCGTTACTTTCAGTTGTTGTTTTCCCTTTCCATTTGTACATTAATTTATGTTTGGGTTGGTATTCTGGCCCACTTACATTTCCGCACTTACTGTTGTACCCAGTTGTTACATAGTTTTTACTTCTACTACTTGCTTGCTCTGTGGTGTTTGTTTACTTTACAAAGGAAATGCCTTCCCTTTTTACCGGGAATTATGCCTTGGTGCTAGTCTCCAGCCCCTGACCTGTGGAAGATGGGTTTGGGGTAGTCACGGCACGTGCCCTGAGGATGGGTCGTGACAACTTTCACATCCTTCTTCATATTAACAAATAACTTTCATAAAGAAGGATACATGTGGTGCTTCTAGAAAAATATCAGGTTGAGATATCTCTAAATTGTAAACAACTTTTGCTAGTCCAATCATGACTATTGATACTTCCTTGATTCTATAGCTGATCTTAGAATTATAAATTTTAGATTAATTCCATCCCTTTTATAATGTCAAATTCCATCATGGGAATGAATTATATATTTTATATGAGATTAAACTTTACAAAGTAAATACTAGAGTTTTTATACAGTGTCAATCCTTGGATAATCCCCCCCCCCATGAGTATTGACTAATAGTTCAACTTCTAGTAGATCAGGGATTGATTCTATATTCTTTGAAAACATGGAGGGAATAAATGATTAAATAGAACCAAAACTAGACAGCGTACTTGATAGAATTGAGAGAACAATGTGAGTACCTTCCACCACATAATTTGGAGCTTCATCTTCATCTATCATGATAGAAAAAGCATGTCCCTTATCCCTTGGACTATGATAAGGCTGATGTTGATTCTCGTCCACTTCCCTTAGATTTGGATAATGAATGTCAAAGTTTCCAAGATATCCACAACATAATAATTAGACTTCAGGAATGTAGAGAACCACATTCCCTTTTTTGTGTTGAGAAGTTAAGGAATCACCTCACTATTATAGTTCTAAGATATATGGCCTTCACTTCCAAGCATGCAGCACTTCTCTCTCCTAAGTAGGTAGTTCCCTAAATGCTTGTTCCCACATTTTTTGAATGTGAAAAGATTCGCTTGCTCTCTTCATCTTCATTGACCAAAGATCCTAACCATGTTTGTCTTTAAATATCTTTTCTTTTAATTCAAATTGTGAGGCCAATGTATCTCACAAATCTTCATTTAAACTTTCATTACACATCTTATTGTCTCCTCAATGCTCTCACAGTCTCAATTATAAATATTCTTCCATTGATGGGGTCCTAGTCCACCAAAGAATCTATCCAACATTCTATTTGGATCCATGATAAAGCTACATGTATGAAGATAAATTATTGTGAATTTTATCTCATAGCTTCCCAAAAATTCGTTTTCTATTGGTTTTATCTCTAGGAATTCCTTCTCCATTTTCATTCACAATTAACGGTGGAAATATTTCTTGAAATTATTCCACTGAACTCTTCCCACTCCATAGATTCAATATCTCCTCTTGGATTTTATTTTTGATCATTACCCAGCACTGATCATATTCTCTTTCTAAGAAGTCAACACCCAGATCGACTTTATATTTTTCTGAATAATGGAGCATAGGAAATAACATTCCAATATAGCTTATCCACTGGACATAAAAAAATGGGTTATTAGAACCACTAAAAGAGGGTGGCCATTGATGCATAACAGACTCAAAAGAAATTTGATACCCTTGAGGTGAATGTAGCCTCTCAGCACAATTGACGTTATTTCCCATAACTGGAGTAAGTTGATTCATCATTCTCATGAAGGATTTCATTTTTTATTCCATCAGAAGGCTATTAGTGCCTAGTCCATTGTGTTCACCGTTTACAGGGTTTCTTCTATTTCCCAATATTTTCTAAAAGAGAAAACCCTTAGTGAGAAATGTGTTTCTTTTAATAATCATGTAATTCTATAGTAATTATAGGCCTTAAAACATCATTCTTAAATATATTATTCTTTAATAATAATTATATTTTCTAAAAATAATTTATAATGGTTTATAAAAGGCATATTATTAACCAAACATATCCCCCATGAGTGTCACGCCAAGAGATTTGAAAGGACTATTTTTGTGTACTAGTTTCCATTCGAGTCTATCGTAAAGAATTGTTTTATGTTTTTTCCTCTAGATACATCTATGCGAGAGCCACATCCACTTGTTCGTATCTAGATAGGGATGTTTTTCTAGAAATCACAAAATTAATATTTATCCAAAAATAACATATTTAAAATTTTTTAGGGTTCTTTCTATATTAAATTTTTATAGGGTTATTCCTAAAGTTTTCAATTCATAATTTCCAAAAAAAACTAAACCATCCTTTAATACAAACTATGAAATCATGATTTTTTGTTACACAATTTTCCATTACATCGTATAAAAAAATAGAATCTTTAAATGTTTAGATTCTTGGAAAGAAGGTACATAACCCATGAAAACTTAAAGTATTATTTTATTCCACATTAAAGGATTATTCAAGATTCATAATAAGTAAATTAATTTCATCTCATATCCTGGGGACATGAATCAAAGGAAAGGGTGAGCATAAGGCCCAATAAGGGAAAACATAGGAAATAATTTATTTTTGATCTTTAGAAATAAGAATAATAACATGAGGAATTAAATATAGCCATACAAAATGAAAAAAGGGGAATATCATAATAAAAATAGAATGATTAATAATAATGAAATATGGATAAAAAATTTAATTGAGTCATTCATAATAATATTATAAATGTTTATCACTGAGGTGTCATAAAAATTTCTCAGGTTATTCACCAAGGTATCATAAAACTTGTCATCTTTAAAGATTCTATTATTTACCCAATGGATTGGAGTGAGACTAGTGTGAAAACTTTATATATATTAATTTATGTGAACAAAAAATATCATAACATAAAATTTCAAAAATAATTCATGGATAATAAAATAAATGATTTTCATATCAAAACCATGACTTTTTAAGAAGTTCTTAAAGAAAAGTTCATTATGACTTTCAGAAAACCACATAAAACAAAGTTGGGTTTCATGAATGTTAATCACATTATGAAATAAATTATTTTACATATATATAAACAACCCTATAGATTAAATAGCATTTTTATTCAAAAAATAAAATAAAAAATATTATTGATAAAATGATAGACATTTTGAGAAGTAAAATCGACATCATAACGAGGTTGAAACGTGATTTAAGAATACATTAAAAAGAGTGTGTAAAAGGGTCCCTCATTCATAATATAATCTTAATATAGTAATGGGATAAAATAAAATGAATATAATAACATATTATATAAATTTTGAATACATACCACCTAAAATGTTAAGTTGAAAGGAAAAGAGAAGTTGAGATTTCCCTTACCTAGATGAGTGACTCCTAAAACTCAATGATCAAGAGCTTAGGGGATTGAGGACCCCATGGGAGTTAATACAATCAGAGATTCATTTATGATTAATTTGGAATTAAATAAAGTGAAAGAATGGGTGGGTATTTATAGAAAATGTGAGTGAGGGTTTTACTAATTTTCATAGAAACCTCAGTAGTGGTATTTGAAAACCCATGGGCATACCCATGGTATTGGCAACATGGTACACATATTAAATTATTTTAATCCACAATAGTTAAACACAATTTTATTATACTCATAAATTCACCATAACCTAATATCGACGTTCTAATTTTAATAATTACATTTATTAGGTCAAAATAATTCTTTAAATATGAGAAATTTAATTTTTTTTAAAATAGTTATTTATTTAAAATAATAAAAGATAGAAAATGCATAGAAGAATGTATAGTAACATTTTCGACACTTGAAAAAAAATAAAATTATTTTATCACTTGTAATTCCGTAAGAGTGTTTTGATAATAATATTTCATTATAATAAACATTGATAAACCCCTGTTTTATATAAGAATTCATATCTCTATAAAAAGTAAAAATTTTACCTAAAAATTGTTTTGTCAAATTCCATCACAATTTTTAAGGAATATTATTCTTAAAATGTAAATTATGGAATAAAAATTTATTTATAAAATGGGATTACACAATAAGTGACTAAGGCCTGGTCACATAACCCCATATAAAACCGACATACGACCAATGGGTAAGGTTTGTGATGCTGATAGACTATTAGGAAGACTAAGATCACATCACATGAGTGTTAATCTCCAATGACATGAACTTATCCTATAAAAAATTTCATTCAAGATTAACATGTTGAAGCTCAGCTTGGGCTTGGTCAAGAGTGAATCCTAAAAATGCAACCACCCTCCCAAATTCTGAAAAATGGGTTTCATACGACATGACTATACTGCATGAGGCCATCAAATAATCTTCATGTATTAATTAATCAATATCATTTATATTTACAAACAATAATAATAAAGTTAAGAGTTTAGTTTCTAGCAGTATAATTGACCAACGGTCATATTGAAAAATGATCATAATTGACCAACAATCATATAATGGTCGAAACCTGATTGTCACATTAAAATATACTTACTTCATTATTAATGAGATATTTTTTTTAAAAGATAATATAACACACTTTTTTAAGAAAAAATTATTATTAAATATTTTTGGTCAGTACAAACTTCCAATTAATTAGATGAAGATTAAGGTTTTATGAGTTTAAGTGGTACATGTGAGTTTATCCGAAGACAAAAAAAGGTATATGTGAGGTTATCCTAATCCCAAAAGGAGGAACATATGAGGTCAGCCCAAGCCCAAATAAGGTACATTAGAGGTTTTACCAATCCCAAAATAGGGTACATATGAGGTTATTCCAATCCCAAAAGATGGTATATTAGAGGGTATCCTAAGCTTGATGTAAGTACATGAGTGGTTATCCTAAGAATAACATGTAATGAATGCCTTAGTGGGTATCCTTTTCAATATATTTCATTAATTTTGATTATGGAACACTTTATGCCACTCTTTTGTGACATGATCTTATGGTAATGTTAAGTTATAATTTATCTATTTCTTTGATTCCATTATGAATCATGTATTATGAAATACCATGAATTATTCCATAAATCATGATTTTAAACTATGAATTACAAAGTATAGATTTAAAATGGTATGATTCTTTATCATACCCTTATGTGATGTTAGTCTTAAATAATCATCGATATATCCATTTTTTTAACATTAGTGAGTACCAGATCACACCCATTATTATGTTTTTTTCCAAAGGATATGAATAAAGATTTTGAGTATGATATTTCTAAAAAAGGTCCTAGTTGTGAATAACTTAGTGGGAGATGATATAGACATTTATGATCATGTTTTATGGGTATCCATGTTTCCAAATACACTAAACCATTACAAATTATTAGTGTGGATCATAATTATATGTAATGAATATTCATCTAATAAGATTTAATATTCATGTATGAAATTTTTAGGCTTCCTTATTTGGTATTAGATCATGGGTTAGTTTCATTTGAAAACTAGTATAAGAAAAATTTAATAATAAAACCTATGATAAGATTAGGTATAATAGAACATCCTAATTTATGGTAAATAAATAAGTTTGGTTATCATATCAAATATATACATTTATACATACAAAAATGTGGATACGGGTGTGGCATAGTTAATCATAGGGGAAAAACTATAAATGTGGTGTATTTAGAAATAACATAGTCATTAGAGGTGGATGATGAGTTGGCTTAATACTGCATACAGGGGTAGAAACTCCCAGGGGATATGCCTGTGTTAATTGAATTTTTTATGATCCATGGTGATGGATTTGAATTGATAAGGATCATGTATTACCTAGGTTAAACTTAATGTGTTACAATTTATAAATATTATGAATTATATTTTAGGATTATAAGGTTTCTCACTGTGATTCTCATTTCCCACACTTTGATTTTCAGTTTTAGAAATTGGATAGAACTTAAGGGAACCATGATTATGCTAAATGTGGTGGATAATTAATTTATTTTACTCATGAGAAACCAAATTTTATCGGACATGGTATATAAAATGTATTTTTTATACTTACACACCTTTCTCAAGCCATGAGTCATTCTGATCATCAAAAAATTAAGTAGGGGAAAATGTTTTGTTGACCCCATCATGAAGAAACATCCACTATATTTTAGTGGGTCTACTAATCCACTAGTTGTTGAGTAACGAATCAGTACGAATAAAAATATTTATATTTTTATCTAGTATTCTAGTTATGAGATTTTTTTTGGCTATTTATCATTTAAAAGGTGATGGAAATAAATGGTTGACTCTCATAATGAATATAAGGAAATATGAATAAATTGAATATATTAATTGGTATGGGTTTAAAAGTTTATTTTAACACAAGTTATTTCCTTTTACTCTTCGTATGAAAATAAAGACCAAATTACATGAGTTAAAACTAAGGATGATGAATCCACTGGTAACTATAAGGAAACATTTATGAGACTTCTGTGGTACCCTTATGGTATTATCATTGAACTAGAAAGTAATATTGATAAATTATTCAGTTTCTTAAGAAAAAATTTCCAAAGGGAATTAGCTATAATTTTTTTTGATGTTATTAAGATATCATTCAATATTATACAAAGGTAGAAATTGACATTGGAGTTACCCATCAATCTCATGGTTTCTATAACAAAAGAATTATTGATGTAAAAGAAAATTATAATAATAAATATCATGAAGGGAACAAGACAAGAGTTCTTTTGTTCGATATGTGTGGAAGGAATCATAGAATAAATTGTATTGTGGGTTCATGTAAATTCATTAATTGTGGAAAGGTAGATCATCAGGTAATCAAATAATGAAGTTATTGGCTGAAGTTGGATAATGATTAAAATAGAGAAAATGATCCATGGAATATACCATCCACACTATAGTGTTTCACATATAATGAGTATGGTAATTATAATAACCAGTTCTTAAATATGATGGTTAATGAATATGATCGAGTCAAAAAAATCATAGGCCTAAGAAAAAGGGAAATCTTATTGATCACTATTACTAATGAGTAGTATGATAAAAAAGTGGTAGATGGAATACTTACCATCCACTCTAGAAATACTAATTTATTTTTTACTGATGGATCTTCCTACAATTTTATATCTAAGGAATTATATAACGTTTTTACAATACCACCCCAATGATTATATATTGAATTAGTTTTGAAAACTATTTATGGAAAGTTGATCACATATTAAGTCTTAGATTATTCATTAATTGAAGTTATAGGTAATATGATTCTTGAAAATATCATTAATATAAATATAGTTTAATTTGAAGTTATTTTTGGGATGGATTGAGTTTCATTATATTAATACCATGTCAATTTCCAAGGAAGATAAGTCACATTTGATATTCCGAAACATCAAATGATCATCTCTTTACGAGAGGACAAATATGAAATTCGAATGGAATTTCATCCATTATAAAGGTCTTGATTTCTAATAAATGGTGTTATTTATCTCTAATGGTGGGAGATAAATTAATCAAAAAGTATATGCATATTTTATGAAATTGTTTTCATGTATTTTCAAAATATTTGACTAATATTCCTCGAAATCATGATATGGATTTTTCAATAGAACTCATACCTGATGCCAAAACGATTCCAAAGAATCTATATTGTGTAACATATTGATTTTTAGGAATTAAATAAGTGACTCTTAGAGAATATAGATAAGGGATTCATTCATCCAAGATCATCACAATATGGTTCACCAATTATTTTGGTTAAGAATAATGATGGATCAATTTGACTTTGTATTTATTTTCAAGAAAATAAAAAGGTCAAAATCAAGAATATGTATCCTCTACCCCTTATTGTTGATTTTTTGATCATCTATGATGAGATCAATAAATATAAATGATTTAATTTAAACCTATATTCTACTTATGATGGGTTAAAAATAATGAAATTCCCAAGAAAAAACTCTATATGATGTGTGAAAACTATGAATTTTTAGTGATTCCATTTGGTATTACTTATTCCCACACTATTGTTACAGATTTTATGAATATAGACCTCATTTACATCCTTGAACATTTTGTGGTAGTCTTTATAAATGATATTTTTATATGTTCGATTAGAAATAATGATCAAGGATATCAATTGATTATTGTTTTGAATACCTTAACGGGATGATGTGTTAAAAATTACCAAGTCTAAATATATTTCAATATATGGTTTCAGCATTGGGACATATAATCTCAAATGTGTGTATATTAGTGGTTCCACCAATGAGATATGTTTTTGAACATTGACTCATACTATCCTTGGTGATTGAGATATATAGTTTTCTCAGTTTGGATGGATATTATTGACTCTTTTTGAGTAATTTCTCAGGGATTTCTAGTCCACAGACCAAGTTAAAACATAATGGAGTAATGTTTTTTTTAGTTTGATAGATGTGAGTAAAATTTAATGGAACTGAAGGGCATGTTTTTCAGTGATCCTGTGATCACAATAACTTGTAGTTTATAAGGTTTTGTGATATCTATTGATGCATAAAATAAGGGAATGAGATTAATATTTGTGTAGAATAATATGGTGATGGCTTATGACTCACACCAATTGAAGGTTAATTTGAAAGAATACATGAATCATGATTTAGAGTTAGATGTGTTAATTTTTTCATTATAGAGATGGAGTAATTATATATATAGATAAAAGTGAAATATGTAAATATATAAAAAAATATTTATGTTTATATTTACTTAGAGGGAGGTGAATATGCACTAGAGATTGTGGTTGGATTTCATTAATGATTGTGACTTCTCAAAAAATTATCACCTTGGGAAGGAGAATAAGACGGATAATGATCTATGTTGAAAGGATCATGCTAGTTTATCTAGATTTTTAGAGGATATATCCGAAAACATGGAGAGATGTGGAGAAATATTATCATTATCAAATGAGTCAACAACCATCTATAATGTAAAAATTAAATAATAATAGATGGAAGATGTAGATATATAATATAATTTTATAAATGTTACTGAGTTAATACTTGATTATGATCAACTGATATATTTTAGAAACTATGTATGTTTCTCATCAATACCAGACATAGTAAATGAGTTGTTAGAGAAAGATGAAAACACATCATTTCTAATTCATCATGGAAGTATGAAGATGTATAAATATACTAAAGATAATTTATTGTAGAAAAACATGAATATAGAAATTGTGGAACATGAATCATGGTTCTTGGTATGTTATCAATTTAATGATAAGAAATATAATTCTAATGTGGTATTAAAACAATGACACATATTATAATTAAAATGGGAAAGCATCACCATATATTTCTTAATCAGACTCCAAAAAATATCAAAAATACATAATGCTATTTAGGTTGTAGTCAACCTACTTATAAAATTAGTTCATTTAATATAAATCAAGGAATATTTATCTCTTGATAATATTTCTATAATATTCATTATTAAAGTTATAATGTTGCATGGAGTACCACATTCTATTGTATCTGATGAAGATATGAGGTTTACGTCAATGTTTTGGAGAAGCCTTCAATATGCTCTAGATATAGAGTATTGTTTTAGAACATCTTATCATACCCAGACAGATAGAAATTCAAATATACCATTTAAAACCTTAGAGGATATGTTGAGATCCAATTATTATAATTTAAAATATTTTTGGGACCAATAACTTTCTATAGTTTACTTTTCAAAAAACAATAACATTCACTTGAGAATTTAGATGGATCCTTATATAGACCTCTATGAAAATATGTGCATAAATTAAATTAGTTGGGATAATTTTGGATAAATAATTATATTAAAACATATGATACCTAAGTAAATGATAAAGAATAGGATACCCATTCAAAAAATATAATGTAAGATCAGAGTCAATAAAAAGGTTATGCAGAGAATTGCTGGTGAGATCCGAAATCGGAAGTTGGTGAGAATGTATTCTCACAAATTTATCCATGGAATAAATTTATAAGATTCACAAAAAAGGTATATTTGATCCCTAGGTAAATTCTTCCCTTTGAGATTCTTGATGGAGTAGGTACTATAACTTATCTCTTATAACTTCCATCAAGTATTTCTCTAATTCAAAATGTGTTATGTGTGTCTCTCTTTAACAAGTACATACATGATAATTTACGTGTTCTAGAGTTAGAGGTCTTTATACTTGACAAATATATTTACCTTTATTAACAACAAATATAAATATTGGATTATAAAGATAGAGTTCTACAGAACAAAACTACTCATCGGGTTAATTTTTCTTTGAGGAATAAAAATTTTTAAGAAGTTACATGGGAACATGTGGATGTAATGAAACACATATTTTCTTAGTGTTTTTTTCAATAGGATGGAATTTTGAGGGAAAATATCTTATAAGGGGGTATAATGTAACTCCAAAAAAATTATAATATATTTCTTTTATTTCATAGACATCTTTCTTTACACACAACATAGTGATAAAATTAAAAATGTTGTACTATTAAAATATTATTAATTAATGTGGTAGTTATCACATAGAATTGGGATTGGAGGGTCTAAATATATCTAACTAAATTCTGAAAAATTACTGTTATAAAATTTATAAAATGAAATAATTAGATTTTAATTGATTAAAAATGAAAATAAATTAATTTGAATGTAAAATGATTTTTTTTAATGAAAAATTACTTTTATACACACAATTTTTTAAATTAATAAATTAAATTAATAATTATTGATGAATGATTTAATTAAATATATATATTATATATTTAATAATTTATTGTAACATTAATTTAACAGTTTCTCCTAGTATTGAGATAAGAAAAAAATCCAATTTCATTTTTAAAAACACATTTTTCTATAAAAAAAATTTATTTTGAAATCTTAATTTAAAATTAATTTCTTACAATTATAGAAAATTAATATAGAAAAAATCATTAAATATTTGTAATCACAATTTCCAAATTTATTAAACAGTTCAACTTTTTTTTTGGTCATTTTTAATAGTAATCGTGGTACATATTTCTCACCATAGTAGTGGTTAATGAGTTAAATATGGCTAAAAATAATGTGATAAGGATTTAATAATCAATATAACACCTACCTTATTTAAATATTATTATTTTAGGTTGACCATAATCATCCAATATTCAATGATATGGAAACATGGTGCCATTTTTATTCGATAATTACCACAATATTATTTTAAGTGAAGAATAAATTCAAAATATCCCCCCATTTGTTTTAGTAACTCTAATATTTTTTCTGATGGATAAAACTAGTTTATGTTAAACTATAAATGGTTGTTAAAAAGATTATTTTTTGACAAATTAATTTATTTTTAATTTTTATTGTTGGAGTAATTACCTTAAATTATTACCCAACACTAACACAATGCTTGTGAAAGTAGTTGAAATATCAAAGTAAATGATTAAAAAAAATAACAAGTAATATTTTTTAGATGATTTATATATAACATGAATTTTATGGTAAATAATAAAGTATAATTTATTGTAAAAGAATTTATATTTATATTCCATATTTTTGTTTATTTATTTAATTTATAAATATGTGAATGGTTTTAAAATTAATTTAATTGTATTTTATGTTAAATAATATATTATTAAATGGTTTAGAAATAATAAATGCGTTGAAAGAGGATATAATGGGATGAGATATGGTCTAATATGTCACCCCTTTCACATTTTTGTGAAATTTTTTACATTAGGAATAAATTTATAACCCTTTAGGATTGAATTTTTTTACTAAAGTTAAGATTAAAATTGGTTAATGAAGAGACAAAAAAATGAAAATGTTTAAAATGATATATAAACCATTTAAAATGTTAGAGTTTTTGAAATTTTATCCAATACCTATATTAGATTCGAAATCTTGACCACTTAGTTCCACTTTCTCTAAAAAAATAATTTATTATATTTAAATCTGTTATTAAATTCCATATGTGCCATTTACTTCAATATAAAAGGAAACCAAACCTCCTCTTTTTTTCCACACCACTTTCAGCCACTTAGATTGAGCAAGGCATAAAAATATATTCTCAACATCCTTATTCATGTTATATAGGTACTGGTGCCTTCAAAATTCCATCACAAAGGTCCTTAAAAAAATATAAAGGAGGTATATGAAAGAGGTTGAAGTTATATCAATTACAAGGTAAGAAAAATATACAGTAAGGGTTTTACATTATAATCTCGTTTTACTGTGATTATTTATGGATAAATTTATAATGATTAAATTATATGATGTTTGTGTCACAAAATGTATATCTTTTATTCCTATATAGTTATTTATACAGATTAAATGTTTCTCTTAATTTCATATCTTTAAGTAATTAATAGTCCTAAATAATGTTTTCACGGAAAGTCAACTTTTTTTTACTATTTAGTCAGGAATATTTTTCTTTAATGTCCATATTTTCTTTAAAACGTTTTTGAGAATGTTTTTAATATTATCCATTGATTTTTAAATTCATTTTACAATTTTTTAACTTTCAATAAAAAATAAAAAGGAATGTTCTTGTAATTATTTGAATGAGTTGCTTTTGAAAATTTACCAAAAATGTAAAAGGAATCTTTGTTTTAACATACATGAAATGAATGGTATCTCCCACATCCATGAAGAATCAATGATTAAAAGATTCCTTTTCAATTATCAGTGTTTTTTTCAATGAAATTTTTTTACTTATTATTTTAAATAATTAGTTTAAAAATAAAAAGGGTATTTTCCTGAAGAAATACTTCACAAACCATTTAAAGGAATTTTTCAACTAAGATAAAATTCAGTGAAGTTACTTAAATGTTAGTGGGGATATTATTATATGATAGTATAATTATAATTGTTCTTGATGGTTTATGGGTATGATGATAAAATGATAATGAAACCCATTTCATTTTCTATACGTTAAGTTATGGTGGAATGATAAGTGTTTTCATGATCTTATGGTATAAATATGAATAGATTCTGATTATTTGATGAGTGGTTAAGTTATATCCATCCATTAAATTAGGTAATGATTAATTTTCTATGGCCTTAAAAGGTATATGGGAGTTTATCCCAATTCCAAAAGAGGGGACACATGTGGTTATACCATTCCCAAAAGGTGGTACACATGAGGTTATAACAATTCGAATAAATGTACATTGGAGGTTATCCAAATCCCAAAATATGATACACATGAGATTATACCAAGCCGCAAAGATGGTAAAAGGATTGTTATCCCAATAATGTATAGGGTACCCATGTGGTTATCCCAATCCAAAAATGTGGTGAATGTCTAAAAATGTATAATTGATATAATATTTTTATGAATATGATCATGCCACACTATGTTCCACTCTTTTAAGAAATAAATCTATTCAAAATTCAGGATATCTTGGATCATGTTCATTGATTACATTATGATTTAAGTGTTAAAAAATTCCAGTATTTATGCCAAAAATCATGATTATTATATATGAATGTATATGAATGGTTTTCAAACATTGTTATCATGTTCTCATAATTAAACACTGAATGCTTGGTGGAAACCAATATAATGGATTCTTGAAACACCTCCCAAAATAAACCACTAACCACCACATAAAATCAACTCACCAAATAATCATGAACATGGAACACAATTAAAATAAATGGGGTTTTCAAACCCAAAACAACCCATGACAACATTCCCAAAAATAAAAAAACTCACACCACAACCTTTTCATCAAAACACTTTTGAAAATAAAATTGGGTTGTTGGGTTTCACATTCCCTAAAAGTATCTCATGGAGCCTCTCCCGTGATTTATTCTCGTTAAAAACTTATAAACCATTCAAAATTCACATAGAACCCCTACATATGGTTACCAATGAAAATACCAAAGAACAAGATAAAAGCATTTCCCTTATAAAAGCGTTCTACCAACATCTGTAACTTTCAAAAAATAGATAGTCAAAAAATTGAAACCTGTTTTGAATCTCACAAAAAAATTTGAGAAAAAAACCATAATTCAAATAAGATTTCACATTCATATTTCATAACATTTCATTTCACTCTAAAATAATCACAATTTCTCAAAAAAAAATCTATTTCTACCATATCTACACATATAAAAACTCATTAATCCTCATTTAAAATAATTTTCTAAAAATTTGTGAAAATTTTAAAGATGCCATTGATTTTTAAATCAAATTTATTTTCAAACCCCATGCATAAACTCCAAAAAATATCATTCCATTTGAGACACGTTTTTAATTGTTTATAAAATTCCATTTAAAACAGATTTTCTAAACCCACTTTAATTTTGTTTATACTCTCCTAACAATTAAATTCTATAAACCATAAGTTTAAATAATTTAAATTAAATACTGATGAACTTACCCCCTATCGCTCAAAACCTTTTCAAAGAATTCCATCTTTATAAATATTTATTAAAAAAACTTGAAAACCCAATTTTTAACCTTTTGAAAATCAAATCAAATCCATTTCAGAGTCTATATTTCATAAATTATCAAACATTAGTTTTCAAATTATATTTCACAACACAAGGACACACCAGATGATGGAAAAGAAAACTAGTGGAGATGGGTGTAATGGACATAGGGTAGGCGGCTATATGCCAATCAAACCACCTTCATAGAGAGAGTTTCTGGGTAATGTCCCCAGCTCCTCAAGGAATTCTAGGCCCTATAATGTTACTATGACCATTAACAGAACTCCCTTTTTAGTTCCCTAAACAAGAATGAACACAAGGACCACATGACTTAAATGAAACCTAAATTACCTTATTCACTCTAGTCTTTCCATGAGGTGTGCTAGCTATGCACCTTACTCAAAACCAGAATGTAGAGTTTAGATAATCATTTCTCTACTCTAACCTAACTATTATCCATAAAACAATACTCAAAAGGGAAAACCTCCTATGATATGATTTTTTATAAACCAAGTTAGGTCACCATCTGAAGCTGTCCATGGAATAACAAGAATGGAATTCCCGATCCCCATAGGATGGAAACAAGTAGTGGGGTATCATAAACAACACATGGGAAACATTCCCTCATAAATATAAAAATGAAGCAGAAATAAAATCTAAAACTGAAAATGCATATCTAAATAGGGCAGAACCAATTTTATGATTTAAATATTACAAATTTGAAAAAAACTCAAAGGTCTAAAACAAAATCGAGAACTATAAATCTAACCCAAACCTCTATGTGATGAGAGGAGTAACATCCTTATTCCGATTCCACCATGATCAACAAGAAAATACATGATAAAAAAATTATCATCCCGATATGCTAATCCTTTTCCTGATACAAACACATAACAATGGATAAATACAACAAAAGGTGTATATAGTGTGTGAGCCAATGCCCCGTAGGATTCCACCTAGAAAAAAATATTCCACTCTAAAACAATTATTGATAATTTAAAATTCTTATCAGAGTAATTATATTTAAAAAATTTCTAGAAAAAAATTTTATTGGGTAATTTTTTTAAAAATGAACACATGCAAGAAAAACATTTCACAAATACTTGATTAAAAAAATAAGAGAATTTATACTAAAGGTGCACACACACACATGAGTTGAATTTTATGCTGACGGATGGCACCACATCATTTAAGGTTGAGCACCATGAGAAAATCCTTAGGGTTAATCTTGCTTGTGTGGGACCCTAACACCTCGTACCTTGGTGAAAGGTGGTATTTTAACCACAACTATTAGTGTCTTTGTGCACAAGACACTATATATTAGAAACATAAAAAATTAGTAGGTTGATCAATTATCAACATAGTTTATTTAGTGTATTAATCATTAATCATGCTATGTGAAACCGGGGCAATCCACTTCTAAATCACTAGTGCACTAGTTATAGTCCACCCACATAGATACTCATCATTCCCTTATGCTCGAGTAAAGTTAACTTGTCAAACATACCACCACTCTTACAACAAAGGCCAAACACTTCAAGGGGGTCACACTTATCTATAAAAAACCCCATTTATCATTTTACACACACCAAATGAAAACAGTCTTTTAATAGCTTTACCATTACATAAAAAATTTCCAAATTTCCATTTCATAACACAAGAAAAAAACACAATTAAAACCAACCATTTCAATGGTAAAAGTCCCTTCATAAACCCACTAATAATCTAAAACCATTTTTAAACGAAATATTTTTTTCATTCAAACATTTCAAAATTTATACTAAAAATGAATAATAAGGATAACATGCCCAAAATGATCTATTTTCCATTGAAGATCCCCATTTAAACATACACGCACATGAAGTTCCTCTAAAAATATATTTCAAACCTTCCAAACAACCCTAAAAACCATTTTTAGAAAAATATCATTACAACACACAGAAAACATAGCCATTTCCTTTGTTCAAGTTCAGTTCTAACCTATAATCACACCAATATATTCAAAAACTCCTTTCTATCTGCATAATCAATCCAAAGAACACATTTTTAAACTAAAACAAACAAAATAAATCATTATAATAATGTTAGGGCATGGATCCACCTACCTATCCTAAATAACCTTCTAAAAAATGGTTCAAAACCACACCTACTCCTCCATAGAACCATAAAATGAAATGATCAAACGTAAGACATCATAATTGAACCCTTACAATCAAGATATTACCCTACATCAAACCCCATAACTACTATAAACCTGAAACTCCCAAAATAGATGTGAGGAAACCCTAAAATAATAGGGAAACAAGATAGAAGATACTTACATGATAGTTAATTGAAAAATACATAACAAAAGAACAATAAATTGGATCCCAAAGAGAGTTATGTAAGGAGGGAGGCACACCTAAGGATTAGAGGGTGGAGGGGGTTGAGAAAAACGGGTGGAATGGGATAATGTTCGGGAGAGATAAAAATAAACCCCATAGAGACCGTGCAACCACCTCTGTCTAAGGATGCCCAACAACATTCTCACCTAGGACAAGGCACATGATCGTGCAGAGGCAGTGTGATAGGTTTTTTCTCCAACTACATGATTTACTGGGTGGGATGTTTGATAAAAACTAATTGTTCACCTAGTTTTTCCAACCAAAGACATCCATTTTTATCTGAAAACTCAAAAGAGACTCAAGGGGTAAATTATAGAACAATGATAAAAGGTTGGAATACTCCAAAAATTGAAACCCAACTCACCTGATTCCTGAGTGACCAACTAAGGACCAAAACTGAACAAAAACAAAAGAGAACTCGATAACCGAGGTGTCACAGTATCCATGTTTGGAAAGAACCAAAACCATTAGGATTATTGCATGGAGCATAATAATATGTATTAAATATTCATCTAATAAGATGAAATATTGATGAATGAAATGTTTAGTTCAAATCAAATTGATGAAGACAATGGATGTCAGGACCTATAGGCAATTGTGTTTGGTGTGGTTGTGGTTTGACAAACATTGTGCATGACATGGTATGTGATGATGAGATATAAGGAAAGGGATGTGAACATAAAATTTTCAACACTTGTGAAGGGTAGTTAAAAAACAGTGGGTAAGTGGATATAGGGGGACTTTACATGCGTTTTTTATATTCTTTTATAGTATGATGGAGGTGTTATTTGGTGAGTGATCCTTGTTGAGTTTGGGATGGATATTGGACCTATTTTGGTGATTGAATTTTTTTTCTTATTTACAGGTGAATTAGTTATCTCTTTTCACATTTTAATATGTGACATAACATGTTATCATACTGATTATACTTGTTATGGTCACCATATGTATATATAATTTTTTTTTTGGGTTTATAGGAGGGTCCTAGGGACTGAGCTAAGAATTACTATCTTGGAGGTCAATGACACTATGGAGTTTCCTCTATAGGATCCATTTTCAGGTTTTATTTTATATAATTTTATTTAATTTATCATCATGAATTTTGGGATGTATTACGTTCTTTTATATTATATGATGTAGTTTTTTGGTGGTTTCTTGCCATATCTCACATTACTTTCTATATATAATTGGTAATTCCTCCCATTTCCATGTTTCACATACTTTTTGAAAGTATCCAAATTAGGGCCCACTAAAAGCGAGGCTCGGGGGGGATCACTTATTTTATTCATTATTGGAATGTGAGGGGTATTAGTAGGGGAGATAATTATAACACAGATACAACTATTATTACAAATTTTTTTCTGGGGATATTGTTCCCTAACAAAAACAGACCCAATAAGTGAGTATTGGACCAAATTAGAATATATTGTGATTTTTTTTGTTTGAGATATTATATATACATTATGATGAAGGAGTCATTTAGAATCTTTTTAATGAATTTTATCAACCATGGTTATGATGATTAATCTTCAGGAATATTTCATTAACTAGAGAGTTGTTCATATTATTTTTGTATTATGAAATTAAAAAGAATTGGAGAATATCTTTGTAAATGGATTTCATTGGATCCTTATATTGTGTCTGGACAATGGATGTCCTCATCAAAACCAAAAAATAGATAATAGTATTTTTGAGTTGGTAGGTGAGCCAATACAGGATGCACCAAATGCATGAGGTTTTTTTCTATTACCATTATTTTATTTAATATCTTATTTTAGAATTATAATAATAGAATTTTTTTCTTTTGAATGTTATTTTAAAATAAGAAAACAATATTGTCATGAGTATAATTTATAGTTTTATAAGATTGAAGAAAAGAGAACCATTAAATCTAAATATTGTTTCTAACATAAAAATTCATATCCCCTGATTAAAATAGGTAAAAAAATTTAATTTTGACATTCAAGAACAAGCCACTTCTTAATAAAATGGTTGTTTTTTCTAGAACAATTTGATGTGTGATTTTAATGTTAATAATTTTAATTAACCCATGAGTTCACATTTCATGAAGAAAAAATTTAAATTAATTCACATTGTTATGAAAGTATAATAAGATGTTAAACAATTAATTTTTGTTATATAAAAATATATTGTGCACTAATCCAATTTCCATTTAGTTCGAACGAATTATAGTGTGTTCTCAGAGTTAAATGTGGTCATCACAAACTGAAAAAAGTGAATGAGATAAATTATTATGATACATTATAAAAATTGTAATCAATTAATTTGTAACCTATAAGAAAAAAACATATTCCAATATGACATGTGGCTTTCTTAAAATGATCAAATGTGTGTTATTAACATTAAATGGTGATTTAAAATAAAAAATAAGCATCACATGGTCAATACAGATAAAATAATATCAAATTTTTAGTAAATTGTATAAAAATAAAAATGGATTAATTTCTATCTAGTAAGAATCAAACAAACATCAATTTTATGGATGGTTTGATCAAATTGAATTAAATTACATTTTTGAAATTTTGAGTAATTTTTAACTTAAATACACATATTATATGTTCAAAACAAATTCGAAATGTCTGATTGTCCTGAAAATATATATAAACTATAAGTAATTAATTTGTAAACTATAAAAGGGACCTAACATCAATCTGATATTTTTTGTGTTAGATTAATTGAATGAACATTCTCGAATTTAAAAATGTGTTGTATTTGATAAATACTGGACAAGAGATATTAGATTAATTTCATACTATAGTACAATGATCATCGATTAATTATTGAATAATAAGAAAAAAAATGAAATTCCAATTAATAATGTGATCAAATGTTAATTATTTATATTTTAAAATCATTTTAATTTAAAGATGAGTTTCACATAATGAAAACAAGACAAATGATTTTGAATTATCATGAAACTCTACAAAATTTATTGTATATTTATTTTTGAAATATAGTATTAATAAACATGTTAATTTGACAAAATATTTGTTTAAAATGACTGAGAGTGTTCTTTTTTATGAGAAAATATTATTTTAACTCAAAAATGAGAATCACGTTGAAAAAAATGATCCAAAAAACTCTTTTTATCATGAAACTCTATAAAATGATCTCTAATTAATCTAAAACCTATAAAAATAAACTTTATATGAACCAAATTATTGTTTAGTTCAAAATTAATGAATGTAAAATTTTAAAATTAAAAAACAAATTACATAAAAAACATGAATAACATTATCCATACACAATAAAAATATTTCATCAACATACTTAAAAAAATATCCAATTAATATTTGTCATGTAGTAATTCAACACATGTGAATCCAATGTTTTGTTTGGTCATAATGACAGTAATTTCATTATTGATGTTAATAGAATATGTCACACACTAAAAACTGAGTAAAATAGCTGGGATTTGTTGGAATATCTGAAAAATTATTATTTATTAATTTTTGACTCCAAATATCACACACACTAATTCAATGTGTGGTGTGATTTGAATGTAAACAAGATAAATTTTAAAGATTAAATGGTGTTAAAAATCATAATCTAAATGATTAAAATGGGTTGATTATTCTTTAATAATCATGCAATAAATAGGAAAGTATTATTGATTAATTTTTTATATTTATGTACAATGAAAACATACAAAAACCTTTAATTTGGTCAAAATTACCTAGATTTTTTAGATTAAATAAAAGTTAAATGTGAAAATTTTCAAAAAGATATTATATTACAATGAAAAATTAAAACCAAATGATAATAAACAAACCTAAATAATATAATTTAAAATGATACGTCAATCCATCATATGATGTGGTTGAAATGAAAAAACAATTATAAGAAAAATGATTAAAAATAAATTAAATAATCAAAATCGTAACAATAAAATTTGGTTATTTTATTATTTATAGAAATAAAAAAATCAATTATACTTATGGTGTCTTCAGTATTTATAAATTGTTTTATTGATTTAAAAATATTTCAAACCATGTATTACAAGGTTAAAATCAATAAAAACCATTGATTATCCTAAAATATTTATAGAATGATAATTTATTAAAATTTCACATGTATGATTAAATATTTCAATCAAACATGTGGTTTTATAGAATGGATAAAGAATAAATTTATATTTAATATTAATTATATTTAAATAAAATTGGAAAAAAAAGAGTAAACAACAAAAAATTGATATAGAATCCAAGGAAAAAGATTATAAATTAAATATTATTATGCAGGAAAAACACAATGTCAATATAATTTGAGATATAGTATAAATGAATGAAAATTATTTATTTATTAATATCTGATTAAAAACAATTGGAAAAGGGAAAAAAAGAAAAATACCTTGAATTATTATGAAATCCTAGAAAAAAAGAGAGTTAATTGAATTCATAATATAGAAACCAATCTTACAACAATTTTGACATAACTCGACCCATTAGGGCCATACAAGGTCAACAATTAAGCCTAGTGTGTGAACCCTATCACACCTCTAATAGGCCACATGCAAGTGACTAGTACCAAGAAGGCATATTACACATGAGAAGTTATAGTCCAATGAACATATGAATACATACACATATATATAATGAATATGATTACCAGAAAACACATGATGAATGTGTATAAATTAAAAAATAGTAAAATAATATTGCATACCTAAGATATAAACCATCAAAAATAGTATCATAATAGAAAAGTAAGGGCCCAAAAATCTATGGACCCTTACATTTTAATCTTTCAGCATTGTAGGTGTCGAGAGGTTTTAGTGGTAGTTTTTGGGTATTGAAGGGTTGATATTTTACTAGTAAGTGGTGTGTTGGGTCACAACTATATGTCATACAATATGAGTTATTAGTTGGGAATCCGAGTAACAATATGGTTCATTTCAATAATTATTTGGTTATTTGTAGATACAATTACATAAGTACTTTTTGGAATTCTTTACAAACCACAATAGACTTATATAATATTTCCTCATGGGGTGTAGAGATTAGATGATGACATAAAATATCCTAAAGAGTTGGTATTATCTTATGTGATTGGCCATCGTTATATGGTTATAAATTCCACGATATGAATCACTGAGTGGATGAATATATTCTTTTACCTTTTTTGAAGTTCTTGTATTATTTTGAATGAGTTATGCTATAAGATTTTCCTAGGGTTGATCATGTTGAGAGAGAAGACCAAAAAAGTAATCCATGATTTACAGGGGTTTGAATGTTAGGGTTTAGTTATATTTTTCACATTATATCTTCCTCTATATAATAAAATTTAAGGGAGTTGAATATGTTTTATATGGGGGGATAGGGATAGAGGGATCACACTATGATCCTAGGAAGTGTTCTTGAAATTGCGTCATCACACTATGACTACATAGGTAACATCATGGATATTTAAATTTAAATTTTCATTATAAATTTTGGTTATCAACACCCTTTAGTTCAATATATATTGTTTATCTAGTATGATAGGTGACTTTGGGGATTCCATTGGTGGTATTGGATAAATATTTCATCGTTATTGAATAACTATATTTGATTGTTTCCTCTCCCTTAATCAAAAATGATTTTTTATCATTTTTCTTCTATTCTGTATTTTTGTTTATTCTTATAATAATTCTGAGTATAGTGTTTATGATTCGTCATAGTGGATTATAGTTTTGGGATTCGTGAAGAATGTAATGTTGTATGCGCAAAGAAGACACTTTTGGATCTATTCGTGGTTGGATTTTGTTCTTTTGATGTGGAATTTCTCAACATCATTAAGCAGAGTATTTTATCTATCTTTTCTTCTATATTATTGAATAATATATTTCTTTTTAATTTTTAAAATTTTTACCACTCCCATGGATATCCTAATGAACTTAAATTATCCCCCCTTGAATTTAGTGATTATAATTACCATTGTTATCCCTAATTAAACCCTCCCTTTAAATCCTTTACCTTGTGACTCTTTATAACACTCAAACCATTGATAAAATAACAATGTAAAAACTCTATAGAACCTTTTTGACAAGGTAAGTCCATACCCTCCCCCAGGTTTAGTAGATTTGGTTTATTCCATGGGAAAGAGGTTTCTCATTACTTTGTGTATTTTATTGTTAAACCATTGCCTAAGTATCAATAATTTTTTTTTAAATCAGGAGAAGAAGAAATTATATGATTTTTTTATTTTATTAATAAATTCTATTGGGCTCAATATTTTGGGTTTTCTTACAGTGGAAGGCAATATAATATGTTCTCTATTTCCATGATGTTTTTAAGGTTTCACACACAACAGAAGAACCAATAGGGAATTACCAACTCAAACTTTTTATCATTAGTTTAAGAAGTTATAGAAATTTTGTTGTGATTAATAATTTCATCATTGATGAATATGAAAACATCATTACATCATACTGTTGTTGAATTATAGAAGTAAAGTGTAGATTCCCTCTTGTAGTGATCCATATGTTCACCATGTACCTTCAAGTGATGTTGTTGGTGTCTTAATGTGCTATTTAAAAAGATCATAACCCTTGGGTCATTTTCATTTGATCACCACAATAATATCTTCAAAAGAAGACTCTCCTTATACAATTTATAATTGATAGGGGTGGTAGAGGGTGATTTCTTTCCGTTCGAAAGATAATTATTAGAGAGGGGATATCTATAGGGATTTAGAATATTCTAAAAATGTGGTCCATCACAATAAAAAAATAACTTGAGGTAGGATTGGAATTAATATTATCAAGCTTAAAAAGTTCTAGGATTAGAATGAAAATAATTTCAGACAATAACTTATTATTTTTTGATCCTTAAAGAACCCCATGTAAAAAGTAAAATAATAATATTATTAAATTTATTTTCATGTGAAATAATCACAAATTCATTAAATATTTTTAGTTTTATAAATTAATTAAAATTTAATTATATAATATATAATATATTATTTCTCTCTATAACATTTAACTTGGTCAACCATTCCTTCAAAATATTTATGAGTCCTTGAATAATTCCTATTTATTTATTATATAAATATCATTTCATTATTAATAAATTAATAAATAAATATTATATTTATTAAATAGAAAATAAATATTTATTAAATAATTTTTTAATTAATATTATATCAAATAACTAATGATTAAATATCTATGATTAAAAAATCATAAATAATTAGTTAACCGTATATGGTTGTAAAATTTATTAAACAAGTTAAATAACAAAAAAAATAAACCAAGGTTCTGGATACACTTTGTGTGTGATCCTCAAGTCCAATTTCTTAGTGACATAATGAAGTGATTCTAAAAGTACAAGTTTTTCATTTGGGAAGGTACCAAGAAACCTAAAGAGAAAGAAGTTAATAAAAAATGGCCTATAACCACATACGAACACTAACTATATAATATAATCCCTTTATAATGATATCTCGAATCTACCAAGATGGATGTATATGTCATCAAACTAAGTGTTTGATATGTCTTTTTTTGAATTTTTAAAATGAATTTTCTCATAGGACAGCACATATATGGATTTATTTAGGTTCATCCATTCCCATAAATGTTCTAAGATTTCCAATTTCATTAACTAAATGAATGGATAAATCATTTCTCATATTATCCATTATTTCAATATTACTTGTGACACCACCAACGTATCCTACATCTACACAAATATATATTACCCTTGTTATTGTGAATACAAAAATTACACAAAAAATGACTATTAATAAAATCATAAATTCTAGTGTTCAATTCACAGATGATACAATAGGAACATCCAATAAAACATATAAATGTGCATTTCTTATTAGTGTGTCATGTTCTAAAAATCACATACATTAGAAATTACCAAGGGTATACGTTATGATAAATTTAAAAAAATCTATATGAGTCTACCTTTTATATAATATATCATTTTCCCCTAATAGTATATTGTCCAAATATATAAAATTTATTTTAAGAATACTTTAATGAAAGTTCTTGGTTATCATTATAACAGAGAGCTTCCATGACCTTTTTATACGACAATAACACTTACTACATTATTAGATAATATGTCACATAAATGAAAAATTATGATGTGATAAAAAGATTATAAGAATTTAAAATAATTAGTAAAGGCAATCATAAAATAACTAGATTTTGGTTCTAGGTCACCAACTACAGTTGTTTTAGATTAGTTATGATGAGTTTTTATAATTACTTTCTTATAATATTTGTAGTATTATATGATTATTATGCCACTACATTTATATTATGAATGTTGGGATAAAATAGGTGTAAAATATAGAAGTTAGGATTAACATGTAATTGTATAACTAGAATATTTAATGATATAAAGTATATTGAGAATGAAAATATAAATATAATGGAAATATAAAAATTAATGTGGTGGAGAATGGTAGATTATTAAGGTTGAGTGAAAAGGGTAGTTGATTTATTGGGATGTTCTTACTACTATTAGGGTTTCTATAGGTTATAGAATTAAGATAAATGTTTCATGATGGTTTATGATAAGTGTAATACTTGTGACCGTACTATAGTAGGTAAACACTACATCTTAATACTATTTCACAATACAAAATCTAAAGAACATTTATTCATGATTATATTTAAATTTAAAATTTAAAACATAGAGGATTTATTATTTGTAAACGGATCAAATATTTGGATTAATCAAGTGAAAATTTTATTTGGGATAATTTTTTAACTTTTTTAGTAATAATTAGTTTTAGGTGAATTATAAAAAATACAATTTTTATCAGAAATGTAAATTTTATGACATTATATAAGAAACAACTATAAATTTATATAACCTTTTAATTGATAAAATTGTTTTCTAAAGAGTAAAACTATATATTTCAAAATAATATTCTGAATAAATATTTTATATGTTTAACAGTTTCTAAATTTATGTAATATTTTAATAAAAATAGTTGTTTCAGTTTCTTTTTATTATATACTATTTTGGTAAAATTTTATTTTACCTCTATTTGGAATCCACATAAATATTTTTTCTAATAAATACATTTATTTCATTAAAATAAAGTTCTTCTATGATTTATACTAAAAATAATTTTTATTTTTAGAAATATGGTTTAAAAAGGCTTTTATAAACTCTAATGTTAAAATAAACTTTCCCTAAACATAGTAATTTTATTTTAAAAAATGGAATTTATATTTTTAATAATTTGGTATATATTATTTAAAAATTATATTACTTATTTTATTTATTTAATATATAGTAATTATGTTAAATATTAATTAACATGATATACGTAATATAGTTTCTCCCAAATAATTAATTTTATAAGAGCTATATAAATTTTATATAAAAGAATTTGATTAAATTATTTTAAATTATCAAACTAATATGATAATTAAACATTTTGAAAATATTTAAAAAGGTTTCAATGAATAATTAATAAGTTATAAGAATAAAAAAACATTTAAAAATGCATTTTTAAATAAATTGTTTTTTCCTATTTATTTTGTTTTATTTTAAAATATGACTTTCACACATTTATAAATTTAATTAGATTAAATGAAGTAAATATTAGGATTCAAAATTTAAAAATTTATTATTAGAGGTTATATTTTAATTTTAGTAATAATATAATTACGGTGGTTATTTTTATAATAAATATTAATAATGGTAAAGATGGATTAATGAGATATTTTTAACTTTTAGTAATTAAAATGTCATGTACACCTTTTATAAATCCTTTATTTGGTTTAAAATTCCTACCCACATATATAATGTATCATTTATTTATCTGAATAACCTATCTCACTAAACCCACTTATTTAACCCAAACATTTTGGAATATTTCTCTCTTTAAATAGATTGAAAGTGTTATATAGATTATTTGACACACAACATTGAGCATTAAAAATGATGATATATTATAATCTAGAAAATAAATTGAAAGTTATTAATTTATTTAACTAAATATTAAAATATATAGATAAATTTTATACTTCATTATAATGTATTTATTAATGAATAACATATGCGTTCATAGTTTTTAGTTAAAGTAATTATAGGTTTCAAAAATAGATTTTTTTTTGGAAAAATTAGTTTTATATCATTTTCGTACTATATTATAATTAATTTCATCAAATTTTAAAAATATTACTTAATAAAATGGATATAGTTTTTTGATTCATCTTATGAAATTTATCATAGAGTGAACTTTTGGGATTTTTCTAAAATAGTTTATTTTTGGGTGAATAATAAAAAAATTATTTTTGTAATGTGGTCATTTATTTTCATTAAATCGTGTCATTTAAAATAACCATTATGTTTTGAATTTTATATTAAATTAAAAAAATTATATTTTAATTTTATATAATGTAATTAATTACCAATTAAATATCATTACAATTGATTTTAGAATAAGTCCATTTTTTATCTTAAAACACATTTTTCTAAAAACTATTTTTATGTGTGTAATGTGTTTTATAATAAATATTTTAAAAATTCGCTATTTATAATTTATTTTAATAAAATTTAAAGATTATATATCGAATAAATTTCTTTTATATTCAGGCATGGAATATGAATAAAACAAATATTTTTCTTAAAAAATATTTTTTAAAATAATTTCCATTGTGTTTTGCATGTATTTTATAAAATGGACTTATTCCATGTATAAAAATTTAATTTTAACGAATTTATTCCATATTTGAAATTCTTTGGATAAAATATTTTAAATAGTTCCCTTTTATTGTTGGTCTTAATGAATACCAACCTTAATAAATTTTTATCACCTTATTACAGTTAATGTAACACCCCAAGCTTCCACGACACGATTCTCTTTCAATAATGCAATAGCTTGCATTGTACGCAAGTTCGATATTCTAACACACCACAACCAATAAAAATAGCCATTATAAATAGTAATACGCACTTTTTAAATTATATAAATTTTATTTTTCAAAATGGACTTCATTTTTGGATTTAGAATATATAAATTATCCTAAGATGAAATTTTGGTATTTTTCTCAGAACATCCAATTTTCGATGAATAGTAAAAAATAATTCAAAACAACTATTTTTAATAAAAATAATTTATAGTGATAAATTATAATATTGAGTGGTTTTAAAGTATAATTAGAATATATTTTTACCATTTTATCCAATGGTGGTCATTATAATTAATTTCACTTTATAATTGGACATAAACAATTGTCAATCTTTTGATATATATTGTTTCTTAAAAACACGGTGTTTTTTGTGAAAGCGGGAATTAATTATAAAATTAAATATTGAAACTTATATGTTTTTAATTTTTTAAAATATACATCATTTTTGAATTCAGAATATCAAATATAGATTAGGGTGAATTTTTGGTATTTATCTAAAAAACATCAATTTTTGATGAATAGTGAAACTACTAAGTGGTAGTTAAAAAACTAATTTTTCATGTAAATGAAACATTAAAACTTATGTGTATTGAAGTTAAAATATCTTACATACATAATTTTCATTATTAAGTAAAATTTGGTTCGATGTGATTAAAATAATTTTTGGTGAATAGTATCTTTTAAGTTTTATTAATCGCGATTAAAGGTAATTAGTGTATCTTAAGGTAAATATAATGATATAATAAATTAAATTACCATTAAAATTTTCATAAACTTATTGGATGAGTTATGTCCGACCAAGAAAATCCATGGGTTAACTTGGGGGCCCCATGGAGCAACTTGGGATAGAAAATGACATTAAAATTTTTTATTTAAAGTAAAAATAAAATTGTCACAGACATGTATTGTTTTACTCAAACAATTTTTACATGGGGTTATACAAGTCATATATTTGAATATAAATAGTCATTTTAAATCTAAAAATATTTCCTACATCTTGGTAATTTTTTTTATAATTTTTAGACATTAGATAAATTAAAATTTTTATGACACCATGATGATTCAACGATTACCTCATTAATTAACGATTTAAATAAAATGAAAAGATAATGTAAAATCTAAGACTTACACTTGTCAAAAACCTATTTTATGGGTGTATTTTAAACCCTTACCACCTTATCCTCTAAATATATAATTTTGGGTCCTTTAAAATCGAAACTCATTATATAATAATGTAACATTTCTTGACTTTCCAAGAGTGCCTCTCCTCTCCTCTTATAAAAGGCCCCCACCTCTACAACCTTATTCACACCATCAAAGTAATTTGGCTCATCCAACCTCGGCCCAAATACTCTCTCAAATTCCCTCTATTACTTATAGAAGTGTCACATTGGGTAGATGTCTTCCCAAGGAATCCTTTTTCTCAAATCTAAAACTGTTACCCGATTTTAGGGCAATGTATTCTCTTATGTTCTTTTGTTTTATTTTGCTTCTCCAACCCCTTGAACTCATTTTATTACTTTATTTTGTAGTAAAAAAAGTATATTTAATATACTAGGATGTGTTTACGAGAATTATTTGATTTACAATTACACATACCTTTGTCTAATGGATAAATAACATACTGTTTTTGTGGGTGGGGAATTACTGCCTCACGAAACGATGATTGTTCAATCTTATTTTAACACCTATCATGGTTTCAATTTAGATGTCACTATATTTATATATGATATATATTATTTTTATGGTTCTCTTATGCTTATGTATTTTTTATTTATGTAATACCTTTATGATTTCCATTATGGGTAAACGTGATAATTTCATTTTAGGAAGTGCGGACTACCGCCCCCTCAACGTGATTTGAATCGTTGATGCCATATGTTGGACATATAAAGGATAGAGTAAATGATATTATATATGATATTATAATGGAATTATAATATACCTTTATATCATTATGATATCATTCCATTAAATAAGAAATAGGAATGAATGTAGCGTTTATGCGTATATACGGCTTACCATCTCCATGAACGGTGCATTTCATTTCTTACCTCTAAATGTTATGTAAAATTATAAATGCATGAATATACTGGATATATATGATATATATGATATCTATATCATGAATATAATTTTGGAGATAATGTATATTTTACCACATGAACAACTTGTATTTATAAGAAGTTTATTGTTGACTCAAGTACCAAGGATCGACAAAATGACCGTTATTAGCTTAAATGATTAAATAATGTTCATAACATGGTAATAAGTGATATAAAAGGAATAAAAAACTTGAATAAGGTTCTTAAGAGAGTAGAAATTAACTATAGTTTAATATTTAGGAGATTAAAGAACGATTGAGTAAAGTCGGACACGAGGTAAGGGACTTCGTCTCAATCTCCTTTCATTGAGGAATATTTTGTTTTATACACAACTTTCTTTTATACTGTGTATAAACCACTTTTAATTTTATGTTTATTCAAAAGGAATTTTTTTTATATGAAGCATTTTACTAAACGAAAAAATGGAATGTTTTTTTCTCATACGTATGCGGTGACAATGACTTCTCCATCGCCGTGACCATTATTTGTGCTTCTGCTTCCTCTACATGACATAACTTTTTTTAGAATGAAAAATATATACCATGTTTTACTTTTATTTTATTTTGGTATTGAAAATGGTTTTATTATATCAATGTGTTGTATTGATATCTTGTGATTAAAATGTAGAAATGTTATCTTTCCTTTATGCATATTTTATGTGATATGATTATGTTATGGTTTATGATTTGTTTAAACCGTTTCATATAAGGAATGCATTGGACTTAATAAGTAATCGATGGAGCCCTATATAGCTCCTCGATGCATTGGTAGGTATCATGAGACAAACTAGTGTCTTGGCCCGAGGCCTTGAAAAAATCTTATTTTTAGTCTTGGCACGAGGCCTTGGCTACGTGGTTATGATACTCTGGCATTATACATTCCATCATTATGAAAGTGGTTATTGATATTTTATGTGATTATTCGACTAGTAGAATATACTTGTGAATAAGTAAATGGCATTATTTCATTTTATTTTTCAATATTATGCTGAAGTTCAAGTTTAAAAGGCTTTTGTTCCAGTTATACATTGCCTTAAATGTTTATGTTTATTTATGAATGTTTTCTCTATATTGTTATCCTTACGGGGCATCTGAGCTCACCCCTTTCAATGTTTTAATTTTTCTAGGATGTTAATAAGTATTTTATGAATGACATGTAGGGATAGTCGGAAGGGGATATGAGTGTGGACTATGGAGACCACGTTATTGTAGTTTTTCACATTTTTATGTAATGTAACGTTTATGAATGTATTTAGTGTTTCCAAGGCTACTAAACTAATCGGTCATCCGAGACTTGATCTTTTGTGATCAAGATAATGTTACGTAATAATGCACCAAATCTGGGTAACTGGGGTCGGGGCGTTATTGTTTGTATTAGAGGCAGTTTAGTACTCACCATGGAAGCTAGATTTAGATAAACTCTGATTAGAGCACATATCCCTAAGATATACTTTGAAGATTAGTATAGAATATCTTTCTAGAATTTTGGTATTATAGAGATTTTGTGAGTTTTCAGAGAAATACATCCCTGTCTGGATACGAGCTGGTAGAGGCGGCTCTGGAGTAGATGTACCTAGGGGTAAAACCCGAAAACACCGCTTTGAGCTAGACTCAAACAGGAACTGGTGCACGACAATGGGCCTTGCTGCACTCTTGGTTATGACACTCTGAGGGGATATGATTAGGATAATTCTCATTTTCTTTAAAACCATTATGAAGGGTTTATGAGTATATAATTCCTCAAAGAAAACATTTTTATGATTATGGATTATATCCATAAACTGTTCAATTTATGTTAAATGTTTTAAAAGTATGTAATTATGTATTTTGATTCATAAACTGATCTAGTTTATGATATTGTTTAGAAATGGCGCCTAGTGAAAGGAATGGAAACTGTATCAATTCATGCACTTCATTTAGGGATTTCCCTTTTGCTCATGATAATTATAGTGGAGCTGGTGATACAACTGGTTCTGATCAACTTATCACCATACTAGGACAACTCACTTAGGTTATGAATAATAACCTTACTCAAATAGAGAACCCTGATCCACAACATAGAGGATCAATGTTAGACCGATTCATGAGGAAACAACCACCAGCATTCAATGGGTGTAAAAATCACCTAGTAGCTGAGCAGTGGATAAATTACTTAGAAAAAATATTCCATGGCTTGGGGATTAGTGAAAGGGAAAAGGTTATCATGGTAGTCTACAGCCTCACCTGAAATGCGGATCAATGGTGGTCGCTGATTCAAAACACAAAGGAAGATAAAGAAATATCAAGTATGGAATAGGGGGATTATAAGGAAATTCTCTTAGAAAAACACTTTCCACATGACCATCATGCAGATATAGAAAGGCAATTTCTGAGTCTGAGGCAGAAGGAGGATGAGAATGTCGCAAAGTATGATGCTAACTTTACAAAGTTAGCGAGGCAAGCTGCAGATTATATAAATAACCCAAGAATTAAGATTGATCATTTATTTGATGGGTTAAAACCATTTCTCAGTCGATCATTAGTCTCACAAACCTTCTAGTCATACAAAGATATTGTCTCGTGTGCTATTAAGACGGAAAAGGAATTCTCTATGTCTTATGAATTTAAAGCGAAGCAGGAGAAGAAGAGATCTTCTGATCAATCTTGAAATGGAAATAAGGGTAATAAGGGAAAAGTTGAATATCAGTCCTGCAGTAAATGTGGGAAGAAACACCCCAGTACTTTCTTGAAGGGAATGAGAGTCCGTTATAAATGTGGAGAAAAAGGTCACCAGGCTCGTGATTGTAAGGGAAAGAAAGAGGCTATCAATGTTGAATGCTACAATTGTAGGGAAATGGGGAATGATGAAAATGAATGTCCTAAGAATCAGGGAAACTTACCTTAGAAAAGGCCAAGGGATCATGTACAATCTTATACTGTTACTACAGTTGAAGTGGAATAATTAATGTATTGGTGCTTTTGGACTTAAGGATTATATTCTGGTTATAAGAATGATGTGATATATATAAGGATTGTACTGCAGTACTTGTTTTTTTCATTATGGTTTTAATATGATGAAGGTAATCATATTTTTAGTATGTGACAATAAGATATACTTTACTTTGTTTGGGGAATCTGATGTTACAATTGATTTTGGAATTTAGAGACCATTTAAAGAAAGTCTGGAAATAGGTATTTTGGAAAACTATAAAGGTTGTAATGGATTATATATTACATTGTATGCTATTGTTAAGGTTATTTTTGACATTTATAAAATGGACAACACGCAGATCGTGTGACAACCCATCGCGTCGGACAAAGCAGTGGGAATCGAACCCACAACCATAGTGCGATTGGGATTTATCACCTACCATTGAACTACGTGAAGTCCCTGGAGTGTATAATGTAGTTTTTTAGTTCTGATAGAGGAATTCTAAATTTTTTTTGGGACCCTATACGGTTAGTATAAATAGAATATTTTTGAGTTTTATTACCTTTTGGAGTGAAAGATGAGTTTGTGGTAGAAATTAGTTAAAGGTTGAAACTCTACTTTTCAAGTATATATATATATACCTCTCTCTTATTCTATGAATAAATTAATTCTTAAACTTTAGGAAAGGGATATTAAACAAATTGTGTTATCCTAATACTTTATGTTTTGTTGAACTGATGATATTTTAGATCCCCATTGATTGAAGGCTTTGAGGCCCTAAATTTTACAAAAGTTTGTGTCTGATGACCTCAATCACTCCCTACAAATATTTATGTTTTTCATCCAATTATATGACTCTAATTTCCACCAATATTCTCTTAATCGAGAACATAATTTGGTGGTGACTTTTTCATTTCTCTTTATTTCTTATTAAGGCTAAATTATATTAATCTTATTTCGATGTGGGTTTTCCACAAAGGTATTTTCTATTTTCAACCTTTTATTTTCGAAGAACATTTTCAAATTGTGAGGATGAAATTTATTGAAGGAGAGAATAATGTAACACCCCAAGCTTCCACGACACGATTATCTTTTAAAAATGCAATAGCTTGCATTGTACGCAAGTTTGAGATTCTAACACACTAAAACTAATCAAAATAGCCATTATGAATAGTAATACCCACTTTTTGAATTATATAAATTTTATTTTTTAAAATGGACTTCATTTTTGGATTCAGAATATCTAAATTACCCTATGTTGAATTTTTGGTATTTTTCGGAGAACATCAAATTTTCGATGAATAGTAAAAAATACATAAAAACAATTTTTTTAATTAAAATAATTTATAGTGATAAATTATACTATTGAGTTTTTTTAAAGTATAATTAGAATATATTTTTACCAATTTATCCAATGGTGGTCATTATAATTAATTTCACAGTGAAATTGGACATTAACAATTGTCAATATTTTGATATATATTGTTCTTTAAAAACATTCTCTTTGTTGTGACATCGGGAATTAATTATAAAATTAATTAATGAAACATATATGTTTTTAATTTTATAAAATAGACATAATTTTTGAATTCGGAATATCAAATATAGCTTAGGGTGAATTTTTGGTATTTTTTTGAAAAAGTTCAATTTTTTATGAATACTGAAACCACTAAGTGGTAGTTAAAAAACTATTTTTTCTTTTAAATGAAACATTACCACTTCTGTATATTGAATTTCAAAATTTTGACATACATCATTGTCATTAGGAAGCAAAATTTGGTTCAATGAGATTAAAATAATTTTTGGTGAATAGTAACTTTTAAGTTTTATTAATCGCAATTAAAGGTATGTAGTGTAATTTAAGGTAAATATAATGATATTATAAAATGAATTTACTTTTACACATGTCCTAAACATATTGTATGAGTCATGGCCGACAAAGACAATCCATGGGTCATGTTGGGGGCCCCTCTGGAGCCACTTGGGTAAGAAAATGACATTAATAACTTTTTATTTAAAGTAAAAATAAAAGTGTCACAAACATGTATTTGTTTACTCAAAAAAATTTTACATGGGGTTATACAAGTCATATTTTTGACTATAAATAGTCATTGGAAAGATAAAAATATTCCATATATCATGTTATTTTTTTTATAATTTTTAGACAGTAAATAAATTAAATTTTTTATGACACCATGATGATGCAACGATTACCTCATTAATTAACGATTTAAAAAAATGAAAAGATAATGTAAAATCTAAGAATTACACTTGTCAAAAACCTATTTTATGGGTTTATTTCAAACCCATACCACCTTATCCTAGAAATATATAATTGTGGGACCTTTGAAATCCGAAACACATTATATAATAATGTACATTTCATGACATTCCAAGAGCGCCCCTCCTCTCCTCTTATAAAAGGCCCCCACCTCTACCACGTTATTCAAACCATAAAATCCATTTGTCTCAGCCAAACTCTACCCAAATACTCTATCAACTTCCCTATCTTACTCCTAGAAGACTTACATTGGGTAGAAGTCTTTCCAAGGAATCCTTTGGCTCAAATCAAAAAAGCTACCCGATTTTAAGGTAATGTATTCTCTTATGTTCTTTTGTTTTATTCTGCTTCTCCAACCCCATAAACTCTTTTTATTACATTATTTTATAATATCATCAGTATATTAAATATAATAGAATGTTTTTATGAGAATTATTTGATTTACACTTACACATACCTTCGTCTAATAGTTAAAGAACATACTGTTTTTGTGGGTGGCGAATTACTGCCTCACAAAATGATGATTGTTCAATATTCTTTTAACACCTCTCATGGTGGCCATTAATCTGTCAATATATTTATATATGATATATATTATGTTTATGTTTTCCTTATGCTTCTTTATTTTTCATTTATGGCATACCTTTACGATTTCCATTACGGGTAAACGCGATAATTTCATTTTAGGAAGTGTGGACTACCGCCCCCTCAAAGTGATTTGAATCGTTAATTCCATATGTGGGATGTATAAAAGATGGAGTAAATGATATTATATATGATATTATACTGGAATTATAATACAACTTCATATCATTATGATTTCATTGCATTAAATACAAAATATAAATGAAAGTAGCGTTCATACGTACGTACGGATTATTGTCTCCATGAACGGTGCATTTTATTTCTTACCTCTAAATGTTATGTAATATTATAAATGCATTCATATACTGGATATATAATATATATATTATATCTAAATCATGAATAAAATTATGAAGATATTGGATATTTTACCACATGAACAAATTGTAATTATAAGAAGGTTATTGTTGACTCAAGTAACAAGGATCAACAAAATGAACATTATTAGCTTAAATGATTACATAATATTCATAACATGATAATAAGTGATATAAAAGGAATAATGAACATGAAAATGTTTGTTAAGAAATTATAAATTTACCCTAGTTTATTATTCATGAGATTAAATAACGATTGAGTAAAGTCGGACACGAGGTAAGGGACTTCGTCTCAATCTTCTTTCATTGAGGCATATTTTGTTTTATACACAACATTCTTTTATACGATGTATAAAAACCTTTGTATTTTACATTTTTTCAATAGGAATCTTTTTTATACGAAGCGTTTTACTAACCAACCAAAGGGAATGTTTTTTTTTCGTACATATGCGGTGACAATGACGTCTCCATCGCCGTGACCATTATTTGAGTTTCTACTTCCTCTACAAGCCATAACTTCTTTTTAAAATGAAAAATAAATACCAAGTTTTACATTTATTTTATTTTTGTATTGTAAATGGTTTTATTATATCAATGTGTTTTTGTGATATCTTGTGATTGAAATGTGGAAAAGTTAGGTTTTCTTTATGTATTTTTTATGTGATACGATTATGTTATGGTTTATGATATGTTTAAACCTTTTCATATAAGGAATGCATTGGACTTAATAAGCGACAGATGGTGCCCTCTTTAGCTCCTCGATGCATCGGTAGGTCTCATGAGACAAACTAGTGTCTTGTCATGAGGCCTTGACAAAATCTTATTTGTAGTCTTGGCACAAGGCCTTGGCTATGTGGTTATGATAGTCTTGCATTATGAATTCCATCATTATGAAAGTGGTTATTGATATTTTATGTGATTATTCAACTAGTAGAATATCCATGTGAATAAGTAAATGGAATTATTTCATTTTATTTTTCCATATTATACTGAATTTCAAGTTTAAAAGGCTTTTGTTTCAGTTATACATTGCCTTAAATGTCTAGGTTTATTTATGAAAGTTTCCACTATATTGTTATCCTTACTGAGCATCCGAGCTCACCCCTTTCATTGTTATAATTTTCCAGGATGTGAAGAAGTATTTTATGAATGACCTGCAGGGATAGTCGGAAGGGGATATGAGTGTAGACTATGGAGACCATGTTATTGTAGTTTTCACTTTATGATGTAATGTAACGTTTATGAATGTATCTAGTGTTTCCAAGGATACTAAACTAATCGGTCTTCCGATACTTGATCTTTTGTGATCTTGTCAGTGTTACGTAATAATGCACCTACTCTGGGTAATTGGGGTCGAGGCGTTACAGGTAAACAGGTAAAATATGTTTAAAAATTCAGAAGTGGGATTTAAAATATCTATAAAACATTAAATTATCATATTTTATGAGTGGATTATTTTCATGATCATCCATGTTTCAAAAAAATTTCAACTAGGTTCTATTTTGCGTTATTATGAATGTTATATTACTTTAAGAAAATGATAAATATAAAATATCACAATATTGGATTTAATATGAATAATAATATTTTCAAAAGAATAAAAATAGGTTATGTTTAGTTATAAATTTTTATTTTAAATATATATTTTTAATTTTTTTAATTTTTTTTGTTGAAATAATCACCTTAAATGCTTTTGTAACATCGACACAATATTTGTTCAAGTAATAGAAAAATGAAATAAATGATTTTAAAAATATTAAATGTAGTAAAATTTGGTTGAATTACTATGTTCTATTAATTTTTTAGAAAAATATAATATAATAGTTTCATTTTATTTTTTATAATTCCGTTTTAATAATGTTTTCATTGAACTCAAACATTATTACTAGTCTCAAAAATTTCTTTATTAGTATGCTATGTTAAATAATATTTTATTATATGATTTAATATTTATAAAAAAATATTTTCAGAAAATTAAATGATATATGGTCTATAATGACTAAATTTTTATATTTATGTGCCACATTTCCTTTGGTATTAAAATTTTTGACCCTTAAAGTGTTAAAAAAATGGATGTCGAAAAAATTGAAAAAATTGTTAATGTGGGGTTAAAACTAATAGATAAGGGTTAAAATATCACCAAAACATGAATAAATATTATTAAATGTGATAATTTAATCTTATCCTCAACATAGATTCTAATAATATAAATTTTGATCCATTTTAACTGAAATTTGTATTTATATTAGTTTAATACTTCATGTAATTTCAAGGATGAGCCTCGCCTCATTTATAAAAGGGAATCTCCTCTCATCCCTTATTGAGAAAGGTTTCGGAATTATATATCACAGAATACCAGGCTTAAGAAATTCTGATATTCCTTCTCTATGTAGTTTATCTTCTTTTCTTTCAAAAAGACTATCCTTTGATGGCATATTGTGTAAGCCAAAAAAAGATTCTAAATGACGAGGTATAAATCTTAATTTGGTATATTCAATATTATTTCTTATTCTAACTCCTATAAATCTATTGTAACAAATATTAAATTAAAATTTTAGTATATTAAGTATAATTAATTTTTATTATGACATTGTGTGAACATTTTCCACCTACATTCCATCTTATAGAAAATGAAAACATTATTTGTGAATATGTGTGGGCTACCTCCACCATGATGTGATCTTTTTTTTCATCATAGTTTCTTATTGATGGTAATAAGAATTGATTTAATATATAAATATTATATCTATAATATTATTTTATTTTTTTAATATTGAATTATTATTTTCCTTTCTTTCATTCCATCTAACAAAAAGTGGAACTATCTCCTATACATATATAAGACCTAATGTATCTATAAAGTGACGTAATTCATTTTACCTCAACTCTGTAAATGAATAGCTATAAAATCATGTGAAATGATTAAATATTATAAATAAGACATGAATAAAATTATTTATATTATAGAACCAAGATAAAAGTACAAGTATTAGAACTAGAAAATAGATATATGCATGAAAACGAAGCAATTATCTCCCAGAATAGTCATTTTGATAAAGAATTATAAATAATCAAGTGATAATATGTTACAATTAAATCATACATGGTATGATGTATATAAAAATTATTATCTAATATATTTATAATAAATAAATATTTATTTTATAGGTTAATTAAACTCATACAAAATATAAAAATACTTGAGGTAAGGGGTTTCTAAACTCAATGTCCTTGCATTGGGTAATATCACTTCATAGTCTATTATATTATGAAAATATTATGTGTGAAATTAAATTTATTTATTTATATTTCATTTAATCTTTTTCTTGAGTTTAAATTTATTACACATAATCACTCCACTAATTAATTCTTAATTCAATAATATAATCTTTTAATGGTTTATATTCTCACTTTTATTTCTCAATATAATATTCCATACACACCGCTTTTTTCTTCTACTTGATGCATATACTACTTGTTAATCTATTTTATAAATCATATCTAAAAAATTATGGGGATCTATAAATCAATCTAATATTCTCCCTTTATTGAGGATATGATTCAAAAGTTACTAAAGAGATATGAGATTTATGTCTCAATACTATTTTAATAATGTCTGTTTATATTTTAATATATATTGGGGAAATTATATAATCATTATAAGATAAATTTCTTTTAAATTTTAAATAAATCTTGTTATTTTTGTAATTTTTATGTTTGGAACCATTTCCTCCACTTGGTACTCAAAATAGTTCAGAAATTGTTTTAAAAGATAGGATAACCTTATCTCATCATTGGTAGATGAATGTTTTCTTTTATATCCATGTTTTCTAAAAAAATACAGGAATTATTTTTACTATTCTAATATTATTGAACAATTTAATTTTTCCCATGTTTTTATTTTCCACAAAAAGGATTTAAAATAATTTTCTTGACATTTTTATAATGAGGATGTTTTTACCAAAGGTGATAAAAAAATCGTTGATTTAATGAATATGATATAAAAAAAATTTCACATCGTCATGAACGATCAATGTTTTGAAGCTTCAATTTTCTGTTTTCAAGGTTATTTTAAAATAAAAAATTTCCATATTATTTTGACCAATTATAGATTAAAAAAATTGTTTCAAAATGTAAACTAAATTTTTAACACACAATTTCATTGGTATATTTTATATAAATTTTCAATCTATGATAACATCATTTTATATTAATATGATCTATTGGGGATATAATCAAATGACACAATAATTATTAATTTTGGGAATGTTTTATGATTATGATGACAATATTTTTATGAAACTTGTTCATTTCGTATGTGTTATACAATGATAAAATGATAAAATGTATATGAAACCCATTTCTTTTCCATGAGTTAAGATATAATTAAACGATTAATGTAGTTTGATATTTTGACACACATATGTATGGTTTTCATATGTGATGGATGAGTTCATTATAACCCTACAATAAATTTTGTAAATCCATATATCTCATTATATAATTATGGAAAATGAGTTGACGTACTTGGTCCACTCCGGGAAATAGGATGTGATGAATCATCCACTATGAATTTGAAATCATGTGATGATATATAATCAACTATGATATGGGAAAAAGTGATGATTAAAAACCCACTATGGTATAAGAAATTGGTGGTGATTCTTGGTCCACTATAATATGTTTAACATGTGTTGATTCCTGATCCACTATTATATGGTAGTATTGGTAGCTAAACTGGACATATGATATAGTCTATGTTATTAAAATGATTCCACACTCTCAAAACATGTCATTATGTTAAATATTGGAACTAATGGATCGTGATTGTTTTTATAATGATTACCCAATCTTGTGAAATGTTAGTTATTTTTCAACAACTATTGATTATGAAATATGAATTTATAGGAATTGTTTTATATTAAAAATAGAATAATATCAAACACTTATGCTTATGATATGCTTACATATGATCATTAAATAGAATCTCCCATGTTTTCTCTTACTGGCCTTTTGAGATAACACCTTCTTATGTTTTTACTTTTATTGTTTATGAAGAAGGGAATTATGTATGAAATATATTAATAGTGTACTAGTTACAAAGTACTATGTGTAATATATTGTAATTTTTTTCATGAACTAGTTTTTTATGTATACAAGTTTCCAAATACATAAAACCTTTACATTTTTAGAGTGGTTCATAATGAAATTTAATTAATATTCATTTAATAGAATATATATTTATATGAATAATGGTTTTTTATAGTTGGTATCATAATAGTGTTTAGTTAAAATTTCAATATTAAGGTCAAAGAATGATGGTGAAAATAATTAGGATAAGTCAATGTATTTGATAAATTCATGAATATTTGGTAAATTAAAGATTTTTTGGTTTTCCTAGTAAATGCATCGCAGTCTATAAACCATAAAGTGGATATAGGTTTGGAATATATGAACATAGGATTAACAACACCAAAAAGGAAATGTTTGGTATTTAATTGATCATTACTGTGGAATGATGAGTTGGCCTATGACTATGCACCTATTTAGAAACTATCGGGAATATTATTTTGTTAAATATCATTTTATTTATAAACCATTATGAATGATCTAAATAGATAATAACCATGGATTCCCTAGGTTAAACCTAAAGTGTCATAAATTCAAAATTCGTTTTCTTAATTTAGACAAACAATGAATTATTTTTCATTATTATATTAGATTTTTCACTATGATTATTATTACTCACACTATATTTTTTGTTTTATTAAATGGATTGAACCTTGAGAATCATTTTCAAAATGAATGTGATAGGAAATGGAATGATTTAAATCATATGAAACCAAATGAAATTTGATTTTTAATTAAAAGGATTTTTATTATGCCTAGTCATATATCATATTGAATGATTAATTATCACAAATTAGATGAGTTTCCTAACACACCAAATAAGAAAAAAATATAGTTTCATGGGTGTTTAATTAATGAAGAATTTGGAGGAGTAAATATTTATTTTCTTACATTTCAGGAATGTGGGAATACAAACTCAAGATAATGTATCAAAGTAATAGTAAAATATGGTATGTGTGTAAAAGAAGGGAATAGAGAAAATAATTACTGAGGAAAAATGAAGAGTTCTATTGAGTAATATTACGTTCATTTTAATTTTCCATTTAAAGTTAAATTTTTTATGTGTGGATAACTTGGGAATTATTTGATTTAATTCACAAATCCAAGGGTTAACTACTATACCAAGGAAGGGCCAATGCCAAACCAATCGTTGATGTTTAATGATCGAATTGTTTATGTATTTTTATTCGATAGTTATGTTATAGTAGTGTGTTATCCATTGTATTATTTTTATAAGAATAATGAAACATCTAAGAATTATTTTTCTATTTTATTATTAAGATATATTCAAGAATATATTAAGTGGGATTAATATCCATGAAAAATAATTTAGTGGTAGGTGATACTTTTTTGTGAACACATTATTGAGGGAAAGATAATCCTTAATATATGCCTAATATTGTAATAATATGATCATTAGGGATAAAGAGATAACTGGTACTAATATTGTGAATTTGATAGTGTTGGTGACTATAAAAGTGACTAGTGATTTTTGGGAAAAGTTATTTATGAAGAAAAATATTTCATTTCTACATTTATGAAATAAATTGGATAGTATGTGATTTTATTTAAGGAATAAGGGTAGAGTTAATTTTAGGAATCATGTTGGATTCCATTAAAGTTTAATGATAATTAGGATTATCTTGGAAAAGGACTAGGACATTTTAATAGAAAATAAGGTCATGGTATTCTTGTGTGTTTTTTAAATAATGAGATAAATTATGTTTTTTGGGGACAAATGTAAAAGTTTCAATTGGAAAAATATATGTGAAGAAATCTATCGAATTTTTGGGTTTTGATTTAGGTAAGACATATTTTCAAGGATTATCAAGTTTAAATAATTATGTAATTGATAACATTGAACCATTGGTGTTATTTTGGAGGTTTTGGATATTATTATATTATATTTATCCATATTGGATAACCAATGCTAACCATTTTTATTTTATTAATTATTTAGAGATAAATGGAATGAATTTTCATTATTTTATGGATCTTGTGATATGTTAAATGTTAATTTTATTACTTCAGGAAAGGAAAATTCATCTTGAACATTCATTTCATAGAGTAATAGATGAATTAGAAATTGACTGAAACATAACAAAAGGATGAAATTGTTCTTGGAAAATGGAAATAAATCATTTAATTATATTTTTTCATATTCTCTACCATTATAGTAAAATAATCCCTCATTTATAGGTAAATAAATTTTAAATAAAAATTTTATCCAATTACCTTTATTTTGGATGAATTGATGGCCTTTTTAACACTTTTATGTTTTTTATTTTGTGTTTATTAACTTTTACATGACCATGTTTTCTATAACTATAAATTATTCCTTGCATGTTATTTTCTCCTACATGTATATATGATAACTTAATTCTAATTATTCCATTATTAGGTAACCCAATTATGTGTTATGTTAGGAACCATTATGTTTCTAAATTTCCCCTTTCAATGTATGTTTTACTATGCCTTTGTACGATGTGAGTTTCAAAAAAAAATATTTTCAATTATCAAACCCTTGATTACCAAGATATAAATTAATAGAAAAATTTTATTTAATTGGTTATAATGTAACACCCTAAGACTTTAGAATATATGTCTCTTTAAATAAATCACAACCATTTTATGGACTTATTAAAATGCATCACTAAGCTTAAAACGAATCGAAACATATTATAACATAATAGTTAAATTTATAGGTATGGACAAAAATAACCACATTATAAAAAATATATATATTTTAATCAAATTTATTCATTAATATATAATTAGTATTTACTTAATTATTTATAAATTCATTATATACATTAAAATATATTTTCTCAAGTAAAGTTTATTGCGTTCTGTGCATGAATATTATAATTAATTTAGTTTACATTCAAAAACATTATTTAATAGTGAATATCAATTTTTTTCATCATATCAAATTTAACTTAGTTTTGATATTATTTATTTTTCTAAAATAAATTTTTTTGGTTGAATAATGAAAAATACATATTTCTATAAAAATTTCACTTCATTATATTAAATAATGTAATTTTAATGTAATATTATGTTTTTAATTAGATCATAAATTTAAATAGGTTTCATTTTAATTTATATAATATAATTAATTAAACATGAATCAAAATTATACTCGATTTGGGTATAAGTTTTTTTGGTCTTAGGAACACATTTTTTCTATAAACAATTTTTATTTGAAAAACAAAATTCATCTAAATTTATTAAATAAATAACCATTAATTAATGATTTTAATGAAATTTATTTATTATATATTCAAAAAATTACTTTTAAATTAATTTTATTGCTTTTACTAACCATGGAATATGAATATACTAAATTTTAATATTATAATGAATTTATCTAAAAACAATTTTCATTTCGTTTTACCCGCTTATTTTGAAATGTAATTCTTCCACTTCAGAAATTGAATTTTGAAAAGGTTATTCAATATTTTGAATAATGATGATTAAATTTGGTAAATAAATCCATTTTATTTTTATCCTTATGAATAGTAACCATGGTAAATTATTTTCACAATGGTCAGGGTAAAGATGTAAAATGTTGTTAATAATTTGGCATGAGGCTTTAAAATTTATCTAAAATGTGATTTTTTACAATTATATGTGTATATTTAATCCATTCTCATCTAGGTTTAAAAATATGAAAAATTTGTACAGTTTTCTTCTATTGTGACCTTTATATTATTTTATGAAATGGATAAATATGAAATGTCACTCTCTTGACTTTAATAACTACAATATTTTTTTATAATGAAAAAAATGGTTATGTTCAATTAAATTTTTTCATTTGAAATATGCACTATTTTTTATGGTAATTTATTTTTAATTTCTATTGATGGAATAATATCATAAAATTGAAACACAATAAAGACACAACATTTATTCATGTAATAGAAAAACAAAATAAATGATTTAAAAATATTAAAAGAAATAAAATCTGGTTGAATTATAATGTTCCGATAAATTTTTAGATGAATTTAACAAAACTTTGGTGTTTCAAAAGTCAATATTTGAATTCAATTTAATCAATGATTTTTTAAAGTCAGACTTTGTGAATAGTCAAAAAAATAACTTTAGGGGATTCTTATGATAAATACTATTTCATTAAATGAATTAGAATTAATATAAATATTATTTTTAAGGCTATTGGATGGAATATGGTCGTTATCGTTAGCCTTATTCTACTTATTGGTCACTTATCTTTTTATAATAACATTCTTGACTTTTAAAGAGTAAAAAACATAGATATCACAATAGTTGTCAAAAGGTTTGGGGAAAAACTAAGAGATAAGGAATAAAACATCACCTAAGAATGTATGAATATTATTGGATGAGATATTTTTTCTTATACTCATCATAGTTTTTAAATAGATTATTTTTTATCCATTTGACCCAGAAAAATAATTTATATTAATATAAATCTTTATGTAATTTCTTAGGTACCCCTCTCCTCATTTATAAAAGGGTACCCCATATCCTACCTTATTAATAATTTTCGAGCCTTATATGTAAAAAATTATCTTATATAATTCCTTAATATATTCCTTAATCATTTCCTAGATCATTCTTTAAAAAATACCATCATTTCACTGCTTAAGGTTTAACCGAAAATATGTTTCCCAATGAAGATGCATAACTCATAACAAAGTAATTTCAATTTTATTTCCCCTTCTATACCCACTAAATATGTGTTATTTACTATTAAATTATTAATTATTTTTCTTAAATATAAATATTGTTATTATTATAAGGTAATAATCATTACCCTCATCTTTTACATACTATGGGAAAAGAAAACAATTCTTGTGTGTATGTGTAGACCACCACTTCCATGAAGCGATGCATTTATTTTTCCAACACTATTTCAAATTAATGGTTATAATGATGGATTTTATAAATAAATATTATATTTAAAATATTTTTATAGTTTTATAAAGTATAATTAATATTTAATTTTCATTCATTCCATCAACAGAAGAGCATAAACATCACATGTGGGTATGTACGATGTACCGTCTTGATGAAGTGATATAAATCATATTTCACCGTCACTTAATTTGAATATTTATAAATTTTCTAAAATTAATAAAAATGATAATAATAATTTTTTTATACTTTGGTGATGATGAAACCGTGATCAATGTATAAGGACTAAGACTGATGAACTGAAACGTGCATGGAAAACAAAATAGTTATCACATGGAAAACTGATTTTAATAAAGAATTTTTCATAATTAGGTGATAAATTTTTTTATGTAAATAATATATGGTATTATATATATGAAAAAGGTTCTATAATAGTTTAATAAAAATATATATATTTATTATATTGATGTTATTCACACCTACAAATCGTAATAATAAATAAGGTAAGTGTTTTCTTTAATCAATTTCCTTTCATTAGGATATATCGTATCATAATTGATTATATTATGACATGATTATGTGTGAAATGAAATTTTTTGACTAATAATATATTTCAAATTTTTTTGGATTTAAATTTATTATTTATATTCACTCCATTTAATAATTCCCAATTAATATGATATTTGTTAGTGTTTCTCCTCACACATTCTTTAGAGTGTCGTATATTCCACATTCAACACTTGACTGTTTTCTGTGGTGTATACACTAACTACTATTTTTATGACTATTAAAATGAATATTATGGGGATATACAAATCTATCTATGTTTCTCCCTTTCATGGTGTAACAATTAAAGAGTTTCCAAGAGAACAAAAGATTTATATAGCAATCCCATTTTAATTCGGATTGTTTATGATTGAATTCATATTAATGAAATTATATAATATTTATTTTATAATTTCATTTTATTTTCCTTCACATATGGTTATTTATGATGTTTTTATTATTTATTACCATTTAAATATCTTTTGTATGAAAAATGGTTTTCAAAATGTCTATAATAACAAGTCATCCTTATGCCATATTTGGTCGATAACATTTTTCCTCCATATACATATATTTTATAATGTTTCTAGGAATGTTTTAGAATACATTAAAAAAATTTCAAACACTTTTTTACCCATGATTTATCTTTTTATAAAAATGTTTAAAAATAATATTCTTTTTATTTTTCAAATGATATTCTTTTTATCGAAGGTGTGAACATAGTATATTTTTTTAAAATTAAAAAATGAAAAAAAAATCCCACCATCATGAATGATCAATGATTTCGATATTAAATAATAATTTTTCCTGATTCTTTTCAAAGAATGATTTTCCCATAATATATTTTTATTTTTTTGATGTTAATTAATTTGTTTCAAATTGAAAATGGTATTTCCTCAATAAATATTCTAATGATCTATTAAAGACGTTTTTCATTTAAGATAAAATCCATTGACGTTACAATGTTTTATTGAGGATGAAATTAAATGATATCATCCTTATTATTTATCTCAATGGATTATTATAATTATTATAATGAGGAGGTGTTTACAAAACCCCTTCATTTACATCAGGTTATTCTATGATGAATTGAAGAAATATTTAAAAAACCCATTTCTTTTCCCAGGGTTATACTATAATGAAATTGTGAATACTTTATGATATTGTATAAAACATATATATAGTTTTAATTATATGATGGGTGGGTCCATTAAATATCTCTAATTTATTAGGTTAATCATAATATCTCATGTTATAATTATAAGAAATGTGTTTATGTTCTCGATCCAATTTGGAAAATATGTAGTAATTCCTGATCTATTATGATAGAGGAAATGAGTGATGATTCCTAATCCACTATGATATGGAAACCTTGTGGTGATTTCTGATCCCCTTTTATATGGGAAATAAGTGGTGATTCCTAATCTACTATGATATGGGAAATATGTGTGAATACCTAATCCACTATAATATGATGGTTTAAATAGATAAACATGACATATGATATGGTTTTTTATCTATTTTAGTCCCACATTCTCATAAAAATATTTATGATTATGGTTTGAACTATTGTATCATGATTGATTTTTTATGATTACCTAATCTTATAAAATGTTTTTGTATCATTACATGAATCATGATTTTGATCTATGAATTTTTTGTTATGATTTTCCACTGAATATCTTAGGCTCTAATATCCTTATATTCATGATATTCATTGATTGATATATTACATGTTTAACATTAATGATTATCTGATATCATATGTTATTGTGTTTTAATTTCCCCCAGGTTTAGAAAAATGGTACAATGTATGAAATTTCTAATAAGGTTTCTAGTTGTGAAGAACTAATTAGGGGATAATGTACATTTTTTTATGGCCAGTTATTTATATATATATGGTTTCAAAGGAATTAACCTTTATGGTTATGGAATTAATTTTAATGATATTAAATGAATATCCATCTGATAATATTTGACACAAATATATATGATTCATGGTTCATTATACCACCAACCACCCATGTGATTCCATTCTCACCCCATACCTAAATATTGTTTCCATGAAAATACCCTCTTTTTATCAGATAAAAGGAGATCACTCCCACTTATTCTCTTATTCCACTCCACCCAAAAGAATTTATCACAATGTTCCCTTAATTATCCCTCTCAAAATCCATCCAAATTAGTTTCTATGTTTACAAGGAGTCCCCCCAATAATTAAAACTCTGTATAGAAATGTAATGGTTTTCAATCCATTTATTTCCATTTTAATTGATATTTTTTTGTTATAATACTATTTTCATGTATATCATTGTATTATATCATATTTGATATGTTTTTAATGGGATACTAATTATCGCCTCCCCTGATAATTTTTTCCTCATGTCATTATTATGTCTACATAAGGGTTCTCATTCCCCCTTTCTATTTTCAGATATAGACCACTATTGTAATGTCAGTATGTTTTGAATTTATTGGAATTAACACACATTTTATAGATTAAGAATTGTATTTCCTCTCATTAAATCCTTTTATGAAGATCTCATTATATCAAAACATCCTAAATTTTTGGAAATTAATGAGTGTATGGTTTTCCTAGAAATATAATCCATACCTATATACTATAAGTGGATAAAATTATGGAACAAATTAACATATGGGTAATCACTCTAAAAATGATGGTGGGGTTTCAACTCAATATTCATACTAGTGTATGATTAGTGGGCCTAATACTACACACATTGATAGACACTACTAAAGGAAATGATTTTGATAATTGACATGATATTTTCAAACCATAATAAATGATTTTTCTACCATTTATATGGTATCATAGAAATAAAAACTATTAAACTCATTTACTATCATCAATTTATATTCCAATTCATTGATGAAAAACTTTGCCAATACCTTATCATTATTACATAAATAAGGTTTCTAGCTTTTACATTGATAATACCCCATAGTTTCTTTAATGATTATGTATTGTTTAACCATCCACATTGTTTCTCTAGATGGATTGTACAAAATTATTTTCTATCAAGAATATGATCTATCACTGAATTTTACATTCTTAACCGTTCACCATGAATGTGAAAAACATTTTATAAAATTCATTTTCCTTTTGAATGCCTTTTATAGATTTATTTGATTGAATAGTGACCCCTTTTGTTTTATAAATCAATTGGGTGGGGAAATTAGTGACATAACCATATACCCCTTGATCTATAAGATATTAGTTGATTAATTTTACATAAAAGTATATTATAGTTATTGATTTAATATCTATTTAAAATCCACATATTTTGTATCCAGATACAGATGTTTATTAATGGATCATGAAAGTTGATTATATACTGTTTAACGATCCACCTCCTTTCTCTAGATGATTTATAATAATGTTATCCCTTTTATTAACACTGAGAAACCAATTGGCATTATTTTAATTGATATTCTTATACATATGATTATTGGATTAGTTTATTATTTACTATTTATTGTTATTATCATATAATTAGTGCATTAGAATCAATTAATTATGGGTGGGTCCTAGTTATAGATAACACCTCGATGCATTGAAAAGTCTCATTAGATAAACTATTATTGGTATTGGAAGATGCATTACACGTCTATATATGATGTCTTGTCATAAGAACATGGAAGTATTTTTATAATGTCTAGAAATTTTCATTCTATAAGTGTGAAATTAGTAATTACAATCAATGTTTTTATTTATTATAATTGATATTGTATATCCTCAGTGTCATTTCATTGTGGAATTATTTTTATCTTTTATTTCCCTTTTAGATATTATTTATATCATGATTATTTTATCATATCTACCACTATATTCAACCCATAAGCAAGTATGTCATATCTCCATTGTTTTATAATTCCACTAGGAAATATAGAAGACAACTATGTGTAATTTTATAGGATCTACTAGAAGAGATAATAATGTTATCATGGTGTTTTTATTGCATATCATTTGATATAAAGTGTAATGTGAAAAATATGTATGCATAAAATATTCTATGAATACTATTCTTTTTGAACCTTTTATAAATCTATTATCCTTTCTCAATAATGTAATATAACCATCCACTCTGGGTTTCTAGAAACCGAGTTGTTACAATTGGAATATTAGATCATTCTATTTGGTTTTTATAGGTTTTCAATGAAATTTTATTAATTTTAGTTGGGGTAGAGAGTGTTGTGAATAATTTATTTATGTGTGTTAATTTCCTCATAACATTTCCCCTTAAATAGGTTTATGTCTTGAATATTTATTTAATTGTAAGAATTTAGATTCTTTTTAGATGGGTAGGACTAGTGTTACCGCTACTAGGATTATTAGTGGTCTTTAACACTTAATTTTTTATTCAATAGTAGTCAAAATACCATCCTAAGATCATTATACACAGGTAATATGAAAATATGAATTTATTGTGAATGAAGAACAATATAAAATAATATCTTACTCCACTAGGACACTGAAACTATTTAATATCCATTATATGGGTTTGAAAAATTCAGTATCATTAGAAAAATAATTTCCCCCCTATATAAAGTATCAATGGGTCGAGATGAATCTTTTTTCTCATGAATTTCATTATTCCTTTAATGACGACATGATAGTTTCTTAGGTATAATAATGGATGAATTACATATTTTCAGGCATCCTAGAGTATAAAAAATGCATCCAAATCTAATTCCATCACATTGAAGTGGGTTCTTATAGAACCTTTAAGAACACTCCTTGATCATTGAGATATGACCCATTCATTATAACACATGATTTAATGTGTTGGTCAACACCTGCATTATATAAAAGTGTTTCTTAATCCCCTCAAATTACGTCTCATGTGCCACATGTTTTAATGATTTCCATCCTAGAAGATTGAAAAAAACATTACACTTAATGTTCATATTCCTTATTTGTATCACGTCCTTTCAAAATTAATCATAGTATAAGATTCATGGAAAGTAACATGTTTGTTATATCAATTCATTCTCAATATGGCACCCCATTCATTGTTCATTATTTTATTATGATATTGGTGTATGTATCATGTTTTCTCCAACTAGTTAATTTGATATCTATCAATTTCAAGATAAAATATATCAGGCAGTGGAATCTTAAGTCATAAAATATTCCCCAATCATTAAAAACAATATATCCATAATGTTTGTGAATCAATATTTTTATGATTTTCATATTATATGAAATATTATTTCATAAAAAATGATATAATATATATTACACATAGATATATATATATATATATACACGATGTATTTAGGGAATTTTTACTCCTTGATATTCTATTTTCATTGAACTCTATGAGTTTTTTCTTCATTTCACATGTTATCTTATCATATACAACAACTTTTGAAACCTTGTCCAAAAACTACTTTGGGAATCTAACAAAACACACTTATAATATTATCAAAAAAACATCACCTCATATCATATCATATTTAATACCTTATAAAAAAACAACCAAAAATATTTTGTATTAACTTTTAAACACTGTTAGTTAAACTCTTTAAATTAAAATCAATTCCAATTCAGTGAACCATAATGTGTGAACCCAAGATTTTTTATAGAAATGTAAAAATATGAATCAATATATCAATAAATGTTATAAATGACTGGCCTTTAGAAAATAATCAATACTAATCAATATATAAAGGGATATACCATGATCATTATTAAACACATGTATCTATATACCCATTTTAACAGACACATCTTATGCTAACAGGCATTCTCATACATTTCCTTTGGTTGAGACATCGGGTGGACATGGGACATGAAGTATGTCAATACCAAATAACCATCTCATATGTTCTGGATTCTATAAGTTTGTTTTAATCTACTAAATGAACACATACTATTTTATTAATGTTTATGGATGAGAACATAACATGGCCATTATACCAAATGATATTCAAATTAGTTGAATTATCTAGTTGATGCCACATAATCCCTAGTATATCTCAATAGAGGGACAAGATGTTTTAAATTCCACGTGATTTTAAATATCCCATCTTAGTAGAGTTTCAACAATTGATAAAATCAAAAATCATACTCAACCACCACTAATTTTCTAAGACAATGTAGCTTGTGTAAAAAAGGTACCAAAGTTAAAATGTTCTCATGATAGGTATCTCACCAACCTTAGGTTGTGGGGACCAGATATGATCCATGAACCCCTAGTATATCAGTGACATAGTGTAAGGAAAATTATGAGGTATACATAGTGGCCCATCCAGTAAAAAAACACCTTTTGTACCCCATGATTAGAATTCATATCGCATACAATAATTCTACTCATTCTAACCTTACGATTTCATTATAACACATAATACTGCATTATTAAAATAAGTTTGGGATAAATCGATGTTTTAATTTGTGATTTTAGTTACCATTAAACTTAATGATGTGTATATCAATATATACATATTTACATCCTATATTAAGGAATGATAATTTAGATATTTTCTTTTATATAATTTATTTTATATTTTCTAAAATCTATTAATAATATATAACAAAATACAAAAGAAGATCCCATATACCATATAATCTATAATATACCACTGGACCATTCTCATGTTTTCTACATTTTTGGGGTTTATTGACTTATTACATCTAAATGTTATTCTTTCTAGTTGTCACTAAAAATATTTTATAAAACCATTCTACTATAATATTTTGTGGGAAAATCTATGAAATAAATAATTTTGAGTAATAGATAAATTTTAAAACTATGTTCTAAATGTTTTACTCCATGAACATATTCAAACTACTTAATTATAGAATATCAAAAATTATAATGTATATTTATTTTGTTTACATAAAACACATTTTAATTTTATCACCTTTATCCTTGGAACAATCTAAAAAAAAATCCCTAGAAAAATAATTTAATTACATACCTTATTACTAACCATCACATCATAAACTCTCTTTGAATAAATTTATATTTATTTTTTTGTGTTAAATAAATGTAACTATTTTAATAAATTCTTAGTGTGAGATATCCTAAAAACATTAGGATATTAAATAAGTTTATATTCTATTTTATATTGGTATAATGTTTTATTTATTAACTATGGACATATCTATGTTAAAATATACTACCACTGGTCTCTTAAACAATACATTCTTCCTTGATTATATTGATAAAATAAAAAACTATTTGCTGTTATAAAATTACCCTTAATTTCATTAATAATAATATTTTCAAAATAAAACATTTTATACATATCATTTATGATATTCTATGTTCATAGAGAATATTTTTTTGCAATAGAAAACTATTAATCAAAATATTCAACTAATGGGTTGTGGTAACATCATCTATCATAATTTCCCTAATATATGAATATATAATTTTTACTCAATAAAACACATTTATCTTTATCACCTTCTCTAAAAAAGTAATATAATATAAAGAATCATAATCACAGTGTATTTAGTTAATCAACTAATTTTGTTCTTAAAAACTATTGGTTAGTAAATATGTTTCTTATATTATTTGTTATGTGATGAAAAAGCTCCAACTTTTATAAATAAAATTCACCTTTAAATTTAATTAAACACATTAATATATATTATGGGTATAGAAAACATAGGAACCTTTCTGATATTATTATATCTTCTCAAATTTAAATGTTTTTTATGTATCATTACCATTGATAATATATACATTGAATAGTGATCATATTATTAGTATAGATATAGTGTTTTACAAATCAAATTAACATAAACAAAGGAAGTGATTGCCTCAACCCGAATGATCATACCCTATGAATCCCATTTTTCAAAGCTTATAAGGGAGATAAAAATCACTAAGATTTTTCCTTGACAAAGAACATGTATAAATCCAACAACTTAAGCATAAGTGAAACCATTTATGAGAGAAGATCAATCTCATAGAGATCATGTTCCAAAACATGTACACTGAACCACCCCATGAGAGTCTCACCTTCTCAAACCATACCCTTAGGGAATTTGTCTAGTTAAATAAAGGGATATTTATCAAGACAATAATAATTTGAATATTTATATTATATTTTCAATATAAAAATGGATATATTTTAATTTTATTATTATTATTTTAAAATGATTTTTATCTTGATTTAATAAAAATATTTATTCTTTTGTGTAATATAAAAATTAAATTAATGAATTCACATTGAGGAATTAAGTGATTTTATAAAATAAATAATACTTTATTAAATTATTATTAATAAATTATTTTTAGTAAATATAATATCATATATTTTATTATGATGTCAAGTGTAATGTTTCATAAGGGTTCTAAAATAGCTATTGTAAAAAAACCAAATATTTATCAATAAATGTTTATTATTATTTTAAAAGTAAAAAATCACATATTCAAAAAATGAATTGGATAAAATTAATATTATTTTTTAAATTAGAACATAGAAATTATCCAATATTTGTTTCTTCCTAATTTTCTAAGGTAATCAAATATTTAGCTAAAAACTGAACATGGTATAACTATACAATGTGTATTATGACATCATCATACCCCGAAAGTGTTATAATAAAAATGATATATGGTATACATGACCAAATATATGTTTAACCTTTAAAATAATTTGATTTTATATTTATTTGATTAATTTTATAAATCCATTATGCATCCTCCAAAACTATAATATATTTTATGGTTTTAAATTCATTTCTTTAAGGACGTGACCTAATTTAACAGCAAAAAGGGTATTATTTTTATAAGTAACACTCCTTTACTTATAATATATGAAAAACACAAATATTTATGTAATCAATGGTTAAAAAATAGGAAATGGTTTTGGATCTCGATTACATTATTATAGAGTCCAAAACCTATGTTTGATAAATAATAATGAAATCCCCTCTCTTTCCCTATATAAAGGCACAAAAGATACCATTTAACATCACTCAAAAAACTTTTAGCATCTCATTAATAATCAAACACCTCTGTGTATTCCTCCCAATCTTCCCCCGTGCTCTCATGAAGCTCCTTCCGTGATTTTGGAATCACTCCCTAGGGATCCTTTCCATTTCAACTTTATTCAACCTTATTCATTATCATATGCCTTATATTTACAATTCATAAAATTGAGATTAGTTTTTAAATTTCCCTATTAATATCTATTTTATTTAAAAATTTTGAGAGACCCCTTCATCTATCATCAAAACATTTTGTGAATTTTAAAGTAACTTTGTTACATAGCTGATATTTTATAACAATTTTCCTTGAAAAAAACAATATTGAATACCCATACCCATTTCATATCAATGGTGTTCATATCTATGCACTAAAAGTTATTTTATTGGGGAGATACATGTATTTTTTTTGTATAACTTTGTCCTGGAATAAAATGTTATGATAAATGATTCCATGTTTTATGATCAATGTGGCACACCTATTCATGTGAATGAAATGAAAGTGACAGGTGAAGGTGTAATTAAATAGAGATCTAACACATTGGGTATTGTTTTAGTCATACAATAAACCATGAATGTGATTATTTTGTGAATCTAAATAATATTAGGAATTCTTCCATCATGATGCCCTAAAATTTACCCATGACCTATGTTTTTTATTCCTTGTTTAATTTTTTCCCACATTTCCTATGTTTCTTTTATGTTATCAGGTTATACCACTCCTAATTTTTAATGTTAATGATTCTAAACCTTTTTTATGTCTCATTTACATTCCTATTATATAACATGTATTACATTATTCATGTTATTCCCTGTTTCTTCCCTTATTGGTCTTTCTAGATCACCCCTTTCTTAGGTATGTCCCCTAGTCATCCCATGCACTTTTAAGGAAGATGGAATAATATGATCATATTGAAGACATTTTCAATAATGGAGTCGTATCCCCTATTTTATGTCTTTATGTAATGTACCTTATTCCCAAATACACTAGACAGTTCAATATTCCAGGTTATATTTTGTGTAATATCATGTTATAAATATTGAATTGATGTGTAATAAAGAAAAAGCTTTTTATTGTTTGTATTAAAGTAATGTATAGTTATTTTAGTGATTGTGATTAGAAATCTCTAGAAAAATCCTAAGAGATAAGACTGAACATAATAATACGTCCCAAAATTTTGGAAATGTATAAAGTAAGTGGCTTCCAAGTAAATAAATACATGTCTAGATACTACAAGAGGATGTGGCTATCCCACAGATGTATATTGGGGTAAAACTCAAAAACACGGAGTTCTGTTAGACTTGACCAGGAACTTGTGCATGAATACGTTCCTTACAGCACAGTTGATTTGAAACTCCTAGGGGATATACATTGTAAAATTCAGAAGCTCATTATTTTCCAATTATTATGGGAATAAAATTTCCCATAATAGTTTATATTTGGAAATAGATTATAGATAACATAGATAGAAGACTAGAAATTAATACTTTATGGAAATACATGTAATCAATAAGATATATCTTAAATTTAACTTGTTTTTCATAAATGTGTTTAGTAGTTTAAAATTATCATCCCTAATTTTTTCAATATTCTATTCAATGGCCTGAAATATGAGAATTGAGTAAACAACCAATGTTATGGACAATGTGATGAATGCCCAAATAAGATTCCTCACCCAATGGGAGAAGTAATCATGGACATTGTGATTAAAATATCTCAAATAACACAGGTTTTGAAAATAAACCTAGATTGGGAGGAGAACTCAAATACTCCTAACAAAGAACAAGAAAGAATTTAGAACTTTATGTGAAAAATGATTCCGACATTCAATGGATCATGTGATCACTTAATCACAGAAAAATGGATCTCATTTACTAAGAAGAAATTTTCCATCTATCAGTAACCCAAGAAATAAAAGTTTATACAGATTTTTTATCATATGGATTGGGAAACAGATCAGTGGGTGATATGGATCAATAATATTAATATTGAGGAAGATATCGATGTGATGGAATGGAATTAATTTTTGGAAAATTTGTTTAGAAAAATTATTTTCCTCACACTCTCTAACATAAAACAGGAAAGGGTTTTTCTCCTAAAAGATTACTAATCATTTAAAAATTATAAAGAAAACATAACAGGGATTTCATTGTAAGGATTTCATGATACACCTCCCAATTTTTTGTTACCGTTGAAAAAAATTAACCACTTCTTTGGTGGGATAAAACATAGTCTATGAAAATTCATGATGATCTGACACATTGATTGCTTCGAGGAAATTTTATGATGTGCCATCAATTTTATGAAAAGAAATTAGAGAATGTCATGTGTATGAATGGGATAAGTAGAGGAAATTGGAGTTTAATTATTATAGTTTTATAGGGAAATATAATGGATGAAAAGAAATTCAACATCCCACTTGTGAAATATGTGGAAAAAAGAACCTTGACAATTAAAAAAGGGGGATTATTGAATTCATCATGTGTGGTAAGGAAGGAAACATATATAACGATTAATGACAAGAGAAAATCACTAATGAGATGGAGGTGAGGAATTCTCCAGTCAACCCTCAGGGCATTGTTCATTGTTTAAACTGCAAGGAACAAGGATACATTACCAACCAATGCACTAAACCAAGGGTTCTTAGAGATAACCTATAACCTCCATGGTTTTAATGGTGAGATTCTTTCATCACAATATATGATGTAGATCTCAAAAATTAAGTAGTGATAGGTATGATAGTTATTCATTAATGAATAGTTACCATACTTTTTTTTCATGGTTATATTCATTCCTTCATATCATGCATGTTTAGTAAAACTATTTAAACACCACCAGAAATCATGGATGTAGAAATGTTGGTGAAACTGGAAAATGGGGAAATTATTACATCCCATGTTTATAACTCATCCCCTTTAAAAAAAATTAGGCCGAACTTCCCAAAAATCCATGTGATACTCCCTGTAATATAATTTCATAAAATTAAATTCAAGGATTGTATTCCCTTATATATATCCATCATAAATTTACTTAAGAAGTAAATCACTCTCGGTATTGTGAATCACAATATGATTCTGTACAAGTGTAAGGAGGAGTATGAATCCTATTTAGCTCCAAAATCTCAATAATGGATATTATTTCTTTACAAGAAATCATATCCATCTCAAATGATTGATTTTAAGAAAAATATATTCCCAGGAGACATTACCTATATGAAGAAATACACAGATTTGTTTTCTGAATAATTGTCCAGTCGTTCTACTAGGAAAGATGTTGAAATTTCAATCATGATCATACCTAGAGAATTACTACTATCCAAGACTCTATAAATAATGGATGTTGTAGAACTTAAGGATCTGAAGAAACAACTACAAGAGAATATTGGTAAAGGGTTCATATGATGAAGTGCTTCTCAATGGTTTGTATTAATCCTATTTTTCTAGATGAAGGATGGGTCAATGTGCATTTTTATTGATAATCATGAGTTGAAATAATATCAAAACAATGAACGAGTGTCATATTGCACAAATTCATCACTTGATCAATCTAATGTGGATCTTTAGTAGGCGTATTATCATATGTGGGTGAAGAAGGAGGATATCACGAAGGTCATTTTCAGTACAAGGTATGAGTACCATGAGTTTATTGTAATGAAATTATGACCAACTAAAATTCTAGAAATATTCTTGTACTTGATGAATAGAGTCTTTATATATTACCATAAAAAAATTTAGACTTTGTAGATTATATTCTAATATACTCAAAATGTACGGAGGGTCATGGGGAGCATCTAAGAATAGTGATAAAGGCCTTAGGAAAGGATAATCATTGTGAAAATTATAACATATATGATTCGTGGTTGAATGAAGTTTCATTATTAGGGAATGTTATCATGAGAAATAGGATATATAAAGACCCTTAAAAAGATATATTCAATTAAAGGATGTTCAAGGATATTTTTTTATAGAAATATATAGTTTCTATAGGTTATTTGGGTATAATAATTGATTTTTGAGAAATATATTACTATTTTGAAACCCACTAACCAAACTAACTTGGATGAGAGTCATGTTTTTTTAGAATAATGAATGTGAAGATGTCTTTAAGGATTTCAAAAAGAGGAATATCACTACACTTTTACATATTGTACAAATAATTGGGAAAAAATTCATAGGCTACAGAGATTCTTAGAAGTAGGTATTGGGTCATGTGTGAATAAATATTAGATAAGTGATAGCTTATTCATCAAGGAAATTTAATGTACACGAATAGAAGTACCCAACACATGATCTAGAGTTGGATGCAGTGAATTTTATTTTGAAAATATGGAGAAATTATCTCTTTGGAGAGATGTATGAAATATATAAAATCCACATGATCCTCATTTATATATTCATAGATAAGGAGATGAATATAAACCAGTGATGATGGTTATAGGAAATTAAATACTACTTCTACTCAATCCACTACCATCCTAAGATTGAAAAAAGTTACAGATCCTCTATGTAAAAGGAATACAGTAATGTTATAATTGATAATAATATATATGGATTTGATATTCTTAGACTTGAAGAGGATGGTCCTGGGAATCATAAAGGAAGGTACATCATAAATCATTTTTGGAATGATTACTCAACCATCCCATTTGAATTGGATAATGTGTTCTCGGAGAGTTGATGTAGGAATTTATAATAAAGTGGAATCTATAAGAAAAGGTGAATCCTTGATTTTCAATGTTAATGGGGAAGTAGTTGTGAGATTTGTGTCATTACTCTATGTACAATCAAATCCTGGGTCAAAAAGGAAATGTTGGATGATGCTCAAAGCTCAGCCTTCTCCATCTACCAAGGGAAAAAAGATGTATCAAGATCATCAAGAATACTATTGCTCAGACACTCTGATGAAGGATATCACAAATTATACATAAATATGTCATGTATGTCAGTAAGTGATGGAAGAATAGAAAAAATACAATGGGATAGTGAAATCATTACCCTTGCGTACATGGAAATGGGAAAACATAACCATGGACTTTTTCAATGGAATTATAAATATATCAAATTTCAATTGTGTTATAAGGGTTATGTTGGATCATCTCACAGAGACTTCTCACTTCATTGAAATATGAGGGGAATTTTTAATCAATCAACTTGTAGGGACATACATTAGAGAAGTGCTGAGGCTTTATAGAATTACTCTATCAGTTATATTAGATCAAGATACAATATTTACCTCCATGTTTTGGAAGAGTCTCCAATGTGATCTAAACATAGAGATAAATGTCAAATTGTGTTGTCACCCTTAAACTAATGGCCAATCTAAAGAGACTATCCACACACTCAAAGAAGAATTGAGAGTATGGTCAACTGTATTTACTGGAGGATGAGACCAACATCTTATTTTGGTTATGTTCTCATAGAATAAAAGTGTCCACTCAAGAATAAAAATTTCTCAATATGAATCCCTTTATGTGAAAAGGTTTAGTACACAAGCATTTTGGGATGAATAGGGGGAAAACAAACTACTAGGTCATGAAATGGTCTAGGAAATGTTGGAAAAGGTCCATGCCATTCAAAATAAAATCATGGGTTATCATATTCGACATAATAGTTATAGAAATTATCATCGATGACACTTAAATATTGAGGTTGGAGACATAGTATTCTTATCCAAATATCAATAGAAAAAGTTCTTGACATTTTGGAACAAAGGAAATATTAATTCAAGATACATTAGTACCTTTTTAGATCCTTTATTACATTGGATTGTTGGATTATCAAATAATAGTCCCACCAAACCTATCTCAAGTACATGATGTATTCTATGTATCCCCCTCGAGGAAGTACACACCAGACCCCTCAAATGTACTCAATCCAAAGGTGGTAGCATTTGAGAATTAACATTCCTATGAGGAGTTTTAGTGAAAATATTCTATCATAGAGAAAAAGTTCTAAAAACAAGAAAATTCACCATATAAACTTGTTATGGAGAAACCTAATGTTTAAAGAGGACTTGTAGGAAATGGAGGAGGTGTGGAAACATAGCTTCACTTATATTTATTAGTTTCTGAAATACAAATTTCAGGAATGAAATTCATGAAGGTGGAAGATATTAATTATATGAATTTTTATAAATTAAATCCCTCATATAATTTAATTAAATTCATTATAATATATTATGGATATAGAAAAACAATGAAACTTTTTTGTTTTAATATATCTTATTTGATTTAAAAGACCATCATTTATGGTTACAATTTATAATGGAGTCTTTGAAAATGATCATATGATTAGTATAAATATATAGTTTTGGAAAACTTGATTGACAAAGACAAAGGAAGCGATGACCTCATCCAATAGGATCATACCCTAAGAAGCCCATTTATAAGAGCATCCAAGGGAGATAGCATCCCTAGGATTTTTCCACGAACAAGCCCAAATTTATATCCAACAAATTAATCATGAGAAAAAACATTTATGGGGGAAGCTCAAGCTCATCGAGATCACGACCCAAACCATATATGTCAAGCTACCCCTTGAATGTTTCACCATCACACACCTTACCTATAGAGAGTTTTTTTGTGTAATAAAGTTATATGTAACAAGACACTAATAAAGTTCTCAATAGACATATTTTTGAAATTAATGGGTTTTAGATATCTGATAGTTTCTGATGCATTATGGATCAGGTGTCTGGGTTATTTGTGATGGTGTCATTTTGTGAGGGTTCCCACTTAACCCCAAAACGTGAGTTTTCATGAAAAAAAAATATTTATTGGGTTATACAATAAATTTTTTTTGGGTAATATTGAATTCCAATTAAGAAATTTATTTTGATGAATTAGTAGATTTTTTAAATAATTAATTTTTTATAAAAATATTATTATTAATTTTTTTTTTAAAATAAAAACTATCATATCATTTTTATGAATCCAAATTTAATTTTATATAAGGGTTTGAAAATTATTATTATCAAAAATAACAACATATCTCATCAAATATCTATTATTATTTAAAAATTAAATAATTTATAGATTTATAAAACTATACGGATAAAATAAATATTTTTTTTGAATCAGAGCGTTGAAATTATCCAATGATAAATTTTTTATAATTTTTTGAGATAGTCTAATTTTTGGGTAAACTTTAAATACAGTATAATTCTATGTTGTGTGTTATGACATTGTAATACCCTAAAAGTGATGTAATAAATACTATAAATATAATGTATTACCAAATAAATTTTTAACCTTTAAATCAATGTAATTTTAATTTTATTTGATTGATTTTATAAATCCATTATGAATCCTTCAAAACCTATAATATATTTTAAGGATTTGAAATCATTTGTTTAAGGACATGACTCAATCCCACTACAGTAAGGGTATTATAATAATATGTTAATTCATTTTTCATATAAAATAATGAAAACGACCCATTTTTGAAGATTCCATGGGAGGAAACCCTGGGAAGGTTGTTAGTTTTGATTACATTATTATATAGAGTATGAAACCTAAGTTTGAGAAATATTAACGAAATACCCTATCTTTTCCTATATAAACCCACCCAATATCCTATTAATTTTCACTAAAAGCCTTTTATATCTTCATTACTTAGCCTTAACCTCACTAGAGTCCTTCTATGGTCCCCCCAATCTCTCAAGAAGCTTCCTCCCAAGCTTTTGGAATCACACTCATATTATAAGGGAACATTTACTTCTCCTATTTGTTTATGATTTTTTATTATCTTAGAACTTGTAATTAAAATTACTATCATTTTGATATGTTTTTAACTCTCCCTATTACTTCACATTTTATATCCAAATGATGAGAGTCCCCTTTCTTTCTCATAGAATCATTTTATGATTTTTTTAATTAACGTCGTTATGATTTCAATATTTCACAATGTCTTTACATGCCAAAAAAATGTGTGGTAAATACCCATAGCCATTTAATATCACGGGTTTTAAAATTTAAGCTCTAATAATTATTTTATTGGGTACATACGCTAATTCCATTCAAAACCCCTATTTTTGGAATAAAATTTGATGATAAAGGAATCTATTTATTTATAATCTATATGAAACACTTATTTCATGAGAATGAAATGAAAGTGACGAGTGTGACTAAAATTATATAATTATATATTGTATTAGGTGATGTTTTTAGTCTCTGGAGAAATCATGCACTTGATTAAAGAGTGAACCTAACCCATAACAAAATTTTTCTATCACGATGTCTTGGCGGTTAGCCTTGATCAATGTTTATAATTTCATGTTTAATGTTTTTTTTCACATTTACTTTATTGCATTAATTTTATCTTGTTATACCTAGACACATTGTTCAGGTTTCTGATTATCACCCATATTAAATATCATTGATATTTCTATTATATAATGTGTCCTATTTTCTTGATGTTATGCTTGGTTTATTCCCATACTGGGATTTATAGATCTCCCTTTTCTTATGTTTGTCCCCAGGTTATCCCATGTAGTTTTAAGTATAAAAGAATATTATAAACCTGATAAGGATGTTTTAAAAAATAGAAACGGGCCCCCTATTTTATGTTTTTATGTAATTTACCTAATACCCAAATATACTATACTTCTCAATCTTTAGGGTTGTATAGTTTGTATGATTATTAAAGAAATCCTGAATTAATGTGTAATAAAGAGCAGGGTTTTCATAAATGAGCTAAAAATACACATATTTTACCATGATACATCTGATATTGAAAAAAACCTTTAAATTAAAATATTTTATGAAACAACACTTTTCTATATCACATGAATTCTTGAATCTAACTCTTTCAATCTTTATATTGATTATAAAATCCCATATACTTACATAACTTGTTAGGTATGTATTTAGTATCACATTCAGTTCCAAAGTAAATAATCATTTTCTATACTCCTAATAATTAACAAGGACATTCCAGTGATTTTTAAAACCCCTTAAAGTAGGCAATATTACCCAATATTATGGAATCATTTCTCTTTACTTCCTAATTTCACTTTATAATTCAATAACTTTGATTGGATTCCAGAATGAAAAATAATTATTCTCTTCAAAAAACTATTCTTTTTTTGGTTTAATAGATTACTCACTTGTATTAACTAAAAAACCCTAGAAACAATACCTAACGTGTGTAGTTCATCTTTTCTAAACACTTGATAATATCAGGTAAAACATTTATAAGCTTAATAATATTTTCCAAACATTTCAATACATGTCATCAAAATCAATTCCAAACCGAAATAATTCATAAAGAAACCTCTAGTCTCACCAAGTCATCAATATATCCAATAATATTTACTATATGGGTGGAGAATAAAATTATGTTTATCATATTATAATTTAATTCCATATAAACCTTATGTGAAGAAATATATGCTTCATAATCATCTAGATTCACCTTTCAAATAAATTCAATTGTTGGATACTGTAGAAGGGGTTTCTCTAACAGATAAAATTACTTTTTGAATTACATAAAATATCATTTATGTTACAAATATATATAGTGTATTAAATATGATTATCCATAATAAATATTAATTTAAATGTTTAAAAATATTTTTATATGTTTTGGATTGTTTACTTTTACAAATGAATAATGATTTTTTGAAATTGTCCCACAGAAATCTTATCCCCTTTTATATACATTGTATGAAATAATTGTACAAGATCCATATTCCATCATGAAATACATCGGTTTGTGCATAAATAAGTATAATATATAGTGGGAAACCCATTCCAATTATATAATATATGATTCATGGATAGTTGAGTATATATAATCTTATTACAAATCCAATATATAGATTTAGTCAACTATATTCCTATGGAATCCTAACAATTATGGTTTACCAGTTAAGTGTATCAAAAAATATCAATAATAAGAAACCCAATGGTTAGTGTCACCTCATTTATTACATGTTTTACCCAAGATAATTCATGGTCACAAAACCATTAGGGTCACCTATACGGAATGATCATGGTCTTTACAAGTTCTATTTTGGATGGAATATCACACTTAGTTTTTGAAACGTATTTAATATCACTAACTAATCTCATGTTATTTCCATTACATATAAATGATTCTAATAATTAAGTTTTGGAATCATTTTCCTTCAACTGAATCAATATGATCAGACCAAACTAATGTGTAACTCTTTACAAAACCCACAAAATTGTGTTACTCACCCACAAATAGAAGTCATAAAGATTCCTATAGTTTTAAAATAATCTCATCTATAAGTTTCATTAACTCTTCTTATAATGGTTTATAATTATATGAGATTGGAAACTTCTAGATAGGTAATTCTAATGTGACAAATATACTACTGCCTACTTTCTAGAATAAGGAATAAAACATTATGCTTGTTGGAACACTGACCTAAAGTCCACATACCCGAGGATACATTAATCAATAAGGAATCCAATACATTATAATTATACCAACTAATATGTATAAAATATTTTCAACAAATAAAATCAAGATCAATATTTCAATCACTAACTAGTGTCAACGTAGAAGAAAAAACATATTATACAAATGGATCTAACATATAAAGAATGTCTGGTAAATTTATAAGAATTAGTTTACCAACATAAACTAAATAAACTAAATATTAATAATATAAAAAATTCATAACTATCAACAAAGTAGTGAATTACGTTAAAATAAATTAAAATTAAAATATTTAGACATGAAATTAATATCAATGAATATTTCATACAAAGAAGATAATAATAAAAATTCTATAATTACACTATATAACAATTAAATTTCATAATATTTTATATAAACACATTAGATTTATTTTTATAATGATAAATTTTTATATTAATCATTATATTTAATTTAAATTTTAAATATATGATATTTTATGAAATATAGATAATTTTATATTTCAATTTTCTATTTTGTAAAAATTTTACAAAATATTTTATCACATATTAATATTATTTAAACCATTAATAATATCCATCATCAGAACACTATTTTATGGGGTTTAAATAATTTTCCCATAATATGGCTTTAATTTGAACAATTCAAATTCAACATTAAGAACATTTCAGAAATATTTAAAATTTAATTTTTTTTATCATTTCTTATTTTTCAATTTATTTACTCATTACAAATTATTGTTATAATGAAATAAACACTCTAATTAATTCATAATACATTCCATATATTATTATACATGGTATTTTTTCATATTAACATTTAATATTATGGAATATTTAATAATACATGTTTCATAATCTTGTATTAAATATTTATTTATTATTTATAATTTATAATTTTATAAAATATTTATAAAATAATAAATATCAAAAAATATCTGTTAACAATATTTGTTTAAAATTTATAAAAAATTTATTTATTTAATACTTTAATATATAATTTTTTTCCTTTTCTATTTTTTATTTATTATTTAGGGTATGTCATAGAATATGACTCGTATGTTTTTTCATGAATTTGGTATGAATCACACTATATAATTGATAATTATATCACTAAATATGTCATACCATGGTGTCATTATAAGACATATTTTATGAATGATATTCCATCAATTGAATAGGTAACCTATAACGAATTTTATAATATAATGAGTTATCATATTGGTGATATGATACTATATTTTTCATAAACTATGTTAAACTATCATATTTTACAATGAGAAGGTCTCGTAAAAAACGATTAGTTAAAATATGCCTGTTTTATACATTTCACAACATATTATAACCTGTATCATATCCCATTATATATAACCCACATGAATAAAAAAATGTATTTGAATCTATGATTGAAGTTTTATATCTAATATTTTTACAAAAAATTCATTTCATGCTTGATTTCACAAATATAAATGCATGGGAAGCCTTGATACCATTACTGGGAATCTTAAGGGTATATTAGAAATTAATATGATATATGGATGTAGTGAAAATACAATTATATTATCTCTCTATATAGATAATATAAAAAACTTTTACATTATATATGAAGATCATTGTAAATACATACCTTAATACATCAAGCCACAACACCTCATTATTCACCAACATATGGGTTTGAAAATGATCACCATGGGAAGCCAAATATCATCCCTTGTCTATGATGTATCAATGTGATGAGTGAAATAATCAATCACAAGAGTGGTATTCTTCTTTCCTTATTGTCATGCAAGTGCCTCAGGCATAAAGAAGGAAGAAAAATAAGATAGTGTCAGGGATCTAAGAGTCTCAACTAAGCAGTACCACCAAAATACCTACGCATTTTATTGGGATTTTATAAAACCCTATGGGATTATTCATCAACATTTAGTATTAAAAAAAGAATTATAACACATGATTTAATGAGTTGGCCATTACATGCATCATATTTATGTTGTAAAGAATCTCCCTTGAATTATATCCCATGAAATACATACTTAAATCATATCCACCATGGAATATTAAAGAAAACATTTACTCTTAACATTCAGATACCTTATATATATTATTTCATTGAATAATTATAATAATAAATAATTTTTGTAAAATTAGTGGTATATAAACTCAATACATTCTCTATACAACAACCTAATTGTTAAAAATAGTTTCATTGGGTTGTTGATGGAAGTGTCATGGTTTCCCAATTCATTCAATATGATACCTACCAATGACATGATCCAATGTATTATATAGTGGCATCTCCTACTATATGATATTCCCAATTATTTAATTTGTTATATCTATAATGAATGCATACTATGCTTTTCATACATGTCATATTCTACAAACTGTTATATTATACTATAAATATATTTTATATGTGTCATATATGTGGTAGATTTATAGAATATATAATCCTTCCCGTTTCCATTGTGGTGTAACTAGTTATAGAAATAAGATAGGTTGTGTGGAATTCTATAATGGAAGAAACTAGTGTCGTGGTGTTTTGGGAGAATTGGGTAAAACTAGGTGTTGGGGTTGGATGTTTTTAGAATTTAGGTATGAGTTAGTATGATTATTGGTATCTATTAGGTCATGTGGACATGTAAAGTTCTATGGTTTATGCTCTAATTTAGAGATATAATTTAGAATAGAGTAATGAGTTTGAGGTTTATATCTTAGTAGTCCAAATATATTCGTTTATTCTAAAATTAATGAAAAACAATATAAAATCTTAGTAAATAAATGAATATAATTAAAAAAATAAATTGGTAATTAAAATTTACATTGATATATTGCTAACTTATTTAGAATGAAATAATTATATGGATTGATTATATAATATAGTTTTTACATATAAATTAAATGAATCAGTAATCCAAATTTTTTCTTAAAATCATGAATATGATAAATTATGATGAAGAAAAATTATTTTGAATGTTGTTAATATGAATTTTAAGAGATTATTAATGATACAATTAAATTATAATAAGATTAATTATGTCATGAAAATATGTAATGTATTGAATAAATGAGGAAAATTTTATGATGTGAATAATCATAGTGGTATTGAATATTTCATTGGTTGTAATATCTCATATGATATAGTGATAATTTATTATTCACCCTAACCACTGTTTTCCTTGGTAACTAAATGTTTCTTGTCAAAGGTTTTGATAATAGTATCATGTGTGTAATGATATTTTATATTTTAAAGACACATTTTTGTACCCTGTGAAATTTAGTGATATACTTTTTGGCTTTGGAGTAGGGATTATTTTTATAATTTGGAATAATATATAAATTTTTCGAGGTAAAGTTTCTCAAGATGTGTTTTTAATATAGATTATGTCCTAGGATGTGTTTTGGGAGATTGGGAGAATATCAATAGCTTCAGGTTTATTTATAAAATTTTGGAGAGGGTTTTTCTCTATATAATGGTTATGACACGGTAATAGAAAACCATGGTGAGGTTTAGAAGAAACTTCTGGGGGTAAATTTGGAATTTGGGTGTCGATTCATGACATATAAATAGTTAAATAAAACCATTCAATACATTCTCCAATAGTCATAACATTTATCAAAGGGAACCACACAGTTTGACAAACCATACGAACAGACCATACGAGGAGTGTTGTTTAAGACAACATATAATAGCCCAAATTTTTCTGTTAAGAAATATTTCAACTTATTAGATGATTATTAATTACATAAAGTTTTGATCCATAATATAATATATAAGGTTTAGTGTCTTTTAAGGAAAATTACTTAATAATATTATTTCTTGAAATAGGTACACCATCTCTCACTACGTTCTTCTCAATTAGGACGTTTCATAGATTCAAAATACTAAAAACCTTTTATTTTTTCATTTGGAAAAGAAAAATAAATAAAGGGTGTGCCCATATTCTAATTAAGGGTTAACATATGAGTTATTAACCAATGATCATATGATAGGATAATATAAGAATAACAGTATCATAACATGATCATAACAGACAACAATCATACCCAATTAGTCATTGATCTATATTCTTGAATCCTAAAATAAGGTTTTTTAATCAAAATATATAATACGTATGTGTATGAAATCATCAATAATCAATCATTATACATGATAATATATAATAAGTATAAGACATATGTTTTTATCATGAAAATAAGTATATGAAATATTTTTATTATTCACGGATCACATCCAAGACTATCATTGTAGATTGGGTCACTCACTATGATATCATATCCTTAATCAAGGTACACACCCAATTCCAATTATTATTATCACATTACAATTCCATCAATAACCAATTCATTGGTGGGATATATATTTCTAGTCCAAAAAATAACATAGTAATAAAACATGCAAATGTGTTCCACTATATTATAAAACATTCATTATATCATCATATCATAACCTATGGAAAAGAAAAAATACATATAAATATTTCATCATAGCATAACCCATAGAAAATAAATGGGTTTCATAAATTTCTCATCATCATCATCAAAAACTATCCATCAAATAAATAAGGTTGTTATAATTGGATCATATCCCTATAAAATCAAATTTAACATGAAAGGAAGTAATCATAGATAAAATATTTCATTAAAAAAGATCAAGAGAATATTTTTTAAGGAAAATAAACATGTAATTTTTAAATAAATTATAAATAAATTTCCAATGTATTAAAGAAATCATTTTTTTAAATTAATTTTTAAACCTGTATGTGAAGCTTGAAACCATTGATTATTCAAGATAGTGTGATATTTTATTCCTATCTTAATCATTAAAACAATGTTTTGGGTCACTCCACTGGTAAATAATAACTTGTTCATAAAATGATAAGATGATTATTTTAATAATTTTTTTTGTTAAATTAAAACATGGTTTAAATTGAATATAAAAAAATATTTAATTGTTTCACAAAATATTCTTGAAAATATTTTAGAATACTTTTATGTGGATGAAAAATGTTTTCTGACCTAATATTTTGAAATAAGGATGACTTTTCATAAAAATAATTTTTGAACCATTTTGAATACCAAAGAGTGAAAAATGATACTAAAACATGAAAAATCATCAATAACCAAAGGAAAATAAAAATTAAGTGGTTATTATAAAAGTATTAAGTAATTTCCACAAAGTAACTTCAAGCAAAAACAATCCCTAATAAAAGGGATTGAAAAATAAATCCATTACCATTTTGGTAGCATTTGAATCGTAAACCCCGTGAAATAATATCATAAAATTAATCATTAAATATTATGAACATAAGGAAAATATTTATAAAACATTTCAAATTTTATGAATATACACCTCATAAAATAATATAGTTGAAAATAAAAATAAATGAATAAAACAGGACAATTTGTGATGATAAACGATTACCTCAAGTCTTTTATTGGTTCGTACATGTTCTAAAACCCTGTATAATAAATATAGATTTATTTTAAACAAGTAAAAATATTATTTTTATTTAAAAATTACTATGTAACATCCCTTTTATTAGGGAGGTAAGGGGTACACTTTTAATTTTTCAAAACATTAAAATATTATAAAGTTACATTCATATACCAATGGTTCAAAATTAAATTAATTCAAAACTAAATAAGGTATTTTGGAAAATATAATCTCATAAAATTGTATTTAGATAGAGGTTTGTGCCATTTTAACCCATGTCTCACTAATTTACCCCCATTAAACCTTTCTATCCTTAACCATGGAAACACATTTTTTAATCATTAATGTTTATAAATTTACTTTTGAGGTAAAAAATTAAACAATAATTTTAATTGTGGGAGATTTTATACTACATAAAATCCCATTTCCTATTTAAATATTATTAATATTTTTAAATCATTTATGAATATATTATTTACTATAAAATAGCATTAAATTCATTTTAGAACTATTCATATATTTTGACATTAAACACATCAATACAGGTAAGAAATTAAAATATAGACTATTTACCCATCAATTATACTTAATTATTAACTATAAAATTTGTATAAAACCACATGTAATATATAAAATATTACTTTTAATGATTTAAAATCATTTACATTGATTTTCTACTGCTTGTACAAGATCTATGTGAGCATCGAGTAAGAATTATGGTAATTATACAATTAATAAAAAATTAAAAAATATTAACAATTAAAAAATTTAATCATTTTCAAAATAAAATTCTATTTTTGTTCATAAAATCTTCTTTTCCTTATGTGAATATAGAAGAGAAATTAGATTTAAGAGAATTAAATTTTTTAATTTTCTTTACATAAAATAATTTATATTTCATCATTAGAATAAAATGGAACTCAAATTACATATATTATAGTTAAGGGTTGATATGGCCTAATTTCACTCATAAAATTGGATAAATTCATTTTATTTATTTCAGATCCTTATCTCATTTTTTAAACCATGTTTTACCCATTTTTCCTTTATTGAGGTGACAAATATTAACCATAGTTGCTATTCATGAAGAAAAAAAATAAAATGTCCTTATTTAAAGAATTTAAACATATAGATTCCAAATAGGGTTTCTATTTTTTAATATTCAATATTCATCAGTGGAAGAAATCAATTTTAATATAAATACGTACAACACAATGAAAATCAGTTTATAGAAATATGTCTTTTAAAGCATAAAATATAAAATATATAAAAATATAGAATATTGATGATTCAAATGGTTGAAATTATATTATACTAAATAAAAATGGATCACAAGTCACTTTAAGACCAAAAAAATATAAAGGAACATTTAAATGACATAGTTTAATAAAAATAAGATAGGGCTGGAAAAATCTGTATTTTTACTATTCCCAAATGATTCAATCATTTCATAGAAATCCAATAATATTTTCACTATGTTTAATTTTTTCTGATAATTTCAAAAATGATAAATTTTTTATAAAATAAAACATATAAAAACTTCATAAAATAATTATAATATTTTATCACAAAAAGTAATAAAAACCATTTTGTAAGAAAAAATATTCTTGAAGCATAAAATCGCTTCACTAAAAATTGATTTCTTATTTCTTAATCACTAATTATAACATTTTAATTTAGTAATTATATTTTTATATATTTCATAATTTCATTATGTAAATTAAATATTCAAATTTAATAGTTATTTTATAATGCTATTATTTAAATAATTGCATTTCTATAGTATATCAGAATTATATTAAATATTGGTGTTGTGTGATTAGAAAAATATAGAGATTATTACTCTTTAAAAATAAATTTTTATGGAGTTATATTATCCCTTCCATAAATAAATTTCATCAATGAAATTTTATCTCATCCATAACATGTTTAATATTTGAAAAAAAATCATTTTTAAAATCATATATCTTACAAAGGGATAATAAAACATCCTTTTAAAAGCGGAAGTTAGAAACAAAATGGTTTCCTAAAATAACATATAACTGGGTTCCCATATAAGGAATTTTGTTTGGACAGAGAGAATATATAATATTAGGAGAAATCGAATTCCCAAGGACTAATAAAGACTAATAGAGAAAATTTTCTTGTGAAATGTAATTACAACAAACAATAAATTAGTGTGGTGAGAAAAGACTATCAATTCTTCATAAATAAAGGTATGAAAATAATATTTTTAGTTCTGGATCTTTTTTCAATTGTTGATGGATTTACTATCAAGATATAGAATGTTGTAAAATACTCTTACTTTATATCATTCCATTTCATACACACAATTTCATCCATTCTCTCTACTACGATCAATTTCCACATTACCCCTTACTCCAATAAATGAATATTCAAGATGAATTTTTGATGCTCAAACCACTAAAATTCACTTTTAAAAGATCATAATTTCTATAAATTAATGACACTTTATGACTCCACCAAAATATGTCTATACAAATTAAAAACTCATTAATTTAGGAATAATGTCACTAAATTTAAAAAATCAACTTAACATTAGTCTATAGACAATATAAAATAGCTCATAATGTCACACACACAAAAACTTAAATATTGTGATCACGTGTTATATTAAAAAATGATAATACTTTCCTAAAATAACATAAATCACCAAAAAATATCAAAAAAAATAAATTATGAACTCTATTTATATTCCTCAAATAAAATCACAGATGATTGAATACATTCCATATATTAAAAAATAGCATCAAAATTCAATAAAGATAACGTAAACAGCCTTTTTTCAAATCACTAATCAATTATGATGTCATCAATAGTTTCCAATTTACATTATCAAAATTAATAATCTATTTTCATAATAAACCGATGTTATCTCAACATAAAAACATATTATGAGTAATACATCCCATAATCAGGTGATTTTCACAAAATATCACCTTACCACTAATTTAATTTTCAAGATTGATAGTATCATTCATCGTAAGATTTCTAAACCATAATGAAAAAACACTCTAAAAAATCCATAGATATCTCTTAATTCTATTACCAAAATATCATTGATAAAATAAATTCAACATAACACTCAAATCCTAATAAATAAAAACTTTAATCATTCAACATTAATTATGGAATAACATTGTACCTTTGATGGTCTAAGAGTTATCCCTTCGATTAAAACATTAGATCAAATAATTCCCTAGTTCCCCATATAAAATACATCCAATTAAACATAAAATACTTTTCATCATTACCATTATTTTCATATAGAAAACATATTCCCCTTTATTTGATACATTCTCCTTGTTTCTTCTTCCCATATTTTTAACATGATGATAATTGAAATTTATTTCCCCTATGGTCATTAAAACATGAACTTACATTAAAGACATTTTTCATTTTATTTGGTGAATTAGGAAACTCATGGATGTTTATGTTTTCAATCAGGTATCATGATATCTTATTACGTATTATAATAATTTTTCTTCATATATATCTAGTCTCATTTAGTTTATATGGATGATAATCATTGCATTTTCCATCACATTCAACATTAAAATAGATCCTTTTTTCTCTATCCATTCACTAAAACAAAAAATTATAGTGTAAGAAATAAGAATCATAGTGATTAACCATATAACTATGAAAAATATTTCATAGTACATCTAAATCACGAAACATAATTTTCAATCTATGACACTATAGGTTTAACCTAGTCTATCCATGATCATATTCTATTCAAATCTGTAAAAATGTTTAAAAATGGAAATGTGAGTTAACCAAATCATATTCTATGGGAGTGTCAAACCAAGTGTGTAGTAAGGGAGTATTTATAATGTATTATAATGATGGTTGAGTTATACTAAACTAAATATTTAGGATTTTATTACCACTAGATGAATCTATGCTAAAACCATGTGAACTTATAGTAGCTAGATAGTGCTTCATTTCATGGGAAACAACATAATATCTATATTACCAACACATTAGGATATCGTACTATACATATAATTATCTCCATGAATTCTAAAATAATTCATAACCCATAATCAACAACTATTTAATAAAACCAAATATAATACTAACTCTAAATTCCCAAAATTATATATATATATTACATATTATTCACTGAATATTCATTACATAACATCACAATGTATGACCTAGTTGTTAAGGTTTAGGCTCCTTGGAAACTAGTTAAACCGTGATCTTAATTAACAAATGATCCTAAACCTATACCAATAATTTATTCATAATTATTACCCTTCTTAGTCACATCATTCTTAAAACCTTTTTTACATCCTTGAAAAAAAGGAAACATAGTAAAGGGTGAGCTCATATTCTTATAATGATCAAATATTGATGATATAAGTCAATGATCATATACAAGTACAAGATAAGAATAATGGTAGAATAAAATAACCCAAACTTAATAATAACAAAATTTTCAAATATCATTAATCATTAATCATGGAATAATGTTTTTTCAAGCAAAATGCATTTGACATAAGAGTGAGAAATCATCAATATTCAATCATTATCGATCAGAGCATATCATATGAATAATAAATATGTTTTTGGAATACACAAAAGAATAAAAAATAATTTCCATAGTTAGTTATCACTTCAAATACTTCCGTAGAGTATTAGGTTCACTTCCCATTCAATAATATCCTTAGTCAAGGATCTCTCTTAAGAATATCATAGGAGATGGATTCCCCAACTAAATTGGGTTCACTCTCCATTCGAGTTCTTATTATCTCATGAGATATCCATTGTTACCTAATTCATTGGTGGGATATATAATTGTAGAACCACCCACCACACAATGATAAACATAAATATCTATCCCATATGATCATAAAAAATTTATAATATCATCATATGATTACCATTAAAAAGAAACATGTTTATTAAACATTTCATTATTTAATCAGATTAAACAAAATTTAAATAAATGATTTTTTGTAATAATATCATCCTTATAGTAGGAAATTATCCATAGAAATAACAATGATGGATTCATTGGATTATATCCCTAGTAAATACAAATTCCATCAAAATATGTAATCATATATGAAACATTTCACTATAATATCATTGGACAGTTTTTTAAAGAAAATACATTTTTCATTGAGATAAAAATTATCCTAAATCCAATGATTTAAGAAATTTTTTGTGAAAAAATTTATTTAAAAATAAATATTTAAACGTTAAAATAATGCATCAAATCATTGAGAGATCATAACAGTGATAAATTATGTTCATGTTATAATCGATAAAACAAATATTTTGTTATATCTACTAATAAAAACTCAAAAATACAAGAATAATATTTTTAAAACATTCTAATAAAATAAAAATAATAATATATATTTTATAAAATTAAATAATAATATTATAAAATATTATTAGACACATTTTAGAAAACATGGATATGGTCTAAAGACTCGTAAATTTCAAGGAATTTTATTATTAAATACTTTGGAATTTTATGAGTCTGCAGTTTCTGACGACGCCTGATTCCGAGGCCCGGTGTGCCTGGAATCAATTTATGATGTTTTTTCGGGTACATTCAGTAAATGTACGGGTGGGATTTTCTATCTTTTGAACCGGTGCTCTGAATTGAAATCTGAGGGCACTGATGAACTCGCAAAGCCGATATAAGATTAAGGGGACCTTTACTGCGGTTGCGTTTGCTCGGTAGGATAAGTTAATTTTTTGGGGATTTAGAATAAAATATATAAAATTATAGTACAAAATTTTATTTAAAAATGTTATTTATATCCTACAAGGGGAGGTTATTGGTGGGGCCCACACCCACATAACCTCCCATGAGAGAATAATGTGAGCTGGGGCCCACACGAACCCCTAACCTTTCTACTCCCATAAACTCCTCTTTAACCCCCCTTAATTAATTCGACAACTCTCCCATTAATTAATGTGATCTCTTCACCTCCGTCTCTCCCATTAATTTTTTCCAACACATTTGATTAATGAATTAAACCCTACAATTAATGAATTAATGTGTTTGAATTTTTAAAATTCATGTGTGAATAAAATAATATCCCTAGCGATTATTTTAGTTTGGTACTCGTTGTGTTGAGAGAATTTTGGGAGAGGTCTTGAGAAATAGAAGAATAGAGTTCTTCTTTAGACAAAGAATCACCGAAGAACAATTATCATCTTCTTCCATCTTTGGCCAAGCCAATGGAGAAGGATCCACATGCAAGGAATGCCGACAATGCACCATCCTCAACCCCTTCTTCATTGACGTCAACGAGTTGACTCCACCTCCCCGTGACTCCGTCTACGAATGAACCTTATTTCAACGTAGGGGGTTTGTTTCAATTTTAATTGAATAAAATTGTTCTTCGTTCTTTGTTGAAACCATTTTTTATCCTCGGCCATATGATACAACCTAACACAGAGTGTAAGGGCTGAATGAACATGGCCCATTGACCCTATGTTGCTCCTTGTTCTATTTCTATGGTGACGATGAAGGAAGGGGTGGCAGCAACAGGAGAAAGCGGCGAGCGTATGCCGGCCGCATGGAGAGGAACCCCGGTCCGCATCCGGGGGCCTCTCAGCTGAAGAACAACCGGCCGGCCGTAGCCGACCGGGATGGTGGAACCACGACGCCCTATGAAGCTATGCTGTAGAGAACTGCAGCCCACGCTCCGCGGGGTGCTATGGTGGGCGAACCGGCCGGATCGTCAGCTGCCCGGGTTGAAGAAGTCCAAGGCACCCGCAGGTGCCACGCGGGAGGAGAACGGTCCGCACAGGCTGCTCACGCCGGGAAGACCGGCTGGCTTTGGCCAGTCGGACAAGAGGGCATCACAGCTAGTTCGGGAAGATGCCCCCCACCCCCGATCCCCGTCGCTCAGCCAGCCTAACCGAGCCGCGGCCAGCCGGGCTAGGCCGCACCACTCCAGGCCATGGCGGGCCGCGCCGCACCCCGCCGGGCCAGGCCACGTGCTTCATCGAGCCGGTTCGACACCATCCGGGTCGGACCCACCGACACTGGGTCGGCCCGACCCGCCATCCCCCTAGGATTAATGGGTCGGGCCCGTTAATCTTAAATATGAATAACTACATGACCATGCATCTGACCGATGTGTCGTCTATGGCACTAGGATTTTCACGATGAGTGGGTCCATTTACGATACTCTAAGTGAGTTTTGGACGACTCTGGAAAAAACGGACGGGTTGGTTCCAAACCAAAATCAATCGGGCCCTCAGAGCAGAAACACTTATAACATAAGGACCAGAAGTACGATTGATGTGTCGTCAACTACGTTGGTTTCATTTTTGGTGAGGATGTTTTTTTGAAATACCCCACTTGAGGTTCAGATTATGTTAGAGTATGGTCGGGTTGGTTTGAGCCTAAAAAACCAACCAGGCCCCTGGAACGGAAAAGTCAATGACTCACAGACCAGGCGTCCGATTGACACACCATCTGTTCCATTGAGACCCCTATGACGAGGAAGTTCTTTGTTATACTTTCTCATGAGACTTCATGAAACTTGGACGTAATGACCAGTAGCTCATGTAATGGACCCTCCCGGTGACGAGAAAGAAGATTGCAGAGACCTAGTAGCTGGTTGAGACATGAAGACTTATGATTGATCGACTCAGAGTGATTCTAATGGCCCAGTGGGGGGCGCTTAGTTGTAGCAGTAGACCCATGGCAGAGGAGCACTTGGTTGTAGCGGCAGACCCACGATACTCGACAGAAGGATTACCTCTATAGGCTATGAGGGGTATCTCCTGGTTGTAGTGGCAGACCCATGATGGGAAGCACTTGGTTTTAGCATCATGCCCATAATACTCTACTGGTGGAGTACTTCAGCAGCCCAAGGTCAGTGGGAAGTGCTTGGTTGTCGTGGCAGGCCCACTGTACTTGAGAGAGGAGGATTTCTCCAGCAGCCGTGGTTTCGACATCGTGAATAAAAATCCTCGTTTGAGCTGAGTCAATGACCTTTGTGTTTTCCTCATGACTGATATGGGTTACTTGATAACTTATGTATATGTATGGGCATATACCTAATTAATGGTTATCCGTTGAAATAATACTTTTTGGATTATCGTTGTTGGGTATTTTGAGACCTTGAGGGTCTTGGGGTCCAAAGTGAGTATCATTATACTCACCCCTACATGGGTTATACCCACACCTCATTGTGTTGGATGCAGACAAAGGACATCGCTGACTGACGCGGAGTGTACGAGGACTGGATGGTACCTGGAGGTAGACCTCACAATGAGATGGTACCCAGAGGATACGGATGAGTGTGGATCACTGAGGAGGCTATCTATACCTACCCTTTAGGTAGGAACCCCGGAGGATGATCCAAGAGCTTCTTTCACCTTCCAGTTGTTTGTCCCTTTTTAGTTGTACTTGTTTTCAGTTGTTTTTGTACTTTACTGTTGGTCTTGTATTCTGGCCCCTTTACATTCAGTACTCTTATTATATAGTTTTCACTTAGTGTTTTCTTCCACTTTTACTCCAGTTGTGTTTGTTTTTAGTTATAAAGGAAATGCCTTCCCAGTACTCGGGATTCACGCCTTTGGTGCTAGTTTCCAGCCCCTGGCCTATGGAAGGCTGGCTTGGGATATTCACGATATGGGCCCTAGGGGACGGGTCGTGACATATGGCAGAAAATGTGTTCAACCAAATTTGGAGAAATATGGGTGGCTTTTTAAAAAAACATTATGAACCATTTTGAGTAACAAATAGCGAAAAATTATTAAAAAATTAAATATCATTGAACTAACATGATCAAGAGAAAACTTAAATATTTCTGTTATATAAGGATCATATAATTTCTTTAATGTAAATTTAATCATAAAAAATCCTGAATAAAATGTGATTGAAACATTAATCCCTAACATCTTTGGTAACTTTTGAATCATAATACCCATGAAAGAATAACATCAAATAAAACATTAATTGTTATTTAAATAAGGGTATATAATATAAAATATGTAAAATGGGTTGTGTACAAATCTTATAAAATAATTATGGTGCATAACATACCATATGTCCCAAAGAATACAATTATAGATGGTAAACCCATACCTCAAGTCTTAACATTCTTAACACGTGTTCTAACCTTCTATATTTGACACACACTCACACATATATATGTATATATATTATAAACCAATTAAAGCACCAAATTAATGTATAAATTACTATGTTCTATTCCTTTTATGATTTACAATTATCCTTTTATTAATAATTCAACCTCTAAATGGATATTTGGGTGAAAACGGGTCCATTTTCAATGAATGTTTCAGTTTTATTATTCTAATCATTACACCATGTTCATAGATTAATCATATAAAATTTAACAATCATGAAATACATATATTATTTATTAATTATATACACATTTATTATAATTAATTTAAATTATTGATGAAAAATGTAGTTCATTACTTCATAGAGGCGGTAGTCCCTACATACGTACATGTGATGTTTACACTTTTCATTGGTTAGAATGATATAAAGTTATTTAATAATTCATCATTAAATAAAACTTATTATATAATATATGTCATATATATATTAATTAAATATATTCCTATTACCAACCATGTATTGGGAAATGAAAAAGGAATCACATCGCTTTGTACTGGTGGTAGTCCACATATACGCATGAGATAAGTTATCATTTTCCAACCGATGGAAATGTTAAAAGGAATATTATATATTATATTCATATTAGTTTAATTATTTCATAAATATCATATATAAAATTATAATTCATCATAATAACCATCCATGAATTGTGGTAGTGGAAAATGAATCATGTAACGTTCAGACCCCGATTCTTCTCAGTCAGTGCATTATTTTATTACATTGGCATTATCACAAAAAATAAAATCTTGAAGGACTGGTCAGTTTTTTATCCTTTAAAATAATTATTACAAACATTAATTTTAGATTACACAATGAAATAAAAAGAAACAAAGTAACCCATTTGAAAACACTCATATCCCTTAGACTATCAATGCATGTCAATCATAATATACTTCTTCAAATCGTGGGGAAAAAGAAACATAATAAAGGGGTGACCTCGTATTATCATTAAGGATAAAAAAATATAGTAGAAGCAATCATAAATGATAATAACAATTTAAGGAAAGTTATTAAATTGAAACAAAGTTCTTCTAAACATGATATTTAGTACAATTTGGAAAAAATAAATCAAATAATTCCATTTAAACTTTTACATGGATATTATACTAGTCAAATAATCACAATAAATACCAATAACTAATATAGTAATGAGGAAATGCATAATGCTGGACATAATAACCATTCCATCAACGTCTCATTCTAAATCAATTACCATAACATCAAGGACTTGTGCTAAGACACTATTTTGTGTTAGGAGGCCTACCGATGCATCGAGAGGCTATTGTAGGCCCCACCCACCACATACTAAGTCCAATTAATTCCTCTTATAATAAGGGTGAAACATAACATGAACATTTGTACTAATTTTTTAACCATAAACCATGAATGCTATAAACATAGTGCATGAAAAATCAATTATATCATAAACCCTTCAGTACAATATGTAAGATTTTATCATAATAATTCAACCTCAAATAATCATAAAATACGACAAAGGATGTTGACATAGATGAAAATCATTTAATAAATTCATAAGAACTCATTAAAAGAAATATAGCTTTTTTACGTTGAAATAATGTAGAAGTCGCACAATTATAAAAGAAAAAATTTATTTTTTAAGTAACTTTATAATCTAATAATGAGATCATCAGAAATTTAGGGATTCATAATGGATAAAAATAGAAGCTTCCACTGTAAAAGTAAAAAAACATTCTTTCCTTAATTAGTCGAAAAGGATATAAAGATCCTCATTTGGAAAATAAAGGAAATATTCCTTCCAAAACATTTCATAAAATGTTAAACATCGGTAAAAATTACATTAAATAGTAATCGATAATATTTTTTATTTCATTTTAATAAACATGGGCATGGATGATAAGGCTGTCCCAATAGAAACTTATAAATAATCAAACTCAGATAAGAAAGAGATTGTGTGAATAACCCTTACCTTATTATTTCTGTTAGTCGAGGGTGTGTTAAAATTATATAAAATTGTTAAATCATGTTATTAAATTGTTCCAAGACCATATTCATATTTATGATACCATATATGCTCCTATTATATCAATTTTAAAGTATTTAAATATTACTATTATTCTAGTTGTTAAATGCTTCATTTTCCCATTCCTATTTTTCTGTGTCTGTGTTGTTTGTTATACATAAGATGTATTTTATTCCTGTCCATAATGATATTAAGTTATTAATTTTTTTTACTCATTATAGAAATTTTATAATAATTTTTGAATTATTAACGTGTATAATGAATCTCACCACATCATGGAGACTGTCGGCTGTACGTACGCCCGAGTGACATTATCATTCACTTGATTGTTAAATTTTAAGGAATTGGATGATATATTAATTATAGATAATAATTATCATTTTATGATTATTATTTCTATCCATTATACTTCTTATTATACCCATCCAAATAAGAAATTTTTTATTAACAAATTTCACCACGGCGTGGAGACGTTAAGCCGTACATATACATAAACGATGATTCTATTATTCCTAGGATGAATAAAAGTAGGTATAAGGTTTTAACATAATTATAAAAACATCTAAGTATATTTATGATACTGGAATTATTATTTTGATATGGAAACAACATTGAAATATGAATTAGATGAAGAAAATATCTTTGAAAGAGGTGATAAAATAATGACCTTTTTTCAGGTATCTTTTTTTTGTTTGCATAAAAGAAAATCATAGGATGGATTACTATCCAAATTGTGGCCTCTAAAATGATGTGGGGGATGTTATGATAGAAATGGAATGTTTTTTGCCGATCCAAAAGACTTTAGAGGTGTGAATTAAAGATAAGAAGAAGTGAATTTTTATAAGAGAGGAGAGGGACACACTTGGACACCGCAACACTATTAATTTATTATAAATTTATTTTCAGATTAAAATAGTTACAAAGTGAGTTATTTAAAGGGTAAGATGTGTATGGGTTTAAATACTACAAAAAATATAAAATTTAAACATGTTTGGATTTTATTTTAAATTTTATCATTTTGATTTATCCTTATATAATTTATTTAATCTTATTTGTTGTAATAATATTTGAAATATTAAATGGTTGTAAATAATTACTTATATTGTGTCAATTGAGAATAAAAAGATATTTGATGAAATTTTAGACCTTATAATTATCACTTTATAATTTTTAAATATTTTTCTGATTTTCAAATAATTTTATAAAATGTTATTTTAATAAAATATCAATAGTGTAAATTTAGAAACTATTCATTTATTTGAATTTAAATATAATACACACAGAAGATAAATTCGAACCAAAATAATTAATAAACTCATAACATGTCATAGACACCTAGAAAATTTGTGGATCACTTTAATTATTTCATATTATATTTATTTTAACATTTTTTAACAATTAATATGATACTTCTATTAATAAAATAATTTCTACAAGACTATTGTGTCATCATTAATGGTAATTATTTAATATCTAAAATGTATCCAATACAATTAAATTTCTAGAGACTCTATATAGTTGATTTAATAACCTCTTTATCCCTATATTAAAATTCATATAAATATATAAAATGAAAGTGTGACATATTTTAACATTAATTTATTTTAATAATATTAATGTCATATAAATGTGATTGTAGACATTAAGTGTTTTCATTTCAAAAAATTTATGATAAGGGTCTAATTTAGTAAAAAAATTTGATATTGACAGCTGTAAAGGTAATTTTATAATATTATATTTAACATTAATTACCCAATTTACCCTTAATTGCAGAAAAAAAAATTAATAAAGTTACAATTCATAATGTCTAAAAAATAATAGTAACTTATTTAACATAATTTATACCCTATCACGACACATCCCCTAGGTCACGTGCTATGACTACCCCAAGCCCGCCTTACATAGGCTAAGTATTGTTGACTAGAACCAGAAATAACTATCCATAAAATGGAAAGACATTTCTTTTAAACCTGTACAAACACACAACTCCAGAACACAAAAAGATTCAACCACACAGTAAAACTATAGTAGTAAAAGTGTGTAATGAAAGTAAAGGGGCTGGAATATAAGCTCAACTGAAAAGTATAACTACAACTGAAATACAAAAAAAACACCATTGGAATAATCCATCGAGGATCATACCGAAAGGGTAGGTACAACTCGTCTGCTCTGCTCTCCATGTCACCCATCACCGTCGCCTCCGTCCACCATTAGGTCCTAGCTCCCCGGGTTTCAGCCGAGCTGTTCATCATCTGCATAAGACAGAATAACGTGCAGGTGAAGGCCATCCTAGAGAGAGTATAAAAATACCCAGTAGGGACCCCTGAGACCCTTGATGGTCTCTCATAATTCAACCAAGGAAAACCACAATGCATGATCTCAGCACCAAATCACAATGCAATAGACGAAGCTCAAACTAGTTTTATCTGATGTATAGAAGTACAAAAGGATACTCAAAAAGGTAGATCATCTTATTCTTACAAGAGGAACTTTTTATGACCATACAGAGTCTATCCCACTCAGGACTGATAGTTAATAACCCCTGCTGACCCACACAGGATTGATAGGTAGTAACCCCCACAAGACACACACAGGATCTGACCCGCCTAGAGTCAATAGGTACTCACCCCGCTGACCCACACAGGATTGGTATGCGCTAACCCACACAGGATGGTTGAGTATTGACCCATATCGAATTTTACCCACACATAATTGGTATGCACTGACCCACATAGGATCAATTAGTGTTTACCCACATAAGATTTCTCAGTAGTAACCTCTGTATGATTTGTCTCCAACCTCTACCTCACTTCCATCTATTAGATTCCCGATCATAGAACGCTTGATTCTAGGAGAACCAAAACCCAATACATTAGTTATATTTTAACTAACAAAAGCCCAATGATGAATTAACCCCATGATTATATATGTATTATGGTTCCCAATGCAACAAACGGTGTGTCAACTAGACACCAAGTCTGTAAGTTATTGACATTTTTGTGCCAGGGGCCCAGTTGGATTCAGAGTCGATCCAAACTGTCTGTACTCCAACTATTTCCAAAACTCTCATGATGTATCTTTAATGAAAAGTCTCTCTCCATGGATCTCAGTGCCATAAATGATTCATCAAACATACGTCCGATTTGCGAGATACGGTCACTTAAGCATTTCTAGGCCCGAGAGGGGTCTGGGTCCGGTCCGACCCGGCTAGACCGACCCGACCTAGGCTGACCTAGTTAGGCTAGGCCACGAAGGGCTTAGACTACTAGGTTGTGGACTAGTCCGACCCACCCTATCTAGGATGGGTTGTGGTAGGCTGAGTCATCTTGGCCACGGACAGGCCTAGCCCGCCTGCTGGGAGCAGCCCACCGGGCGACGCTGCCTAGCCTACTAGCACGCCCCGAACAGGTTGTGTGTTCAACCTCCCAAATGTATTAAAGGATCTATTCAGCTTCATTAATTGTGTTGTCAGGTGGCACTACCTGGTCACATACGATACCCGTAGGTAGTGGGTCTCGGCCTTCGCCACCGCCGCGACTTCAAAGATGCGGCCCTTCAACACGGCGCGCGAAGGTGAACTACCTCTGCCTCAATGGGTGACCCACTACCTGCCTCTTGTACCAACTATAGCACTGAGAAACGCTTCTCTTCCACCATGGCCAATGGTTGTCGGCTTCCGCCCTTGTCCGTCAGCACTGCTCGCTAGCACAGCCGTGCTGGTGCTTCATCCTCGGGCAACTGGGTGATCTCTATTGTTCTGTTCTTTCATCCAGATGTTCCTATAGTCCTCTCAATAGGACATCATCATTGTGTGCCTCTTGGATTCATGGTTCCCTTTAGTTGGAATAAGGTGCCTCCAAATAACGCAAGAAAATAAAGCGATGGAGTGTCCTAGCCTTGTTTGTTTGGCCCACGCCCTCTGTGCTAGCTTTATAACTAGGGGTAACTATACATCACATATATAAGGGTTAAACCCTATTCTAATCTCCTACAACAAAATACTTCAAAATCAAGAATGTGGAATATAATCAATCGAATTTCTTAAATTAATAAACAACCACTACCTCGAGATCAGTTGGAGGTGTCATAGTTGCGGAGGGAGGAGCATCCACGTTGGATGGTCTCATCTGCATTTTCTGATCTTGGATCATTTCCACCCAAGATTCCATTTTCCATAGGTTTATGTTGCCACATAACTTCATCCAAGATTCCTCTATTGAAGAAGCCATGCCAAAACCCCACCCCAAGCTCTATTTAAATAAGAAGGGGAAAGGTGATTGACACATTGCGGAATTAATGAGGTTCATTAAATTAATTAATGAACAAATTTTAATTGACAATGGTGGATTTACACACTTGATGAGTCAAGCCATTAAGTGGCTTGACAAGTCACTGACCCCGCAACCACCACTCATTTGTTGGAGAAAAAGAATTGAAAATAACAATTACATGTAATTTAACTTTTCATTAAAGAGTCCAAAAACTATCTTTTTCTCCCGACCTACTACGGTCGAAGTAAAGCATCCCATAAGATAGTCCCAATTCTTCAGATTCAATGGTGACCTTGGATTTTTAATATGAGCACTGGTTACAATTATAGAACATGTCGCCCACACGTTTGCTGAATGTACCTTGAAAAAAGTATAAAAAGCCATTCAGGGCACACCTGGCCTCAGAGTCATGGGCCGTCAATTTTCACAGGAACATAATAATTCCAAATAATTTTAAAAAAATACATTTCATTTTCCAAGCCTTTACATTCTTCCCACCTTAGTAATTTTCGTCCCCGAAATATACAACATAACTAGGGGTACAAATGGGGGTACTGAGCATGCATATGAGCCTCCCGCTCCCATGTACTCTCCTAGAGGTTCTCATGCTTCCAAAAAACAAGCACCAGAGGAATAGACATCCCATGAAGGACCCAAACTTGTTGATCCTCTATCTCCATTGAGAACTACTAAAATGTGTCCCCATTGTCGATGTCCAGCTCGCCCAAGTTGATAACGTGCGATGGATCATACACTTATCATATCAGTTGTGACACGTGAAAAACATTATTGCACTCGGTGCATCTATAAAGGAAACTCTAGGTAGTACGCCACATTACCTAATCTGCTGAGGATCAGAAAATGTCTGATGAACCTTAGATATAACTTTCCACCCTAGCAAAACCACTATAATACTCATCGGGGTGAGACTCGTAGGAAGACATGGTATCCCTCATCAAACTCCAAGGGTCTTTATCTCTGGTCTGCATAAGACTTTTCTAGCTCTATGTAGTCTTCATCCGCTTCTCAACGGTCTATAACGTATCCATGGTAGCCAATACCAACTTTGGACACATATGTACTAACTCCTCTGGGTCTATCCAGCAAAGAGGTGATATGCATTATCACCTGTACAAAGCCTAAAATTGAGCCATGCCGATGGTGGAGGGATAACTATTATTGTATGAAAACTCCAACAAGGGTATATGGTCCTCCCAACTATGGAAAAAAATTATGAAATAGGGGCGGAGCATGTCAACGAGTGTTTGTGTGGTCCACTCCATCTGACCATCCCTCTAAGGGTAAAATGCAGTGCTCAAGCATAGATGAGTTCTGAATGCCTCTTGCAATCCCTTCCATAAGCATGGTGTGAAACATACGTCATGATATGATATGATCATTGATTGGAATCCATGAAGTCTCACTCTCTCTAGCACATACAGGCATTTGAATACCTCTATTGATCCCTGGTCTCAGATAGGTCAGAAGTTGTCCTACATGATGAGTCTGTCAATGATCACCCAGATGGAATCGTGGCCCCTAGACGTATGAGGAATCCCTATCACACAACCTATTGAGAAACCATCCCACTTCCACTCTAGTACCTCAAGTGGAAGAGTTTGTATCATGATGCCTCACTTTTCAGAAAGTGAAGGTTGAGACTCAGGTGCCAAAAGGAACATTTTTATTTCTTTCTTCATCTTTGGTAACCAGTACTAACGTCGGAGTTCTTGGTAAATCTTCCCCACTCAAAGATTTACCTCCAAAGTGGATGTGTGGAACTCCCTCAACACCTCTTCTCGATGCATCACTGGTACCATATTGCATCCTCTAAAGAGGACGACGTGCTCCCCACCTTCAGAAAATCACTCAGGAGTCTTTCCTACGGATATATGAGCACATCCGGCCTCGCGGTCAACGTCCCCAAGCTGTGCCTCCCGAACTCACTGAAAAAGTTGGGGGGGGGGTGATAGTCACAGATTGGAGGTAATCTTCTCCATCTCTATCCACAAAGAATATCTACAATGTGGCTACCTACTTTGTCACCTCACTTTGTAGTTATAAACCAAACCTCCGTATGAGTGAATCTCCTACTACGTTTTCCTTCCCATGAGTATATAGTATCTCAAAGTCATAGTCCTGAAGAAGCTATATCCATAGTCACTATCTCATGTTTAAGTCCTTATGTGAGAAGATATACCTGAGACACTTGTGACCAGAGTAAACAGTAAAACTTTCACCCAAAACATAGTTCTACCACATCGTCAGTGCGAAGATCACCACTGCTTACTCTTGGTCATGGGTATCATAGTTCTGCTCATTCTATCTCAACTGCGTGAGTCGTAGGCGATCACCACTCTATCCTACATCAGGAAACAACCTAGTATGGTCCCTGATTTGTCACATTAGTCTATAGAAACGATGCACTCTTTTAGTATCCTAAAGATGGCGGCACTCGTCATTCTCTACCTTAGCTCCAAGAAACTCTAATGGCACTTCTCAGTCCACAAGAAAGGCTTCCCCTTCTTTGTCAAAGCATAAAATGGTGCTTCTACCCTAGAGAAGTTAGGTACAAATATTTTTTTGTACCCAACCAATTCTATAAAACTCTGCTCCTCAGTCACACTCCTGAGTGGCATTAAAGAAATTAATGCCTCTATCTTTCCCAAATCAACTATGACTCCATCCTCAGAGATAACGTGCCCCAAGATATGGACATCTCTATCCAGAACTGGCACATTGAGAGATTTACATAAAGCTGGTGCTCTTTAAGTGTATCTAGGACTATCTGTAGGTGGGAACGTTGCTCCTCCTCTAACATCGAGTATATAAGGATTTCGTTGATGAAGACCACTACAAAGAGATCGAGGTATGGTAGGAAGATCCTGTTCAGGTGCCCCATAAACACTGCCAGAGTGTTGTTCACAATGAAAGGAATCCCCAAGAACCTGTAGTGGCCATACTAACACATGAAGGATATCTTCGGTAGGTCCTTGTCCTATAAACTGAGCTGATGATAGCCTGATCTGTGGTCTATTTCGAAAAACTATCGAGCTCCCATCAGCTGGTCGAAGAGTCTATCGATCCTTAGGGGATGATACTTGTTCTACACGATCACGAGGTATAGGCGCCAATATTCCACACAACGCCTCAAGCTCCCATCCACCTTCTTGGCACACAAGATCGGGGATTACCATGGAGAAACACTGGGCCTTATGAATGCCTTCCCCATCAAGTCCTCAAGCGCTACCCGTAGTTCACAATGCTCCATGGGATCCATCCAATATGCTAGTGTAGAGATCAGTGTCGTCCCAAGGTATATTTCAATGTGAATTTCTACCTCTCTATGAGGAGGTAGTCCCGGAACATCCTCAGGGAAGACATCAACACACTGGTACCCCACTATAGGATAACTTGGACTCCTCACGTCAACTACTATTAGGGTAAGGCTATCCAAATGATGAGTAATCGGCTGAACCCTCATCTAGGATAGTCTATCTTATGCTATATAGTTTTCCTCCTCACTGGTGAAGGTAAACCTGATCCCATCCTCCTGGACACACCTTAAGTTGTACCTAAATCAGTCAATTTGAGCATAGTTTGTGGATAGCCAATCAATACCCAAGATGACATCGTAAGGCCTCGATGCTGATACTAGTATATCCCAACCGATTCTCTCGACTCCTAGGGTATGGTCACACTATTGGAACCAGTTTTTAATCTTCTAATATTCTCCTATTTGAGTCTCTAATCATAAGGTTAGATCCAAAAGATCAATCAAAATCTCAGAGCTCTGGATGAGTGTCAGGGAAATGAAAGAATGACTAGAACCTCAACCTATAAGTACTACAACTAGGGTGGAATAGACATATATTGTACCTCCAGTCATCTTAGGAGTGTAGTGGTCATCGGGCTCTACTGCCTATAGTTGTTCTCACCCCTATCCACCTACACCCTATGGTCGGGGGGACCTCATGGTGGTGGTGGCAGTAGAACCTCACATTACCACCCAATGCCAGCTACATGGAATGCACCTCTGCCTCGCCCGCTACCCTACAGACCTCCTCACTCGAATCTATGTCTCTGCCTTAGTGTCCCCATGATCATATGCTAATCCTTGGTATAGCGGGTTAGGAAGCTACAAGACATGTGGCCCAACCCACTACACGGGAAGCACATTATGCCACCCAGCTGACCATCTCTTCCTCATGAGCTATGCACACCCGACCTTGCATCCCAAGGTCGTCCACCGATGGGTCATGTCCGCATAGACCTCTGCGTCATCTGTATACAACCACCCACAAATGACTCAGCTACCTGTAGTTCAGTGGTAGCTCTCACCGTCGATGTCTTCATAGCTATGAAGATCGCCACTAATAATGCCCACTCAAGCACTCCAGCCTGCATCGGGGTATTCCACAATATCATTGATGCTCTGATCTCCCACCAGAGACCTTTCTCAAGGTATTGGGCCCATAAAAATGGGTCCCATACAATGTTAGTGGAGTATCATGATAGGTTAGTGAATATCGCTGAGTACTGGGATACTGTTAGGCTGACCTACTATAAGTGCAGGAGCTCCTGAATACGCATTGAGTGTAGTGTTAGTGAAAAAAACTCTGCCCTGAAGAGGCTCTCAAAGTCCATCCAAGTGAGGGTCACCTCATAATGTGCCTAGACCATTAGGATCTACCATCTCCATATTGTTCCCTAGAAAAGGCTACCAACTAGGATAACCATATGCTTTGCTGGTGTCTCAACCCGGAGAAAAATCCAGCCATAGCCTCCAGCCAATCCTTAGCTACCTGGGGATCTGTCTTGCCTCGAAACCTTAGAGGCCTCTGTCTTTGGAACTCATGCAATGTGATCAGTAGGAATGAGTGGTCTTCTGGTGGGGATGTTGGAATCTACTTCCCAACAGGTGGTGGTTCTGCTGGTGCACCAACATAAGGTGTGACCATAGTAAGAGGGCCTTGCACTGAAGCCTCATCGCTAGGTGGGCCGTCATCGAGTACTCTCTCGAGTATCCTCACTGGATGTATATGGGGTGACATCCTGAAAAGAAATAGGTACTTCACAGTTAATAATTTATACCTTGTGAGATGACCCAAAGAGATTAAAAAAACATTTAAAAAACAGGTGAAATCAGTGTTTTCGTGCACCGAGTCTGAAATCAGAATTCAGGGTCTTTGTGTATGGACACATTGGCCATCACTCTAACACTGGACTCCATGAATTTAAAACCATAATAAAAACACATAACACTATTACTCCATTAAAAATATAAAACTTTTAGTTCATTGATAGAAACAACTCATCTGATACCACTTCGTCACGATCCATCCCTGGGGGCCCGTGCAGTGACTACCCCATGCCCGCCTTCCATAGGCCAGGGGTTGGCGACTAGCACTGTAATGGTGTATCCATAAAATAGGAAGTCATTTACTTTAAACCTATACAAACACACAACTCAAGAACACAACATGTTTTAACCATGAAGTACTACTGCAATAGTAAAAGTGTGTAATGAAATTAAAGGAATCCGAATACAAGCCCAACGGAAAAGTACAACTACAACTGAAAAACGGAAAAAATCTCATAGAATCATCCACCGAAGATCCAACGTGAAGGGTAGGTATATCTCATCTTCTTAGCTATCCACATCCACTATCACCGTCACCTCCATCCACCGTCAGGTCATAGATCCCCAATCTTAGCTGAGCCACTCTTCGTCTGCATAAGACACAATAAGGTAGGGGCGAAGCCTATGTAGGGGTGAGTTTAACAATTTTGAAGTAGGGACCCTGAGACCCTGAAGGTCTCTCAAAATTCCATAGAGGAAAACCACAAAGCATGATCTCAATCAAAAAGCACAAACCAATATACACATCTCATACAATGTTTTAGTGATGTACAGAAGTACAAATGATTAGTCGCGAAGCTATATAATCTAATTTTGTAAGGAGTCACTACTGCGGACTATACGGAGTCTGACCCACCCTTGATCGATAGGTATAGAACCCTGCTGACCCAAAAATGATTGGTAGGTACTAACCCCCACATGAACCAAATGGGATCTAACCCTCCCAAAGTCGATAGGTACTAACACCCGCTGACCCACATAGGATTTGACCCACATAGGGTAGGTGTGCGCTAACCCACAAATGATCGTTGAGTGCTGACCCACAAAGGATCTCACCCATAGAGGATTGGTATGTGAAAACCCATACAGGATTGCTGAGAAATGACCCACACATGATCAATGGTGACCCATACAGGATCGCTTGGTACTAACCTTCTTACGATTTGTCTCCAACCTTTTTTTCACTACCAGCCATTGGATTCCTGCTCATAAAACACTTGATTTTTGGAGAACTGCTCCTCAATCCATTAGTCATATTTGAACCAGCATGAATTCTCAAGAGTAAGTAACCCCATGATCTTTCATGTCATAAGTCTCCCAATGCAATAGACGGTGTGTCAACCGGACGCCCGGTCTATATGTTATTGGCATTTTAGTGTCGAGGGCCCATTGGATTCAGATTCGATCCAACCTGATTAGACTCCAACATCCTCCAAATCATTCGTCGTGTATCTCAAAAATACCACCTATCTCTAAGGATCCCATGTCCATAGACAGTTTGTCAGACATACATATATTTTGCGAGATATAGTCACTTAAACGTTTCTCGGCCAGAGAGGGGTCCGGGTCCGGTCCGACCCGGCCTGGGCCGACCAGAACCGGTTCAAATCAACCTAGCCCAATTAGGATATTCTATGGAGGGCCTAGACCACTGATCCTAGGACCATCCATGCTCACCCTAGATGGGATGGGCCGTGGTGGGCCTGGTCTGCTGAGCCACAAACCCGCCCGGCCCGCCAGGTGACACGACTCGACCTGTTGGCATGCCCCGCGTGGGGGGCGCGGTCCGCCTCCCAGAGGTTTCAAAGGATTCATTCATCACCTTTAAGAGTGGAACCAGGTGGAGCCGCCATGTCACCCATGGGACCCGTAGAGAGCGGGTCCCGTCCTTCGCCACCATCGTGGCCCTTCGACGTGACGTGAAATGGAACGCTGTCTCCGCCTCCGTAGTAGGACCGCTGTCGGCTGTCTATCCTGGCCGTCGCGACACCGAGAAATGCTAATCTTCCATCATAGACGACAGTTTCCGACCGCTACCCTCGTCCAATGGCACCGGTGACCAACACCGTCGCGCTGATGCTTCTTCTGGGGTCCACTGTTTGATCTCTAGTGGTCCGTTATTCCTTCCAAACTTGTCTACGATCCTCTCAGGATGACGTCGTCATTATACACCTCTCGGATTCATGGTTTCCCCATGTTGGAACAAGCCACCTCTGGATAATGTAATAAAATCATGTGTCAGAGGGTCCATTCCTTGTTCGTTTGGCCCACACCCACCGCGTTAGCTTTATAAAAAGGGGTAATTATACATCACATAGATAATGCTTAAACCTCATTCAAAACACCCACAACAACCTCCTACAAAATCAAGAAAGGTGAATAAAATCTAGGTAATTTTTAATCCAAGCACCAGTTCAAATGATAGAAAATGCTTCCCATGCGTTTAATGAACGTACCTTAAAAAAATTTTAGAAAATCATTCAGTGCAAACCGGGTCTCAAAATCATGCGCCACCAATATTTTCAAACTCGTAATAATTACAAATAATTTTAAATATTAAATGGAATTTTCTAGGATTTTAAAAACCCAATGATTCAAAATATGGAATCCATTTTTCTAAATTTAAAACATAGATGTTTCAGTAATTAATTTAAAATTAATCCCATTTTTCAAAATGAGAAAAAGGTTTTTTCAAATGTAAAAACCATCAAAAGATTGACATGTGTTGATATTTAATTTTAAATTGGAAATAATTAAAATGACCAAAATTATATTAAAGTATAAAAATATAACCTAGTAATATTTTAAAAATATTCTAATGATTAATTTAACACTATAAATTATTTGATTAAAAAATCAATTAAAATTTTTTATTTTTCACTATTCATCAAAATATGAATGTTATACGAAAAACACCAAAAAATTCTCCAAAATACAATTTTATTCCCAATTTTAAACATGTTTTTTTGTCAAATTGAATATATAAAAATGTCAAATATTTTATTTAAAAAGGGTTACACATTAAAAAGTGGTAAAAACTACATTTTTTATGAAAATAAAAAATTTATTCAAAAAATTAAATTTGTTGTTATAACTTATCTAAGAAACACATATGAGATGAATATTAAAATTATATGGAATATTAAAAATTCAAAATTTGGTTAATAATAATTATAAAATATCTTTAAATATCTAGTTATGGTGCACTTGAACTGAGTGTTACCTGTAGTGCAAGCTATTTGAATTATTTAAAAAGAAGCAAACTGTGGATACCTGGGAGGTTACATTCTACCCTCCTTTAATAAATTGAGTCATCAATATTTAAGATTCAGATTGCAAACTAGGGGTTTGAAATTTCAAAATATCTTTGTTGTAATCCCACATCACAAAAAGGATTAATGAGCCCTCTATTTTAAAATAATGAAAGGGAAGTGTGAAGGTTAACAAAAATAACCTATACTAGGGTCCCATATAGGAAAAAATGGACATAAAATAAAATTTAACCATTCTGTTTTAATGTAGAGTGATAGATAACATTATTAGAATAATTTTAATAACCATAAAGTTATAAATATTTATTTATCTAAGGGAATATTTGATTCATTTCAAAATAAAGTATGAGGAAAAAATTTTCGGTTTTATGATCCTTCCCGTAGCATTGAAGAATTAATTTACTTCACAGACAAAGAACAAAAGGAAAAATAATTAATTTACATTTATAGTTTCATCCTTTAACTAATTTGTACAAAAAAATCATCCTTCTCTCCAAAAGATAATAAAATTAAAATATATTTTATTTATATTAATCATATATGGATAAAAATATAAACTTATTTCCTTTAAATAAAAAACTATGTTATACTAACCAGTTACATCATATAGGCCAATTCTTGGATATAAATCATTATTACACGTTAGTTGTGGGTTCAATTCTTGTAGCCTTGTCTAATTCAATGAGTTGTCTCCAAACCTATAGGTTCTCCTTTTTCTAAAACTATATTATTATAAGATTCTAGAAATAATTTTAAAAAATGTTTTAACCTATAAAAATATATTTCAATGAAAAAATCAATCCATTCTAACCTAAATAATTTTTCCAAAATTCATTTTTCCAAATTAGTAGTCTAAAAAGATCTCTAAATTTAAAAAATCAATCGTAAAAGCAGATTCCCCAAACAATGTAATATATCTATTATTAAAATATACCATCGTTAACTCAAAATCCATAATGAAATAATTCATGATTCTAAATATTTAATGAATAACTATTACAGTACAATCGAAGATATAGAAATATAATTCTTAAATCCAAAAACATAAATACTTTCATTATTATACTTCGACTGTAGTAACAACATTAGATTGACATTGAAACATTTTTGTCTTCTAATCCATATTTCCTTGATGATTTGGATAGTAATTTTCATGATGTACCACATCATTACAATTGTAGTATTTCACATTTACTACTTCTTTGATTCCCTTACAATCTAGAGTCTGGTGACCTTTTTCTCCACAATTGTAACAAATAGCCATTCCTTTTAGGCAAGTACTAGGGTGTTTCATCCCACAATTATCACATAAGAGGAAATCATTTTTTCCATTTTACCTTTATCGATATCTTACTCTATTGTTGTCTTCTTTTATTACATTACATTAATGTCATAAGAGTTATAGAATTCCTTTTCCATATTGATAGTGTATGAGACTATGTCTTCATATGATGAAAAATATTGTGAGACTAGTTCCTATCAGAAGAATATTTTTAACCCATAAATGAATTGACCAATCTTACTTATTGGGTTATGTATGTAGTCTATTTCATGCCTCGCTAACCTTGTGAACTGATCTTCATACTTTACAGCATTATCATCCTCTTTATTACTCAGACATAGAAACTATCTCTCTATATCATCTCATTGTTCATGGGGAAATTATTTTTCTGTGAAAATTTCATTAAACTCCATAAAATTCATATTTCATACTTCCTTCACCCTCATTAAAGTTTATATTTAATTACCACCACTGATTTTCATCTCTTGATAGATGATAAAATTCCATGAAATCATTTCCATTTTCAATTCTTCTGAAAGAACGAAATATTTTCTCTATGTAAATTGTCCATTTCTTAGCTATTAATGGATTTGTAGTGAAATTGAATGTTGGAGTTTGTTGTCTCATGAAGTGGTATAACATTGATCCTCCACATTTTGTATGAGGCTTCTTTATATGAATATGTTTATCATTCATAACTGGAGTCACCTGTCCTATTATGGTTATAAGATATTCAACACCAATTATGTCACCAGGTCCACTATCATTTATTTGCATAAGAGGGAAATCCCTACATGGATCATGTGAATTGAAACAACTTCAATTACATCCACTAGGATCTATTTATAAACAATACTATACACTATATTATGTTCTTAATCATAATTCATAATTCCTAACAAGTAAAATACATATCATAAATTGAAAAAATTATGAATTACTAATCCAAAATAATAGACAAGGTTTATTTGATTTAATAGTAAATCATGAATCCTTCACAATGGTTTATAAGGAAAATATGAATTATCAGATTCATATCCTATAATATTGTCAAACCAGGTGCATATTAAGTCTCGTTGTCATGTACAGGTTACCGCGAGTCAAGCTCAAAAAAACTTGTGGGAGTTTTCAACCCTAGGTACATCTATGGAAGAACCACGCCCACTTTTATTATCCATAAAAGGATATATTTTCTAGGAATAACCGCATAATATCTATATTAATAATATTCTTTTATTTTATTTTATACATATCCTCAATTTGTATCTTAGGGTAATTTTCCCTAATTAATGTTGTTTTTTTAAATCTTGTTTCAAAGGTTTTTACTAAACTTCCTCTGATACCATATTTAACACCCTGACACATTTTGCCCCGATCCAGTGCATTATTTTATTAAAATTGAATGATCCTAAAAAAATAAAATCCCAAAGGAACTAACGGTTTAGTATCCATAGAAATACTAGACACAAACATAAGTTTTTCATTAGATATTGAAATGAAAAGAAAATAATTAACTCCTTTGAAAACACTCATATCCCTTAGACTATCACTGAATATCAATAATAATATACTTATTTATGTACTGAGGAAAAAGAAGTCATAAGAAAGGGGTGATATCATATTCCTATTAAGTATAAACAATATATAAGAATCTTTCATAAATAAGAATAAAATTTAAACGAAAGCTATTAAACTAAAACAAATTCCTTTTAAACATAATCCTCATCACAAAATGGAAAGAATATATCAAATAATTCAATTTAAACTTTCACATGGATATTATACTAGTCAAATAATCAAATGTTATATCAATAACTAATATCATAATGAGGAAATGCATAATGTCGAAAATCATAACCATACCATCAAGGACTCATTTGAAGACCACTACCATACCATGAAAGACTTGTTCAAAGACACTAATTTGTGTTATGAGACTTACTATTGCATCGAGGGTCCATAGTAAAATATACCATAAACCCTTAAATACAACATGGAAGATTGTATCATAATAAGTCAACCTCAAATAACCATAAAATTCAATAAAGGATATTGACATAGATGATAATAATATAATAAATTTATTAAAATGCTGTGAGATAAATATTCCATTTTAAATTGAAATAATTTTGAAGCCAGATAATTATAAAAGAAAACATTTATTTAGAGAATAACTTTATAATATTATAAGAAAATATTTAAAATGTTAAGTCATCATAATAGTGGAAAATAACCACTTTTTCTATATAAGTTAAAAAACATTCTTTCCTTAATTAGTCAAAAAGGTTATAAAGTACCTTGTTTGGAAAATAATGGAATGATTCCTTTCAAAACATTTTATAAAAAGTAAAATATGGGTAAAAATTACTTTCAAAAATTGTTTATAATATTTTGAATTAAATTTTAATAAACATCGATATCGATGATAAGGATGTCCCAGTTGATAGATAAATATAAGCAATCTTGAATAATAACGAGATTGTGAAAATAACCCTTACCATGTACTTTAATTTAGTTGAGGGTGTGTTAAACTATAGTGTAATGGTTAATTATTGTTATTAAATTATAAAAATATGATATCCAAATGTATTATATCATATATAACCCTAATATATAATTTTTTTAATAGTAATTAAATATTACTATTATTTCAGGTTTTAACTGCATCGTTTTCCGATTCCTATTTTTCTGTTTAAATAATGTTCCTTATACATATGATTTATTTTATTCATAAACAACATGATATTAAGTTCTTAATTATTATTTATATGAATATACACGATTTTACAATCATTCATTATTTTTTAACGTGGAAAATGATTCTCACCGTGTCGTAGGGATGGTAGGTCGTACATATGCACGAGCAATGATATCATTCACTTGATGGTTAAATAGTATTGAATTGGATGGTATATTAATTATACATAATAGTTATAATGTTATATTTATAATTTAAATCCATTATACTCATCGTTATACCCATCTATATAAATTACTATTGAAGAACAAGTTTCCCCACAGTGTGAAGATGGTAAGTTGTACGTATGCATGCACGATGATATTATTATCCGTCAGATGGATAAAAGGAGGTATAAGTTTATACCATAATTATAAAAACATATCAATATATTTATGATATTTGAGGTATTATTTTGATATCTAAATAACATAAAAATCATAAGTAAAAGAATAAAATAACATTGAAACAAGTGATAAATCAATTACCTATTTTTCGGGTATCTCTTTTTGGTTTTCACAAATACAGTCCTTAGGATGGATTTATGCCAAAATTGAAGCCTCTAGGATGAATTGTAGGATATTTTGAGAGGAAATTTGTAGGGTTTGGAAGAACAAAATGTTTTTAGAGGTGTGAATTAAATATAATAATATGTTACCTTTTATAAGAGAGGGGAGAGAAACCATTGGAAACACTAAAACTATTGATTTATTATAAATTGATTTTATATTTAAAATACATCAAAAGATAATTATTTAAAATATAATATGGGTATGGGTATAAATCCTCTCATCCAATAAAATTTAGAAATGTTTTAATTTTATTTTAAAAATTATCATTTTGATTTATCCTTATTTAATCTTTTTATTTTTAATTGTTGTAATAATATTCGAAATATTAAATGTTTATAAATATTTACTTATATAATGTTAATTGAGAATAAATGGATATTTAATGAAATTATAGACCTTATAATTATCACTTATAAATTTTTAATGATTTTTATGATTTTCAAATAATTTAATAAAATGTTATTTCTATAAAATATCAACAGTGTCATTTTTGACACTATTCATTTATTTGACTTTAAATAAAATACACAGAAAATATAACTCCAAAAAATAATATTTAATAAACTCCTAAAATGTCATATTCACCTATAAAATTCTTGGATAACATTAATTAGTTCATATTACATTTCATTTAATATTTTTTAATACCATTTATATTATATTCCTATTAAACAATAATTTCTACATCACTATTGTGTCATCATTAATAGTAATTATTTAATATATAAAAATTATAAATAAATTTATATGTTGAATCCAATACTATCAAATTTATAGATACTATATATACTCTATTGAATCTCCTAGTTATCCTTAAATTAAAAATAATATACTTATATAAAATTAGAGTGTGACATATTGTAGTATTCATTGATTTTAATAATATTAAAGGCATCTTCATGGGAAAGTGTCCATTAAGTGTTTCAATTTCAAACCATATATGATAAGGGCCTAATATAGTCATAAAATAGGATATTAATAGGTGTTAAGGATCTTTAATAATATTTTATTTACCAATATTTACCTAATTTACCCTTAACTCCAGTAACAATAAATCACTAATGTTATTAATCAGAATATTGAAAAAATTAAAATAACCTATTAACATAATTTCAACCCACTAATTATAAATATGGAATATATTTTTCAAAATTTAAAATAACAAATTTTTAGTAATAAATTTAAATTTAAACCTCGTTGTCAATATGAGAAAATGGGGTTTTCAAAAATAAAAACAATCAAAAGATTGACATGTGTTTATGTCTATTTTTAGTTTAAAAATAATTCCAATGAGATATATTATATTAAATGATAAAAATATAATCTATTTATACTTTAAAACTTTTCAAATTTATAATTTAACACTATAAATTATTTTTATTAAAAAAAAATTTCAATTGTAATTTAGTATTTTTTACTATTCATACAAATATAAATATTATTAAAAAACATCAAAAATTATCAATACTAAAATTTTCAATCCCACTTATAAAGATGAAGTCTTTTTTGTCAAATTAAATATTTAAGAGTTTCTAATATTGGATTTAAAAAGTGTTATCCTTTAAAAGGCGAAAAAAGTTTATTTTTTCAGAAGAAATACTTATTTTATTCGAAAAATTGAATTTTTTAGTTTATCAATATATGAAAAACATGGGATTAATAGTAAAATTATATTGAATATATAAAATTAAAATGTGGTTAATAATATTAATAACAACTCTTTAAACATCTAGTAATGGTGTGCTTGAACTCGGTATTGCGTATAGTGAGAGCTATTTGAATTATTTATAAAGAAATGTACCATGGAATCTTGATGTGTTTTATTATCCCATCGATCAATAAATTTCATCCTCACAATTCAAAATTGGGATTGAAAAATATAGGTTTTACATTTTGAAAAATCATTGTTGAAATCCCGAATTGAAAAATGGATTACTGAGACCACTATTTTAAAATAAAGAAAGGGAAGTATGATGGTTACCAAAAATAACACATACTAGGTTTCCATGTAAGAAAACATATAAATGAAAGAAAATGTAAACATAAAGTTATCATAGATTGTGATATAGATCATTATTAAGATAATGTTAACTTCCATAAAGCTAGAAATCTATGATGATCTTAGGGACAGTTTGATTCATCAAAAAAGAATGTACCAGGTGTTTTTTATATTATGATCATTTATCTAGTGTTGAAGAATAAATTTTCATCGTAATATAAAAACACAAAGAATAATTCTTTATTTACATATATCGTTTTATCCATTACCTAATTTCTACAACAAACTCATCTTCTCTCCAAAATATAATAAATTTAAAAAATATTATATTTATCTTAATCCTATATGTTTATAAATATAAACTAATACAATTTAAATATTGAAAATCTCTGTTATATTAACTAGCGACCTCCTATAGGCCAATGGTTGTCGATAAGTGCTATTTCACTTTGGTATTGGGTTTAATTCCCGCAGCTTCATCTGACGCGATGGTTGGTCGCCTGACCTACGTATTTTATTTCTTCTAAAACTAAATTATTATTAAATTCCAGAAATAAAAATAAGAAATGTTCTAACACAAATAAATACCATAAAATGTATAAATTAATCCATTCCAAGAAAAATACTTTTAAAAAATAATTCTATCCAAATTAATAGTCTAAAATGGTCTCTAAATTTTTCAAATCAATCGTAACATCATATTCCCATACAATATAATATATCAATTATTGAAAAATGCATTTATAACCTCAAAATTATTAATGAAAGAATTCATCCTTCAAATACATAATGAAGAAGTACAATATTATAATCCAAAAAATTGTATTATTATTCTTCAATACAAAAGCATAAATACATTAATTATTCAACTTCATCTATAGTAATAACATAAGATTAACCTTGATTGATTTTCTTCCTTTGATCCATATTTCTTCCACTCTTTGGATAATCATTTTCCTAATGTCCCATATCATTACAATTATATAATTTCACATTTACAACTTCTTTCTTTCGCATATAATTCATAACCAAAGTAAACAATCCTGGTATGTTTAAAATATTTTCATCACTAGTTATGTCGCTATCTCCACTATCAATATCTATCATGGGAGTTAAATACACACACAAATTATGTGTATTGATACGATTTGTATTCCATCCACTAGGAGGAATTTCTAAATAATGGAATACATTAGTTTAGGTATTGTATTATAATTCATAATTCAAAACTAGTAAAATACATAACATAAATTGAAAAATTTATGCATATCGAATACATAATAATAGATATGGTATTCTTGAGTTCATAGTTAATCATAAATCCTTCTTAATGGATTGTATAGAAAATATGATTTATCATAATCATATTTCCCATTAGTGTCAAACCAGGTGCGTAGTATGGCTCATTATCTTGTACAGGTTGCCCCGAGTCAGGCTCATAACACCTTGTCAGAGTTTTCACCCATAGGTACATCTGTGCAAGGATGGCCCTGGGGAAAGCCCAGCAAGCCTGTGGGAAAGGTAAACTTGTAAGATTTTTATTGTACAAGTATTGTACATGTACTATGGAAACATGAATGGGGGATCATTTACTTTCCTGGTCCTGTGAAAAAATTTATAAGGGTTTTTCGGGCCGGTCCTACATCTGTTCCAGAACCATGTTCACATGTATAATATATATAGAGATGTATTTTCTAGGAATACCCCCATAATATCTATATTTCCAAAATTCTAGGATGTTCTTTTATACTTATCCTCAATGTCTATATTAGGGTAATGTTCAAAAATCATGGTTTTTTTCAAAATCTACTTTCTAATGATTGTACAAAACTGATACCAACTATAACTCCCCACACCTTGTTTCCTAGAGTTGGTACATTATTTTATTACATTTGCATGATCACAAAAAAATTAAATCGAAAAGGACCACTCAGTTTAGTGGACATATAAATACTAGATACAAACATAAGTTGTATATTACATCTTGAAATTAAAAGAAACAAGTTATTCCCTTTGAAAAAACATATAACCCTTATAATATAATTTCATGTCACTCATAATATACTTATTCAAATCCTGGGGGAAAGGAAACATAAGAAAGGGGTGGTCTCGGATACTCAGTATGGATAAACAATATTGAAAAATATATCAGAAATAAGCATAATATTTTAAGAAATGGTATAAAATTGAAATACAAGCATTCTAAACATAATGTTAAACATAATATAGAAATAATAAGTCAAATAATCTAATTTAATGTTTAACATGCATTTTATACTAGTTTAATAATCACATACAATATCAATAACTACTCTCATAATGAGGAAATGAATAATGTTGGACATCATAACCATACCATCAAGGCCTTATGACAAGACCATTACCATACCATCAATGATTTGTTCCAGAACACTAGTTTGTATCATGGGACCTACCGATGTATCGAAGGGCTATAGTTGAACCCACCCTTCACATACTATATCCAATTCATTCACATATTAAAAGGGTGAAACATAACATAATCATTCATATTAATACTATAACAAAAAATAATCAATGCTATAAACATTGCACATCCACAGTCAAATATATCATAAACACTTCAATACAATATGGTATATTTTATCATAATAAGATAACCACAAATAATCATAAAATACAACATTGGATGTCGACATAGATGAAAATAATTTAATAAATCCATTAAAACACTTTGAGATATATATCCCCCTTTTAATTTGATATCATGTAGAAGTTTTTTAGAAAAGTATGGATTTCAACAATACATAATAATGTTATTTAATGATAGAGATTATTGAAAATAATACTTTGTCACTTTATGATAATTTTGATGCTCACAAATACCCTTAATTATTTTCTAATGATTTTTTTATTATTTTGGATGAATTTATTGATTTATTTTAATCTTGAAATTACAGGAATTTATCATTAAAGTATTCATATCTAGCGCGTTCTGGAAACACTATTCATGCACTACTTATTCGGAATCTTCTTTAGTGTGTTCTAGAATCAATGTTCATATCCTATGTGGATAAACGTAGCATAAGGATGAAAAGTGTGTATACTTTTTGAGGTAAGAGAAAAGTGTGGTTAATCAACCATACGTTATCAACAAAGAATGGAAGAAGAACCTTATGTTAGGAAGGAACCTTACATTTGGTTTATCAACAAAGTATGGAAGGAGAACCGTACGTATGTACTAAACATTATGTTTGTTTCTCAAAAGTGTAGTTCATAAACCTTACTTTTGTAAACAACCAAACATTATTGGAAATGTACGGATCAAGTAAAAGTATGGATCTTTTACCATACGTCTGAGAGTTAAAGAAAAAGTATGGATGATCAACCCTGTGTTTATGATCAACCTTACATTTGAAGAAAGTAACATGAACCCTACATTTATGCTCAACCTTACATTGTAAAAACTACGTTTTGAGGCCACGTCATCAACCTTACGTTTGGCGTCGGAATGTTTGAAAGACAATATTTTTTATGCAACGGTCAGAAAGCTGATTGTTAGGTGGATTTCAAGCTGGATTTAAACTCGATTTTAAAATATGAATTTGACCGATTCAAAGCCATTTTATCAATGTATTAAAGATTTAATTAAAAAGATCTTTTTATGCCAAGTCTTCAGGGAAGTTACGGATGCTCTGTAAATTCAAATGTTTGAATATTGCGAATCAAAAGGCGACTTTTATGGATCTAAATGTGCACGGAATATGGTCAGCTTTATTATATTTTTTTTCTCTGAAACACCGAGAACATGAGTGTGGTGATCAATCTATTTTTCAAAAAGGTAGAAAACAGAGACTATAAAAATTACACCGATCTACTGATTCAAAAGGATCGTCAAAGCTCTGTTTATTTAAGAAGAAGGAACTCGATAGAAGATTCACTTGTTCCACATAAAATATCTATTGTGGATCTACTACTGCTGAAGTTTTGAATTATATATCTATATCTACTACAACCAAATCGACTCAGAACTGCTTCAACATGAAATTAAATATTTTTAGAGACGACGATCCATCTGCATTCAATTGCATTCAGTTGCAATTGTGAAGAACAACTGGAAATGTTCTTTCTAAAATTCATTTTATCTTGAGTAACCAGCTTCTCGTACGAAACTGAGTAGGTTCGTGTTTGAACCAGAAGGATTTTTTTTTTCTTGGATTGTAAAGGTGTCAACTGCCTGTACTCAGTTGTGAACCGGTCTATTGAAATGAGGACCAGATAGTGAAAATCACAAAGCTCGTGGAGTAGAGTGTTGGTGGAGTGGACTATGGGCCTTCTGTTTCCCGAACAACTATACATATTATGCTTCTGTTATTTAAATTTATGCTGCATCATTTTATCAGATTAAACATAAAAGGAATAACACAATCACGCAATGATTTTTAAGAAGACACAATTCACCCCCTCTTGTGTGTATTTGGTGTAATCCGATCCAACAATTGGAATTAGAGGTTATTCTTTCTGACAAAGCTTTAACAAGCTGAATGTGATTATACACAGAGCAAGATGACTAATACAAGAGAGGGAATGTCTATGGTCAAAGCACCATACTTCAATGGAGAAAACTATGGATACTGGAATTCTCGAATGATCATCTGTCTGAAAAATCATGGATACATTGTCTATTCTAATATTCTAAATCCATATGAAATACTAGAAAAAACTAAAACATGGAGTACAAATACTGAAGCAGAATATGATATGAATTCGAAGGAAATGAATGAAATTATATGTGTTCTAGTACCTAATGAGTTTAACAGAGTATCTCAATGCTCAAAAGCATATGAAATGTGGAAAACTATTGTTGTTGATTGCGAAGGAACTAAAAATAACAAGGAAATGAGATATACAACTACTAATCATAAATTTGATACATTCAGAATGGTTGAAGGTGAGAGTATTACTCAGATGAATAGAATATTGATAGAGATTGTCAATAACATAACTGCCATGGGTGATCCCATTAAACAATCTGATCATGCTTTAAAAGTGTTGAGAGTACTGCCTACAAAATGGAATGGAATCTCTGCAACAATCAAACTGTCGACACCTCTCAAAGACTTAACCATGAGAGAACTGATTGAAACATTAATGATGTATGAAGATGATATGGAAGATGAATATAATGAACATAAAGTAATTATCAAAAGAAAAGACACTTCCTTGAAGGTAACTTCAAAACAAAAGAATCAAAAGATAAAGAACAGAGAAGTCAATGCTAAATCAGAGAGCTCTGACTCATCAAACTCAGATGAAGAACTGGGTCAGCAAGCCAGATAATTTAGAAAATTATACATCAAGAAAAGAGGCTTCAAAAAATACTTTAAGAGAGATGATAAGGATGTAAGATTCTATGAATGCAAAAAGATGGGGCATATCAGACCGGATGGTCCACAATTGATAGATGAAAGGAAGAAGAAATTTTTCAAAATAAATGACTATGAGTAGAAAGAAAATAAAGCTATGAAAGCCACTTGGAGTGTATCCGAAAACTCCAGTAGCACTTCTGAATCAAGCTCAGAAAAAAAAGTAGCAAATCGTAAAGCCAACATGTGTTTTATGGTAGATACAGATGAGGTACAATCTTACTACTCTTCTAATTCTAGTTCTGAATCTAATTACTCTAATAAAAAACATGCATCCTACTACAATATGCTTGATGAAAAATATGACTCTATATTTAAGAAACATAAGTCACTATAGAACGTACATAAAGCTGTTTCAGATGAAAGAGATATAATGATGAAACAAAATAAAGAATTAACTGATAAATACAATTCTACTAACACTAACTATATTAATTTTGAATCTAGAATAAAAACATTGCAGGATGAAGTAGAATCTTAAAAACTGGCTGCATTGGTTTTTTCAAAAGAGAGAATTGATTAAATAATATTCTTGGAAAAACTATCATTAAAAATGAGTGATTTGGAATTGGAAGTAAAGGAGGAAAACCTAAGCTATATAAAAATTATTTTGTTCATAGCTCTAAAAGGGTTAATTGTAACTTTTGTGGGACAAAGGGACATATTGCTAAAAACAATTTCTTAAGACAACCTCAAATTTGGGGTATTACGAAATCCTATGTTTCAAAAGACTTATATGATTCAGCAGATTTTAAAAGAAAAAAGAAAATCTGGATACCCAGATCATTTCTAGCTAACACCCCTGGACCCAACAGAATATGGTTACCAAAGAAATTTGTTTGAATTTCTTTGAAGGTAGTAGGACACCAGAGTAGAAAAGATATATGTTACATGGACAGTGGTTGCTCAATACATATCAGTGGAATCTCGTTGAATTTTTCTTCACTCACTCAAAAGGATGGAGTACTTGTCACATTTGGTGACAATTCCAAAGGAAAAATCATTGGCATTGGATCTTTTCGAGATCCAAAAACACTCTCAATCAACAAAGTACTTTATGAAAAAGGAATAAAACACACCCTGATAAGTATCTCTCAACTTTGTGATGATGTATATACTATTGATTTTTCTAACAATTGTTGTTCTATTTTCAAAAATAAATCAGTTAAATTTAGAGCACCAAGAACTGATAATGTGTATACCCTGGATTGAAATTCCTTGTGTAAACAACAAGTAAATTTCTTAACTGCTAAAATGAATGAATCTTGGATCTGGCATAGGAGACTTGGAAATTGTAATATATACGTTTTAAATAAGTTATCTAAGAAACATCTAGTTTCTGATTTTCCTAGTCTCAAATTTGAATGTGATAGATTATGTGATGCATGCCAACTTGACAAGCAACACAAATCATCATTCAAATCTATTAATAATGATGGTACAACTAAACCTCTAGAACTTATCCATGTGGATTTGTTTGGACCCTCAATAGTACAGAGCTTAGGTGGTAAATTATATGTTTATGTATTAGTTGATGATTATTCTAGATTTACTTGGATTTTCTTTTTGAAATTTAAAAATGATGCTTTTACTTTAATTGAATGTTTCTGCAAATCTTTTCAAAATGAAAAAGGTTTTAATATAATCTCATCGAGAAGTGATCATGGTGGAGAATTTGAGAATCATGAATTTAATTCTTTTTTCTCAAACATGGGTATTAAACATGCCTTCTCTGCACCTCAACAGAATGGAATTGTTGAAAGAATAAATAAGACAATTCAAAAAATGGCTAGGACTATGCTAAATGAATACAACCTTCCTACATCATTCGGGCAGAAGCTGTAAGCACAGCCAGCTATATAATGAATAGAGTTTTAATTAGACCTATTTTGAAAAAGACACCCTATGATCTTTGGAATAACAGAAAACCTAAAGTTAACTAATTTAATTTTTTTGGATGCAAGGTTTACATCTTAAACACCAAGGATAATCTTGGTAAGTTCGATCCAAAATCTGATGAAGGAATTTTCTTAGGATATTCAGTTACTTCCAAAGCTTATAGAATCAATAATAATAAGTCATGAATTTTTGAAGAATCAGTTCATGTGAAATTGATGAATCTGATCCCTTTGAGAAAAGGAAGATCAAATGGACGAACCTGACTCAAATGATAACATGAGACTTGAGAACTTAAAGAATGATTTTGAAAATGACATAAAAGAAATTCCGTCCAGTTCAGAGGAACATGATACTGAAGAACCTCTAAATGTTTTTCCTAGGTAATATAGACCCCTAAATAATCACCCTTTAGAAACTATGATATGTGACTTAGAAACAGGTATTCAAACTAGAAGAAACTTAGGAAACCGATTGGAATTCTCTGCCTTCCTATCCTAACAAGAACCCAAGACTATAGAAGAAGCATTAGATGATGAAATCTGGGTAATAGAAATGCAAGATGAATTAAACCAGTTTAAAATAAATGATGTTTGGAAATTAGTGGAAGGGCCTAAGAATTATCCAGTAATAGGAACCAAATGGGTATTTAGAAATAAACAGGATGACCAAGGCACAATAACTAGAAATAAAGCAAGACTAGTTGCTCAAGGATATAATCAGGAAGAAGGTATAGATTATGATGAGACCTTTGCACCTATAGCTAGACTATAATCCATTAGAATGCTCTTATCCTATGCATCATATATGAATTTTAAATTATTTCAGATGGATGTTAAATCTACCTTTTTAAATGGTTATTTAATGGTGGATGTTTATGTTGAGCAACCTCCTGGTTTTGAAAACTCTCAAAAACATGATTCTCTTTTTAAATATACTAAAGCTTTTTATGGCCTTAGACAAGAACCTATAGCTTGGTATGAATGATTATGTTCTTTTCATTTGAAAAATGACTTTACTGTTGGATTGGAAGATCCAACACTCTTTAAGAAAACTGTAAAAAATAATGTTTTATTGGTTCAAATTTATTTTGATGATATAATTTTTGAATCAACTAATAAAACCCTTTTTCATGAGTTTTAAAAGTTAATGAAAAAAGAATTTGAAATGAGTATGATGGGAGAACTAAATTTCTTTTTAGGACTTCAAATTTATCAAAACGATTTTGGAAATGTTTTGAATCAATGCATATACATTACTGATTTGTTGAAGAAATTTGGACTTGAAAACAGCAAGACATATACAACTCCTATGTGTACTAATATAAAACATGATTTGGATGAAACTGGAATATCATTTGACAAAAATTTATATAGATAAATTATTGGTTGTTTATTATATCTTACTACTAGCAGGCCAGATATAATGTATTCAGTATTTTTTGTGCAAGATTTCAATCGAATCATAAAGAATCTCATCTAACTGCTGTTAAAAGTATTTATTAACATCTAAAAGGAACTATTTTTTAATATCATATTTATCATAAAACATATAATTTCAATTTTATTTCATATTCAGATGCTGACTTTGGAAGTTTTAGATTAGATATAAAAAGCACATCAGGAACATGTCACTTTTTAGGAGAGTCTTTAGTGTAATGGTCTAGTAAGATACAATATTCAGTTTCCCTGTCAACAGCCGAGGCATAATATGTTTCTGCTCGCAGTTTCTATGCACAAGTGTTGTGGATGAAAAACAATCATATGGAATTTGGATTGAATTTTAATAAGACACCTATTTAATGTGATAATACAAGTGCAATTAATATTTCAAAAAATCCTATTCGTCATTCTAGAACTAAGCACATTTATATAATGCATCACCTTTTAAGGGATCATGTTATTAAAAAGGATATATTTTTAGAATGTATAAATATATAAATTCAATTAGCAGATATTTTTACTAAACCACTTCCCACTGCAATGTTTGATTTTATTAAGGGGGAGCTAGGTTTATTTGATTTTAAATAATTTTTTTACAATCCTAGTTCTTTATTTTAATTCTGCTTAAAATAATTTTGCAATTTTTTTTCAAACCGAATAAGTTTATTTTCCTCGCATAATTTATTTTATTTATTTTTAAATATAAGTAATTATTATTAGAAACACGTGAATCAAGGTTGTCAGAAACCCTTTCGACATCTAAAACATTTCCTTTCTATCAAAACCTTTTCAAATCTGCAAACCACACCTCTTCTTGTGAACCCTAATCTTCGAACCTCTGAAACCCTAACCATCAAACCATTAGAGATTCTTGCAGATATGGTAAGGACTAAAAGATCCAGTGAAGCTGAGACAAGCAATTCCAAGAGGCAACGCTCCGAAGGAAGAAAAATCTTATAGGGAAAGGTAATCGATCTCGACTGGTTATTTCAGACAAATCTACTATTGAAAAAAAACGTAGTCATTTCATAACCTTGAACAAATGTTAAACAGTGAAAATATGGAATTTCTCTATGAGGTAGAACATAGATGCATCTACAAATCTATACAGTTTAGTTTTGGAGATACTGAGGATAGTATGATGGCTAAGATAGGGGATAGGGATTTCTCAATCTCGTCAGTAGAAATTGGTCAGATTCTCAACTTCCCTCATGAGAGAGTTTTTCATTTCGATTTAAAAAATATTGGAGATTCTGTGCATAAATCTGAGGACATAATGTGGTTTATTTTTGGTACTAAGTCTATAAAGACAATGTTTATCAAGGATTTGGAGCCTGATCAGAGAATTTTGATTAAATTTTTGCAAATAAGAATTGCACTGAGGATTTATGAGATGGAAAAAAATATTATATCCCGATATGTATATAATGTATCTTCTGTTAAGTGATATCAAATTAAATTTCACAACGTACATGGAAAGGTACCTCAATTACTATTGTCAAATTGATGCCCAGATGAACTTTTATCCTTTTGGTCGATTCATTTCCAAACTATTACTTAAGAAGGACATGGTTAGATTAGTGGATTCCTGCGTACAATGTCATCATAGTAATGTGTTTAATGCCGGAACATTAAGGAATATTGGATATTTCTGGAGCACCATTAAAGGAAAACATTTACCAGTAGGAGCTGAGGATGACTCAGAGAGTGCTCAGGATCAACCTGCTAAGTCCAAGGAGGGACAAGCTAAATCAAGAGTCAGCAATGTAGAAAGAAGGATTTGATTTGAAGTGGAAGATTCTAAGGAAGAAAGAAGTCAGGAGGGACTTCAATCTCGCAGAAAAAGACTTGTTAATGAGGAAATTACTTACCCTGTATTGGCAACATTAGAAGCTTTATTTTTTTATACTTTTGTAAGAAAAGCTGCTATTGATAATACCATTGAAGATGTTAGTGAAAGGAAAACACCAGTAGAGGAATCAGGAGTTCAAGAATATTCTCAAAGGGATACTCCAGAATAGATTATAGCTGATGTTGAAGTTATAATTCAACATGAACAAGATAAGGAGGCATAATCTGGTGAGGAAGTGGCCAGACCTCAGGAAACTCTTGAAAATATTGTTATTGAAATTCCAATGGAAGACAAAGATGTTGATGTTTGTGATGAACATCTCAATGATTATCCAATAGAAGTACTTAAAGAGGATTTTTCTATAGAAGAGTCTGGAAAGGAATCTGAGGAAAAACATATGGACCAACCTACTAATGATAAAGAGAAAGAAAAATCTGATGCTGAATCATTACCTTTGGTACTGCTCCATCATCCAGAGCCCGAGAATGTGAATCAAGCATAGGGTTCCTCTGATTCATGGAAGAAAGAACTTGAAGAACTGTACAAAAAGTTGTCTCAGTTGGAATTTGAGAATATGACTCAGATAAATGCCTTTGACTTAGAACAATTGGGATTTCAAAAGATGAAGGAGAGTATAGTCTCAAGGTAAGAAGTTGAAATATTTAAATAGGATATGATAAATGAAATTGACATGTTGAAATCTAAAATGGTTATGAAGTCAGATTTATCAGATCTAAAATTGTTTATGGAGAACCAATTTGCATCTGTTGCAAATAGTGCTGTTAGTGGATCAGGTACTTCACCTGATTTAATCAGATGATTTCAAGCTATGACAGCCATGATGAGCATCATGAATGATAGGTTGCAAGATCTTCAATGTAACAGTGCTCCATTATTAGTTTTGCAGCACAATCAGAAATTTTTAGTGGATCAAATGACATCTAGTAGCCACCAATTAGAACACTAGTAAATCAGATGTCAGAGAAGCTGTCAGTGTTTATAGAAAAATAGGAAAGAATGCATGAGTTTTTCAGGGTCAATTTAATCGAGGATATTCATATGACTGAAGGGAATAGAGAGATCATTATCAAACTTTGAGATGGGATGATGAAGAGAATCTTGGAATAGTTTATAGAAATCAAGTCTGTAATCCAAGGGATATAGAAACTATTGACTATCATGCCCAAACCTTGATTCCCGTGTTTATCATACTTGTGTCTCTTTTTGATTTTTAATGAAAATCTGTTTCTTTATTTCTATTTGTTTTACGATCTTTATTTTGATATTCAAGTACTCCAGATTTAATTATTGATAAACAGTTAATAATAGCATTTACCTACAGTTCAGTGCAACATTAAATGCATTAAAATCCATGATTTATCATTCTTTTTGATATCACAAAAATGGGGAGAATTTGGATAAACACAAAAATTTATTTTAAAAACCTTATTTAAATGATTTCCTGTATATTTAATGTTTTGGATTTATATAGATTTATACTTATACAGAAAACTATTTTAAGTTATTAATAGTCATTTATTATAAAAGGAAATTTTAGTTTTTTTATTCAAAGGGATAAATTTGGATATAACTAGAAACTTTTATTTCTAAAAAAAATTATTTTATTTTCATGAAGGGGGAGAAATTTTTATTTATTGAAATGATTTTGTTAAAATTAAAAATTCTATTATCCTCTCAAAATTTTAAAACATTATGTAACTAATTTTGAAAGTTAATTTCATTTAATTAGTCTTATTATTTTATGGTTTTTGTGATCATAAAAAAGGGGGATATTGTTGAGAAAAGTATTGTTTTCACCAATACATAATAATGTTATTTAAAGTGGGAGATTATTGAAAATAATACTCAATTTCATTATGATAATTTTGATGTTCAAAAATACCCTTAATTATTTTCTAATGATTTTGATTAGTATTTTACACGAATTTATTAATTTATTTTTTTCTTGAAATTACAGGAATTTATCATTAAAGTATTCGTATTTAGCGCGTTCTGGAAACACTGTTCATACCTTACTTATTCGGGAACTGTTTTAGCGCATTCTAGAAACACTGTTCACACACTACTTATTGAGAATCTGCTTTAGCATGTTCTGGAATCACTGTTCATACCTTATGTGGATAAACGTATCGTAAGGATGAAAAGTGTGTATACATTTTGAGATAAGAGAAAAGTATGGTTAATAAAACATATGTTATCAGCAAAGTATGGAAGAAGATCCTTACGTTAGGAAAGAACCATGCATTTGGGTTATCAAAAAAGTATTGAAGGAGAACCGTAAGTAAATAATAAATATTATGTTTGTTTCTCAAAAGTATGGTTCATCCACCTTACTTTTGTAAACAACCATACGTTCTTGGAAAAGTATGGATCAAGTAAAAGTATGGATCTTTTACCATACGTCTGAGAGTTGAAGAAAAAGTATGGATGATCAACCCTACATTTATGATCAACCTTACGTTTGAAGAAAGTAATATGAACCCTACATTTATGTTCAACCTTAAATTGTCAACCCTACGTTTGGAGGCCTCGTCATCAACCTTACATATGGCGCCGTAAAGTTTGAAAGACGATATTTTTTATGCAATAGTCAGCAAGCTGATTGTTAGGCGGATTTCAAGCTGAATTGAAAGTTGATTTTAAAATACAACATTGACCAATTCAAAACTGTTTTATCAATGGATTATAGATCAAATTAAAAGGATCTTTTTTATGCCGATTCTTCACGGAAGTTACGACTGCTCTGTAAATTCAAATGTTTGAATATATCTAATCAAAAGTTGAATTTTATGGATCTAAATATGCAGGGAATATGGTCGGATTTATTATATTTTTTTTCTCTAAAACACCATGAACAGGAGTGTGGTGATCAATCAATTATTCAAAAAGGTGGAATACAGAGACTATAAAAATTATACCTATCTGCTGATTGAAAAGGATCATCAAATCTCTCTTTATTTATTAAGAAGGAACGTGATAGAAGATTCACTTTTTCTATATCAAATATCTACTGTGGATCTACTACAGTTGAAGTTGTGAATTATATCTCTATATCTTCTACAATCAAATCGACTCAGAATTTCTTCGACTTGAAAATCAATATTTTTAGAGATGAATATCCATCTGTTGTCAATTGAATTCTGTTACAATTTTGAAGGTTAACTAGAAAGGTTCTTTCTAGAATTATTTTTATCTTGAGTAACTAGCTTCTCGTACTAAGCTGATTAGGTTCGTGTTTGAACCAGAAGGTTTTTTTCCTTGGATTGTAAAGGTGTCATCTACCTGTACTCAGTTGTGAACCGGTCTATTGAAATGAGGTCCAGATAGTGAAAATCACCAAGCTCATGGAGTAGAGTGTTGGTGGAGTGGACTAGGGGCCTTCTATTCCCTGAACCACTAAACATCTTGTGTTTCTGATATTTAAATTTCTACTGCATCATTTTATCTGATTAATGTTAAAAGGCAGAACACAATAATGCAATGATTGTTGAGAAGACACAATTCACCCCTCTTGTGTATATTTTGTGTAATCCGATCTACCAGAAGTGGCACAATTATAAAAGAAAAAATTACTTTTGAAAATAACATTAAAATATTTTAATGAATGATTCAAAATGATATGGTTTTATGATGGAGGAAAATAACAGATTGAGATGTGTAAGTTTAAAAACATTCTTTCCTTAATTAATGGAAAAGTTTAAAAAGTACCTTATTGGGAAAATTATAGAAAGAATTCCTTCAAAACATTTTTTAAAAATTAAAACCTGTGTAAAAAAGGCTTTAAACAATTTTGGATAATATTTTGAATTACATTTTAATAATTTTGGAAATCGATGATAAGGATTTCCCAATAGATACTTATATATATGAAATCTCAGATAATAAATTGTTTGTTAAAATAACCCTTACCTTGTACATTTCGTTAGTCAAAGGCGCGTCCACCTCTTGTATAAGGGTTAAATCTTGTAATTAAATTACTAGAGGACCATTTAAATATTTATGATATCATATATGGTCCTATTATATAATTTTGTTTATCGTATTTCAACATTACCATTATTTTTTTTGTTAACTGCTTCGTTTTCCCATTCATGTTTTTTAGTGTAAGTCATGTTTTTTAAGAATAGGATGTATTATATTCATGTAGATAATGAGTGTTAGTTTATAAATATTATTTTACTCATCATAAAAATTTTATAATCATTATGGAATTGCTAATGGGTAGAATGAATCACATCGCATCATGGAGACGGTAGGTCATACGTATGCACGAGCGGCGATATCATTCACATGATAGTTAAATGGTATGGAATTGGATGGTATATTAATTATATATAATAATTATCATGTTATATTAATTATTAAAATCCATTATAATCATTGTTATACCCATCCAAATAATTTATTATTTAATAACAAATTTCACCATAGCGTGGAGACGGTAATCCGTATGTACGCACACATGGTGATATTGTTATTCGTACGATAGATAAACCCAGGTATAAGGTTTTTATATAATTATAGTACTGACTTTCTATATGTATGATTTGGATTTTGTTATTTTAATTTGGAATCAAAATAGAAATAGCAAGTAGAAGATGAAAATAACTTTGGAAGAGGTCGTTAAACAATTACCTCTTTTTCTGGTATCTCTATTTTGTTTGCACAAAATGATTCTTTAGGATGGCTTTAGGCCCAATATGTGGTCTCTAGGATGAATTTTGGGATGTTGGGAGAGGAAATGTGAAGGAATTTTCTGAACCAAAATGCCTTAATGTTTTGAATTAATAAGAAGAATAAATTCTCTTTTATAACAGTGGGGAGGGTCACCCTTGGAGACACAGAAATTCATAATTTATTATAAATTTATTTTAAGTTTCAAATAGCTCAAAAAATGACTTTTTTCAAAGACAATATGAGTATGGGTAGAAATAATCTCAACCAATAAAATTTATACTTGTTTTTATTTTATTTTAAAACTTAATATTTTTATTTATCATTATTTAATCTATTTAATTTCAATTGGGGTAATAATATTATAAACATTAAAAGGTTATAAATATTTACTTATATATAGTAATTTGAGAATAAATGGATATTTTATGAAATTTTAAACATTATATTTATAAAACATTAATTTTTAATTTTTTTTAATTTTTTTAATAATTTAATAAAATTTATTTTTTATAAAATATCAATACGATCAATTTTTACACTATTCATTTATTTATTTTTAAATAAAATCAGCACATAAGATAAATTATAAAAGAAATATTCAATAAAATCCTAAAATTTCTTAGCCATCTCGAAAATTTGGGGATCCCACTAATTAGTTCAAATTATAATTCATTTCATATTTTTAAAACCATTTATTTGATATTACTATTAATAAAATAATTTCTTCATCATTATTGTGTCCCCATTAATTGTAATTATTTAATCCCTAAAAATTATAAATAAATTTCTATTAAGTATATAATTATATTAGATTTATAGAGACAAATTATAGTCGATTTTAACTCCTAGTTTTCCCAATATTAAAATTAATAAACTTATATAAAATAAGAGTGTGACATTTTTTCTCATTCGTTAATTATAAAAATATTAATGTAATATTCATGGTCATGTGGCCATTATGTTCTTCCATTTTGAACCATGGATTATAAGGGATGAATTTATTCATCCAATAAGATATTGAAAGGTGTTATGGTAATTATATTATGTGATATTTACTTTTAAGAACATTATTTACCCTTAACCGTGGTAATAAAAACAATACTAAAGTTACTATTCATGATGTCCAAAAAAATTAAATTAACCTACTAAAATAACTTACACCCACTTATTAAAAATATGGAATCCATTTTTCAAAATTTAAAGATCATAAGTTTCAATATTTAATTTAATATTAATCCCTGTTTTCAAAATGATAAAACATGTTTTCCAAAAGTAAAACCCATCAAAAGATTCACATGTGTTTATATCTAATTTTTTTATGAAAATAATTCCAATGACCTACATTATATTAAATGATAAAAATATAATATAATTATAATTTAAAACTATTAAAATTTATAATTTAACAGTATAAATCATTTTTATTAAGAAATTTGTTTCCAATTAAAATTTAGTATTATCACTATTCATCAAAATATGAAAGTTATCAAAAAAAACACCATAAATTTATCTAAACTAAATTTCTATCTCCAGATTTTAAAGAGGATGTTTAGTTTTTCAAATTTAATATATAACGTTTCAAATATTTCATTTTAAAATTTTTCTCCATTAAAAGAAGGTAAAACATCAATTTTTTTGAAAAATACTTCTTCTATATGAAAAAATGATTTTTTATTATATCATTTCTATGAAAAACAATATTTGAATATTAAAATTATGTGGAATATATAAAATTAAAAATGTGGTAAATAATATTCATAACCACACATTAAACGTCTATTCGTGGTGTGCCTGAACACGGTTTTTCATGTAGTGCACGTTATTTGAATTATTTAAAAAGAAGTTTACCGTGGAAGCATGGGATGCTACAAATCATATCGCAATATGGAGGCAGTAGTCCACCCATACGCTTGGGTGATAATTTCATTCCCCATTTTATGGAAATAATTGTGGATAATGTTGGTTTCATAATCATTATAATATTTATTTATATTAACTATACTGATTTTATTATTTCACATTTTGTATTGTATATTTAGATATAGAAGAATAAACAAATTAAAAGAGGTTAGGCAAGATGATTACTTCTTCTTTGATTAACCTCATTTAGAACCCCTCTAAAGGACCCTTGGAATGATATTTTATGAATAATTGATCATATAGAAAATGGATAGGTTATTTTATAAGATAAATATCTAGTTTTTTGGTCAATCAAGATACCTCAATGTGTTGTAAATAATAGATAAGAGGGATTCCCTTTTATATGGGGGAAAGTGGAACACTTGTAATTTTTCAAAACATTAAAATATTATAAATTCACATTAATGGAAAAGTTGTTCCAAATTCAATTAATTTTTAAATCAAGATGATATATTTTTAAAATACAGACAAATAATATGATTTACACAAGTTTTTAAAACATTTTTTCACTTATTTCTTGAGTTTAACCCATGTTAACTCCTTTTATCTATAACCATGATAACAAAATTTTCAATCATGAATAGTTATAAATTTTCTTCCAATGTAAAAATTGTCAAAAAAATGGAATTAGTTTCAAATCATAGACCATATACTATATCCATTGCCCTATTTAAATATGTTTATGATTTAAAATCATTTACAAATATATTATTTAACATAAAATACCATTAAATTCATATTAATAACTATTCACATATTTTGACTTTAATAACCTCAAGATAGATATGGAGTTATAATTTTAACTATGTCAGCCTAAATTATATTTTTTTATCCATAATATTAATCTGACACCATATTTCTGTCAAAACCCATCCCCCAGGGCCCGTATCGTGACTACCCCAAGTCTACCTTCCATAGGTTAGGGGCTGGCAACTAGCATCAAAGGCATAATTACCTAAAACTTGGAAGGCATTGCCTTTATAAAATGGAAACACACAAAACCAGAGTAAAAGCAGAAACAAACACTAAGTAAAAACTGTATGACAAGTATGATGAAGGTAAAGGGGCCGAAACTACAAGCCCAACAGTAAAGTACAAGGAAATGAAAAACATGTAAAACTAAAAAGACAAACAACTGGAAGGTATCTTGTAGCTCATGGATCATCCACCGGAGATCATACAAGAAGGGTAGGTACGTATAGCCTCCTCATTTCTCCACGTCTATCCATCTCCTTTGGGTACTAACTCGTTGTGAGGCCGACCTCCGGGTACCATCCAGTCCTCATACACTCTGCCACGGTCAGCATTGTCCGTCATCTAAAACCAACACAACGAGGTGCGGGCATAGCCTGTGCAGGGGTGAGTATAATGATACTCAGTAGGAACCCCAAGACCCTAAAGGTCTCACAAAAATCTAACAACGATAAACCACAAAGTATGATTTAAATGGATTACCATTACTTAAGAATATTCGCATATATATACCTATGTTATCAAGTAACCCATCTCAATCATGAGGAAAACACAAAGGTCATTGACTCAGCTCAAACAAATATTTTTATTATCGAAACAACGGCTGCTAGAGAACTCCTCCTCTATCAGGTATAGTGGGCCTATCGCGACATCGAGGCGCTTCTCACTAACCTTGGACTGCTGAGGTAGTCCTCCTGTTGAGTATCGCAGGTCTGCTGCCAAACCGGGATCTCCGTCTGCTGTGGGTATGCCTCAAAAAACCGGGTGCTCCAACTATAGTCTACAGAAGTACTCCTCCTGTCAAGTATCGTTGTCTTCTGCCAACTACTAGGCACTCCATACACCATGGCTCTACCAAAAAATACTGGGCACTCCCCACTGGGCTAGTCGAGTCTCTTCGAGTCGAATCAGTCAAGAAGTTGTCAGGTCTACAGCTACTAGGTCTCCACACTACATCTGCTCGTCTACGAGAGGATCTGATCCTTGAGCTACTGTATGATACTATTAGTGTCACGAAGTCTCACATGGAAGTATCACAAAGAACCACCACGTAATAGGGGTCTCAATGCAATAGACAGTGCGTCAATGGGATGCCGTGTCTGTGAGTTATTAGTCTTTTAGTCCCGGGGGCCCAGTAGGTTTCTTACACGAACCAACCTGACCGTAACTAAATTATACCCTGAACACTCATGGGGTATTCCTGAAGGTAAGGATTCATTCCAAGAATATCGTTACCACTGACGGTTCGCCAAACAGACGCCCATAGCCCACGATATGGGTGAGAAGGTGTAAATGGGTCTGACGGGTTCGCGTCTGGTCTAACCCAGTTGGACAGACCCGACCCGGTCCGTGAATCTGACCCGACTCGAAGGGGTGGCCCAGCCCAATGGGGAGGCCCAGCCTAAAGGTACGGCTCGTCCCATGGGGGCGGCCTGGACCAAAAGCGTCCGGACCCGACGGGTGGCCCTGCCCGAAGGGGTGGCCCAGCCCGAAAGCGGCCTGACTCAATGGGTGGCCCGACCCAAAGGGGCGGCCCGTGTGGCCTAGCCGATTGGCGGCCCATGTGGCCTAGTTGGCCACTTGTGGGAGGGGGTTACCGCACCTCCCAGTGGTCGAACGGAACTGGTGCATTGTGCTGGTTCAGATTTCGTGGGACTCGGGTGGTCCCGCTTGTCCGTCTCTATGGACGCTGGCCCGGTCGGCCACCACCGCACCTCCACTATGGCACGACGGTGTCGTAGTCCTTATACCCTCCGCACGACACGACGATGCCATGCCCCCACCACCACGGCCAGACCTGGCCGTGGCCTTTGGCTCCACCACACGGCGCAACGGCACTGCGCCTCTTCATCCATCGTGGCCCTCCTGGCTGCGGTTCCTCTCTGGCGCGGTGCGATAGCACCGCCCCCCTCTAGCACCGCCATGACCCTCCTGGCTGTGGCTCAGTTCTCTACCCCATATGGCAGTGCCGTACCCTTGTGGCGACCCGGCGGACTTGCTCCTCCGACTCATTTTGTGGTCGGCTCATTTTTGGTCTCCACGTGTATAACATTTGTTGTCATCAAACAAGAAGCAACAAAAAGGGGAGGGTTGGGCCGTGTTCTTGTGGTCTAAACCCTCCTCGTTACGGTGATATCATTTGGCACAACATTCCGTAAATTTTTATGATGAATAACGAGTATAAAACAATTCAAACCACTTACCTTGATTTCCATTTATAAATGAAGTCATGGAGAGGCGGCATCATTCCGTTGATGTTGGAGGAAGAAGAAGAAGTTGACGTCATCGACGTTCCTCGCGGGCGGCTCCTCCTCTTTTGGTTCGGTCGATAATCGATGAAGAAGGATGAGGGTGATCTTTGTTCTTCATTAGAAGATATAGTTCTCCATGAAATCCTCCAATCCTCCAAGGCTCCACCAGATGAAAGTGACAACCCAATAAAATAATAGCTTTGCCTATTATTTTATTGTTGGCATGAATTCAAAATAATTCAAAAATTTAATTAATGAACCATTAAATAATTCATGTGGAGTTGGCACTTTAATGAAGGAAGGTGAAGAATTGGCACAAAAAAAAAATAAATCCATGGAAGGTTAAAGGTTTCACCTATTAATTTGGGGGTGAAAGGGGTTAAAGGGGAGTTACGATGGGGTTGATAAGCTCGGGTGGCCCCACTAATAACATCCTCTCAAAGGGGGTTATGTGTGGGTGGGCCCCACCACCATAACCTCTCATGGGAGGTTATAGTGTGGTGGCCCCCACCACTAACCTCCCTTTCGAGGTTTTAACCGTCATAAAATAGAAATAAGTGATTACTTTATTTTTATTTAACTTAATTAATAAGCCCCAGAATCTATCTTCCAATCATGATAAAACGCAACTATAGTGAAGGTCTTACTAAGCAATCACCGATGCTAAGAGTTCCACGGTGCCCTCAGATTTCAATTCCGCGCACCGGTTCAGAGGTTATAAAATTTGGAACGTACGTTTACTGAACGTACCCGGAAAAAAATTTAGAAATTGATTCTGGACACCCCGAGGCTCGGAATCAAGCGCCGTCAGAATCTGTGGACTCGTAAAATTACCATGTAATTAAAAAAAATCCCCAGAAAATTCAGGTCTTTAAAAATTCATCCAAAAAAATTAATTTTTATTTTTTGAAATCATTTACTTTTATTTTTTATTACTTTAACAAACACTATGTCAACATTGTAGAATAATTTATCATAATAATAATATTAATAAATTTTTTAAATAAATTACCATAATTAAAATAAATTAATAATTATTAAAACAAACTTTTATATTCAGTTATAAAATCTGTTTATCTCAATGTGGTCATATAATAGACCTTAAATGTAAGAGAGTAATATTTTGGAATTTTTTTTACATAAACTAATATAAATCTCTTGGTCAATGAAAAATGGAACAAAAATAAAATATATTATAAATAATTATGGATATGGTTGAATTCATCCAATAAAATTAAATGAAGTAATGTTTTGGGTTGATCTTGAGACTTTATCACATAATTCTAAACCTATTTTACACCTTTTACCCTTACTAGTGTGATAAATATTTACCACAGTTACTATTCACAAAGATAAAAAAGAAAAGAAATTTTTTAAAAATATTTTACCCTTATAATTAAAAATATGGTATCCATTTTTTAGTATTCTACCTATAGATGAGGAATAAATAAATTTGTATATAAATATATAAAATGTAATGAAAACATTTTCTTAGAAAAATCTGTTTTAAGCATAAAATTTAACTTATATTAATATCAAGAATATTGATTATTAAAATATAATTGATTATATTACTATAAATAAATAGATCATTTTTATATTTAATTATAAATCCAATATATAATATATCTTTTAAATAAATTTATTTGATTAATATTTTTTTATTTGAAAAGTTGGATTATTTTACTATTCATTAAAGAATCAATAACATTAGAAAAATATTACAATTTCATTCTATTTAGACAATTATATACATATTTCAAAAAAATTATCGATTTTAAATAATAAATATTCAAACAATATCATAAATTAATTAAAATATTTTCATACAAAAAGCAATCAAAAACATTTTCCATACACAAAATGACATCACTAAATATTAAGTTATTCTTTAATATTAATTAATAAATAAATTTTATTGAGTAATAAAATTATACTTATATTATATATTTTTTTTACTCAGAATCAAAAATCCAATTTAATGGATGAGTTCTAGTTGTCAAATTTAAATAATAATTTTTATAGAATATCACAATTCGCATAAACCATGGTAATTCATGTTAACAATTCTATCGATATTATTTGTATTTTAAACTAATATTTCTGAGTGTTACAAAGTGAGAGCCACATGATTTGGAATAAACAAGCAGATATATTTTTTGTCTTCCAGTATTATTTTAAAAATTGTACAATATAAATTATTATGTCATTTTATTTTTATGTCCCTCCCCCTTTTTCTTCTCCATAACATATGGCCAAGTTAAGGTGGATCTCTAACACTCTTTTCCTTAAAAAATTCATTAAATGGAATGTTAATAGTGGTGCTTCATGGAGTTTTTATGTGATTATATTCCTGCTTCTCCATCATTTCCTTTATTCTGTTGACATTACAGATATCTGATGTCTTTTCTTAGGGTTTTAAATTATGATTGCACTAATGCATGGTAGAATAATCTTGAAAAATGGTTATACTGCTGAGAATAGATAATGGATATCATAGAATATTGATTGTACATGGTTTCTCATTTTTTGATCAAGTCACACTAACCTATTCTTTATATTGGGTTTTTAGATTAAATTTGGTTTAACTAATCAACGATACATATGAGTAATTTGGGTATTTTTTGTGGATTAGGCTTATGTGTCGTATGAAATCCCATTTCTTTATTTCACATAAATTTGGGATTTATTATATAATATTACATATAATCCACCCCAAAATATCGATAATTAATGTTTATTTGGGAATTATTTATATATTGAAACGTCTTAAACATGGGATATACCAATATTATTGAAAACATCCATAACATGCTCATAGAAATCATTAGTGCTATAAAATTGCTTGGTATAACCAGGGGACAAATATTAAAAATAGGTGAGATATAAAGCCTGGTAAGGGATTAAACATGGAATAACATGAAGAAATTATAATATTTTTTAAAATAGTAAATTCAATGAGACATAAAAAATCTTATAATCACAAAAATTATAAAAGAGGCATGATATAACATGATAACCCAAATGAAACATTTGAATGTGGAAACAACTTGTAACATGACATCATAAGCATAAGTCGAGGTTAACAACTAAGAAAGGATAACACAATGGGATTAGGTTTACCTCCCACTCACCAAAAAAGAAATCTCATGAGACTAAAATATTACCCAATGCATTGCAGTGCTATTCGAGCCCACCCATCCAAATCATTTCAGGTATATGCCTACGTATGCACCATAGATCATATAACACAAAAAAATTCGTCAAATTTAATATAATGATAGTGATATTTTGATTTAATTCTTTTAATTAACCAATAAAATAATTATAATTGCATGAAAATGAACATAATTCATTGGAAATGGGTACAAGTATTCACTAAAAAATTGTTTGGCATGAAAACCCACAGTGAAATTTAAGAATCATAACTAGGGAACATAAATGTTCATGGGTGGGATTAATGAGAGTTAATGTGGTATATTATCAATAAAATTAATAAGGTAAATAATGGTAATATTTAATAACATATTCCAACATTGTAAATTGGATCTTAAAGGTATAAGATAATGAGGATGCATGAATTGTGAGGGGAAGGAGAGGATCCATTACCATGAGAGGGTAATTCTAAAAGCTTGGGTAGATATTCTTAGGATATTTGGAGCACCTTGGGATGAATTTATATATGTAAGGTAATATTAAGGACATGGTCAATGTTTTTTGAGTGAATTATAATGGGATTTTTGGTGGGTTTATATAGGAAAAGAGAAGGGAGTTATTTATTATTTCCCAAACATAGGTTATAGACTCTACATAATAAAGTTATCAAAACAACAATCCATCCAACGGTTCTTTCCAATGGTTTCTTAAAAATTGGAGTGTATTTCATTATATTATAAATAAAAGGAATGAACATAGTAGAATATTACCTATAGTAATGTAGATGTGATTCATGATCTTAATGAAATGATTTTAAAAACATAAAATATAATATTGGTTTTGGAGGATTTATAAAGGCTTTATAAAATTAATTAAATTAACTAAAAACAAGTTATATTAAAGTGGAAATATATTTTTGGGTGTGGATACCCTTTTTAGAATTTTTTATATCAATTTGGTGTCATTATGATGTCACAATAAAAACTATATATTTATGTCGTATTTACTTTTTACCTGAAAATTCGACAATATATGAAAACTATTAAAAATTATCTACTAGATAATTTTTCCATTTCTATTACAAAAATATTATTCATTTTACCCAAATAAATTTCTAAATATCTTCATTTTCACTTTTAAAATAGTAATCAACATTTTTTGAGAAATGTTGTGTTTATTATTAATAACTGTTTTCAAACCCTTATAAAATTTATTTTTAAATTCTTAAGATTATATTATCAAAAATTATTAGTAAATAATCTTTAATAACAATATTTTTTTTGAAATATCATTTATTTCAAAAATATATTAATTTTTCAAAAGGATTGTCTTATTTTAAATTACGTATTTCCAAAAAAAAATATTATTTGTGTTTTATCGTATCCGAATCTAAATCATTTATAATAATACAACAATAAAAATTAAATATATTCATTAAACAATTTAAAATAATATATACATATTAGTATAGTTATTTTCTTGATATATATCCCTTTAATGCACAAAAAAATGCGTTATTTATAAGGTGTGTGATAATGAGATATTTTTAGTGGGTTCAACATACATGGTTTGGGCCATGATCTCAATGAGCTTGAACTTCTGCAATAAACAGTTTCACTCAATATATAGTTGTTGTATATTTTTTTGAACATGGTGAAGGAAAAATCCCATTTATGTTATCTCCCTTAAAAGCTCCAATAAATGGGCTTCATAGGGTGTGGTCCTACTAGTTGATGGTATCAATTCCATTTTTTGTGTCAATTATATTTATCAAAACCTAATATATATAATAATCTCATGATAACTATTCAAAGACTATATTATCAATGATAATGATTATTTAGATTCACTTATAACCATTAAGGTATAATAATACCAAAGAAGATTATGAATTCCTATAACCATAATATATAATAGGGAATTTAATTCAATCACAAAGTGAATTTGGATTAAAAAAGTTTGGGTCATTACAATCTTCCTACCATTATAAACATTAACCATAAAATTTTCATTTGACACAATAAAATAGACGAGAGTAATTTTATTTAATCACATATTTTGATTCACAAGACCCTTCTTCAATCTCTTTGTTTCTTTGTATCACTTTGACTAGGATCATTTCCATGCTTCATAGAACTTTGTCTCTATGATATAAGATCTTCATCAAATCATCCTCATATACGATTTCATTCTCCAATGGTACCACCATTGGATTCAATAAATGTAAGGGGTCTAGTATGTACTTTCTAAAAAGTGGTAAATTGAACACATCATAAACATGAGATTAGTCAGGTGGGAGTGTTATTCGATATGCCACTACTCTTATGTGATCAAGGAACTCAATGGGAGAAATGTATTTTGGAATAATCATTCCTTTATTCCAAAATATTGTGAATTTATTCCATGTAGATATATAGATCAATACCTTATATCTGACGTCAATCTCTAGGGCTCATTTATAATTGTTATTATGTCTTTTCTATTGAATATTAGTATCTGTGATGTAGTACATAATAGTTTCTACCTTTTCCAAAATTCCCTCAACCATTTTAGGACCTTGAAGATTCAAATCACTAAATTCATCCTAGCAAGTAGTTGTTCTGAACCTCTTCCCACAAAGGGATTCATAATGAAATTTTTTATACATGGGTGAAATCATTTATTGTATAAGTTATTATTGAGAGGAAGATGATGATATCATGGTCTATTAAAGTCCATTGTGGATACACTAAATATTTACTTTAGTGTTTGGATAGTCCAGTCATCTTATCCATCAGTTTGAGGGTGACAAGTAATGATAATGTTATAATAAGTATTTATTGAATATTGGATACTCGTGTGGAATTTGGAAGAAAATCCTAGGTCTCGATACGATACAATTGATAATGGTGTTCATTGATACCTCACCACTTCTCTAATGTATATCTTTATAATTCGATTGAGTGATAAGTCATCAAAAATTTCAATGATGTGATAAGTCCTTATAAAATTATCAACAAAAACACACATAAAATTATTTATTATTGAAGTATTTAGAAGACCAATGATAAATTCCATGGTTATTTATTCCCGTTTATATGTAGTTATGGGTAATGGTTACATCATTCTGAGGGATTTTCTTTCTTTTATCCTTCACTTTATTACATAAAAGATACCATGATGTATATTCCATGATCTGATTCTTCATAATGTTCCAAAAATTGTGGTCTCAGAGATATCGATACATATATGGGCTACCAAGAAATATAGTGAAGGTTGAGATATGTGCATCATCCAAAAAACTGCTCTTTAACCTAGGATTTAATGGTACACGTAGTCGTGAAACAAATCTTAAAACTCCTTCATCATTAATTTTTAACTCTAAGGATTTACATTTTCTTAGTGCTTCCATATTATTTTAAACTTCAACATAATCTATTTAGTCATCATTTCTCTTATCTCGATGGGTTGTTTGAGAAATGAATTTTTAAATGATTGATGATATTTATTCTTTTTTGATTCCCATATTCATCCTTTCCTTGACTAAGAATATGAAATTCCTCTCTGTTCTCATCAATGAAAAAATTTATAGATCCTTTCTACTTATAGAATCTACAACATTATTTTCATTCCCATGATTATAGTGTATTGAGTAGTAATAGTCCTCACTCATCTCTAACCATATTCCTTGATGGATATTCATCATTTTATATTTGAATATATACATGAGTATCTTATGATCGGTATATATTTCAAAAATCTCTACAAATATATAATGATGCAAAATTTTCAAATTGAAGATAATTGCAGCTAACTTCACATCATATGTTGGGGTAAATTTTTATGGTCTTTTAATTTTCTGAAGGAATAGGGTTTCAATTTTTCATTCTACATTACTACACATACCAATACCTTCTTCAAACCATCAATGTATTACCCTAAAAGTTCCCCACTTATGGGTACCCGAATTGAAAGTGAAATTACAAGCCTCTTTTTCAACTCCATGAATCTCTCTTCACATTCATTATTCTACAAAAACATTACTCCCTTATGAGTTATCTTGGTTAGAGTGTCTAAAAAATGAGATAAATTTCTCACAAATCAATTATATTCCCCAAATAATCCAAGTAAACAATAGACTTATATCATATATGTTATCCTCAATTATCCTTAATTTTATTCTTCCTTTTAAGGGTCCAAATATATCATAATACTTATTATAATATCACCCAATAATGATACATACTTAACCATAACTCACATTTGCTTTAATTTTCATAAATATTCTCCTATAATAAGGAATTGAGCATAGTTCTCAGATACTCCTCATGCTCCTCCTTTATTTTTGAGTATATTTGAATATTGTCTATAAATTATACAAAAAAAATATTAAGGTAATTTTTAGAGGATATATTCATCAAATCCAAAAATATTTGTAGAGAATAACTGAGTCATAATAGAATTACATTAAACTCATAGTTTTTTAATCTTGTATGAAAAGTAGTCATTGGTATATCCTCTTACATTCCTTGATAATAAATAGAAGAATGATTAACCTTGTAAAATTATCAAGCTTCACATAGTTTGTCGAATAACTCATCAATCCATGGTATGTGATACTTGTTATTTATTATGATCATCTTGAGATCATAATAATAAATTCAATGGTCTATTGACCCATCAATATTCCTGATGAAGTGGACTGATTCACTAAAAGGTTAGGCCATTGGGCATATGGATCCATTACCATGATTCTAATTTAGTATTTATTGATCTATTTAGGTTCCAAAATAGACATTATATACTGAGTCAGGTTCAATAGAAACAACCCATTTATAAGCTCAATTTAAAATTCAACCTCTCATTTAGGTCTAATAATAGAAAATTCATCAGGAAACACAAAATCGTATTCCTTTAAAATGGGCATGTCTTCAAGGATGATATTTTCCCTAGACTCAGTAATTTGATCCAGATAATGTGTCTTATAGGGAAATAATATCCATGCATGAGATATTGGTCGTAAATAAGATTCATCATGCTTTATGAATTTGTATAGAATTAGAGGACAATCTATGATACAAAGATTGATTTCCTTTTAATAGAAAGTTATACGTGTTATGTATAAAGAAGACCCAAGGAAAACCCTAAATTGCATCAAATTATACTAAATAATCTATGAAGAGGTTCAATGGGTTGTTTAGTCCACAAATTTTGATCACGATGATTAATATACTTGGGATAAAATAACTTCCCCATATTCTATTTTTACTAATAGCTATAATTCCATTTTTTGGGGTGGTGTTTGAATAGTTTTTCTAATCTTGTGTGATATGAAATAAGGTATTCAACCAAAATAGAAATGAAAATCCTTTATTTTTGAATGAATAACTAGTGTACCTATCATCACTTCATTTTAACAATACACTTCACAGGTTTTAATGAAATATTATCACCCTTTCTACCTTGTATCTAATTTTATTTGATTTCCTCTGACAACTCTTTCCATAAAAAAGTGGTTCACATAGTGTCCATGTTCCTTTTAATTGAAATATTGGACAATAGGATAAGGGTACACTAGAGCATTCTAATATTAAATTTAATTAGTGAGTTTCTCCTATCAACAATACCCATAAAGGTGAATTTCATTTACACAACATAAAAAATTCTTTATCCCCATTAGAGAATTTTTATGGTGCTTCATTGCATATTTTGAATAGTGGGATATTGAAATTTCTTACAAATATTTTATTTCACCATATAACCACTATAATTAAACTCCAAATTTATTATTCGTACCCCCATGAGACCCTAGATATTCTCTAATATCTATTTCATCTTTGAGAGAACACCAAAAAAATTCCTCATAACTATTAATGTCTTGGAGCACCAGGGCTTTTCATGGACCCAATTTCTTCCCACCAAAGAAGTATTCATCTTTTCATCTGGGGGTAATGATAATGATATAATCATATCATGTAATTATTGGGATGTATTTATTATACCCCCTAATGTATTCATTCTTGATGGAATATTAATCACTTTCCATTTTCAATATGAGAGTGCGATGTATTTTTTTTATAAAACACTTTCTGAAATTTCTTCATGCCCATCGCTTTGATCTCTTCATCAGTCTTTATATTTTTGGTAAATTATTACACCAATTAGATTCTCCCTCCATGTGATATAAAATCAGCATAATATTCCCTTACATGGAACATTGAATAATGGGGAATATCTTCTCAATGGATTTTATGCATTGTTTCATGATAAAGAGATTAAAAGATCCATTTAAAGTTGAAGCCCTATGTCACCTAATGTTTTCAACTACATTCTATTCATTCTTATGGAGATTTTGGAATATCCTTCTCATTCAGATTTCTATTTATAAACTGAGTCAAATTATATATTCTTTTCACAAATTTCATGATTAGTACTCTCATCGGGATGGGAATCTCATGTGGACTGTGATTACATTTCCCTTCACATTGATGGTTTACTCAGTTCATCCTATTTCTAAACATTGTCTAGAATAAAGTGAAAATTAGGGATTTTTACTTTTAAACTATTAAGCACATAAATATGAATCCAACATCATTAATGTTAAAACATATAAATGATATATATACCTTAACATATGAAATCCTTTTCATAAATCTATATTATCCACAATATAATTATTATTAAAAAAATTTATGCCATTTTTTCTTCCACTAATAATGTTTTACAAAGATCTTGTAAATTTACCAAAGAATATCCCCTTGGAGTTTCAAACTAGGTGTAAAACAATGCACATTATTGTGCACTAGTTCACAACCAAGTCTAGTTAAATGAGGCATTTTTGTGTGTTACCCTAGGTACATTTATTCCAGATCCAAACATTCATATAATATCCATAAAGGAATGTATTTTCATGGAACCCACATACTCTATACATTACCCAAATTTGGGAATTTTTTAATATGTCCATTATTATACATATGTATATCCCTAGTGTTTTCTGATCTTAATCCAAAAAATAACTAAACATTTTTTGATACCAACTATGAAAACCCTTATCTTTAATTAACAATAATTAATAAATTATTAATAATATTTCAAATAAAATAAACCAGAAAATCCAAAGGAATGGTGTATTTTGGAGTTAGTTACATAGAATAACATATTAAACATGGGAATATCTTATTAAAATATTAACATGGGTGATGTAGAAGTGAGCCATGTTATTAACGAAATGATTTTCAAACATTAAAATACAATACAAGTTTTATTGGATTAAAAATGTATTTTGAAAAAAAATTAAATAACATCAAAGTCAAATTATTTTAAATATAAAAACAAATATCTGTTCATATATACCATTTATATAATTTATTACATCACATCTGGGTCATTATGATGGCATACCACACACTGCATATTTATAGCGTATTTAATTTTTTCATGAAAAATATCATCACAAATATTTATAATTAATTCATTGTAGGATAATTTATAATTTTTGATTAAAAATATATTAATTTTACCCAAATTATTTTCAAAATTTTTTCATTTTCAATTTTAAAATAATATTCAACATTTATTAATAAATGATGCATTTTTTACTATTAAAAATTTTGAACACTTATAATTTTTTTTGACATTGGAAAAATATATTATAAAATATAAATAATAAATAATATTTTATTAAAATTTCATTTATTTAAAAAAATTATTAAATCATCATGGAAAATATCTTATTTTAAATTCCATATTACCCAAAAATACAATTTGAGTTTTATCTTCTAAAATTTAAATTCGTTTATAATATAACACCAATAAAAATTAAATATTAATATTAGTCTATTGAAAATAAAATTTTCATATTCAAATTATTAGGGTATTGATACATATCTCTTTACTACACTAGCAAACACCCTGAGGGTATGATGTGTGATGTTGATATTTTTATGGGTTGGTTTGGAAAACATGGTTTGGGAAATGATCTCAATGATCTTTAACTTCTCTAGAAAATATTTTTCTCATGAATTAGTTATTGGAACTCAACTTAGGATTGGCTGAGTGAAAATCGTCATGACTCTATCCTCTTAGAATCTTTGATAAATGGTCTTCATGTGGTATGATCCTACTTGTTGGGGCCTCCACTTCTTTTGTCTATGTCAAATTGGTTTTTCAGAACCCCATATTTATACTAATCACAAGATCACTCTTCTATGACTATATGACCAATGTTTATGATTCATAATAACTATTTAAATATTATATGATATAATGAAACTAAATAATTTTATGTGTTTTCTATAACCATAATAAATAATATGTTATTTAATTCAATCATAAATGGAATTTTATTTATAAAAATTTGGTTCATTACAGGATGGAAGTGGATCATACCTATTTTCTCATGGTTTCAACAGATCCATGTCATCAGGTGAGTTCTAAGAAAATTATCATCATTTTATTTAATTTATATAATTGATTATAAATTATTTATTTAATTAAATTTCATCATATTTCATGTGATAATATCTTAAGGATTAATATTATCGTGGAAGCAGAATGGAGGAGGTTAGGTGTTATCCAATCCTAATTAATAGTAATGAATCCTAATAATGTAGGAATTCTATAAAATTTTACCTAATGTTATATGAATTTGATATGTATATATATATATATATATCATATGTGGTCTAACAACTATGAGTGAATATTCATTTTGTTTCATAATTCTTTTATTTAGGCATAATGCCTACTTGTAGAACATATGTTTCAAGGGCCATATTGGACCCTTGAGCAATAGTTGATGCCTCCACCACCAATGGTTGATGGATTAAGTATTAATTATAATGATAAGATAAATGGAACCTAGGCGGTCACTAATGAGATCAGGAAACATAGTGGGTCTATGATAAGTACCCTTAGTTCTATTTTAGATGGGGGTGAGTGATGGACCGAGAATTGTTGGCCTAGGGATAGTCTTTATATGGAATCCAACATAACATATAACCTATAAGTTATTTGGATAAAACATGGTGTGAACCACCCCCCCCCAATGAGATTTTTGAGAACCATTGTGGTTTTACATTGGATTGGGTATTGATAGGAAGGGTTCTTAAAGACCAAATTAGGATGAATTACAAATGTGGATGGTATTTAAGACATCCCACTAGAGTTATGATGATTTGGTTTTTTTTGTGAGGGTTATTTGGTCAGGAAGTAATCAGGGTAATATTGAGGGATGATATTCCCTTTTAGTAATATGCTTTATCCCATTGGGATTGGGAATGAGATAGAGGATCCCATGTTGGGTGACCTGACTATGATATAGTTAGGGGACTTTAGTGGGTTCTCTAGTGTAATATTGACCCTATAGAGGGTTATTATGAGAGTGGATTTTTCATTGATCTTAGGTGTTTCCTTAAAAACTATGTATTTATGGTGTGATCCTTGCAAGGCTATAGTGGTTGGGATGGTTTCTGAGCTTGAGAGGCCAACCCAAGATATGTTTGGCTATATGGGGTGAGTGGTTTACCTAGGTAGTTAGGCATGATGTTCGAGGGAGGATTTTCTAGGGGTAACTGTAAATAATTGCTATTTTTTTTCCTTGTAAATAAAGGATTCTATGATGGAGATAAATCTTGGATGTTGATTCCCAGAACAATTCTTGGGTGGGGTGGCACCCCATTGCTATATATGATATGGCTTTAGGTGATATAAATTTACCCTAGGTTGATGATTATTAAAATGTTTCATGGGTGATATATGATTCCACATGGGTATATTTATTTTATTTTGTTATGGTGTGGGATGTGTTTACCTTGGGAGGATGTTGGATCTATGGTTCTGTTTAGATATATTTGACACTGGATGAAGTTGGAATTATATTTGGGTACTGGTTCTAGGGCCAGATGATTTTCACCTTGGTTTTCCTTATAAGGTTTAATGTGATATCAGTTGAACATGATTTCCATGGTTGGAATTCTAAGAGATAATCTGACACTAGCTGAAATAGGTATGTTTAATCTTGAGTGTCACCTTAGAGCCTGAGGATTGGTAATGATTATTTTATTATTGCATGAAAATATTATTTATTCTTATGACCATATCACAAAGTCAAATATTATATTTTTTGGTTATGTTAGGGACACCATTGGTGGTACCATAATAAATTTTACTCATACAATGATCAGGTGACCATTGAAGTTCGTTATGTGAGAATATCTCATTGATCATATATTCATGAAGGAAAAAAATCCTACTGTTCAATGATTGAGTGGGATATCGTTGATGGCATTTAGATATTTGGATGAGGTGAGGATCATGTATCTTTATAGATCCTCTTATATATATTATTTATTATCTTTATTTTATATATGTGATCAACCTTGTGGAAAATAAAATGATATGTATGATTCTATACTCCCCCATTGAAATTAATGTAGAATTTTCATTTTATTGAATATTAGTTCTCTTATTATAGATATAGTTTTTTTCATTATTTCCTATATTTTTTCACTCTAGTATAAGATAATAATCATTCCATGGAAACACTTTTTATCCTCACTCCTCATAAAAAATCATTGGCATTTATGGAGGCATGTTTGAGGTCCTCTGAAATGCCTAACCCATACAATGGTGAGTGTTATATGGTTGAAAGGAAATTAAAAAGGGGTGTCATAGTGTATTTTCTTTGTCTTAATATTTAGAGATATGATACATAGGTAATAGGTGGTTGTCTAAGCTTGTGATGGACTACAGACTAGTACATCACGAACACCTTTTCTAGTGGGAAGTCTCAGTTACTAAGCTTAAATGATTATGGTCATGTTTTTTCTGTGTTAAAATTGAGATATTTATTCAAATGGGATTTGTGTATTTGAGAAGTTATATTGGTTTTATATCATAGCATGTTGGAAAAATCATGGTGTAATTGCATCATATATGGAATTTAGGAATCCCATGATATTCATCTGATTTTACATAATTTATATAACTGATGAAAAGGGTTTAGTTATTTGATGTATAAAAAATCATATACGGGTTTTCCCATAAAACATGTTAGTGGAATACAAATCAACTAAACCACTGTATTTTTCTCTTATAAGAGGTCATGTTGATCTTGTAGTGAGATATTCTATGAAGATGCCTATATAGTACTTATGAGAAACAGATTTATAGTGAACCTTAGTAGGTTAATATAAGAAATTGATTCTTTGATACATGTTTTGGAAAAAAAGAAAATAGGTTCTGTTACATAATTTTTAAATAATAATATTCATTATGTTTTTCTATACAACATCTTGGTGGAATTATACTTAAAATTACATTATGAATATGGTTTACTAAATATGAATCATCATCAAATAATATCGTTTTATATACGTTAATGAGACCTTATCCTCGAGGGATAATATGATATGTGGATTCCTGAAACGAATGGGTTCCTGGGAGTTGTGGTGGTTCAATATGTGATGCCTAATGTCTATATGAAGGAACCCTACAGTGGGAGAAATTTCATGTGACTTGGATTGTGATATATGTCTTGTGAGTAGATGTGTTTCTCCATGATCTATGTTCTATGTGAGAAATGGTTTACAAGATTAGTGAGAGATCATAATTCCATTTATATGTGGAATAATATATTGGTGGACCAAGGGTTATTATTGAGTAGTAGGATGTCTTCCTTGCTATTGTTAGGGACGATCCTTGACAACCCAAGGTGTCTCGAGAGAGGGATTATCCCATGAATGATTGATCCCTTATAAACTAGAAAAAAATATAGATGTTTGTACATGATATTGATATGCAAGATATGGTAATTTATATGTGTTATGGTAATATAGATGCCTCATGATTTTGATATAGGAAGTGATTATAATGCTTTGGGTACAAAAGTTTAGTTTCTATTCTAGATTAGTATGATGAATAACCCAATTGATTTGGCAGAAATTTCCTGATGATGTTCTGGTTCATGATCTTAGATGATTAGATATTGTAAAGATTGGGACTGGGTAAATTATTTACAATTTTTAGAAATATATTCCAGAAGTGGGTGATCATGTGGTGGACATTAAAATGCATGAGATAACATTCTTGTTGACAAGAAATAACAAAGGTGTTTCTGGAAATATAGGATTGATATGATATAGATTATAGGTAACTAATTTATAAATAACATGAACCGAGGTTCAATGCGACGTGACTCAAGGGAGTGTGATATCAGTTTTGAGATCAGTTAGTAAGATAGAGTGCACAAAATGAGTTTATAAAAGGTCAAGTAACATTTTGTAAAAGAACATTTGTGAGGGTTCTTGGAGATACACTCCACCTTGAGACTTGAAGAGTGAGTGTTAGCTTAGATTTAAAAAACCATTGATCCATGAGGGAAATTTTTTCATTTTTTATGTATGGTTCCCAATCTATTTTGTGTTGGGGAATGACCATATACATGTCATGGACCGGTGGATTTGATGAGATGTTGTGGGAATTGTGGACCATGGTTTTAATGAAAATAGGATGTGCCTCTATGGTATGAGGATGAATCAAAGATAGATTGAGGTTTTGGGGTGTAATCAATTTTTGATTGGTTCTTTTTATGATTTTATAGTGATGTATGTGCTTGTATCTTGAAGAGTGACACATGTGTTTGGATGAGAATCTTAGGGTTCATTGCTTAATGGAATGTATAACGATATACCTAGATGGGGAGTAAACCAATGAATGCTAGAGAGTGTTAACCTTATTGTAAATTGTATTTTGATTGATGTTGAGTATGGGATCTGATCGGGTTATACCAAATATACAGAAGAGAGGGTGAATCATGTGTATTACAATTTATTCGTGATATTGTGATATGTTTTATTAACTTTATCAAATTTATTAAGTAGAAAAAAATAAATAGAAAAGGATGAACGATGTATAGTGGTTAGGGGAATAAAAGGCCCCTAGTTCACTCCACCAATGCTCTAATCCATGAGCTTGGCGATTTTCACTATCTGTTCCTCTTAGAAACAGACCATTCCAAAAATGAGTATAGGCAGTTGACACCTTTACAAATTTAAGCCTAAATAGAGCCTCCATGTTCATACGTAGAACCTAACACAAAACTTAGTATGAGAATCCATTCAGTCTATGAAAAAGAGAATTTGTTCATTGAAATACTTTCTAGTTGTTCTTCACAATTGCAACAGCACGCAATTGACAGTCGATGGATCGTCGTCTTTAAAAAGAATGATCTATAGGTATAAGAGTTCTGAGTTGATCCGGTTGCAGTATATCATGAAATATAATTCACAACCTTATCAACAGTCAATTCACAAATGATATTTGATGTATAATTGGTGAATCATCAATCTTTATTCTTCTTCTTCTGAAAATAGAGTTTGATAGATCATGGTAGCAGTAAATCTGTAAATATTGAATGTCTCTGTAAATTGTAGCAGTGAAAAACTCAAGAACTTGTTCTTCTAATATTTTGTACAATGATCTATATCATATCCAGTGTAATTCAAAATAACAAATATATATATAATGAAGACAATTGTTTTTCATTTCAAATTTAGATCCACAAAAGTTGCCTATAGAATCATGGTATTCAAATATTTGAATTACAGAGCAGTCGTAACTCCCCCTAAAATTAACTATGAAAAGTTCATCTATATCAATATATTAAATAATAAATAAAAAGATTTTAATTAGTCAAAGGAAGGCTTTAGATTTGGGTTTTTAATCTGTATTGAAATCAGCCTGATAATCTGCATAAAAACCTTTACTCGATAAAATCGTGTTTGAAACTCAATCGTCAAACATAGGGTTGAACTACATATCATAAATTCTATGAACATAAGGTTGACAATGAAAGGTTGATCACAAAAATAATGTTGGTTTCAAATGTATGGTTGATCATCGATAATTTTCCCTTCCACTTTTAAAAATAAGGTATATAATCGAAACTTTTATCAGCTTCTAAACATTGGGTAAGTGATCCATACTTTTTGATAAAATGTAAGGTTGTTCAGAAAAGTAAGGTTGATGAACCATAATTTTAAGAAAGAAAACATTCCATACAAATGTAGGTTTATTCTTCCATACTATTATGATATTTTAAACATAATTTTTCTTCTAAATATAGGATTCTTCTTTCATACTTTTTTGATAATGTATGGTTTTTTAACCATACTTTTCTAATAACTTGTAAGTGACCATTTTCATCCTTACTCTACACTCCTCAACTTTGGGCATGAAAAATGTTTCTAGAAAATGGTAAACTGTTTTACGAACATGTAGAGTATGAATAGTGTTTCCAGAACAAGCTTAAGTGATTTCTGAACATGTTGTCAAATATTCCACAGGGATTAAAACACTTAAATATTATTTCAAAAATAGATAAATAATTAATATTAATTTACTGAAATAAACTCAATGTAAAAAAAATTAGAATAACAAATAAGGGTATTTGTGAACATTAAAATAATCACAAAGAGATGGAGTGTTGTTCTCAACAAACTCCCGCTTAATAAAATAGAGTGTTATTGAAGACCACACTTGCTCAATAATCTCCCCCGTTTTGTTGATCACAAAACCCCTGAAATAACCAATAAATTATCTTACAAAATTAATTGAATATAATTTATAATTTTTCAAAGATAAAAAATTATTTATTTCAACAAAATTAATTCTTAAATTTTACATATCTACCCCTTTATAAAGTAAAATAATATCTCCTCTTTTATAAATAAAGAATTTTTGTTTATCCAGAATTTTGTGTTTATAAAAAAATATGTTGTGATTATCCATATTTCTTACCCTTTTGTGATATAAAAATGAATGATAGAAGAAGGAATAAAACAAATTTTTGTGTAGCACTGAACTTAAGTAAATTCTATGATAAACTAATTATCAATATTGGAATCTAGATTACTAGAATTCTACCATAGATATTACAGTAAAAAATTAATGACACATAACCATGTGGTTCCAATTTATGTTATTGAAAATATAATTACAAGTACAGTAATGAAGATGAATATCATGGTTGGGCTAAAAAGGCATGTAAAATGGGTTTTAGTGCCTCGGAATGATTTCTTTGAGCTCTGACATCTATAGTCTCCACCTTTTATTCACTCCATCACCTAAATGGACTATGAGATCTCTTCCTTCCTCAGTCAGATGGATGTTTTCAATATAATTGACTCTAGAAAACTCAAGTAACCTCTCTTCCTTTTCCATAAAAAGAGTAAACTCATCATTGAACTGATTCCTCAAAACTCTAATTCCAGTTTCATTCGAATTCGACTGCTCAATACGAAATATTGGATCATCCAACAATACAGATAAAGGAGAACTATTGCATTAAGGGTCCTACAGTCTGTCATTCATATTGTTCATAGCTGTTGTAATGGCCTGAAATCTTCTAATCAGATCAAGTGAAGTACCTGATGTACTGGCTTCACTATGTGTGATAGATATAGATTGTTGCTCCATGAACAATTTAAAATCAAGTAAATATGACATCATCACTATTTCTGATTTATGATTTGAAACATGTGCCAACATTTCCTTCTTGAAATTTTTGACTCTTTGCATAGAAACAGAACTGGCTTTCAGTCTTTCAAATTTTTGATGTTCCTTTAATAATGCTCTTCTTAAAGTAACATTTTCGGCTAGAACTTTTTTAAATTTTCAGATTAACTCATCCACATAAATATTATCAGAATCAAAGGCACCTTGTTCTTGATTCTCAGTCTTACCTTTCGCTAGATTTATCATTGCTAGTAGTAGGGATTTAACATCTAACTTGTCTTCATCATTCCTCTATACTGTCTTCTCCATTGATTTTATCTTTCGAGTCCTTTCCTGACTCATCCACATAAAAATATTCACCAATAATTTCAGTTTTAATTTCATAAAGGATCTCTCCATCATTCATATTTAGAGGTTCTTACTAATCCTGAGAATCCTCTTCATTGAGTTATTCCAAGGCCAAATCCTCTAAAACAGGTTCCTCTTGGGAAAGTTCCCCTGGAACAATATCAGTAGGATGTACAGTTTCAGTTCTAGCCACATCATCATCTCTAGAATTTTCTATAGTTAGATGCAAAATATCATTTTCTACTTGAGGAGTCACCTCAATATAAGAAATTGTTGGTTGGTCAACTTGTTTTACTATAGATTCTATAATAAATCTATAGCTTAGAAGTGGTTCAGTTGTTCCCATGTTTTCTTGAACAGGTTCTTCATTAGCTTCAGCAACTCTTTTCCTTCTCCTCTGAAATCCTTCGTGACATTACTCATTAGCAAGTGTATCAACATTCTCAAACCATACCATCCTTGATACTCAACTAGTTCTAGATTCAGCTACCATTTCCTTTGATTTTGTAGGTAGTTTATGATCCCTCTCTTGTTCTTCTTCTTCTCCAATAGGCAAGAGTTTTCCGTTTATTGGGCTTGAAAAGAAACCAATATTCCTTAATTTTCTAGCATTAAAGATGTTTCTATGATGATATTTCACTGGGGAATCCACCACCCTTATCCTATCTATCTTAAATAAAATCATTGAAATGAACCATCCAAAGGGATAGATGTTCATCCTCACTTCGGCTTGGCATCTTTAATTGAGATATCTCACCATATATCGTAGAAAATTCAATTTTATATCACTCATAAATATAAACATTATGTATATATCAGTGTCTAATATTTTCTCCATCTTTGACATTCTTGGTGAAACACTTGTTTTCTCATATTTAACTAAAATCTTCTGGTCAGGTTCTAGATTTTTCCCTAACATCTTCCTTATGTTTGTAGTGGAAAATACGAAATACATAATGTCCTCAGAATTATGGACATTGTCAACAATATTCTTTAATCAAAATGGAAAACTCTCTCATGATGGGAGTTACTAATTTTGGCTATCTCCACATAAAAAATAAAGAAATCTCTATCCTCGATATTAGATATTGTTGAATCTTCATATTCTCTTATAGTAAAATAAACTAATTTAAAAATTTTATGAAATTATACCTCATATAGAAAATCTTTATTGTCTCTATTGTAGGTTTTCTAGTGTTTCTGAAATTCTAGGGCTTGCCACAGCCTTAGATTTATCTGGTACAACCATTCTAGATCGATCACTTTTCCTTACAAAATATTTCATCTTGTAAAGTGTTTCTGCTTGGAATTTTTGGTTTCTGGCTCATCTGTCCTATTGGTAATGACCATTGATATCATATATTTATGAAGGTTAAAAAATCTAGGGTTTCAAAGGTATAAGTTCGGTTAGATAAGAGTGGTTGACGTTCTCACAATTTCGAAGGGTTTTGAGAAAATGATTTTTTTTGGAATTGGAAATGGTTCCTGACATCCTTGATAAACTGTTTGTATAGGTCACTTATGTGGACTTACACCAAAGGATTTGGAAAAACCGTTGGTATAGGGGGGGACCTATACCAATTGTTTGGAAAAAACCATTGGTATAGTTCTATTATAGAGACCCTATACAAATGGTTTGGCCAAACCATTCATTTAGGCCCCCCCCCCAATCCAACGGTTTGTCCAAAACCATTTGTATAGGTCACAGAATCGAAGAACCTATACCAACGGTTCTCAAAACTGTTGGTATAGGTACATGTATTTTTAAGGGAATATTATTTCAGAGGACATTAAATAAATCGAATTTTAAAATACAAATGATAATACATATATATATTTATGACATTATGTTCACAAAAGTATGTTAGGTTAGTGGTTTGGTCGTTCCATCACAAACGAGAGGTGCTAGGATCAAAACCAAGCGAATGTTTATTTTTTGAGTTACATATACCAACGGTTTTATGGAACTGTTGGTATAGATTTTCATATTATTACCAACAGTTTTCAAAACCGTTGGTATAGGTCTATTCCAACAGTTTTCCCAAAACCGTTGGTATAGACCTATCCTCATGGCTTACATGGAAACAGTGCACCAAACCATTAATATATGCTATACCAACAGTTTGGAGGCTTATTCCAACGGTTCCAAACCATTAGTATAGGGTATTTTTCTAGTAGTGTGTGTCACTACACACATAGTAATTATTATAATATTTAAATGTAATAGTATACACAAAAAATGTTTAAATAAGAACTAATAAATTTTTTAAAATTAATTAAGACAAGTCAGAATTAAAAATAGATAAAATATGAATTAAAATAAATAATTAAAAATTAAATTTAAAAATAAATAAACATAGATCCCCCTTAAATAAATAAAACCGTGCAGTGGGAAGTGGTTTAGTAAAAATATCAGCTAATTGAATTTCAGAGCTCACAAATTCTAAGAATATATCTTTTTTAAGAATAGGATCTCTTAGAAAGTGATGTCTGATATAACTATTCTTAGTTCTAGAATGATTAATAGGATTTTTTGAAATATTTATAGGACTAGTATTATTACATAGAAATGTGTATTATTAAAATTTAGTCCAAAATTCATAAGAATATTTTTCATTCAAAAAACATGTGCACATCATCTGCCAGCAGATACAAATTCTGCTTCAACTGTTGATAGGGAAACTGAGTGTTGTTTATTACTAGACCATGACAGAAAGGATTTTCATAAAAATATTCAAGTCCCTAAGTTGATTTTTATTTCTAATCTACAACTTTCAAAGTTGAAATATGATTAAAAAAATTGAATTAAAATCAGATTTTTATTGATAGAGAAGAGATTGAAAAACAGTTCCTTTTAAATATCAAAAAAATCTTTTCACAGAACTTAAGTGAGATTCTTTAGGATCAAATTGAAATCTAGCACAAAGAGATACGGAATACCTTATATCTGACCTACATGTAGTAAGATATAATAAAATACCAATCATATTACTATATAACTTGTTGTCAACTGATTATCTAGTTTCATCCATAACAGGTTTTATATTTGTACAAATAGGAATTGAAGAAATCTATCTATTTTCAAGTCCAAATTGCTATTGTAAATTAGTAATGTATTTTATTTGATTTAAATCATTTCCCAAATCATTTTGATAAATTTAAAGTCCTAAAAATAAATTTCATTCTCCCATCATACGCATTTAAAATTCTTTTTGCATTAAATTTGAAAACTCGTGACAAAGTTTTTTGTTTTTTAAACCAAAAAATTCATCATCAACATAAATTTTAACCAATAAAATATTAGAGTGGGAAGTTTTCATAAAAAATGTTGGATCTTCCAACCCAATAGAAAAATCAATTTTTAAAAGAAAAGAACTTAATATTTCATACCATGCTCTAGGCTCTTATTTAAGGCCACAAATAACTATTGTATGTTTAAAAGAAAAATCTGGTTTTTCTGAATTTTTAAAACATGGAGGTTCCTCAACATAAATGTCCTCTAATAAGTAACCATTTAAAAAGATAGAATTAACATCCATCTAGAATAATTTAAAGTTCATATGAGATGTATAGGCTAAATAGATCCTAATAGCTTCTAATCTAGATTCGCGTGCAAAGGACTCATTAAATCTATACCATCTTCCTAATTATAACCTTTTGCTACAATTCGTGCTTTATTGTTACGAATGGCATGAAGGCCTTATTTATTTTTATTTTTATTATGGATAATCCCCCTTTTACGGGTTTAAGGGGAACTCGTACATAACCAGTAGGCCCAAGGCATAAGGCCTGACAAACCCGCAATACATGACTCGAGGGCCCAGAGGCATACCATGCCCAATACATGGCTCGTAGGCCCAGCCCACTTGAACTGCCCCTCCCCATCTTTCTGTGTCATTGATCACCTAGCTCCCCACCTTGCATTGCTGATCGGCTAGCATTTCCCTGTACAAAGTTTCATGATGCCTGGTCCCGATGGCGGTTGTCGTACCCTCTCATTCTTCCAATCCGGTTAGCTCTTCATCTGGTGGCTGCTAATCCTATTGCTCTGGTCCTCTTTTGAGGAATGTTCTGTGTGAACTGGGATACTCTATGGTCTACGTGACCTGAAGGCCCTATGCCCCGAAGGCCTTCGATGGTCCGAAGGCCCTGGAGACCCGTAGGCCCAAACCGGTGGCCCGAAGGCCCAAATTGGGTGAATAGTTTCGGTTGATACAGTACTGAATAATAACTACTACAGTATCTGCTACAATACTGCTACAGTAACCCGAAAATTCACCTCCCCCTGGTTTTGAACCCGGGTCTCTTGGATTCCAAGCAATAGCCCTTACCACTCGTGTACATGCTCATTGGCTCAAGTTGTTCTTTAGTACTAGTTATAATTCCTTGATGATCTTGTTTATTTCTAAAGACCCATTTGGTTCCTATAGCTGGATAGTTTTGAGGTATTTCAACTAAATTAAAAACATCATTTCTCTTTAATTGGTTTTGTTCTTCTTACATTTATATGAACCAACATTCACCAACTAAGGATTCTAAGAATGTATTAGGTTCTAATTGGGATAGAAAGGCAGATAATTCAATAATAATTATTAAATTTCTTCGGGTTTTTATTCTAGTTTCTAGGTCTCTTATAATAGTTTCAAAAAGGTGATCCTTTAGGGTTTTAGATTGTCTAGGTAGTACACCGTAAGGTTCTTCAATGTCCTGATTTTCTAAACTATACTGAATTACATTTATATCTTTTTCAAAAAAATCTATCATGTTTTGAAGTCTCATGTTATCATTAGAGTCAGATTCATCAATTTGGTATTTAATTCTCTTAAAGGGATCAGATTCATCCAATTTCACATGAACTGATTCTTCAACAATCCTTGAATTTTTATTAAAAACACTACACACATTGGAAATAATAGAATATCCTAAGAAAATTCATTCATCATATTTTGGATCAAACATACCAAGATTGTCCTTGGTGTTTAAGGTGTAAACCTTGCATCCAAATACATTAAAGTAATTTAATTTAGGTTTTCTATTATTCCAGAGTTCATAGGGTGTCTTTTTAAAAGATGGTCCGATTAAAACTCTATTCGTTATATAACAGGTTGGGCTTACAGCTTTTACCCTGAAATATGTAGGAATACTGTATCCATTTAGCATAGTCCTAGACATTTCATGAATAGTTGTATTTCTTCGTTCAGCAATCCCATTTTGTAGAGGTGTTCTTGGTTCAGAGAAGGTGTGTTTAATACACATATTTGAGTAGAAGGAATTAAATTCCAGATTCTCAAATTCTCTACCATGATCACTTCTTAATGAAATTATTTTAGAATATTTATTATTTTGAACAGCTTTTCAAAAGCATTCAAATATAGTAAAAGTTTCATTTTTATATTTTAGAAAATAAATTCAAGTAAATCTAGAATAGTCATCAAATAAAACATATACATATAATTTACTATCCAAGATTGATATCCTTGAGGGTCCAAAAAAATACATATTGATATATTCTAAAGGTTCAGATGTTGCAATTTTGTTAACTGATTTAAAGGACAATTTGTACTGCTTGACAAGTTGACATGCATCAGAGAATCTATCACAATAAAATTTGAGACTATAAAAATCAAAAAAGAATTGTTTCTTATATATATTTTTTAAAGAATATATATTGCAATGTCCAATTCTTCTATTCTAGATCCATGATTCATTTATCTTAGCAGTTAAGCAATTTACCTTTTGTTTACACAAGGAATTTATGTCTAGGGTGTAAACATTATCAGTTCTGGGTGATCTAAATTTAAGCAATTTATCTTTAAAAATAAAACAATAGTTTTTAGAAAAATAAACAAAATAACAATCATCATAGAGTTGAGATATACTTATTATGTTGTGTTTCAATACTTTTACATAGAGTACTTTATTGATTGTGACTACTTCTGGATATCCAACTCTTCCATTGCTAATAATCTTACCTTTGGAGTTGTCACAAAATGTTACTAGACCACCATCCTTTTGAGTTAGTGTTTTGAAATTTGAGGAGTTTCCACTCATATTCCTGGAGCACCCTCTATCCAGATACCATATTTCAGTTTTTATGCTTCTATGACCTGCATCCTCATTAGCATCGGCCATAAAGCTCAGGTTTTCTTTCAGATTTGATTCTTCTTTTTCTGATTAAGACATGATGATATTTTGGATTCTTCATAAACACTCTAGGTGTATTTCAATTCTCTTTTTTATTTCTGTTCATATTCATTGATTTTGAAAAAATTATTCTTCTTTCCTCCTTTTAATTGAGGCAATTCAGGTCTGATGTTACCTATCTTTTTTGAATTCATAAAATCTGACCTCACATGGTTCTTTTTCATCCTTTTTCAAGGATTTTATGAATCCCTTCTTCTTTCTATATAATTTTCCGAACATTCTGGCCACCTGAGCCAATTCCACATTTGAACATGATGAATCCGAATTTTTTGATATCAATTTTATTTCATTATTCATTTTTTGTTATTTTTTTGGCTGTTACTTTGATGGCAATATTTTATCTCTTGATCAAAACATTATGCTCATTTTATTAATCTTCCATCTCATCTTCATCAGTCATAAGAGTTCCAATTAACTCACACATTGTATGATTTTTGACTGGTGATGATTGGTTAAGGGCATCCAAAATTCCATTCCATGTTGGAGGTAGTACTCTTAGAACATTCAGGGTCAGATCTTATTGTTTGACAGGCTCTCCCAAGGAAATTATTCTATTAACAATTTCTATAAGCCTTCCATTCATCTGGGTGATACTTTCTACTTAAAAAATTATGAATGTTTAAAATTTTAATTTAGCAGTGGCATACCTCATTTGTCTGACATTGTCTGTTCCTTCATAAGAAACAGCTATCATATACCACATTTAATACACTTTCAGGCACTGAGATATTGTGCTGAATTCATCTATTCCAAGACCATAGTTGACAAAATTCATATCTTTTGAGGTTATGTCTTACATTGATCTTATAATAGTACTCCATGTTTCTAGTTTCTATGAAATCACATAGGGAGTTAGAATTTTAGATTAGACTCTGTATCCAAGGTTATTTAGGTATATGATCATCCTCGATTTCAAGCATCCATAATTTTCACCGTTGATGTAGAGAGCATGAACCATTGACATACTCTCTCATGTATCAGCCATTATTCATTGTATAATCCAAAAAAAATCATCTTGTTATAGCTTTATCTAAAGAACCTCCTCTAATACCAATTGTTGGATCAAGTCATACTAAATATACACAAGAGGGGGGGGGGTGAATTGTGTGTAATACAATTTCTTCATGAGATCATAATCTATCCTTTTAACTTTATCAGAAGGATTAAATAGCATAAAATAAATAAAAAAGGATGCATGATGTATAGTGGTTTGGGGAATAGAAGGCCCCTAATCCACTCCACCAACGATCTACTCCACAAGATTGGTGATTTTCACTATCTAGTCCTATTATCAACTAACCGTTCATCAACTAAGTATATATAGTTGACACCTTTACAACATTAAGGAAAAATAGAGCCTTATAGTTCATACATAGTTCCTAACACACAACTTAGTACAATAATATTTTCACTCAAAAAGAGTATTTATTCTTTGAAATACTTTTTAGTTATTCTTCACCATTGTAACAACAAGAAATTAACAGTCTATGGATCTTCATCTTCTGAAAGAATGGTCATTAGGTGGAAAAGTTTTGAGTCGATCCAGTTGCAGTAGATCTTGAAATATAATTCTCAACTTTAACAATAGCTGATTCACAAAAGATAATCGATGTAGAATCAGTGAATCTTTAATCGTGCTTCTTCTTCTTTAGAAAATAGAGTTTTATAGATCATGGTAGCAGCAGATCTGCAAATCTCGAATGTCTCTATAAACTGTAGCAGTGAAAAACTCAAGAATCTGTTCTTCTCTTCTCTTTCACAATGATCTATATCATATCCACTATAATTCAAAATAACATAGACATATATAATAAAAACAATCCTTTTCCATTCAAATTTAGATCGACAAAAGCTTCATATAGAATCATGATATTCAAATATTGGAATAACATAGTATTCATAACTACCCTTAAAATTTTCCATGAAAATATCCTCTTAAATTGATCCTTTGAATAAAAAGTAAACATCTTTGAATTAGTCAAAGGCACGCTTTATATTTGGGACATTAATATGGCTTGAAATCATCATGTTAATCCGCATAAATACCGTTAGTCGATAAATCTGTGATTGAATATCTGTCATCAATCGTAGGTTTGGAATTCATAGCATACATTATTTGAACATAAGGTTCTAAATGTAAGGTTAATCACAAACATAAAGATGATCATAAACATAAGGTTGATCATCCATACTTTTCTCATCAACATTAAAATGTACTATATATAATCCATGATTTTATTAGCTTCTAAATATAAGGTAAATGATATATACATTTTGATAAAATGTAATTTTGTTCACAAAATTAAGGATGATGAACAATACTTTTGAGAAACAAACATAACATTCCATACTAACGTAGAATTCTTATTCAATTCATTTTTGATATTTCAAATGGAAGGTTCTTTCCAAATTTTGGATTCTTCTTTCACACTTTTCTGATAATGTATAGTTGCTTAACCATAATTTTCTGATAACCTTTAAGACAATGTTTTCATAATTACTCTACTCTCTTCAATGTAGGGTATGAAAAATATTTACATAAAATGCTAAATTTATTTCTAAACACTTTGATTATAAACAGTGTTTCCATAACATGCTTAAGTGATTTCCGAACACGTTCTCAAATATTTCACATGGATTAGGATGATTAAATATTATTTCAAAAATATAGAATTAAATAATATAAATTTTCTGAAAAATAGTCAAAGTAAAATAATTAGAATAACAAAAAAGGATATTTTTTAACATCCAAATCATCACAAAGGGATGGAGTGTTTTCCTTAACAAACTCCTCCATAATAAAATAGTGTGTTGTTGAAGACCACACTTTCTCAATAGATGAAATTTCTAGTGAGCCTGGAATAGGTCACAATTAATGGTTTTTTTTATTTCTTGGGTATAATTAGGATAGTAATGACAAGTCATTATGTGCTGAAAGGCTTACATCATTGGTAGTAGGGATCAATGATCATATCAATAAGGATATTATAAGAATAATCCTATATTTGGGAGTGTATAGTTGGAAATGAATGTGTAACCATCATGTTTCAAGTGTCATGGATGATTGGTATCAGTTAGTGGATGTTTGAGATATCATCAAAGTGATTGTGAGAACATACATCTAGTTTTGTCTAGTTGCCTAGTGAATACCTTGTTTGGGATTTAGATGTGAGGTTGGATGGAGTTTGTTCAATATAATTTATATTATGATGGAGTGGATATGATTTTCGGATGATTCAGATTGGTGCTGTTCTGATCTAGAGGGTTGAGCATGATGGATGATGTGTGTGGTTGGAAATCCATCTATGTAATTACATTGAGTGTCAGATATAGACATCTGTGTGGGAGTATGAATGATTTTAGGATGCCTCTTTGGAGGTATGTACCATGATTAGTTGATATGATTGTGTATTGATAGATCTTATAATTTTTTTTAAATAATATCAATCCATTAGAGGTCTGAAAAGGTTTTTCAGGTTTAATTGGTTGTAGTGAAGTAGAAACCACACTGATTGTATCAATTGTCCATTAAGTACACATTTTTAAAAAATATTTATAGTGGGAAGCACCATGGATTTTAATAACCCTTTATGAGTTAATTATTTTGGTGGGGAGATCCATAAGGTCAAGGAGAAATCAATAAATTATTATTTTGTGTATCGTGATAGATATGTGTGGTTAGGAACTTCCTCAGTCTTGGTGATGTTGATTAGTGGGTTGCTTGACTCTTTATGAATAATGAACCTTTATGTCTGGAGTTTCATAGTGGAAGATGATTTGAATTTCATGGATATAACATGAATATTTTATCATGGATAAATGAAAAATAATGTTTCATACAAGTGGCTATAAGATCATTTGGGATTCTCAAGGATGAGAATTTCATGGGTGTAAAGGTTATAAAGACCCATGTTTTTAAGGGTTTTGAAATATTGGGTGAATTTGTTTTCTTTGGATTTTTTGAAAGTGTTTTTTTAAATTTAATTTAGATATTAATTTAGCATGTCGGATATTCTCAATGTCATGTTATGGAATATGGATTGAGGCCCAAAAAAAATTTTGGTGCTCAAGAGAATATACAGAGATTTAGGTTGATGTTGGGATTTTTCAAGAGTGGCATCGTCTGTTTCATTGTTTCGACATGGTTAAATTAAATCATAATGATATTAATGGTAAACCATGTGTGGTGGATTATTCTATGGGTTGTTTTAACACATATATAATATGGGTTCAGAGAACCATATGAGGGAATAATGTGTAGTTTTCAATTTTCTCAATTTGTGCCACATGGTTGATGTATGGATTGACAAATTTTTTGACCACACTAAGCGTTAGAAATAGGATTACTTGGAAAGGGATTTGGGCTTTAATCCATCTATATAGAGTGACAATGGTTTGGTTCTTCTAATTATGATGATTGGGATATGATGTGATCATGGAATAGATAAGGTATTTCATTACATTTGAGTGATGGGCTTGGGACTCTGGGTATTGGGAATGAGATAGGGTATCCCATGTTCGGTGTTCAGAATACAATGTGACAAGGGGACCTCAATAGGTTCCCAAATGATATATTGACCCTATAGTGTTTTATTGTGGATGATCCCATATCATCGATCTTAGGTGTCACCTTAAAAACCCTAGATTTGTGGTATGATCCCACCAAGGAAATGGGGAATAGGATGCGTTGTGAACATAAGATTTTGTATTAATAGATGTGTGGAGAGTTTTGGAAATTAAATAACCCATATATTTTGACATGAATTTATATGGAGTATGTGTCTAGAGCCTTTTTTATTTACATTTATATTGTTTTTTTAACTTTTAAATAATTATTGAAGAAGGAGTGTAGAGAGAGCCTTGGATTATAGGTGCCTGGTACCACCCTAAGTTGTGGTGTGACCCCTAGGTATATGTGATATTTTTTTTGGGTGATCCCAGTTTCCATTGGGTGTATATTAATTCATTTGGCTAAAAATTAAGAAAATATTATCCTATGTTTATATTTATTTTATATGGATTCTATGTGGGATATGTTTACACTGATATATGTTACTCATACGGTTCCTAGGTTGAATGTGGTTCCCCTAAGGTGGTATATTTTATATTGAGAAAAATTAAACATCATTTGAAATAGGTATGAAGTTTATATTTTGGTTCATGGGATAGATGATTTTCCCCCGATGTATTCCTTATAATGTTCTTGATGGGATGAATTTCCCCCTTGTTCATATTTGGTATGATCAAAGACACATTGACACTATCCAAAAACTGTTTTTCAGATCCAATGAGTCTCCTTAACAGTTGAGGAATGAATACAATTATTTTATTATTACATGTGAACTGTAATTAATCTTTCAATCATATCACACAAGTGTGTACTATTTTAACTATATATTTTAGATACACTATTGGTGGTGCCATACTGATTTTTACTCACATTCTATTTGGCCAACCATGGAATTTCATTACCTGAGTAGATTTCAGAGATAGTAGGTTTAGGTTGGCCATAGTCCTAATATTATATGATCTTGTGGGATTAATTTGATGTATATTTGGATGAGTTGTGGTTCATGGATGGAAATAGAGTCCCCTTTTTATTTCTTTATTTTTTATATGTGATCAGCTCAGTGGGTGATCAACTATGATGTATGACTTCATTAATCCACATAAAAAATGTTATAACATTATTGTATTATTGATTATTCAGACTCTGATTATGGATATAGATGTTTTTTGGCAATTTATATTGTTTTTTCACTCTAATATGATGTTATTTTCTCCTCAAGATAACACCTTAGACCAACGCTATTAGTTGGTAGTCTCTAGTGTATAAGGAGGCACACTTGAGATCTTGTGGAACCCTATTTCTAATCAATGGTGTGATTTATAGTGATTTTTTTGAATTAAAATTATGATTTGTTTACCAAATCAAATTATTTGGTGTTATATTTAAATGGGTTCTAGTGGCTTAATGATTATGCTTCATGAAGTTGCAAATGATTTACATATGACGATACAATTATGGTAATGATGATGTGTTTTTGTTATGATTATATGACATGGGATATCATTTTGATATGATCGACGTTTCATTATTGACTTCCTAATAAGTTGGTGTAGGGATTTCCTATCAGGTCACTTTCAGTTTGACATGGAGTAGCCTCAGTACTAATACGTTATATTTATGGTCATATTTTTACATCATTTTTCTTAACATAATATTAATGTTGTTTCCCTAATTGATTGATGTATTTGAATTTTATATAAAGGGTCTACATGTAAGTAAAATAATTGTGTTATGGTTTGTGATATAATGGGATGTTAAAAATTCCCTTGATTATGGGTGTTTTTATAAAACTATTAACGATTCTATCTTTACTTATTCTTAGCTAATTTTACAATTGCCATTATCGACACATTTGTTTTTCATGGATGTTATATTATTCAGAAATATGGTCCTACTGAGTACTCCCTAGTGATCACCCCTCAACAATTTTCATTATTCTTCATAGGAGTGTACAAGGTAGATTGAGGATGATATGATTCGAGTGAGTGGAGTTGATTTATTGGGGGATGGAGTATAATTGTCCCTGATTTTATTGGATTATTTATGCGACATATATAGATTGTTTGGTTATAATAATTGTTATCTAGTTATCATATATATATGAATCTTATTATAGGTTACTAATTATTTTTATTGGAATAATGAGGGAAATTCCTCTCATGCATCAGATAGATACCCTTAGTACTAGTCACTATCATGGGTCCTATTATATATGGTATTTTGGGGTAACCTTTGACTTAATTTCAGACCTAGTAGGGGTTCTAGTGTGGGAATGTCATGAAAAACAATTAATGAGGTAATTTTAATTTTGGATGAGATACTGGGAATGTGTTTAGAATGAAACAACTGGAAGGAAATACTATATAATATTGAAAGTTACTCAATTAATTAAAAAAAATTAGAAATCCAAGATTGGGGAAAATTATGAATGTGATAAATGATAATTAAATTAAATAATTCCTAATTTTTTGATATAAAATATAATATATTATTAATTTGATACCTAAAATATAATAGAATTAATTATTTTATAAACATATTCAATTCAATGAATAAATAACCAAAATGGTAAAAATAGAATATTCTTGGTGGAATTGAATATTATATTGGTTTCAATATCATGTATGATATAGTGATTATTTATAATTTTTCTTTACCACCATGTTTCTTTTTCAAAAAAAATTTCTTATAAAAGGTTTGGACGAGTGTGCCATGTGTCTATTGGTATTGGATATGATGTGTTGTTTAGATCATATTATTTAGTGTTCTATGGAAATGGGTTGTAATGGATTTGGTTTTCTATTTCAGGAAGTCATATATGACATGATGATGGTGATGTGGTAGTGTCTATAGTGATGTGGTTTTGTAATAATGATATATGATGTGATTTATATAGGATTTTAATTTCATCATCGGCATCATGATTTATTGGTGAGGGGTTATTATACAAGATCACTACCAATTTGAGTGGGAATAACCTTTGAAATAATTTTTAAGAGTTCTAAAAATATTTTAACACCCTTTTCTTATTATATTTATAATGATATTTCCCTTGATTATTGATAGCTATCAATTTTTTTAAAAAATAAATATTTTTAGAGAAAGTTGTTAATGTTGGAGATTATGATATCTTGAGATGTTATACATTTCCCATTTTATGGGTTTTTTAGGAACCTATTAATTATACCATCTTTTTTTAGTTGTTTTTATATAGAACTATCTAAGTACTTCTATTTAGAAAGGATTTTTTATTTAAAAAATGACTCTATAGAGTAATCCTAAGTGCTCACCCCTTTACAGTTCTCTTGATCTATTTCCAAGATAGTTACAATGAGATTTTGGATGATTTTATTCAGGAAAATGTAGTGGAATTCTGGGAGAAAAGTATTACATTATCCCTCATTATGATGAATTATTTATATGAAATTTATAGATAAGTAGGGTTTTGGAATTATTGTCTCCTCATTTTATATATATGGAGTTGATTGTATGTTTTAATTATTTTCATGGAATGTATATGGGTAATTATTTCCATAAATGTGAATGATACAATCAATGCTGGTTACTATATAAGGGCCTATTGGAGGTGGGATTTTGGGGCTATGGTCATCTTCACTTCTCATCCAATAGGTGTTTCAAATGGGTAAGGTAATGTAAAAAACCATCAAAGGGATGTACATAAATTATATAATGAATTCGATTTAGACATATATAACATAAGGAAAGATTCATATTCTTTGAGTGGGATCCCAAATTGTTCATTGACTGAAAACATCTCTTTTAACATCCATTATAGGTCATATGTAATGATCTATTCTAGATCCACATAGTTGTCTACATGTTTTGAATTGTTTGTATAGACACAACTCATGTGGGAATGAATGACCGTGTATGAGTGGGAAAAAATATATCTAGTTAGATGCCCAAGAAATAAAATAGTAATTCAATGGTAAAAGGTCAAATAAAAATCCTAAAGAAATAGAGAAAAAAAATGAAAACATAGGTATTGTTTTACATATTAGAAACTCATAGGTATAGTGAAATCTCATTCGTAAATGCTATATCTCAAATTCAATAACATATTTTATAGGTATTTTTATGTTGTATATAAATAACGATTCTTAGAATATTGTAAGTATTAAAATGTCAAAATTCCTCACCCCAACTGCAAATTGTATCTTAATGGTTTCTAAGTTATCAAGTCATTCAAAAAATGATAAAACACCAAAACTTCCCAACCTATATACATTTTATTCTCTCTTTTCATAACTATATTATGTGGGGGGGGATGTGCCTCATCGATGGATGTGTGTTTTGATCAATGGATCACCTCAATGCTATCGAGGAATATTCATGGGACATGGAGGAATTACAGAAATAAATCAATTTTGATTCCATGTCGTTTCTCTAAAGTCATAGTTGTGGACCCACACTTCACTAAGATGATTATGTTAGTTGGCGGGTTCACCAAACCCTATGGAGGACCAAAAACCAATCAATAAATGTGTATAATAGTTGTAGGAAATACTAATTTCACAATTGGAGTACTTGTACCCGATCATATTAGGGGTTATCTATTCCGTCAGTCTTATGGGGGACACACACATTAACAGGATTAAGGGGTACCAACTCCATAATCAAAATTCACGAAAATGATGACACATTCCCCAAGAACACAAAAATATACCATCTATATTATGTGTTTATAGGACCCACATCATGGTATCAGTTGGTTTCTTTTAAGGTTACTAATATTTTACCATTTTTTATTGTATCTCCTAAACACTGTCATAATAATCAATGATATATGATTCTAAATATTCCCAAAACATCTTTCTCCAAGACATTGATAATAATGAGAATCACTCCATCAAACTGTAATGGAAAAAAATATCAGAATGTGATATTTATTTTTCCTATTATAAAACTCAATAAAGAAGATATGTTGAAAACTAAATGTCCCATATTAAAAAATATATACTCTCCTAGGGATAGTGTGTGATCTTCATTTAATATCTAGGTATGTACTATAATAATTCTTCCATATAAAAACATCCAACATGAAATTACCCTAATGGGAACATAATGTATAGAAACCACCGTATAGTGATGAAACTACCATAGGGACTTGAGTCATGTGGTTCTAAACTAAACAACATGCTGACCTAGACACACAATATATAGAACCTGAGGGATTCCTTGGGTGTGTTCTGTGGCCCATGCCATGTCATGTAATAGAACATGACATATACTTCTAAAAATATGTAATGTGTGTCAAAAGTGGGGGATGAGAGAGTAATATTACACACCCTAGGTCGTGTAACCCAATAATACATGACATATTCTTTTATTCAATACATTATGTGACATTTAACAATTTAGAGAAATAATATCCACCTACTGATGATGGTACATGTCATGTTCTAGGAGTCTATGAACAATGTGATTTTTAACTCTTCCATGAAAACTCTATTAATAGATTAAAATGAAACATAGTGTATTTTCTTGGACTACATGTCATGTAGTTGTGTATTCTTCACTAGATCCAATTTCATCACCATTCAATAAATCACTACAAATTCTATGTTTTCACCACCACTAGTTCCCAATTCCATTAATATTGTTCCATGGTGAATCCACCTTTCTCTTACTATTTATCTACACTTATTATTATTGTATACTCCATTATGTTTTCTTGAAACTTAGATGATTCGATCTAAACCAAGCCTACTACTAAAAAATCTTATTAATCCACCATTTCATAGTTATTGAGCTTCCATACCTAAGAATAATAACATTTTATCAAACCCCACCAAACTATTTCAATTATTCAATTCCTCTACTATCCATTTCTTGAAGGCCAATAGTGCCTCTCCAGTTCAACTTGAGGTGATAAAGACATGTGGTAAGAAAAAATAGGAAATTGTGATTGATTCCATATCAACCACTTGACATTCCATTCATAATTCATTCCTTTATAAACATGAATGGAACGATATTATCTTATTGAAATAAAAATAAATTTATCAAAATAGTTGATATTATATAAGTAAACATCAATTAAAAAATAATTAAAATTAAGTGATGTGAAACAAATGTTTCCAACCATAATAGAAAAATTTCAAGGATTTTTATTTGGCCTTCATCTAAATTTCATTAATACCACATCCATGAAGAATGAGATCTCCCACATAAACAATATCAAATTATCTTATTTATTCAAAATAAAATGTGGATAAACCTAGAATCAATACAAAAGGAGGTATTTATACCATCAAATTAGATAAATCTAGGTTTTTATTCAATATATAAAAATGGGTTTGGTCGAAGGGCATAAAAAAAATATATATATAATTCATTTACATGGTAAAACACCTTGTTATAGGAAAAATGGTAGAGTAAAAATATAAAATCAGGGCACTTTTTAAGAGATATTGACATACCAAATTGTGGGATATCATATTTATTTATTAAATAAATTTTAAATATTCCCGAAAACTATACTGTCATAGAATCCCACCAAAACTCATCCCAAGGGTAAAAAATATTCCCCACAATCAAACAAATCATTTGGCCCTTTTAAAATGTATTTTACTATACTGAATTTATAATTATAACCTTTTTAATGTTTGGGACTATAAAAAATTAAAATGAACTAAGTCTTTTCAAAGGAAAAACTTATCTCTTTAAATTATGCCTATCCTTAAATCTATTTATCATTAATAATAAAATAGTTAGATATAATAAAAAGACAAGCTCATAAAACATTGAGTGAATGTATGATTACCCATCATGTGTTATTTTTCCTCATATGGATGTCCAAATTCATGTGAACCTAGAACACAATCTGTGCGGGTAAAATACCCTCTATTCATCATTTTCATATAGAATTCATTCCCAAATCATCTTTTTCTTCACAAGAACTATTGGATTAACCCTAATCTCAGAAAATTCCTTGATTTGGGAGTAATTTAAAAAATAAAATATGTTTCATCCATTGTCTTACCATCATCTTAAAATATATATAATCTACAAACTATCGACATCCAACTTGAGAAATTTCTCATAACTAGGTAACCTCGTGTGATAGTGTTACACTACCAACTTTTAATAAGATTCCCATAAGAATATTACATGAGGAAGATATATCTACATCAAACATTATTTCCAAGCATCTATATAAAGGTCTTATAATGGCCCTAGAAATGATTCATGGTAACATTATCCATATATATTTCATTAAATTTTAAATGTCTCTTGAAACTCATACATACTAACATTTCCAGTACAAAAAAAAAGAAAAATTCAAATCCTCTTGAATGATGATTTTTATAAAATTAGGGAACCACATATCCACACCTCTAACTATATAAAATATCATACCTATTAGAAATTAACTAAATAAAAAATTTCATAGTTTATGATATCCTTATGTCATATCTAGTTAAATGAAAACACATATTATATTATCATAGATTAAAATTTGTTTTTGTCGTAGTGTATAATAGATTGTGATATGTTATATTGAGTTATTATCAACTACCATATCTTTCACTGTGGTTTCCTTTAGTTGTGAATAAAAATAATGATTCACTTAAGGATATAAAAATTGTTCATAATCATTCTAAGTGTTAAAATTATCATATTTCATGGACCATATATCCCTACAATACGTGATGAATACCATGATTTGGAAGCTTATGGTTGACTTACATAATAGAACGATGGGACCCTATTAAAGGGATATAATATCCCAACTATATTTGTGTGAAATTCATAATCCATAACTAAATATCTCTTACATATCATTCTATATTTATCTTCACATAGAAGGTACTAGTAGACCTTTTGTTTTTATGTACCCTGTCATAGTGTACAATGATCCTAGTAGAAGGAGAACTAGTCATAGCAGCGAGAAAATTTTGGTTGTCACCGAGTGATCAAAATCATGAAATTTCATATGAATTCTATTTAGATAGAGAATATAATAGTAATGGTACACATATTTATTTATGTTCTTCATTTTGAAATATATTATTTTTTAATGATAGATGAGAAATTATATATGTTTTTTCATTAGACATTATCATATTAAACCCATTTAGAAAACATTCAATATCTTCCATTAAAAAAATACTAATTAGGGTTTTTGTTTCTCCATTATGAATTCAACTAATGAGAACACTAAGAAATAATTACACAATTTTAACACCTATCATTCACCTATCAATTATCAATTAACCATTTTCATTGTTCTGAAGTAGATATTTTTAACCTCCTTGATAATTTTGTACTATCGTCTCTAGACCCAATGATAAGACTTTTCAAATAATTTTTGACCAAAACCAAAACATATGGAGATATCCCCCATTTTGTTAGAACAATATTATATATGATTAAAATGATAAAAATATCAACTAAAATCCCACTATAAAATAAATATTCTCTATTGGGGGATCCCCATTCAAACTAATCAATCATAGAACTCAAATAGAGTCTCAATGTAAATCCACTATCCCTGTTGGGAAGTTGTGGATGCGCATACCATTTTGAAATATATAAATTAGGTGCATCACCTAAAAATTTCTGGCACCAAAAGACCTTACAACTTATATCTCCATTCTATGCCTATCATGCTCGATGAATGAGTGTGGAGACCATCTATCATAAGTAAGGTACATCCCCCTCTACCAATTTAAACTAACTAAACTAAGGATACCTACTCAAATTCCTCACACATCCGCCAATATTAAAATTTACTATTAAGGTAATGACCCACCATGATAACATCATATGAATATTATCACATTCTTAATATGTAACCATGATAACACCATAATAATCTTCCTATAGGTTTAATGCAACCCCATCCTTAAAAATAACATGCCTAGAAGAAAGAATTGCCAAACCCAATATTTATGATTCTATAGATCAGATAATGTAAAAGTATGATAGTCCTTGAATAATTATCATTATACACTTTATCCTAGAAAATATGAGGTTTTAATCAATGTTGAGAGCAATGAATTAAATCGAGAAAATATTTAGTTCATGATTCCCATGAACACAACATGAGATTTCGTCATTCTAAATGGAATTTCCTATAACTTTTAGTTCCCATAGCAATACATGAAAACCATATTTGAAATGTAAGTTGATATAAGGGAATAATTTTTTATGGTGTAAAATATAAGTTTATATAAAAATAAAATTTACACACATTCATCTGAATCTATATGGAATTAATCTTTTAACACATCCATAGTGAAAAAATATGAGCTCACCAACTAAGGATTAATTAGGTAAAACTTTATAAAGGATATCCTTATTTGTCTATCTAGAAATCTTTATTCACCAATGAAGGTGAACCTAAATCAATATTTAAACCAAATACCACCCTAACAAGATATAAATACATACATTCTTTGTCTATAAAAAAACTAATTCATAGTAACCATGATGCCACTCAGACTCATCTATCACATTATAAAATCCATTGAAACTGAATTATATATTGTGAGTAAGCTCGTAGCATTAAAATATAATCCTAAGATGGTCATCACCACTAGTATTATTTTTTATCTATATAATATAGTCTAGGATATCTAATGGAACATATAAATCCTAAATAATTAATTTAGAGAAAAAAAATAAAGGAACACATCATTGCGGATAAGTATGAGAGCCAGTTATGAAAAGAAAAAATCACACATTAATTCATATCATACACAATATTTTTTATTATTTTCATAAAATATTTTTGTTAAAACATTATTTATATAACCCTATGACTGATAAGGACCATCAGGATGTGGTGGTTGTAGAAATTGATCGAGGCATCATCCACCTATAGTCTTCTCTATAACACTAGTTCCTCTTCCAGAATTTCCTCCATGAGGGATACCATGACCAATTTTTGGGATAACACTAAAATTAAAAATATGAATTAAGGTTGATCCTTCTATAAAACCGCATTTATTTTTCATATATACTCTATTTGTTGAAGAAAACACATTACATGAGTCATCTACTTAGAATCTATCAAATTTTGATGATCACTCGAGCACTCCAACATGGGGGAGGATATAGAAGAGAAGAATTGTGGATCAAGTATTTATTCAGAAACCTATTTAAAAATCCATGATTAATTAAATATATCATTAATTGTTTCAAGGGAGTTTTCCACGTGGGTTTTAATCCTTAATATACACTAATCACTTCTATAATGTAATGATATAGTCCAATATCCCTAGTCCAGAAAACATCCTGAACATAACTAAATAAAAATACACCATGAACAAGATCTCATACTCTATCCATGATATACTGGATTCACCATGATTATATTAATACAATAACTACAAATTTATAACTACTATTTCTAGTTTACTTGATTCCAGAATGAATATATGGCCAGTGAATTTCATGTGAAATATAAGTCAATAACTCCAACAAATATTTTTCTTCTTGATGTCCAAGATCACCATGAAACCTAAGAAGCCTATATCACTAGAACTCATTTAGAAAACTCAGTATAATAATATCCTTATATTTCTCAATGGGAACTGCAATTCACTATATCTCATATTCTCTTCAATGAATAATTGATGGGATGTTTTTCATTTTCTCATCGGACATAGATACCTCTGGATTTGGTCCCTGAATATATATCTTTTCACTCTATTTATTATTGGTCAGTGGATCAACTAGAATCATGAGATCATGAAAAATATTCCTAATAACTCAACTAGGTTATATGTGGAGTTTACTCTTTATATTAACAATATTGAACTATGTTAATTAAATAATGTCTCCTTGAATTGACATAAGAGGTGTATAAAAAACACAACACAATACTATATGATGCATCTAATTCCATTAATATACTCCTTAATTCATAGCATAGAGTTATAAATCATTTTAATAATTTATCAAATTACTATAGAAATGATATATTTGATACCACACTAATAACTATATTCCATTTTATAAAAAAAGTATCAAGACTATTTAACATTGTTTCCCAAAATTCTCCTAATCCAAACCCCACATGTATCTTAAATAAAAACTTCATCCTTATGACTAACCCACTCTAATATAACTCTAATGTGACATGACCTACAAAGGGATCACTTGGACTTTTAACTAATTTGGGTCTTATACTCTAAGTACACCTCTAATAGGATAAGGAAGGGCAATGAGTGCAAAAAAAATATATCTCACATGGGAGGCAATATACAAATAAATTCCTACAAGAAATAAATATAATTAATACAAAATATAACAAAGAACTACCATATGATTATGTATAACTATATATATTTGAATACATATTATAATATTTAGGTATACATTAGATATCAACCATAATAAATAACACTATAATGATTACCATAGAGGGAAGAAAATATATAAAATAATGAATCGATGTATGAGATAAATTAAAAAATGGGAGACACCTCATTGTTTTGAGGGATCCTAGATTGATATCTGAAGGGAACCATATCCTTTTAGAACAACCATATTCCCCAAGGAATTATATCTTGCAGCTCCCCGTGTTTCATGACCACCAAGGTCATCTCCCAGTCATGTGTTGTCAGCATAGACCTGACATGTGTGAGCATGAAGGTATATAGGGGTGAGTGTAAATAAACCTTGGGGTATTACTAGAAAAAAAAAGTAATGATGACCAAAATATTTCAGAAAAAACACTAAAATAATTACGAAACCATAGAATCTTCATATTCTTTTAAAGATAGAAAGTATATAAATATAGAGAAGTCGTAGTCATCATAATTCAATCCTCAATTCGCAGCCTATGTCCACCAAAAATTTCATTTCAGACATAACCATGGATTCATAAAATAGAATAAGACCTGGGATTTTTTAATTTTCAATCATAGTTGTATGTTTTATCTCAATGGAAACCAAGTATGCCTATTATTTTCTAGGATCAATAGAACTTGAATTTCCTAATTCCTATAACTCCAATTCCAAATTTTCACAACTATAGTAGGATATATAACCTCATCATGTCACATATGTGTTAATTTTGGTATTACCTAACACCTATAGAGATATATTACCTGATACATAAAGGAGATTCTGAAATCAATCTGTTTTCTATCAATTTTATTTCTATAATGTTTTTGTGGGGGGACCAAACCACTTCAGGATGAGTATATAATTTATAGGGATTATCGACCCATATAAAGAACCCACACCTTTTCGAGATAATTATACATCAATCATGGTGGTTACCAACCCTATATATAGAAGACCAGTACCATATCATTTAGGTGATCACCTACTCAATCCGTCTAATTGGTGACTCGTGCCTTGTTGAGATCAAGGGGGGTACCAACGCCATATATGAAATCTTAAAATGTTTGACTAGTGATCTAAACTTTTTTGGGGTATGAAATCTATTATGCATGTATAGGGAACATTACCCAATATTTGTTGGACTCTATGGGTTTAGAGACATAGTTCTAACATTGAATTTCATTCCAAAACACTATCATCATCTATATGGAGATAAGATCCTCATACTACCAAAAATGACACTCTCTTTACATTTGATGAAGAAGAGGATATCATAATTCATCTCTATGTTTAAAAACAATTAGAATTGAATATTCACATAGAGTATGGAAGTTAATCTTGTAGACATGGTGTGTGAGTCTCGGTAAATAGTTCATTATGTAATACCATCATTTTTACATGTGGGGCTATCCTACATTGTGTAAACTTAAGGGGAACCTTCCATATGGGACATGAAAGATTGTAAAATGAATTATTATATATCGTGATTCAAGTGGTTCTAAAATACATAAGAATACCAATATTCCACAGAACATTAAGAACATGATGGATTCCTATAGAATGCAATGAACCAATTTTGTGTAGTGTAATCTAACATGGAATTCACTTTAAACTACATTCCACGTATATAAAATGGGGTAGTTGTGCATGTAATCTACCACACCATGGGATACGTAAGATAATAATAAAATATATGTTCTTTAATGATATGAAACTCCACAAAATTCAAATATGTGATTACCATTAAATGATCCAATGTGTTCAATAGCTTTCTCTACACACAACAATCAACTGAAACGAATCCATGATATATTTAGATAAATTATAAATATTTTATTATTACCATTAAAAACCTAGTTACAAAACTAGTGAGGATGAATATTATTATCCCATTTATAAATTATATATATATATAAATAATACTTTTAATATTAATTAAATTTAATTATTTTACCTAAAATGACTTATAAGACCATATCTTTTTTAAAATTGTTTTATAAAAATTATCATTTTAAGAAATACACATTTATATTTAAAGAAACATTCTACTATTGATGATAAATTATGTCAAAAACAAAAAATAAATTGGTTAAAACCAATTTAGTTGGTAAATGATATAAAATAATAACAATAATAGAAAATATTTTGAAATGTCATTATCTAATTGAAAATTTTTCATTACATATTTTATTTTATTCAAAAACTAAATTTTGTAATTTTGTAATTTGAAATTACTAAAAATTTACTAATATTTTAATTACTTATATTAATATTAATTTTTATTAATTTTTAATATTTTTTATGAAATGGATTGTTTTATTAAAAAAATATGGTTTCCCCAAAAGATTTAATTTTAATGAAGTTACTGTTTTATTATAATGACCTATAAATTAAAAATAAACATTTACGTAAAAAAATATGAATTTTAGGAATAAAATTATTCATTTTAGAATATTCATTGAACTTATAAAAACAAAGTAAAACATTTTTAGAACTATGTAAAAAGTTACTTTAACATAAAAAACTACTTCCAGACTTTTATTTAAATCAACTAATTTAATGGGAGTTTTAGTTTTGGATATCCTTGTATACATAAAATCCTTTAATTTTTTTTAAAAAAAAATTAATTATTCTTATTAAAATCAGTGTTTAGAATATTTTTATGTAATATATAAATTTAATGCTTAATAAAATTATTTCACTAAAAACTATTTTTACATGATAGTGTGTATTCATATAAAAGATAAAGTTTCATACATTTAGAAATTGTATTCATATTTTTCAAAATTTTAATTATATGTTTTAAATTATGTAAAATGGACAATATTGTTCTTTTTTTATGAAAATTAATTACAAAGGTTAGAAATAAACTACCAAAGTAAAATTATGTTTAGGTAAATAGATAAAAGTTAAAACAAAAATCCATAAAACACTGAGATATAAAAAGAAAAGGGAGTGTTTGAGGTGGTTTTACATCCAAACTAATTTTATTATACTATTTATTCCATTTTTTTCCTTTTAAACTTGAATAATAACCTTATATTATCGAAATTATATGATGTACTCCCAAAACTACACATTCCATCGCATATAAAAGGGTAACATATTAACCAATTTAATACACACCTATAATTCTAATTACCACTTTTTAATATTCCATTTTTCATCTCATGGATCCTTTTTACACTTTCTATTGATTATGTTCATCATTATTTATAACATGACCATAATTTCCAAGAAGACTTCAAAGAAAAATTCAAATCCTCTATGTGAGTATTATCTATTTCATAAGTTTTGTCTTTAATTATATTTCATAAAATTTGTTATAGACTTACTAATATAACGAAATTAGTGTAATTTATATAAATTTAGAATAATATATTATGTTTTTTATCTTTTTTTATTCATATAAACCATCTGTTTTGACAAACAAAACTATCATTCATCCATTGTGCAGACTATCATCTCCATGACATAAAATGTTTTGTTATCTATCACCACATTATAATCAGAGATATAAGCATGATATTAAAACAAAAATTTATTTTTTATTATATAATTTATGCATTTTTTGAAAACTTTATTACCATATTAATTATTAGATCCATAAATTACCATCCATAATATAATCATTAATGATAAATATACTAAGTGGTTAATCTTTTATCCAAATTATATAATGTCTTCTTATTCATGAAATATTATAAATATATTAAAATTATGATATATAAAGCTATAAAAAACAAAATAATATAATTATTTTTATAGTATAATGATATTAAAACAAAACCACATCCTAATCATTCATTAAATCAGGGTACATTAACGTTTAGATCAATTTAACAACCTAGTTGAACAATACTATGAATTTATATAATGAATGTCTATAAGATCATAATTAGTTGAACAGTATGATATAATTGTGTAAATAATTATTTTTTTGGGTTTTGTTTAAAGTATACCAAAATTTAATTCATTAATTAAAATAACACACATTAGTCATTAATAATCCCCAAAACATGATTGTTATTAATTTAATATCCAAGGATAAATACTAATGCACTAAAAATAGTATTAAAAATATAATAATTAATTAATAATAGTTAATTTAATTATCAAATAATGATAAAAATTTAATAATGGTGAATAATTACTCCAATATTGTCAAACCAGTACAAACATTCGAAACTATAAACACCTAATGTGAAAAATAATAATAGTTCATGTAGATAATGACTATTTACAATGTGTTCTAATTATAATAGATATTTTAAAGGTTTTGAATTAATTTATTAAGATATCTATAATTGTGATATACGATGTTAAATTATGATTTTGGAATTTTGAAATTAGAGGTCAGGGTATTCATCTCAAATTTGTCTCATTGAGACCTGTTTTTTATTATGCACATAATATAATTTTTGTGTTTTATATACTACCTATAAGAGATATAAACTCATGACACACCTTTTAATAATGGTATATGAAGTTAAATTACAATCACTCCCTTTATGGGTTTTTATTAAAGTTTTACTCAAGCCACAAGAGTTTTCTTAGTCTCAATTCATATTTTTTGAGACAAAATACATTTTGAGCAACATATATTATTTTAATAGTATGTTAAATACCCCTTTAAAGATTTTTATCATATAATTTTCATTTCATAACATTTACTAGATTGATAGTGTTCTCCAATTCAATTTTCTATAGATTCAATTTTTCCCAATATGTTATTGTTCTTGGTAACTCAATTTTCATTCATTAAGATAAGATCATTCCATTGAACATATTTCATATATGTATGGAAAATTATAAATTTTGATTATATTATGTGGTATTATATTATTGTTTAATTGGTATATTATCACAAAAAAATATCTATTTTTTATATCTATCATTTAATTTTTATATTTATTTTCATCTATATTATTTCTAGGCCTTTTTCAAAAAATTGGTGGATTCAGGGGGACAAAGATCAGCATGTTATTGGAACATGGTTAGAGAAAACTACGAGCCAAACCTTAAAAACCACGAGTGTGAGGATAGTGGAACCATATTTTCATCATGTTTGGGCAAGAATTTTTTGAAACAAAGTGGTCTTTCATACTTTTAAAACATTTGATTTACCTAAACATCCCCTCCAGGATTTAATCTATATAACCCCTCATTTTATCCCTTTCACAACCACTCTAGCCCAATGTGTACAAATCGTCTTCCTACCTCTCCCATTAGATTAATTTTTCGGTTATTTTGGCCTATATATTTTAGGTAAACTCTATGTATGTTACTTCACTCTTCCCTCCTTGGATTTTCCCCTCTTCTTTCATGATTTTCACTCTACATGGTGGTTGTGATGACCTTGTGTTGGATTAAACCAAACTTTATGCAATGGTTTTTTATGTTTATGGTTTATTATCATTTATTTTAGTTATCCTCTCTTTTTGGATTGTTGTTTTCAATCAATTATTAGTGGTTTCAAGGAAAAAGGTAGGTGATTTCGTGTTGTACCATTATTTGATGATTCAGTCATTCTCGATTATAAATCCATTGATTTTATAAATGGTTTAGTGTGTGTAAATGGGTAGTTTAGTGATGTATTGATGTGGGTGTAATGGTTGTGAAGTGTATTTCCCCTTTGAATATGGGTGTAAATTTTGTTCTATAAAATGTGGCGGTTTGTTTTGTGTTGAATAATGATTTATATGGTTCAAAAATTATATGTAAAGAATATGGTTATCTCAGGAACCTAGGTGGGAATACTAGGAAAAGTATGCTAGGAATTCCCTAACCTGCATAGTAGGTTTTTATTAAAAATCTCACTAAATTATTGATGATTGTGTGGTTTGGTGATGGGTTGAGGACTGGGATAGAATTTCATGTCCATGGTATGATCACTTAAAGTATAAGGATACTAGGTCTCCACTAACCATAGCTACTCAGGGATTACCCACGGTGCTTATGTTGTGTTTTTTACATGGTTGCAATCTTATCATGTTTCATTTCTTTCCTTGTACAGATAATTGTTTTAGTTATTTTTAAAAATGAATATTTATTTTTACTCTAATATATATCCATGAAACACTTGTTGTGACCCTACTAGGAATGTGATATGACACCCTACAAACACTGAATGGGTGTGTTTAGTCCTTTTTTTCTAAATCAGGTAAAGGTGGGTCCATGTATGGTGTCTTCTAATACACTTAATTGTGGATCATTTTTGGGGATATGAATTGGTAGTGAAATGATGGTTATTTTGAACTTGTGTTATGAGGAGATATTTTAGATATTTTATTTTTATCATTTAATTTGTTAATTTGGTAAAATGACTATAGATGTGAAATTAATCAAGCATATTCTCATTATTTTATATCTTCTATAGTTAATGGTTATTATATTCATTAACATGGGAATTCATTATTATAAGGGTAAAATCATTCCAAAAGGAGTTTTTATGCCTAGAAACTAGTTTATAACACGTGGGGATCACGAACACCCTTAAATCCATGTTTCAGGCTAGGTTAAACATCAGTTTTGAAGATAGCTTTAGATAATTTGTGATAGATATAAATCCATAACACACAATCCCTTTGATAAACTATTTATAAATTTTTGGGTTATGTTCTTTTCAGGACATCCACATTCTTTCTCTAGATGGATTATGATTAAGTTATTTTTTCACTAAATTTCATGTATACCCATTTCACTATAAAATGTGAACATTAAATTTTACACAATTCAGATTGGATGATATTCACCTAAAAAAATGTTATATTATTTACATGGGAAGTAGTATTTGAATTCATTATAATATTATTAAATATGGATTATTATTAGAATTTTGACTACGTATTATTTAACCATCTGCCTTCTTCAACTAGATGGGTTATTATCCTGTTATCCATTTTTTTAACATGTGGAAAAGTATTTTAATTCTTGATGATTATTGATTATTTCAATAGGTTGATTATTTATATGATTTATTTATTTCTAATTATATTTATAACCAATATTTATTCAGTAAAATATTTCTAATGGAATAGTATAAAAGGTAATGATGACTCATTTGGGGAATGAATTAGACATAATCAAGTGATTGGTGGGTTATAGAATTATAAATCTGCTTGATTTATCACCAGGTATTGTGAGAAAAAATTGGTTTGGGTATTTGGTGTATGCCTTACCAATTCAGTAAGATGCCATTACTGTAGTCTCAATGACAAGTAAAGTGTCTTTCTATAAGTACTTGATAGTATATCATTGATCTCTAAAATAGTTAATTCCATCAGTATGAGATCGATGTTATTGATATCCTTGTATTAATTTATTTTCATAGATATATAATAATACATATTTTTAGTTTATTATATATTCATATTTTTTAATTCTTCCTGCAATAAATTTTATTCCATATTAATGCCATGATTACTTTTGTTATATGTTTCCCATACTCAGGGATTGAACTCAACACTTTATTATGTTTCCATTTCCCAGAATATAAATAAATATAGTGTATATGATCTGTTTTGAAGGATAAAATCTATGGAATAATTTATGGGATATTTTAAAGACTTATTTTGGAATAATTAGTTTCTAATTATTAATTAAAAAAATAGCCATACAATACAATAAACATGGGATTATTTATTTTATAATATGTCTAAATTCTCTAAATCTATACAGCTAAAAAGACTATTCAGGTGTAAGAGATTCTATATTCATTATTGATTTTATAATTATGGATGATTATATCTGAAAATTTATATATGGTATCAGTGAATGTGAATGTTTTTGGTACCATATAAAAGGTTATGGTTTTGAGGAATCACATGATACATAAATTTTGATACTTATCCCTATAGTGAAACCTTATCCACCAAATGATAATTTTATATAATATTTTTTATGAGGTCACACACCGGGTGATATTTTACTCCATTAGGGAATCCATTGCTACAAACCAGAACTATATATATAATTTGGTCTTTGAATATATTCCATGAAGTTGTGTATAGTTTTCCATATCATGTTTCTGATCTGGTTGACCCACCAATTAAATTGAAATGTCTTTCACATCTATCCATTCTTGATATTTCACCTTCTATACATTGTCACCAATACCTCTATAACATTCCTAGTATAACCACCCCATAGTTACATGTTTTATATATTATTTCATTACATAAATCCTCAATATATATAAGGTTTAATGTTTTTAGGTATATAAAATCCATTAATTTTTAGAATCTTTACTTCCACTTGGTGTAAATTTTTTCCACCAAAATAGGTTTTTGAAGGGACACACTTTCTTCAATAAAGATATAACTTAATTAGGAAACATTGATTTAGTTATTGTTACTACGCATCCTCAAACCATGTAAAATTTTATTGAAATGTGGTATGAAAATGTACATATAAGTAAGGGTAATAAAAATAAATTAAACCCGTTAGGAATTTATATTATATGAAAACCAATAAAAATGATTGTTTTTTTTAAATAACATTAAACAAATAAAAACCCACAATCTCTCATAAGTAAAATTATTGGGTTTATTTCTTTTACAAAAAGTGTTTCTGTAAGAATAAAGAAAATAGAATAATCATAAATTTTTAATAGTACATTATAATTATATCACCAATAATCACATGTTATATAACAAAACATACTATTAATTCCAATATCCTAAACTCATAATCATAAAACATAACAAGTTAAATACAACATCAAAGATCCAAAGAATAATTCATTAACCAATGAATTGGAAAGATATATCTTTTCCCTAACAATATTCATATATAATTTGCAGGAATTATAACATGAATTAAACACATATAAACGTTTACTTCACTATTTAATGAAAAAAATCATAAAACTTTCTACCATCCCATATACATAAGAATGTATGTTTTCCAATAAAAAGAAATAGTTTTTAACAGAACGTTTTAACAAACTCCTTATTGAGAAGAAAATGAAATTGAAGTATATAATGATTATAAATTTCTATAAAAATATTGGATATAAAATTCATAGAATGTATTTGATAATGTTTAGAAAAATAACTCAAAAGTTTCCAATGTATGGTTTTGAGAGAAAACGCCTCACCTTGAGTCTCGATATACTTCATACATTAGATATAATCCTGAATAAAAAATTATATTAACTATCATACTCTATTGAATCCTTTTTCATAATTATTTTATTCTTAAATTATACTTTTTATATATTTATTTATTATAATGTATTATTCGATTATTGGATAATGTTTTCTTGTGTTAGTAGTTTTTTTATTGTTCAGTCCACAGTTCTAAAATAGTTATTGTATTATTATAACAACCAAATGTCCTAATAAAATTCTTTCATAATATATAGATATATCATAGTGTAAATATTAAGTCATTTTAGTTGACAAATAGTTCAATAAGTGATGATATAGTTATATTATAGATAATCTTCCTTGAAAATATTGTCTTTGATGTTTTGAAATGACTATGATTATTTACCAATAATTTTACTATTATGATTGATAATTTACCATTATAAAATCATAATAATAATATTATTTAAATATTAGTACTATAATAAATCATAAAATTATTTATTAATAACTTATATGAAGTATGTAACTTTACTAAAACATCATCATTCATTTTTATAGCAAAAACCCACTAATGTGAGTGATGTTTTTCAAATGAGCATAAAAGAAGGGATACCCCCAATAAATTTTTAATTTTTATAAAACATTATATAAAAAATTATATAATTTTTAGGGTCAATTTTAATTATTTCTTATGATATTAAAAATAGTAATATTGGAATTTAAATGAAAATACAACATTTATGAAAAAGTCCTATTTTAATGTAGTAACGACTTATGCAAACGAGTTCAATGAGAGTTCATGGGAGATGTATCATCATTGATGGATAAAGAAGATATAAACACCAGTTAAATAGAATAATGGATAAAAAATAATAGAGGTTTATTAATTATTTTTATCATAAATATGAAAAAATATTAAAAGAGAAAGAATCATGGAAACCCTTACCTTTCTCTTCGAACAACCACCTTCAGATTATGATGAATGACATCAAAGAAAATATTTATTGCTATAAAAAGTTCATATGAACATATAAATATAATTTTATAGATTTTTTTCAGTTGAATATGTATATAAAAAACTTTAGATGTGTTTTGCAGTGGTTAGAATGAGTCTCCTTTTATATGCAATGTTCGGTGGCATTTTTGGAATATTAATTTTTTTGTTAGGGAATGTAAATTTTAAAATTGAAAGACTCTTATAAATGAATAATATATGATATAATATACCAGTAAATAATAAAATTTTACTCACGATAATGTTTTATTGTTTTTTCAATTATTATTTCATTTTTAACATTAAATATTATTTAATATCATTTATAGACTTATTCTTGTAATTTGATATGAAAAAACAGCTTGATATAAATGGAATTTATATTTTAATATTTAAATATTTTCATACATTAATTTTTATCCTCTTAATAATTTTAAACCCACAATTGTAAAAAATTATATAAAAATGGTTTGAAATCATTTGTATAGGCTCTCAAACCGTTTGTATACCTATACCAATGGTTTGATGAACAGTTGGGTGATTTCAAATTAAGATAGGCCTAGGTCAAACCATTTGTATATATGGTCTATACCGATAGTGTCAAAATCATAAATATATGTATTTTTAAAGTAAATACGAATACTAATGGTTTGGTCAAATCATTTTTATATGTCTTTTTTTAACTACTAGCAATGTGTTTTGATCCCATCACCTCACTATTATTTTCAAAAGTCTTTACTAGTAAACAAAAACTAATTATATGATAATATATATATATATATATGTGTATGTATATATGTATAAAAATAATTATTGACATTTTTTTTATTATTTTTATTAAAAGTAAAAAATAACAATTTATCCAACAAATCCAACTATTTATCCAAATAGTTGTTATAGGTAACCTATAAAAAGATTTTCCAAAACTATTTGTATAAGGGGTTAGAAGAAAAATCTATACCAAAAATTTGGAAAGACCATTAATATAGGTGTTCATAACACATACCTATACCTATATATTTTTCATCTATTGGTATTGTTCCATTGGTATAGGTTTGATTTCTACTAGTGACCATAATTCTTCAAAATATTTTCACCTTAAATATATTTTAAAAAAATTATTAATCTTTTCTCCTACCCATACCAGCATAATCTAAACATTGAATAAGAATTATGGATATATAATATTTTAATTAATCATTAAAATAAATTAATTAAATAAATATAATTTTCTATTCATAATTATTTTCATCTAGAACCATTCGTAATAGAAATTTATTGCATCCATACCTTGATAACTTTTTTAACATATGCATTTTGGATTTTCCTACCTTACATTAGAACCGGGTAAACGTTAAAATAATTAAATTGTTATCTAATTTTAGAACTAATATATATATATATATATATATAATTTATTAGTAAGAATATATATAATTTTGGTGGAAAATATCCATATAACATATTAAATACTATCTAAAGGAAAAAATGTTTTGTTTTCCAGTATCTTACAAGCACTATGTTCACATCAATAAATATTTTCATATTTATATTTACATAAAATTTAATTTCTATTAATTGTATAATAATTATATTATATTTTTTGTAAATTATCATTTATGAAATTTTATATAGGTTTCATAAATTTATATATAAAATTTAAACAATGATGATATCATAAAAGATATTGTGGGTCAAAATTATATTTCTTTAACAAAAATTCAACTTGATTATTCTTTTTTTGAAACCCCCTATGGTAATTTTTAAATTTTTATAATTGTAATGTAGTCCAATTTAAAAAATTTAATATTTAAAATTTAAAATTTTAACATTCAAATAAAATCATATAGTACATGGGAAAGTAATTCATTAATAATAGTTTTTATTTCTAATGAAATAAAATTTTCTTATTTCCTTCCCTGATAAAATTATTTATAATAAAATGAAATTAAAAAATAATAATATAAGATCATAGAATTAAAATAAACATATAATTTACAAAATAAAATAATTAAGTAATTATTTAGATATATAAAAATAAAATGTCATGTTACCTTCAAATAAAACTTCTATTATGAGATGAAATGAACCAAAAAATTTTAAATTAATAATCTATATCTAATTTCTAACAATCCGATTAATTATAAAATAAATAATTTTAATATTCATATGAACTCTTGAATTATATTGTTATATTCCTTTTAAATATATTAAATAATTATTAGAATCATAATATAAATGGTTTTGTTGAAATTATATCTTCTAGAATTTAATTTACATTTTTAGTTTTAAAATTCTACAATTTTAAATTTAAAAAATTAATTTCATTTTTTGATTCGTCAATTAAAATTTTTATTAGGATTAACTTTTTATAATTTATTGAATATATTTATTTTTAAAGGAATGATGAAAAATAAATATTTTTATTGAAACAAATATTCTATTTTAAAGTATTTAAAAAGAAAAGTTATGTGTTCAATTGATTTTAATTTTTAATTAGTTAATTTTAATTTAAAATAACCCATTTATGGGTTTGGAATGGATTTTATATTTTAATATTGTATAAACAAATTATTTTTAAATGTAATTTTCTTAAAAAAATTGTTTTTAATTACATTTTTCTGTTTAATTTTTTATTATATTATGAGACTATTGCATTTTGAATTTTGTAAAATAGATTCCGTATTTTAAATCCTTGGATCTAAATTTAGTAGATAGTTTTTTTGGACTTTATAAATAGTAACCATAGTAATTTGAATTACTATGGTGAAGAGTAAATTATGTAATTTATCTTAAAAATAAAATGATAAGATCTGTTAGATGACCCATAAACTCACCTATATATTATTTATGGAGCCTAACTCAATTATTATAATACAATGGTCTAGTTTATGATATTTTTGGGCTATTGGGATGATATTGTGATCATTGTATATTTTAATAAATGAAATGTCAGACATGTAAGACACTTATTTTATTGAATGTGTAATATTTTAAATATTGTGTTTTATAGATTATATTTGAGACTGTAAATAGAATTTTGAAATATAAAATAGTTATCTTTTTTATAGTAATTTATTTTTAATTTTTAGTGAATAAATAATTACTACAAATGTTAGTTTGATGCTAATAAAATAATTATTTAATAAATGTAAAAATAAAATAAATGTTTTTAGAAATATTTAAAAAAATATAATTTCAGATAAAAAATGTGATAAATTTTTTTATAGATTACTCTAATTTTTTATTATTTTTTCTAATTTTAGTTGTTTTCATGATATTATTAAAGTCAATAGAATGAATAGTTCTAAAAACATACAATTATGAATATTTTATAGTAAATAATATTTTATTAAAAAATATAAAATTTAATATAGTGTTAAATTTTTCCAACTGATTTTGATAAGGTTTAAAATATCAACTATGTTTCATTTATTGGTATTTTTTAATTATATAATAACAATATTGATCTTGAAATAGTAAAAAACTATGATGTCACAATAAAAGTTAAAGGGGTAAAACATAGTTAAAAAAATAATGTTAGAAATATTGTAAAAATGTGTATCATATTTATTTTATTAGAAAATTTAGACCAATAATAAAACTATATTATAAGTTAATAAGTTTGGATCCATTTTTAATTAAATATTAATTTACATTAATTTAATATTTTGTAAAATTGTAAGAGTTCCCTCACTACTCTTATAAAAGCGAACCTCTCACCTTCATTTATTATCACATAAAAACACTTTTTGTTCAGATAAGGCCCACCCAAATACCTTCATAGAATCTCTCACCTCATTATAGTGGTATTTTCGGTATAATACTAGTCATAAAGGTCTTATGTTTTTTAGAAAATGATGTTTTCAAAATAAGCGGTATAGTATTGATCCACATATTTTAGTTTAAATTCTTATTCCTAATCCCTAAAACCATATTCAACTATTATAAAATAATTACAATAGTGTCCTATATAAACGTATATGTTATTATTATGGTTTAATGGACAATATATCTCTCTTATTGGATCAAATGAGAAACAAAATCATCATTCTTGTGTATGGTGGACCCCCACCTCGTGAACCGTTGTAATTTTTTTTCCATTACATTCTCCCATGAGAGGTTATAATTATCAATTTTATTTTTATGCATCATATTAATAAAATATTTATCATTATTAGAAGATAATATATAATTTAACTTCTTACTTTTCCATGAAATGGAAAATGATAACTTCGTTCATGCGTACATGTGGACTACCACCTTTATTAAGTGATGTGATTCAATTTTCATTATAACATCACATGGATGATATATATATGTTTATTAAAATAAATAATATTATATATGTGATATTATTCTCATTTTCAAAATTAAATATAATATTTACCTTCTTTTCATAATGATTGTTGAAAAATTGGAATGTTACACATGTGTATATATGACCTTCCATATCTAGGTTCACAACATGGTTCATTTTTCAAAACCATATATAATGTAAGTATAAAAATATAGTATTTATGCATTAAAATTATAATAATGTCATTATTAATTTTATATATATCATAAAATAATGGCTTATTTGACTATAGTGGACATACAAAATTCCTTTTGTTTTTATGATTGAATACTGTTAAAACATCCAATGTGGAATTAAATGAATAATTAATTTTTAATAAAATGGAAATAAGTTATATAAAATGATTAATAAACATTAAATTATTTTTTATGAACTTAAATAATTAACGTAATTTTATTTTCCCAAAAAATCAGGAATATATATGATGAGTCTAACTCAAGGTTTGATACATTCTTTTAAAAATAATCTTTTAATGTTTCATCTAATACTCTCTTTTTCTTCTATATCCATACAATTTTTTTCTAAATATTTTTTAAATAAGATTTTTACTATTCTTATGTGATTTTATAAAGTAATTTTCCATGTTTTGATTTTTTCAACATGATTGAGTGGAATCTCTATGTCTTTTTCTAAAGGAGGTACTATCTTACCTTTCTGAAAAAAAAAATTCAAAGAAATGTTTTTAACTCATAGAGAATGGGGGTATTTTCCTTCCTTAATAATAAAATAATTATTTTAATTTTAGATTATATGTTTTATAATTTCATTCATTGAAAATTGTTTCTTTATAACTTGCGTTGTTTTTTATTATAAAGTCATTTTTCAATGAAAATGGTATATTGACATCCAAATCTATTTTTATTTAATAGAGTTTTTAAATATAGTGTTTTATGAAAAATGTTCCATGAAAAATATTTTTTATTCATGATATAGAACATGTTCATTTTATGAAAAACATGTGGGCCTAATATAACTTATAGGTCTATTCTTTCCAAATTAAATCTCACAAATGATCTCGATATCACTTATACGAAGGGTTGAGGCTGATGTAAAATATAATAATTGAAACCCTTAATTATAGATCTCAAATACATTTGGAATGGTTATGTTATCTTGAAAATTTTATTGGAATTTAGTTGTATGGTTATTCCAATTAAAATGGATTTGAATTTGTTTTATGAAAATGATGGTATAGAATTCCAAAAAGGGTTTTTATTTCTTTATATGGGTTTTAAAGGATTAATTTGAAGAAAATTTGTGTGTTTATTTCATGTGAAATTTTTTTATTTTGGGAACTCAATTATATTTAAGTACAATAGTAATCATTACATGGGTTTTTATGTTTTTTAATGGACTAACATATTTCTTTTTTTATGTCCCTTAGTGATTTTATTAGTTCTTATCCCATATTTTTAAAATTATTTTTATAGGGTATGTGTGTGATTAATAGAAATTATGTGGTTATGATGAATATTTGGAATACTTTTCCTAAAAATAAATCATGTTTCATTTTAGTAATTTTGTTTAGTGGGAAAAATAGATTCTGATTTTATATGTCCACTTGAAATGTATTGGTTTACTATGTAAGTGTTTTCCTAAATCTCTAAAAATATATTCCAAAAATATCCTTGATATTATATGAATGTGAATTCTTTCTCAAAGACACTAGAATATGTATTTCTTATGGTCGGGACCTTATAGTTGGTATCGAATGAGTGCATAGAAAACTCTATATATTACAATGTTATCATGAAGGATTATATTGTGACATGGGTTTATAATTTTTTGGATTATTATAAGTTCAATTACTTATAAATCCCTTTTGAGGATTTATGTTTTGAAACTTTTAGCATACTATTTTTTAGGTTATTCTGTGATATTACATTTTTGGATGCAAAATTAAATGTTTGAGTTAACTATTGTTGTTAAAAAAATCCTATAATGATTATCATATTAATTTTACATTTAGGATATAATCAAATTTCTGGGAATCATATAAGGATTATATTAATACAGTTCTATAAAAAGGATAACCAGCTATTCAATTAAAAACCTATCACATCTGGAAAGGCTGTGAGGTTTGAACCCACAACCGATGGGTAACAAGGGTTCATATTCTACCAAAGGACTACATGATGTATGGGTTGGTATGAAATTTTATTTCTAGATAAATTATTTGATGGATGAAGAATAATTTGGTTTTTGGGAAATTATTATTTATCGTATAGATAACCATGATATTGAAAATTTATTTACGGATTAAGAGATTAATGTTATCTTGTAATATGATCACTATAATTTTGGGGACCTTTTATGATATTATATAAAATTATTTGGGGAATATAATATGAATTATCTCTTGAAATAATATTTTATCTGATTATGGATTTATATTGATTTAGGTTATTTTTATAAAAGAGTAGAATATCTAGGAGATTATATGACTTTGGAATATACATTTTGGAGTGATAATTTAAGATTCATTGATGTTATTGGGAGATAAATGATAAATTTTATATTGTCATATTTTTTTATAAATTTTGGGTTTAAATATTAGTCTATATTATTAGTATAATTATATGGTTATTTATTTATCAAATGATCTATGTTGGATTTCGGTATTACAATTGAATTTTGGAGATTAATGTAGACTGCTTCATAAGAATATTTACTATTTTAGTCATATTATCTTATCTTGTACTCACCATTTTGGATTGGTTAATCCCTAAATATAGGAGAAATAAATTATTATTATTTTGGGATTTTATGACTTATATAAGTCAATTATAATTCTATATGTATGGTAAATTCTTCATGAATACACATCATTTTTAGAAAAAAAATTAGATTATGGGGGAAATGTATTAAAGTATGAAATTATACTAGTGAGGTAAATATAGTTCCTTAGGTTGTCTAACTAGAATTAAAAATAATTAATCAATTCTAAGGAAAGGATCTTGAAAAAAAATTATCAGCCCAGTCTTCCTAAGAAAATGTCAATGGACTTTTAACCTGCCATCCAATTATGGTTTCACAATGGTTATCATTCTCTGGAACATGTTCCCCATCACTCTCTATCAGTCCTTGGGTGTTCTCTTTTCCCTTCCATGTCTATGTTTTTACTTCCCACTTATGTTAGCCTATTTAAAAACAAAATGTGTGTAATTATAGAAGAATTACTTACTTCACATTATCTATTTTTATGTGGATGTGTTATTGATTCTTTTTATGATTTAAGTTTTTAATAAAGGTATTTTGAAAAGTCAAACCTCAGTTACTCAGCCTGATTTCAAAACTACCATGAAACTATTTCAAAAAGTTTAGAAGAATGTAAAACACTTTTAGAGATAGAATAAATATTTTTATTATTCACTATTATTTCTAAATTATGTATTTATATTCCATATAAATATATTAAATAATTCATGTAGTAAAAAAGAAAATTGTTTTATTAAACTCATTTATTATATGATCTTATTTAAAATTTTAACATTCAAATTATTGAATTTTTATTTAAAAAAATGAATTATATTTGTAAATTAATCCTTTCGAAATTTTCTTAGGTGAATTTTTTTCAGATTTTAAAAAATATTTATTTTTTAAGAAATTATGGAAAATAATAATTACTTTTGAAACAAGTATTTTTTTTAAAATTATTTACAAGGTTGGATTATATTTGTGTAATAGTTTTAAATTTTAATTATTAAAATTTTAAATATATTAATCCGAATATGGTTTTTCAATGGATTTTATACTTTAATTTAGTAAAAGAACATTTTATATTTTAAAAGGCCATTTTTCTGGAAAAAAAGTTCATCACGTTTTTTATTTAATTTCAAATAAAATTTTAAAAATTTCCTTTTTTCATTTAAAAAAATGGTTTTAAAATTTAGAATAATTGGATCCAAATTTATTATATATTTCTATTTTATTGTTTGACAATATGTATAGTGACCTTTGTAATTTTTCTTACAATATTAAAGGTTAAATGGGGTAATTTTAGATAAGAATTGAACAATGAGAACTATTCAACAAACCAATTACATATCTTAATATTATTTAATAAGTATATGATGACTTTAATCATTTAAGGATCTAATATATGACTTTTTGGGGGCCCTTTTATCATATTATGAACTTTATCACATTTTATTTAAATAAATGTCAAACATGTCACACTCTATTTTTTATTTAGTGTAATAATTTTAATATGGTGTTATCTAAAGAATATGATTGACTATAAATTGTATATTTAAATATAAATGAATCATATTCATCCTGTTAATTTATTTTTAATTTTTATAGATGAAATAATTACAATAAATTCATGCTCGATGCTGATATAATAATTAGTTAGTTGATGGAAGATAAATTATATAAAAAATATTATTTTCTATAAATAATGCGGTAAAAAATATTTATATCTTAACATAAAATGTTATTTATATATTATTTTTTTAATTTTTTGATTTTTCTTGATATTATTAAATTCAATGAAATATTCGGTTTTAAAAATTGACAGTATTTATATTTGTTAGAATATAATTTTTTATCAAATGATATAAAATTACAAAAAATATTAATATTAGAAAATTTATTATGATAATTTTTAAAATATTATCCATTTTTACTTTTAAGGGTATTTTGATATTTAATAGTAATTATACAGACCATCGATATGTAAAAATCCATGATGTCTTGATAAGAGTTAAAAGGATGTAAAAAATGTAATGGTAAAAATGGAGTCCAAATGTTTATAATTATGGTTTTATGTAGTTATTTAGACCCATAATAATTCAAATATTTTAAATTAATATGTTTTTATCTACTTGAAATTAAATAATAATGTATATTAATTTAATATTTTGAGAAATTCCATGAGTGCCCCACCCCACTCTCATAAAAAAGAATCTATTCTCCTCTTTAATTAAAACCTCAAAACATTTTTTTCTGAAAATAACTAATGAAATAACATTATATAATACATACCCTCATTATATATGTATATTTGAGGATGAATACCAATCTTATAGGTCTTAATGAGTTAAGAAAAAGAGTTTACCCAAAGAAGATGTATAGTTTTTTACATTTTTTAGTATTGATTCATTTTCCACATCACTAAAACACTATTCGACCATTCTAAAATAATAAATATTTTATAATAAGTATACTAATATTTTATTTTATCAGTTTCATGACCTATATCCTTCTCTTATTCTGTCAAATGAGAAACGAAATCACCATTAATGTGTACAGAGGACTACCGCCTTGCGAATCGATGTAATTAAATTTCCATCAGTGTCTCTAATGATTGGTAATAATGATAGAATTAATTTTTATATATGTAATTATTGAAATACTAATAATTAATAAAATATAATATATCTCTTACCATTCCATACAATGAACAATAATAATGTCATTTTTGTGTACATGCAGACTACTATCTCCACGAAGAGATGTGATTCATTTTTCATCACAACATCACATAAAAGATATATATAATTATATTTAATGAAATATTTTTATATATTTGTTATTAATATCATTTTTTAATTATAAAATAGTTTTAAACTTATTTCTATATTGATCATTTAAAAATGGATATGTTACATATTCGAACGTACAACCAACCATATATGTGATTGTAACATATTTCATTTTTCATTACTATATTTAATGGATGAATTAAAAACTAAAATTGATGTATATAAATTATAATTATGTCATAATTATTATTTTGGAGATTATGTAATAATGATCTATTTGAATATAGTTAATATACCTAAATCATTTTGGATTTATGACAGAATATCATCAAAATATCAGATGTGAACAAAAGTGAATATGTAATTTTATTTGACAGTAAAATAAGTGATAATAAAGGAACAATAAACATGAATAAGGTTATTATGGAATGTTATAATTAACTTATTTTTATTATTGATGAATTCAAATAATATACATGATGATTTAGTCTCATGTTAAGATACATTATTTTTAAAATCATATTTTAATGTATCCCATAAAACTCTAATTTTCTTTCATATCCGTATTGTTTTATTCTAAAAATTATTAATACATGGTTTTTTTTATTCTATGATTTTTTAAATTCATTTTTATTCATGTTTTAATTTATAAAAATGGTTTTTAAAGGAATATATTTTTTTCGAATGAGGAACATTGTAACTTTTAGAAAACAATTTGGATGTGTTCTAACTTACAGAATGAGTGGATTTTCATGACTTCGTGAATCATTTATTTTTTTAATTTTCATTTAAAAGTTTTCATAACATTTTTAAAGAAAATGTTTTCTTTTTTATGAAGATTTATCTTAATTTTAAAACTTCATATTTAAAAGAATATGGCATTTTTACTTCCAAATGTGTTTTTATTTATATGGATTTTTACATGTGTATTTTGATGAAAAGATGTTAGAATAAAATGTTTTAATAATGATATAGTAATTGATCATTATAAGAAAAATGGTTGAGCCTGAAATAGCTTTTATAATGGGTTGATCCCAATTATATCTCATGGGTGAGCCTGATATAGCTTATATGAAGGGTTGATCCCCACTATAGCTCATGGAAACCAAGTTAGCCTGATATAGAGTATATTAAAGGTGAGACCCATTATATATCTACAATGCATTGGTTAATGATTGTATTATCTAGATAATTATTATTTAATTATTCTATATGGTTATTCTAATTGAAATTGTTTTTTAAGTGTTGTATGAATATGATGGTCTAAGTTTCAAAAAATGGGTTTTTATTTTCTATTTATGGGTTGTAAGGGTTTTATTTAAGAAATAAACTATGTTTTTTATTAGGAAATATTTTATTTCAAAAACATAAAAATATACAATGGGAAAGTTATAAATTACACATGATTTCTTGTTTTTTACTAGACTAATAGATTTATCCTTTTCATGTCTCTTACAAAGCCTTTTGTGCTCATATCATAATTAAAAAAATATTATTTAAAGGAAATGTAAGGAAAATGATGAGGTCAAGATAAAAGTTTTGAATAATTTTCAGGAAAATAAATTACATTTCTTTTTATTAGTATTTTTGGTGGAAAATGGATACTAAGTAATAGTGTTCACTTATAATGTATGGATTTACTATGTAAGTTTTATCCCTAATTATCTAAAACCCTAAACCAAAAATAACCCTGAGATTATAATAATGTGAATTCTATATCAACGATACTACAATATGTAATTAATGGTCTTTGGTTTTTAAATAATTTATTATATAATATCCTTTGATATATAATATAAACATATATACATGTTTTAGGTAAACATATAAATTCATAATCATAAAAATTAATAAACACAAAAACATATATATTATTAATAATTTTTGGGTTTTCCATTTATCCAAACATTAAGGGATTTCATTCTTGCAATTTTATCTCATTGATAAATAGTTTACAATATATTTCATTATTTCGTCTCCAGGATTCCTTGTTTATTATTATATTATATGTTTTTTTTCATAAAATGTTAACCATATAAGTTACCTTATTTTGCAACATCGTCTCTCTATAATCAAGAATCTAAACTTGTTTTCCCTTATATAAAATATTATCCTCTAGACGTAAAATTGAAGAGATCAATATATGAGATGAAACCATTGTGTATTTTCATATTAATGATAAATTATCCTTTTATTAAATATTGATATACTTAATGGAAGGGAAACATGATGAGACACTAACCCCACTTTCACTAGTAATTCATATATACTAATAAGACATGATTCTAATTTTACTATCATGCAAAAACATATCACATCCTTACATAGAGATATTTGAAGGAATATATGATCTCTACATAACAAAATATATTTCATTGAATTATATGTGTAACTCTTTTTCCCACATTTTCCTATATTAAATGTGGATGAAGAAAGTTTACATTTTGAACCATCTCATTCAAAAATTCAAGACCCAAAAACGTCATTTTCTTAAATTCAACTCAATAAGTTGGACTTCAAAACCAATTTTTATAAATTGATTCCAAAGGAACCATTTTTAAAATTGAATGAAAAATGTTGTTACAAGAAAATTAAATCCATGAAAGCTATTTATCCAAACCTCATTGATAATTAAATAAAAAAATATCTATGAATATCCTTCTGAGCTTGAATTTTATACTCTGATTGTAAATCAATTTCAGGATAAAATGATATAATGAAACATAATTCAGTACTTAATTACCAATAACATCCCTTATAAAAATTGTTTGTAAAACATGGATCTTGATAAAAATGATTATAAAAATTAAATAAATGTAATTTTACTATCTATTTATAGTGTTACTAATAGAGTTTATCAAAATAAATATTATCAGAAATATGAATAAAATGATTAGATTCAATTAAAAATCAAATGTTAACTTATACTTAAATATTACCTTTGGATGTATTTGATATTTATAAAATTAAATAACTTAATATATGTTCTAAATTCCATTCGGTAACTGACAAGAGATGAATCATTCCATTGGGAAGCTTACAGTTTTCATTATCTAAAAATCAAATAAAATATTAAATGGTAAAATTAATAGTATCTTATGAAAATCGATCACACAGAAAACATTCAAAAATATCTCTATACATATTAGTTATTCGTGGATGAATAGAATTTAGTGATATTTTAGCCTCACTCAACAATTTCTTTTTCAGTTGAGATTTATTCGGTACACATAACCTATATCCTAATATGATAACATATTTAAAGTCAATATTAAACTCATGTATCTTCCCTTCATTTAGAAATTTAGTTCTCTCTTGATTTCCATGACCACATTTCTATGTATACCTTATTCATTCGAACAAGGATAATTATACTATCACTTAATCCAAAAGTGAATAGGTTTCTACATGCATAATAACTAATCTTTTGTTCTTAAATCATTATCAAATAGACTATGCGGTAAATTTATCATGGATGACGAACCATTATCCATTAAAATGAAATAATTTTTACAATGTTTTATTTTCTTTGATGATGATAAATCATGATACCATATTATTTTATCAATTCGTACCACTTATATTTCATCATGTTCTGTTATTTTTAAGTGAATCAATACTTTTAACAATTATAGTCCATATATTTATTTTTCACATTTATTATAGTAAAAATAATACCAAAAATATTTCAACAGAAGAAATTACTACCATAAGATCAAAATAATGATTGAGAAAAGTTTACGCATGGGGTTTCAATAGTAATGATTTGCATGCAATTACCTAATCATTTTGCATCAAAACACAACTAAGACCCTTTGATGGAGAATCGCTATAAATAAAAATTTCCATATTTTTTGAATGTAGTGATAATACTAGAGAATTAAAAAAAAATTATTTTTACATTCCATAACATTACATAAATTCATTATCCAATTGAATTTAACATTCATTAAATTTATCTTGGTTAATCGGATAGCTAACTGAGTAATGTTTTTAGAAAACCATCATTAGTAAATTTATATTCTAAGAAATCTCTGGTTAATTTTGATATAATTTTTCCTTCTTCATTCTTACAAAACATAATTGATAGCATGAAATATTGTTATACCATCTTTAATTACAACATTCCCAATGAATGAAGTTTCTTTCAATCAAAATTCACATTTAGTAAATTTTTCATAAAACATCTTTTATCTTAAAGTATAGAGAATCATAAAAATATATCATGATCCTCATACATTTTATAATATACTCTAATATAAGTAATAAGTACCACAAAAACATGTATTATTATTATCTGAATACTCTGTATATAAAATACCTAAATATACTAGATTCATTTATCAAACCAAAGGTAATAACTATAAACTATATCTGTATAGCTCATTTGAAATTCATTCATAGTAGTATATTTCTATTTTAGGTTCAATAAATGATATTGATATTTGATCTCAATATTTGAGAATTATTGGGCAACACGAAGATGATCAAATAAGTCATCAATACGAGGATAATTATACATGTTCATAAAAGTAATATTATTGGGTTCTCTATAATCAACTCAAAACATCATAGATCAATCTTTTCAAAAAAAAATCAGGTGAAACCTAAAGTTTGGTGATATGATGAATGAAATCCTTATCAATCAAATCCTTTAATTTCTTTGTAAATCATAATTGATCTAATAGATATATTAATTATGAGGAATTGAAATTAGGATTTTATTGGGAATAAAGTCAATAACGATTTCCACCTCCTCATCAGGAAGAACACTAGGAAGACCATATGGAAATAAATATAAATATCCATTTAACACTAACACAATATTAAGTTAGAAAAATTATTTCTTTTCAAAGGAATGAGAAATATAATATCCACCACTATGTTTTTTAAATTTTTTAGAATCTGGATATGTTATCACTAGTGTAAAAAATTAATAAATTAAAACTAAACTGAATATAAAAATTAAAGATAACATTACTGTATAATATATATTTTCATTACAACCAAAAATCAAATCCATACCCAAAAAAACATCAAAATATAGGACATGTATGAAATCTATATTTTTAATTAAAATATTTATATAGATATTTATGAGAATATTCCTATATATCCATGATGCTTTAAAACCATCACTAGTAATTTTTACCAAATTATTATACTCTATTCCTTGTGATGATACTTCCATATTGTTAGTAAATTTATCATAAAAAAATAACATGTAGATCTAGAATAAAAACTAAATTATCATAATTTGAGTAAACACACAAGGTACATATCCCTACTTCATTTGATAGATATATTTTGGTCAAATTATAAGAAAGTGAATTTTGAGCACCATTTTTTGTTACGATTATGATAAATTTCACCTTTAAGAATGAGCATCAAGAACATATTTTCATAATGACCCATCTAATTAATGATAAAACATTTCACTATTGACTGAACACCTTGATTGGATTTTGGTTCCTCAGTGTTTCTTAAGATCATTACACATTTCATTGAAATCAAACACCATATATAAAAATTTACCACACTAGAAAAATTTACTATATCATGTGGGACATGTCCCAAAATATTTATAAGACATTTTGGATATAGGATAAATTTACCTATATGATTTATTATTTTTTATTTCCCCACCACTTTCCACTTTAATTGATTCTTATACTTGATGTTATGTGTTACATAAGGTTAATAAAACAAAATATCAATATTTTAAACACATCAAAAAAATTGTTCTAAATTTAAAAATTCATGAGTAACCAAACCCATTTGTAAATTTTGTTTGAAAATGAGTTAAAACCTATAATTTTTACATTCATGGTACATATTAATATTTAGTGCATACCTTTCAAATATAGAAACATTTTCACAGTAAATGGAAATCAGTTCTTCTTCCTTTTTCTTAAACTCTAGTAATTTCCTTTCCATTATTAGTCAAATAATATTAGTAAAATATTCTTAATGAAAAATATCCTTAAATATATTTAATTTCATAATAATAATCTCATAATTTTATTTGGTAATATTATTCAGTGACCACCACGGATAAAAAACACCTTCATGATAATAAACATCTAGAGTAACATTATGATGCTTTAAAACCCAAAAACACCAAATATATTCCCAAAATCATTTATCCATCCTTTAAAAATCAATGGGGTCAAAGTTAAATCAAATAATGGGCGATGTTATAGAATCAAATTATTCAATATTGAAATATTAAATTAGGAATAATATTTTCACTTCCTTGTACGGGTACCACCATTTATGGGATATGTTAATACGGTTAACACAAACACAGATTTATGAGGTATAACTATATATATTTCATAATATTTATTTGGAATGTTATTTTTTATGTTTAATTCATACTCCATTGAATGTATTACCTCTACAAAAATCCATTCTAAAATAATCATATATTATATTAAGAAAAAAAGAATACCTAAAAATGATAAAAAAAATTACTTCATACTAAATTACTCTAAAATAATGTTTAATTACCATAAAAACATATTTATAATCCCTAAATTGTATTTCATTTATCACCATACCAATATCCTTACCTATAATTTTTTTTTCAATCTTTATTTGATTACAACAATAATAACCTAAACAAAAACACCCCATAGTTACATGTTTTACATTAGTATATCATCAATTATATCATCAAGATCACCAAGTTTATAGTATTATAGGCTTATTAACCCATGAATTTATAAAACAAAAACATCCTTTTAGTGATTATTGTTTCCACAAAAACTTGTTTTAAAAATTATACACTAGCTCCATTCCTAAAAAATAATCTAGACTGGGACTTTGACATTATTAGTGTTCATAATTATCCTTAAACTATATAAAATAATTTTTATACATTGGATGAGAATGTAAATAAAAATAAATATTTTAAAAATAAATTAACATTGTTAGTAAATTATATTATGTGAAAATAAAAAATATTCTATCATTTTATTAATAAAATTTAAGCACATTGAAATTCGTAATCACATGTAAAATAAACTACTTTTCATAAATAATTAAACAAAATAATATAGTAATAAAGAATAAAGATAATAGAATAATCTATAAGCTTGTTTGGAGAATTATTTTCTAATCAACCATAGTCACTCATAATGGAATAAAATAATCAGTTAATTTCATCATCATAAACACATGATGAAATAACATAACCAGTTAATTTCAATATAAAATTGTGAATAAATATATCCTTACCCAATGAATTAGGGGAATAAATCACTGACCAAGAAATATTAATATATATTTTCCAATGAAAATATAATTAATAAAACACATAAGAAATTTCATTTGAACAATACCTGAATGAAATACATGAAAACATATTTCTAACCCATAAACATATAAATTTATGCTAACAGCTGAAAAATTATTTTAAAATAATGAGCTAATGAATTCCAGGTAGAGAGGGTAAATAAATAAAAGAATAAAATAACTAATGATTTAAACATGAATATGAAAAATAAAACTCTTAAAAACATTAATGAATGTTTGTAAAAAATCATCAAAATATTTCAAAGTAATGATTTGAGATAAAACCCCCTACTTGAGTCTAAACATAAATTTTACACCCTCTTTCTTGTTGAAAATAGAATTATATTAATTATTTACTATTTTTAGAAGCAATTTAATTATTATTATAATTATTATTGTTCCATTTTATTTATTTATTATCTTTTATTATTTGTTTATTAGATTAATATTTGTAATGTTAGTAGTTTTGAGGTTGTTCAGTACAATGTTCGAAAATAGTTATAGTGTAATGGTAATATTCAAAAGTCCCCTAAAAAATATTCCATAATATTTTGATCTATAAATTTATATTTATTATTTCATTACAAAATCGATGTAGTTAAATAGATTTTGAAATAGTTTCTATTCAGAGATTCTTCCTCAATATGCTTATAATTAATGGTTAAAGATAATTATGATTGATTACATTGATTTTTATTATTATGATGGATAATTTAACATTAAAAAATAAATATCATGAAATTAAATTAATATTAATATTATATTAAATCATTGGATTAATTTTTATTAATATATAGGAAATGTATATGTTTATTAAATCATTATCATTCATCCATATTGTGTAAAACCACCATGGTGGGTGATGTTTTTCAAAGGATATTAAAGGAAGGGAAAAATTATTAAATTATTGATTTTTATATAAAAATTATATTATAACTAAGATACCCTTTTAGGGACACTTAAAAATATTATTTTAATTTATTAAAAATAGAAATAGGATAATTGAAATGAAAAGCCCTAATTTAAAAAAACAATATTTTGATATAATAATGACTTATTAAAAATATTTCTATGAGAAGTAATATATGATATGTCATAATTTATGGATTAGAAAGATTACCATATTAGGTTAATTTAACCATTTCAGAAATATTTTAGATTATTTGAAAGAATTATCTGATTAAGAATCCTATATATCAAAGGCGAATGTGGTTATGAAATCATAACCATGACCTTCAAACCACCTCCTTTAAATTGATTCTAATGTATTTTAAGAAAGAATTTTTCAATAAAATATCCACTTGAACATTTAAATTGATGGTAATAGAGGTATTTGAAAAAAATATGAATATAAAATTTAAGTTAAAATGTGTTTTGGAAAGGTTCAAATGATTCCCCTTTTTTACGAAAATTTTTATAATATTCTTAAAAATATTCATCCCTTAAGGGTCAATAATCTAATTTAAAAATGGAAAACATCTCATAAACTAAAAATAAGTGATATGATATGCCATTGATAAATAAAAATTAACTAAATACATTATTTTATGTATTTTATAAATTTATTAAAAAAATGTAACATTAATGAACATATAAAATCAAATTTAAGAGGATTCTTGGATTTCACATTTAAAATATCCTGATATATATATAAATTTTTTTATTATTTAAATTATTTATTTGATATTATTTCCCTTAAAAATAATTATATACATTAATTCATCCAAATAAAATCACATTAATTATTTTTTGAAAGAGTTTATTTTGTTTTTCTCCAGCCTATACAAGCATTGCGTCAACACTATGTAAGCATTTTGAATAAATATTATATTATTTAATATTAAAATAAATTACTAAGAGAATTATTATATATCAATAATAAATAAATTAATCTAAACACAGTGATAAGATATTTTTATTCTCATCTTAATCATGTTGTCATTTTTAATTTAGAAATTTTGTATTTTATTTCCTTTTGAAACCATTGGGTAATATTATGGATAAAAAAGATTTTATATAATTATAAAAATTATAAATAAACATTAAAATAATTAACTATTAATCCAATATTTACATCATATAAAAAAATAGGCACATCCCCCCTTAAATACCATCTCAAATACTTTAATTTGACTTTTCCAAGGTTGTGTGAACACTACATCAACATCAGTAAATTTATTCATATTTTCCTTGAAATAAAAATTAATTTATATTAATTGTATAATAATTTTATGAAATTTTTTTATATTATAAATAAATAAATAATCCATAAATTTCATTATTTTAAATTCATATTTTCATCATTTTGAAGTTATAAAATAAATAGTATTAGTAAAAACTAAATTTTTACCAAAAAAGAAAAATAGTTCATCAAAATAGAAAAATCACACTAAGATAATTTATAAATTATGATACAAAATATGATGTTTATTTTCTAAACTAGAATTATAAAAATTTAAAATTCAAATTTTAAATAAAACTCTATGATAGATGGAAAATGATTTATTTAGAATGAAAAATACTTTTAAAATGAAATATCATCTTCTTTATTTCATTCATTGATTTTTTTCTAAGATAATTATATTAATATATATATATATAAATCCATTAAATTTAAAAAAAATTAAAAATAAAACTAGAATACCTTGATTTTGGTCCCCAATATAGTCTTTGGAATGGCCCGAAGGTCATTCATATTCCCCATGGGTCAAGAAAAAATGCCAAGGATTCAAAAATTAATCAAAAGGAAATGATGTCACTGGATAAAAAATTCTAAATAGGTTACCTTACATCAATAGACAAGAATGAGCACTTTTACATTATAGATCCATCAAAATTAAGAAAAAAATGTTTTATAAATATATAGAACCAAATATAACATAAATTTACTAATATAATTAATAACAAATAAATTTACTAATAGTCACTCTATTACAAATTGAAAGGTTAAAATGGGAGTACCAAAGTGGAAGACTAAATTAGGAATAAAAATAATAAATAAAAAAAATGATCTCTAACACCCATCTCTATATAGCAATAATATCATCCTCACTTTTCACCAATAATATACATGAACCAAGATTATAAATATCTTCCACCATATCATAGTGAGATCTAATATAAACATGAAACATGATAGAGATATGAAAAAATGCCAGGTTGTATCCTCACCACACCCCATGCATAAACATTAAAAATAAATCCATTTCATTCTAGTTTAAAATACAATGACAATAGAAGTCTTCTACATTAATTTAAAACCAAAAATAAACCTATAATATTAGAAACCAATTAATTTTAACCATTAGAGTCACACTATTATACCTATCAAGGAAAAGAGATCACATGTAAATTAAAAAATGGAAAAGCCTCATAATGCTTTCAAAATATTTTAATTCGATTAGAGAAGATATATTTTTTATTTTTGATGCAAAAATAGATATTTAGAAAGAACAAATATTAGTCATAATGATAATATAAATAGTCATGGGGGATGTTTTGAAATAATCACTAGTAAAATATCACATAAATTGTGAAAAAAAACACTACAATTGATCCAATTCTAGTGAACATGGGTATACCAAAGATCAAATTGATAATCTTGGGAAATATTAAGCATAATCTAACCTATTCGTTCAATTGATAGAATCCAACAACCCTAATACTCTATTTAATTATACCTCGTTTAACTATGGAAAAAAATCCGAATATTGGGAAAACCCCACAGAATAGGACATTATTCAAAGTATAATCATAAATATGGAAATATATGTTCCCATAAATCCATATAGTGATGATTTATTTCTAATGAGATATATAAAATGTAGGTGGGAAATTAAACAGTGAGAAATTGAAATATTTATTAGATAAGAATCTGAAGCACATCCTCAGCTTCATACAACCTTCATATAAGTAACGTATGTTTTATGAAAACAAAAAATAAAATATTTACCATATAATAAATAAAATTATCACTAATATAAAAATAATTACAAGGGAAAAACATCAAGGATCCCGTTAAATTGAGAAAAAAAATTTATAAAGTTCCAACAATTCCATGAAAATTTCTATTTAAAAATAAAATTAGAAAAAAAATTCTTCAAAACAATCCTAAAAATATCATTAACACAACATAGACCATCGATGAGTGCACAAATACTTTAAATAAAACCATCCGAACTTTTAATTTTTAAACTGAAACTTATGGGAATCAATCTTAAAACTAACAGAAATCTATTGAAATAAAAAAAAAACTCTTTAAAATATCAATTTAGGTATTTTAGATAACAATTTATATATGTGGTTATGTAATATTTTTTCAAAATTATAAATATTTATTAATTATTTATATCAAATAGAAACCAGGTAAAAAAATATTTTCTTAAGAAAAAAGAATAAAAATACTAAACACTAACATAGTATATCCATATAATGAATTTTTGGGGGGAATAAATCATGATTTTAAGTTTAGAGGAATATTTATAAAGAAAAATACTTTAATATAGAGTTTTTTCTAAACACAATGTCAATCACCCACCACACGAAATAAGATACCCTTGAAATCATAGAGGGTGAAATTAAATATTAATAAAAATAGAGTAGTATCCAACTTGGTTATTTGGATTATATTAGGGAATGAAATAAGATAGATAATGGGTAGAAATATGATATGTAATGATTCAAAAATACATACAATGAAAAATCATCTATAAATCTTGATGGGAATCGGAATATACAAGGAGGTAGGAGAGGGGACTCACTTTGAGTTCTCCTCTTACAACGGTCAACATAATGAGGTTAAAAGGGACCCCAAAGGTGAATAAATTTGATAAAATAAAATCTGAAATTTTATACAATTAAAATTATTCCCATGGAACATTTTGGTAGGACACCCTTCATTATGGAGTCAGGTCATTCAAACCCAACATGGTCATGGTTATGTCAAATACGCCACAATTTCATAACACCTTAGAATAAACAGGGTACCACTACCTATAAATGCCTTACTGTGTGGAGAACCACACTATAAGAAATCTTATTTGTAGTAAAAAATTATAGATATTTGAAAAATACGATTCATGGCTTGAAATTCCTTGGGTATGTTGTGATGATTTTTTAGTATAAATTTTAATCCTTTCAGACCACCCAAATACCCAAAAAATATAATAAATTGGAATGAATATTAAAATTAAAAATAAAAATCCGTTATAATACATTAATATATGAACTTTATATAGAGGTATTGAGACTTCTTCACACCATAAAAAATTATCCCCCATTAAAGAATTTATATAATATGTTTGACAAAGAAACTATAAGGTTCAACTTCCTCCTTAACACTCAAATTCCGAAACCTAGGAGAATCATGAAACTAATTGATATGAATCATATGAATGAACTCAATTTCATTTATCAATGAACCTCAAATACCACAACAAATCCTTAATATTCTCGTCGAAAAAAAATCAAGAAAAAAGGGTGTTTGACTATGGTGGTATCCCCACTATATTTAAAACACCTCTAAAAAACTAATCCTCTAGAAATGATTAATTGATTCCAATAATCTAATAAATAATAAAAATATAAAAAAGTTAAAGGAATTCAATACATGATTTTGGAATCAATTTCATACATCACCGAAGTTAAAAACCATCAACTACAAACAAAATCATTAAAAATATACATAAAGGATCCAAAATTACTTTAGTAAGTTGGTATCCACTGTGAGGTTCAAATATTACATAAAAATTAAATAACCAGGAATTAAATCAAAATAAATGGTACAAAAGATGATAAGGAATACCTCTAATAGATTCTATATTGGATTCAGGTTCATTAGGATGAACCTGGTGATCCTTTGAGGGGATAATATAAGGAATTGTCCTTAATCATTACATAATACTGATTTGTATTCAATAAAAAATTTCTCTCATGTAGATGATATTTTTCTGTTTATATTTTTAGATAATTACATCATAACTCATACATAAAAAAACCATTAAATACAAAGTGGACACTTCCGATCAGAATATATTTTCATATAATATAAAATTTTTAAAATAAAGAAGGAATTATTTTCTTGAAAAATATCCATGACTTCAAAAAATACATATTCCATTAAATTAACCATCCTTAAACCCTACGAAACATTTTGAAGACTTTGGATGAGACCAAAATATTAGTAAGGGATATAAAAATAAAGGAAACCATTAGTTCAGTAAAAACATGAAAAATCATATAATGTTTACCGTTATCATAAAATTTATTTGAGAATATGAAACAAAACGTTTTCCCATGAATAAAAAACACCAATATTTCACAAGGATAATCATTTAAAACCCATAGCAAGTAATTATTCCTCTTTTGGTGTCTTAGAGAATCATATATAAACCCTTTCAAAAACCTTTTAATAGGAATTACCATAAGTTCTACTTAAAATTTTATCATTACCCAATGAATTAGAGATCTATAATGAGGATAAAACATCATATAACAATATTGGGCTCTCTCATGATCTATAATGGGGCTCAACACTTCGTATATGTTATATCAGGCTCACATGTATCTCAAGAACTATAATGGGGGTCTCCCTTTGTATAAACTGTATTGGGCTCACCCATGAGATGTAATGTGGATCAACCCTTTATATAATTTGTATCAGGCTCACCTATCTCAAAAAATTATAAATTAGCATATCAAGAGTAAAAAATTTTCATCATAAAACTTGTAAAAAAATCTTTTTAAATACATATGAAAACACATACGAAGAAAATTACCCTTTTTTTGAGATCCCATTTTCAATAACCAAATACGATTTTCTATTAAAAACATTTTCAATACAAAAATAACCAAATAATAGTAAATATTATTTTTTATTTAATAAAAAATGTAATCTTATAAAGGAACCAATAAATAAAATAAAATTTATGATGCCATGAAAGTTCAATATTGTATTACTTTAAAATAGTACTTTTTATTTATTGTTTTTCAAAATTTTCCTTTTGAGACACATAAATATATTACTTTTAAAAAACCTTGAATCAAATTAAAAATAAAAAAAATCACTTTCTAATTATTTTATATCCATGTAGATAAATATGTAAAATAATATAAAGCACATTTACATGGAGAAAATAATTTAAAAATTAAATATTTAAATATTCATAGTGTCACATACCACTTTGAACGTTTAAATCATAAGCCTAAAAAAATTGTAACATTTAAAAAATATTAAAATAACCTGATAATATATAAAATATTGAAATATATAGTCAAAGGTAGTATATATACATCTTAGATAAGAATAAAGGAGCATATCATCAGGAAATGTCTCAATTAAAGAAGAAAGAGACAAAATCCCTTACATTGAGTCTGACTTTCCATGTGTGTATTTAGTGTCCATAATAATTATTTTCTTTTAATTATTGAATTTATTTAAAAACATTTTCAAATTTATCATTTCTATATTTTAAATTATTACAATGTTTTACACAATAAGATAAACAATTATGTCTACATCGGGTGCTTTGACCATATTATGTTTAGGTGTCAAAATGACTATAGTTGTTTAAATATTTTCATCACAGTCATCATATAAACATATTCAGAGAAATAATTTTTTAGTATATATCATATTGATAAATCAATTAAAATTTTATAACCAATCATAAAAGATGGTTATGAAAAAAACCAATGTTACAATCATGGAGACTGAAGGTCCTACATTGGTCAGAATTAAGATCCCATTTTTTCAATGACCATTATGGAAAGATGGAAAGTAATATTTACCTTTATAAAATCATAATTATATAATATATAAAATATTATTATATCATATATACATATAAATATAATTATTTTGATGTAAAAGGAATCATATCGCTTTGAAGAGGTGGTAGTCCACTCGTCCACGAACAACATTATCACTTTTTTAGTGTAAAAAAATGATAAAGAAAAAGAAATAATATAATTCAAAAGAATTAATTATTAAATTAATATAATTTATGTAATTTTTATCACAAATTTTTATCAAACACATCCTTAATACATTACATTTACTATGTGAACATATCTCATCCCTTTGAGGAGGTGTTAGTCTACACATCCACAAACAATGTTTTCCTATTTTCACAAAATGAAAATAATGATGTTGTGTTTTATATAAAAATTTAAAAAGTATAATGTAATACAAAATACAATATATATCATATAATAAAATAGTTTTTCCATCACAATTCCCAACTTTGAGAGGTGGTAATGGAAAAAATGGATGACATCGTTTCATGAAGCGGTAGTTCGTCGTATACATGATCCATAAATTTATTACGCATGTGACTGATATGAGTGTAGGTGTAGGTTAAAAACATAACATAAAAATATGTAAGTATATTTAGGACAATTATTTAATAATATTACCATATAATAATAATAATTTGTGTGTGTTTAGAATGAAAAAAGAAATTCATGTTGAAGAACATTACCTCTTTTTCGGGTATCTTTTTTTCATTTTCCCAAATGGGCTTCCTCAGATACCTTTATTCCAAAAATTGATGATACAATGATGAGATTATAATGTTTGGAGTTTATTTAGGTAGTTTTTAGATGATGAAAAATGCATGATATTGGTAAAAAAATGGAATGTGTGAGTTCCTTTCCATTGTAATGGTGAAGTGGCATTTTAGTAAATACAAATAGTAAACACTATTGGGAGGTCTCCCTTACCTCGTGTTATTAAAAAATAAAAACTAATGGATTAAATAAGAATTATGGTGTATCAAATATCACAACACAAAAAAATAATGTAGAGACCCAATTTTTCCTTGAATGACTTTAGAATATTTCTACATATAATTATGAAGCTAGGCGATAAGAAAACGTGAAATTTTCAGGCCCGATGTTCCCAAAATAAATAATACAATAATATTAAGTTTTTTGTACTATTTTTGGGCTAGAAGAGGGATATATCTTAAACTATTTGTTAGATCGAAAATATTAGTCGAAGGTTGTGTCTGCAATGCGGAGTTTACCCTTTCTGGGGCATAACTTTTTTTTCCACATGACTCCTATGGAAAACACCATGAAGGGAGAAATCATCATTAAATTAATTAAAATTAATTATTTTATTACAAGAAAAAAAAGAAAATAACTTTTTGGGGGGCCTCATATTTTAAATCTAAGACCACCATTGAGTTTTAGGGGATGTTTTACCAAGGAATGTCATAAACTGCGGAGGTGCGAGTTTTCTGGATCCCGCGCCCATTGACATGTATTTTATGATATGTTTCTAAATATGAGTTAAGTGGAGAGATATTTATTCCTCCAAAAATCTCTCTCCCTCTCTATAAACCCTCTCATCCCTATCAATTTCTCTCCCTCTTTTTCATTGATGAATCAAGTGAAATGTTCTGGAAGATCGAAGTAGGAGAATCTTAGACACTTCAACAATGACAGGCACATATTATGAATATAGGGTTATGTTAAATTAGTAGAACCTTGAGTTCCAATTCCTTTTTCATGAATATATCTACTGTAAAATCATTTTTTCCTTATTTTTTGTTAATTTATGAACTAGGATGACTATTAAATCCTGTTAAAAATCATTTCTGTTCATCATGTTCTTCCCCCAATATTTTGTTTTATCAAGTTTATTTCTTGACAGAACAACTCAACAATAGATTATGGATTGAAGGTTGATGTGATGAATATCTCATCCTGAGCTTCCTGGAACCAGTTTCGAAATAAATTTTGGATCCTTGGTGTTGTCAGGGTGGGCCACGGACGGGGCCACTAGATAATAACCCCCAGCAGTTGTCGGCGGTGGCCCAAGGCAGCGACAAGCCACGAATGCCAGGCGGTAGCAACTTTGGTGGCATGGATGCGAGTATAGAGGTTGGGCGGGAACCAGCTAGGGTGGCCAAGTCATACAGTAGGCAGGATCACGATGACTAGATTGGAGAGAGGTGGCGACTTGCATGAGGGTCTGGAGGGCGCTACGAGGTGGAAGTGGGGGACAAGGACCCACATGACATAGTACATCCATGTGGATGCTGGAGAAGAGGAAGGATCAACCTCTTGGCCTGTCAGTTTCAACATGTGGGACATAGGACATGTGGCTAGGTCATAGTCGAGTAGGTCAGACTTGTAGCTGGGCCATGGGCCAATAATCCTGGGTGGGCTGGCCCTGGAGGATGGGGTCCAGCCAGTTTGGGCGGGACTGGCCCGGTTTGTACCAAAACTCCTTTAAATGGTCATATCTCTTAAATGACACATCTGCTTGACATTCCATCTACGGCCATGTGTCCCTCTCAATGATAACGAATTTTTTTGACTATATAGGGACATTGAAGTATTTTTCTTGAGGTTTGGGTTCATGACACACTTAAATTTAATATTAATAATTAAATTAATATTCTTCATGGATCTATCATCAAACCCATATTTTAAATGGAATGTTCATGTTAGGAATCGTTAGAGTCGATGCGGCCTTGATGTTCATGTAGACTATTCAATACCACTTTCATGTGCTTAAACTGCAGTTTCTGATGCTTTTGTTGGGGAACACACATCCTTCTATCGAGGATGTGGAGCTGTTTGTTGCCCCGCATTCCCGATTTCTAAAGGTGGGTGAAAACCATTGCATTTTCAATTATGCTTTCTCCTTGATTGAAATGGGATGATGGGATGTTGGTTCATCCATCCATGGATTACAACTTGGAATTAGTCTCCTAGTCCAGGTCTACATTAACAATTAAGATGTTTGTTTGTGAGACTCTTCCGAGTATTATACCATTGTGGATGTCAGTTAATTATACTGCTTTTGTCAAGACATTCCATGGGGTCAAGTAAAAGAAAAAACCTTCATCTAGGGGAGGTGTCATGTTGGGCATCACTGGTGTGTCTGGACGATGTAACAATGTTACACCTATATTTCTTCCATTTATGATAGGGCTTCATGAGGGCGTAGAATCCCAAGGCATACTTTGTCAAATGCATGGAATTATATATCAGAGGCATGTCTCTATGGTTTTCCTCAGATTCCTATGTTTAACACGGGATATGCCCCCAGTTTATTATCTAGCAGAGATAGATCAGACTGATCGTAACACTGATGGGAGTGGCTCCTTTTTGTGCATCCTTAGTAGGGAGAACCCGAGTGGTTTACTAGATGGGTGGATCAAGACACCCAATGAGGACCGACCCGAGGTGGTGTTTCCCATAGAGGGAAGATATCACACTATGCGGGCTGATCTAGAAACCACATAGGGAAGATCAGAGGATGATTAGGTCCTAGAAAAGGGGATTCCTTGGATTACCATTTGGTGGGATTGAGCCTCATGGAGGCATCCTACATACCATGTATATAATATAGGGATAAAACCCCTGGTAGTTTTAGAGGGTGAATTAGGGGTCCGAGGTGTACACAATAGACAAAAAACATGAAGACATGCTGGGGATTATGCATGGTTAGCATCCCTAGTGCTGCAAAGAGGAATGAAATGAATGGGGCTTACACATGGTCAGCTATGTGAGATTGGCACGATTTCACTGGGATATGGTGGCCTGAGAAAAATCATAATGAAATGAATGAAGTGTTGAGGATTTGGATATGGAGTCGGGGTGGAGTTGAAGGTGTTGGGATTGAACCATAGGGAGGTTTCCAATATATCCATGTGGTAGGTGATCAAAATACACATAGGTTTGGGATGGTGGAATGAGTCACCTAGGGAGGCGGAGCATGGGAATGGTTGCATGGATGAGACTCGAAAGAAGTAAAACCTCGGGTTTGGGGCACTAATGATGGGATTGGACCATTGGGAGGCTTCCAACATACCTTTCTATCAAAGTCCACGTATTTTCGGGTGGGACATAGAGTTAGGGTTTACACAAAGATAGTGACCTAGAGACATGATGAAGCTTACAGATGGTAAGAAACCCATCACAAGAGGGTAACACTTGGTTGGAGGAGTATGGATGGAGTGTTGGGATTACACATGGTTAGCTACCTAGTAATTGGTCTTACACCACTAAGGGGCAGGCCAATGATATGGGTCCAGGTAATGGGGATAATGAATTGTATCAGTGTTGGGGGCTGAACATCAGGGAGGGTTCCTACATAACCTCTATTGGGTAAAGGGATCCAAACTCATATAGTTTGAAATAATACAAATTATATTTTTATTGGATGAAAAAGGGGGATACAATTTAACTTCATGTGGGAAGGGTGTTAACTGACTTGAATTGTTTGATACCGATTGGTGATGGGCTTGATCATCAATGGAGCATTATGAATTACTTTCTTGAAAAGGAGCAATGATGAAAGTCCCCATAGTTAGTAAAAGAGGGGATTGGGGATTACATATGGGTAACAGACTTAAAAGGATTTCAAGGTTTATTCTTACTCCAATATCACATGAGTCTTGCTTACTATGAAAAAATTGGTTGTAAGGGATCTAACGATCTTTTCATGAAAGGTGCATCTATGAGGAATAATGTGGGGATTATTCATGGATAACATCCTAAATAAAGGAAGGTTTGGACTTAGTCCTGGAGGGAATCCTGAGTTGGGGTCCAGATGTATGAGGAGGATATAAACACCATACATGGATCACCCTATAAAGGAGTGTTATGGATTACACAAGGGATGCATGAGGTGCACATGGAGAAAAAGTGCATAGGAATAGGGGAGTGAGAGGGAGACAGTTCCCATACCATTAATGGTCCTATTAAATCCTGTCACTTATGTAGTGATCATAGTTTAACGTCATGTGTCACAGTTGTGGGTGCTTGGAAGTCTAATATCCTGTAGCTCAAAGGATTATAATTCACTCCTCACCCCTAGCACTGACATAACTGGTGCATCCTAATCTGTAGTGAAGGGAATGTTCCTATAATTTTGTATAGAGATGGTGTTGTGGAGTGATAGTTGAGGGAATCATGTTAGAGTGGGTATGTGAATCAATAATATCCATTAGTGTTCTTATATAAAGAGACACGAGGCAGGGAAACAAAATATGTTTCCCCACCCAAGGGTCTTTGAAATAAATCTGTATAGGCCGTGGGGGTTGTACGAAATAAGGGTTTGCAAAGCCAGAGCCCTCACAGAGAGGGGATTTGAGAATCTCAGGGATCACAAAGTATAAGGATATGAAGACTATATGTCTTTGTAGAGCATAGGGGATCGTAGAGCATAGGGGCTCATAAAAGATAGATCTTCCTGAAGGAGAGATCTTCAGAAAGAATAGTGACCTAGCCTAATCAGAGAGTTCACATGTTCGTGGAGGGTGCTTCGTAGATCCTGGGTGATTCATAATGTCGAAAGTACCCAAAGGAATCTCCTTACATTACGATGTCCCGTAGCATTCAGGAAGGGAATCCCTCTTCGAAGAGGGTAATTTTGAGTAAAGGGGAAAGGGTTTCACATAGTTTAAGTACCTATAGTGAATCATTTTCCTAGTTGGTTTTCAAAACAAAAAATTCTTCACAATTGTGGAAATTAAAATGTGAAAGGTTAGATTCTCTATCATTTGGAATGGGGGGAGGCCGGTATTTAAAGGTTCTAGGGGGCACGAAACTCTATGGACATGACACAACGTAACTTCTAATCCACCATCAAAGGTATAATTTTTCAATTTTATCAGAGTTGCGATATTGACCTTCATCCCCTCCATGGTGTAGAGGATTCCTTCATTCTCTATAAAGCATTCACTTAGGGTTCCATCTATTTCAATAGACTCACGGAGGTATCCTTCCTTCATGGCACATAGCCTTCTATCAAGTTCATCGTAGACAAATATTCAAACATCTATTTTATCAACAATGGTTATAAAGAAGGCCTTGGATTTGCATCATCTATGGTGTTGAGGTTTTTGTGAGGGTAAATCATGAATTAGCCCCATTGTCACAATTTACTATCATTAGTTTATTTTTCCCAACATATATAATTTGGATCCAAAAAATTACACCCCTCGAAATTGGTGCCGAGGAGAAAACAAGGGTCAGATTATGAGCTTAGATCACCAAAATATAGGTAGATCATGTCGTGTAAATGTGATGAGGGTACAAAAGAGTCAGATAAGAGCTCCACAAAGCTCCAGGGTCATCACCTATAAATATAGGATAAAGTCCCTTATTTTTACTACACCTTATTCCATGTTTCCCCATTTTATTCCTGGAATTTTGATAATCCCCACACCCCATGATGATACTTTGAGACATAGATTCTATTTATTATGCGTCACATAGCGAGTCCATAGACATTGTGATCATGTGCTCGATAAGGTTTGCTGGCGAGCTCTGCAGTAGAACTTTGTGATCGATCTCTATAATCGAGCATTATAATTGAGATGTGTGATCCATAATAACAACACTAATGTCCTTTGACAAAATGAACATCCTAGAAGCTTCTCGAGGGGTCCTCAAAGATGCTTCCTGGAGGGTAAAGATAGTGGATAATCTGGGCATTGAGAAATATGTGTGAATGCATTCATATCATGAATCCTTGGTAGATCTCCTGTCATAAATCCAAAATAACTATCCTCATTATAAAATACTACCTCTTTACAACTTTGTTCTGAGGGATGACATTCTCATCCCTCGAACAAGTAGGGATACTGGTTCAAGAGTACGCCATGTTAGTGCCAGTGGTTTAGGGCTGTCGATGGTCATAGATGGGAAGAACACATGCCTGTCAATGTTGATTGTCTATAAAATCACATAAAAATTGATGAAAAGGTGTAGTAGACAAAGGTATCTCCCCCATTGTACCCAACCATAGTCAAGGCAGCTTTAGGGAATCTATAGATGGGGTGGATTGACTATTGAGACTTGTGCCAAGGCTGCAACTTCATAGACGATTGGACCTGGGCTTACTAGGTTTGTGCATCCAATGAAAATTTGTGAAAGAGAAGAAGTGAGTAGGGATATATGAATCCTTGTTGGCCTCCCAATTTCATATTTAAATTCTGAAAAACATGATGTAAAGTTGTTGATATTGTGGTCATCGAGGACCAAGTCTTTTCATCTACACCGATGGGAGGTCGACATCAGCCTCTGGGAGCTTCATAAGATCTCATAGATTACAATCCTAGGGGTGATGTGCAACGGGTTGCTCCCTACAAAGAACTCATTGGAGGATTTAGAGAATATCTCATAGCTAGAAAAGGCACTGACTGATCTGGTACCAGGAGAGGACAATATTTTGGTTAGGGACATTGATTTCAAGTTTTGGTTTAAGCATTTCATAAAATTCCAACCAAATCATGATGCTGAAGAGGAAGAGGCACCCAAGAGGCTATCAGTTAGGCCTCCATTGTGTAAAAAGTGAGACAAAAAAGAAATGAATATTCCTATTGGTGAACCCTAGGGGATAGCCAATGAAAACTATGACGGTACAATGTCATCACCGAGAAACAACCAGTCATTAGGATGGATGGGATTATCCTTGTGCTTCTCTGTGGATTGATGTTTCCAGTCCCGGATAGAAACATAGGTGTGAAACTGAGAACAATAGTTATGGTTTTCATGCTGTCAGTGGGGGACTATGTCAACTTGGTGATTCTTGTGTTGGCCAAGCTATAAAAAGAGTTATGGAACTTTAGTGAGGGAAAGAAGCAATATAGTTTGTGCATAACACTCTATATTTTGTATAGATGGATAGCAGTGCACATGGGTATTTATGAATATCCAAACCCTATTTCCCCTTTTAGATTAGACATATTACTAGATATTTTTAATGTGGTGGGGATATATCTGGCCAAGATGACTCCATTACAGGTGCAGAAAAGTTTAGAAGGCAGATTAATTCACCTTCCATCCACATTCATTGCCAATAGGTGTATTTACTGGTGATAGATAGAGAATTGAGGAGCATTGGTACTAAATTCTTTCCATTCGGGGAGAATTTCTAGTGGAACGGATTAATTGTGATCCTATCTGTGAGCTGTACACCTGGCACCACAAGGCGAGGAAGTTTCAGTGCATGTAGAGGTTTACCTCACATGTCTACATTGGAGTATTCCATAAGGAACATCCATGCATGATGGGGAAGATGTGGCTCATTTTCACTTGGGAGGATTGGAAAATGTGGAATGAGATGTCTCCACCCATAAATGTCTATGAGATAGTCAAGGAATAAGACAAGAGCCAAGAGGCAGCCTACCCAGGGGAAATGTTGAACCGAGGAACCATGCGTGCTAATGACGAGGTGCCTCTTCAACCTCATGGTTAGGGATGGAAAGTTTAATGAACATGCTGTGATGGTGGGGATGTAGTAGTGATGAGTCAAACCACTCCGAAACCTACACCGAGTGGGAGAAATGTAGTAGTGGTAGACTTAGTGGTCCCAGATGAGTAGAGAGATTAAGAAGGGAGGAAACCCATGGTGTTCCATAGGATATCCACTCAGGCTCTGCAAAGAACATTCACTATATAGACATGCCAAAGGACGCTGTTTTTCAAAATCATGTTACACCAAGGACATAAATAGACAATTCCATAGTCCTTCCCATATGTGGAACCAGCTTAACCATCTCGGGATAGATCTGTCAGAGATATTCCATTCTAAGTTCATCTTTCTGGTGTCTCGTGTAGAAGGGGATTGATACTTTTCTATGGTATAGATCATTATGCACTATCAGAGTACTCTGCATTTAATGACGGGCCAGGTGGAAGTACTGCTTTACCAAATAGTCCCACCATTTTTGTCCTCTTATGAGTTGAGGGAGAAGTTCCGCTTACCCAAAGATTTATAAGAGTCCCCTGGGGAAGTGGCTAGCATAGAGAGTCCTTTAGAGGAAGGAAAAGTTCTAACCTCATTGATGGAAGATTTTTTCGATACTCTTGAGGTAAACCCTAAACCATTTCACTATGTTCTTCATTCATGTAATCTAGGCATTCTCAACTGAAATTTTACCTGTTCAAGATAACCCCATACATAAAACCCATTCCCTCCAAATAGTAGATGTAGGCTCAGGTTCATATCAGGGGGAAATGGTGATTACAGATTATAGCATGGCTTTGACATCTAGGGTGGTTCAATTGGAGACTTTTTACTTCCAAACCATGTATGGGGGGAAGCACATCCTCGGATTATGACACCACTAGATTAAGGGAGAGACCAATTATTAGATCTTTTTAAGTCCTATCCTTCATAGAATCTATAACTGTTGTTCATTGAACTAAGAGAACCGGTATATGTGTTTTTCTAAATGAAAAGTTCATCAAAAGGAATTGTCCACATAATCGAGGATGGATGGGGATCCTGGTGCTCTTTTTCTGAGGGGAATTCCAATCATAAAGGAATAAGATGCTCACACTGACCAGACTAAAGCGATCACAACTATATATAGGACCGCTGACAAGAAAAAACCAGAGATTATCAATGTATAATCTAGTGATGTGGAACGACCCGATGACATGGAACCCAGCCAATCAGATAGGACACCCGAAAAGACCATACTTATGAATTTCTGGAGGCATTCCCAGCATAAGAACCTGCTGACCTAGAGGATTGGGATGATACTACTTCTGATGAAGAAAATTGAAATTTCATCTACTACCAATCATGGAAACCAATCACACGCATCGTCATGGTGACCCCAAAAGAAGAGTGGATAAATTAGTTTGGGAGATATCGTTCCTGGATCCACGAAGAATGCACTAGAGGAGTGGATGACTTACATTATCATGTTCTCATTTGAGATTTCATGATAGAGAAAATATGGTAACATGACCACAACCTTAGGATCAGCTGGCTGTGGATAAAAGCTGTCAATATAAAAAAACTTTAGAATACTGAACAAGAGATAAAACACATGAGGGTGTGGGGAAATGAACATTCTTCTTTCCATGATGCACAATCAGAGCTTATATCCTAATTGATGTCATAGATGATAGAGGTTGAGGAACATATCAGGAAATAATCCTAAGTGATGGCTATTATCCAAGATGATGAATATCGAGTAAGGATCAGGGCCGATGAATTGTTCGATGTTTCAATCTATGAGAAGAGAGAGCTTAACCGGAAATGTAAAATCTTGGATGTCACAAGCTAGAGAGTGGTAGAGTTGGGACACTCCATTGAAGAGGCCAAAACATCTATCGGAGTGGTTAATCCATAGAGGCTATAATTTGTACAAACTCAGAAACATTATTCCATACATGACAGTTTATTTTGGTTGTGTGCATGAGTCCCATTATCCACATTTATTACTACATCTCAGTCGCATCTTTGAAAAATGTAGTGATCAATCCCTAAGATCATCTGTGTCATGCCCAGTGTGGGAAACAAGGCATGACCGCATAATTATTTCCCTTGCATACGACAACACCAACCAATCACCATACATTTGAGGTTTTAATGACTAATCTAAGTTTATGAGAAGAATATGGGGCCATGATTAGAGAATATAATTTAAAAATATCCAACCTTCCCTCTCCCAACATGATCTAGTGCACAAGCATGATAATGCTAGGTTTTTTGTAATAAATATGAACTATGGGAAATGAAAATTGTGAATTGAAATACCCAAAATTCATAATGTAGTGAAGATGGAATAAATAAGGATGATAGCTTTTGACCCAATTTTAAAAATAGAATCCACATCACGTTAGCATGAAATGGGAATAAAAAAATTAGGGTCGACTGCTAACTGCATTCAGAGACATTGGACCAAACCCGAAGTGTCTTCTGATGTCCTCCAGAATGTTAGTTGAGAATGGTAGGTGATACATAAGGCCGAGAATCCAAATAATTTAGGGATTACTTTATATGTGAAAGGAAGGATGATCCAAATAAGGAGAACCCAAAACATGGGGTAGAGTGATGTGCTATTCAAATGGATTGAAAAACTATTGAAATTATGCCACCATGATGAAAGTACACTAGTTATATATCAACCCTACTTTTTTTACACACTTAAACATGATTTATTACATAAAATATTCTCTCGATACAAAATAGAATATCGAGAGGACTAGTGTCTTTTGGGCTTAGTAACATTAAATAATGTCTTAAAAAATGAAACAAAACATCTTTATTGAAAACATCTTTTACATGACCACTACATTCCCTTGTACTTAGCATTTCATGGGATAACCTGAGGACATGCATAAGAAAAGGGTGTGCTAAAAATCCCATTAAGGGAGTAAAAAAGACTTAACCAGAATAATTAAATACATTTTAAGAAGTAGACATATAAAAGGAGAATAAAAGAAAAATGAACATAAAGTCATTATATAGTATGATTGTCATAACATGGAAATATGGCAATGACACTTAACATGAAATTATCTTGAGCCAAGGCTCATTTCACATGGAGAATGAGTAAACACTCATTGAAATTGAATTAGAATGAGTAAATACTCATTACAATTGAATAATAATGATTAAATATGAATTTCATGTGACGTATCATGATACTAATCTTTACCCAAATTTTTGGTTCTCTATTAGGGCACACTCTTCTTTATCTTTTCATTTCATGCATAACTGTGACACATGGATCATACAGAATTCATTCATTAAACATCATCATTTATTCCAAGATAATGGGATGTGGAATTCATAATTAAAATCTATAATTAATTAGTAAATGTGCATAAAGGTTAACACCCTTGATAGAGAAATGGGCATGGTATTGACTACATAATGATTTTGGCTTGGAAATTCGAGGTACAATTTCGGCTGCATAACAACGTTATATAAGAATTCATAAAAAATGGTTAATTGGAGTGAATGGGGGGTCTCATAATATTTACATGATATGTAATGTAATGGGTTCATATAGATACATGTACCAACAAATTTAATAGAATATATAATCATAATAAAAAAATTACTTGAATGTGAATGAGAAGAGAAAAAATTCCTTAGGAAATTTTGGCATGGAAAAGGGTGTACATGGGAGGCATTAAATAGAGATAAAGAGGTATCTCATAATTTAAAACATAGGTAGGGGAATATAAGGGAGGTGATAAATCATACACCAAAATTTTTAATTTAATGAAAACGGGTCCTACAACACAAAGAAGCTTTGATACAAATAGGAAAGGTAGGAATCACTTACTTGGAAGTGTGATCCTAATGGCAAATGAGAGGCTTGAGAGAGGCTTCTTTTGAGCTTGAGGTACCTTGGGAGGATTATAGAGAGAGTAGGGCCAGGCATGGATGAGCTCTGAAGGCTTTGAGTGAAGATGAAGTGGGATCCTAGGTGGGTTTATATAAGAAAGGTGAAGGAATTCTTTATTATTTAGGTTTGGGTCACCACACATTAAACTAATCCAAACCACAAACCATCCCATGGTTTTTTCCCATTTCTATTCCAAAGGTTAGTGGAAACAATATTTTATAAGGGAAATTGAATAAAATCTTAAAATAATAGGGTTTCCTATGTGGAGGTGAGTCACACAGTTAAAGAAATCAATTTAAAAAGATAAAATGTTTTATAAGTCTTGGAGGGTTTACAAAGGCTTTGTAAAATAAATCAAAAAAACCGAATATCAAATTATTTTAATGGTAAAACATATATTTTCCGAACATAATGTTTTGAGTATTTTATTACATCAAATGTTTTTCTTTATGATGTCATAAAACACATTATATATTTAAATGGTATTTAATTTTTACCCAAAAAATTCAACTGTCTCAGAAAATTATGAAAAATTAACTGTTATGTAATTTTGATGCCCTAATTCAAAAAATAATATTAATTTCATATAAATAATTTTATAAATATGTGATATATTACTTTTATAAAAAAAACTGACATTTATTGAAAATTCATGGGTTTTGACAAAAACAGAATTCAAACCATAATAAAAATTACAATTGTATTCAGAAAAATTATACGATCATTTACACTTAAAAAAATTAATTTAATAATAATAATTTTTTGTTAAAATTTAGTTTAATTCCAAAATTCTATAATTTATCAAAATAGATTTCTTAGTTGAATATAAACTAAAAATATTATTTCTGCTTTAGAAACTATCTGTAAAGTAATAATAATAAAATGAATGTATATTATTTATTATATACAAAAATAATTCACATAATCATAGTGCTAAGGACTTGTTACATAACCCCTTATAACACCCACATAAGACCGAAGGGTAAGGAATGTGATCATGATATACTCTTGGGGTGGCTCGGATAACATCGCTCGGGTGGTAATCTCTATCAACTTCTACTTCTCCCATAGGCAGTTCCGTTTGATATTAACATGTCGAAGCTCGAATAGGGCTTGGTCAAGAGCGAAGACAAATGATGCCCCCTCATTTCCGATATCTGGAAAATGGGATTCATATGGGGAATGTCTACTGGATGAGGCCATCACTTCCTTTCTCTGAGTAAATTGGATTTGATAAAGACCTATATTTATTCTAATAATGTGATCACTATTCAACGACTATATTAGCAACGGTCATAATTCATAAATTTTTTTTTTAAAAATCCAAAAACATAAAAACAAATAAATGCATATTGTAACACCCCGAGCTTCCACGATACGCTTCTCATTCAATAATGAAATAGCTTGCATTGAACGCAACTTCGAGTTCTAAAACACCGCGACTAATCAAAGTAGCCGTTATGAATAGTAATAACCACTTTTTAAAATTTTAGAAATTTTATATTTCAAAATGGACTTCATTTTTGAATTCGTAATATCGAAATTAGCCTATGTTGAATTTTTTGTATTTTTCTGAGAACTTCTAATTTTTTATGAATAGTGAAAAATACTTAAAAACAACTTTTTAAATCAAAATAATTTATACTGATAAATTATACTATTTAGTGGTTTTAAGTTATAATTAGAAAATATTTTTACCATTTTATCCAATGGTGGTCATTAGAATTAATTTAACATTGAAATTGGACATAAACAATTGCCAATCTTTTGATATAAATTGTTTCTTAAAAACACGCTATTTGTTGTGACTGCGGGAATTAATTATAAAATTAATTAATGCAACTTATATGTTTGGAATTTTGTAAAATAGACATCATTTTTGAATTCGGAATATCAATTATAGCTTAGGGTGAAATTTTGGCAATGTTCTGAAAAACTTCAATTTTTGATGAATAGTGAAACCACTAAGTGGTAGTTAAATAACTGATTTTTCGTTTAAATGAAATATTACCACTTCTGTGATTTTATTTTCAAAAATCCGACATACATGGTTGTCATTAAGAAGTAAAATGTGGTTCAATGAGATTAAAATAATTTTTTGGTGAATAGTAACATTTAAGTTCTTAATCGCGATTAGTAGTAATTAGTGTAGTTTAAGGTATAAATAATGCTTTAATAATATGAAATGACCTAGACACATGTCCTAACCTCATTGGTTGTGTCATGTCCGACCAAGACAAGCCATGGGTCAACTTGGGGACCCCATGGAGACAATTTGGTTGGGAAATGACATAAATAACGTTTTATTTAATGTAAAAGTAAAAATGACACAAACATGAGTTGTTTTACTAAAACAATTTTTAAGTGGGGTTAAACAAGTCCAAATTTTGATTATAAATATTCATTAGAAAGCTAAAATGATTTCCTACATCATAGTAGTTTTTTTATAATTTTTAGACATTAAATAAATTAAATTATTTATGACATAATTATGATGTAGTGATGACCTCATTATTTAACGATTTAAATAAAATGGGAAGATAATGAAAAATCCAAGGCTTACACTTGTCCAAAGCCAATTGGATGAGGAGATGTAGAACCCTTATCACCTTAGGCTCGAATTATATAAGTGTGGGACCTTTAGAATCCGAAAAGCATTGTGAAATAATGTAACATTTCAATCTTTCCAAAAGTGCCCCTCCTCTCCACTTATAAAAGGCCCCCACCTCTCCCACCTCATTTACACTTTCAAGCCATTTGGCTCGGCCAACCTCTGCCCAAATACTCTCCCAACTTCCCCCTCTTACTCCTAGAATCCTCACTTTGGTCAGAACTCTTCCCAAGGAAGCCTTTGGCTCAAATCAAAAAGAGTTACCCGATTTTGAGGTAATGTATTTTCTAATGTTGTTTTGTTTTATTTTTCTTCTCCAACCCCCTAAACTCTTTTTATTCATTTCTTTTGTAACAACACCAGTATCCTAAATATACTAGGATGTTGTTATAAGAAGGATTCGAGCTACACTTACACACACCTACATCTAATGGTTAAAGAACATACGGTTTCTGGGGATGGCGAATTTCTGCATCACGAAACGATGATTGTTCAACACTCATATAACACCTTCAAAGGTGGCCATTAAGATGTCACTATTTTTATATATGATATATAATATGTTTATGTTTTACTTATTCTTCTGTATTTCTCATTTATGGCATACTTTATGATTTCCATTATGGGTAAAACGCGATAATTTCATTTTAGGAAGTGCGGACTACCGCCCCCTCAAAGTGATTTGAATCGTTAATGCCATATGTGGGATGTATAAAGGATGGAGTAAATGTTATTATACACTATATTATACTGGAATTATATTATACATTTATATCATTATGATTTAGTTCCATTAAATATGAAATTGAAATGAAAGTAGCGTTCATGCGTACGTACGGCTTACCGTCTCCATGAACGGTGCATTTCATTTCTTACCTCTAAATGTTATGTAATATTATAAATGAATGTACATACTGGATATATAAGATATATATGACATATAAATCATGAATATAATTCTGGATATAATGGATATTTCACCACATAAACAATTTGTAATTATAAGAAGCTTATTGTTGACTCAAGTACCAAAGATCGACAAAACGACCGTTATTAACTTAAATAATTACATAATGTTCATATCATTGTAATAAGTGATATAATAAGGATAATGAAATTAAAAATGGTTCTTAATAAGGTATATATTAACTCTAGTTTATTATTCAGGAGGTTAAAGAACGGTTGAGTCAAGTCAGACACGAGGTAAGGAAACTTCTTAACCCAATTTCTATTCTTTGGGTTAATCTCCTACTTTCAAATTATGTCATGATATTGTTGTGTCATATCTTGTATTTGTACTTTCTTTATGTTTAATTATAGTGAATACACATAATAGATATATTTTATTTAAATGATATTTGTAAGGGAATTTCTTAACCCAACTTCCATTCTTTGGGTTAATCTCCTACTTTCAAATTATGTCATGATGTTATTATGTCCTATTTTGTATTTTTAATTTCTTTATGTGTACCTATAGTGAATACACATAATAGATCTATTTTATTTTAAAAATGATCTTTTTAAGGACTTCGTCTCAATCTCCTTTCATTGAGGCATATTTGGTTTTATACACAACTTTATTTTATACGGTATATAAACCCCTTTGACTTTTACATTTATTCAAAAGGAATCTTTTTTTATACGAAGCGTTTTGCTAAACGACAAAAGGGAATGTTTTTCTTTCCGTACTTATGCGGCGACAACGACTTCTCTGCCGCCGTGACCATTATTTGAGTTTCGGCTTCCTCTACAAGCCATCATTTTCTTTTTTAATGAAAAATAAATACAAAGTTTTAACATTCTTTTATTTTGGTATTGAAAATGGTTTTGAAAGCGTTTTTATTATATCAATGTGTTGTATTGATATCTTGTGATTGAAATGTGGAAATGTTATGTTTCCTTTATGCATGTTTTATGTTATATGATTATGTTATGGTTTATGATATGTTTAAAACTATTCATATGAGGAATGTATTGGACTTAATATGTGACGGGTGGAGCCCGCTATAGCTCCTCGATGCATCGGTAGGTCTCATGAGACAACTAGACATGGAATTGGCCGAGGCCCTTTCCCAATTTGATTTATGGTTTTGGCCGAGGCCTTAATCATTTTAGACGTCTTGGCCGAGGCCTTGAAAAAATGTTTCAGAATGTCCGGCATTATACATTCCCTCATTATGAAAGTGGTTATTGATATTGCATGTGATTATTCTACCAGTAGAATATCCATGTGAAGAAGTGAATGGCATTATCTCATTTTACTTATGCCATATTATATTGATGATCAAGTTTAAAAGGCTTCTGTTTTTGTTATACATTGCCTTAAATGTTAATGTTTATTTATGAAAGCTTCCGCAATATTGTTATCCTTACTGAGCATCTGAGCTCACCCCTTTCAATGTTTTAATATTTTCCAGGATGTGAAGAAGTATTTTATGAATGACCTGCAGGGATAGTCAGAAGAGGATATGAGTGTGGACTATGGAGACTTTGTTATTGTAGTTTTTCACTTTATGATGTAATGTAACGTTTACGAATGTATCTAGTGTTTCCAAGGCTACTAAACTAATCGGTCTTTCGAGACTTGATCTTTTGTGATCATGCCAATGTTACGAAGTAATGCACCGACTCTGGGTAGCTGGGGTCGGGGCGTTACACATATTTTATATAAATAAATTATATAATAAGACATTTAATCAGATCAAGAGGATTTTTTAATAATGAATGTTTGGGTCATTACAAGGTGAGTGTATCAGTCTGAATAGAGATCGGTCCTACTTCTGAGAGGGAACTATCTAGTGAGTACCTAAGAGGGTCTATAGTTTAAAATCAAGTAACTAGGGATGATAAGTACAGCATATAGTATCATGTAGTGAAGATGATGCAATAATATTTTAACATCGTATGATCAAAATATCTCACTATGTTTAAGGTTGTACTTCCTAGATCTTACCCAGTAGTTTAAAGTCATGTTTCATAGATTATGAACCCCTAGTTTATGGCCATAATGTTCAGACCATGTTTAGGGTAAAAGAACCAGAAAATTTAACTGTCTTGGAGCCGGTCCCGATGTGAAATGCCTCAGTGTTGCTGTTTATCCCATAAGGATGAGAATAAATCCAAACATAGTTCCTGAGCACAATGTGGTCAGAGACCAATGCTGGTGGGGGAAATTCTATCTGGAATGGAAGTTGACGTATCCCATAATTATCATGGGGAATATTGAACATGTTCAGGGTAGGTCCACAGTTTAAATCCATGAATCGAAGGCATAGGTACCCCAAAGGTGAAATTTTTGTGAAATTTATAATCCTACATGAATGGGGAATAGAAAGGTCTACACCACATCACACATTTCTAAAAGGGAATTTGGGGCCATGAATGCCAAGATAGGGAGTTTACCTTTCAGTTGGTTGGACACGGGTATTAGATTCTTGAATGTATCTATGTATCCTATATGGGACATAATAAATTATTAAGTAGTTTTTTGTATTATTAAATGTTTTATATCATGTGGAAAGGATGATAGTGTCACTGTTTAAGGTTGTATGCTAGGACCAACGGGTCACACCATCTCGTATATGGAAATTACCCAACCACAAAACATATGCCTACGTGAGCCATGCTCGGTGTAGGAAACATTGATCTTTGTCAGGCCTTTCCAATCTAACAATAGTTTTCAATGATGTAAAGGAAATAACAGGTTGGAAAAACTCTAGACGATCTAACATTCCTACTCAACGCATGAGAATGCGTTGAGTTACATCATTGGGGGTGTCAAGGATCCGTAAAATGGAAAGGGTCATTAAACATGTGATTCACATCATCCAATAATTTTTATGAATAGGGAGTGACATAATGATAAAGGATAACTATTGACCATAATCAAAACATAGCATCGATTTCATGTTTTCCTAGAATGGGAACAAATAAATGAGGGTCGACTACTGACAAAAGTCAATACACAGAACCTATCTCATATTTTCATTCAAAATACTCTGAGACGTTGGCCCAAGATGGTAGTAGAGAATTGAGGCCTAACATCCATTTCGTTGAATGGGTCCCATCAGATGTGAAAGATAATGGAGACACCAAATTAAGGAACGTGCACAGTTTGAACATCACCCATGTAGATTAACATTCATGTAGGTCGAGCACAAGAAGTGGAAATCCCAATTGAAGTATATAGAATGGTTATTATAAACCCAACATGATTGAGGACTGATGATTTCCATACCACACCACATAATGTTTGGAGAAGCCATGTGAAAATGGGCCTAAGATGCGAAAGTGGTTGCGACTTGGCCCCATACAAGAAGTCTAGGCATTTCTATATATCCCATAAAGAAGAAAATCAAGCCACACATAGTTCATGTATGTGGTCTAGAATGAATCCAACACCAAATTTGATTGGTATTTTCTATTAAAGAGGAATATTATAATTGTTACACAGTTTAACGTTGTGCGTACATGGAGGGTATGAATTCAAGTTTATAGTCATAGAGCATGAATAGTAAGGTGCCTAGTTTAATTTCATGTGTGTGGGACATGTCGGTGTAGTTTTTTTATCATGTGGTAAGGAAGAAGAATATAGAGAGATATTCATGGGGGTGTGGTTATTTCATAGCCAACATTAATGATGATATAGAATTCCACCCCACCCCCACACATTTTTGAAAGAATAATTCGAATTCAACATCATACTAGCCAGACATTATGCCCGAAACACCAATTTTAAGGTCATAGAGTTCACACTCTAAGGTGCAAAGAGGTTTGGCAGAAAACCACAGGGCATACTTAATATTTTTTGAACAGAAGAATTCATCACCATATCACACCATTTTGAGAATAAAGGACCTAGACCCAAAAAAAGGATACAGATAATTGTCAAAACTTTGTGGCTGTACCTGAAGGAAAATTGCTCAGGAATCACTAAGACAAACTTAGTTCTTAAACTCGGCATGGAAAAAGGAAAATTCTAGAGGGGTACTTTCTTCTCAAATGAAGACATCATATATCTGGGTAGTTATCAACACACAAACTGGATGATGAAGACATTGTTTAAAGTCATATAATAATGCTGTAAGGGATCTTAGTTTATGATCATAGATCTCAAACAAAAATAAGAATATTCCCAAAGTAAAAATATGTGATGAGGTTCCATAAAGCAACCCATTGTGAATGAGGGAAATAATTTCTACACCAATCCATAAATTTCCAAAAGAAAACACACATTTTAAAGTCATGATACATGGAATAAGGGACCAAATTTCATAGTTTAAGGTCATAGAGTTCGGACCGAAAGGAATTGTTGTTCTACCATGAAGTAATGGACCTTTCCAATGTCCCTAAGACAACATGAGCTATGCTCAATGTGAGAAACAAGGGTGGATAATATCTTTACAACACATATAATACATATTAGGGGGAGATTGTGTGAAGTTGATGATGACCCCACGATACTGATTCATCCTCTTAAGCGCAATGGTGCACATAGGGATAACACCAATGGTGTCAAATTTCTACTTGAACATTATGGAGTAGAATGGGATGTGAATCATAAGACCAATATTTTGGGCATAAAGGGGTGCCATAATGATGGAGGATAAATGTTGACTATGTTCAAAAGAAAACATCCATATTATGTGACCTGAAATGGTAACAAAAAAAGAGGGTTGACCAATGACCCAATCCACAACATGGGACATGTCTCATAATATCATTTGAAATCCTCTTGTACATTAGCCCAAATTGGTAGGGAAGACACAAGGCCAAGAATATATACTGTCCAGGGGGCCTTTTGGATGTGAAAGATGATGGAAAGCCATAGGGAGATGTGAACCATTGAAATGCATGAAAACATGTCCATGAGGAATACAATAATCTAAGTCCCCAACCATAGTGCATTTGAGCACATTGGTGAGGCATAAAAAGGGTCATGGGGTCTAGTCAAGGAATATGACTTGCGGAGGTGAGTAGAGGAAAATGGAAAAAATTGGTTGATGAACCCAGGGCTATACGCAAAGACAAAATGTCCAGGCATTACAACATATCCCATAATGATTTGAATCAAACCTTATGTATTTCTAGAAAGGTCATACAGTTTAACATCATGCGGTAATGAAACATGTGGAAGGAAAATGTCCTAAAGGTAATTTTCATGGAGTGATAAAGAAACCCCAACATGAATGAGGACAAAAGTCCACATCACACCTTGAAAAATCCCAAGGCGGAACCTCAGGCCAAGGGGTTTGAAAAGATCTATGGACCTGGGTCTAGACAAAAAGAAGAAATGTCTGGGTGTCCTAATATATCCCATAAAGATGGGAATCAAGCCACACATAGTTCATAAAATACCGTGAAGTTTAACAACATATGGATAGGATGAGGGAAAATTGGTATCTCAAAGAGGAATGTGTATGGAAGGGACAAATAACCTGATGTGAATGATGAAATAATTACACAACATCACAACATTCCAAATTATAATAGATAGATTAGTACAATGGGGCTGAGAAAAAGAATAGGTGAACTTGGTCTAGACCCAAAGAATAAATGTCTTGGAATTCTTATGTAGCCCATAAGGATGGGAATCAATCCACTTGTAGTTCTTTAAATACAATGCAGTTTAAATTCATGTGGTAAGGATGATGGAGATCTTACTTTAAAGTCATAAATCATAGACCAAGGGATGCCCAGTTTAATGTCATGTGCATGGGAAATTCTCATTCAGTTTAATGTCATGCAGTTAGGATATAAAAATGGTGAACTCTTAAGAGAGGTATGTGGTGTGGTTATTGAAAACACGATGTGAATGGGGACATAAATCCACACCCCACCACATACTCCCTAGAGAATTCATTCCAAGTGGCCAGAAGGAAGAGAAGGTTTCTAAAAACAAGGTATGGACCTGAGGATGAAATATCTGGGAGTTCCTACGTTTTCCATAAGGATAGGAATAAATCCAGACATGCTTCTTGAAAATTCTGTGTAGTTTAACATCATATGGTAAGGATGATAGAAAATAGGTGTCTTAATGAGGAATGTGTGTGCCGTGGAAATGTAACCATATGTGAATGAGGATATAAGTCCACATATTCTAGACCATTCAATATTCTTTTAAATAACTCATTCCATGAGGCGATGAGAAAGAATAGATGAACCTGGTATGGTCTCGAAGATTTAATGTTGAGGCATTCTTATGTATCCCATAAGGATGGGAATCAAGCCACACATAGTTCTTTAAATACCATGTGGTTTATCTTCATACTGTAAGGATGATCGAGATCTTATTGTAAATTAATAGATCTTGGAACAAGGGATGTCCGGTTTAATTTCATGCACATGGGAAATGACCTTGTAGTTTAATGTCCAACAATAAGGAAAAAATGGTGAAATCTTGAGTGTGGTATGTGGTGTGGTTATTTCAAACCCGACATGAATGGGGATATAAGTCCAAAAAACACAACAAACTCCTGAGAGAACTTAGGAAAAGGGGCTAGAAGGAATAAAAAGTTTCTAAAAACTAGGGCTAGACCTAAGGATGAACTTTTTGGGTGTTCTTAAGTATCCCATAAGTATAGGAATCAAGCCAAATTTAGTTATTAAAAATTCCATTCCATTTAACATCATGTGGTTAGGACGGTTCTGGATGTTGGGACAATGATGTGGATGTTGTAAACCCAATGTGAATGGGGACTAAAGAAGTCCACACCAGAGCATATGAAACCCTAGATGATATTTTATCCCAAGGGGGGTGAAGAGATTTGTTAGGATGGAACAAAAGTCAAAATGTATAACCGTTTCTACATATCCCATGAGGATGGGAATAAATCCATACATTGTTCTTATAATGGTTCCTTGTTTACCATCATGAGACAAGAACATGGAAGATATTAGTTTAAGGACATTGATATCAGACCATAAGGTATATCCACCACTCATAGTTTATCATCATGTGAGATGAAGGGGATCTTATTTTATGGTAGTAGAGCTCGGACCCTTTACAGTTTTATGTCTTTCAGGGAAAGGATTAGTAATTTAATGGATGCCTTGATGGGGATGAGTAGTTTAACATATGATAAGATGGATACTCCATAATTGTGAAGTACTGCTTGAGGAATTTTGAATCGGTTGGACGAGTAATTTGCTCACCATCTATAGTTACCTAAGAGTATGCACCATTGGGGTAAACCTTGTGAATGAAATAATGTCCATCCCATATGGGCTCTAACTATTTTGGCTTCCGGATTGGTATTATTGGTGTTCTAAGGGCCAATACCGTGTAACCTTTAAGAAAAAAATGGAGATGAAATTTCTTATTGAAATATTTGGGTATCTTATTCGAATGCCTCTCTGTATTTTGTATGGAATTAAGCCTGTTCTCATCAAGGGATCCTAATTCATCCAGATGGATTTCTGATACTTTTTTTGGTGTCTGAGGATCGGTGATGGATGTATGATGTGATGGAAATTGAATCTATATGGGCAAGACCACCTCTATTATGTACACTTGGGAATAATGGGTAACCTGGGTGGAATTAGGAGTCATCATCTGGTAATCCCAAAGAGGGTTGGGGAGTTTGTCTAGCCAACATTTCTTATTTGACCAACAATCATTTATGGAATGTTAGAGATGGGTCTTTTGAATCCCTCCATCTACCCATTCCCTTGCGCATGATAGTGAGAGGTACAATTAGAACAAATATTATAATTGGAAAATATTGTCTTCAGCTTAGCTGCCTGGAAGTTGGTGTTGTTATCGGTGAGGGAATCATGAAGGTCTCTAAATCAATGGATGATATTGGATCTCACAAATTCAATGATTGAATGGGCCTTAAATTCTTTGAGAGGAACAGCATATGCCCGCATTTGAAAAATCCATAGCCGTCAAGATGAAGCTATACTAGTGAGCCATTATTGGTGGATATGTTCCCACAACAACGAGTCCCCCGACTGCAATGGGCCACGAGTACTAGGTAGTATGTCGAGGATCTGGCAGTTGATGTAAAGAATGATCCTAGCTCAGTCACACATGGAACATCATGGAAAAAAACAATGTAGTCATAGACCCTGGTGGAATAAATGTAGCAGAATCTTTGGATCTAGTGAGAGAGCTTTAACCCAGCCTGATGAGCTCCACAAGATCCAGAATGGACTTCCTACATAATAAGGGGAATCTCTTCTCCTTGAATGCAAGGAAAGAGAACTCTATTGAAACAGTGTTAGTAGAGGCTCTTCTTATTATTGGGACTACTCTAGTGGGTGAACCGCCCTACACACCAATGGGATCACTCACATTTCGGTTAGCTTTTCAGGAGATTACCACGTTGGAGGTACTCACTAAGAGAGTTTTCATGTTAGAGGACTCATCCAATTTGGTTGGTGGACTTGGACGTCCTGATGTGGAGGCATCAACAGTAAGGTGGCTTACCTATGGGATATCCTCATTGATTGAAATTAGACGAGAGATTAATTTTCAATATGCCACAGAGATTACAAAATCATCCTGGTCAGGATCGAAAAGAGATGCATCAAGGTTCTCTAATGAATTGGCTCGACTATTCTACGATCGAAGGACATGAGTATGTTCTGGCCGAGAAGTGAACTGGGCCATCTAATGGAGAGTACTCTCTAACAAAGATATATGCTACGACTTACAGACAATGTAATCACTTTTGATCTTATTGATCACTAGCTCAGAGTCCCCTTTCACATGAAAATGGGGAACATCAATCTCAAGGGCCAGCTTGAGATCAATTATAAGAGCATAAGACTCCACATGGTTATTGGTACAACCTTCTAACAACTATAATGAATATGGTTGGACAGCTTGTCTAGGCATGATTAAGATGATACTCAGGCCTACTCAATTATTCTGGGATTATTGATTCTCCTTCTAGTAGGGATTCCAGAATCACCTTCGAATTGAATCTTTCAACACAGTACGGATTGATCCATTGAAAGAATTGATTCATATGGAAATTCAAGATCTAGAGACGATTCTCCAGGGGCTAGATGGGTGGAAAGGAATTATGTCAATGTATGTACCTTGATAGTCTTCTGGGGGAAAATAGATATCAAACTACTTCAGAATAACTAACCACCTAGGTAGATGGCCTATCAATATAGGGGTTCATAATGTACTTCAGCAGAACCACACAAGACACTAGCTATATCTCTTGGTGCTGTATGTAATTTCATTATTTCTATACTACAAATAACAACACAAGGAAGCTCTTCTCGATAGAGGAATATCTACTCTCTATATCAAGGAGCATGTATCTGAGATAGTATAAACTGTTCCATGTCCCCTCATTATTCATCTAGATTAGTATGGCATCGAGGGACCATTCCGTAGTGGTCACATAGAAGACCAATGGCTTTCCAGAAATGGGCAGCATCAGAACTAGAGGTTGTAGAAGGTACATCTTGATTTCCTCAAAATTATTCGGACACTCCTCATCCCATTGATAGTCAACACCATTCATCATGATTTGGGAAAAGGGATTAAAATATCCATCCAAATTTGTGATGAATCGGTGTATATAGGCTACGTATCCATAAATTCCTTCGAGCTTCTGAATATTGCTCGATAGTGGAATGTGGATGATTTCCCTAATCTTCTCTAGGATCAATATCAATTCATCTAAATCTAACAACAATGTCAACAAAATTTACAGAGGAAACCATGAAGGCACACTTCAAGGGGTTTATCATCAGGTGGATAGAAAAGAGGAAGTAGAACAATTTCTCAAGATCTCTGAGATGGTCCTAGATATGATAAGATTTGAACACCTGATAATCCACATATAATTCCACCAACATCCTAATGATAGTATTAAATATGTGGTGAATGGAATACTTATAGGTTTCACCTAAATTTTTTATACTAAAAGGCATTCCCTGGTAGTCGGATGTACCTTGTGGTTCATTGGAGGTGGTACACTATTCATCCACAGGGGCCATTCAGATGTAACTATATATATAATTCCCATCCATGAAGGAGATATCAAACATCTCAGTGGTGGAATCAATAAACAGTTTTATAAGAGGATGTGGAAAATAATTCTTCACACAATGATAGTTGAGATCCCAGAAGTCAATACAGACTCTGATCCATATGTTATTCTTCCTAATTGGAACAATGTTAGATAACCGTTTGGGATAATGGAACTCCTTGATTATGTTGTCTTTTATGAGCATATCAACCTTATCATTGACCATGGAACCATGAGAGGGGTTCATCTTTTTAGGAGGCTACTTGAACCGATAATGATTTAATGGGAAACCATAGCGGTGGACTGCAACCTAAAGATCCAGTCCTAGAATATTTTCATATATCAAAGAATATAAATCTCGATGTAGTTTCAAGAAATCAACATATTGAAGTTACACTACTGTAGACATGGCTTAGCTGATCTGTGTTGGATTTGGATCTGTCCCATTGCCAAGGATCACATGTACCAGCTCACCGACCATAGTTGATATTCCTTCTTCAAATTTAGGAGAATCATCTTACAAATCCTCCTCATTATCCATGAAATGATGATCATTGAAAAGAGGTAACCTATCTTAATTTTACGATCCTAATGGGATTCTAGTGCTATCCTAAGCGGTAGTAGAAACCTCATCAGGGGATTCATGCACTATTGAAACCATGGCGACAAAAGTTGTCAACCCAATTCCATTAGGCCTTCAAGGAAATGGTCCACGTTCTATAATGTCATATCAATAGTGGCGTGTTTTCTAATGTTTTTTTATCCCAAACCAACATAACATTCAAGTATGGAATATTATTGTTTCCATCGGGTAGACAACCCGATTCCTTATAGAGGCAGGGGATCTCAGATCACTGGAGCAAGATTTTTGTTTGAATATGAGGTGATATTACGATGTCCATTAGACATGGGAACACATAACCCCAAATCACAAAGAAAAAAAATCATTTATCCTTTTATGGGGTTTGGACTCCACTCAATGAATCAGGAAAATATACGGTCATCCAGGTCTGTCGAAGGGTCATTCACATCCATAGAATTCTCAACCTCATTAGCTTAAATCTTCTTGTCCTTTAACTAGTATTATTCAGCATCTAGGTAGTGCATGTCGCAAGAGGAAAAGGGATTTGAATCACCTTGGATTATGCCTACTCAACTATTAAGGGATTACATAAGGCATTGGTTATATGAGGAATGAATTTCCACATGAAGGTGGAGCTATGGACTACCCATCAATGTGTTGTAAGAGGTGTCTTGTGAGACAATCATGAACTTGATGATAGAATCTAGACCACTAAATTGGGTCTTTAGGGAGATCCTTCCAATCAGATTATGCTATTTCCTATCATAACATTTAATTTTTAGGTCAATGGGACTAATATTTACATTAGATAATCCCAATTTATAGAGTGTCCAGGCTAGAATAAGATTGATCCTAGAGTCCGTGTAAATAAGGTAGCATCAGATGTCCTAACGATTGAACTAGAAAGTGATGTAAAATGGGCAGATGTTCCCCTGAATTGGAGACCATCATCTTCTCATGAGAATGAAATGATGTCCTGACACTATTTTGGTTTGATTTCCCCAGCGATGAAGGCTTCTATCACTGCGACCTCCATTTCAAACTGGAGGGTTCTTCTTAAAACCACTATGAGGGATTAACTCATATCTTATAATAGGTTGAGAGCCCATAGGATCTAGATATGGGAAGGAGTTATAGAAAGATGATTTATGGAATCATATTTCAATTCCATGAATGCACTTTTACTAATAGGAGGTCGCTCAGCGGATGTGGAATGATAGGCGCTACTAGTAAAACTGATGGATTCTTGCTGGAATTGGGACTGTCCAGCTACTCACTAGTTAAACAGAATAGATTTACAATCAGATAATAACTAGATGATTATAGTCCATTCAAAATGAATCATGTCTATTCATATCAATATTGTGGTGGCTCCCTGTGATTGACTAGAATAAACAGCGGAGGAGGTGAATCTGAAGAAATGAGATGAGATGGTTTTGAGTAGTGAGATCTATGGTGGGCATGCTATCTAGTCTCAGTGGCATGCACAGTGTGGATGGAAGAATATACCAATTAATTATGATGATTACCATACCCATAACATCGTCTATTCTTGAATCGAATGGGGGAATTGGGAGGGTCTTCCTGGCGCTCTACGAATATGGAACCTTGTTAGGGTTTACCAGCTTGATGGTATTGACAAACGCATACCCTTGGTCATCACTTGAAGAATCATAGACCATTTGGTAGATTCTAGGGGAAATCCCCATCCCTAGGGGTATGCAATTTCTAAGAGTACATGATAGATTTGGCATTGATGGGGAGATTTTATTACTTTTACATTGTCGGTTCTCACTCCCATGAGAGTATGAATGCAGAGATGTTGGTACAAAGGTAGTAGTTGAAGGTAGAATAGTGACTTTGGATGGCTCATGATGATTTAAATGTTCATGAATAACACCATGGGCATGGGTGATAGGCTTGCAAGCTATCCAGTTTCCATTGTTTTGAGACCAATGGGTTGAAACATGCTTTTATTCACCCTCATTGTGGATATCATTCTTCATAAACACACATTCCTCATGTTCTGAGGCTGGACCCAATCTGAAAATATTGTTGTCAACTTTTTCATGTGGCTAGTCTTTAAACACATTGCACAAATTGAGGGTGTTCCTAATGAACTGGTGATAATGGCTTTAATAGGGGTGATCAGTGAGATCCACATCTTTGGGCCTCTTTTATTCATGAAACCACTTGATTCCTCTAGTACAAGGTGCTTCATAAATATCTGGGAACCTGATGTTCTGATTCCTCTGATCTAGGAATGGAACTCAGGAATCTTGGCCCTACTGAGGGGTTGGCGGAGTCTGATGAGAAGTTAGAACCTAGTTATCCCAACTAGGCGTTTTCGGTGCATTATGTAGTAGCACATGCTGATTCTGATGTAGGGATTTGTTGAGCCATAGGCTATACCTAAGGTGGTGTTCCTCAGCATGGCTGTAGAGGTGGTTGTACCAGTAACAATTATAGATGCCTGGGGGACTCTATTTGTTCAACCGAGGTGGTTTCGTCCATGGATAATCTTCTTGGGGGACCCACAAAAGGCAATAGACATGCCTACTTAGTTTGTTGCAAGGATTCTTCTAAACATTTACCTTTGTTAGAGAAATCTAAAAACCCACCTGGTAATTTCATGAGTTATTATAAAAGGGACGATTTCAGTCTTCACATTCCCCATGCACATCGTTAGAAACTGTAACATGGTCAGCGACATATCTAGTGAATATTTGAGGCCATTACACCTGGAGAAAAAGTTTGTGATGAGCTCATCTGGCATTTTCATTCAACTGATGAGATCAGAAATAATAGTATTTTAGGGGATGGAACTAAACTGGTAGAGAAACTGCCTATGAAGATCCTCCCAACGAGATATTGACCCAATGGGTAACTTGTTGTACCAGAAAAATGTTTTCCCATCCAGTTTCTGTATGAAACACTAGAGCTTGGTGGCCTCCCACTACGCTAGAATTCCTAGCATGGGTCCAAACATTAAAATAAAGTGAAACGTCCCATTGAATGGGTATAAAGCAGGATTTAAGAATTCTAGGGGTGGTAGCTAATCGTCCACCCATGTCGTGTATGGATTTCCATTCGGCGGAATCTCTACCTGCTGAGATTCCAAAGCCTCAAGGCGAGAAATAAGTGCTACAATTATATAATTTAGAAAAAAGGATTCCTATTTCTATGAGGGTCGCTGACCACCAATGCATTGGAATTTTGTTTAAATGTGGTATGAAAACCCAAAAAACTCTTTGGGAGACTATAAAAATTACCTGAGGGGCTGGGGGAATGACCAATAGAGTGGCCAATGGGACCTATAGAGTGTCTAGAAAAACCAAAGACTATTTTTAAGGTAGGTCTTTGTGCAAATCAGGTGGATTGGGTGATGCATATTGTGACCTCTTTCCATAAACACCGACCACTAAATTGTGTATATGGGTAGTGTTGTCGAGATAACCAGGATGAAACTCACCAGGAGGAAGCTGAACCTGCTGCCTCGATCGAGGGTTATCTTAATCTGGTCGTCATTCTGTGACATGCTCGGTGGGGATCTCTTCAACCATATTTTTCAGTCCATCAAGATATTGACACAACAAATCATTTTAGGGTCATCTTCCATCTTTTTCAATGATCCTGGTGGGTTAGAGGGTTTGACAATCCCAAATGTCTCTTAGACCTTGCTGGGGTCTCGACTTAGATGTAATGACTTGGAAGGTTTAGGGAGGCCCAAAAAAGTTATTTATTGGTGAGTATGGACATATGAAATATATTTTGGGTGTTTTAATTCCACAATATATTGTTCCTCTTCTACTGGACTTATGACAATGGATCCTTCTAGGTATATCCTAGGAACAACTATATTCGCTACGATAACGCTAGAAGGCATGTCCTCAGTGTCAGTAGTTGAACCAGGCTAGAACAGGATATGATTGAAATGTAAGGCATCATACTTTCCCCAATCATGGATCTAGGCAAGTGGGGAAGCCTCCATTATATCTTTGTAGAGCATAGTGAATCTCTGAACACAATTTTTCTTGTGGTTATAATGATAACCAGGCCACATAGGGTGATGAGAAACAGAGTGTGACTAACTTGACCAGGAGGCATTGCTGGAGATTATCATCGTAGTGTTCCTAGCAGTTGGGATGAGATAAACACTGACAAAAGATACATTAATAGGTCATAACTAAGGCTCGACGGAGGCATATAACCTCTTCCTAGATAAGGTACTCTGGAATGTTTATGTTTTTGTTCCAACAAGACATAACATCTCTGGGAAATGGTTAACTTTGATAATGTCCCACAATCATCTCAGCTTAGAGTTTGGATATGGACCTTGATTTTCCCACTGTTTTACTTGAGGTGATTGTGGGACATGTAATGGAACAGAATTGGACAATTTTGGTGGTAGAGTTATAGGTGGAGAGTAAGGCGCACGAGCTGGCATGCCGCTGCATTCGGGTTGTCTTCTGATGATTTCTCTGATTACACCACCACATCCTGATAAGATGGACTAATGACTACTGATTACCTTGTAGGGGATGTGGTTGTTGGAGTTGGTTCACACTATTTCCCGTCCTCTATTTGTCAAAGAACGACTATATGTGATCTCTTGTTGAGGTAGATGATGGTCTTATTACTAATAAAGAACATTTCATGGCCAGACCTCAGAAAGGTTCCTAATATTTATCCTCCTATATGTATCTTTAAAGGGATGTGGGGATCTGTTGGACATTACATTCTAGAAGGATGAGGTAGATATTCCTTGTTCTTTCCCCATCCCCTGACATAGAGTATTTAGGTGAAGGTTCCATCATTGAATCACACTCCCCTTGAGAATATGAAAAGCAGAGAGGTTTGATTATCGTTTGAGGCTTTTCAAGATTCTTTCCCTAGCGGCGACGAACCACCCTCCTACCTAGGTACATTTCTTCAAGAAAGGGTAGATCTGTGACAAGGTGATGACCTCTGTTTGGGTTAGTGCTACAGCAAAAAGGACATCAGGTTGGACAAACCGTGTTGTGAAGAGCACTTGGGGGAATTTCAAATGGAACCCGGGAGGACCTCCATTATTGAGGGTGATTGAGTAGGGAGGGCATCTAGTGTAGCTGAAAATAACATGAGGAGGACCTACATGGTGATATTCCATATCACGAGCAGTAAATCCACATCTTCCGGCTTCGATAGATTTTTTTTGAGGAGGGACTTCGTACGGACCATACTTGATATGGGAAAGACCCATGTAATGACTTTCGATGAAGCAGGGAGGGACCCCACAGAGCACTTGAGCACAGGGAGGACCTCCATGATGAAGGGTGACTGGGCGAGAGGGACCCTTATGTTGATAAACTTGTTTGTGTGGAAAATTTTCATACCTTATATTTCAGACATGGGGAGGACCTTCGTTCCTGGTCAATAAGAAGGGATGACCTCCACATTGACTGGTGATAGTGGCAGGGGGAGGACATCCATGTTGGATGCGAGAGTGGGGATGAACATCACCCTATCTGATGGTTGAATGGGGAGGACATTTGTACTGGAAATCATCATCAGGGATCAGCTGGAAACATCAGCTTCTTGAACTAGTGACTAAGGAAGTCAACTCAACCTGCATGTGGGGTGGTTGGTTACTCGCTTTGGACCGGCCATGAAAGCTCCCCTGCTCCAGTATACGGGAGTGAATCTACTCCGGGACAATAATAGGGGGCCAATAGCACACTCCAGTTGTGTATTAGGCCACACAATCATGAATGATGATTCCCACAGGTAGGCATCTTCCAGAGCTTCCACCTGACATTGACATCGTGTTAGCTGAACTAGGGCCCACAATGCAGGGGCATTGATTCCCTGCTCCTTTTTATTTAGGAAAGATAGGCGATGTTGACGATGCCAAGTGGGATCCCTCATTAGCATCTACGAGGCTAAAATCCTAGCCGGCAGAAATATGACATCCCTTACTTTGTCCACTTAAGGGAGTGAATCAAAAGAGTGCTCTGGGGATAGTCTCCCAAAGCTGTTGAAGGTCAGAGTTGGGAGAAAGGTCTCCCTGTGGGGTCCTTGAGGACAACATCACTGATGGGGCATAGAGGCCTCTAGTTCTTGATGGTCTATATCCCTTGTCAGGATAAACCCCTTCCATTCGTATCTACAAACATGAGTATTAATCACCCTCCATTGAATAAATTCATAGGGTGATATGGGGCATGGGATCACAAAAATTGTGGTCACATAAGTTTTTGAAGAAGTTATAGAGTCGTGCGGGACTATCGAGTTGGCATGGCCCCGTCCCCTGCATCTGTGATAGGGAATTGATTAGTTTCATCTAGTTTTTGTTTGGGTCATTAAATGAAGGAATATTCAGCCATTAGTACCGAAAATATGAAATTGATTCCCAGTGCCTCAACAATGTTCAATATTTCTTGGCTGGATAGAATGATCCCTGTTGAAAATGTCACAGATTGGGATTCCCAATGATTTACAGCCCCAAATCCTAGTGAGTTTCAATCAAGACCCACTATTTTCTTAGCAGGACCTAGCGCCAGATAGCGGGATCCTGTGGCATGCTTATCTACCGATTCCTTGAATTCTATTAATCTTTATATTGGGGAGAAGACTTCACATTGGGTTCACTATTTCTATTTTATTGCTTTCACTGGGGAACACACATCTGTCTGTCGAGGATTCTTGGGTATTTTTCTCACATTATTCCTTTTCAATGGTGGGTGGAATCTGTCACTAATTCATTGATGTTTTCTCATTAATAGAAATGGGATAATGGGATGTTGGTTCCTCCTTCTATGGATTCCTCCTCAGAATTCATCACCTTGTCTGGGTCTCCTATAAAAATTAAGAAATTGTCCATGATAACCATCCCAGTGCCATACCTTTATTGACACCAGTTAATTACAATACCTTTTTCTTGAAATTCTGTGGGGTCACATCTTGGAAACATCCTTTATTTAAGGGATTAGTCACATCGGGCATCGCTGGTGTGTCAGGACGCTAAAACACTAGTAGTCCAAGATTTGTTCCCCTTCTAATAGGGCTTCTTGCGGGTGTAAAAGTATAAGGAATACCTCATCGAATGCAAGGAATTATATGTTGGAGTAATGTCATAGAGGTTATCCTCAGCTTCCTATGTTTGAAAAGGGGTATTTTGCGAGATTAAAGTCTAGCAATGATGGGATAAACTGATTGAAACACTAATGGGAGTGGATCATATGTGTACATACCTAAGAGGGATAACCTAGAAGGTTTTCTAAATGGGTGTAACAAGACATCCAATGAGGTTGGATCTGAGGATGTTTATCCCTTAAAGGGAAGACATCACACCATGAATGATGATATGGACCCCACTGATGGTGGATCAGAGGTTGATTAGGTCCAGGAAAAGGGGACAACAATGTTTACCAATGGCTGGGATTGATCCTCATGGAGGCTTTCTATGTACCTTTCATAGAAGATAGGGATAAAAACCTAGGTAGTTAGAGAGCATTTATCATGGGATCAGGTTGTACACAATGAACAATAACCTATAGACATCCTAGGCTTACACATGGTTAGTGGCCTGAGTACTGAGAAGAGAAATGAAATAATTGGTGAATACACATGGTTAGCTACCCAAAGAGTGCATATTTTCATCAGAATGTGGCATCCAATGAAAAATCAGGATGAAATGAATGATGTGTCGTGGATATGAATATGGATCCGATGTGGAGGTGATGGTGTTGGGATTGAAACCCGGGGAGGTTTCTTATTTATCTCTATTGTAGGGAGTCAAAGTCCACATAGTTTTGGAATGGGGCAGTGAGTCATCAGGGGAGGTAGGTCATGAGAATGGGTGTATGTATGAGACTCGAATGAAGTAGAAACACCTAGTTGAGGCATGAACAATGAGCTTGGATTTTATTGAGGATTCCTGCGTACCTTGATCAAAATGGGAAATGATCAAAGTCCATATAAATTAGGATGGGACATAGAATTAGGGTTTACACAAAAGACAACAACCTAGAGACATCCTGGGGATTACACATGGTTAAGAGCCCATTGTAAGAGGAGAACTCTTGGTTGGAAGAGTATGGATTGAGTGTGGGGATTCCACATGGTTAGATTCCCAGGAACTGTTCTGACACCACTAAGTGGTGGACCTGGGATACAAGACACAACAATGGGGACACATAAGTTTAATAGTGTTTTGGGGTTCAAACTTAGGAGTATTCCTACGTACCATGTCTTTGAGATGGGTATCAAAACCCAAGTAGTATGAAAGAATATAGTTTAACGTCTTTCAGGGTGAAAATGGGTGATATATTTTAATGACATTTGGGATAAGGGTGAACTAACATGAATTGGTTAGGACCAAAGGGTGATCAGATTGAACCTCGATGGTTCTTCCTATATACCTATCTAGAAGAGGGGAAAGGATCAAAGTCCACATAGTTCAGTATAGAGGGGCCTCGGGTTTACGTATGGTTAATTATCCATGAATGATGTTATGATCGATGTTTACTCTCAACCTATGTGACTCATTCTCAGTGTGAGAAACGAGAGGCAGCAATCACCTAATGATCATGTCATAAGAGGTACATCCATGAGTAATGGTGTGGGGAATATGAATGAATATCATCCCAAATAAAATAAGGTTGGGACATACATCCATAGAGATGCTTTAGTAGGGGTCTAGATGTACGATGAGGATATGGCCACTGCACATAGAAAACCCTATCAAGGAGTGTCAGGTATTACGAAAGGGTTGCACGAGGTTCTCATGGTGACAATGCATAGAGGGAGATGTGATTAAGGGGGTAATGGTGCCCATCCCCTTCACATTCCTCTTAAGTATTGTCACTTTTGTGGTGATCACATTTAAACATAATGTTTCATAGACTCAGGTTCTTGGTAGTTTAACGTCCTTCAGCATGGATGATCAGGATTCACTCTTGACCCTAGGAATTACATAACTAGAACAAAATAACCCTTGGTGAAATGAAGGCACTAGAAATTCCATATAGAGATAGGGTTGTGGAGTGATCCATTGTGGGTATCATGTTTGAGTGGCTACGTGAAGAAGAAATATATATTATTGTTCCTATTCTAAGAATCATAAGGTAGGGAAACGCAACATGAATAAAAACTAAAGGGACCTTTAAATTCCATTGTATAATCCTGGAAGGTCGCACAAAAGAGGGGTTTGTGAATTAAGAGGTCTCCTAGAGAGGGGCCCTACAAAGCTTAGGGGACCGAAAAGGATAGGGGTTCACAGAGCATCGGTCATCACAAAGCATATGGGCTCGTAGAGTACTTAGGCTCATAGAGGATGGAGATTCGTGAAGGAGGGAGCATCGTAATGCAAAGTGGCCCAACCTAAGCATGGATTTAACATGTTCTTGGTGGGTTATTCGTGAAGCATGGTGCTTCGCAAAGTCCTGGGTACCCAAAGAGGTATCCTTCTTTTTTGAGGGACAACAAGCTTCATGAAGGGAATCCCTCTTTGAATAGGGATTAATTTTGAGCCAAGGGAAAAGGATTTCAGAAAGATCAAGTACCTCAAGTGATTCATTTTCCTGGTTTTTTCGAATACAAAAGAATTCTTCACTATTTGGGGATTCATAAGGTGAAAGGTTGGAGTATCAGTGCTTTGGAATGGGGGGAGCCATGTATTTATAGGTGCCTGAGGGCATGATTACATGAGGGATCTCCATGAAGTAACTTGAGCTCTACCATCATATGAATATTTCATCATGTTTCTCATACTCATAAGGTTGACTGACATCCTCGTTGTGGCATAGTGGCTTCCATCGTTCCCTCTAATGAGGTCATAGAGGCTTCTATCAATTTTAAAGGATCTGTGCAGGAGACTTTCCTTCATAGCCTGGAGACATCCATCATGTTCATTGTAGCCATGGAGTCGACCATTGCTTTTCTCTATGATGGGTGTTGGGAAGGCATCGAATTGGAACTGGTCATGGTGCTGAAGGGAATTGCGAGGGTGCATCATGATGTAGTCCCATCAGCACCATATAGTGTATTTTTTTATTTTTCATAATGCATGTATTTTAGCACCAACAACTACAGTCGTGTTGTCGGCCACCTGGGTGCTGGTTCTCAGGTTTTGTAGTGAAATACATCTTTTTCACGAGGTATCCATTTTAGATGATCATGTAGTCAAAGCCTTGGGTTTTTTTCAAGAGGATCACAATTTCGTGATCTATATAACTTTTTTCGGGACCATGGTGTGGGCCCCATGATATACCTTTTGAGTTAAATTCACTAACATACACTTATTCCATTAGATGTCTATTTGGGGTGAATGAGTATTCAATATTCTGTGTCTTTTCGTAAGGATCACAACCGTATGATCCATTAGAACTTATGAATCCTTGTTCATGATATCATTAAATGAGGAAACATGAAATGAATATAAGAGGAATTTTTTTTTATTTCTAGAGAACCCATGGCTTGGGTCAACCTCATCTTTTGTGAGAGTGTAGAAGATGTATGAAGAGATGATATCAAATGTTATTGAGTTGTTTGAGGAGTTGTGGCCACGTAATTAGGCTTTTGGCCCTCCATATTAATGATGAGCATCGTGCACTCATCGGCCATTGGACAAGGTGTTTCAAATACTTGGGGAGTATATTATTATTCCTAGGGGGTGCTTGATTATAGTTTAGTACCTGAATAAGGTTAGGTACATGACCAGGGGTTGAGGTGGGGCCATCTGATGTGTGGGCCCCACATGTATAATATACAAATTTAAAAATTATTCTATCCCTCATAACTTCTTCTCGTGAACTCAGAATCAAGAATGTGAGGAATCTATTATGAGTTATTTTCTTCCTAGGATTTGATGGATCCCTCCATAGTGTCTTACGAGTTTTGATGCGAGATGTTTTGGGTTTGACGCCTATCCATGGTGACACCAGATTACTACCTAATTTTTTTTTCAAGAGGTACCATGTAGTAGGGATGGCCATTGTTCCTCGTTTTTCTTTTTAGAGTTACCATCCAGAAATGATGGCTAGTGTTCCTTGATTTTCATTTTTGATAGGTACCATCCAGTAGGGATGGCCAGAGCAGTTTCAGGCTTACCTCCAGTAAGGCTATGTAGAAATCACCAATGGATGTATTGAGTAGAATCCTCTAGCTAGGATGGGGATGGGTCCTCAACGACACTAATATGGAACCCTCCAGATGGATTGGGGATGGGTCCTGAATCTTTTCTGAGTATAACCCTCCAACTATACTAAGGATGGGTACATAATTTTTTTTGAGTAGAACCCTCTAGTTTGGCTAAGGATGGGTACTAAAAGAAACTATAGTAGAACCCTCCAACTGGGTAGGGAATGGTTCCATGACCGTGATACATGTTCTCTCAACTATGAGGCATTGTGGTGGGATGTGATTTGATAGGACATTGGAATATCAATAAAGAGTGTCACTTTTCCCACCAAAATGTGTTCTTGTGATGTGACAGAAAACCATGAGGGTGAGATAGTTTTGCCGAAAGTGGAAAGTATCATTGTGTGGTGATTGATTCCCTTTAACTTGTATTACATAGAAGACATGTAGAATTCTATGCATAGATAGATTCTTCTATAACTTTTGGCAACTCACTTTTCCTATGATGAGTTACTGAGATGGAGATCTCAGTACTCCCTTGTCTAGGATTCTTTGGTTGAGCATATATATATATTTATATCATGTTTTTAGTACCCCACTACTTGGGTTTTGGTTTCTCTCCTTCTTGGAGAGGCGATGACGTGTGAGTTATGCCACGTTATTTTTGTGTTTAGCTTCTTGTTGTTGGATGAGAACACTCTCCTACAATAGGTAGAAAAGACTTGACCAAATGTTCATATTCTCACTATTTCAAGCTCCTTGTGTGTGGATGAGCTTAATTCACTTCTTTATTGGCTAGATCTGCACTAATTTACTGTATTCTTTTACTATACCCTGTTCTATCTACTACTCCCCTCATCAGTACACATTTTTTCTAGTCCCTTGATCATTTAAGGAATCCCAATAAGTATCATTATACTCATCCCTTCTTGGGATTTTCTCACACTTGGTGTGCCTTTGCAGATGATACACAGGTTGATCATGACATTAGTGGAGCTTAGGGTTATTGGGTGTTTGGACTACGTGCAGTGGTTGTGACATGGGATTTCAGAGTGGGGCTCTCCTAGCGACTTCAATTTTTCACATATTACTAGGTTGTGGCACTTTTCTGGTTGGATGTGTAATTTTAACCTTTTCGTTTCAGCATTACTTTTCTTTACTTGTACTATTTATAGGTTGATGCAAGTTTGTGGTTACATATAGTAGTGTTGTATCTATTATTCTTTTCCCTCTACACTGTTTGTATGGAGTTGGCTGCATGTGTACGTACATGTTACTAGGAAAAGGACTCCACTAGATTGTTGTGACTAGGGCACTTATCTCAAGACCCTGTACTATGGAGGCAGGCTTGCAGTATTTGTAGCTCAAGCCATATAATGGGTCAGGTCATGAAAAAGTTGTATCACAGGTGGTTCAACCCTTGGGATGTTGTTCAGACGTTTCCCTAAAATGTTATTGGTTGGGTATAGGGAAACAGTTTCGATGTGCTTTGAGAGAGGCTCTCAGGCCAGGGAGTCTAGTGATGGTACAGGCAGCCGACATATCCATTCACCAGGACCCTGATCACCTGCTTGTCGAATCGGTACACTAATACACTTTTTTGGGGTATAATGGTACCTGAATCATATAAGATCGAGTTTTTGACTATACATCTAGAGACAGATCCCCATAATTGTTGATATATATATAAATATACTCATCTAGATATGGTGCTCCTTGATAATATACAGTATGACTCCATGATGACAGCTAGACATGATACTATATCCAGTTCATGAAGATGAATTTGTGAGCATCGAGGCCTCAGTTCCAGACCCATCTTGTGATCCACTTTCTCTAGTTGGGAATGTAGTAGAAACAACACCTATTGAGTGGCAGACAACCCCAACGTAGAGGGATAAGGATGCGTGTGTGATTAGATCACTTCAAGAGTTCCATCTCTAGATACCTCTGAGGATCCATGGTCTGCTAGACCCTCAGATATTAGATGTTGGGCTAGAGACGGTGGTCTGCCATTTTCGGATTGTGTGGACACCGGATAATCAGATGGTGGATTTAGTAGCTGACCTTTTCCATGGAGTAGTAGGACATTGGGGGTTCTTGTTTATCCAGAAACATGATGAGTCAGTTCTCTCATAGGATGACTTGCAATATCTATTTCTTCAAGAGTTCTAACACTAATGATTGCACTCCATTCAACTTTAGGATTTCCTACAGTTTTAGTAGAGAGGGATGATATTGAGTGAGTATGCAGGTAGGTTTAAAAACCTAGTAGGCTACTCCTTGGACATGATCTATAATGGCTAATTTTTTAACATAGATGTTTGAGCAGGGACTCCATAAAGAGTTATGTGCTTTCATAGTACCCTTGTGCATCCCCACATATGTCAGGGTGCTAGATCAGGTGTTGTTAATCGAGAAACTCTTGTCTGAGGTATTCCATACAACTAGTAGTGGTAGTTGGTGCAATAGAGATGAGGTTTCTTCAGCAGCCAATAGACATTAGTCAAAAAGATCTCGTTATAGGAGGCCACCCATAATTAGTCTCAGGCACGCAGTCATATGGGGATGATGAAGCATAGAGCATAGGGATAACCTGGGGAGTTATGTTGTTATGATTATGATGGGTGAGGTCATATGGCATGAGATTACCGAACTAGATGTACTGAGAACACCAGGAAGATAAAAAGTGGACCACCATGATAGAGACTCTATCGTGATCAGGGTGTTTCCAAGGGAGGTCATTATGGTATAGGGGAATGAGGATTTGGAGGTGGAGGATGACATTTTAAGGTCTTTCCACCACCACTAGGTGGCCCACATCAGGCTTATAATGCTGGTAGATGGGTCTAAAAATAACCACATGCTTTGGATGAATATGATCCTACATACCACTAGATGATAAAGAGGTAGGATTTGTGTATCTCCAACATTTTTCAGTAGAATGTATTAGAAACTACATAAATTAATCTCTTCTCATTTCTCCATTATTGAGTTTCTTCTAGTGTGATGTGGGGCATCATTGTAACCCTATGTCAGTGTTATTCAACACAGATTTAAATGCATGGGGAAGAGGGGTCATTCTTCCATGGATATGTTTTTTTGTGACGTGAGAAAAATTGTGAGGGAGAGTCAATGATGCCCAATGTGGATAGTATCGAGGTGTGGTGGAAGAGTCCATCTGAAATGTGTGTTCAAGTCAGGGTTGTGTAGCAGAGTGTCAGAGAAAGTATTGGATTTTCCTATAGATTCTTTCTGCTTGACCTTCTATTTTCATGGAATAACTCTAGTGGGTGTAGTTTAGTGTCTGGTTTTCAGATTAATATATTTTATGGTAATCAAAGAAACATGGTGTATTCTATGTGATTTGAGTTTCTAACTTCTTATGGTTAGATGATTTTACTCACCGGACATGTTCGTGGCTACCTTGCATGCTTAACATCATCTATGATATAGTAGTTATTGAGAACAGGTCAAGGTGATGGACACCACTTGAACAGTAATACATTACTCACTATTTGGTGGGGGTTATTTGAGAGCAATTAACTTTCCTACAGATGACCCTAATGGAGCGAGAGGGTACAACATTCTTTAGTCAATGGTGTTGAATCCTTCTCTTCTAAAGCATGTAAGAGAGTATTGGTTATGATGCGAAAAGAATGTTAAATATTATGTGACCAGATATCCTTTAGAGTTCCACATGATGGATATTCTAAAGGAGAGGACCATGAGAACCCATTCTAAGGCCAAAGAATGTTTTTAGTTACAATAGGACATGTAGATTTTTATTAGGGGAAGTGAACTTTCCCTTGAGTTTTTGTAGGCCGTCCAGGATCATGCAAGGAGATGGAGAGGTTTCCAACCGCCTTTCCATATCCCCAAAAGATGTAGTGGTAACCCATTGCCTCCAATGTGTCTCCACTAAGGAGATATATTCATGTTTCTATGCACATCATTAATGAGACAAGACCAGATGAGGATGAACCATCCATTTGGTTCACATGTTGTGATGACATGAAAAATATGAAGGTTTTTCTGGGAGTGGGAGAGCTAGGTATAGGCTTAGTTCCCAGTGTTTCTTACCCTAAATTTAATTTTTGGTGATGAAAATCTTGAATGAGGGAATAATACAGAAACTCGGATTTTGACTTCTAAGACATTTGAATATTTGTAGATATAATTCCGAAGCTAGGGCATGAGATAGTGTGAAATCCCAAGGCCCGGTGTGCCCAGAATAAACCATACAAAAATATAAACTGTTTTATACTATGAATGTGACAGAATATGTATATCTCTTAAACTATAGCTCGGATAAAAAATCCATGGACATGGTTGTGTATGGAATGAGGCATTTACCCTCGGTGGGGAATAAATGTTTTTGGAACATGAATCCTATGGAAAATGCAATAATGGTAAAAATTGTCAATAAAATAATTAAGCATAATTATTTTATTCCAAGTATTGATGAAAATAACTTTTTTTTGGGCCTTGGATAAGAAATATGAGACCATCATTCAGTTCGCAGGGGGGAGTTTTTACCGAGGCACATCATAAAATTTGGAAGTGCTGGTTTTTTGAACCCCATGCTCGTTGACTAGTATTTTATGTTATGTTTAAAAATATGAGTTAAGGGGAGATATATTTCTTCCTACAACAATATATCTCCCTCTCTCAAAACCCTCTTCTCCCTCTCAATATCTCCCTCTCATTACTTGATGAATCAAGGAAAAATTACCAGTGTATCAAAGCAGGAGTGTTGTACACACATCTCCTATGGAAAGTGAACCGTATTAATGTATAACATTTTTCCAATTCCTATTTCATGAATAGAAATGCTTTCAAATCTTTTTTTCACTAATCATTTTTATAGACGCACTAATGTGTATATTAAAACCTATTAAAATCCATTTCTGTTCATCGTGTTCTTCCCCCAATCATCTAATTTATAGCATTTAATTTTTTCACAACAATTTTGAGATGGATTGCGAAGAAAAAACTGGGGCATTGTAAAACTTAGCCTGAGATTCATAAAACCATGTCTGAATTAATTCTCTGACAATAGTGTTGTTGTGGTGGAATGCGGAATGGTCCACCAAAGAAGAACCCCCGACGGTGGACCATGATGGCAGTAGGCTGTGGAGTTCGGGTGGGAGCCTGCTGGGAAACGTTATTGTGAGAGTGGAGGCATGGTGGCAGGTAGCTGGGGCGGTTGTGGCGTACAATAGGCGGGAGAATGACAACCAAACAAGAGTGGGGCATCGGCTTGCACGGGGATATGGGGGGCATAACAAGGTGGTAGCAGGGGACAAGGACTCACACGAAGCGGGTCTTCCACATGGACGCGTGTCTTCTGCATGGATGTAGGTCTTCCGTAGAGACGCGAGAGTAGGGGGAGGACTGAACACTCGATTAGTTGGTGTCGGAAGGCATCCATGGGCCACATGAGTGGGTTGTGGTAGAGCAGGTTGGACACGTGCCTAGGTAATGGGATGATGATCCAGTATGGGCCGACCAAAGCGGGGTGGCCTTGGAGGAGGGGATTCGGCAAGTTGGGCTGGACCAGACCAGTTTGGCCTGAAATTCCATTAAATAGCCTTATCTCTTAAATGATGCATCTATTTTATGAACTATGTGTGGCTACAGGTCCCTTTGAACGTGATAGGTGTTTTTATAATAGTTCGAAAATTTTATGTCTTGGAATCGGGGTTCGTGTGCCCATGATGCTTAAATTTAATAATAATAAATTAAATTATTATTATTCAAGGATCTTTCATGAGACTCATATTTTAAATGGAATTTCCGTTTTTCATGCCTCTTGAGGCACTATGACCCTAAAAATCAAGTGGTATTTTAAGGGCCTCTTTTGGGTGCTTAAAATTTAGTTGTGGTGTGGGCCCCACAAGGGCCGGTTCGCATGTTTTGCGGTGAGATGCAACTTTTTCAATGGATATTCATTTTGGATTATCCTGTAGTCAAAACCATGTGTTTTTCTGGTAGCATCACAATGGTGGGATCAATATATTTTGTTTTGGGACCGATTCTTGGTCTTCATGAGATAACATTCGAGAGCAATGCGCTAATGTACAACCTTTTCATTAGATGTCCATTTGGGGAGAATGAGTTCTTGATCTTGCATGTTTTTTCGCAGGGACCACAATGGTTTGATACATTTTTACATAAAGAGACTTGTTATTGATATCATTAAATGAGGAAACATGAATGGAATATCGATGGATGATCCTTTTGACGTATTTGAAGAGAACATGCGGCTTAGGTCAACCTTGACTGTTGTGGGAGTGAACAAGATGTATAAAGAGATAAATTAAAATGTTATTGACCCATTGGAGGGGTTGTTCCATAATAATTAGGCTTTTTTCCCTCTAGATCAATGAGAAGTGCCGTGAACTCATCATCCTTTTGACTAGCTGTTTCATGAACTTTGGTTTTAATCTAGCATGCCAAGGTTTTGTTGTTCATAGTTTAGTACCCAAGAATGGTTAGGTATATGACTAGGTGACAAGGTGGGGCCACACGATATGTGGGTCTCAAAAACTACATGTACACTTTACGAATTCTTCTATCCCACATTAATCCTTCTCTAGAAAATAGATTCATGGATACGGGAAGCGTATCCTAAGTGTTTTTATGTGTTGGATGTGATGGTTCTCATTGTAGTGGATTATGAGTTGTGATGTATGATGATCTGGGTGTGAAACCTATCATGGGAAACACCTGATGATTGTAGTAGTGTTCTTCCATGATGTACTATTTATAAGGGATGACCCAATTTCCTCAGCATTCTTCCCAGAGCTACCATCTAGTAGGGATGACCAGTGTTTCTCAATGTGATTTTCTGAGAGGTACCATCTAGTAGGGATGACCAGAGAAACGTTGGTCTTACCTCCTACTAGGCTATCATGTGGTCCAAGAAGGCAGTTACAAGTAGAACCCTCCATTTAGGCTAGGGGTGGGTCGTCGACGACACTAGAGTGTAACCCTACAGTTGGGCGAGAAATAGTTCCTCGACCTTTTATGACTAGAACCCAATAGTCGGTGTGGGGATGGATCCTCAATCTTTTTGGATTAGAATGCTCCAACTAAGATAGGGATGGGTTCTCTATGACACTAGAGTGGAACCCTCTAGTCGGGCTGGGCATGGGTCCTTAACCTTAAGACACAGTATCTCGACTGGGCGGTATAGTGACAAGACGTCATTTGACATGACTTTGGACTCTCTAGAAAGAGGGTCACTTTTACCACTAAGACACATCCTTATAATGTGACCTAGAAATGTGAGGGTGAGATAGTGCCACCCAATGCATATAGTATCAAGGTGTAGTGATTAAGTCCCTTTGACTTGTAGTTCAGAGCAATCATGTGCGATGTGAGACATCGATAGTTAATTCTGGAAATTTTGGATATTCAATTTTCCTGGGATAAGCTAGTGAGATGGAGATCCCATTGCACCATTTTTTGGGAATCTCAAGTTGAGAATATATATATATATATATATATATCCTATTTCCAGTACACACTCCTTGGGTTTTGGTTACTCTCCTAGGAGAGTGAAGATGCGTGGGGTATGCTAGACAATTTTCATGTATAGATTCTCATGGTTGGACGTGTCTACTCTCCTACTATTGGTAGAGAAAACTCAAAAAAAAGTTGATATTCTCACCTTTTCTAAATCCTTGTGTTTGGATGAGATTAGTTCACTCCTTTGTTTAGTTGATCTGAACTCCTTTACTGTATTATTTTACTATTCCTTCTTTTACATACTCATCCTCTCTTAAGTCTATGTTTTTCTACTCCCTCGAGCCTTCGGGGTATCCTACTGAGTATATTTATACTCACCCCTACTTGGACTTTACTGAAACAAGGTGTGAACTTGTAGAAGATGGACATGTTGTTCATGACATTAGAGGATCTTAGGATTATGGGGTTCTTGGACTACATGTGGTGGCCATGACTTGGGATTCCAGAGTGGAGCTCTCCCAACTTCTTTAATTTTTCACCTATTTCCAGGTTCTTCCACATTTTTGGTTGGGTGTGTATTTTTCACCATTACCTATCAGATTTAAACTTCCTTACTCATATGGTTTAGTTGTTGATTCATTTTTGTGGTTTATATATAGTAGTGTTGTGTCTTGTTTTCTTTTCCATCTGCATAGTTTGCATTGAGTTGGCTGCGTGTGTGTGTGTACAAGTTATTAGAAAAATCCCTCACGTAGTTTGTTGTTCTCTTCGTGCTAGTCACCAACCATTGGTTGATAGAGGTGGTCTTGTGGAAATTGTGGCTCGAGCCCCGGTATGGGTTGGGTAATGAAAAATAAAATATTTTTTATCATATTCTTAATATTCTTTATGTTCCCTTATTTTGTCCGATTTTTGGATTCCATTTAGTTATGTAGTTTTATAACCAATGTAATTCATCAATTAAGAATAAATTAAATAGATAATCAATATAAAATTTAGAACTAATTATTATAAAATATGATATCAAATTGGAAAAAGTAAAAAACCAATATGTGTTGGAAATTAATTTTAAAAGAAACGCATGTAACCCTCCAAAACAATACTTCAACCCAACCGTGAAAAACATTATTTTTCTATTAATGGGTTAATATTTTCATTAGAAAAGATCAATTGGACCATAAATAGACAATATTTTAAATTTATTAACACAAAAATATCAATTTTAAGAAAATAATATTTTTAGATACTGTAAATTATTTAATAAAATATCATAAATTTAATTCATTTATAAACTAAATAATCCTTGCATTGGTGTTGATTAATATTTATATTCAATCTTATATAGATTCTTCCTGACTCCAAATCTTAGTAAGTGTTAAATGAAATAAGAGTTCATTTTTTTATTTTACCTTACATAACTTATAATATAGGTAAATTTCAAGGAATAATATCTCAATGACTCATAAAAATATACATTACATTGTTTAGGGAAGAAATATATCTAGAATATTGTTTTTGGACATGAGTATATGTAATTTTTCAATATATGATTAATGTTTAACCACTGAGCAAACACATTTTTTTTCATAATCACTATAATTAATTTTAATTACTCTCACTAATCATTTTGGTCACAAAAAAAGTGAAATTATTTGAAGTTATAAATTTTCATGATTCCAAATATGGAATATATTTTCCAAAATTCTAATCATAAAAGTGGAAGAAATTAATTTATAATTAATCACATAGGTGGGATGATACAATTATTTTTTTAAAGACAAGTTCAAAAGTTTGACATGTTTTTATATCCTATTTTAAAGTGAAGATGCTTAAATTTACCTAAAATGGATTTATTTATGTAAAATATAACTACTTATAATTAAAAAATAATTAAAATCATTATTTATCTTTATAAATTAATTAGATGAAAAAGTTGTTTTTAATTAAAATTTAATAGTTTTCACTACTGATCAAAACATGAAACTTCTTAAGAAAATACAAAAAAATAATCCGATGAAAAAAATTTATATTACTACTTAAAAAAATAGGCAAATTTTCTTTATGAAAATTTTAAAATTTTTAAAATTTAATTTTTAAAAAGGTGTTTCATTGAATGGCAGTAAAACAACTTTTAAAACCATATAGATTTAAAGAGTTTATGGATTTATTATTATCATATGCCTATAAAATATATTTTATGAATTTTGTTTTTTATAATGTTATATAAAATTAATATATTTATTCATATTCAATCCTTCTATCATAATTTCTAGGAAATAAATTTTATAATAAATAAATATATCAATAGTATATTATTGTTCGATATGACTCGACATTGTGTGTAAGACAAGTTATCAAAGAAACTCGATAGTACATGCCATGTAAGTCAAACATGATGTTTTTATAACAGAATATAAAATATAATTTGTCTATAAATTAAGATATCAAAAAATTTAAATACATTTTAAGGAATATATTTCATAAAATCTCAGGCTGTTACTTCCCACCCCTGAAAAAAATTATGTCCTCACAATTAGAACTTTATCTAGGTAAAAAATTGTTGGACAATGGAAAAAACCATTGTTGAATATTTCATATAATTAATATTTAGTAATTTTATTATTGTCTTATAATATAATTAAATATATTTAATTGATATATTTATATATTCATAATTTTATTCTCATAACATTCTCAGAAATATGATGTACATCCCTAAATTAACCAAAATCATTAAAATCATATAATCCCAAAAGTATATCAATAATGTAAAACACATGTCCAAAAGTAAAGTCACACTTCTCATTAAAATAAAAACTTAAATAAATAAAAGGCCTATTAAATATCTCCCAAAAAGTCCTTAATAATTGTATGATCACATCACTTTAAATATCATAAGCAGTGCCTAAATCCTTGATCTTATAGTAAAACATAATTGAAAAACACTGAGATCCCGGGATATTCCATCACTTCTTATAAATTGAATTTTTTTGAGGAACAATTTGTTAATCTACATCGTTGAAACCCTAATTAAAATAAATTATTGTTTTTATTAATGTCTCAAATAACATCCGGAACGTACATGGACAATCTTTTCATATTTTATTCATATGTGGAAAACAAATCATGATCCTTTTTCTTTAATTATAATATTTTTTTGTCCATCCTAAGCCAAAAAATATTAAGGAAATATTTATATTCGAAATGATCCATGACTATTTCTTATTCTATGGTATTAAGACCATCTTTCTATCTAGTATTATTACCCAACAACCACAACCGAAGCTTCACCTATAAAACAATAATTGGAAATGGTTACCTATGGGTATTCCAAATATACCATGACTTAAAATATATTCTCCAAGTCATTGGTCCATCCTTGGGCTGCCACTTGGTTAGATTATCCATTCAATGACAGGGGATGTTGTCTCACAAAATTATCCACAATAGACATGTTCCTACAAGGTAGATCTGTTTAATCTCTAGCATTGATAACACCACCATTAGTAGCTTATATAAACTGAGTCATCACAACAAACATTTTCTTAGTTATAATTCAAACTATATTAGGATATTGATTTGGAATTATTATTTCACTTGATTCATTAAAAATATAGATTTTTTTCCTCTATGAAAAACCATTATAAACAAACATAATTTAGATGAAGTAACATTAAAATATTAAACTTAATTTTTATTACAAATTGACTATAAATTAAAATCTTAAAGGGGAATGTTGTTAATATTATCATAACCTCAAATTTTGTCTAAACCTTTACTCTGATACCATCTATAAATAACCTGATTATAAACATTATATAGTCTTTAATTTTAGTCATGAAATTACATTCTTACATATTGATGATCTTTTCAGTTTAAATTTATTCTGAATTATTCTATAACTCATACATAACAAAAACATAAAATACAAAGTTGACACTTCTAATTTGTATCAATTTTCTCCATCATATCAAAATTTTAAAATAAAGTAATAATTATTTAATATAAAATATCTATAACTTCAAAATTGACAACTTTCTTTACATTCCCCATCATTAAACCCTGTGAAAACTTTTTAAAAGAATAGTATGAGCACAAAATATTAGTAAGGGATATAAAAAAGAAGGAAACCATTAGGTCAGTAAAAATGTGAAAACTCATAAAATGTTTACCTTTATCTTAAAATTCATTGATAATATGAAACAAAACATTTTCACAAGAATAAAAAACACAATTGTTTTTCAAGGAAAATCATTAAAACCCATATCATGTATTTAAACCTTTTTTGATGACTTAGATCGTCGTATATAGAAAACCTTTTAAAACCATTTTAATAAGAACTACCATATAGTTTACTTAATTCATTATCATTACCCAATGATTTGGAGATATATAATGGCAGTAATCATTCATAAAATTTATTTTGGGGTCACATAGGATCTATAATGGGGCTCAACCCTTTATATGAGCTATATTGGTCTCACCCATATCTCATGAACTATAATGGGGGTCAAAGCATCACATAAATTGTATTGGGTTCAGCCATGTTTATAATGGGGATCAACTTTTCATATATGTGGTATTAAGATCAACTATTTCACATAATGATAAATTACCATATCATGAGTAAAACAAATTCATCATAAAACCCATCAAAACTATTTTTAAATCTATATGAAAACACATTCAGATAAAAATAACTTCTCTCTTGAGATCCCATATTCAATTGAAAAAATAATAATTTCTATTAAAAATCATTTTCAATACCAAAATAACCAAATAATAGGAAATCAGATTTTTATTTAATAAAACTTGTAATCTTTCAATAAAAACTATATATGAAATAAAAGTCATGATTGCATGAAATGTCATTATCACCGTACTTTGAAAATAGGACATTTCATTTGTCCTTTATCAAAGTGTTCCTTTCAAGACACATAAACATATTCCTTTTGAGAAAAATAGAATGAAAATAAATATAAAAAAAATATTTTATTTATAATCATTTTATGTCCTTATAGAAAAATATTTAAGAAAATATAAAAAAAAATTCCCTGGAGATAATGATTTTAAAATTAATTCATTAAATATTAAAATTTTCCTATACCAATTTGAAAGTTTAAATCATATGCTCCATGAAAGATTAACATTTTAAATAATATTAAATAAAATTATGATATATAAAATATGGATATATAATATGAAAGGGGATAAATAAAAATCTTATAGAAAAAAATGGTGCATATCATCATGAAATGCCTCAACGAAAGAAGAATGAGACAAAATCCGGTACCTTCAGTCGGACATGTCATACATATATTTATTTTCCTGATTAATAAATTTATTTAATTTATTTACTTGAATCATAACCTTCTAAACATGTATCATTACTTTTATTTAACTTATTAATATGTCTTATACAACTAATTAAAAAATTAATTCTACATCATGTACTTCAACAATATTAAGTTAAGGTGTCAAACTGACTATGATTCGTTGAATATGGCCACCGAGGTCATCATATAATCATATACAGATAAATAATCATGAAATAATTAAAAAATTTATAAATGAATTATAATTTTATAACTAATCATATTATATGGTTAAGAAGAATAATCCAACATTACAATATGGGAAATGGGTGGGCGTACGTACGCATGAATAACATTCCCATTTTTCAATGATCATTATGGAATGAAGTTAAGTATTATATGCCTTTACAAAATAATAAATATATCATATATACGATATTATTTAATCATATATAATTATATATATAATTATTGTGATGTAAAATTAATCATATCATTTTGAGAAGGTGGTAGTCCATACATCCCTAAATGAAATTATCACTTTTTTAGTGTGTGAAAAGGTTATAAAGAAAATGTTATATTATATTGCAGAAAAATTAATTATTTCCATAATATCATATATGTGTAATATATATCACATATATTTATTAAACTAATCCTTGATAGATTAAAGTGTATTATATGAACATATCACATCACTTTGAGGAGGTGGTATTTCACGCGTCCATAAACAATGTTATCATATTTTCACAAATTAGAAATAATAAAGGTATGTGTTATATAAAAATTCCCAATTTATTAAGTCAAAAAATATACCATATAAATGAATTTTTCTATCATAATACCCAACCATGAGATATGGTAATGTAAAAAACAAGCATCATTGTTTTGTGAAGTGGTATATCATCACACACCTGAACTGTTAATTCATTACGCATTTGATGGATGTGTTCATAGGTGTAGGGAATAACCTTAACCTAAAAAACATCAAAGTATATTTAGGATAATTATTTATTTATATTACCATGGAATAATAATAATTTATGTGGTTTGAGAAGGAAATAAAAAATAAATTCACATTGATGAACATTACGTCATTTTTGGGTAACTCCTTTTGGTTTGCACTAAAGGGTTTCCTTCATTGGATTTATTACCAAAATTGATGCTAATATGATGATATTATGGATTTTTGGTGTATATTTTTGTATCTTTATTATGATAAAAATGGTTTGAGATGTGTTAATAGATGAGAAGTGTGGGTTTATTTTTATAGTGGAGGAGGAGTGGCATTTTTCTAAATACCCAAAGTGAACACTATTGGGAGGTCTCATTTACCTCTTGTTCTTAAAAAATGAAAAACAATATGATAAAGGAGAACTATGGTATATCAAAAATCACACCTCATAAAAAATAAAATTATTTTTTAATTTTTTTTCTTAGTCTTTAAGTTCCCTTATTTGGTTTGATTTTGGGTTTTTATTTAGTTAGCTACTTTTCTAACCTATGTAATTCATCCATTAAGACAAAATTAAAGATATAATTATTATAAATCTTTGAACCAATGATTATAAAATATTATATCTAATTTTCAAAATAAAAACACATTTTTTAAGAAATTAATTTTAATAGAAACACATGTAACATGCAAAAAAATAGTACATTAACCCTAACTGTGCTAATTTTGTTACTATTCATGGGTCAATATTTTCATTATAAAAAATAATTTTTCCCAGAAATAGACAATATTTTATATTTATTAAATCATAACTATAAATTTTAAGAAGATAATATTTTTATATATTGTACATTATTTAATAAAATATAATTTTTTTTATTTAATTATCAACTAAATAATCCTTCTGTTGGTGTTTCCTTAGAATTTAATGGAATATATCATATCTAACATTAATATATAAATTATAATGAAAACAATAACTCATATATATTACAAAATAATATTTATATCCAATCTTATAATGCCTCTTCCTTACTCAAAATATTTACAACTATTAAAGGAAAGAAAAGTTTTTTTAATATTTCACCTTACTTAAATTATTATATTGGTCAATTTAATGGAATAATATCTCAATAACTCATAAAAATATAGATTAAGGATTTGAGTGTAGATATATGTCTATAAATTGGTTTTTGGACATGTTTATATGTTATTTTTCATCTTATGATTAATGTTTATCCACTGAGTAAACACATTTTAACATTAATCAATGTAATTAATTTTAATAACTCTCACCAATATGTTTATTCATGAACTATGTTGAAAATATTAGTAATTATAAATTTTATGATTCCAAATATGGAATCAAATTTTTAAAATTATATTCATATAAGTGGAATAAATTAATTTAAAATTAACCCCAATGGATGGACTATACAGTGAGTTTTTAAAGAGAAATGATCAAAAGATTGAAATGTTTTTATATCCAGAATCAATGTGATGTTAATTAAAATGACCTAAATTTAATTTATTGATGTAAAATATTACTAATATACTAATTAAAATTTAAAATATAATTTTACAATATAAAATAATTAGATGAAAACATCATTTTCAATTAAAATTTAATATTTTTCACTATTTACCAAAACATGAAACTTATATGGAAAATACCCAAAAAATAATCATATTAAAAATTTTATATTACATTTTCAAAAATGAAGTTATTTTTTTCTTATAAAAATTAAAAAAAAATTAAATTTTTTTAAAATAGGTGCGCCATTAATCGGTAGAAAAACTTCTTTTACGAAAAATATAGTTTTTAAGCATAAAATTGGATATATTATTATTATAATTATATAAAATCTATATGATGAATGAAATATTTTTTATTATCATGTTTAAAAAATATATATATTTATTCATATTAACACCATCCAATATAATATTTTTGTAGTAAATTCCAAATTAAATAATTTTCCAAAACAGAATATTATTGTTCGGTAAGACTCGATCTTGTGGGTAACCATGTTATCCAAGAATCTATGTTACATGAAATTTAAGATGAACATGGTGTTGTGTATAACTAAATTTAAACTATTAATTATTAGTTACTCATTATATAAAATAATTTAAATATAATTTAATGAATATATTTCATAAAATCAAGGGTTTTTACATTCAACCCATAAAAAATTGTGTCATCACAATTTGAACTTTATCTTCATAAATAATGTATGGATATTTGAAAATAACATTATTGAAAGGTTCATTTTATTAATGATTATGAATTATTTTATTGTCTAATAATATAATTAAATATACTTGATATATTTATATAATCGCAATTTCATTCAAATAACATTCCCATAAATACGATGAAAACCCCTAATATAACCAAAATCATTAAAGATCATATAAAATCTAAATTATATCGATTCATTAAAAATATTATACAAAATTTATGCCATAATTCTCATTAAACTAAATCCTTTCATCAAAAAACCCTACTAAACATCTCCCAAAAATTCTGTAATCATTTTATGATCACATCACTTAAAATATCAGAAGAAATGTTTAAAACCATGAACATATGGTAATCCTTAATTAAAAAACACAAAGATCCCTAGATTTTGAATCACTTATCATAAATTTAAAATTATTGTGAGGAAAAATTTATTAATAGACTTGGTTTCAATCCTAAGTAAAATCAATTAATTTTACTATAAATGTCTCCAATAGAATTCAGAACATACCTATACAATCTTGTGATGTTTTATTTGTTTGTGGAAATTGAATCATGATCCATTTTCTTTTATTCCAATCATATTTTCCCATCCTATTCCGAAAATCCATAGGGAAATATTTCTCAAGGAAGATGTTTAATAATTTTTCTCATTCTATGGTTTTAAGACATCTTCCAATCTAATATGCTTAACCAAAGACCACCCTTGAAGCTTTACCATTACTATGATAAATAGAAAGGGTTACCTTTTCACAGTCCAAACATACCATTACTTAAAATATAATCTCTAGTGAATTGATCCATCCTTTGGATAGCCCTGGGTCAGATTATCCATTGAATGATGGTGTTGTTGTCTCATAAAATTCTACAGTATAGATATGTTATTACACAGTAGGTTAGGTCAATATCTACCATGGCTACCGCAATCAATAATATCTTGTATAAACTGATCCATCACTTCAAAAAATTAATCAGATCTATTTCCAACCATCTCGGAGTGCTGATTTGGAATTACTTGTTCCCTTGATTCCTTGAAACAATATATTTCTTTTTTCCACTATGAAAAACCATCTTGAAAAAAGAAAATTTATAGGAAAGGACATGGAAATCGTAAAATGAATTATCAAATCAATTTAAACATAAATTAAAATCTCACTTTATAATTCTATTAATATTATCCTAACCTCAAAATTTATCCATACCATTCATTTGATAACAACTAGAAACATTACATAGACATGAGTTGTAGTCAATAAATTACATTACTCCATAATGTGGATATTTTTAGTTTTAGAGTTTTTGAGAATTATATCTTAACTCCTATATAAAAAACATCAAATACAAAGTGGAAACTTCCATTCTCTATTAATTTTTACCATCATATAAATGTTTTAAAATAAAGAATGTATTGTTTTCATATAAAATCTCTACAACATCTGAATGGACTTATTTTATTTCCTTAACCATCCTTAAACCCAGTGAAAACATTTTAAAAACATGTGATTGGCAGAAAAGTTCAGAAAGGTATAGAAAAATAAAATAAACTATTAGTTTAGTAAAAACATGTAAACTCATATAACATTTACCTTTATCATAAAATTAATTTGATAATATGAAATGAAACGTTATCACATGAATAAAAAAAATAATTCTCGTGTAAAATAATTAGAACCCGTAAAAATAAATTAAACCTATTTTGGTTGCTCAGAGCATTATATACATAAAACCTTTCAAGTACCTTTTTATAGGATTAAACTTAATGATGACTTACAAAATTATCATTACCCTTGCATTGAAGATCTATAATGTGGATAAACCTTTTTATAATGTATATCATGCTCCCCCATAAGCTATAATGGGTATCAATCACTCGTAAAAGCTATATTGGGCTCACTAATTACCCATGGGCTATAATTCAGATCATCCCTTCATATAAGCTATATCAAGATCACCTATGTGTTATAATGGAGATCAAACCTTTTTGGAGACTATATTAGGGTCAATAGTTTTAGATAATAATCAATCATAATATCAAGAGTAAATTACTCTCATCAAATTACCTATTAAAAACTCTTTTAAAATTCATATGAAATCACATTCAGATAAAAATACCCTTTTCTTTTGATAACCCATTTAAAATGGCCAAACACTCTTTTAAGTGAAAAAATTTTCAACATAAAAATAATAAAATAAATTAAGATATGGATTTCCATTTAATAAAACATGTAATATTTCCAATCAAACTAGAAATGAAAAAAATTAAAGATGGAATGAAAGGTCATTATCATCGTACTGTAAAAATAGGAATTTTCATTTGTTTCTTGTCAAAATATTCCATTTTAAGATAGACAAAAGTATTCATTTTGAAAAACATTGAATTAAATTAAAATAGGAATAAAATTACCTTAATAATAATTTTTATCCATATAAATAAATAAGTAAAATATTTTCAATAAATATTGAAATGGAGAAGAAAATTTGAAAATCTAAACATTAAACATTAAAAGCACCTCAAACCACTTCGAACGTTTAAATCATAAGCCATGTGAAAGATTGAAATTTAAAAAAACATTAAATACTTTGATAATATATTAAATGTGGATATATAAATTAAAATGGGTTTTATATACACCTTATAAAATAATAATGGTATAGATCATCAAAAAATAACTTATGAAAGGAGATTGAGACAAAATCCGTTACATTGAGTCAGAAGTGTCATTTCTGTCTTTATATTCACAAATAATAAACATATGTTATTTTTTTAATTGATTCATAACATTTATTTAACTTATTATATAGTTCTATACAACTACATAAAAAATTAAGTCTACATCAGGTTCTTCGACCATATTCAGTTTATGTATCAAAATATATAAGGTTGGTTAACTATTATCTAGGAGGTCATTATATAGACATATCCAAAATAATTTTCAGGAAATAATTAGCATATTCATACATAAATTATATAGTTATATCCAATCATAAAACATTGATGTGAAAAATGAACCAATTTTACAATGATGGAGACTGTATGTTGTACGTATGCAAGAATATTGTTCCCATTTTACAGTGATCATTATAAAAATAAGTTATGTAACATTTATATTTATAGGGTTATAATTAAATAATATAAACCATATTATTTAATCATATATAATTATAAATATAATTGTTGTGATTTAAAAGTAATCACATAATTTTGAGTAAGTTGTAGTTCACACGTCCCTGAACAGTGTCATCACTTCTTAGTGTGTGAAAAGGTAATAAATAAAATGATATATAATATTTTCTTAAAGTTAATTAGGTAATTAATATCATATATATTTCATTTATATCACATAATTTTTAAATAACATCCTTAATACATTCCATCTTATGTGTGAACATATCACATCTCTCGGAGGAGGCGGTACTCTAAACATCCACAAATGATGTTATCATATTTTCATAAAATAGAAAAAAAATGATATGTGTTATATATAAATTAAATAAGTATTAATAAAAAATAAATATAATATAAAACTTTATATCATTCATTATTCAAGACAATTTGTGGTGGTTAAGGAAAAATTGAATGATATCTTTTCACGAGGCGATAGTGTTCCGTATATAGAAAAGAATATTTATTTACCCATTTGATGGAACTGTGTGTAAGTGTATGGAAAACCCTTAAAATATAAAAATAATTTAATATTTAGGATATTTTTGTTATTATATAATCATGTAATAATGATAATTTTAGTGGTTTGATAATGAAATAAAACATAGATTTACATTGAATAACATTACCTGTTTTTTAGGTAATTCATTTTGGTTTACACCAAAGGGATTAATTGGTTGAATTTATGCCAAAATTTAAGCTTGTAAGATTATAATAAGTATTTTAGGTGTTCATTTGGTTATTATTTGGATGATACAAATGCTTTTAGATGTGTTAGAAGAGGATAATAGTGAATGCCTTTTTATAGTGGAGGAGGAGTGACATTCTTGTGAATACCAAAACTAAACACTTTTGGAAGGTATACCTTACCTTATGTGATTAAAATATTAAAATTATTGTATTAAAAATGTAATTATGTTCAAGAATAAATGAACCAAAACAAATATAAAATAATTTTTATCATTTATTCCTCAGTCATTAAGTTCCCCTTATTTTATTTTAATTTATCATTTAGGCCGCTAGTTTTCTAACCAATGTAATAAATTCATTAAACTATATCAAAGTCTGCAATATTAGAAAACTTATTCCCAATAATTTTAAAATATTAAATCCAATTTATAAAATTAAAACCTCAAATGTGTTGGAAATTAATTTTAATAGAAATGCAATAATGGGAAAAAGCACTACTTGAACCCTAACCACGCTAACAAAAAAGTTAATTTTTATGGGTCAATATGTTCATTATATAAGATAATTAGCCCATTAATTCACCATATTTTATATATATTAACACTTAAAAATCATTTTTCAGATGATAATATTTTTATAAATTTTAAATTATTTCACAAAATATCATATATATTATTGAATTATTATCAAAATTATCAATGTGTTCTGGTTTCTTAAGAATTAAATGTTATTATATCATATATAAAAATTAAATATAAATTATTATGACAAAAAATAACTTATTTACATTCCCAAATAATATTTATATCAAAACATATGTAGCTTATTACCTTCTCCAATGCCTTATAAGTGTTAAAGGCCACGAGGGTTCTTTTTTGTCTTTTTAATTATTTCAAATTTTTATATTTGACAACTTAATGGAATAGTATTCAAATAAATTACAATAATATAGAATATTATGGTGAGGGTCTAAATATTTTCATCTAATGGGATTTGGACATGTTTCGAAGATCATTTATACACTAAAAACATAATTTAAATTAATAAGTAAACATATTTTTACCTTAATAGCTGTAATTTATTTTAAATAATGTCGCAAACATTTTTTGTCAAAAAAATAACATCAAATTATTAAAAATTATAATTTATGATTATTTTGAATATAGAATTCATTATTAAAAATTATAATCATAGAAGTGTCAAACTTTAATTTAAAATTAATATAGGTGTCAGGATGTGACAACGAGTATTTAAAGGTAAAAGTTCCAAAGTATGACATGTTTTATATCCAATTTCTATGTGAAATTGATTAAATAACTGAAATTGGATTTATTTATGTAAAATTTAAATAATTATACTATAAAACCAATTCAAACAATAATTAAACCATATAATAAAATTATATGAAACACATCTTTAAAATATAATTTAATATTTTTCATTATTCATTAAAATATGAAACATCATAAACAAATACCAAAACAATTAAAAAAAGTTAATTTTGATGTTTCTATTAAATAATGATTTATATATTTTCACATAAAAATTATAAAAGTGTCAAAATTTAGTTTTAAAATGGGTGCACCATTAATAGGTTGTAAAAAGGTTTTAAGAAAATAGAGTTTTTAAGCGAAAAACATGATTTATTATTATCTTATACCTAAAAAATCCAATGGATGATTCTTTTAAAAAAATATATACTTCTGTCAAAATAATATAGTTATTCATATTCACACCCTCCAGTATAATGATCAAGAGATAACTTCCCTATTAAATAATAATATCAATAATATATTATTCTTCAGTTGACTTGAACTTGCGTTTGACACATGTTACCAAAGAAACTCGATGTTACATTTAATGTAAGATAAAATTAGTGTTGGGTATAATGAAATATAAATAGTTAATTTCATGTATCTTTTTCTATCAATGAATATAAATAAATGTTCATAAATATATTTCATAAAATCTCGGGATGTTATAGATAGAACAATCTATACACCTTTTATGCGAGACTCCTCTACAAAATCATTACAGATTAGCCAAATATCAATGAAAATAATCATCCATAAAAGATTTTATACGAGAGTTGTTTTATTACTTGAATTCACACACTGATATAGAACATGTTTCTTAATCTTGGTAGAAGATAATGAGAAAAAAATATGATAGTGTCTTGATAACACAACTCATCTAATCAAATTCAACTCACCTCCACATTCATTTTCAGAACTTCATTTACCAATATTATGTACATAAGTTGTATTTACTAAAAAATCAATACAAATACCTATACATTACATACAAATATATTACTTCAAAATCATGAATAAATTATTTAAAAAATAGAAAAAATCCAGTACAATACATTTTATGTATAGTGTCCTTAGAAACTAGGAAACATAAAATCCTAATTCATAATACATCCTCATTGTCTCGAATATATTTTTTCATACCTAGACCTGTTTTTGACATATCATACATAATACCCTTCTCCATGACCTAAGGAAAAGAAACATATGAAATGCTGATCTCAAATTCTTAATAAGGGTAAATAAGTGAGATATAAATCATATCATAATCATAAGACATAAGAACATAAGATATCACAATATTATCCTACATATGAAAGATAGTGATATCATCCCATGGGATAAATCATAAAAGTTTGTAAGAATAAATGAAAACAATTTCAAAAGTTAAATCATAAGGAATGAAATTTTGTGGAAAAAATATAATCATATAATATCACCTCATATCAAACAAGACTCATTTTAAAGTCCATCATAGCAGACAAAGTCCATTACAAAATGGAGCTCACTCCTCGTTCTAACCTTGTACTACTTAACTAAGATTATTTAACATTCCAACCATTTATATCTCATGATTTATAAATCATTACCTAATTAAATAGAAAGAAATGTTTTTCCCACACAATAGATAATGAAATCATTCTTACATGTGACAGAAAAAAAATTTCATCATACCATAACCCAAGGAATAAAATGTGTTTCTTAAACATCATTCCATCATATCATAAATAAAAAATTTATTTTATAAATATAATTCCATCATAAACACAATATAACCATATTTATAATAGGAATATAAAGAAACCTTATTTAAATAATGTCATCTTATAATGGAAATGATTATGAAAAAATAATTGAAATTAGTTATTAGTGAAAATATCCTTTCTTCATCAATAACTTTTTCTTTTCAAAAAATTCAATGTAATTTTAACAAAAAAAATCATCGAAAATAAAAATGAATTTATTTAAATGATTATTCATGGAAATAAGGAATTGTGAAAGCATAAAAATCTGGTCATTCTATATAAGTTAAAAGAAAACCTTCCTCTTTTACTTTTTTCAGAATGTCAAAATGTACCACGTATAAAAAGTAAATAACTACCTTTCATACCATTTTGTTAAAATTCCCCTATGGGTAAAATTGGAGTTAAAAAATAGTAAAAGGTTATGAAGAATAATTTATAATATATATGTATGAAACATGGATATGGATGATAAATATAACTTAGAAAATACATACATATAAAAAATATAGTATATAATGATATAGAAAAATTATCTGATACCATAGATCAGATTTTCTTTGTTTGTATCTGAAACACATGTATAATGATTTAAATAATGTCATTAAATTATTTTATAATCATATTCTTTTTTAATTATATCATATATGATCATATTATCATCCATTTGTTATAACCATCAGTACTCATCCATCGAGTGTAAACTTCTTTATTTTCATAAGAATTTTTTTCCAAATAAGTTGTTGTTCCTCTTATTAGGATAAAGTTATATCAATTAAAGAAAGATATTAGTATAATATATATAATTTTTTTCATTCTATTCATCAATATAATCATTCTTTAATTAAGATCATGAAGAATTAATCACATCGTATCATGGATATTGTAGGTCCTACGTACGCACGAGTGATGATATCATTACCATAATTATTTAATGGTTTTTAATTTAATGGTTTATAATAATTCATAATAAATTCCTCGTTATAATAATATTATATAGTTATTATATCCATCATTATACCCATTCATGTAAGGTGGTGGTGAAAAAGAGATTACACGCTTGTGTGGAGTTTGTAAGTCGTACGTACACACCTGTAGTTATTTTGTTTTCATTGAATGGGTAGAAGATGGAATATGGATGTTTTAAAATAACAATAAAATATTAGTATATAATTGATAAATTATTTATTACTTTCTAGTAAAATAATTCATTAAATGTTAAATAAAGAATTTTTATAGAATTAGTAGAGGAGGTTATCTCTTCTTCGACGAGCTTCCACTAAATCTCTTCTTAAGCAATAGAGTTGGTCATTGAAGAAGAACAGAACCTCTAGAATGTAACTTGGAAAGTATAAAAGAGCATAGTTTAATGGATATATGAGCTTGATGGCTCAATGTGATGTGAAGAGGTGAGGGAGGAGGTCCCCATTCAAAATTGAGGTGAGGGGAACTTTTCGGATCTCCAAAAATAATAATTTATAACAAAATAAAACCACATAAAAAACCTCCAAAATGTCCTAATTTTTATTATTAGATGAGATAGATCATTAATATCATAAATTAATATATTTTAGAAATTTTTATTTCTCCATTTAATCCATATAGTTTTAATTAACACTTAGTTACTTTATTTAATTTTTAACTATGTTGACAAATATTTCAATATTAAAGGGGTAAAATATTTACTTATTGGATATCAATCAGACCATAAATAAATACCTTATAACATTTCAGACCATATAATAGTTATTATATATATTTTTTGAAAAATAATTATTTTTTAAAAATTTAATTATACATTATTTTGATAAACAATTAACAGTGTCAATTTTAAAACTATTCAATTCATTGATTTTTTTTAAAAATAATGAAATGAAAATTAACATAGAAATAATTATTTTACTTTCTTCCTATGAGGTAAATCTCATCAAAAAAATTCATTGTACATTTTGATTATCTCAAATAATATTTATTTAAATATTGTTAATAACATTATTTCCCTTAATAAAATAACAACAACAATAGTGTTTTGTAATTATTTGATAAAATTATATGTTGAATAAAAATAAAAAATAAAATAAAATTCTTAATATAAATATAAGGACGGCAGCGACGAGAGCTGGGTTGCGGGTTTCCGCTGCTTGCATCGGTTTCTTGTTTACCTGTGATTAGGGTTTTTTGGTTTGTGGTTTGTTTCGCTGTTTTGTGACATTTGGTTTTATGGATCTGTACCCGGTGTCCTCTGGTTGGGGATGGTTATTCTTCCTGATGGTCGATGGCTTACGGCTACGGTGAGATCGACGACGCTTCTGGATGGATCTTCGGGTGTAAGACCGATCCGTCTATGGAATACTCTACGGAGCGCTCTGGATCCTTCCTGGTACGCGTCGGCGCCTTCTGCAGTGGTCTGCTCTTGACCATGGGTTTTGGGGTTGTGGACGTTGGTGCAGCTCATCTTCGTCCCAGATTTTTTGGTTCCCCTGAGTTTCTCTGGTGGGCGTGATGGATAGCGTGGCATGGGCGGTGGTAGTCTGTCATCGGTGATGCTCACTGGCGAGGAGTGTCTGTCCTCCGGTGTTAAAGCCTGCGGCGGCGCTTCGGGGTTGTTCGCTGGCGGTTCTGTCTGATGCGCTGATGGTGTGTGGCTCGAGGTGGCAGCCTGTTCGAGATAGCCCAGTAATCAATACTCATGATGGTATTCTGGTTTGAATTTTAAATTTGAATTTGTGGATGGTGGTTTGTGGTTGTAAGCCTGGTTACCAGTTTTCCTTAAACTGGCTTTGGAAAATATAAAAAATGATTTGCAGCAATTGTCCTAGTTTCATCCAAGTGGACTCCAAAGAACACCATTTCCAAAAAAATGATTATTTAGGTAAAAAAAACTGGTCTATTCATATTAGGAAATGTTTTAGGGTAATTTCATTAAAATATTTTTACCCTTAGTTACTCTATTTACCCATTTACGGTATTAATAAAAAATATTGAAGTTACTTTTCATAATACCCAAAAATATTAATCAATTTTCTTAATTTGGACATAATAATTATAAAAATGGAATATATTTTTTAAATTTATAATAATAGATGTTTTATTAATTTAGTCAAAATTAATAATTTTGTCAAAAAGAGAGAACATGTTTTAAAAGTTAAAACAGTGCAAAAGATTGAAATGTTTTTACATATGAATTCAATATAAATTTAAAATAATGAAATAAAATATATTTAATAATAAAAATATTTTATATTTATACTTTAAAACAATTAAATATTATAATTTAACCATATACATTATTTTTATGAAAAAATTTGTTTTCAATAATAATTTATTGTATTTTACTATTCATCAAACTGGAATGCAATCAGAAATATTTAAAAATTTTATTCATAGTCAATTTTTATATCCTTCTTTTAATGAAAATGTTTATGTTTTCATGTAAAAACTATTAATGTATAAAAACATAATTTAAATTGGGTTCACCTTTAAAATATGGAAAATTGCCCTTTTGAAAAATATTTGATTTTATACATTAAATAGGTTTTATTCATACACTACTACAAAAATATCTATTTGGATGAATATAAAAAAATATTTTATAACATATATATTTCATTAATTTCATTTAATACTAGTAATTGACCAAATTTATTAATACAAATATACAAACATATATTTGATTTTTATTTTTTTATAAATAAATGGTAGCAAATTAACTAACCATACATTTTGATAAGTTAGTTATATTTATTACCGCTAACCTAAAGACTTGGTTAAATGGTCATTTTATACTAAGGGAATCTTGTTGTTTATTAAATTCATGTTTTCATGCAAAGAAATCTATTGAAGAATTAATTTTTTTTAGAAAATATTTCATAAAACAATCTGGGTGTTACAATCAATCCATCCATATTCACTTCAACTACAACAACCTAACATACCTTATATATATAAAAGGTTAATTAAAACTCAGAAAACCTCAATTGATGATTAGTTCAAAGACCAATACCAAAATATAGGGATTTCAGAAAATCATTAAAGTAATAATTGGAAAGAAATGGTGCAAATTTAATAAAATGAAAAGAATACACCAACATTGTTCAAACATTCTAATAAAAAAAATACATCTCCATTTCCAAAGATAGTTTCATTTCCATAAAAATTACGGATGGATGAATAAATCCCGGAAACCATCCCATGAATGGGGTTTTATGGCCTATTCCAAATTATAGACATCCACCACATCCAATTCATAATTTTAAGAATAAATTCATATTTTTTGAAGATGCCTTACACATCGAATTTACTCAAATTTTAACCCTTAGACATCATGTAAATGTTGGGTTCCATATCTAATACAAAAATGTGTCACCCTTTATCGTTAAATCCTAACTATTGACATTACTTTAAGCACAATGTGAATCATCCTTAATAAGACAATAAACTCCCATACTCGATGTGAAACCCACTTAAACATTGTGTATTTCCCAAAAATATATTCTTTTATACCAGAACACCACCATCCCTAATCTAGGCCTCCTCCATGGACTATGGTATTTAGAAACATGCAGAGGGTTAGATTAAGAAGATCTTGGACCATACATTAGACATGTATCAAACAATTATCATCTTTGATAATCTATTATTAATCATAGATAGAAAATAGAAAAGGGGTTATCTGAAAATACACCATGTGAGATACCTCACAAAAGATCTCACAATCATGGGAGCTCAACCACCTCAACCATATGAACATCGTGAAACCACAAAACATCAAAAAATAGCTCCTAAACATCCTATTTAGGGATTTACATCACAAATGAGAGTAAATTCACAAAAATAAATAAGAGGGAACCATTTCATAAACAAGATAGGTAAACATCTCTATGAGAACAAAGATAAAATAAAAGAGATAAACATAAAAAATCATAGGGTAAAAAGCATGCATCTATGAATCATGTTTCTAGGTACTATACTCAATGCCACCTTGCTACCACAAGATATGAACCAAGGTAATAACACCACCATACAAAACCTTCTTCTGGAGGTCTTTGATCTCTACAGGCTGCTCCTCAATGGTCGCATCATCATCTACACCGATTTCACCCCAATCAATGACATGAGACTCATAATGAAGACAATAACAGAGCTGATACATGTGAAAAACATTATGTATCGAGCTCATATGTTGGGGATGTAATATATGATACACCATATATCTGACATGATGACACTTTTAAAAATTCCCAACAAATCTTGGAGAAAGATTACTCCAACAAAAAAACCATTGCAACCCAAGATGAGGAGTCACCGTTAGTATTAGGTTATCACCAATGTAAAACTCAAAATGTAACATCCTAACCTGATATCCACATAAGCCAGACCCCAAGCTGGTGGGTCACAAGGACTTAAGCGCACCTCCCCATATGTCGGAGGCCACCGAATGACATCAAGGTTATACAGGCGGTATGGTGGGGAGACTATACCCTCTTATCATAGAATAACAATAAATAGAAAATTTTACATCCAACAACATAATTAGATATATAAATATATAGAATCAGTATAATGTAGAAGTATAAATAGACAACTATATAATTATGAAGAGGATGTAATAGATAACTAGAAAACTAATATATTAAGTAGACACTAAGGAATTATTTGATACATTATTCATGGAATGAAATAATTTAAAAAGAATAAGAAGATAAAACATTCCATAAAATGGTACAAAAAAAGGATAAAATATCTCCAAAATCACCCCGAGCCTATGCTCAGTCCTCTTCTCTTGAGCTCCAACTAAGTAATAAAGTTATAAACTTATAGTAAGGCCATTTCCCTTCTCCATGCCTATAGACTGGTAGTCTTCTCAAGTACCAACAACATCATAAGTAGGGTGTGAGATAAAAATCTCAATATGCCACCACCAACAAGGACTACATGTAATCCAAGTTTTTCTCATAACTAAGAAATGTGTAAGCAATATCAGAATAGTAAAAAAATCCAAAATAAAAAACAAACTAACACAGGTTTCTATGGTTCCCCTGGTGAGTATACATGCTTCAACTCATGTCTAAAAATAATTCTGATCATGTCACTTTATATTTCATAATATTATTAAAAACAATATTTTTTAGTTCAATAATGCATCCACTTATGTTTACTAAGTTTGTGAGGGTGCCTGATGGCCATATTACTTGAATACTTGTGCTTGTTAGACTAGGGTGTAATTCACATATCCATACCATTCAAATGAGGATATATCCAATGAAATTGGATGCATTCCCTGTATCCCAAGAAGAGTGAGAGATATCATTCAATAACACTTGGGATGGTCAGTGAGCCACGATGGAAACACTCTATCATGATTTGTGTTGCATAAAGTCCAATGCACATATCGTATCACTAGTGGGAGACACCATGATCAACACCTGATGTAAGGGAGCATGATAGTACCATGCACAAAGACTCCATTTCCATCTTCTCTCAGTCTCTATAGAGGCATATTATAATATCACTATCATGGGGAATTACCTTCCACCCATCTCTTTTATATATCCCACACACACACACACACAGATATATATATATATATATATATGAGAGATAATCATTTATAAAAATTACCTAAGGAATGAAATCATTATTTATTTCATTAGTACATAAAAATAAAAATAAAATTTAATCCATTATAATTCATATGAATAAATTGCAATGAATAATCCATTTCCCTTGACCAAATCAATTTAACTAATTTCAATTCATTAATACATGGAAAATAAGTCATATGAATTATGTTTTCCATAGAAGAGCTCATTGTCAATTCATTTAAAGGATTACAAAATATTTCATAATCCATAATATATAATCCATCCATGTTACCAATTAAATCAATTGAATTATGACACAGTAAACTAGTTTATTAGTATGGAAGGTCATTTAGAGAAGATATGTTCATTAAGGTAATTTCCTACTTGTGAAATTCCAACCATAAGAGGTCCTAGCACCAAATGGGAGCCTTGTGTCACATGTAATACTAATATATAAATGTAAATTTCATTTAGAAACCAATCCATGAGGTAAATTGTTTTTAGGAAAATTGAACCTATTGGGCAAAAATGGACAATTCTAAGTGGCACACCCATGGAGTGACCATATAATATGCACAGAAGATTTGATCCACCTAAAGGGGATTAATCAAAAATTATCAAGGAGAAATTCTCTGTTGGACATGAAGGAATCAACATAAATGATATTCTCAACAAAGGAAAAAATATGGACCGACAACATAATTTAAAAATGGCCAAAAATCAATGGTAAAACAATTTGACCACCTATGTAAAGGCCAAAAAAACAACTCTCTTGATATCAGACTCATATTCGAAGAATATTGGAAGATATTTGACAAAGGGTCAAATGTACTAAATAAAGGGAAAAATATTTTACATCTACATATAGAAATAGAAGGAAATATAAACATTGATAGGAGTTGAGATACTAGGGGAGCATACCAAAACAAATTCGTAGCTTCAAATAGATAAAGAAACAGATGTCAGATGGAGAATATTTCTCAAATACTATCCATGGGTGTTTTTTGAGGTCAAAGTGGGGGAGAAGGCTTGGATGACTATTGGATGAATAGGGGAAGAAGTAAACAATGTTTAATATTAATGTGTGGAAAATATTTAAATTTCAACTCTAAACATGGGGTCTCATGGTTTAGGAACATGGTTTGAATACCTTGGGCCAACAATGCGCTAAGCCTCTGTCCTATATCTACAACAGGTTACTTGGTCATGCACCTCAACCGGCACAGTTATATAAAAAACATGCCACCTATAGGTGCCTATGTATGCAACCTCATGGTTTCATAAAAACCATGTATCTTGGGATACACTATTAAAACTAAATGTGCAGCCTACTATATAGCCTATTATATAGAACTCCAGGAACTAATCAAGCCCTAGATGCTCCTTAGACCTTCCTTTGGAATGATTATACATTTACCATGATTAAATAATGGTTTCAAATTAAAAAAACAAATTATCCATACCTTATTTGAGAAGAAGGTCATTACAACCTCCTCCTTTAAAGAAACTCATACCCGAGTTAGACTTATGAGGGTAAATAATTGATGTCATCAAATGGTTATAGCCATTGATAACTTATATTAGATTCTATCTCCCAAATATCATATTGTACTCATTGGTGCCTCCATTACACCCATACTAGAGGAACTGACCTTCCTTATTTTGTCTTCATGCTCTGATCAACTATATACAACAGATACTCTTCCAAGTAAGCATACACATCCAATTCAATAAAAATATTGTTAGAAGACCTGTGTTAGGCCTGGAAAATATTTCCGAAGCTGAGACACATGTAATACATCATTCATGAACCTATATATTTAAGGATGTGAAAATTGGTAAGCCACTAATATGATCTGGTTCATAACCTCAATGGGTCTAGTGAAACACAATGAGAGCATACCCTACTTCATGATACATTTATGCCCCAAACTGGGTGAGATTCACAAGAAAAATCACTATCCGACCTCAAACTCAAGAGGTTGCTGGAATCTGTTAGCATAATATTGTAATTTGGACAGAGCTATAAACATGAACTTTTTGATCCAAAAGACCAGATGTGTAGTCTCTTGCATGATATAAATTCAAAACATAGCTACTTCCCCCTACCTCAAGCTATCATAGAGGTGAGTGACAAAAAATATCATATAAGGATTCATATGGATCCACCTGAATGGAATCCTAATAGATTTTTTTATGAATAAACTCGATAAGGGGAATGTGTTTCTATTAAGGACCCCAAATGTCAGGGACACACGAATAGTTCATTTACTCCACAACCTAAATCATATGATTTGTATACCCATTAGTCTAAGGGTGACATTCCATGCTCATAAGTACATGCATACACAAGGAATTCAACAACCCTATCCAGAACCATGATGTCAAATGACCATAGCTTTCAAATATGGTAGAATGAGGATCACCATTAAGAAGTATAATCTCATTGACATACATAATTACTTGATATTCTACTGATAAGGACTATAACATAGATAAAAAGTGTGTGACATTCATTATATGGTTTACAACAACCCACATTTTATCATTGCTATGAGGTGATCTGGGTAAACCAACCATGAAATCCATTGAAAAATCATCCCATTTACACTCGAGAATGGAAAATGACTATAAGAGTATTTTAAGCCAATGATGTTTTACCTTCACCTACTTAATGTTGGAACAACGAGTGATGAAACTGAAAAACTCACATTTTATACCAGGCCACCAATATTGGTGGCATATAAATCGATATATTTGGTAACATCAAGGTGAACCACCCTTGCTGAGGTTTGGAATTCGTACATCAACTTTTATTGGATGTCTTCTGGGACCCATATGCTTCCATATAACAATAATATATCATCCCCATTCATGATACAACTTGAATATGTCTCATCCTTTGAAATTATTTCCTTGAGGACAAGTCCATCAATAATATATAGTTGCCTCATTCGTACATGATCTAGAAGAGTAGATTTCACTACTAAGTTAGAGAGGATAGTCTAACCATGGTCATCATGAGCCATAATTTGTGTCTCTATGAATATGTACATTAGATAACATTCACCAATAGATTCGTAAACTACCTATTTTGGAGACTTCCGACTTAGATAATTAGCCATAGAAATTCCTTTATAAGTCTTATAGGAAAGCTCAAAATCATATGATTTTAGGTTCTCAACCCACCTATGATGTCTCAGATTGTGACCCTAATATGTAAAGATGAACTTGAGTCTTTTTTGTTCTATGAAAAGCTCAAAATTCTCTCCAAGTAAATTGTGTCTCCAAATTCATAAAGCATGAAAAACATTAGCTAGCTTTAGATCATGAATTGGGTAATTCCATTCATGAGGACTCAACTGACGAGGCTCGTACGTGATGAATTGATCATCCTATATCATAACATCTCCAAGACTGATGCCTGATGTGTCACAATACATAGTGTATCTCTTTCCTATATTTTATAGAATCAGTTTTAGTTATGATGTTAGTCTAACCATTAATTATTAAAAGTTTGCTTCAGAAACTTTGGACCAAATGAATTTCACACAATTATTTGTAAAAATCATAAGTGGTGTTATAACTCATTGGAAATCGTAGATGAAGTAACTAAAAAATCAAGAAATCCTCAAGAAAATAAGAATGAAAAAGACATTATTGCGATTATCCTATGAAACTACGACTCTAAATTTCTCTAGGTCAATTAAAAATCTTAACTCCAAGATACTGTGACCCATAAAGTGGAATATTTTTATCAAGAAGTAGAATTTATAGATCTTATCACATAGATGATTCTCTCTCAACGTATTCAGTATGATATCAAGATTGGTTGCATGGACATGTCTAGAGCACCAATACAACAAGATATCACCAGAAAATCTAACCAAAAGGGAATCCAGATATGTGTATAAAACCCAATTCATAAGATCCATGAAATAGTAGGTACTTTCATGATTCTGAATGCGAGAACCCTATTATTATATAGACCATGCATACTTTTGAACATTGTGAGGGGTATGTCTGAAGTTCTGACATGCACCTTGTGATAGCCCGTCTTTATATATATCATTGAAAACACCTTCTATCCACTGAGATGATTGAATATTTCATATATTATAATAATGGTTACCAGTTCTTTCTAGTGATCTAGTTTAATCAATGGTAATCCTCACAAGGCCAAAGGCTACCATCTTTATTCTTGGAATAAAGAACTAGTGAACCCCAAGGAGAAGTGTTGGGCCATATAAAGTCTTTTTCCTCAAGATCCTCCAATTTCGTGATGATATCTAGAATCTCATTAGGTTTCATCTTATAAGGACGAATGGTCACTGGATACCTACCACACCGAAGGTAGCCTAGGTAATTTTTAATGAATTAAATCCTTGAGATGATCCACTATTGGTGAAAAACAAGTAGTTCGTAACCTTGTTCATCTAGGAAAAGACTTGTGATATGCGTTATCACATTACCCAGTTTTTATTTCTAATGTAATTATGTCAATGATTGTAAATCGCAATCACCCTTATGCACATTTCTACCTCCCTCTAGTAATGTAAAGTCACCCTATGATGATACAGTCAATATGGTCTCTTTAGAGAACCAACCAGTCCCTTCTAATGATTATATCAAATCTCATCATGTCAAGGACATAAATATTCCATATGCAATTGTAAGAACCACTCTCAAGGGTAAAATTGTTATAATGGAAAACTCCCTCTGAACATATTACCCAATGGAATATATAGTGTAAAAACTCCATGAAAGTGTTCAACATCGTGGCCCAAAATTCATTTTATAGTATATGATATGAAGGAGTGAGATGTAACTATGTCAAATAAAGAATACTATAATGTGGAGGCAACAAGAATAGTAATTCAAACGATAGAATGCCCAACACTCTACTCTTGTGGAATAGGCTGGAATTGATGTAACTGGACTATACCACATCCATGATTATCTGTCTAAAAACCCTAAGAAAACCGGCTCTACTGGAATTTAGAATCTTATGTCTGACGGCCTATATATTTTCCATGACATTGACATGATTGAACAATGTTATTCCAACTAACATCCTATCTTTATCATGCTAATACCACTCCAAAATAAGGAGTTGGTGTAGATCCTCACTCACTTGGAACTAGAGGGAATGTCTTGCAAAAATTATAAAAATGTACCATCCTTCCATAGCTTATAAAATGGAATAGATCCCACGGAAACCGAGATCTAATGTGTCTATACTTACCAAATTGGTGATAAATAATATAACTATTTTCATGAGGATTCTAACTTATGTTACCTCTATGAGTAATCTCATAACAATGTTCTTTCCCAGAAGAAGAAGCACGGCTAGATCTAGGTTCTGATCCACCTGAAATCACACCTTCAATATCCCTCACGTTCTGCTCTGTAATTATGTCCTAGTTGATGATTTTTGATTCAATCACTAATCTGAACACATTGACCTGTGACTAGAAAATGTATACTAGACCACCCTAAAATCACTTGGTTTTCATTAGACTATCTGCCGCTAGATAGGGAGTGAACCACTGTATATAAGTAAAATGAGAACTATATTTCATATCCAAGATGATCCCCTAATGTAGGATCATAAAGTCTCTCTCTCCCTATAATCCCTTTAGTCTGGGGAAAGAAGTATCCATAGAAGATGGTCTGAAAATTATCCCAGATCAAATCATGATGTTGTTATGCCATGGTGATAATACCCCATTACCACTTTGCTGAATCATATAACATGTATGCAGATAGCTTGAACCTACTCTATGGAGGTGTCTCCTGATGATCGAATATAGATAGGAAAACTCATATCCAGCACTCTGAAACATGAAGCCCTCTATCCCTAGAAATGTTGGGGGGATTTGCTGCTATAATTCATGATTCAACTCTTCCATACCCATGGCAAGACTAACTACACCTTGAATAGTCGAATAAATATGTAGAAAACCCTTTCAAAACTATGAGGTAATACCCATATCTAGAGTAGGAAGAGGATCCATAAGGGGATCTACATGACGAATCATTGGTAGATCATTTCCCACCACCTTATTTACATGGTTATCATCTCCTTTAGCACATACGATGGCGGGAATTCATTGTGGAATGACACTACAATGCCAAACACATTCCACATATGAGATTGATGCAAGTATTATAACTATATATACGAAACTAGGACTGGGCTAAATTCTTCTTGTAGAAAAATCACGCCTCTATACAATGTCATATGACAGGTATAGACTTTATAACAAACCATATCCAGCCATAATAACACATTAGATACCTACAAATTAATAATAAGGCCGTTTTCAGGTCAATGTATTTGTATCAGACATATACAAGATATTTCTCTCAATTTGGGAATCATATTCATATTAAAAATTTGATTTTCAGATGATTCAATCAATTTAGATGGTTGAATTAAATGGTTTTCAATTTTCAATCCCTAAGGGTCCATACACCTTATGAACCAAATATGCCATGAACTTAACCATAACCCTAAAAAGTTATAGATCATGAGACTGATAGTCTATAGATCCATGTGCCATAATTGAATGCTTACAGTGTCTACATTAACATATTTAGGAAAACCATTTCTTGGTTAAGGCAGAAAATTTACGTATCAATTATTATTTCCAATACTTGTGGGAATTGTTTCCATAATTCAATATAATCATGGTTATATAAATATGTAATAGGAAAATGCACACTAAAAATAAATGTGTCTTGAAAAAAAATGCATGGCCTATTAATCATATTGTGCCTAATAAGGATGCACGATCAAATTCCAAGACCTCATTTAAACAATATATTTAAATAAAATCAATAACATGAATATTAACAAAATTTAAATTCAAGTTCTTCAAAAAATAATGAAATGATATCAATAGTGATAAGAATAAATAGAACAATAATTTATTTAGAAAACTTGTCTTTTACCCCAAACATGGGTTTTTGATGACTGTGAATATATTATGAACAAGTTTCATGTAGTACCAATACCCAATAAATTTCCTCCAAATAGTTATGAATTAAAGGAACCACCTTAATACCACATTGAAACATCAAAACTAGGGATAGATTTAAGATATACACTGATCTGGTAGGTCACATGGCCTCAGGCATGCCTCCCCATATGCTAGAGGATGCCAACCGGTAGTGAGGATGTAAAGGTGGTATAGTGGGGTTATTATACCATATTATCATATTATCACAACGGATACAAATAGATTCAGTCAATATTGGAAGGATACAAATAAATAAACATAATACATAAGCTCTATAAGAGTAAAAGGATAACTGAATAATTAAAAAGTGAAAGAAATATATTACTAAAAAGATAGATTACATATCCTCTTTAGAATTTTCTAATACATTATTCAAGGAATACTATAATAAAATTAGAATATGAATATAAAACATTCCATCAAATAGTACAAAAATAAAAAGACACAATAGCTCCAAAATAATTACAAGCCTTCGCTCCATCCTCTGCTCTTAATCTCCAACTATGTACGAATATTGACAACCTATAGTAGAGAGTGAGATAAACAAATCATGTAGGTAGATTGATAAAAATCTCAGTAAGCCACCACCAACAGTGTCTATGTGTAATATGAGTATTACTCATAACTAGACAGTGTGCATGAAATAGAAAAAAATTAAAAAATTAAAAAATAAATAACCACATCACTCAGGTTCCTATGGGATACTTGGTGAGTCTACCTGCATTACATCATGGCTAGAAACAAGTCTAATCATGTTACTATATATATATAATAATAATAATTTCATATAAATAATTTAGTTTTATATTGCATCCACCTATATAAAACAAGTGTGAGAGGACGCCTAATAGACATATACATGGAATATTAGTATTGGTTGGACTGGGGAATAACTCTCATATACATACAATTCTAACAATCCTAAAATCCCTAGAAATAGGGTACATGCACCAAATTACAAGATGAGAATGAGATTTCATGCAACCCATATCGAGGTGGAAACTGGGCTGCAATAGAAACACTCTATCATGAAACATGGTGAAAAAATCCCAACACCTATATCATATCACTTGTGTGAGATTCCATGCCCAACACTCTATAAATGTTGACATGATATCTCTACTCTCAAAGAGTGCCTTACTGAAATGTCTTATCCTCTATGAGGCATATTATAATATAACTATCATGGAGGATTACCTCCAATCCCTCACTTTTTTATAGCCCATATATTTAGATTAGGCAGAATCATTTATAACACAGTACATAAGGAAATGGATTCTTATGCATTTCATTATTCAATCCAATTAAAATTACAATTAAATCCATTAAAAATCATATGAATCAACCAACATGATTTATCTATTTCACTTGATCAAATCCATTTAACTCATTACAATTCATTAAAACGTTGAAGACAAGAAACATGGTTCAAGTGCCACATGTAAGGGGTCAAGGTGAATTCATTTAATAGATTCCACCATCATTTATAGTCCATCCTATAAAATAAATTCACCCTAACCAATTCATTATACTCATTTAATACATGGTAAACCCATTTATAAGGATTAACAGTAATTTAGAGAAGAAATTGTCTCTAAGGAAATTTCCCACATGGAAAATTTCAAAAATCAGAGGTAAGAGAACCTAATGGGTTCATTGGGTCACATTTAATACTAACATATCAATTGAAATTAAATTTAGAAACCATGTTATGAGATAAATTGAGTTTAGGGAAAATTGAAAAAATTCACAAAAAATGGACAAATCTAAGTGGTACACACATGGGATGGCTATATAAGCTACACAAAATCTTTAATCCACCTAAAAAGGAACAATATATTAGTAATTAGGTGAAATGGTTAGTTAGAAATGATTTAATTAACATGAATGAGATGGTTGGAAAAGTTCAGAATATGGAACAATGAAATAATTACATAACGAATAATACTCAATTGGAAAACAACGTGACCACCTACCTCAAGCCCATAGATGACAGGTATTGTGATATCAGCCTTAGATTCAGATTATGTTGGAATAGATTTGAGAAACTGAAAAAATCACAAAAAATAGGTCAACTGAGCCAACATCTAAATATCATATAAGATTGAAGGATAAGCATTGATAGAGGTTGAGAGACAAGGGGAGCTTACCAAAATAGATTCATAGCATCTGATGGATCGAGAAATGTACTCCAGATAGAGAATATATCTAAAAGATTATTCATGGGTGTTAATAAGTTCAAATAATAGGATAAGGATTGGATTTCCACTAGAGGAATATGGGAGGATGGAAATAAGGTTTCATGTTTATGTAGAGAAAATATAGAAATTTCACCCAAAAACATGGGGTTACAAGATTTTGGTGCATAGTTTGAAAACCGTGCACAAACCCTCAAATAAGCCTATGACCCATATCTAAAACAAGACACAAGTCTATGAACCTCATCTTGTTTGGTTTTAGAAAACATGTGTGGCCAGCAGTTTCCTTTGTCTTCAACCACATGGTTTTAGCCAAACTGTGTAGCCTGGGTGACATGGTTAAAACCAACCATTCAAATTAGACATAAGCCAGTTTATTTTTGAACTATTGGATAAGAACAAACCTCAGAGTCTCCTTAGACCGTACTTAGGACATGGTATACCTTTACCCTAATTAAAAAAGGGTTTCAAATTGAAATAAAAAAGGTTCTATACAATCATTGAAAATATGATTCATTTCACCAGAGTTCTACTCATATGATTAGTGTAATGTTTATAATGATCATTTAAAATCTTCAACCTCAAGAAAATTACTTTAACTAGCATTGTATAGTTCTATTACAGTTTTAATTTGATAATTTCACCCTTTTTGACCCCATTCCAACACAATGGAGAATGAAAATTTCATACGTACAAAGATTCAAATGATTCCATACCTATAGTAGTGTGGAAACTATTATTATAATAAAACATATCTAAGGGAAGGTTCTTAATCCTTGAAATTCCAAATTCCACTAAACAAGATAGCAACACATCATCAATTGTATTGATGGTCTACTCTATCTAAACTAACTTCTATGGATGAAAATCCGTTATAATGAATAACTGATAGACAAAACCTAAATGGATACCTATCCAAATTTGGGAGGTAAAATGAGGTTATCAGTCAAATATGGTCATCCTATATACTCTATAGAATCATACCACCTCCTCTAGACACTTTCTAAATAAAAATCCACTTAGAATGACACCCTGACCACAATAATGTTGGGTGATTTCATTGAAGGATCCACTATCACCCATATTGAATTATAACATCCCTGATATTGAGGTATATTAGTAAAAATATCCATCGAGATTTCCTCCCACATCTACAGGGGAACATATAATATCTGAACCATAAAACTAGGAACATAGTGCTTATACTTCAGTTTTAGGAAGACTAAAAAACCTGAAATAAACTCTCGAACTACACACTTCTACTCAGAACAGCAAAACAAACCTCTAATGGATCATTATGACTATTTCACAATTTGAGGTACTGCTAAAGGTGATCTATGGATATAACAATGTACTGTCTCATTCATTTTTAGTGGAATGAAATGAATTCCATTCAACAACACCCAATGCTATCCATCCTCATAAAAACCATTAACAGAACCACTAAAGAGAACTTAGTCTCTAAATACCTCTACCTCAGATTCCTCCAATTGGGACTCCTCCACCTGTTTCACTAAGAATGAGTACACTATCATCTGGAGAATAAAACCTTTTCCCCACCCTCTCCCGTAACAAGATGTATCACTGAGGTTTTTTCCTTTACTCTCTAAGAATCCCTATATTCACACATTGTATCACTACATGAATTCATACTCATCACATCAGCTAAAACATTTCCCTATCATGGAATATATTAAATCTAAATGTTTTTATCCTATAATAATTATATACATTGATTCATATTCAAGTTCTGTTCATGTTGGTATATGATATACCTCATGTTCTTATTGTCGGTAAATACTAAAAATTATTATTTATTGATGTAATGTCCAAAAAACATCAAACAAAATAAAAAATTTTCCATCTCAAGATCATTTATGGCATAGTTATGTTCATTGGTATGTAAATGAAGAGACCTGTAATAAATAATTCGTATCTTTTGAATTAGAACACATCACAATAAAATAGAAAAATCATCACAAAAACCACAATATGAACAAGTTTTGCTGGAAAAAAATGAACTAGAGTGCTGACCAACTTCTTCTTTAGGTTTTTAAAATATTCCTAACAATGGTAAATCGAAAATAAAACCTCATACTTATAGTTCAACATTGTAAAAACAGTCACAAACAAAGATAAATTGTCTACAAACCTCATGTAACACCGTACAAGGCCAAAGAAATTTCATACCAATACCACTGTCTTGGGGGATTCCCAAGAAGCAATTTCCTATATCATTGAAGGATCCACTACTACTCCCTATTGGTACATGAAAGTCCGAAATAAAAAGAATTCATGTGCCCAAAACTCACACTTCAACAACATACTAAATAGCTTCTCATAATAATGAACCCCCAAAATGACATGTAGATACTCTTCATGCTCCTCCTCTTATGTGGTGTTCACAAGGATGCATTTGATGAAAACCACCATGAACTTATCCATGATCCATATAAAAAATGGATTCATCAACCCCATGAAAATGGTTAGAGAATTATTCACACCAAACTACATCACAACGAATCCAAAATTCATATAACCACAGTGAAAACTAGTCTTCAAAATTTCCTCATACATTACCTGAAATTTTTGATGCCTTAATTGCAAATAAATATTTGAGAATCAAATGACTCGTTTTATCTGATCGAATAAATCCTCAATTTAAGAATGCGGATATTTTTATTCTTTTTCAATTTATTCGAGTGATGATAATCAATACAAGTCTTTGAACTACCATAATCCCTCCTCATGAATTAAAACTTATACACCCTACGGTGACACACTCGACCAAAAAAACACCCCTATAATAGATCATCAAGTTGTAATCATAGATCTTGAAACTAATTAGGTTCCAAATTATATAGAGACATTGAGATTAAAAATATTTTTGGTTGTAGATCAATCTCAAAATTGATCTTCTATTTAGAGGGTAATGATACAAACTCATCTAGAAAGGAATCAAGGTACTCTTCCATAACTATGGGAAACCATGACTAATGAATCTACAATGATCTCAATATCAACTCAGCCGTCAAATATGACAAGTAATGAACATGATTCATGACCCCTTTGAGGGTCCAACCTAGAAAAAAACACTTCTGGATATCATCGGCATAATAAAACAAAACCTATCTACTATAAAATCCATGATATCATAAAATGAATACAAACAATCCATGGTATTAATGATTCCATATGCTTATATCCATAATCATGGGAAATATCCACAGGAGTGTTGCTTCTGCAGAACTGGATCATTGTATCTACATACTTTATATATGTTAGATTGATCTCCAACTGGTATAGTCAATGCCAATGGATCTAGAAGCTTTTATACCTCATTTCTTAATTCAATGATAACGGAAAATTATATTAAGGAGTGTGTTTCTCATAAATCGAACAAATCATGAACCCATGTAGAAAAACAGAAAAGGTTACCTCAATATATGTCTTAATTTCCTAGTGATGGAAATGAAAAAGCATAAATCTGACCATGAACTAGTCCAAAACCTCTCGTAACCTACTAATAATAACCTCCCCTACCACGCTCTAATATTGAGGATAAATGGAATATCACAAGCATACTATACCCTTTTCATCTCCTCTCTAATGACCCCAAATTAGAAATAACTCATACATCTTTCTCAGCTAAAACTGTTTCAATAGAGGGACCCGAAGAAGATCACCTAGTACATGCTGGCTGCTCAGATAGGTCAGGTACTCTTGCCAATTATGACCTCAAACTCCATAATAAAACAAAAGAATCTGATACCTTGTAATATTTATGATACCCCCTATATAAATTAGAAGATAAGGGTTGATACCTACCCAAAAATGACCAAATGATATTCAATCCTAACAATTAGGAACTGAAGGCCACAAGTATCCATTACCAGAAATATTGATGACTATCCTCTCATGACGATATGGTTGTATATAGCATCCTATAATTAACTAGTTATCAAGACAAAACATTGAGATATGTCTTCATCATAAATGGGGTGACCTATCATTGGATCTTCAGACACAATGCCACCTCAAAATGCCTTTATCTGGACTCTTCATTTGGAAATAGTTTAGAAACATATCATAAAAGTTTCCAAAAATGGTTTCTAAACTCTCATAAGCTGGAACTATTTGGATAAAGGGTAAGATTATCTAAGAGATGTTCCACATTCCTGGTCATTGAAAGAAACTCTGATCAGAATTGATCTTGGATATTCTCCCATATGAATGTCAACTCATCATAATCCCAGAGGAATAAGAACCACCACAACCTCACTTCCCATAAAACTTCATCACCACCAAAGAAACTTAGCTATCCTTCTCAACACAGATCAAACTGGAAGATATCTCGACCTCCTCAAACTAGTCTTCTCTTAGTTAATCCAAAATTAGGCCCTCATAATTCTATAGACACTGGAGCTAAAACAATCAGAGTGTCCTCCTACAAGGGTCGTCATCTTCGACTTCTACTCTAGGGTGATCTACCGGCACATCCTATTGAAAATCTTCAGTGTGAACCAGATGAGGACATTATCCTGGAGTTAGTCATATAAAATAAAAAAATTCTAGACCCCAAAACATGGATTATGAAATACATAACATTAGTTAATTTATTATTTTATTATATATTTAAGGTCTTAACCTATCCCATGGTCTACCCATTTCAAAAAAATTCCCAAAGAAGAATGATGCATGATATTTTCCTATATCTATACCCTACAACCAATTTCACTTCATGTAGTGGGCTTAGTAAACATAGTGTTCCATGCACCAAATCATAGTGGGACCAAAATACCCATGTCCCAGTTGATCTTTCATGTTTACATTGGTTACTAAACATTGCTGGCACTATTGACTTACTCACCCACGTAACCTCACCTGTTCCTAGCTCAAAAACCCATCCTATACGTTAACAATGACATTTTATATATTTCAGTCAAGACCCCCTCCACAAAAAGATATAGTAATATAGGGAGAGAGATTATAACTACCCGAGTGCTGCATACTATAGACCTTAGATTGTTGATTAGCACTGAGGGTATATTATACATTTATAAGGGAGGTATTACCCTCTAAGAGAAACATGAAGAAGAGATAAATAATAATTTAACCCAAAAAACCTTACTTCAACATATATTTTTATATAAAATAAATCCCTTGATCTTTTATAGAATGTCATACAATACTGAAACAACTAAAATAAAAACTAAAAGTAATAAAAAAGTAAGGATGGTAGTGTACACGAAGCACAAACAACTCCTGAAAACCCATGATCAAGTAATATACCTCACGATCACAAACAATTTTTGGATGACCAAAATATCAATTTATATATACATAGGGTGATCACAATAGTATACTCAGTAGGATCCTCCTCGAATAATCTTGTGCAAAATATTACGAATGTATGTTAAAGAACAATGAACAATAGTGAATTTAAATCATCACTTAAACATGTATAATAAGTTCCCAAATTCACCATGGATAACTGTCACCATGTATCACATACAAAAGAGAATATAATATAGTAATTAAACATCAAGGGAATCCAAATATCACTTCCCCACTAGTTTTACACTCTTTTTCAATGTCGAATAACATATGCCATCTCTCTCCAAATAGGCTAGCCTGAATAGACTTAGGAATGGTGTCACAACTTGAACCTCATGCATAACAATATCAGATCATCCCATATCCCATATCCATATATAGAGTGACCAATTTGTTCTTAGATTCCACCATAGACCATATGATGTGTATCAAAAATTGAGTATTATACTTCAATCCTCTATAATGAATATACCCAGTAAGTACCTCAAGCTACCACAAACTATACACATCATACCTTTTATAATTCCTCAGATAATACGTTTGGTAATAAATGTGTGTGAAATACACACAATTTATCATAGACCTCTACACACATATATATGAAATATAACATCTTTACATACTAGAAAAATAAACTACAAAGATAAGAGAGCATGGCAAGAATGGGTACTCATCCAACCATTCAACCACTAGGTTGTTCGAAAAAATACCATCCCAGAGTCCACTGGGTATTTGTTTCCCCAACTGAAATGGGTGGGGAAGCATATGAAATCAAAGAATATAGATGATATAATATATATCACTACAACTTTGGAGACCCAAAACATGACGTACATGGACATTACATTACTTTAGCGGAATAATTAATACATAACAAAAATAGACACACAATGATCATAATTGTTTAGTGTCTTTGGAAACCTGGAACGTAATCTTCTAATCGTGGTGAAAGATCTTTAACATCTCCCATAATGATCTTCCCCTTTTTTTCTTACCTAAAACCTTTCTTTATATCTTGGGGAAAAGAAAACATAAAAAGGGTGATCTTAAATGCTTAGTAAGGGTAAGCATGGATAAAATAAAACATACCATATACATTTGAACATAAAAACATGAACATAATGTTTAAACATCAAAAGCTTGAGCAATGACATAAAACATGGAAGTACGTAAGGCATAGATCGTAAAGAAACATTAAGAATGACAAAATAGAATGGGAGTAAAACATGTAATTTTGGTAACCATTCAGCACATGTCATGATTTCCATAGTAGCCAAGGCATTTCTACCAAGACCATCTTAGTGGACAAAGTCCCTTTCTGGATCGAGTTCACTCCTTGTTTCAGTCCTGTAACACTGAACCGGATTAACTTACTGTTCCAGCCATGTCTATCTCATGAGATATAAATCTTTACCCAATGCATTGGAGTGAGATATAGGTCCCACTCATCTCATAATGATAACATTCTCATGTGTGCCACAAAATCATAAATCATACATCATAGCATAACCCATGTAATAAAAATGGGAATCTTAAACATTGTGACATCATAAAACAATTCATATAATATAAAGTAATTCATAAAAATATTTCCATCACAACATAATCAAATCCATATAATAATAGGGACAAAAACAGAACCCTATATTATCTTAGATGGAAAATAATTTTGATAAAACTCTTGAACTTCATTCTTGAGGAAAATATCCTTTCTACTTCAAAAAGACTTTTCCTTTCATAACATGTCATACAATTCTAAACTAAAAGAAGTTGAAAAAACTTGAAAACTTGTAAAGGAAGCTTCTTGGAAATAATTTTTTAAAAATACATTCCTGCCGTATAAGTTAAAAAAACATTCTTCTCGTACTTTTGTCGAAAAAGTCAAAAAAAGTACCTCTTATGAAAAACGACAAAAGATTCCTTTCATATCTTTTATTAAAAACTAACCAAAGGGTAAAATTGGATTTACAAAATTGTAGGTGGATGGAAATAATATTACATATTGAGGAAACATGGATTTGGATTATAAAATTCACCCCAGTAAATTTCAAAGTATAAACAATCTCTGATAGAAATGAGATTGTGATATTTTCCCTTACTTTAGGTCTGATATGCTTTGTACGTATCTGAACATTCTGTATAATGTTTTAAATAATGTCATTGACTTATTACAGAATCATATTCATTGTTATATATGTTTCACTTATGACTTTAAATTACCCATTTTTTTGTAAATTCCATTTTAAAGCAGCGTTTTGGGTAAAATCATTTTATTTATCGTATGTGTTTCGACTTGTCATTCCTGATATTATTACTTATATCCTGATTTAAATAATTCCATAATGTAATACATGATTTATATATAATATATATTCAGAATATATATATAATGGATCGATAAATGGAATGAAATGCACCGTTTATGGAGACGGTAGGTCGTACGTACGCATGAACGCTGTTTTAGTTTCCTTATTGAATTGAATGGAATTAATAGATGAAATAAATATATATATATATATATATATATACATAAATACAGTAGCATTATTATGTCATATATTTCATTATTACTTATTATATATACATTATAATCATTCTTGAATGGTTATCATGGAGAGTGAATCTCATCGCATCGTGGAGACGGTATTCTGTATGTACGCACGAGTGATGATATCATTCCCATGATCGTGGAATTGTATTAAAGTGTATTTATAATATTACAGAATCAATATCACTTTACAATAATCATATATATTCACTACTTTCACCATTATAACCATACATGTAAGGTGGTGGTGGAAAATAGATTACACCACGACGTGGATACGGTATTCCGTACATACGCACACGCAGTGATTTCATTTTTCATAGGATGGATAGATGGTGAAAAAATTTTGTTTCATAATTATAATAACATATCATTATAATAGTGATACTGATTTTATTACTTCATAATGAAACATCCTAATAAGAAGAAGTGGAAGAATAAATAATGTTGAAAGAATTGGTAAAGGACATTACCTCTTCTTTGAAGCGTCTCTTTGAGACCTCCATATAGGGCACTAAAATTGGTCTTTGAAGAAGACCAGGACCGCTAGTATGTTTATAGGTAAGCGGAGAATCGAATTGGGCAGGGTTTGGAAGATCTTGAAGGCTCCAATTGGTGTGAGGAAGGGAGGGAGGAGGTGCCCTTTTATAAGGGAGGAGAGGGGAACCTTTGGAAATCTTAAAAATATTAAATTATAATAAATCTAACCCAACATAAAAACCACAAAAAATGACTCATATTTGAATATTAGATAACATAAGGTTGTAATCTCGTCAACCAATAGAATTTAGACATGTTAGAAATTTATTTTAAACATTATAAACTTGATTTATCCTTATTTAATCAATTTTATTTTATTTGTGGTAATATCATTCTAAATTTTAAATTATAAAAAATAATTACTTATTTGTTGTGAATTGTCCATAATTGGATACTTAATAACATTTTAGACCATATAAATTTAAATTTATAATTTTTAAATATTTTTGTGATTTTTAAACAATTTTATAATTTGTTATTTTTATAAAATAACAATAGTGTCAATTTTGACACTATTCATTTATTTGAATTTAAATAAAATAAATACAGAATATATGTTCGAAATAAAAGATTTAATAGATTCATAAAATGTTATATGTATCTAGAAAATTAGTGGAGAAAATTAAATATTTCATATAATATTTATTTTATTATTTTTAAAACCATTTATTTGGTTTATCTCTTAATAAAAACAATACTACAAAATTTTAGTATAATTATTTAATATACTTATTTGTTGCATAAAAATTAAAAATAAAATACTATGATAAATATAAATCTATTATCTTTTACAATAATACTTTTACTCGAATTTATCATCTTAAAATCACAGTAGTTAAATTTTTGTATTTATTAAATTATGAAGGTGACAACTTTGGCATCATTTAAAATAAAATAATATAAGTGTCATAAACGCTTTTATAAGGATCCAAATGGTCAAATATTAGACCATTGGATGATTATGGTTTAAATTTACATGACAAATAAGTTTTGGTCAGGGTTTTGTGCATTTTATGGTCACTATTAGTTTAATAAAAACTATATTCTATATTTTTCACAAGATAAACAATTTCTGCATCACTATTGTGTCATAATTAATGATAATCATTTAATCCCTAAAAATTATAAATAAATTAATATGATGTAGATAATTTTATTATCCTTCTGGAGACTACTCATGTTCGAAGTTTCATGAAGTTTATCACTAAATTAAACTTATTATACTTATAAGATTTAAGAGAGTGACATGTTGTCACTTTCTTTGGTTTTAATAATAATTAAGTTATTTTCATGGGAAAAATTACATTAAATGATTCTAATCTGACCCTTAGGTGATATGGGTCGACTTTCAGTCATCCAATAAGATTTTGGCAGGTGTTAGGGTAATTTTATAATCTTATATTTATCCTTAATTACCCGATATACCTTTAACTATGGTAAATAAAATTTACCAGAGTTACTATTCATAATGCCCAAAAATAAAAAGTAGTCTATTAATATAATTTGGACCCACTGATTCCAAATATGGAATCCATTTTCCAAATTCAATACACATAGGTTGCAGAAATTAAATTAAAATTAATCCTGTTGTCGAAAGAAAATGAGTTTTTGTTTAAAATATTACAAAAGATTGAATTGATTTAACCTACGAATTCAAAGTAAAATAAATGCTAATGACATACATTATATTAAATGATAAAAATATATTCTATTTATACTTTAAGACCATTCAATATTATAATTTAACCACATAAATTATTATGATAAAAAAAGTTGTTTTTAATTAAAATATAACTTGTTTTTTCTATTCATTAAAATATGAAAGTTATCAGAATTACATGAAAATTTTATCCAAGGTAAAATTTTATATCCTTATTCCAAATAATAATTTTATTTTGTAAAATTGAACTTATAATCTTGTCAAAAACTAGATTTAAAGTGGGTGTGCCATCAAAAAGCGGCAAAACTGCATTTTTTGAAAAATACTTATTTTACTCGAAAAATTTATTTTGTTCACATAAAATGTTTTAGAAAATTTATAAGATGAATAATAATGTTATAAAATTCAAAATTTAGTTAGTACTATTCATAACGGCTTGTTCATAATAATATTATAATAATATATCATTGTTTAGTAAAACTCGGTATTGCGTACAACACACACTATCGAGGAAGGTCGCGATTACGTGTAATGCAAGACAAGTCAGGGTTATGTGTTGTGCAAGAATCCTTCATTGTTTTGTATAAAATAATCCAACAATATGTCATTTATATATTGAATATATATATATATATATACTCAATGTTGCGTAGAATAACTATTATCAAAATTGTCTGTAACACGATCCAAGAATAGTGTTGCGTATACTGCAAGCTAATATGGTGTTGCATATGGCGCAAGGTAATCTTGGTGTAGCATACAACAGAAGACATTAATGAAATTACATGAATTTTTTTCATAAAATATCAGGGTGTTACATTCTACCCCCCTTAAAATGAATTTATCCCTCGAAATTCGTCGGGGTTATAAATGGTTTACTACTCGCAAGTTTGTTTAATAGAAACTCACATCGTAAAAAGGAATACCAAAACATGGCTTTAAAAACTAAAGTATGAAATGTAACGGTCACCCAAATTAACTCATTATTAGGTTTCCACGTAGGATAACATAGGTGAAAATATGGATCAAGTTCTGATGGAGAGTGGTAGAGAACATGGCTATGAAAAAGCCATCAATCACAAAGCCATACATTTGTGATGATCTAGGGTACAATCTGATTCATCGGATATAAGGGCACTAGGACAACATTTTTGGTTTTCAAGATCATTTCCCTAAAGTTGAAGAATTTGAATTAGAATAAATACTTACTTTATTTTGGTACAATCTAAATGTTGTTCGTGCTTTGAACAATTTCTACTTCATCTCTTAAAGAAATGAAGTTGAATTTGTTATTCGTGAAGTGCTAACAGATCATGTGATAGAATGATGGGTCATTCCATCTATCTCAAAGAAAAGGTTAGAAAAAGTTATCGAATACATAAGTCCATGTATGGTGAGGTTAATCAGATATGATTCCAAACATGGACTTATACTTCATCTATCATACAGCTTAATAAAATAAAACTAGTTTCTACTAACCTGGGACTTCCTGTAGGCCAGTGGTAGGGGATAACGGCCAGTCGCACTTTGGTTGTGGGTTCAATTCCCACAGCCTTCTCCGACGCGATGGGTTATCGCCAGTCCTACAGGTTGTCCTTTTTCTAAAACTACATTACTATAACATCCCTTCAATAATATCGAAAAAAATTTATCATTAAACAATACTAACTTATGTCCAACATAATCCATTCAAATCTTTAGGCTTATCCAAAATACTTCTTTCCAAACTCATTTTATAAAGAGAACGATTACTAAAAAGGTCATATAACAAGCACGTGAATACCCTCATTTATCCCTCATATATCTTGTTGGTCACATTCCAGCCATGTGAATACCTTAATCGTGTATTCTCTTGAAAAATAAATACCCATTGAATCTTAGTGAAAACACGAGTGCTGTCAAAAGTTAACTCTTTCCACATACCAAAATCCTCAAAATTCTATTTACTCAAATCATGATATCACTTAGTCCTTATAACAATCATGAGCTCATGAATACAATCAAACATCTCATTATCTTCTTATTCCATCATTATGCGCATATCATCTACTTTACAAAAATATCTGAATAACCTTCTATGGTTACAGGTACCATTCAACATATACTTTCAAATACTATTAGGAAAAGAAAAAGTGTAACAATCCTTAGATGATTCTTTATTCCATATTACCATTAACTATACAACATAACTCTCAATAAACATACAATCATTCCACTACCTTCTAAAACAACTGACTGAGCTTCAACACTTCTTTCAGCTCATATATCATTTGTAGTCTCCTCATCATCATCCACATAAATACTATCCATATGACCATGCTGATTCTCTTCATGAGATTTTCCATTAGGGAATTGGTTTTCATAATGCCCGTACATTCCACAATTAAAACATCTAATCATTTTTGATGTCGTAGCAATACCATTATCATTGTCCATGGTGTTAACTGAGCCTTTTCCTTTGCACTTACTGGCTTTGTGTCCTTCTTTTCCACACCCAAAACATCTTCCAGTTCCTTTGAAACAATCTCCCTGATGCCTCTTCCCACATGATTTACATGAGGGAAATTGAACTTTCTTTCCTCTATGATCATCATGAAAATCCATCTTTCTCTTATTATCTGAGTCAGGAAACTTATCGAAGTTAAGATTATTGATCATATTATGAGATTGCTGATTAGGCATAGTATTGATGTTTGGACTTCCAGATCCCATTTCATTTGGTTTCTCATGAATAATATCATTCCATTGTCTTTCATATCCTCCATTATCGTGAATCTTCCTATTTCCAGCCATTTTCTAAAACCCAAAAAGAATAGTGTGAGAGGAAAAAATCATTCTAGGGAAAGAAACATAGTAAAGGGGGAGTTCCCTCAATATCTAGCATCTTAGGTTAAATTCTATGATCATTACCACAGTTCTAGGACTATATTATTTACGTATACGTATCTTTAGGGACATCCCTAGACATACCTTAGAAATATCTCTAGGGATCTCACTAAAGTTCTCAAATCCTAGTTTCCAAAGGTTGAATAAACCTTTCCTCTGATACCAACGGTAGAGACCTGAAACATGACGTACATGGACATTACATTACTTTAGCTGAATACTTAATACATAACAAAAACAGACACATAAGGATCGTAATAGTTTAGTGTCTTTGGAAACTTAGAACGTAATCTTCTAATCGTGGTGAAAGATATTCAACATCTCCCATAAAGATCTTCCCCTTTTTTTTCTTACCTAAAACCTTTCTTTATATCCTGGGGAAAAGAAAACATAAAAAGGGTGAGCTAAAATGCTCAGTAAGGGTAAGCATGGATAAAACAATACATACCATATACATTTGAACTTAAAAACATGAACATAATGTTTAAACATCAAAAGCTTGAGCAATGACATAAAACATGGGAGTACGTAAGGCATAGATCATAAAGAAACATTAAGCATGATAAAATAGCATGGGATTAAAACTTGTAATTGTGGCAAACATTTATCACATGTCATGATTTCCATAGTAGCCAAGACATTGCTTCCAAGACCATCTTAGTGGAAAATGTCCCTTTCTGAATCGAGTTCACTCCTCGTTTCAGTCCTGTAACACTGAACCGGATTAACATACCATTCCAGCCATGTATATCTCATGAGATATAAATCTTTACCCAATGAATTGGAGGGAGATATAGGTCCCACCCATCTCATAATGATACCATTCTTATGTGTGCCACAAAATCATAACCCATACATCATAACATAACCCATGTAATAAAAATGGGAATCTTAAACATCGTGACTTCATAAAACAATTCATATAACATAAAGGAATTCATAAAAATATTTCCATCACAACATAATCAAATCCATTTAATAATAGGGATAAAAATAGAACCCTATATTATCTTAGATGGAAAATAATTTTCATAAAACTCTTGAACTTCATTCTTGAGGAAAATATCCTTTATACTTCAAAAACACTTTTCCTTTATTAACACGTCATACAATTCTGAACTGAAAGAAGTTGAATAAACCTGAAAACATATAAAGTATGCTTCTTGGAAAAAATGTTTTAAAAATCCATTCCTGCCATATAAGTTAAAAAAAACATTCTTCTCATACTTTTGTCGGAAAAGTCAAAAAAAGTACCTCGTACGAAAAATGACAAAAGATTCCATTCATATCTTTTACTAAAAACTCACCAAAGGGTAAAATTGGATTTAAACAATTGTAGGTGGATGGAAATAATATTACATATTGAGGAAACATGGATGTGGATGATAAAATACACCCCAGTAAATTTCAAAGTATAAACAATCTCGGATAGAAATCAGATTGTGATATTTTCCCTTACTTTAGGTCCGATTTTCTTCGTATGTATCTAAACCTCCTGTATAATGATTTAAATAATTTCATTGTATTATTATAGAATCATATTCATTTTTATATATGTTTCACTTATGACTTTATATTACTCGTTTTTTTGTAAATTCCATGTTAAAGCAGCGTTTTGGGTAAAATCATTTTATTTATCATCTGTGTTTCAACTTGTCGTTCATGATATTATTACTTATATCCTGATTTAAATAATTACAGAATGTAATACATGATTTATATATAATATATATTCAGAATATATATATAATGTATTGATAAATGGAATGAAATGCCCCGTTCATGGAGACAGTAGGCCGTACGTACTCATTAACGCTGTTTTAGTTTCCTTATTGAATTGAATGGAATTAAGTAGATGACATAAATATATTATACATAAATACAGTAGCATTATTATGTCATATATTTCATGATTACTTATTATATATACATTATAATCATTCTTGAATGGTTGTCATGGAGAGTGAATCTCATCGCGTCGTGGAGACGGTATTTCGTAAGTACGCACGAGCGATGATATCATTTCCATGATCGTGGAATTTTATTAAAGTGTATGTATAATATTACAGAATACATATCACTTTAAAATAATCATATATATTCATTACTTTCACCATTAGAACCATACATGTAAGGTGGTGTTGGAAAATAGATTACCCCACGACGTGGAGACGGTATTCTGAACGTACGCGTGGGCGGTGATTTCATTTTTCCTAGGATGGATAGATGGTGAAAAACGTTTGTTTCATAATTATAATAAAATATCATTATATGAGTGATATTGATGTTATTACTTCATAATGAAACAACCTAATTAGAATAAGTGGATGAAGATATAAAGTTGAAAGAATCGGTAACAGACATTACCTCTTCTTTGAAGCGCCTCTTTGAGACCTCCACATAGGGCACTAAAACTGGTCTTTGAAGAATACCAGGACCTCTAGTATGTTTCTAGGGAAGTGAGAAGAGAATTTGACAGGGTTTGGACTATCTTGAAGGCTCAAATTGGTGTGAGGAAGGGAGGGAGGAGGTGCCCTTTTATAAGGGAGGAGAGGGGCACCTTTGGAAATCTTAAAAATATTAATTTATAATAAATATAACCCAACTTAAAAACCTCCAAAAATGACTCATATTATAATATTAGATAATATAAGGTTGTAATCTCATCAAGAAATAGAATTTAGACATTTTGGAATTTATTTTAAACATTATAAACTTGATTTATCCTTATTTAATCAATTTAATTTTATTTGTGGTAATATCATTCTAAATTTTAAATTATAACTAATATTTACTTATTTGTTGTGAATTGTCCATAATTGGATACTTAATAACATTTTAGACCATATAAATTTAAATTTATAATTTTTAAATATTTTTGTGATTTTAAACAATTTTATAATATGTTATTTTTATAAAATAACAATAGTGTCAATTTTGACACTATTCATTTATTTGAATTTAAATGAAAGAAATACAGAAGATATGTTCGAACTAAAAGCTTTAATAGATTCATAAAATGTCATATGTTTCTAGAAAATTAGTGGAGAAAATTAAATAGTTCATATAATATTTATTTTCTTATTTTTAAAACCATTTATTTGGTTTATCTCTTAATAAAATAAATACTACAACATTTTTGTATAATTATTTAATATACTTATTTTTGCATAAAAATTAAAAATAAAATCATATGATGAATATAAATATATTAAATTTCACAATAATACTTTTACTCGAATTTATCATCTTAAAATGACAATAGTTAAATTGTTATATTTATTAATTATGAAGGTGACAACTTTGGCATCATTTAAAATAAAATAATATAAGTGTCATAATCACTTTTATAAGGATCCAAATGGTCAACTATTCGACCATTGGATGATTATGGTTTACATTTACATGACCAATAAGTTTTGGCCAGGGTTTTGTGCATTTTATGGTCACTATTAGTTTAATAAAAACTATATTCTTGATTTTTCACAAGATAAACAATTTTTGCATCACTATTGTGTCCTAATTAATGATAATTATTTAATCCCTAAAAATTATAAATAAATTCATATTTTGTAAATAATTTTATTATATTTCTGGATACTACTCATGTTCGAAGATTCATGAAGTTTGTCACTAAATTAAAATTATTATACTTATAATATTTAAGAGAGTGACATGTTGTCACTTTCATTGGTTTTAATAATAATTAAGTTATTTTCATGGAAAAAAGTCCATTAAATGATTCTAATCCGACCCTTAGGTGATATTGGTCGACTTTCAGTCATCCAATAGGATTTCGGCAGGTGTCAGTGTAATTTTATAATCTTATATTTACCCTTAATTACCCGATTTACCTTTAACTATGGTAATAAAATTAACCGTAGTTACTATTCATAATGTCCAAAAAAAAGTAGTCTATTAATATAATTTGGACCCACTGATTCCAAATAAGGAATCCATTTTTCCAAATTCAATACACAGAAGTTGCAGAATGTAAATTAAAATTAATCTCGTTGTCGAAAGAAAACAGGTTTTTGTTTAAAACCTTACAAAAGATTGAATTGATTTAACCTACGAATTCAAAGTAAAATCAATGCTAATGAAATACATTATATTAAATGGTAAAAATATATTCTATTTATACTTTAAGACCATTAAATATTATAATTTAACCACATAAATTATTACGATTAAAAAAGTTGTTTTTAATTAAAATATAGCATATTTTTACTATTCATTAAAATATGAATGTTTTCAGAATAACATGAAAATTTTATCCAAGGTAAAATTTTATATCCTTATTCCAAAGAATAATTTTATTTTGTAAAATTAAACTTTTAAAATTGTCAAAAACTAGATTTAAAGTGGGTGTGCCATCAAAAGGTGGCAAAACTGCATTTTTTGAAAAATCCAAATTTTATCCGAAAAATTTATTTTGTTCACATAAAATGTTTTAGAAAATTTATAAGATGAATAATAATGTTATAAAATTAAAATTTTAGTTAATACTATTCATAAATTCTAGTTCATAATAATATTATAATAATATATCGTTGTTTAGTAAAACTCAATATTGCGTACAACACACGCTATCGAGGAAGGTTGTGATTGCGTGTAATGCAAGACAAGTCAGGGTTGCGTGTTGTGCAAGAATCCTTCATTGTTTCGTATAACAAAATCCAACCATATTTCATTTATACATTTAATATATATATATATATACTAAATATTGCGTAGAATAACTATTATCAAAATTGTGTGTAACACGATCCAAGAATAGTGTTGCGTATACTACAATCTAATACGATGTTGCATATGGCGCAAGGTAATCTTGGTGTAGCATACAACACAAGACATTAATGAAATTACAATAATATTTTTCATAAAAGCTTGGGGTGTTACAACTACACTATGAGAATAACCTATTATTAGAATCAACTACATCTAAATTTTCTTGGACTCTCACCTACCACTATTAAGAGCATATGTCCTACAATAAAACAATCAATTAAAAGAGTTACAATAAATTAATTATTTTCAGTTTTTTTATCATTTTCCTTAAATGAATTAATTCATGAAACATTAATTAATTTGTATCATTAATCCATATAAAATTTCATTATTCATCTAATTAAAGTCTATTCCATTAAGGAATAATTTGACCTGGTGATTCAGTTAATCAAGATTGACATATTTTAGAATTTTCATTCCATCAACAAAAACCTCAGGGGATAAGAATTATTTATTCATTTTTACAATTATTTAATAATCCATGTACTCTAAGAAAACCTTCCTAGGATACCACTAAGAGGAAACATACAACTAAGAACATCCAACAGCCTCATGAAGTGGTGATGTAAATGAAAATATAACATGAAACCCATCTATCAACCATAAAACTGATTCACAAAGTGAGCATACCATCTATGAATAGAACATAAATGGATTATCCCAACAAAATCCTATTCCGTAACATTTAGTTTTATCCCCAAAACCCATAAGTATGTCTAGATTCAACTAATTATAATAGGTATCAACTAATTTCACATCATATGGGCCTCCCCACCCACATCACATTTTCCATCCTAGGCGCATCCATCCTAGGATCATAACACAACAGTGAATCCATGCCATTATCAAAATATACATCACAGGATCAGCCATACTAGGCTCAATTCAGAAAAAAAAAGAATTAGGATCAAACAATCATATCCAACTAGGGAACTAGTACCTCTAATCAAGGAATAAAGACTTCAAACATAAATGAGATCACACGACTCCAAAACATGGACCACAATATTAACATGAAAATGGTAATCCAAGACCCTATAAATTATCTTTATCACACAAGAAGTTATTATTCCATCTACAATTAATTGATTCATTATTGAAGGTTTGAACTCTGGGAAACCAATGGAATCGTGGTATAACAAGATATAAAAATGAAATACACGCTCATAACATATATTCTGGATTCAATAACCTAGAGAAGTACCATTCTCAGTGGAAATAACATTTATTAATGATCAAAAATCATAATAAGTTTTCACATTATTTATCAATTCCATTATTCTAATGAAATGTCACATTTAATTAAAAATTCACATTTAATCAATTTGGATATCATCAAAATTACATCAACTGCCAAAATATAATTGTGCCTCTTTTATTTATTAATAATTTAATTAATTAAAAATAATTCCAAATTATGTTCTTTACCCATTTCTATAAATAAAAAATTATAAATGTAGAATTAAAAAAATTCAAAAAAGAACATCATGAAAATCCAACTATCTTGAAAATTAAGGGGAATCCTGCTCTCATGGTATAAAGAACCAACATTTGGCCTCCAGAAAATTTATATAATCCAGTTAAATATTTACTTCTTTAATTCCATTTCCATCCAAAGGGATAAATCATGATCAATTTACAATTTCACATAAATAAATAGAGAACAAATGAATCCCCTACCTAAAAGGCATCAATGTTCATCACATGAAAACAAACCAACTTCACAAATCCAAATCACCTCTCCCACAAGAATAAGCATCCATCATTTAATTATATCGAAATAGATCACAATAAAACAACCCTTAAACTTAATTATAAATATCATAGATCAAGTTCTATTTAATGATAATATTAACATGTGGAAAACAAGATCGAATGGGAAGAAAACAAAAGCAAATCAATGAAGAAATCACCTTGGATCACCACGAATCCTATATAGAAGTTTGGCAATCAATTCACATCAATGGAATACTATAAAAATGAAGAGTGTGCCACTCAATCACATAGAATCATGAGATGGTGATATAGATTGATGAATACCTGAGCCACTATTGTATTTAAGGATGTGCTAAATGAGGCATTTACATGACGTGTAACCCATAATCATCATGTAATTGATGGGTTTTAGTTCTTTCTAAAAAATCAGCCTCCTATAATAATAAAATATTGATTATTTATAAGTCATGAAAATCCTCATGAACCATTTTTAACAAGTCATGAAATACACATACATAGCATAAAACCCCTTTACACACTGTGTATTCCCTAAATTTCTAGCCTTTGTAGCCCTACATCTCCAGACCTAATCATGGCCTCCTCTAAGAACTATGAGATTTAAAAAACTCAAAAGGTCAAATTAAGTGGATCTAAGACATTAAAATAATTATCAAAGGATGTTTTCAAAGATTAAAATACCATTGAAATAATATTCGAGGTTATCTTTGTAAACATGAGAAAAATATCATTTTCGTTGATAACATTTTAAATAAAAATTTACAAAATGTTTAGAAACTGTATTTTATTTAAAATTTCCCTGGGAAATTATAGAGGAATTTTCAAATAAAATTACAACAATTATGGTTTTAAAATTAATTCTTTCAATATATTTTAAAATAGAACGTTCTTATTTTACTTCTATAAAAATATAATAAAACATATATTTCTAAAAAAGATAAGATAGTTACCAAAAAAATTAGTATTGAAAGTAAAACATCGGTAGAAATGAAACTAATAAATCACTATGAATTTTCAAAAATATTCCTAAAAGAATATTAAATAGGTATGGATAGAGAAGAAAATATATTAATGGAAAACATCAATATAATATTTTTAAAGGAAGGTCAATTATAAATAACTTACTTATTGATTCCTAATCAAATAATGGAGGAAATGGAAAATAAAAATGTAAAATAAAACATTAAATAAGAAAAGAAAATATATTTGGTTTAAAATTTTAGTATAATATAATTTTCACAAATGAAATTTGAATATAAACAATCCATAAATAAAATGACATTATAACGGATATCGCATAAGTCAAGTTCAACATGACTAATAAGATTTTTTAACATCCTTTATTGTAAATTTTATTTTACTAATATTATATAAAATAATCATATACATTATTATAATATCATATATTATCCACTTAAAAAATTGAAGAGGAGTTTATTAAAAATTACTTTTCAAAATCATTATTTTTGAGATTTAAATGTGTCAATTTTCATGTAAGATTCAGTTTAATAGTTTCATTCCATGAATAATTACTATTATTCAATCATATAAATAATTTTAATCATGATTTAAATATATTATATTTTAATTATATAAATATATGTAATCATTTTTATAAGGTGGTCATGAAAAATGTATCACAACACTTTTTGGAGGTGGTAGTCCTCACGTACTCACGAACAACATTATAATTTTATAACAGGTGAAAGGGAATGAATTTAAATGAAATATTATATTTAAATAACAATTATTATGTTTTAAATATATGATATATCATATTAATTCATTTTAATCCATCGTTATGATCAACTAAATATGGGGTGATGAAAAACATATATACTATCTTCGTGAGGAGAAATTGCATAGGTATGCAAAAAATATATTTTCATTTAACATTAGATAGAAAAGTTAATGAAAAAGGGTAATTCCATAATCATAATAAGACATAAATATATTTTAGAAAATTATTTTAATATATAAAAATATTTTTGGAGAGGTTTGAATGAGGTCAAAAAAATTAAAAGAAAACACTCTATTAGGAACATTATATCTTCATTGAACATCCTCCCTAGGTTTATACCTGAATCTTTATTATGATAGTACTAATATAAAATAGGGACCTATAATACTTGTGGAGTAATTTTATGAAATAATTTAGGTTGCAATTTCATAAGATAATATGATCATTATGTGTTTATAATAAAGGTGAGGTGGTTTCCTTTTATAAGTGAGGGTGATGAAACACTTTGAATATTTCAAAATACTAAAATATATTAACATCTTACTCAATACAAATATTTCAAAAATGAACTATATTCAAATAATAAATAATATAGGGTCAAAATATTACAATCAAATCAAAATTATAAATGTTTTTAGTTTATTTTAACTCTTATCAATTTTGTTTTAACAATTTTAATCCATTTTATTTCGAACCATTGTAATCGACATTTTTATGAAATTTACTATTCGTAATGTCCAAAAATGAATGATTTTTCATTAAAAAACATTTATGTTATGATTATAAATATGGATTGTATTTTCATGAATTGAATTTCTATATGTGTAAGAAGTTAATTTAAAAAAAACCACAAAACATTACAAAAATGATTTTGTAAAAAAATGCCTTATTAGTATAAATTTTTATATAGAAAATTAAATATCTAAATTTGACATGAAAGACTAATAGTGTGATAAATAAATTGTAGAATGTGTCCTAAAAATATCACATGCACAAATTTTGAAAATAAATTCATTTTATTCCATTTTGAAATAGAACTACAATATAAGTTTCCCATTTTCATTAAAACCCAATAATAATACTCCCAAATGTGAATCTATCTAGTATAAATATTTGGAGTTTCAATTTAAAACATTAATAATATAAATTAAAATATGAAATGAATGTAGAGAAAATCCCCAAAACTCATTCAAAAAAAATTAATTTAGATAATGAATAAATTTTTTTCTATTTAAAGAAAATGTAAAAAGTAAATAAGTCACAACAATGATAGTAGTGGTAGTATTAATAGTAATATATAGAAAATATAATATATTAACTGTTTCACTAGCATAGAAATAAAGGAAAATTAATTATTTTAATGTATCATGTATTGATGATCACGAGAACAGCTAATAGATCTATTAAAATCAATTAAAATACGAAATAGAATATATTATATTGGTGAGACTAATGAAATACGGTGTTTCTAACACTTGGTGTTACCATATCTGGCCTAATAAGAATAAAATTCCCAAGATAGGGTGATATCCATACCCTTGGACACCTATCTAATTATAATAATAAAATAGTATATTATATATATATACACATCCCATCAAATTAAACTTGATTTCCTAGGATATATTTAAAATTGAGTAGTGAAATCAAAGATTAAAAAATTATAACATATATTAGATATAAGTCATAAGAAAAAATATACGACTATACACCCTTTATACTAACAACCCATCTATTTGGAAAAAAAATTAAAATGTGTTGCCTATAACAAGTAGAATTTTTCATTAAATACAAACAACTCCAAGGTAACCACTTTAAAGGTCCATTTACTTTTATAAATCCTTTTTTAATGTTCCGTAACATCCTTTAAAATATACTTTTTTATAATATGTAATATAATATTTTATACGATACTAAATCATATAAAAAAAATTATCATATCATAATCCATAAAATAGTATGAAAATAATTTAAAGGAAACTAATAAAATCATTAATTTTGAAGGTAAAACCTCGGAGAATCAATTTAAAATCATAAAACACCACCATTGAATTAAAAATTATATTAAAATATCCATATAGTAATTTTAGAAAATAAACAATGTTAATTATTATGTCAAAATAGTTTTCAAATTTTAAAATAAAGGAAAACCTCTTTATATCAAATTAAAATCAATTGAACACTAACGTTAATTAAAAAATAATAGTAAAACTACATAAAAATATCA